>CM045846.1:0-2400000 GCA_025170145.1 Pyemotes zhonghuajia
CCTAAACCTAAACCTAAACCTAACCTAAACCTAAACCTAAACCTAAACCTAAAACCTTAAACCTTAAACCTAAACCTAAACCTAAACCTAAACCTAAACCTAAACCTAAACCTAAACCTAAACCTAAACCTAAACCTAAACCTAAACCTAAACCTAAACCTAAACCTAAACCTAAACCTAAACCTAAACCTAAACCTAAACCTAAACCTAAACCTAAACCTAAACCTAAACCTAAACCTTAAACCTAAACCTAAACCTAAACCTAAACCTAAACCTAAACCTAAACCTAAACCTAAACCTTAAACCTAAACCTAAACCTAAACCTAAACCTAAACCTAAACCTTAAACCTAAACCTAAACCTAAACCTAAACCTAAACCTAAACCTAAACCTAAACCTAAACCTAAACCTAAACCTTAAACCTAAACCTAAACCTAAACCTAAACCTAAACCTAAACCTTAAACCTAAACCTAAACCTAAACCTAAACCTAAACCTAAACCTAAACCTAAACCTAAACCTAAACCTAAACCTTAAACCTAAACCTAAACCTAAACCTAAACCTAAACCTAAACCTAAACCTTAAACCTAAACCTAAACCTAAACCTAAACCTAAACCTAAACCTAAACCTAAACCTAAACCTAAACCTAAACCTAAACCTAAACCTAAACCTAAACCTAAACCTTAAACCTAAACCTAAACCTAAACCTAAACCTAAACCTAAACCTAAACCTTAAACCTAAACCTAAACCTAAACCTTAAACCTAAACCTAAACCTAAACCTTAAACCTAAACCTAAACCTAAACCTAAACCTAAACCTAAACCTAAACCTAAACCTAAACCTAAACCTAAACCTAAACCTAAACCTAAACCTAAACCTAAACCTAAACCTAAACCTAAACCTAAACCTAAACCTAAACCTAAACCTTAAACCTAAACCTAAACCTAAACCTAAACCTAAACCTAAACCTAAACCTAAACCTAAACCTAAACCTAAACCTTAAACCTAACCTAAACCTAAACCTAAACCTAAACCTAAACCTAAACCTAAACCTAACCTAAACCTAAACCTAAACCTTAAACCTAAACCTAAACCTAAACCTAAACCTAAACCTAAACCTAAACCTAAACCTAAACCTAAACCTAAACCTAAACCTTAAACCTAAACCTAAACCTAAACCTAAACCTTAAACCTAAACCTAAACCTAAACCTAAACCTAAACCTAAACCTAAACCTTAAACCTAAACCTAAACCTAAACCTAAACCTAAACCTAAACCTAAACCTAAACCTAAACCTAAACCTAAACCTAAACCTAAACCTAAACCTAAACCTAAACCTAAACCTAAACCTAAACCTTAAACCTAAACCTAAACCTAAACCTTAAACCTAAACCTAAACCTAAACCTAAACCTAAACCTTAAACCTAAACCTAAACCTAAACCTAAACCTAAACCTTAAACCTAAACCTAAACCTAAACCTAAACCTAAACCTAAACCTAAACCTAAACCTAAACCTAAACCTAAACCTAAACCTAAACCTAAACCTTAAACCTAAACCTAAACCTTAAACCTAAACCTAAACCTAAACCTAAACCTAAACCTTAAACCTAAACCTAAACCTAAACCTAAACCTAAACCTAAACCTAAACCTAAACCTAAACCTAAACCTAAACCTAAACCTAAACCTTAAACCTAAACCTAAACCTAAACCTAAACCTTAAACCTAAACCTAAACCTAAACCTAAACCTAAACCTAAACCTAAACCTTAAACCTAAACCTAAACCTAAACCTAAACCTAAACCTTAAACCTAAACCTAAACCTAAACCTTAAACCTAAACCTAAACCTAAACCTAAACCTAAACCTAAACCTAAACCTTAAACCTAAACCTAAACCTAAACCTAAACCTAAACCTAAACCTAAACCTAAACCTAAACCTAAACCTAAACCTAAACCTAAACCTAAACCTTAAACCTAAACCTAAACCTAAACCTTAAACCTAACCTAAACCTAAACCTTAAACCTAAACCTAAACCTAAACCTAAACCTTAAACCTAAACCTAAACCTAAACCTAAACCTAAACCTAAACCTTAAACCTAAACCTAAACCTAAACCTAAACCTAAACCTAAACCTAAACCTTAAACCTAAACCTAAACCTAAACCTAAACCTAAACCTAAACCTAAACCTAAACCTAAACCTAAACCTAAACCTAAACCTAAACCTAAACCTAAACCTAAACCTAAACCTAAACCTAAACCTAAACCTTAAACCTAAACCTAAACCTAAACCTAAACCTAAACCTAAACCTAAACCTAAACCTAAACCTAAACCTAAACCTAAACCTTAAACCTAAACCTAAACCTAAACCTAAACCTAAACCTAAACCTAAACCTAAACCTAAACCTAAACCTAAACCTTAAACCTAAACCTAAACCTAAACCTAAACCTAAACCTAAACCTAAACCTTAAACCTAAACCTAAACCTAAACCTAAACCTTAAACCTAAACCTAAACCTAAACCTAAACCTTAAACCTAAACCTAAACCTAAACCTAAACCTAAACCTAAACCTTAAACCTAAACCTAAACCTAAACCTAAACCTAAACCTTAAACCTAAACCTAAACCTAAACCTTAAACCTAAACCTAAACCTAAACCTTAAACCTAAACCTAAACCTAAACCTAAACCTAAACCTTAAACCTAAACCTAAACCTAAACCTAAACCTAAACCTTAAACCTAAACCTAAACCTAAACCTAAACCTAAACCTAAACCTAAACCTAAACCTAAACCTAAACCTAAACCTAAACCTAAACCTAAACCTAAACCTAAACCTAAACCTAAACCTAAACCTAAACCTTAAACCTAAACCTAAACCTAAACCTAAACCTAAACCTTAAACCTAAACCTAAACCTAAACCTAAACCTAAACCTTAAACCTAAACCTAAACCTAAACCTAAACCTAAACCTTAAACCTAAACCTAAACCTAAACCTAAACCTAAACCTAAACCTAAACCTAAACCTAAACCTAAACCTAAACCTTAAACCTAAACCTAAACCTAAACCTTAAACCTAAACCTAAACCTTAAACCTAAACCTAAACCTAAACCTAAACCTAAACCTAAACCTAAACCTAAACCTAAACCTAAACCTAAACCTTAAACCTAAACCTAAACCTAAACCTAAACCTAAACCTAAACCTAAACCTAAACCTAAACCTAAACCTAAACCTAAACCTAAACCTAAACCTAAACCTAAACCTAAACCTAAACCTAAACCTAAACCTAAACCTAAACCTAAACCTTAAACCTAAACCTAAACCTAAACCTAAACCTAAACCTAAACCTAAACCTAAACCTAAACCTAAACCTTAAACCTAAACCTAAACCTAAACCTAAACCTAAACCTAAACCTAAACCTAAACCTAAACCTAAACCTAAACCTAAACCTAAACCTAAACCTAAACCTAAACCTAAACCTAAACCTAAACCTAAACCTAAACCTAAACCTAAACCTTAAACCTAAACCTAAACCTAAACCTAAACCTAAACCTAAACCTAAACCTAAACCTAAACCTAAACCTAAACCTAAACCTAAACCTTAAACCTAAACCTAAACCTAAACCTAAACCTAAACCTAAACCTAAACCTAAACCTAAACCTAAACCTAAACCTTAAACCTAAACCTAAACCTAAACCTTAAACCTAAACCTAAACCTAAACCTAAACCTAAACCTAAACCTAAACCTAAACCTAAACCTAAACCTAAACCTTAAACCTAAACCTAAACCTAAACCTAAACCTAAACCTAAACCTAAACCTAAACCTTAAACCTAAACCTAAACCTAAACCTAAACCTAAACCTAAACCTAAACCTAAACCTAAACCTAAACCTAAACCTTAAACCTAAACCTAAACCTAAACCTAAACCTAAACCTAAACCTTAAACCTAAACCTAAACCTTAAACCTAAACCTAAACCTAAACCTAAACCTAAACCTAAACCTAAACCTAAACCTAAACCTAAACCTAAACCTAAACCTAAACCTAAACCTAAACCTAAACCTAAACCTAAACCTAAACCTAAACCTTAAACCTAAACCTAAACCTATAACCTAAACCTAAACCTAAACCTAAACCTAAACCTAAACCTAAACCTAAACCTAAACCTAAACCTAAACCTAAACCTAAACCTAAACCTAAACCTAAACCTAAACCTAAACCTTAAACCTAAACCTAAACCTAAACCTAAACCTAAACCTAAACCTAAACCTAAACCTAAACCTTAAACCTAAACCTAAACCTAAACCTAAACCTAAACCTAAACCTAAACCTAAACCTAAACCTAAACCTAAACCTAAACCTAAACCTAAACCTAAACCTAAACCTTAAACCTAAACCTTAAACCTAAACCTAAACCTAAACCTAAACCTAAACCTAAACCTAAACCTAAACCTAAACCTAAACCTAAACCTAAACCTAAACCTAAACCTTAAACCTAAACCTAAACCTAAACCTAAACCTAAACCTAAACCTAAACCTAAACCTAAACCTAAACCTAAACCTAAACCTTAAACCTAAACCTAAACCTAAACCTAAACCTAAACCTAAACCTAAACCTAAACCTAAACCTAAACCTAAACCTAAACCTAAACCTTAAACCTAAACCTAAACCTAAACCTAAACCTAAACCTAAACCTAAACCTAAACCTAAACCTAAACCTAAACCTAAACCTAAACCTAAACCTAAACCTAAACCTTAAACCTAAACCTAAACCTAAACCTAAACCTAAACCTAAACCTAAACCTAAACCTAAACCTAAACCTAAACCTAAACCTAAACCTTAAACCTAAACCTAAACCTAAACCTAAACCTAAACCTAAACCTAAACCTAAACCTAAACCTAAACCTAAACCTAAACCTAAACCTAAACCTAAACCTAAACCTAAACCTAACCTAAACCTAAACCTTAAACCTAAACCTAAACCTAAACCTAAACCTAAACCTAAACCTTAAACCTAAACCTTAAACCTAAACCTAAACCTAAAACAAACAAACAAACAAACCTAGAGTTTTATTACTGGTTGGTTATTATAATTAGTTTAGCCCGTTTGGACCTCGGCAAAAATTGGGCCTCAAATTTTAATACTGTTAAAGGTAAAGTGAAAATGGAAAACCTATAGCATGGTGGAAGGTACAATGCATTGTGAAAGGTACGATGCTATATAATGTATATAGCAAGGCTAATATTGTGAAAGGTACGGTGCTATATAATTATATATGTGCTTAAAACTGTGAAAGGTACAGTATTAATATATAATTATATAGAAATTTAATACAGTGAAAGGTACGGCCATAAAAGCCCATTAAGAACTTTTTAAGGCCAAATTTCAATGGACCCGTAAGGCTCAGGGAATAGGGCCTTGTGTTAAAAGATAGCCCTAACTAAGGCCTATTTAAATAGCAAAGGGTGCCATACTTTGCATGTAACAAAGGGCGGAAATTCGATAGATCAAACACAGATCAACTTCTACAGGCCAAACCAGTGGTCGTACAATTCCGGGATCAAGACCATACAATTACCCAGGTCAAGATGCATCTGTTGACCGCCTTAACCTTTGACCTTAAATCTAAGTTCAACGATTCCAACCGAACCATTGATCCTACAGACTTAGGACCAAGACCGTATTATTACCCAGGTCAAGACGAATCCATTGGACCACTCTAACCTTTGACCCCAATTCTAAGAAATGCGATTCCAGCCGAACTATTGATCTCACAGACTTAGGACCAAGACTGTATTGCTACCTAGGTCAAGACGCATCTATTGGACTACTTTGACCTTTGACCTCAATCTCAAGAAATGTGATTCTAGCCAAACCACTAATCCTACAACTTCAGGACCAAGACCATATTGTTACCCAGGTCAAAACGCATCTGTTGGACCACTTTGACCTTTTGACCCCAAAATCCAAGAAATGCGATATCTTATCAACGGCTTATCTGATCATCGATAAAATTGGATTATCTTATCACACATCATCTAATCTACATGTTAGTGATAAAAAATCGAAATTAAGTGTATTAAGTGTGTTGTATTGTGGAAGGTAGTGTAGTATAGTGTGTATTAAGTGTGTTGTACTGTGGAAGCTATGTCCATAAGGTTGTGTGTATATTAAGTGTTGTCCATAAGGTTATGTGGTAAAGAGCGTCCATGTTGTTGTTTACTTCACTACCAAATGACCACGTTGTTTATTATGCTGCACGTGGTTTTGCATAAGAATGTATTGGTTTTGGTGTCCATATTGTCTTCTTGTCCATATTGTCCATATTGTCTCCTTGTCCATTGTTCTTTCATTGTCCATTTTAGGTTTGTGGAGTAAAGACGTGTTAATTTGTGTTAATTAATATGGAAATGATGAAAGTGACCTTTTCTTATGTTTTCTTGTATTAGTGAGGTGAAAGTGGCCTTTTATGAACTTTTTTGAACTTTTTTGAACTTTTTGATGTTTTCTTGTATTAGTGAGGTGAAAGTGGCCTGTGGTATTGTGTGGTATTGTGTGACATTGTGGTGTATATTGGTGAAGTGAAAGTGTTCGATCCTCGATCATCGATAATTGTAATTGATGCCGATTATCGATGCCGATTATCGATAGTTTACTTTTTCAGTGATTTCTCAGCAATTTTTTGAACTTTTCTTCGATTTTCTTTCGATAATAAATTTTTCAAAGTGAACTCTATAGCTACATCAAGTTTTTCAAAAGTATAGAACTGCATCCTTATCCAAAGTAAATGTTTAAGGATAAAATGCAAAGTGAAGCCTAAAACAAATAAGTGATGGTGATTAAAACTAAATAAGTAAATAAAACTAAAATAATTAAACTAAATAAAATAAATATAACAATGTGTTCCACATAGACAACAATAGGTTTAATAGTGAATCTTACAAGGAAACAACCTTAAAATAATATATATGCGTGCCCTAGACTATAAAAGTGCTAAAAAAAAAAAAAAAGTGAAATCCAAACTAAAGGAATAACCTATAAAAATTATAAACATATGTGTAGTGAAAAAGAAGCGTTAACGTGATACCTAAATAAAAGTGAAAATAAACAAGTGATATAATTAAATTAAAGAAAATAGTGTAGACATATAATTAAATCAAAGAAAATAGTGTAGTGTTAAAGAAAACAATTACAAATAAATTCAATCAGTAAAAAAAAAAAACACATCTTCAAATTATCGTCAACACTATCATAAATACTGCCAAATCATTATAACCCAACTGGTGGAGGACAACATTGGCGTCCACTGGAATCAATGGGATACATTGTTGACCATAGGAGAGTAAGATCTAAAAAAGTTAATATAGAATTATCCAACAGTGTAAAACAATTGGCAAATCATCAAAACATCGAAATTATCATATTCACACCAAATATCAACAAAAATATTTACCCAATTAACTATTATAACAATATTAACGATTAACAAAATCATCTACATAATCAATCATTATCAAACTTCAATTAATCACCTATAAATAACTATTTAATTATCAACTATTAATCATCAATAAACAACTAATTAATAACAACTATTAATCAAAATTTACCGGAAATATACAAAATTGAAACTAACAAATAGAACAAATATCAAAATGGAATTTATAAAGAAAAGAAGAAATTTGGAAAACGAAACAAAGACATCAAATAAAAGAAACAAGATAATAGAAATAACAAACTTGAAAATCCTCCAAATAAATATGGCTAAATCATATACGTGTAACAACACATTACTAGGATACATTAAGAAATCAAGAATAGATATAACACTAATACAGGAACCTTATATCAATAAGGAAAAAAGAATAATACTACCTGGATGCAACAGAATATTATTTGTCAAAAACAAAGATGAAAGAGTCAGAGCAATAATTGGAGTGTACAATAAAGAATTAATAATAGAGCCAATAAATAATATTAGCAATAACGATAAAATATTTGCAAGGATAAAAAATAATGAATTAATAATAGGGTCAGTATATATACCTGTGAGTATATCAAGAGACGTGAGATGGAATTCTCAACAGGTGAGAAAAATATTTGAACCCATAATGGACGATTTATGTAACAAAGAATATGTCATTGGGATGGACAGCAATAGTCGTAATACAATGTGGGGCGACTTTAAAACCAATGCAAGAGGAAAAGTAATTGAACAAATAACTGAAGTATATAATAGTATAATATTAAACAAATCATCATCTCCACCCACATTCTGTACTAAGAACGGAAACAATAAAAGCTGGATCGACTTAACCATAACATCTAGCAAAATAACAGAAATAATAGAAAAATGGAAAGTAGATGATAGAGCAATAATACATAGTGACCACCGACCTATCACTTTTGAAATAAAAACAAAAATGCCAGACGAAGATGAAAAAGAAAAAGAAAACCCATTCTATAACAAGAAAATAAAAAGATATAAAAATATTGAATTAAATAAAGAAGAAATAGTGGAAATAAATAAGAAATTAATAAAAGAAATAGAAAGAATAGACCAAATAACAAACTTAAATTACATAACTGAAAAAATCCCGGAAATCATATTAAAAGAAATAGTTAAAAGATCAGGAAATGAAGCAAATAAAGAGAAAGAAGAAAATGAAACAGATGAAATAAAAAGAAAAGAATTAAAAATAAGAAAAGAATTAGATATATTAAAGAAAGAAATTAAGGAGAATAATAGAAGACAAACAGAATACAAAAGTACAGAATTAGTTAAAAAGTACAAGAAAACCAAAAATAAATTTAGGAGAATATTAAGAAAATCAAAAGAAAGAAAACACGAAAAAGAAATGAACAAAATGAACAAAAACAACGTCTGGGATATATTAAAGAATATTAAAAAGAAAAATAAATTAGAAATACATATAACATCAATATTCAACCATAATGAAGAAAAAATAGATAACACTAAATTGGAGAATATAATATTAAAAAGCTATATTCAAGATATCTCCACAAAAGACGAAGAAACAGAAATAAATACTATAAAGAAAACACTGAATGAATTTACAACAGAGATCGAAACGAGCCCACCAATAACGAAATTTGAAACTGATAAAGCACTTAAAGAGTTAGAGAACAACAAGAGCGCAGGATATGACAGTTTAGATTCAAACATAGTAAAACTGATATTTAATAACCACCCAGAGACATTAACAAAACTATTTAATAAGTGCCTAAATCTAAGATCATTCCCCAAATGTTGGAAGAAAGGAATACTTAAACTGATACCAAAAGGAGAAACAAATAAAATGAGACCACTAACTCTATTACCGATAATTGGAAAATTATTTGAAAAAATTATAATGAAAAGATGTATTAAATATATAAGTGAAACAGTAGAGATATCAAACAAACAATATGGATTCAAAAAGAACATGAACTCAACTGAAATGTTATTAGACATAAGAGAAAGATATGAAGAAATAAAAAGCAAAAAAAGGAAATGCATCATATTATCAATTGACATCAAAGGTGCTTACGATAACATCAAGATAAATAAAATTCTAAGAACAATATTGACAAGAAGAACACCAAAAGACCTAGGATACCTGTTACAGAGCTTTCTAGAAGAAAGATATGTAAGCCTACACCCAGATGGAGAAACAAATAAAAGAAAGATAAATAAAGGATGCCCTCAAGGAGGAACAGGAAGCCCAACACTCTGGGTAGTAACAATGAACGAGCTATTACTCAAATTAGATAATATCAATGGAGTAAATCCATATGCATTTGCGGACGATCTGCAGATCTTAATTGAAGACACAAATAGTAAAATGATTTATAAAAAATTGAACAAAGAGATAATTCCAACCATAAATGAGTGGTGTGAAGAAACAGGACTAGAATTAAATTATGAAAAATGTGCATTTCTAGAAATGGAACCAATAAAGAAAGAAGAGAAAATGTACTACATCAAATATAACAGAGAAATTATAATATGCAAGGAGAATATCAAAATAGTTGGAATTACAATTGATAACAGACTGGAAACTGAAAAACACATACAACAATTAATAATAAAAGCCCAGAACGATATTAGATGGTGCAAAAGACTGGCGAATAACTATTTCGGCACTGACTTTGAAGTATTAAAAACCATATTTACAACAATTATTGAAAGCAGAATTAACTATGGCTGTCAATTCTGGGCAGCAAATTTAAAAAAGAATGATATGTATTGGAAAAAATTAAGATCGCTACATAGACTTTACATGATATGGATGGTCAGAGGATACCATACAATATCCTTTGCTAAATTATATTGCATAACAGGAAGTATTCCAATAGATAAGAAAATTAAACAACAAATTTTTATAACAAAAACAAGAAGGAAAAATAAAATGATTGAAGAAATTGATGGAATTAGAGAAGAAATAAATATTCAAAATAAAATCAAATTAATAGAATGCACATTATCTAAAGAAGAATTTGAAAACAAAATTGAAAAAATAGGAAAAGACGAGGAAGTAATAGACGAAAAAGAATATATCAGGATCTACACAGATGGGTCCAAAATGAATCATAAAGTTGGCTATGGATTTACGATAAGGATGAATAACACTGAAATCGCATATGGTAATGGACATATACATCCGTACTGCTCAAATCATCAAGCAGAAATTTTAGCCATTATGAAAGGAACAGGAAAATTAAAAAATGAAATAAGAAAAGAAAACTTAAAAATCAATAATAAAACAGAAATAATTATTTATTCAGACAACCAGAGCGTAATAGAAGAAATAACAAATTTAGAAAGCAATGATAAATTAATTAATGAAACACAATCGGAAATTTACAAATTAAGCAGAATAAATAACAACAAAACGATTAAAATTAAGTGGGTTAAAGCCCATGTTGGAATTGAAGGTAATGAAAGGGCGGATATATTAGCAAAAGAAGGAACATATTATAACAAAGAAGAAAGAGAATATGATTGGGAACTAATACCACTAAGTTTTATTAAAGAAAAAAGTAAAATAGAAATGGAGAAAGAAAGAGATGAGATAATAAAAACTGGAAATATTAAAAAAGATAATTGGCTGTTTAATATAAGAAAGGAAGGAATACAAAAATGCTGCAACTTCTATAGTACGCAATTTATCACCGGACACGGTATTTTTAAAGAATATTTAGTGAGATTCCATATCGTAAACGATGAAAGATGTAGACTCTGTAAATTCAAATCAGAAAGCAACACCCACCTAATGTTCAAATGCCCAGGATTAAGCAAAATCAGACAAAAATACTTATTCAAAAATAATATCAGAGAAGAAAAAGACTTGAATAGAATAAATGAACCTGAAATAGCGGAAGATTTTAACAAATTCTGTAAAATAACATATGAATTACTAAAGGAAGAAACATAAACAAATAAAGAAATAAAACAAAATAATTTGAAAGCAAAATTATTAGATATAAAAAATATATTGAACAATGCTAATGAGAATACAATCTGTAATGAGACATATTAAAAATAAGAAAACAATGAAAAACACTATAAGAAATCGTATCCTAATAAAAGAAGAATAATAATAATAAAAAGATGGCTCAAAATTATTTTAAAACTCAAATGAGAAAAATCTAGAAAATATATAAAAACAGTATAACCAAATGACCCAAACTGACCTACCTTTTTAATTCAAGAAAACTTTATTTTTATATAAACTCATGGTAAAAAGAAGAGGGAACAACAATAAAGAAATTAATAGAAAGGAAAATGAGAACTGAAAAAAAAAATAATAATAATAAAATAATAAATAAAAATAGAGAATAAAAATAAGATAAGATAAATGGACAAAAGTAACAAACATGATAATTATTAGGAGAAATAGAACTAGGATATTTCCTTCGAAAAATATGGAATTAACAGTAGATCTATGAACAAGATTACAAAGGATAGAAGTAGGACACATTCCCCTAAACCTAAAAGATTTATTAGTTAAATTAATAGATAAATATTAGAAAAAGAGAAGAAGAGAAGTAGGCTGCACTCCCCGAAACCTAAAAGACTTATTAGTGAAATTGATGGATAAATATTAAAGGAAATAGAAGTAGACCGCACTCACCTAGACCTAGAAGACTTATTAGTGAAATTGATGATGAAATAATAGGAAATCTAAAAGTGAAAGGATGGAAATTAAAAACGGATTTACTCATTACAAACAAACATAAATTTAAGGATTTATTAAAATATATACACATAAAATTAGAATAGGGAAAGTAATAGGCAAAACTTTAGAAAGAAACACAGGGTTGAATAGTAGACATCCGTCCAGCTATCCATGATGTAGTGATCTAGTGGAAGCAAACTGGCTGTTGATTTGCTGGTGGACAAACAATGATGAGTTACTAGCAACAAAGAACAAAATGATACACAAATGTAACACAAACAAACTCATAAACATCTGCTCAGTATTTCATGATGTAGCGATCTAGTGAAATACAAGTTAATTGGTGGAAGATTAATGAGCTTACAATGATGAACTATGGTTAGAATAAATGAATTGTTAGGATAGCTGTCTTAAGTATTTGCTTAACGTTCTTCATGATGTAGTGATCTAGTGGAGAACTATCTTAATGTGGGTCAATTAAGATTAAGCATACAATAATATTTAAGATGAACACAAACATAAAAATTAAAACAGAACTAGATCATAGTTATTTGCTCAGCCTCCCAGAGTACGGTTAAGTCGATGGTGGCAAATTGATCCTTTTACGAAAGAATCGATGAGTATACAATGATGAGCTATGAATAGTAAAATGATAGGATAGATAGCTTAGTTAATATAGCACATAGGGGTGAGAACGTTTATGTTACTCTCCATCTTGAACATACCATAGACCCTGCCTTGGAAAATCCTGGGAAACTCGTGATCAACCATGTAATGTGGTTGATTAATCTTGTTTTCATAAGGATCTAATGGTAATCTAGCTTTTTCGAATTAGACAGACACTGTGGCCAACGGTCTATAAGTTAATCTAATTCAAACTTCTAACTGAGGAGGCAAAGACATATCACAATTAACTGGTAGACGAGAGAAAGACCTCGATGCCAACCAAAAGTGGTACCATACTTTGTCTATCCGAATGATTCTATTGGCGTGAACTCGGATCTAGCACACAATGATTGTTCTGCGCTTTCTTCTTCGCCTATATCGATATATATAGGAGAGAAAGGCATATACCTTCTGCTGCTATAGTTGAATTTTCTTATACGCAAAGACTATTAACCCCTTCTTATTCCCAAATCTTTGTATGTCATTCCGTTCTTTAAGAGATGGTAAGACTCTACAAAGGAATGCGTGGTACTTATATGTGTTATAGACGGTGGAAGTATAGGAATCCGTCAGACTCACATTCGTTGTTGTCTAAGTGGTTACCAGGAGAACCTCCTATTCATGAACGAAAGTACTAAAAGTGGTTCGCGGTGCCGTTCTGCTGCAGTATGCCGTTGCTCTACGCCACTTGACGTAACTATAATCTAGGATCCTGACCTCTCTTTATTGTGGAGTAATGGTACTTAGTAGTTGGTTAGTGGCGAGCACGTAAAAAAACAAACAAACAAACAAACAAACCTAAACCTAACACTAAACCTAACCAAAGTAGAAAAAATCACCTAAATTAAAGAAATAAAAATAGAAATTAGTAAAGAAAACTAGGCTCCACTCACCTAAACCAAGAAGAGAATATTATGATGACCAACAAGATAACCAATGTTAGAACCCAACAAAAACAAAAACAAAAACAAAACCAAGAAAAAGAAATCAGTAATTTGGCAAAGAAAACTAGGCTCCACTCACCTAAACCAAGAAGAGAATATTATGATGATCAACAAGACAACTAATGTTAAAACCAAAGTAAGACAAAAGCACCTAAACGAAAGGAAAAGAAAATAAAAATTAGAAAAGAAAACCACAAAAGAATAAATCAACAACACTAAAGTTACCTGAAACATCAAAACAAAACAATGAAAATAACAACGAACAAATAAGCATCAAAATTACAAAAATAGGTTAACACAAAATACAACATACAAAATAACATGAGGTGAAATAGGAAAAATATTATAATAATTTATGTAAGACACGCAAACACCTATAAACAACTTATCATAATATAGCACAGCATAGGAATAAGCCACGCACAAAACACGAAAAACAAAAAAAAAAAAAGAAGAGAAATATTAATATCACACACGAAACACCATATAAAATAACAATGAAATAAAAACAACTCAATAACAAATAAAGAACACTACTATAAGAGATTAAAAACAAAACAACACTAAAAGAAACAGAACTGGATGAAAAATTAAATGAAAAGAAGATGAAAACAAAACTTATGAAGAAAACCATAGAGTGAAAATAACGATGTAAACAACAAAAGGTGAAAATAGCTAGTCAAGATTTGTTTACAACAAAAATTGGCAGTCAAGAAAATAGATGGCGACAAAAATAAAAGTTTGTTTTGGTTAAAATAACTAAGGAAAAACAGCTAAATATTAAGGAAGATTAAGCAGGAACCAATCATAACAAGAAGAACAGGAGCAGACCAACAACAGGACCAACAAGAACACAAGCCAAATCAACAAGTAATCATCTAAAGTAAAGGAAACAACAACAAAATAATTAACTAAAAACAACAAAACACAAAAGTATTATAAGAACAACTGGTATTAAGAATAGAGGTAAATGGGTAAATGAAATTGGACAAACTAGATTAAACACAAAAAGTAAAAGCAAAACAGGAAGAGAAAGCAATAAAAATTAATGAACAAAGTTAACAAGATGTAAATGGACAAAACTAATTAAACATACACGAAGAATCACAACAAAAGAAAAGACAAAGGAAAAACAACAAGTAAAGGAGTAGAATAATACTACAAATGGAACAGTATTAGAAGAAACAACGCAAACAACCAACAAACTGATATTACCAACAACAGTCAACCAACAAAGAAGAGCACAACAAATGGCAAAGAATTAGTGAAAATAATACAACGATCATCAGAATAGACATCAACCAACCAGCCACAAGAAATTAACAACAACAAAGATTTAGAAATAAAACCGAAGAGAATCTAAGAAATCGACAATTAGTAAACAACAAAAATAAAAGTAGAAGAATAACAAGAGAAATCAATGCATGCAACCAATACACCAGGATAAACGGAAAACAGACAACCAACAAGGTGTAAGTAACGACACATCACCACACACACACAAACATCAGAATCTAATGTAATAGTCACAAAAGATAACCAAAATTGTAACAAATTAAAAAGACGATTTAGTAAAGGAGTACCAAACAACACACAAAACAGATAAACAAACACGGCTAATTCGTATCCACTCGCTCAGCTGTCCATGGTACGGATAAGTCAGTGGAAGCAAGTTGATTCTCTTGAAATGAGGTCTCAATGAGTATACAATGGTGAGGTGCGGTTAGCAACAAAAAATCTCTGAACACACTATCAAGTCGTATCCACTCGCTCAGCTTTCCATGGTACGGTTAAGTCAGTGGGAGCAAGTTAGTTCTTGGCGAACTAATGAGTATACATTGGTGAGATGCGGTTGGTAGCAATATTACAAACACCAGACAATTACCAAAAACAACACCACTAATACGTAGACATCCGCTCAGCTTCTCATGGTACGGTTAAGTCAGTGAGGGCAAGTTGATTTTCTGTAAAAGAAAGTCAATGAGTATACAATGATGAGTTGCGGTTAGTAAAGCACATACTATAGGGAAAATGGAATTGAATGAAGCGAATAGTAGGAGAGAAATAGCAGCCAATCAACACACAAGCAAACACACCTTAACACGAGCAAAATTCCTATAATTCCTACAGAAACCTCCTTCCAATTTTACCTAGTGATAGTTTCCTCCTGTCACAACTAGCCATTAAAAACAAACCGGCGCATCCGTGTATATAGACACTACCGCCAATCTAGCCATTTAAAAGTGCAATTGGGTACATATTTGGTGGTATGAACTTCATCAGTACATGGTACGGTTAAGTCAGTGCTACTGATAAAGAAACTTTTCATATGTTTGTGTAATTGCGTGTTATGCTGCAAGCAGTGTGAAAAGGAGTTCATAATAAGCTGAATTCTACGCCATGTAGTCACAATTTGAAAATGTAATTATTCCAAGTGAGAAAGGATCGGTTATATTGGGCATATACGGTTACTAGTAATAAGAAGATTTATTTTACAATCACTTATGTTCTAATAGTTAACTGTTCTGCGCCATACATACATAGCCAATATCCCAAAGCTGGAGAGTCTTGAATTTAGAAATTAAATAGTTGTCGGTTCTTATTTCGGAGATAAGATTAAGATGACTTTTAATGTTTCATATAAATTCTTGATTTGCAATTACGACTCTATTCAAATGAAATATATGTTCGGATAATGTATAAAGTAAAAAGAATAGTTTTAAGATATTCTTGTTGAAATAGACATTTATATCGTTTAAATCTGATAGTAAAATATCCGCGCTTTACTATATCCGGGACAACTTGTATAAAGGGCTTGCAAGTTGGACTAAAACAAATCGAACCAAACGCAAACACTAAACGGTGGTCAATTGTCCGTTAAAGTTAGATTGTGGTTCAACTAATTAACCTAAGCAGGGAAACAGCAGTCGTTGTTCTAAGTAAATTGAAAGACGAGAGAGAGACCTCGATTTCAAAACACTTATATACAAAACTCTGTTTGACTTAGAATTCTATTGGCGTGAATTCGGTCACTAGCACGTATAAGATTGTTCTGCACTCCCCTAAACCTAAAGGTTTTAAACTTGGGCGTAGATGAGGCATATACTTTCTGTTGCTATTGTTGTTTTACCGCAAAGACCATTAACCCATTCTTATTCCCAAGTCTTTGCATAATATTCCGTTCCCTGAGATGAATGAGTAAGGTTCATGTAAGGGAGCCGCGTGGTGCTGATATGTGTCGTAGTCGGTGTAAGTATATGAATCCGACAGGTTCACATCTTTTCTGTTGTGTGGAGAAGAAGGCACTAAAAGTTTACCGAGGTACGGTAAGCTGCAGTATGCCGTTGTCAGCCCTTGCGTATCTGTGATCTAGGATCTCTTTCTTAACTGAATTGGTACCTAGTAGATGGCTTGGTTGCGGACACGTAAAAACCCAACAAAAACAAAAACAAAAACAAAAAACCAACCCCCAACCAACCTAACTTTTAGAGGAAGACACAGGGTTGAATAATAGACATCCGTCCAGCTATCCATGATGTAGTGTTCTAGTGGAAGCAAGCTGGCTGCTGATGTGCTAGCGGACAAACAATGATGAGCTATTAGCAACAAAATACAAAATAAACACAAATGTTAATACAAAATTAAATCATAGACATCTGCTCGGTATTTCATGATGTAGCGATCTAGTGAAATACAAATTAATCAGTGGAAGGTTAATGAGCTTACAATGGTGAACTATGTTTAAACAAAGTAAAAGATTAGTATAGATGAAATTGTTAGTATAGATGTTTTAAGTATTTGCTTAACGTTCTTCATGACGTAGTGATCTAGTGAAGAACAATCTTGATATGGTCATTAAGATTAAGCATACAATAATACTTAAAATAGACACAAACATAAAAAACTAAACACAACTAGTTCATAGTCATTCGCTCAGCCTTCCAGAGTACAGTTAAGTCGATGGTGGCAAGTTGATTCTTTCTCGTAAGAATTAATGAGTATACAATGATGAGCCATGAATAGTAAAATAATAGGATAGATAACTTAGTTAATACATCACATAGGGGTGAGAACGTTTATGTTACTCTCCGTCTTAAAATACTTAGACCATACCGCAGGCTGCCCTGGCTTTCTCGTGGCTGAATATTGGTTATAAGGAAGGCCCATGCCTTCCTAAACTAGTGCACTTTCAGTTAGTCTTGATCGCAAAGAAGGTTGTGGCACTCTAACAAACTGAACTTAGTAAACACTGCGGTGGTCAACAGTCCGTAAGTTACACTAAGTTCAAAATCTAACCAAAACAGGGAGACAGCAATGTTTGTTCAAATAAAACTGAAAGACGAGAGAGAGACCTCGATTTCTAAAGTATTTTACACAAAATTCTGTCTGACTTAGAATTCTATTGGCGAGAATTCGGTCACTAGCACACAATGATTGTTCTGCGCTTTCTTCTTCGCCAATATCGATATATATAGGAGAGAAAGGCATATACTTTCTGCTGCTATAGTTAAATTTTATTATACGCAAAGACCACTAACCCCTTCTTATTCCCAAGTCTTTGTATGTCATATTCCGCGCCTGGAGATGTTTGTAAGTTTCATCTAAAGGAGCCGCGTGGTGCTGATATGTGTTATAGTTGGTGTAAATATAGGAATCCGACAAACTCACATCCATCCTTGTAATAAGGTGGGAGACACTAAAGGTTTACATGAACGTAATATGTATAGCCGCAGTATGCCGATGCCCTACACCCTCGACGTACTAACGACCCAGTATTGCTTTAAATGGTAAAACATTTATTCCGATCTGGAGAGGTAGCTTGTGGTGGGCTCGTAAAACCAAACCAAACCAAACCAAACCTGAATGAAAAGAGCAAAGAACTAAAAGAAAAGAGGAGGAAAATTATCTTACTATCACTGGACATTAAAGGGGCCTACGATAACCTGAGAACAAGTAAAATATTGGAAACAATATTATTAGACCAAATACCCGCGAACATTGGAAAGCTAGCTATAGACATCTTGGAAGAAAGAACAATCAGCCTACACCCTGATGGAGAAAAGAATGGTATAACAACAAGCAGAGGATGCCCACAAGGGGGTACAGGTAGTCCCACCTTATGGATATTAGCGATGAATGAACTCCTAGTGAAATTAGAGAGAACACCAAAAACATATCCATTTGCATTCGCGGATGATCTGCAATTACTAATCGAAGGAGAAAACGCAAAAGATATTTATAAGAATTTGAACAGGAATATAATTCCAATATTAAACGAATGGTGCGAAACAGCAGGGTTAGAAATCAACCAAGAAAAAAGTGTGTTTATGGAATGCTATAAGAACGATGGAATGAATTACATCAAATTTAATAGAGATCTAATATTTAAAAAGGACGAAATAAAAATAGTGGGCATTAGATTAAACGACCAATTTAGAACAGATTGTCACACAGATTTCATCATCAAAAGAGCGCAGAATGACCTAAAATGGTGCAAGAGAATTGCGGGAGAATGGTTTGGTACCGACGCGAACACACTTAAACTAATATATACAACCATAGTGGAAAGTAGGATTTTGTATGGATGCCAATTTTGGGCCAAAGATATAAGCAGCAAAAACCCAATCTGGAGAAAGATCAGAAGCATCCAACGACTTTTTATGATTTGGATAGTAAAGGGATATACAACCCTATCATACGCCAAGTTATATTGCCTGACGGGAAGTATGCCACTTGATTTAAAAATCAAGAAAGAAGTAGGAAGAAGCAACATCAAAAGAAATATGAAAATGAAAATAGAAGAACATGGTGAAATTGAACTGCAGGGGAAAATCGAACTTTTAGAAAGCAATTATTTTAAAACAGAATTTCAAACAATGTTGGAGAAAGAAGAGGTAGAAGAGATGGAAAATATTTTAGAAATGTACACCGATGGTTCGAAGATGGAAGCAGGAGTTGGAGCAAGCTTCACAATTAGACAAAAGAATAAGGAACTATATTTTGGAAAAAGAAAACTCCACCCGCTGTGCTCCAACCATCAAGCGGAGATACTAGCCATAAAAATAGGATTAGACAAAATCATAGAAATTAGAGAGGAAATTGAAAAGCTAGAAATTTTAGGAATTATAATAAAATCAGATAATCAAGCAGTAGTCTGTGAGCTACACAATACCAAAAGCATAGATTTATTAATCAATACGACACAGACAAAAATGACAACAATCAAGAAAGAAATGAAATTGAGAATAAGACTAGAATGGGTGAAGGCACATGTTGGGATTGAAGGAAATGAAAGAGCTGACCAACTTGCCAAAGAAGCAGCAAATAGCCAAGAGGATAATTTTGAATGGAAGAAAATACCCCTAAGTTTCGTAAAAGAAATAAAGGAAAAAGAACAACGAAAAGAGAGAGATGAGATAATTAAACATAACAACGTAGGTATGAAGGAAAGCATGCTATTTAAGTACAGGAATGGAGAAATACTAGAGAGGTGTAACTTTTATACCACGCAATTCCTGACAGGACATGGAATTTTTAAAGACTACCTATACAAATTTAAAATAAAAACGAATAACTCCTGTAGATTTTGCAAGGATGGAACGATAGAAGACAACAAACACATATTGTTTGCATGTCCAGCATTGACAAAGAGCAGACAAAAACACCTAAATATTAAAGGAATTAACAGCGAAAAGGACTTGTACAAAATAGAAGATGAAATGGTTGGAGAAAGCTTCAAAGCATTCTGTAAGAAAGCTCACGAATTAATGAAGGATAACGACATATAAAAAAAAAAAAAAAAAAAAAATCCCTAAAAGTTATTAACAATTATGTAAACAGTTAACCAAAAACTGACAAATCCTCTCACACCACCAAAACTCTATTCTTAGAACACCAAACACACTACCTTGACCAATCCACTGGCGGTGAAGTACTAATAAATAGAAATAAGCTGCACTCCCTTAAACCTAAAAGAATCATTAGTGAATAGTATTAACGATGTAATATCCAACCAATATGACAAATATACACAGTGAAAATAGTAATAACAGAATTATGACAAATAACAATAATATAAAACGATGTAATAGTAATAGTGAATTATACAATGAAAATAAAACCTTATTGTAATACAATGTACATTATTAACAGTTGTAAGTAAGTAACTTAAGTAAAAGAAATAAAAATTGAATACGAATAAGGAATAAACACAACAAGTACATTGGCACTTATTGGAATCCAAAGGAGGAAGAATAAAAAGATGTGGTAATAAGATAGAATAAAAGAAAAATCAATGAGGAACTGTGAATAAAATACACTCACTTAAATCAAATAACTTACTAACTTAATTAATAGAAAATGACTAAGAAAATACAACCAACAATCCCAAAAAAAAAAATATACAGAAGTAGAAAATATTTATCTAAATTCAGAAGCTCTATTAGTAAAATTGAGGAAGACAGAACTAAGATGCATCCAATTAAGGATGAAAGAATTATTAGCGGAATTAATGGAAAATAACCAAAAATACATAATAAACAATCTAATTGAAATATAGTTAATATAAGGGAAAATATTGGAGAAATATAATTAAGAAACATTGGAATCAAAAGAAAAAGGGAAAGAAAAGAGGAATTAGTCTCGAGAGGTATACATAACGAAATAAACAGATAATAGATTTAGCAATTAAAACAAAACACAAGGAATTAGAATAAAAACATAAACACAATAGAATAGTTAGCAAAATATAAGGAGTATGATAAAACACAGGGTTGAATAGTAGACATCTGCCCAGCTATCCATGATGTAGTGATCTAGTGGAAGCAAACCGGCTGTTGATTTGCTGGTGGACATACAATGATGAGCTACTAGCAACAAAATACAAAATAAACACAAATGTTAATACAAAAGTTAAGTCTTAGACATCTGCTCGGTATTTCATGATGTAGTGATCTAGTGAAATACAGATTAATCAGTGGAAGATTAATGAGCTTACAATGATGAACTATGTTTAACAAAATAAAAGGTTAGTATAGATAAAGTTGTTAGAATAGATGTTTTAAGTATTTGCTTAGCGTTCTTCATGATGTAGTGATCTAGTGAAGAACAATCTTAATGATGGCTAATTAAGATTAAGCATACAATAATGCTTAAAATAAACACGAACATAAAAACCAAACAAAGCTAGATCATAGTCATCCGCTCAGCTTCCCAGAGTACGGTTAAGTCGATGGTGGCAAGTTGATTCTTTCACGAAAGAATTAATGAGTATACAATGATGAGCTATGGATAGAAAAATGATAGAAGAATGAATTAGATTAGGTAGCATAACACATAGGGGTGAGAACGTTTATGTTACTCTCCGTCTTGAACATACCATAGACCCTGCCTTAGAAAATCCTGGGAAGCTCGTGATCAACCATGTAATGCGGTTGATTAGTCCTGCTTTCAATAAGGATCTAATGGTAATCTAGCCTTTTCGAATTAGACAGACACTGTGGTGGTCCATAAGTTAGTCTAATTCAAACCTCTAACTGAGTAGGCAAAGACATATCACAATTAACTGGTAGACGAGAGAGAGACCTCGATGCCAACCAAAAGTGGTACCATACTTTGTCTATCCGAATGATTCTGTTGGCGTGAACTCGGATCTAGCACACAATGATTGTTCTGCGCTTTCTTCTTCGCCTATATCGATATATATAGGAGAGAAAGGCATATACTTTCTGCTGCTATAGTTGAATTTTCTTATACGCAGAGACCACTAACCCTCCTTTATTCCCAAGTCTTTGTATGTCATATTCCGCGCCTGAAGATGTTTGTAAGTTTCATTTAAAGGAGCCGCGTGGTGCTGATATGTGTTATAGTCGGTGTAAGTATAGGAATCCGACAGACTCACATCCATCCTTGTAATAAGATGGAAGGCACTAAAAACTTGCATAGAAAATGGTGCAATGTTGCAGTATGCCGATGCCCTACACCTTTGCGTATCAGTGACCTAGGATCTTGACCTCTCTTTTTTGTGGAGTAATGGTACCTAATAGATAGCTTATGGTGGGCTCGTATAAACCCAACCAAACCAAACCAAACCTTCCTTGTCTACGGCCATACTACGTTGAATACACCGGGTCTCGTTCGATCCCCGAAGTTAAGCAACGTCAGGCCATGTCAGTACTTAGGAGGGAGACCACTTGGGAACGCATGGTGTCGTAGACTTCCTTTTTTCTAAGACAAACATATCTCTCATTCAGATATAACTATTCAGAGGAATTGAAGCATGCACGTGAAACGGCATGGGCCGAGAAACTGAAAGAATTGGAGTTGAACTCTGTTTGGTCTTTTGTTAGGACAGTCAGAGCCAGAGACAGGTTTTCCAGAGCCGTGGAGTGTGCTAGTGTCCCGCTGTTTCCTACAGGTCATGGGGCCCAATTTGATCGCAACGTGCTGAGAAACATGTTTCCTACCGCCTCATGTATTGACAATCATAATGCGTTACCTTTTGCTCCCTTCCCCGCGTCGCGTCCTTCTTGCTCACCGGATCGTAGCTTCACTGATGTTACTAGGGAGGAGGTAGTTGACGTTCTTAGGGGTCTACGTCGTGGCAAGGCCCCCGGACATGATGGTTTCACCGCAGACCTTGCAAAAGATATTTTTATTGATGAGCCCGATCTTCTTGTGGCTCTTTTTGGTAAGTGCTTCGAATTAGGACACTTTCCTAACATCTGGAAAGTCGGGATTCTAAGACTTGTGCCAAAGCCCGGTGGCGTGGGCGCCGGTTCCTTCAGACCAATTGCGCTGCTTCCTTGCCTTGGCAAGATGCTGGAGCGATTGCTGATGAATCGCGTGTGGCATTATGCAATCCCTGTTGCGGAGAGTATGTCCCAACAGTTTGGTTTTCTTCCGGGGAAGAGCACCTCCATGGCCCTCACTGCTCTCCTCGATCATGCTGATGGTGTCCGAAAATCGGGGCGTAGATCTGCAATTGTTTCCCTCGATATAAAGGGGGCTTTTGATAATTTGTCATGGACAAAGGCGATTTCCGCGGTGGAGGACCTGGGTGTTGACGGTCTTACCCTTGCAATCACTCGCAGTTACTTGGTTAATAGAGCTGTTACCATCGATCCGGCTCTTAGGTCTCAGAGTGCTCTGCTTAGTCGAGGCTGTCCGCAAGGTGGCTGTGCTAGTCCCTCGTTGTGGATTTTGGCGTTGAGAGACTTGTTGCTGCGTCTATCACATCTGGATGATGTAAGAGTTTTTGCCTATGCGGATGACATCGCGATCTGTGTCTCTTCCGATATGACTTGCGCTTTGGTGGACAGATTTTGTGGCAATGTTGCGCCGGTGTTGCTGGACTGGGCTTTGTCGGCCGGGGTGGAGTTCTCGGCTCACAAGAGTTCCTTCATTGTCATTGGCGGTGGTGATCCCGAGATTGATGGTTTGCGCTTGGGTCTGGATGTTATTAACAGATCCCAGTCGTTTAAATTTGTGGGCATCAACTTTGATGAGAATCTCTCATGTGTTGTACATGCTGAGAAAATTCTGCGGTGTGCGGAGAGAGATCTTCGCTTTCTCCGTATCTTTGCTGGCGGTAGACGGGGTTGCTCTTCTGGGCTTAGAGCTCTCCTGTATAGAAGCTTGTTGGAGTCAAAAATCCTGTACGCGGCGGATGTCTGGTGCTCGCGTCTCAGAGCTAATTCGCATGTGTGGAGGACGCTGCTGTGTTTCCAGCGTAGGTGTCTGCTGTGGGTATGTTCGGCTTATAGAACCTGCTCGTACTATAAGCTGTTCTGTATTTCGGGCATTCTGCCCATTAGTTCTACCGCAAAGATCAGGATGAGTCTGGGTAGGGCCAAACATTATGGTCATACGTCTCTTCCGGATGGTGAAGACGTCGCTGTGAAGAGGCACGCACCCTGGTTTGAGCGGTTTGGCTGGCTTGATGGCAGTTTCTCCAACCGTCACTCCTTCATTACTCTCCCCACAGGTGCAACGGTCTTACAGGTGTCCTTGTATTCCGATGGTTTGGCGTCCGCCGATGGTGTTGGCGCTGGGTGGACTCTTTACGTGAACGATACAGAATGGGACTTTGGTGGTCACGCCTTGGACTCACGATGTTCCGCTTATCAGGCGGAGCTCTGTGCACTTGGATCGGGCGCTCGTGGAATTCTCCGTTTTCTTGATTCCCATCTGGAGGATAGATGTTCGGTGATTCTCTACACTGACTGTATGTCAGCGCTTATGGCAATCAAGAACCTGGGATCATCTGATCCCCAGGTTATAGAGATCTGCTCGGCTCTGAGAGCCATTGGTTGTCGTGGTTCGGTGATCTCTTTGGACGTCGAATGGACCAGGGCCCATGTTGGCACGCCCGGTAATGAGCGCGCTGACTCTCTGGCAAAGAGCTTTGCTCGTTCCAATTCCGGACTGGCTCTTTACAGCCACCTGCCTCTCTCCCTGGTTAAGAAGTCGTGGTTTTCACATTTTCGTGGAGAAATATCTACGATTTTCAGAAGTCATGGGATGTCGGCTGAGGATCCCTTTTTTGCACCGCCCGCTGTTGGATTCCTGCAACTTGTTGATTTTCACACGGTGCAGCTGATGACTGGCCATGGGGCCTTTGGCTCCTACTTACACCGTTTTGGCCTTAGGACTGACTCTGGCTGTAGATTGTGTGGTGGTGTCGCACTGGAGTCACCATCGCATCTGGTGGAAAACTGTCCGGCTCTGGAGTCGGCTAGGCAGTCCTGCCTGGCGGTTAACGGCATACAGACATTGGTTGACGCTCTCGCTCTCGGTCCAGCTGATAGGGATGGAGTCGATGGATTCAAGAGGTTTGCCAGGATTGCGCTCGGTGCCATCCGGGCAGCGGGTCGTCTGGTTGCCTGATCTCTTGGCGTTATTTACGACCTAACTCTTAGTGCATGATGTTCTTGCTTTATGTATATAGTGCCTCTGTAATCTCATGATTTTTTGTAATTTGATGAATGTCAATAAATGCGGTCCTAAGCCCTCGTGGCGGCCCGGAAAAGAAAAAAAAAAAAAAAAAAACTGGAAGTGTGCCGTTAGACAGAAAAATCCTACACGAAACGAATTCTAACAGAGTAAAAAGAAGGGGCAAATTAACTGCACAAGAAAATGAAGATGAAATCCAAGAAGATCTAATTATTCAAGAAAAGATAATGTTTAGAAACTGTACTTTATTTAAAGAAAATTTTGAAGTTAGAATATTTAAAATAAGTGAAAATGAAGAATTCAATGATAAAAAATATTTATGCATATTTACTGATGGATCCAAAATGAATGGAAAAGTAGGCTTTGGATACAGCATACAAAAAGATAATAATGAAATTTACTATGATAACGGCCAACTCCACCCGCATTGCTCCAATCACCAAGCCGAGACAGTAGCAATTAAGGAAGCAATGAAAAGATTGATTATTGAATTAAAAGAAGAAATAGTAATAAATATTAGCCAAGTGATTATTTTCACTGATAATCAAAGTGTAATAGAAGAGTTATTAAATTTAGAAAATCAAAATAAACTTATAAACCAAACACAAAAAGAAATATACAACCTAAGTAGAAGAATAAAGAATGTAGTTAAAATTAAATGGGTAAAAGCCCACTGTGGCATAGAAGGCAACGAAAGGGCAGATGAGCTTGCCAAAGCTGGCGCTAACACTGACCAGGAACAATATAGCTGGAAACTAATATCAATGAGCTTTATAAAAGAAAAAATGAGAAAAAGAATTTTTAGAGATAAAGATGAAATTTTAAATAAAAATGGTGCGATTAAGAAAAATGATTGGTTATTTGAAGTAAGAAATGAAGGATTAAATAGATGCTGCAATTTTTACAGTACACAATTTCTAACAGGACATGGTATCTTCAAAGAGTACCTATTTAAATTTAAAATCAAAAAAGAGAAAACATGCAGACTTTGCAAAGGAATAGATATTGAAAATGCCAACCATATATTATTTGAATGCCCAGCAGTAAACAATTTAAAACAACAATATTTGAGCATTAATAATATATTAGGAGAGAAGGATTTAATAAAATTGAAAATGGAAAAGGAAGCAAACGACTTTAATAAATTTTGTGAAAAAACCTATAAGTTGATTAAAGATGAAGCAAACTAACTTAATTATATTAATTTTAAAGTTTAAACTTTTAATTACAAAACATAATATTAACAGAAGGAGTTAACAGCAGACTAATACTATTAACTTATTTGTAAAACTAATAAAAATTAAAATTAAAACATATAATCTGTATTTACTAACAAAATGCTCTTCTCTTTCATATCCAAAATACTAATTGTAAGTAATAAATTCCCATTATTACGAATAGCCATTTAAAACAAAAAGAATGGGTCCGTGATATAGGAGGCACTACCATTCGACTCTAGCCGTTTAAAAGTGCAATTGGGTATATATTTGGTGGTACGGTTAAGTCAGTGCTACTGATAAAGAAACTTTTCATATGTTTGTGTAATTGCGTGTTATGCTGCAAGCAGTGTGAAAAGGAGTTCATAACAAGCTGAATTTTACGCCATGTAGTCACAATTTAAAAATGTAATTATTCCAAGTGAGAAAGGATCGGTTATATTGGGCATATACGGTTACTAGTAATAAGAAGATTTATTTTACAATCACTTATGTTCTAATAGTTAACTGTTCTGCGCCATACATACATAGCCAATATCCCAAAGCTGGAGAGTCTTAAATTTAGAAATTAAATAGTTGTCGGTTCTTATTTCGGAGATAAGATTAAGATGACTTTTAATGTTTCATATAAATTCTTGATTTGCAATTACGACTCTATTCAAATGAAATATATGTTCGGATAATGTATAAAGTAAAAAGAATAGTTTTAAGATATTCTTGTTGAAATAGACATTTATATCTTTTAAATCTGATAGTAAATATCCGCGCTTTACTATATCCGGGACAACTTGAATAAAGGGCTTGCAAGTTGGACTAAAACAAATCGAACTAAACGCAAACACTAAACGGTGGTCAATTGTCCGTAAAAGTTAGATTGTGGTTCAACTAATTAACCTAAGCAGGGAGACAGCAGTCGTTGTTCTAAGTAAAATGAAAGACGAGAGAAAGACCTCGATTTTAGCCAACTTATATACAAAACTCTGTCTGACTAAGAACTCTATTGGCATGAATTTGGTCACTAGCACGTCAAAGATTGTTCTGCTCTTTCTTTTCGCCTATATCGATATATATAGGAAAGAAAGGCATATACTTTCTGTTGCTATTGTTGTTTTATATATGCGTAAAGACAATTAACCTTTTCTTATTCCCAAGTCTTTGCTTGTCTTATTCCGTACCGTGAGATGTTGTAAGTTACATCTGTATTGGTGCTGCGTGGTGCTGATATGTGTTATAGATGGTGTAAGTATAGGAATCCGTCAGACTCACATCTATTGTTGTTTAAGTGATTATCAAGGAATCACCTATTCATGAATAGAAAGCACTATAGGTAGATTGAGGTGCAATCTGTCGCTTTATGCCGTTGGCTCACGTAACAGGGGTATCTATAATCTAGGTTTGTCAGAAATGATGGATCCTAGTAGATGGCTTGTGAAGGGCACGTATAAACCAGTAAAAAAAAAAAAAAAAAAAAAAAACCTTAAACCACGTCGACGGGTCTCTGCCGTCGAACATTGGTAGCCGGAGGACTCTTGTCTCGGCTTCTTTCAATACGGCCATGTCCGTAGTGTCGTTGGCGGCCTGCCGGGTGGTCGAGTTGCCGGTTTCGCCCTGCGGTGGAGGTGGTTGGGTCGTTGGGGTTGTAGTGTCCCCGGTCGGCTTCTGATGCTGCTGGATCAGGGTGAGCAGCAGGGTGTTCATCTGTTGGATCTGTTGGGCCAGGTCCGTTTGCCGTCGGCCCTGCTCCTCGAGTCGGTGGTTTTGTTCTTCGAGGCGATGGTCCCGCTGCTCCTGCTGTCTGACCAACTGTGTGACCAGCTGCTCCACTCGCTCGACCCTGGTCTCACGTCGCTCCGTGCCTGCGGTTCTTTTTTTCCATGATGGTCTGTGGATGGATTGCGGATGGATTGTGGATGGTCTTGGTCAGGGTCACCAATTGTAGTGATTGTAGTTGTCGCTTGGTGTTCTGTTATTGAATCACTACTTTTGGTTTGTCGGTAAAAAGTTTATTTTATATTCGTCAAATTATATTAAGTGTATAAGGTTGTCGATCTGGATATATCTTGCATATACGATGTCTCAATTGTTAATGAATGAAAATGAAGAAAAATATGTTTTTATGTGTTTGCGTTGTTTGTGTAACGGAGGGTATTACCGCCCGTTGGCCACCGGACCAGGCCGTCTCCTTGACGCAGCAAGGTTTGAAACTGGCGCCTATTCGATCCGAAGGTGCGCCATCTAGCGGCAATCGTAGAGATGTGGTGGATCACAGATCTCACCACAAGATTTGTTTACAACAAAAATTGGCAGTCAAGAAAATAGATGGCGACAAAAATAAAAGTTTGTTTTGGCTAAAATAATTAAGGAAAAACAGCTAAATATTAAGGAGAATTAAGCAGGAACCAATCATAACAAGAAGAACAGGAGCAGACCAACAACAGGACCAACAAGAACACAAGCCAAATCAACAAGTAATCATCTAAAGTAAAGGAAACAACAACAAAATAATTAACTAAAAACAACAAAACACAAAAGTATTATAAGAACAACTGGTATTAAGAATAGAGGTAAATGGGTAAATGAAATGTGGACAAATTAGATTAAACACAAAAAGTAAAAGCAAAACAGGGAAAGAACACAATCAACAAAATCAAAATGGACAACAACTAGCTAATCACAAACAAATAATCACAACAAAAGAAAAGGAATAACAACAAGCAAAAGAGCAAAATACGACAACTGGAACAGTATTAAAAGAAACAACGCAAACAACCAACGAACCAATATTATCAGCAACAGTCAATTAGCAAAGAGGAGTACAATAAATGGGAAAGAATTAGTGAAAATAAACAACGATCATCAGAATAGACATCAACCAACCAGCCACAATAATTTAACAGCAACAAAGATTTAGAAATAAAACCGTAGGAAATCAAAGAAATCAACAATTAGTAAACAACAAAAACAAAGCAGAGGAATAACAAGAAAAACCAACGCACCAGGATGAACGGAAGACGGACAACCAACGAAGAACAAACAACGACACATCACCACATACACACACACACATCAGAGTCCAATGTAATAGCCACAAAAGATAACCAAAATTGTAACAAATTAAAAAGACGATTTAGTAAAGGAGTACCAAACAACACACAAAAACAGATAAACAAACACGGCTAATTCGTATCCACTCGCTCAGCTGTCCATGGTACGGATAAGTCAGTGGAAGCAAGTTGATTCTCTTGAAATAAGGTCTCAATGAGTATACAATGGTGAGGTGCGGTTAGCAACAAAAAAAAAAACTTCTGAACACACTATCAATTCGTATCCACTCGCTCAGCTTTCCATGGTACGGTTAAAATCGTGGCCTCTAAAGCACTATTGTCATTCACCTCACTTGTCTCTAGTAGATCTAATACGTAGGCTCTACCCACCACTCTTCCTGTTAACAGTCTTTCCTTTGTCTTAGTGTCTATCATACAAAATGTATGCTTGTCCATTACTAGTCTATTTCCTTGATTTGTTGATGAGTACAGTGAGAACAGCCCTGTGTTTGTCTTCTTCAATAAAGGGCAATATATGACATTTTTCAATCTCACTAAACTCCACCTTTCTCCATCAAATGCACTAAGTAACACGTCTCCACCATGTGTGGCAACAAAGGGTTCCTTACTGACTGTGTATATTGTTTGGCTTCCAGGTAATCTTGCAAATGTTTCAAATAGTCTTCTATCACCACACATGTGGTATGAAGCTCCTGAATCCAATAACCACTTGCATTTAGATCTACATGAGAAGATACCCATAAAAGCCCTCACTTCATTATCACTCACTTTAGCTTCAGTTTTTGATTCTTTGTTTCTGTTTTGCCCTAACCACACTGTGTATTTTCTACATTCACTTTTCCTGTGACCTATCTTCTTACAGAAGTAACACCTGAAGTCTTTCCTTTTTGATTTTTCTGAAGATTGACTCTTCCTTAATCTGTTTGCTGACAAAGCCACATTCGATGTAGGATCTTCCCTTTTTAAACTTTCACCCTTGCTCCCAAAATCTTCGCAATGTTTCTTAATTTGTAGTATCACAAACTCTAATGTCAGCTCACCAACAGCTCTCTTGTAGAAAATGAGGAAATCTTTCACCTTTTTGTGTTTTGATGGTATCCTTGTAAGCACGTGCTCCACTACTAAAGATGATGGTATGATTACACCAGCTGATTTAAGGCTGTTCAAAATTGTTGTCAATTCAGCAAAGAAGTCATTGTGGTCTTTATCTTCACTCCACGACAACTGCGCGTACCTTTCCTGCCATCTACTCTTAGCTTCCACATTTCCAAGTTCTTTCTCTTCCTTAATTTTATCCATTATTTGCATAGCTGTCGGAAATTCATGTAACCTTTCTCTTAACTTAGGTTCTACTAAAGATAAAATCAGGTATTTGGCCTTTCCATTCGCTTTGAGCCATTCCTTATACTTTTCGCTACCTTCCGTTAACGGTTTCGTTATGTACACGGTATCATATAACTCATAAGAGTGTAGCAAAGAGTCTACCAATGACTTCCATACACTATAAGTCACAGAGTCTCCTAATACTAGGTCCTTTCTAATAAAGGATTCGAAACCTGCTGAGCCCATAACCTATTGACTTTTAAATTAGCAAGACCAAAATACACTTAAAGAACTTTATTGAAGTTATAGTAATACAAATACACTTAACTGGTTTATGCTAAAGGAGTTATACACACACTACAGCACTTAGGTTTTGCGCTCTCTTTCTTTAGGCAAAATGCTTCCATATTTATATACATAGCGCGATCTCCTTGTGTTAAACCAGACACACAACAACTTTACAAGACAAATTAGTAATATATCAAGTCACATGGCGTGATCAGAGGAATAGGTCTCACACCACTATGACTCAAATCCAACAATCTTCAATTAAATATTGAATTAAATTCCTTAATCTATAAAATTGGTATACCTAAATATAAATTAAATGGATTAAACCTATTTTTTCTTTAAGTGTTAATAAGTTTTGATATTTATATCTGTCCCAGTATTAAAGGATAATTGTAAGGATGTTGAAGAGAATATATTGAACGCATCTTGAAACTCACTATTAATTCCATAGATTATGTTAATTGAGAATTAACTAATTGTAAAATAAATAAATTATTTAATGTTTTAAAAAAACATAATGTATACTAACATGAATTTTTTTACGTTTGGGTTTTTACAATCAATAATTATATCTTCATTATTAAAAAAAAATATGTTACTTTTTTTTATTACAGTATATTCAGATTTCTTTATCTTTAAGATTTACTTTAATGTTTTGATAACTTTTAAATGAATGTAGCTTATCAACTATATTGGTTATTAAATATGTTTATAAGAACTTCGATTTTTTTCACTAAATATGTAAAATGGTCTTTGCGTTTTTAAGTTTATGGATTTTACAATTTCATATTGATTTTTATCATACGTAATATGAAAATAAATATTTTCAGAATTGATTTTTAAATTTATTATAATTTAGGTTATAATTTATTTTTTTAAGAGTTTTAACACTTAAAAATTGGCTTTAACCTGTTTTAGCAATATATTTATCGTATAGCAAAAAATGTTAACTGTTCTCAAAAAACAGTTTAAATTTATTATAAAAATGAACTTTAACAAGAAATAAAATAAATAAACAAAAAAGAATGATAAATTTGAATAAAAATTTAAAAAAAAATCTAAAGTATTTTATTACAAAAAAAAGGTTTCTTTTATTAAAAAAATTTACTTTTTGATTTTATTGACAACTTGTCTTTTGAAGCTAAAAAAAGCATTGTAAGCCTTAGACGTTTTACACGTTCTCCGACAAAAACCACCGTTTCATAACTTTACTTTTACAACTGCTAACGTTAACTTTTTGTGTCCTTACTTTGTTTTTATTAATTATTAACTTATTATCTCAATTTCTACCTAATCATTTATAAAATTTAAATGTTATCATAATATATGTAAAAAAAAGGAAATAAAAAAAGTTGTTGTTCTTTAAGTACCCAATCATTTTTTATTGAGTGTTTAGCATTTATATCAATTTATAATAACTACATTAACTAAAAATATTAATACACATCAAATATTAATTTGAAATTATTAGTAAAATAAAATATGAAAATTTATTATTTAAAATTTTACATATATTTTTAAAATTATTTAAATTTAAAGTTTAAATACAATTGATTTTTTGTAAAACTTAATTTATAACAAGTTTTTTTACTTAATATTTGAATTAAATTTAATTAATAATAATTATTTACATTGGAAAAAAGTAAATAAATAAATGAATATATGAGTTTATAGAAAATAAATTAATTTTAAATTTTAATACAAATATAATAAATATCTAATTTAAGAAAAATTTGTGCATTATTCATAATTTTTTTTTATAAGTTAAAATATATAAATTATTAAATTAATGATAAAGGTTGCAAATAAAAATTTTTAGTAAATAATATTTTTTTCTTAAATTATTAAATCAAAAAACTTTAATTTAACCTAAAGAAATACCAAATTAAAAATAAGTTCACAACCTAAATTAATTTATAAAAATTATTTTACAATTTTTTTTTATAATTTAAGACTTAAAATAAATTTTATTTTCGGTGTTCAAGTTTATGAGATAATTGATTTAAAGTACGTTGATTATCAATTACTTTTAATTCTCGAATATACTCATCAATTTTAATTAAAGTTTTTTTACGTTGAGGAGTTAAACTATTATTAGTCGATGAATTTCCAATACTTATAGAAATGTTTTCTAAATTCAAAGGTTTACTTTTGCAATATTTTATTATTCTTAGTGTTTGTGCCAACATATGCTTTAAAAAAAAAAAAAAAAATTTATAATTTAATTTATAAAAAATTAAAAAAAAATTTTTTTTACCATTTTTTCAAAGTTTATTAAACCTTTAGCTGCAAATGTATGATTACCTTCATCAGCAAATGTCATATCTTTTAATAATAACGGTGTAAATGGAATAAACGGTGGAAGTAGTTTTGATAAAAACATACGAAAGTTACGATGGTTTCGACTAGGATCAATAAGACTTTCAAATTGAGAAAGGGTTTTTTTTAATTTGTTTGACAATTTTTCCCATGTTTGTGATAATCTGGAAACGGCTATATTACTCAAACCCATAGTAATTGCAAAAAATGTATTTAAATTTTTATAATCTTTACAACTAAAATAAAAAAAATAGTTTGAAAAAAAGTAAAAAAAAAAATAAACTTACATGGCAGCAATTTTTATAAATTTTTTTATTAATTGAACTCTTTTATTTAAATTTGTTTGTAAACAAATTTCAGTCACTACCCAAAATTGAATTTCGTTAAAATGTTTAAGAAAAACATCTAAATTTGCCGTTATTCGAGTAGAATTGTTACCACGAAACAAATGTGCTATAAGTTCATACTAATCAATAATTAAAATTAAATGTATTTAAATATATAATTTCGTATTTAATAAAATTTACCTCATGCACATTTTGGAATAGTGACCAACTATAGTAAGTCAAATAGTAAGCCAAATCTTGTGAATTAAATTCTTCTAAAATATTGTAGCAAGATTCAATAGGGCCGTGTTGCTCGCCCATTGGAGTAAGAGCATCAACGTGATCAATTAAACTAACAAATAAACGTCCATTAACGCTTATTCCAGTTTGAATACTAATTTCATTATCTTTAAAAAATACACGTTCTCCATTTGATTTAATTTCAAGTAATACAAGTTCACCACTAGTAATAGGTTCACCAGTTTTTCGTTTAGTTAATTTTAATTTTTCAGCGGCTTGCATTTTAATAAATTCAGCAGTTGAGTCCACTGGTACTCTTAATGTAGTATACGTATGATTTGCGCAATAAACTCGACTAATCATCTCATCTTTAGCTCGTATCACATTGATACGTCGATTTAATGTAAAAAATTCTGGTTCGTTCAAATCTTCTTCATTACTCCCAGTACTAGAATTAATTCCAAAATTAGATTGATTATTTTGAATTGTATTTTGTAAATTTTGATTAGCAGTAAATGAACTAGTCAATGAATTAGTTAGCGTTGCTATTGAATTATTGCGATTATTTTTAATTGGCAAAAAAAAATTTTTATTTGTTGCACTGTTTTCACGGCTTAATAATGTTGATTTAGGGTTAATTAAATTGCAAGTTACACCATTTACAGATAATCTTCGAATTGGTCCTGGTATATCACTTTTCCATTTTTTTGTACCTTATTTACAAAAACATTAAAAAATTTTTTCTTTTATTTTTTTTTCTTACCTCTTGATTCCATTTCATCATCAAAGTTAGATTTACATTCAAGTATATTATTAAATATTATTAATTCTTCATCTAACATCGGTTTGTAAATTGATGAATCAGCTTTTAAAAGATCATTTAGTTCAATCAAAAAATTATCAATACTAGGATCAGTAAAAAATTGTTCCTTTGCCACTTGTAACCAAGCGTTAATAAAACGAACTACTTTTCTTTTATGTGAAGTTATAAACTCTTGATTTTTTTGGACATTTTGAGAATTATTAATATTTTCTTTAGATTGATCACTAATATTTGTTTCATTTTGATGCAAAAAATTTGTTTGTTTCATTTTATTTATATTAATTTGTTTTTTATCATTTATTAATTGTTTAATATTTTTTTTTTTATCAACTTGTTGATTTTGTAAGAAAGTATTTTTATCAGATAAAGTTACTTGATGAATATTATTTGTTTTTGAATCGGTTGAATGAATTTTTTGATTTGTATTAAGTAGATCAATTTTATAATATTTTAAAAGAAAACTACATAACGTATCATTATTTAAATATATTAAATATGTTAATAAAAAATCTTCTAAAAAAGTATCAGATGAAGTTAATGAAGAATCAAATACATTATATAAAAGACCTCCGTTCGACATTAAAATTTCAATATTTTTACTAATTGATTGATTATTTAATAAAGCTTCTGGATCTAAACTTAAATCAATTCGAGTTTCTAATAAATATTCCACAATTTTTTCTGGTGTACCTGCCATAACCATATATTTAAAATTTTGTTTATTTGATATATTTTTTTTTGAAATTATTGAATTTAGATTGTTTTCTGCATCTTCAATAAGTTTAGATGCCATTTTTTGCAACACAAGAACTTCTAGGCCATGTTCTTTAAGCCTTACTGTATTTGCTTCTGCATTATCTATAATTTTATCATGATATTCTTTTTTTACTTTAAGAAATTGACAATTATCTTCATTTGTAATTATAGTAGCAGCTCGATTTCCATTGTTTACTACAGCAAGTTTTCCAAAATCATCACCTTCATTTAAAGTGCAAACAACTCCTCTTCCTATAATTACAACATTAACAGAGCCTTTTAATATAATATACCTAAAAATTTAAAACAATAAAATTTATTATAATACGTATTCTAATAAAAAATATAAAAATTCACATCCTTACCAACTAGTTCCTGGATCACCTTGATTAAAAACTAATTTTAAAATAAAATTAAATAAAGAGTTAATTATAATTACATGAAACAAAATTAAAAATTTGATGTTAAATCGCAGTATTATTGTAGTGACCTTGGTTCATGCTGCTAAGTTTTATTTAAGCAACTGAACCAACTAATACTAGAATGTTTATGACTGTCTTGATTTTAACACTTTTAATTTAAAACGGTCTAGAGAGACTTATTTATTTCTAAACTTGAAGTGAGAACAATTATTGTATTATTCTTTTTTATTTTAAAATAAATTTACTGCAAAATCAAAATGTTTTTGTTTTAATAATTTATGCTAAATTGTTAGCACGTATATATATTTTTTTTACATTAAAAAAGTAATTATTTGATATATTTTAGTTAATAAAAAATAATTGTGTTTTTTAAATATCAGTGAAAAAAAGATTAAATTTTATTTTTTAATTTTTAAAAAATGCACTTACCAATATTGCCTGCTTTTTTGATAGTCTCATATTCCATAACTCTTGCTAATTCTTGTTTAATCGAATTACTTAATTTTCCTAAAGCTTTTACCGGCATTAATTGGGTATAAACTAAATCTATTTCATCAGCTGTACGTTGATTAGGTTTTTTTTGAAGCACCTGCCTAAACATTGCACCTAGGGCAAAAGTATTTAATATTTGGAGACAATGTAATAATTCACTTTTAGCTCGATTGACACTTATACTGTTTGGTTCTAAATCATTTATTGATCTACTAGGCAAACTATTTGATCTTTGCATAGTTTCAGATGAATGTTCTATAATTTGTTGAGGTTGATCTATTTTTTCACTAACAGTAGCTATAAATTCATCTCCAATTTTTTCTTTAAAATCTTCACAATCAAAACAAAATTTGTAAAAAAAATAATTGTCTTCAAAAATACCATAAGTATGATTTGATCCTATAGGTTTAAGTACATTTTCTTCAACAAGAACTTGTAACATCGCAGTGGCTTGAAATCGAGAATGAATGCGTAATGTACTGTTAGCAGATGTAGCTAAAAGCCAATCTACAAGTTCCTTACCAATTAAACATTTTGTTATAATTTCACTATTGTTTGATGCTGGTAGTATATTATTTTGAAGTTGCATAGTTGAGTAGTGCTTTTGACTAAATTGAAAGTTTTGGCTATTGTTTTTAGTTAAAAAAAAGTTATTTTTATTTAAATCTATATTATTATTTGGTTTTCGATCTTTTATCAATTGGGGGGAATGAGCAAGTATCAAAATACGAAGTACTTTTGCTACTCTTAAAATTGTAGCATTTATCTCAGATTCTTCATATACTGTGGTTACCTGTTTATTTGATGAACGTTTTACTGTTGCGCGTCTAATAGATTTACGATGAAAATCGTTACGACTCATTGGTACATAAGATTCAATTTCAATAAACGGATTACAATTTATATTTATGTTGTAAGTTCCAGGATTGGACATACTGTTACAAAGTGAATTACGATGCAAACCTGAATTAATTATATTTGATTTTTGTAGATTTAAATTTTGTTTGTTTAATATAGTTGTTTGACTATTTAGTAATTGATCTTGAACATTTATTTGTAAATCGTTTTTATTTTGATTGCATTGTAAACTAATCAAATTAGTATTTAACAAATTTAAATTATTTGTATTATTATTTAATTGAGCACAATTGGTTAAACTTAATCGATGTTTTAAATTAATTTCAACATTATTGGTGTTTTTATCAGAAATAGTTCCATTTGAAGTTGTAAAGGAATTTAAAGACTCATTACAATTAAAAGTGACATTAGTTTTTTGTAAAATGTTAAAATTTGTGGTATTTAAACTAGGTCCAGATTGAGTTCTTTGATGTAAATTTTTATTTTTTGCGTCAGATTCAAATTGATTAGTTTGAAATTCATCGACTTTAGTTAAATTTAGATTAAAAGATTCATGTGACAAACGACAACTATTAATAGTTGACAATGAAGAACATTGTGGACGTAATCTATGATTATTAATACAAGTTTGTAGATCACACATTGGATTAACTACATTGCCCATTAATTGCACATGATGAGCCCAAATTTCGCGAAATGCTTCTTTTTTTACTCGTAACAAAGTGCATTTTTCATTTGTAAAAAGAGAGACGGAATGAGATTGATCTGATAATATTGAATCACCACAAGCTGTTCCTATACCTAATGTACAAAGGGTTACAGTGTCCTATATAAAATTTTTAGTTAATATTAATAAAAATTAATTAAAAAATTAATAAAATAATAATAAATAAAATAATAATAGTATTTTATAGTAAATTTTATTATTATTCTAAGTAAGTATTTAAACTAAATTGAAAAATAAATTTTAAATTAAATAAAAATAAAATAATATAAAAAAAAACATTTTAAAATACTTATAACTTTATACAATTTATAAAAAATAATATTTCTATAATAAAAAAAAAAAATATAAAAATAGTGTTAATTTTGCTAAAGAAAACTTTACTTAAAAATTTAAATACAAAGATATAATAAAAAAACGTAACTATACAAATTTTGTAACATGTAAAATATTGAATAAAATTTTTATTTATATTTTTGATTATTTGAAAATATAGAATATGATTAATAGAGTAATATAAATAGATTTGATTTGTATTTTTTTTATTTTTTGTTGTAGTATTTATTAGTATTTTTTAAAAAACTATAGTTAAATTTGTATTCATAATTAAGTTTTATTTAAATGTGTAAACTTTAAGTAAAAATGAAATTTGCGTAGTAACAATTGTTTTAATTTTAAGATAATGATTACTTAATTATTTAAGTTTACCGTGATAATTATTTTATAAAGATTTTTTTATTAATTTATTAAATTTAAAAAAAAAGTATTTTAACACAGAGATATTGGAAAAAAATACTGGAAAAGGTTTTCTATATTTTGATATTATAAATTCTTAATTTTTATAACAGTAAACTATTGAAACTATAGATAACATAGTTACACATAATAAAAATAAACTATTTTTCAACATAAACTTAAAACTTAACTCTAAGTAAATTAAATTTTATAAAAAAATTTAATATCAAAATAAATAAAACCAATTTTAAATTTTATATAATAAAAAAGAATAAAATATAAAATTTTTTTTTTAAAATAAAAATAATTATATTTTTTTTTTTTAAATTTTTAAATTTAAGTTAATCTTAAATAAATTTATTAAAAATAAATATTTTAATGTATATATATTTAAGTATTTCAACTTTTATATTTTCTAACCAAAGACCTTAAACCTAAGTAATAATCTAAAGAAATTTTACCTTTGTAATATTAAATTATTATAATTATAACTATTTATCTTTTATAATATACAGTTGTTAACAATAATTATCTTTATTTAATTTTCTGTATTTAAGGACAGAGATTAATAAAGAAAAAATCATTCAGTTTTATTGAGACAGTAAAAAAAAGTTATTTGTGCTTAAAACTATTTAGTGAAGAAAATCTTGAAATATATACAAACACTGTAATTTACTTTTCTGATCATTTCAAGCTTTAACTATTAGTTTACAATAATGACGATTTCAAAAATTAAATCTAATATTTAAAAACTTTAAAAAATTTCTTTTAAAGTAAAAATTTAACTTGTACATAAAAAGTTTTGATTGTTTTATAAAGGGTGTTAAAAAAATATATTTGTTAATATTGTCAGATATAATCAAGATCAAAACAAAAAATTTTTCAAAAATGAGTTCAACATTATAATTGCTGACATAAAGATAAAGATTAAAACAATGGTAGACGTAACAGTTTGAATCCTGTGACTTTGTTTACTTAAGGACTAATATATTATAATATATAATTAGTTAAAATTAAATACAGGAGGTGTATCATATACTGCATAATTTTGTTTTAATTTGGTTTTTAATAAATATTTCACATAAATAAATTAAAAATTTATTTAATTTAAACAATTATTTTAAAATATTTAATTTTTAATAAAAGTATATAATTAATAAAATATAAATAATAAAATTTTTATATTATAATTTTTGCAATAAAATAGTTTTAAAAATTTAAAAATTTTTTTTATTTAAACATTATTTATAAATATATATTTTTTTAATTTTTTATTCAAAAATATTTTTAAAATAATGTTACCTTTTTTTTTACTTGTTTAACACTATTTATATGATAAATTTTTTTGTTGGAAAACATAATTTTTATTAACAAAATTTTTTATATAAATCCTAGTGTTAAGTTAAATTTAAGTAAATTCAACACAATTAGTTTAATTTAAAAAAAATCACATTATAATAATTCTCAAAAGATTTTTTACTTAAATAAAAATAAATGTTAAAAAAAAATTTAATAATTTATAATATTTATTTTTAAATTTTAGATCAAAAAAAATTTTCACAAAAAAGATTTTAAATTTTAATTTAGAAATGTTTACGTTTTTACTTTAAATTCAAAAGCATAATAATTTAATTTACAATTGTAATAAGCAATTATATTGAAAAAAAAAATTATAATCGATAAATTTTTAATCTTTTTATAAATTTTTGTATAACTAATGTCTAATATAAAAATAATTTAATGTTATTCTATTGTTATATTTTATTATAAAAATAAAACGTTTTATTATAAAAAATAATTTTTATTGTTTTAATTTGATAATTTATTTTTTTGTTAAGATTTAATTTATTAAAATAAAAATATCATTTTAATAAAAATTTGTAAAAAATATAACATAAATTTGCAAAATTTACTAAAATATATTTTTTTGTGAATATTATATAAAATGCGTTGTAAGTAGCATATGAGTAATAAGTTAATTGCGTTATAAAACTATATTTATTTTAAAATTATTAATGTGCAAAAGCTAAAACTTAAAAATTTTCATTTGTTATATTAAGTTTTTTAGTATTTGTTTATCTTAAATATTTATAATTAAATATGATGAATTTAGTTTATTAAATCTATCATATTTGTGGCATTCAAAAAGTTTTATATTTACTTTAATAAAAAGAATCATTATTAATTTGTGTAATTAATTTTGTAAAAATTTTAATTTATTATTTTAATTGAATAATATATTAAAAATAAATTTATTGAACAATTTTATTCAAAATTTAAATAAAAAAAATGATTAATATCAACTTTTTTTAAATTTTTACATATATAATATTAGATGATAGTTAAGAAAGATTTACTACTTTCAACTAATTATGTGATTTATTAAATATTTGAGATTTGTTTATTTAAATTTATTTACATTTCGTTATTCAAGCACTCTTAAATAGATTACTAAATAACAAAGTTTTAGGTAAAATTTACTTAATTATGATAAAAGGTATAAAAAAATATAAATTGTTTTTTTTATTAAAATTTAAAAAAATTTAATGTTAAAATAATACATTTTATTAATAGAAACTGTCATAAAACTATTAATTGCCTTAATTCTTATTCATAAACCTCGTATTCTACATGATCAGTAACCTAAAGAAACAGTAATGCTACCGGTTAAAACTACTAAAAATGTATAAGATTGTCCAATATAAGATTAAATAGTTGGGATAACAGTAAGTTTAAGTATAAATGGGGAAAAACTCCTTGTATTGTTAATTATCTTGGACTGTATGCAAATGAAACATAAGATTCTAGTTGAAGTATATTAAGTTACATTTACAGTCATTACAAAGACTGAGGAAAGAGATTAGTAAGATATGGATAAACAATTAAGAGTTAAAAATAAAGGAAAAGCTGACTTAACTAAATAAGATAATAATCTATAAGTTCCAGATAAGATATGTTTGAAATAAAGAATAGAGGAAAGGATGAAAATTGAAAGAACAAGACCAGTAGTAAACCTAACCGTAAAAACTAAAGAGTGTTTCTGTATAATCTTGTTGTATTAATTTACATAATAAAGAAGGGATCTAAACCTGTTGCATTTTGTGTTCTTATTTCTACTTCAGCTAGATCAGATCAGTCTACAATAGAAGTGTGTTTTTGGTGGAGATAGAAGTAATATCTCCACAAAGCTTAAATTTTAAAATTTATTTTAAATAGTTAAATATAGGAGTTAATATAAAATTAATTAATTAAAAAGTTATAAAATAAATTATTATATTATACTTGTTTATTTTATTTATATTGCTCAATTTAATTAGAAATATTATTGCGATTTGGATTAAAAAAATTTTGTTAATTTTTTTTAATCAATATTAGATGACTATTTATAAAAAATAATCTTAAAAAAAAATTAGATTTGTTTGCTACAAAAGATTTAACCTTTATTTATTAACCTTATTTTTTAACAATTATTATAACAAAAATAGTCTTATTCTAGTTAGATTTATCGTTAAACAGTAATTTTTATAATATTTATTTAAAAATAAGATTTTTTATTTTACAATTAAGCATTTTACAGTAAACTTTTTATAACAAATTATTTTCTTTTTTTTCAAACTTAAGAAATAAAAATGATCTAAATTGTTATTTAAATTTAGTTTATTATTTAACTTATATTAACATTGTATTACAAACACTTATGTTTTATCAACTTTAAAATTTTTAAAATTTAATAACAAAGACATTATATTATGTCTTTTATTTAAATGACCTAAAGTTATTGTTGAGGTTACTGGTTAATAGAAGCATCGTTCATACTCACATTAAGTACACACATCGAAATGATTCATAGCAAATAATTTATTTTTGTTTCAGCAGGGGAAAACACTTTAATAAATTGTTTAAACACAAAATTATAGTATAAATCTATTTCTAAAGATTTCAACTGTATTTCTTCTATGTTGATTTCCATCCTTATATACGGAATGCCAAACAAAGAGCAATCGTCATATATAGAATAGGTAACATAAAATACTAAAACAAAAATTAAAAATGTTCAGGTTACAAAAAGGTTAGGTTAAAATTAAACCTTAATTTTAATTAAGAATTTTCCCTTTAATAATGACACACTAGAGAGAGAGTGTGTAACCGTTTTCTTTATTTTTCAATTTTTCAAAATTACAAAAACAGTTAAATGTCGCATTCGCTTTGCTAGTCAAGAAATTAACTGGTTGAAAACAGAGATTAAGTGTGTCCAAAAGAACAGATTAAGTATATTCAAAATAATCAGTTATTAAGTGTTAAAAGTATTAGTAATGCGAACGAAAAAGTTTACATTAGTAATGTAAAAGAACAAGGTCTCGAAACATCATCTTAAGTGAGTGACTTCGACGTGCTTCTTTCTGTTAAAGAGCATACGTCAGACTCTCTAAAATGTCTAATTGATGAAAAAGTAAGGAAAGCCTTGGCTAACAATGTACTACAGGCCACAACATCGTCAGCTAACATCTTAGGTTTAAGGTTTAGGTTTTTAACCAGTAGTCCAAGCACAATTTAACCCGGAGAACTTTATAAAAACTCTTCATATTAAGAACATAAGATTTAAAAGTGATCCTAGTGGATTAGAGCCGTTTATACGTAAGATAGACAACCTTAATAAGTGCTACCACGTAAAAGATGAGAGAGCGATTTGAGTATTTCAGACCTTACTACAAGAAAGAGCCCATGCATAGTGGTAAACCATCGAAGGTAATATTCAAACGTGGGATCAAGTGTTTAAGGAATTTTGGCTCAAGTATAGACAATATTGTCCTTCTCATCTCCTAATGGATGAAATTATGGAGCTTAAGAACGGTGACATAAGACCATCTAGCTTGGTAAGAGAAATTAGAGCTCGTTTTAATGAAATCGTCAACTTAAGAGGTGAAGTCAATCTAGCAATACAATTAGATCTTGTGTATTGCTAATTACCCCACTAGTTTATCGTTGTATGATCTCCTTCTATAAGAATTAGAACGGTTAGAAGATCTGAAGTATCAGTATGATACCGGTAGTAGTTTAGTTCAAAAACGAAAGGCAGTTTCTTGTATATTACCATAGAGTTGGACATTCAAAAAGAAATTATCGCGATAAAAAAAGGAAAGATTTAGAGAAAATGAGAACCAAAGTAAACTTAAAACTAAAATCTGATACAAGATTTAACCAGATTACGTGTTACACATGTAAAGAAGTCGGGTACATTTCCAGCCAATATCCCAAGAGAAGAGTCCACGTAGAGAACATCCAAATAAGTGAAAAGCAAGAACAAAGGTTATTGCCGGTACTTTCTTTCTTTGCTTAAGATGTAGCAGATTGCTCCACATTAACACCATCGTCAAGGATATTCCTGCCGATTAAGATTGGTTTGTGTCAATTAGATGCTGTTGTAGATACCGGAGCAACCAATACCATAATATCTAAGGCTGTGTATAACAAGTTATTCTAACCAGAAACTTAACTTCTAATACCAACTATTCGATTGTCACACTTTATGGTTGAGAACCAGAAGGTGGAGATACAGTGCGACTATCTGATGATAGAACTATCTGCAAGTTGAAGTGGTAGATCTTCCAATTCACCAATATTAAGATGTTATTTTCTATAGAAAGCTAATTTAGATTTCGATTTTAAAAAAGATACGTGGAGATTTAGAGAGGCAAAACAATCGTTATCCTGTTAAAAAGGGTGTTGAACACTTGAAGTCAATAGCAAATTTTCAAATTATTAATAGAATCTAATTCCAAGTATATTAATGTGCTAGTTAGCCGGTTTAGACAGATATTCATGAAAAACGGCTCACCAACCGACTTAGCTGAGCATTAGATAACTGCCGACAAAAGCACGATAGTGCTTTATCGAGTGTCGTTAAAACGTCAGCAAGCAGTTAAAGAACAGCTGAATCAACTAATTAAGTTAAACTTGGGATATTGGAAGAAAGTGATAGTTCTTGGGCATCCCCATTGGTGGTATTCCCTAAGTCAGAAAATAAGATCAGACTGTGTATGGATTTTCGAAAGTTGAATTCAGTAACTATTCTAGACAGTTACTCAATGTCACACATATCTAACTTATTACAACTAATAGTAACCACTAAGTTTATGTCGGTAATAGACTTAGCGGCAGGGTATTTGCAAGTACCAGTTGCAGCAAAAGATCAGCAAAAAATTGCGGTTATGACTCACTTAGGTTGAAACTTTTCAGTTTACTTTCAGTTTACTAAAATGCCGTTCGGATTAAGAAATACTCCAGTTGAAGTACTTTCCTAAGATGTTTATTTTAGTGATATTATATTGATCTCTGAAACTCTAAAACAACATCATTTAGAGTTGAAGAAACTATTTTCCTACTTTGTTCAACACCATCTACTTTTAGGTATTTTGCCATGTACGTTTACCTAATTTTGTTGATATGTATTAAAATCTAAGATTTAATCAAAAACTAGTAAATAAAAAAGCTTTTATGCTCTAGTCAAAATTTATTTAGATAAAAATAAAAAAATTAAATCTAGAACTAATGTATAGTGCAAATGGCATAGGTTTGACATAGGTATTGAACCTACAATTTGAATTAACCACGAATTTCTAAATTAACAGTTTTGTCTAAATACTGTAAATAAAAAAATACTTGTAAATATTTTGTAATGGTAAAAATTTTTAATCTAGAAAAACGCATTACAAATAGACAGTTACGTTGGCATTTAGGTCTAGTTAACTAATGTTTTATAAAATGGGCATAATTCTGATTTGTTTGTCGCATTGCGTTTTAAATAATTTTAAAAAAAAAGGGATGTTAATAATGATTATAAAACTAAACTGTATTTTTTTTATTATTTTTATACTAAATATATACTAAGATACTAACATAAATATGTATTAATTATAATTATCTAGACAATTTCATCTAAACAAGACATTTAATTATTATATTAATTGTATTAAAATAATAACTTGTCAGTTGATTGACTGTAAATATTGATTAAAATTAAAGTAGTATAAAACTAATAGACTAAGAAATTCAATTTAATGTAAAATAAAAAATTAAATTTCTAACATTACCTCCTAAGACTTAACTAAACCCTAATGTATCAAAATCCTGAGAGGTCAGTAAGGAGTAGAGAGGGTACAAGTACCGCAGACTTTACCCGCTAATCCTAAAACCTTGTAAGCATATCCTAAAAAAAGGGAATAGACTTTATAAAAGATCAAGAGAGACACGTTGGTATCACCTTATATATGTAGTAGTAATAGTTGGTGTAAACCTAACGAAAGTCTCTGTAAACCAAACCTATTACAACATTAAAGGGGACAAGGATAGAAGTGAAACTATCGGTCATTTAATTGTTTAACCTCTGGTACTCTTTTGTAGACTCTAAAATGTTAGACAATTTAATAGTGGATGTATCACTATTAAAAGCACTTTAAAGAAACTCAGAGAGGTTTTGAGAGGCAGTAGAATTTGTGTTCAGCTTGCAAAATTGTTTTGTAGTTTCAAACTTTATTTGTTAAGATAAAAAGGGTAAAACCATTCATCTTAATTTCAAAATTATTTCAAAAGTTAAGTATTTGCTACAAATTGAATTAAAAAAAATCAGATAAATTTAATCTTTAAATAAAATAACAAAATGTTAAGATTTACCAAAAAATTTTCATTACTTTACTATTTAAGTTATAAAAATATTTAAAAAAATACAAAATTAAAAAATTTTTACAGTATAATAAACTAAAATGTAAACGAATAATGGTGGTTTAATTATAAATTACATTAATAATAAAAAAAACAATATTTAATTAAATTATATTGTAAACATTTTATATATTAATTCTAATAATTTATCAAAAACTATTGTTATTTAAAAAGTACCGTTTCTTGCAGTTAAATGCTGCAATGATTGCATTAGCCGTTTGCTAGGTCCAAACCTAAACCTTTTTTAGGCCAAGTTATAGTCTTGTAAGAATTTAGGTAAAAATGGCCTATGTAAAATTGTTTTCGACACAGTCAATTAATAAACTCTCACCAATTCAGTTAGTCAACTTTTCTTAGTTTTATTTTTAATTTGTCAATCTTAATCAAATAGTGGATTTAAGTGGACCAAATATTGGACCAAAGGTAATCTCTATTGGTCTTTATTCAATTGATTAATTCTTTAATCTAACATACCAACAAAATAAACAAAATAAAGGTTTAGGTTTAAGTAGTTTTATTACATTTATTTCAATCTAGCTAGTTTGACTAAATTAAGTATTGTAGATATTTTAAATTATAAATATAGTCAAATGAATTTAAATATAAAAAAAAAGAAATTAAATAAAGTCATAAAATAACATGTTGAATATAAACATACAATATAAAAAATAAATCTAAAAAAAACAATTCAAATTATTTGAAGAAAAATTCGATTTAATAATTATAATTTTGGTAAAAAATCATTTTTGTTAAATTTAAAAACTAAATTACTTTTATAATTTTTAATTAAAAAAAAATATAATAATAAACCTATTTTTTTTTATTTAATTACTTTGAATTAATTTTTTTTAATTTCTTTGTTTTTATAATAAATATAATTCAAATTTTAGAAAACGTTCAAAAAATTATTAAATCAACATTTTTTTTTAATTCAAAATTTTAATATTTAACCAATTTAGTAAACTTAATAGTTGACAAAAACTAAATTAAATTTTAACTTGTTTTGACTTGTTTAAAATTAAATTAGTTTATACTTACATTCGAACCTGGCGTGATGTTAAGCTGCACATCTATCGAACCACAAATCACTCCGTACCAATTGAGTGCTTCATCGCCTTGTTTGAATACTGTTTACAAATAAAATTAAAAAATAATGCTTAATTAATTTTATTAACTTTTTTTTTATTTTAAAATTATTTCTTTAAAGATTTATTTTCTATTTATTTAAACAATTCAAATAAATTAAAAAAATACTATTAAAAAAAATATATTTTTTTTAACTTATTTGTTTAAAAATTTTGCTGATATAAAATTAAAAATTTAAAAAAAAAATCGTTTAACTAAAAAAATTATTTTTATTAACGGCAATAATTTTAAAAGTAAAGGTGAAAATGTAAAGCAAATTCAAACTTACAAAAAACAGCTTTATCCAAAAATTCAATACATGCATGTTGGCACAACTCTCTCAAAATAACCGGATGCAATCTATGAAATAAACGTAATTTTTTCAATGTTAAAAAAATTTCGTCTACCTCGTTTTCAGTACGATCTGTTGGGCTATTTAAAAAAATAAAAATAAAATTATTTTCAATTATATGCATATCATTTATTATTATTTTTTTGTGTTTTATTAAATAAATTACATTAAAAAATCAATAAAAAAATATTATGATGTTGTTGAGCTGAAGTATAAATCTAGTGTATAAAAACATACACATACGATTCTTTACAGTACGGTGTCCAACTTTACTTACTACAAAACCTCATATCTCTCAACAAACCTAACAAACATCTTTCATTTAATTTAGACTAAATATTCCAAATTAAAGTTATTTTATTTTTACAGTTTATCAAACTGAGACTTGCTATAATAAAAAGAAATAAATAAACCTAAAGATAACTGTATGAATTTAATACTCAACCACATCAACACAATTAAATTTCATAATTTAAATAAAAAGAATTAAAACTAAAATATATATATATATATAAGTAAATAAAATATATTTATACAAATAAACTTTCAAACTATTTGATAATTAAACAACAATAATTAATTAAAATTGAAAAAATTATATCACCTTAATTTTAAAAATATAATATTAACACTTCAACTACAATATGAGGATAATGATTTCCTCTAATTTCCAACTAGATCTAAATTTACTTACATCAATAATAATAAATTTGCTAAAAAAAAATTATGATTTTTTTAAACTCTATAAATTCTAATACAAAAGATTTGCACTCATATACTTTAAAAAAATAAAAACATTAATTCCAATAAGATTATCTCTATTTTGATTATTTTTTGTTGGCTTGAAATTGTTGTCAGAAATAATAAAAAGTAAACTTTACCACTAATTTTAAAAAATATATTAAGAGTAAGCAAGTTTGTCCATTTGAATATCAGTGGATTATTATAACTTCCTATAAAAACAATAATACTTCATCCTATTCAAAAACTTTAAACTAAGTTTCACTTATATTTTTTAATAACTTATCGAACTTATTAAAGAAAAGCCTAAAAATATCTTTGCTTTAAAAAATACCTGACAACCTTAGAAAAAATAAAATAAAACTAATTAAAATCATCTTTACCAAATATACATATAAGCATATTAGTCAACAATTTTAAAATATACTATTATAAAATTAACTTGTTTATCTAATATATATTATTAGCATTCTACAACTAATAATAGGGGCCTAAAAATCAATAAAAATTATTTGCCCTTGTAGTAGAATTTATTTATTCGGACGAACTGCGTACGTAAAACTTCCGTTTAGGTGTTATTAAGAGTTAACATAGAGTGGTGTAAGAGAAGTACTGCAGACTTCACTTAGTATAGCAACTTTTCCTTGTAAACTCGTCTAGAGGTGGAAATCCTCGTTATTATACTCAAAGAGATAGAGGCGATATTCCTGTAGATCTGTGCATGTTATGACCCAGTGGTTGTAAATCTATTGTCTTTACAATAGTATTCGTAAACCTGTTAGCACTTGAGGATTAGATCGATAGAGGTTAACTATCGTTAGACATCTATCTCTGGGATAATAAGTGTAGCTCTGTCTACTCGGGACGGAGGACTATATATATTGCGAAAAGACTATTAGGAAAGTCAGTGTATGTTCGGCTTGACAAGAGACAAGTCCCTTGTAATACTATATTAAGTTATATTTGTTTAATTTTTATTAAGTAATAAAGATGGGGTTGAAAACCCTTATTCTTGTCTTCCCATTTATTTCGGATAAGTATTACCTGTCCAAAAACTACATCACCCTAAATTTAAAATTATATTTTAGTTCAAGTAAACATAATAAATTAATTTTTGACAAAAAGAAAATACATTGTTAAATTATTATTTGTATTTGATAATTTTTATTTATGGAATTTAGGTTTTTTTTTTATTAATATAATTTCCATAAATTTATTTAAAGAGAAACAATCGTTTAAATTATCAAATCTAAATATTTTAATTTCAAAAGTTCAATTTTAAAAGTTAATAGGATTAGCATAAATATTTAATTTTTTTCTCGTTAGATGTTTTTAAATTTTTTCAATAATATCTAAATTGAAACCCCTCAAATAAAAAATTTGCAAAGCTTTTCTATTGCCCATTTATTTACAATAAAAAATTTTTAATTTAGATCTTTGTATTTAAATTATTAAAACTCAAGAAAGTGCGCTTACTTAATATAAGAAATAATTATAATAATCAAATTTTTATATTAATAGTAATTATATAGTAGGAAAATGTATTAAAAAACTTATTTTTTTTTAATTAAGAAGTAAAGTTTTATAATATCATTATACACCATAGTATATACAATTATAAGGATGAATGATTAATGATTAAAATCAAAAGATTTATATGTAGTTTAAATTATAAATAAAGTTAATTGTTATTTTAATGTAAATTAGGTTGTATTAATTAAAATAAAAATGAGTAGAAAATAAAATTTAAAAAGAAAAAAACGTAACCTGTTAATTAAAATTAAACTTATTTTTTTTTTAAATTAATGTAAAAACTATTATCAATTAATTATTTTATCAATAAATTTGTTTCTTTTTTATTATTATAACACATTTTTGTATTAATAATTTAATTAATAAAACAATAATACGATATATATATATTTAAAATTTTATACACTTGTAAATAAAAATTAGCTGGTTTTTAAACAAGTATTATTATAAATCCAATTTTTTTTCTTACCCTAATTAAATGATTTTTGTCAAATATATTTTACTTTTAATTAATATTTTTATTAAACTCACTTGAAAAATTGTATTAGGAGTATTATAAAAATATAAATAAATAAATATTCAAAGAAATATATTAAAAAATAAAATTATTAATTATTTTATTCTTATTCAAAAAAAGAACTTAAAAAAGTTAGTTGTATTGTTAACGTTATTGTTGTTGTTGTTGTTGTTTTTGTTGTGATTAATGGCGTTAACAGCATAAATACACTAGAATTTTTTTGCTTTTCTTTTATTAATTTTTTCATATCTAAAATTTTAAATTCTTGAATTAAATCATTTAAACAGGTATAATACCCATCAGTACCTATTATATTCCTAATTTTTTTTTGGTATTGCTACAAAATATAAGCTATGATTTCTTTTTCTAATAAATTTGGAAATAACTTTTTTTTCTTCATTATTGAATATTGCTCTAAACTTTCAGAGTCATCAAATATATAATTTGATGTTTTTGATAATTTTTCAAATCTAAATCAATAAAATTAATCATTAAATTTTTGTTTAATTTCCCCTCATTCTAGTATTGAATGAGACCTTTTTAATTCATATATAAAATTCATTGAATTTTGGTATACCATGTATTGTAAAATACTTAAAATACTTAAAAATATTAGTAAACATTTTTAAATTTTTAGGTATTTTTTGAAAATTGTAATGGAATAAATTTAGCCCAAACATTTACGATTCAATGTATTGAATAAATTTATTCATCTTTTTCATTAAATATTTTATTACTAATGATGAATTAGTAATCAAACCAAATGGTTCATGGTCTATTTTTTGATCTTGATCAACTTCTTCATCGGAATATTTATCAATATCCGAATTAGGTAATTCTTCGATTGATACTTCTTTTTCTGATAAAACTAAAAAAAAAATTATATTTAAAATAATAAAAAAAATAATAAATTTTACATACTTGAATTATAGCGAATAAGATCTTTTGTTGCTTTTTTTAAATATTCGTCATTAAATTTATTTTTTCTTTTTCAATATTAAAATATTTTAATAGATCATAATTTTTAATAGAATTATTTTAAAAAATTTAAATTTTAAGTTTCGAGTTTTTTTGAAACTCATTTGAAAATTTATTTGATTAATAATACTTGATTATCGAAATTAAGTATTATATTAAAATCAGATTTCTAAAGTTTATCTAATTTTTTTGATTTTTTTAAATTTTAAGTTTTTAAAAATGGCTTTAACTGAAAAAGACCAGATTGAGATAATTCATTCATATAAAAATGGTATTTTAATAAGTGAAATCTCAAGATTAATAAAATGCAGTAAAGGATCTATTTCATACTGGATTAACAAAGAGAGGAATTAAAAATTGTTTAGATCAAAGTCATTAAAACATAATCAACGAATTCGTTGATAAAATTCCATTTTCAACTTTAGTTGAAATTAAAAATAATTTGAATTTAAGTTGTTGTTTAACAATTATTTATAAAAAATGGATAAAAAATCCTATATCAGCAAAACCATAATTAATTTAAAGCCTATTCGCTTAAAGAATAGACTTAAGGTGCTGCTCAAAAATATGGAATAGTTTTGATCAGAAAATTAAGAGAAAGATTTAATGAAAAATATATGTGTATAAAGAATTCAAACACAAGAGTAAAAAAAATTTATAGAAATTTATATGCTTTAAAGAAACATTTATTTATCCCGTTTTGGATAAATTTAAATTGGAACATTATTTAATACTTTTTAAATATGAAATTTTTCCAAAATTAAAATTAATGTATAAAGGAGAAAATTTTATATTTCAGCATGATAATGCAACAATTCATACGGCTAAAAAATTGAAAATCTTTTTGAAGATGAAAAGATGATTTTTAAATTGGTAAGCAAAGTCGTCTGATTTAAATCCGATTAAAAATGTCTAGGGCCTATTACAAAATGAAATTAATAAAAAAATTTTAAAATATAAATTAAAAATTAAAAAATTCTCTAATTTAAAATTGTTTTAATGAATGGCATACCATTAATGAAGAAATCATTAATTTGTTAATACAATAGATGACCAAAACATTAAATGAAGTAATTGTAAATAACGGTCATATAACCAAATTTTAAATTAATAAAAAAAAAATTATTAAAAAAAAAATTTTAAAAAGCTTAAAATATTTTGACAAAAATCTTTCAATATTAATATAAAATTTTTTAATATATTTTATTTTTTTATTTATGCTTTTATAATATTCCTAATACAATTTTTCAGGAGAGTTTAGTAAAAATATTAATAAAAAGTAAAATATATTTTAAAAAATCATTTAATTAGGGTAAGAAAAAAAATTAAATTTATAATAATACTTGTTAAAAAATAAGCTGATTTTTATTTACAAAGGTAGATTTTTTTATTATTTTTTGTTTGAGAACTGTTAGAATAATTGCAAAGAATTTTTTTTTGTAACTTTTGTTTAATTGTTTTAGGTTTTAATTTCAACTTAAGCTACATTTTTTTTTTTAAATTGTTAAGTTAATTATTTTAATGTAATTTATAATATAATAAAATATATATCCCTTATAATTATATTAGGAAATAATTGTATTTTTAACTTTTTAACAAAATTGTTTGTCTTAATCAAAAAAATTATAAAATTTTATTAAAAAATTTAAAATAATTCTATAAATTTCATAGTTTCATTATTTAACTTAAAAAAAAATTAAATTCAAATTCAAATATATGATAGCCATTGTCTGAGACTTATTCAGTATACAAAGTAATTATTAATATATTGATTTTTATAGACAATATAGGCATTTAAATAACTATTAAAAATTTGTGATTTTTGGATTTCAAATTCATAAATATATAATTTTTTCTCAAACTTTTTTTAAACTAAAAATTCTGTTTTTTTTTTGTAAATTTGATGAACTAAATCAAAACATTTATTCTAAGTAGTAAAAAAAATGATTTCATTTTTTGCAGTTTTACATGTAAAATTTTGCCATAGACATTTAAAAATTAATTCGAAAATTATTATTACATTTACAATATTTATTATATACTCAGTTGTTATCATAGTTTTAATACACTTTAATTACATATTTCCATTTCTTAATTTTAATTTATTATAGTAATGTATTATATAATATAAAAAAAACAAACACCATAAAAACATTATGATAATTAATTTTTTTTTTCATATTTAATATATACACAAAAATATTAAAAACATATAACAAAAATTACAATTGTTTAAATTAATATTAAAAAATAATATTTTGATTTTATTTATTAAATTTTTTATTTGATTTTTAATTCTTTATATTAATGTGAATTTTGTAGAAGTAAAATTATAAGACTGAGATTATGTTCTGAATTTGTTATGTAAGTGTTATTGCGTTTGTTCGCTCATTATTTCGAAAAATCTTACATCAATTTGGAGGTTCTACAGAGATCATTATGGACACAACTCATGAATTCGATACAACTCCATTAATAAATACAGAATTTTCAGATAACTCACCTGTAACATGATCGCCATTGCGTTTGCCACCGAGATCTATCTCATATTTATCCTCAGTCAGCGATTACTACAGATCTGATCACCGCAACATTATGAGGGTACTTAGGATGATATCGCTATTTAACGCAGTTAACCACTAAAAGTGGAAAGCGTTCATTAGAACGTTTAAAACTGAGTTTAGCGTATAAGTTATCAGACAACGATATCATGGAAATTATATCTGTTCTTATGAAAAACAAGGCGTTGGAATAATGAGAAGGTCTGGAAAACCAAGTAACCAACAGGAATCAGGAATCAGAAAAAAAAAAAGAAAAATACATAATTATGATAAGACAACAGTTTGGAAAAATACAACCAGGAATGAATCCGGTACATCAATTGGATTTGATTTATTTAAATCTTTTACTAGCTATACGAAAATCTGTAAGCAGGGATAATTTTCAGACATACGAAGAATTGATACGTAAAGGGCAAGTTGTAGAAAGGAATATGGAGTCCTCAGCTAAAAAGGAAATCACCTATTATGGTGAGAGATGCAGAAAATGCAGAAGACGGAATCATCAGACGTCTGAATGTAGAATTTAGAATAAAGAAAGAAGCTTCAAGTCGACCTGTCCAAAAAGATCGTTGAGAACATATTATTCAAAAAAATCTACGAGAAACGAAATCATATATTTTCGGTGTAAACAGGTTGGACATTCAACTTCTAACTGCCCATTTTTAAAAATATCAATTCCAATTTGGTCTTAATAGGTTCAAAGGACAAAGTTTGACACGGAAACCGATATTTCTATAATCCAAATAGCTGGAATAAATTTGTTACCAAGGCCATTTATAAAAGTAAAAGTATGTGAGAAGCCAGTGATGGCCATGTTAGACACAGAATCTAACAGGACCATCATTTCTGATATTACCTTTAAAGAGGTACAAAGGTATACAATTTAGGATACCTTTACAACCGAGATCACATTAGCATTGGGACGCTTGCAATGGATAGAAATCAAAAGTACTACAATTATTATATATTTAGAAGGCATGGAGTTCGAAATAGTAATCGTAAATATCTCTAAAACAACAGTGGATATTTTAGTATTCAATCAGCTTAAGCCAGCAGGCTTAAAATTGGATTTAGCGAATTTGGTTTGGAGTTTGGCGAGTAACTCAGCCACCAAATATCATATGTTAATAGATAGAGCAATAACATCTAGCGCTGTAAAAATACCAAATGGTATACAACAATTAGTGCCTCAATACCATTAGATATTCAAAACTTATGGATAACCAACAGATTTAATAGAACATCAAATCTGTTGCGAAGAGCTAAAGTCTATAGCTTTAACCCATAAAAGATTCTGCTTAAACATCGCGAGAAAGTCAACAAACAAATTGAAGAAATGCTGTACCATAATATAATAGAACCGTGTAAAAGTTATTAGGCGTTTCCTTTGATAGTTATCCCCAAGAAGGAAAGTAGTTTGAGACTATGTGTGGATTATCGTCAGCTAAACGCTATCACAGTTGATGATAAGTTCCCGTTACCCCAAATTACTAACTGGCTACAAACCGCAAAAGTATCAAAGTATATTAGTATACTCGATCATTCGGCAAGATATTGGCAAGTGCCAGTAAACGAAATCGACCGAAATAAAACAGCTTTTACTACCCATCAAGGCTTGTTTCGTTTGGATGATGCCGTTTGGACTTAAGAACGCGCCAGAAACCTTTCAACGAATTATGGGGATTGTCCAGAAAATGTTATCGCAAGTTTGCCTATTAACATATCTGGATAATATCATAATATTATTAGACAACTTTGAAAACTATCTAGCTGATTTAGAGATGGTAGTTAAGTTTTTCAGCGACCATCACTTGAAACTAAAAATGGGAAAGTGTCTGTCAGTAAATGCACCCGTTTACAAAATCTTGATCCCGGATGAAATATTAACAGACCCAGAAAAATTTTTTTGCTATCGTAGACTGTCCAGTACCAGGAAATCTTAAAGAGGTGCGAGTTTTTCTACAAGCCTGCAGTTAGTATAAAAGGTATATACCAAGATTTTCCGAGATAATGAAGCCTTTGAGTGATTTGACAAAAAACTCGATCTTGTGGCGTTGGAAAGCTACGCAAGCACTTGCTTTCGAACGCATTGAGAAATTAACCCAATTTTGGGTGAAGCAGATTTAAATAAGCCATTTATATTGTATACAGATACAAGTGCGTATGCAATAGGGGCTGTCTTAATGTAGGAACAAGAAAATAAAGTACATGTGATAAAATATGCGAGTCGTTTACTAAATTCGACAGAGAGAAATTATACCATCACCAAACGAGAAGCACTTGCTATAATCTGGTGATTATAGAAAGAAATTTTGCATATATGTAGAGAATGAGATAATCCATCTCTACGCCAATCACCAAGCCTTTAAATGGTTAATGACTTTACAATCGCCGACTGGACGATTAGCTGTTGGGCGTTAGAATTTCAACATTTTCGGCTCTAACTTGATTATTTAAAAGGGAGAAAAGACCTTGTGGCGGATGGATTATTCGAACCCCCTTTATCCAAGACACAGCTATCATGGATGGAAGTAGACATCCCAACGGCCGCAGTGTTTGAACGAACTCCTAAAGGAGTTATTCGCAAGTTTCAGCTCTGGAGGATAATGAGTTAAAAGAAATTATTCAAATTTTGGAATTCACTGATTGTAATTTAATAGCCGTATCTGCTTATGCAAATAAAGGTTATTTTATGTGTTATGGGATTCTATATCGCTACAGTAAAAACAAAGCGGAGATAGCTCAGAATGTTGTGCCGAAAGTTATGAGGAGCCAAATTTCAGAAGAATATCACAATCATCTTACAGCCGGACATTATGGACAAGAGAAAATATCAAAAAATAGTTCAGAGGTATTAAAATTTTGATTAGTATTGTAAAATGGCTATAAAAAACAAAGGATTAATTTTGAAAAATTACGTAATAATTTTTTTAAAACTATTTTTATAAAATTAAAAGTTTAAAAATTAATCTGTGTAAATTATAAAACGCAAATTTATAGAAATTTATTTTTATTTAAATTTTTTTTTAAAACTTTTTGAATTTTTGAATTTATTATTTTTTAATTTTATCTTAACTTCTTTATTACATTGGTTTTTTAAGTTGTATTACAATTATACAGAATTTTTGAGTTATTGGTACACAAGCACTTATTTTATTAGGTATTATATAAAAGTAATTGTAAATTAATTGCAGTTTATTATTATTTTTTTTTAATTAATAATTTATTTACTACATAATTAATAGTTTATAACATATCTAAAAATAAATTTTTTTTTTTTTTTAAACTTGTTGTGAATTTACTTAATTAGTTTAAGATACTCATCTTTTGAATAATTACTTTGATAACAAAAAGCTCTCGATAATTGTTAAATGAGGTTAACATACAGATAGCGGGTTTATAACCCTTTTATTTTTAAATAACAAATATCAATAAAAAAGTTACACAATCAGTGTATTTTAGACTGTCTATTCTCTGTTTCTCTCCTTTTTATTCAATTTTTGTCAAACTTTGTATCATACCCTTTTACCACTCAAGGCATGTTTTTTGAGTCTATGAATTATTATTCTTTTTTATTATTTTTTACTTATTTCGATTTAAATTTGATCTCTTTAACCTTTGGCCGATTTTAACATAATCGTTACAATAACTATTTATGCTCCTACTTGAATATTTCGTCTCGTATGTTTACATAGTTTGACCATTGCCTAACAATTATTATACTTTAATACTATACACGAGTTCTCTTCCCTGTATACTTTAAGTTCATTGTTATACCAGCTATTTAGTCACTATTACAAAATGTGGGACTATTCATTCTTAGTAGTTGTTCATGCTTCTAGTACTTCACCTTTAGTTTTAGACTCTATGATCAAAATTAAAGGGAAAATAATAGTTTAACTTTAATTTTTAACTTTAATTTGCAATTAGTTCAGGATAATCAAACTACTAAGATTATTTTTTGAAATCTAAACAAAAATATTCATATAAACTTTATTAATAATTAATTTTAAAGAAATAGCAAAAAGCTATGTGCGCTATTCAAGTATTATAAATACTTATGAGTTATTTATTAGATTTTATAGTATATGGCAATATCTGTTCTACTTAAAATGACTATTTAATTCTAAATTTAAGTATTTATGATATACCAGGTTAAAATAAAACAATAACATTTATTGGTTCAAGTGTGCGCTATTTGTTTATTACTTATACTTGTAATCAACTCGTATATTAATCTAATTATGATTGATGTAACTTAAATAATCGATTTCTAGGTTTAAGTTTAGATTTCATTGAATAAATAATTAAATTTGAATATTACACAAACTGAAATTTAATTTTGAAATTGTAGATAGAGCAACCGTTTTTCATTAAACAATTGTTGTTAAAAAAATTATGAATAAATCAGAGGTTTTTGGGAATAAATAGATAAAAAATTCAAAAATTAAAGTTAATTACAAACTGTTCAAGATAACTCAAAATGCCGATTTGAATCATGATAAAAAATTACCATTATTCAAGGAGTTATTAGAAACAGTTAAAAATTAAAACAAAGATAGTAAAGGAAATGATAATATATATTAGAAAGACTATAAAATAAAGTAGGTGACAAAAAATATTTAAAAAAAAAAAAAATTGTGATAAATGTGATAAAGATTCCAAAATCGCCACTGACGGAGCCAAAAACTTTAAAAATATTCATAACAATCTAAAATCTATCAAAAAAGACAGACATTATTGATATTTTTGAAAAAAATAAAAACCAACTCATTATTAAAATTTTATATGTTGACCAAATATACAAAATTAACGAAAAATGAAAAAAAAAAATGAAAAAATAAATATTAAAAAACCAAAAAAAATTACCAAATATCTTAATAAAAGAAATAGACAAAAGATATGTGGTGCGTCTAGCGCTAAACATAAGCACTAGCGTACAAATAGGTCGACCATTATGGCGCCAACTTTAATCAAGTAGCCCATAGACTCTATTGTATACCATAAAGGCACCAAACTTAATCTTAAATTTTGAAACAATCAAAACCTCTCAAGTTCATGCTGATCATCTACATCTCGTGATGATCACTCACAATCATCACAACACCTAGTTAATGTAAGCAACTACATACCTACACCAAGAAACAATAAATTTAAATGATCAGTAGAAAAAGTTAGCTATTTGATCTTTCAACACCCAAATCTCAATTTGTCTGACTTATTCAATAGTTTTTTCATACGCATAAAGACTGGCGCTTTCTGAAGCCCTACAACTTGGCAACCCTGACTTCTTAACATCTAAACAATTCTTCACCATATAGAAAAACTGTTGGCTTATTGTCATTATGGTGTGAGGTCTGTCTCAATACATTTTGTTTATGTGTTATATCAAAAAAATAGACTGTTTAAAAAGCCGTTGGTGAGTTTTGGGCAACCAAAACTCTATTGTTTTATATATAAAATATGAGGTCCGCAATTGAGCACTTGTTTTAGAATAAAGATTCTTGTAATAGAAACCTTAGTCTTTTCCATTATTATTTTTACTTCTTTTCAAGTACTTCATCTAAGAATTCTAACAACACCATAAAACCTATTTCCACCTATGCCGATCCTACACTATGGTTTGTAAAGTTCGAGAAAGTCCTGAAGATCAAGAGCATCGCCTACGACTAATCCAAAGTCGATAAATTAATAGAATACATCAATTTGCAGGCACTCTGTGAGATCTTTACATTATTGGACCAAATCAAGTCTTATGATGAAATAAAACAATTCTTCTGCAGGAAATCACAGAAGATAATCCATTCACTTAAGATCCTCAATAACAAGAGATAAGATTTTTATAAATATTAAGTATTCAACTTCATCAATTTCAATATAAATGATAACTTAAACATTAAAGATGCCATCCTACTCAACATCAAGAAGCAGGTTTGGATAATTCTAATGCTACTCAGAAGCAAATAGATCAGCTTTGCAGGCAAATTCTAAGATTTGACAATAAGCTTTACAAGAATAAGCAATACAAATCCTGGTCTTTGAACATCAAAGACAAAAAAAAAAACTGAATTTCGCAAACCCGTCAAAGGATGTCAAAAACTGTCAAAAGATGGACTCTGTTATACTCACGAAAAGTACAGAGAGAAGACCTAAACAAATACCTGTTTTTTACCCAAAACTTGCAAGTGGAGTAAGGACAAAAATGTAAATTACTTTAAATTACTATTACTCATGACAAACCAATCTTTTGCACGAACCAAATCGTAAATGGCACTTCCAAACTGTTTGTACATGACTCTAACACACAACTAAACTTTCTCATTAATACCGGCTCAGACATTAATATTGTACCTAGTAAATTATTTCTTAATTTTAGAGCTAATTCAGAAATACAGCAAATATGAAATGATACTGTACTGCTTCTGTAATAACTTTTAACTAGCCACTTTAATAATAATAATGTCTAGTTACTTTAACCTAGAAGATAAACAGAGACCTGTTATGTCCTTTCAGTAACCTTGGTATTGTACCTTAGTGCTTATCATAGACATATGCGTCTTAAATCCATTTCAATTCAAGTCGGAGATCAAGCATTGCTGCAACATTCATACTATAAATATTTAATATAACACAGCGCTTTACTGAGAACTAAAAATCATTCTGCTAAATTTAATAGTAGCAATTGATACAGTAATACTTCTTTAGCCTTAAAGATAAGTTGTGCTATAATAACTTATTCAATTTACAACAGAATATAATAAAAATTTAATAAACGCATATTTTTATTAAGTATTGTTGTAAAACTATAATTAATTAATTCTTGATCAAGGTTATTATAGCTAAGGTGTAGTACGAGAGAGCCTGTGTAACTACTGAGAAAGAGATATTCGTGTGATACGTTGCAGTAACCCTATTGGCTGGTATAACAGTGAACTTTAAGTACGTAGAATGGAATATTCTAAGTATGTGAGCAAAGTAAAAGTCTGTTAGGCATAGGTCAATCTGTGTAATACGTGGCAGAATACTCAAGTGGGGGCTAAAAGTACTTATAACGACTTGAGTAAAGTCGGCCATAGCGGTAATTGACCAAGAAAGATCGAGAAGTGTAGTGAAATAGAAACTACGTCTTAAGACCAGAAGGGACAAGATGGCGTCTTCGGTAAATGAGGTTGTAATAGTAGGTGTTAAATCAAAGAAGTTTCCGTAAACCTATTACGTCATTTAAGGAGAATAACGATAGATAAGAAACTATCGGCCATCACGTGATCCTTTGGTTTTTGTAAATAAGGTGACTTCAAGGTTAAGAATCGGAGGTAGATGTGTAGCTACCAACGAAACCTAGGGAAGTCTTGGTAAGAAGGCGAAATTGTCGCCAGTGTGTTTTCTGGTACTCTCAAGTGTAGAGACAGTTATATTATTTTTTTTGTTATTTGACTTAAAAGATCCTGGCAAGGTATCAATTGTAATTGAGTCATATAAGACTTATATCTATTAAATAAAGAAAGGTTTTAAACCCGTTGTGCCTGGTATTTTTTCATATTTTGAAACTTATTTTTTTAAATTTCAAAATAAATTTTTAAAAAAACGAATTTTATATTAATAACTAAGAAAAGTTTATTATAAGTTTTGATTGTATTTAATTTTTTATTTACAGTTTAATTTTTATCTTTTGTAATTGAATAAAAATGGAAGTTACATTAAATATTGCAATAAATTTTTTTGATTTTTAAAAATTCATTAAAATTGATTCTGCAGAAAAAAAGTATTGTAGTGAATCCTTTTAATAAAGTACATATATATAGAATATATGTGTATAAGATTAGGAGTCTACGTTCCCTTAGCGCAGAGGTAAAGAATGTAGTTATACTCTTAATCCCTGTAAGTAAAATTTGGATGGACCACAGTTTACTCCCGTGTCCCACAAAAAGGAGACTTGATATCTCTCCGAAATGGCCGTAAAGGCTCCAGTCGTCACGACATAATGACATCATGAGTAACTGTGAAGTTCCCAAATAAACATGTCGTAAGATAACGATAAAGTGTAAATGTAAAGTATGATGTTTTGGTAAACAACAAAATGGCGGAAGCCCCCAAAACATAAAGAAAGGTAGGACAAGAAGTCCGAGAGCGAAAGACAGTAGTAAATTTACTCTAAGGGAGAGTGCATGAATTGGTGCGTTTTGCTTTTTAATAAACGATTACTACAGTATATTAATTTAAATATTTTAAAATTAAAATTGTAGTAAATTCGAAAGAAAATATCTTTTACCAAGATATTTGCTTCCTAATTTTTCCTACAAAATCTGATTCGAAGACTAATATGCTAACTCACTTGCACTTGTTACAATATCTAACTAGAAATACTCTTAGTGATTAATACAATAGTTATTTAAGCATTGCTTAAAGCACGCCAAGAAGCCATGAATTAGAGAAATAATTTATCATAATTTGACTATGATATAATATTTTGTACTCATATATTCTTTTTAAGAATGTACAATGTATTTCTTTTTGACTTCACTTGATTTTTCTATCTTGAGAAAGTATCAGTCTTTTTTTGTATTTTTTAAATTATCTTTACCAAAATAAAGAACGGTTATCAACCGTCTACGCCCCTTTCGAATTCTTTACTATTAAAGTTAAGTAACCCCTTGAATTTACAACAAAATAAATATTTTATAATTTAATTTTTAAAAAATTTTATATTGTTTTATTTAAAAAATCAATAAAAATATATTATTTTTATTGATCAATCATATATAATTGACTTCAAATATAAAATTCACTTTTTAATTTTTATATTGCTTTATTTAAAAACGTGATTACTACAAATTATAAACTAAATTAAATTTTAATTTTTTCAAAATATTTTAAATATTAAAAAATTAAATCAAACAAAATTTTTATTTAAATAATATAAATTATATAAATATATTTAAATAATATAATTATATTAAAATTATCTAAATTTATTTAAATTGGGCTAATTAGTTTTAAAAATTATTTTTTAATAAAATTTATTACTTACATTAACATAAAATATTAAAAAAAAAATTAATAAAAAATAAATAAAAATTATCTTAAACTATCAATAATATCTTAAAATATCTTAAAATATTATTTTTTTATTAATTTTAATTAACTATCGTAGTAATCTAACAAAATCTTGTCTATTAAGCTATTCGCGAGATCTCTTTGTGAAGTGGTAATACCTATTTCTTAAATCTAAGTCCCGTAAAATGTTGCCAATCACTGTCTATCCGTTACTTTAAGGGAACCTGAAGCTGTTATAGCAGGGACCTTTAAGTACAGTAATTTGTAGAATTACTGGTTTAGGTTAGGTGAGATCCACTGTCAAATAATGTCAGCAGTGAACATCTGCTAATATATGTGGTATGGACATTTTAAGTGGGAGGTGAAGCCTCTGTTTTAGTGGTGATGTCTCTATGAGTAACACCACTGGTCACGAACGAAAACAGGCTATTTACAACCAATGTAACTAGCACTATTTCATACTATGGACCACAGAGTTCAAGAAGACGAACCTTCTCGTAATAGTAGCCTAAAAAGTAGCCGTCAATATAGCGCAAACTCTGCGCCTGGTACCACAACTGTAGTTGATTCTTTTTAAATGAAGACAAGAAGGCTTGTTCCCAGTTAGACTACGTGTCTTTAGGATGACTATACAAATGCGACACATACCACTTGTGCGTTGTGTCAGTCAAACAGCCGTAAAGTGTGGCAATTTTCAATTCGTCGGAATGGACTCCAACTATTCTGAAAAGTCTGAAACTTTATATTTGGTTTAAAATTTAAATTTACCATTGTTATTCTTTTGCACGTGGTAAGTCACCATTTTTTCTGATCCTAGCAGAATCTTTTGTATTCAATTTATTGAAATGTTTAAATTATAAGAGGTAACAGATAAATTTAAGAATAGATATTTTCTAGTTTGTAGTCAGAGTCAAGGTTTTTTTCTCTGCTTTAATTTAAGAAAAATGCTTCTTTTTACGATGTGTTTTTAAGGAGTCATGCGCTGTGCTTAAGAAAGCTTTGCTTTTCATTAGCGCAGCACTGCTGACAAATCGAACACCACATAAATTAATATAATATAAATAATAATATAATTATTAAATATTTTTTTTTGTTTATTTAAAAATTTACCTTAAATTATTCACTTAATGAATATATTAAATATGCTAAATTTTATTTTTAAAAATATAAAAAATTAAAAATAAATTTTGGTATTAAAATAAAATTTAATTTAAAAATCATATTAACATTGTCAATTAAATTATTAAGTCTGTTGACTTAAAATTCTAATAATTTTTATTTAATAAATTTTATATAAGATTTAAAGGTAATATTATAATATATTGAAAATTAAATTTAGATTTAAACAAAATATATAATTATAAAAATTATTAATTATACTAAAAAAAATAAACCAAAAATAAAAAAAACAATTTTGAAAATATATATAGCGTTCAGCTACAATTATTTAATAATGACACACGAGTGACAGTCTCAAAGAACTTGAATCTTTATTTTGTTTTTAAGATTTTTATAGTATTTTGATTAGTTCACTTATTCTCTCTCAACTATAATTTTGTGTATTTTGTATATTAATATTAAGCTTAGACTGACAATCATAGCTATCAACTAGTTAACACTTAGGATCTCGGTACCTATCGCCTTATACCCTCACAGTATAAAGCTGGTTCTTATTCTTCTCCATCACCGTACTTCTTTCAGTTTGTCATCTAACTCTAATAATAAACTTCCTGATACTTTCTCAATTAAATAACATATTAATTTACTACAATTTTTTATTAATAAATATGTATATAAAATATTTAAACATATTAATAAATAATTAAAAAAAATTGTTAGTTTTTAGCAATCAGAAAAAAGTATAATTTGCATGACCTGTTTTAAATAATATTTAAAACACATTTAAATAAAATATTTAAATAAAAAAAGTTTTTAAAATAAAAAATTCGTCTAATTTTGAAATTTTATTTTTTTTGTTTTATTTTTTAGTAAAGTTAATTAAAAAAAAAAATTATCATTAACTGTTTTTGACACTTGTCCTTTATACAAATGGTTTTGTTTGTCGTTTTAAATAAAATTTATATTCTCAAAAATTTTAAAAAATAATACAAATAAAAAAGCAAGCAGATAAATAATATTTTTTTAAATTTAATCAATATTGAATTGAATTTTCATAATGATTTAATAAAATAATCATGTTGCAATTTTTTTAAAATTATTTATTGTGATATGATTTTGTAGAAGTAGAAATTGTAAGAGATTAAGACTCAATTCGCTAGGTAGATGCGCGAAGTGATAGTGATTGCAGAACATTTACCGATTCGGGTGACGACTTAAAATCAAGTGATCTGCGTTATACATTTAATTATTAGAAAACCTGTGATTAACTAAGTAAATGTAAATCTAATGTAAAGGAAGTGGTAAAGAATATTTTACCACTTCTACACTAAATCACAAGTAGCCTAGATTTTGTAATATTGACTAGAAAAACCTAAGTGATCAGATAGGGGATGTGATATTTCATCCTGTGACTATGTTCAAGGATACTTAGAGGACGAATCCAGGTATAAATAGAACCACTTTGCTTTAATAAAAGTTAGTGAATAAGATTCCTTGGCGCAACCAACGGTAACCAAGATCTTAGTTAAAAAGCGTACGTTAATTTATTTTCAAATTCTTTACATTAATCGTAATTTTTTTTTATAAAATTAATTATAAACATAAAAATTTATTGTCTCATTTTAAATAATTGAACTTTTATATATAAATAATTTATTACAAATAAAACATAAAATAATTTATTTAAAATATTTTTTTTTATAATTTTAAGAAAAATGATAAATTTAAAAAAAATATATTTAATAATAAAAACAATAAATATTTAAATTATATTTTTTATAAAATAAATTTTTTTTTTTTATAACTTTTATTTTTTTTTATTAATTATTTAAAAATAAAAGTTTATTTTTAAAAATTTTAAAGTTTTGGTCAATAATCTTGTTGCAGCTTTGATGCACTCCCTTAAAAAAAAAGCTATTTTGTTTTTTTTTATTATTTACTAACTCTAATATATATAACATTCAACATAGTTAAAGATTTTCTTATTTAATAAAATAAAGTATTATTTTTTTTTAAATCGAACTTACACATTGTCAACATAGAATTAGTCAATCTAAGTGTTTAAATTGTTTCTTTATTTTTCAAAAAACTTAACATATATAAAAAAAAATTATTTTATTTTTATAATGTGTTATATATTTTTTTTAAAACAAATAATTTTAAAAACAAAAATACAATTTTTAAAATTTACAAAATTTTCATTCATAGTAAATTATTCATTTAATTCTAGTTAAATGAAAAAAAAAATGTTTTTTCATCTATATGCTTTAATTTAAATTTATATTTACTTATCTGAATTTTTTAAACAAAAGGAAAAAATGTATACAATCACCTAATAATTGCTGGAATATTGAAGAACTAATCAAATATATTAGTTAATTAGTAAGAAAAGTCTTGCGGGACATATTTTTAAAATAATTAACTTTTATATTTTTAACATTTAAATATAATGTAAAAGATTTTATATTTGTAAAATTTTATTTAACAATTAAGTTGTATATAAAATTTTATTGAATTTTTTGCACTAAAATTTCAAGCCAGAAAATATAAATAAAATATTGGTTTATGAAAATTTTTTTTTATAAAAAAAGTGTTCTAACATTGTTAATTTTTAAGAGTGATAATTTTGTTTTGTAAATATTTTTTGTATTAACATTTAAAATAGTATTTCTTTGTTTTTCATACTAAATTTAATATTAGGTTAATAATGTTTGCCGCAAATTCCAATAAGAAATAAAAGTCAACATCAATGTTTGAATATCAATGTATTATGGCAATAAATTATGGCTGAATTACTTTAATTACTAATTTTTTAATAGAATAATTAATTATTTTTTTTATTTCTTTATTATAAATTTTATGGGATTTTACGAGGCTTTATTGAAATAAAGTATTTCATAAATTGTCCGGAGTTATTACTAAATAAAGATTTTTTTAGATATTTTTGTTTAATTTAATACTTTATGTTTATAAATCATATGTAACATATTTACCACTCAATGGTTACTTTAATTGTCTGCTCATTTTTATTGTTAACAAACTTATTTTATTTATTTATTTTTTTTTTTGAATTAACTTGTTCAAATTTTATAACCCAACTTAAACGTGACCTTGATTTTAGCAATTAAATTTTAATTTTATTAACAAGTTATGGCCTTTGTTTCACGATTCTAGTGCACTTTCTTTAAATTATTGTTTTTGTTTTTTATAACTTTTCTTTTTAAATAAATTGAAATTTTTTTTTTTTGATTGGTTTTTTCGTTCTTTAAAATATTACGTCAAAAACAAAAAAGTATTTTATCTTAAATGGATTTAAATACTTACTACTCTTTCGTATCTTATTACTAAGCCTACAAGCCTTGAGTCGGCTAGTTTCACAAAAATGTTAATTCAGTTATGAATTGTATTACTTTCAGTTCATCTTGTTTTTGAATTATATATTTAAAAAATTATCTTATAAGAAGAAGTTAACTTTTAATTTTTTTTAGATATTTTAAATTAGAAAAGTTTAAAATTATTTTTCTTGATTCTTTTTTAGTTAAAAAAAAAATATTCAACTGTTAATACATTTTTTTAATTCTGAAATAAAGTTTTTTTACAATTTTATATTTATATATATAATTTTATATTTAAAAATAAAAATAATAGAGTTATTTTTAATTTTAATTATAATAATAATTTCTAGAAAAGTTATATCTAAGGCATTAAATTTAAAAAAAAAAATCTTATTTATCAAAATAATGGCATTTGATCCCATTTTTAATTGTAAAATTACTTTAATTTTTGTTTAAAGGTTTAAATTGGGCAATACATTTTTTGCTACAAAGTATATTTTTTATGTTATAAAAAAGTCCGCTTACTATTTTTTTAAACTAATTTTTCAAAAATTTTAAAGTGAATAAATGTATTAATTTAGACATTAAAAGGTTATTAAGTTTATCTTCTTTAGGCTAAAATAATTATATAGTTATTCTCAAAGATAAGATTTTAAAAACCAATTGTAGTTTTTAAGATTAATAAATTCTTGAGTTAAAATTTTTTAATGCTTAAAAATTTTTTTTTTATAAATTTCTGGATAAATTTTAATTAGCTTTATCTAAAAAAAAGATAAAGATTTTAACTAAGGTTATTATCATCTTTTTAAAAAATACTGGTAAAAAATTGTGGCCATTTATATTTTTCTTTTAAAATAATCATATTTAAGTGACAAAATAATTTATAAATTCTAATTTGTTTTCAAACCAGATGTTTACGATTTCTGTATTTTTATTATTTTTTATTTATTAATATGTTAGAATTATACTCTTATAATTAAATTAAAGTTTTTGTTAACTATGATTGAACAAACCATTATAAAAGATTACTAAATTTAAAGAACTACAAGATTACAATTTATTTTATCTTTGCAGGAATAAATTTTTATATATAAAATTAAAAGTTTTGTTTCTTTAGATAAAATTGTTGTATCTTTTTTTATCTATTTAGTGATTTCTTAATTAAGTATTATAAAAATATATTCTCTAAGTTTTGAGTCTTTAATCAATCCTATTATTTTTAAGTTACATCCCAGTAAATTAATAAAATTAATAAAGATGTTTTGTTTTTTCCACACAAGCTATCACTCTAAAAATAAAGATTCTAAAAATTTAGAACTGCAACGTTAAATCTCTACATTGAAATAACTTACATATTTTAAATCTAGGTTGGTAATCAAAGACTTTGGATAACAATCTGTCATAATATTTAGAAATTTTTCTTAATTTTAATTTTGGCCTCAGTTAAAACTATTTTTTCAAAGACTATCATATTTATCACTTTTATATTAAAATTAACTTCTAAAATTAAAATATCGATTTTGACAATTATATGTTTTAACCTGAAGATTCTCAGGCCTGATAAATGAACTTATTATATCGGTAAAATTATTGAAAAGTCTGTGTGGCTTAGAACAGGCCTACCATCTTTAGGATAAAGACATCACTGAATATATACGCATTTATTTAAAATTAAGATTTATTTTATTTGGTTTATATGTTTTTTTCAACAAAAAAAATTTCAATATTATTTTACTAAGCTTTAATGTCGATGGAAATTTATTATACACAAAAAGAATAAAATTATTTTTGTAATCTCAAAATTTTATAAATTTTAAGCATCATTTATTTTTAATTTTAGTTATTATTAATATACAAATAGTATACGTGTCTATGAACAGGAGCATTAAAACGCATTATGGTTGCATTAAGTATTATAATATATTTGTTTTAAAATAACCGATATTTAATTTTAGAACATTGATTTTTTAATAAAACAAATTAAAAAAATAATAAGTAATTTTAGTTTTAAATTAAAATTATTTTTGTTTAGAATATTAACTTTTTTAAATTATTTTGTTTTTATTCCGCATTAAAATCTTATATATTGTTTGTTCCTAAGTTATTCTTCATTTTTTACCATCAATTCATGATATTTTTTTTTTGTGCAATAAAAACTTATAAACATAATAAAACAATTTTTTCATATAATTAGTTTATATTTTTATTATTTAAATTTCAGTAAAAATATATATATTTAAATTTATATCTATTTATAAAATTTGTTTGGTATAAATTATCTACCCGTTTAATTATAAGTTTAATAATATAATGTGCATCAAAATATATAAAAATTGATAATAAAATAAAAAAATATTAATTGTTTTTATCATTTCTTAACCTAAATATTTATAAAAAAAATTTATTACAAAAATTTTTTTTTTAACAAATTAATAATTATTTTATGTAAAATAATTTCTAAAATTAAATAGCTAAATAAATTTAAAAAAAAATAAGATCAAAATTAAATTTTCTAAAAATAAAAATAATTTTTTTTTATAACAAACTTTAAATTAAACTTACTTCTTATCCAGTGATTTTATCCATCGGGACAACATGATTTTTACATAAATTTTTTTTCAGATTTTTAAAAACCAAATTCGATTATGGATTAAGTTTATAAAAATTAATTATTATTAAATATAAAAATAATAAGATTTATTAATTAAATAAAATCTTATTATTATGATATATTATCAATTAATTAGAGAAATGTAGTAATAAATATTTAGAAATTAATCCATTATTAAAATATATTTTACGAAATATTTTTAAAATTTATATTTTTCCTATTAAAAAAAAAAAAAATTAATTATTAGGTTTATTTAAATTGGTATAAACATATTTTGGAATAAGTAATTTAAAACAAAACATGTACACAAGTTTAAGAATTAAAATTTTATAATAAAAAAATATTTTTGCTTAAAAAATTAGCATCCACATTCACAAAATATTCTAAAATAAAATTATTAAGTCTTTAATTGTTTAATGCACATTTGAATCTGATAAACCGATATCATTTAAAATATAAATTTTAATATTTTTTAAAACAATTCTATTATAAAACTTAGTAGTTTAAAAATTTATAAATTATATAATGAACAATTAAAATAAAAAATTTAAGCTAAAAAACTTATATATGTGCAAATTCGAAATAACAAAACATAATAATTATTTTATTGAGCAATAAAATTTTAATAAATTAAAATATCTTGATATAATTTTTAATTTTTTTAAAAAAATTATTAGATTTTGAAAATTTAATACAAAAAACTAAAAACAATTCTATTTTTAAAACTACAAAAAATTATTTATAAGCAATATTTTTTATAACTTTTATAACTTTATGGTTATTTTTAAGCAAAATTGTTGGTTTATAAATAAACATCTTGAATAGTAACAAAAATATTATAGAAGTGTTTTAGTTGATAAACTGTTTTATACTAAACAAAAAGTAAAATATAAAATAAAAAAAATATTACACAGGTAAATCAATAAATTAGAAAAAAAAGCGTAGTTTACTTGTTTGAACAATAATAAAATAATTCCAAATTTGGAAATTAACTTCAAAAAAAAAAAAACAAAAATTGTTTTTTAGAAATAAAAATGATAAAACAAAAATAAGATACGGGAAATCAAATTAGAAATACTCTAAAAGTAACAAAACAATAACTTTTGTTTGTTTTTCATCTAATTTATTTTGAAAATTGTATAAAAGCCACTAATTTTAGACTAGTTTAGATGATTAAATAGCTAAACATTAATAGTGGAATTAAAATAGTTAAATGAAAGAAATGAATTGATTCCTCTGTGACTAACATTAAGATAAAATCCTGATGTTTTATTTTTTCTTTTTTTGTTTAATACAGAAATGAATGTCATTATTTTCTTATGACGATGTTTAGATTTAAGATCTTTAAATAGGCATATTATATAATTATAAAAATTATATTTATATTTAACATACAATATTTTTTACTAATTGTGAAAAAAAAGTTAAATATAAAAAAATTTTTTTTTTTAGTTTATATGATAATAAAATAAAAGCCATGATAATAATGTTTTTAATCAAATAAATATAAAAAATATTAAAAAAATTAAAAACAATATTAAAAAAAAATTATAAAATATAAAAAATATAATATAAAAAATATCAATTTGATTAGAATCATTGAATTGTAATAAATATATGTTTATTGTTAATATTTTAAAAAAGTTAAATTTTTTAAATAATTTTGAAATATATCATATCCATATAAATTAAAAAAAATCATATCTAATTAATTTTTTATTTTTATTAAATAAGTACATAGAAAATCTTTAATTATAATAAAATAGATTAAATTAAAAATATTGATATTATTTGTAAATTTTTATTATAAAAAATTTGTAACTTTGATTAAAATAATTTAAATAAACCATAAAAATATTATAAAACATTTAAAATATATTAAAATAATTAATAACATATTAATATTATTTAGAAAAAATTAGTTAAACATTCAATTAATAAATTTTTTATATTTGTTAATTGTATTTTAATAAAAAATCAAACATGCTTACTTATTTAGAATTTATTAATTAAATATAATTTTTAACAACAATCTAGCATAATCCTAAATAAATATAGCATTAATAAAGATGCTAATAAAGATGTAATAAACAAAAATGTAAAATATATTCATATTATGATTAATGAGATTATATAATAAAGTTTGACTTAAAAAAATGATAAATTATCATGTGCAAATAATAATCACTAAAAAAATATAATAATATTATTTTAAGGTTAAGCTTTTTATTTAAGAAACCAATGCAATTCTTTAATTGTAAAATATCTTAATAATTTAAATTTAAATATAGTTGACCTTATAAAAGCTAATATAAATAAAATTAATTAAATAGATTTTTTATTGAATTGAAACTAAAGAAATGAAAAATGTTCATATTTACAATAGTGAGTGATATACCACCTGATGTAGTATTATATATTGAGTTTTACTTTTCTTGCTATATATTTTCTATTTCTATATAAATTAAAAGATAAAATTAAATTGCAATAGGAATGTGCGAATTACCTTGAATAATCACACCTGTATTTACAATCACACTACTTGAATTAAATCTGTTTTATTTTAAGATATGTAATAAAAATTTTATTTGTTGTTTTTTTATAAACTTATATTTATATAATCGTAAAACTAAATACAGAAGTTATATATTTTAACTATTTAATTTTTAATCTAAAAAATATATTTAAATATAAATAATTTTATAAATATTAAATTTGAATAAAAAATAATCAATCAAAAAAATTTTAACAAAAATGAAAAATGGTAGTAAAAATTAAAATAAATTAATTTTCTGTATATGAAAATAAATTCAAAATATAAATGTGTTTTAAATTGAAATAGACAATATTTGTAAATAGAAATGAAAAATATAAAATTAACTTTTTTATCTATTTAAAAAAAAAGTTACTGATGTATAATAACAGTTTCACCAACTTTTAGAACTCAATTGTTCAGCCTACCTTGATTGAATAGGATGATGCGTTACAAAATCATCTAATTTTTTTTTTACTACGCTTTAGCTTTATAATATATTCAAATCATAAAAATATATATATTACATTAAAAGTTCATTTAAATTCAGTTTTATCAAGTTCTCATCCTTGCGGCACTTTTGTGAATTTAAGCTATATTTTTTATTTATTATAAAAATTAAATACACAAATTAGACACTTAATAAAAATTTTAATTATTTTTTAATATTTTTTAAATAATTAATATAATCACCAATTTTAGATTAATTATAATAAATAATTGTTATCTAAATAAATACAAATTAATAAAAATAAATTATTTTTAGCAACTAATAAATCTCAAAAAAATAAAACTTAATAAATAAAATAATGAAATAAAATTAAATTGTATAGAAACAGAAATTAAATAAAATAGTCAAATTAATTTTGAATGTTTAATTAGATAAGTAGAAAACACAAAAATAAATATTTTGGAAAATTAATAAAAAGCTATCAAAATTATTAAAAGTATAAAAAAAAATTCACAATTAAAATTTGTCTAAAATTAGTTAAATATTGTTTGTTTTAAACAAATATGAAACAATAATGAAAAGAAACTAGTCACAATGCATCTAGTTATCATCAAAACGAAAAAGATAAAAACCCAATTCTATGGAAATGAATACAAATAAAACACAATTTTGAACCATAATAAAATAGGTTGATTTAAATTCAGTTAAACGCCGTAATTAAAAGCTTTAGAAAGTCTGGAAAACCACATTATGATAAATGAACAAAATAAACAAAAATTTTATTGAACAAATTGATTAAGTTGAAAAGTTGAAAAATTGGAAAAAACAATTAATAAGCAGGTTAACAGGTAAATAGAAACAAATTGATTAAAAAACCACGATTAGTGACCCAAAAATCTAAAATATATCAATAGATCTATATGTGTGTGTATTAATAGTGTCCAGTGTGGCGTATATACACCTGTTCAGAGTATAAACAGGGTAAATGTAAGATTCACTTTAACTATTTTAAAATGTCTAACTATTAGTTTAACTGCACTTTTAATACTGACATAAATTTGCCAAATGGCAGGACGCTTGATCAGCTAGTTGCGCCGATTATATATCAGCTGATAATAATGCCATTGCGCATTTCTAGTTTCTGTAACTAACTGAATAGTTGCAGTTGAATAGTTTTTGATAAAATCAGCATTTTTGGCGGTAAACACTCTTACCTGGTTATTTTACCTTGCTCGGCTTTTTACCTATCCGATCCATTTTATTAGTTACTTTGTGATTCCCGCCTTTTTTTAAAATACGCCTACTATTTAATTTGTTTACCACCCAGTTCAGACACACCTCTTGTTCCATATTTGATCAAACTATGGATATGATGTTGTCATAATGAAAATTTCAGATTTTTTTGGTAGTTATTTAGCCAGATTTCTTCATAGCTTGCTTTTCTCTAACCTAGGCATAGATGCTTCAAAAAATGAATTTTCTTTTTTTTCATTTTTTTTCATCTTCTCAACTTAAACCCTCAACTTTTTGCTTCTCTGTTACTATTTCATATTCTTTTTTCTATTTCATTTTTTTATCAAATTCAATTGTACTAAATTAATAGTAACTTTTTTGTTTTATTTTTGTTTACCAAATCAAAGAATTGTTTTATAAAGTTCTAATAAAAAAATCATAAAAAAATTAAATAATTTTATGCAGAGCTTAAATGTCTTGTTAAAATAGCAAATAATTAGAAATCATGTTTGACCTTTTAATTTATTTTTTCCAAATTCAATTTTTTTTAAAAAAATAAAAATATACATCTTTTTATTTTAAATTTTTTATTTTAAATTATTTTGATTTCTAAATTATTTTTTTATAAAACAACTATGTTATTAAAATTTATTTTATTTAATTAAAATCATAAAATATTAATTTACTATTTATTTTTATTTATAGTTACGGATAAATTAAATTAAATAATTATGTGCTTTTTAACTGTTCAATCAATTAAATTAATTATTATATTTTTAAGTTTTTTATTTTACAAATTTTTTTAAAATAAATTAAATTTTAATAGCAATTTTTTTTAATTTAATTTAAATTTTTATATTTTGATTAAATTTTTTGTATTTTTTTAATTTTATTTTAATTATATCTATACTGTTTTCTTAAAAAAAAAAAATAGTTTTATTTATTAGTTTATTAAAAAAAAAATTTTTTATAACTTTTTATATATAAATAAAAACTTTAAATTTAATTGAATTTTTGATATTTTTTTCATATAATTATTATAATAATAAAGTTTTAAACTAAATTTAAATTTATTATTTTAATAAATATTATAATAATAAAATATTAAAAAACAGAAGCTAAAATAAGTAAAAGTGCAATATCAAAGATATTAAAATAAAATTCATAAAAAAAAAATTAATGAAAATATTAATTTGTGTCATATCATTTTTTTTTAGTAAATTATAAAATTTTTTGATTAAGTTAAAACAATTTTTTTAATAAATATAATTTTTTAATTTTAATCAAATATATTTATTTAAAATTTTAATTATAATACTGTAATTAAGTCTTTGATATATAAATTTTAAAAGTATAAAAAAATAAATTTATAAAAATAAATTTAGTTTAAATTAATTTAATAAATTAAAATTTATATATATTTTTTAATATAATCTTTTTTTTAATTAAAATATCAAAAAATAATAAATTTTAATAATTTTATTTAATTATTTTTAGAATAATTATTTTATTATAAAAAATTATATTGAATAAACCACATTATTTTCAATTTTTTGTAATTAAACTACTCAAAAAATATTCTTTCTTTTTTTAATTTTAATGATTAAAAATCTAAAAAAGTTGATTATGTAAATAATTAAAAAATGGTTAGAAAAAAAATGCAATCATATGTAAATCGACTTCACACAAATCATTAATTTTGATTAAATTTTATTTAAATTAACTTTAAAACTTGCAAATAATAAGTACAACGTTTAATTTTCGTTTATTTTATAAATATTGCTTACCCTTTTATAATACATTAATTAACGTATAAGTAATAAATCTCATTTTATGTTTTATAAATTAAATAAACACTAAAATTGAATTCAAATTATTAATAAAAATTAATTATAATAAATTTTGTTTATTTTTTGTTTTAATTTTTCAAACAAAATTTATAAACATAATTCAGTGTGAAATTAAAAAAAATAACAAATAATTAAAAAAAAAATATTATTTTGATTTTATTAAACGTTAAATATATAAAAAAACAATAAAATACGAGATCAAATTTTTGTTATTAAAATAAACAATGCAATAATTTATTTACAAATATTAAATTTGTTATTTTTTCAAACAATTTCTTTTTTTTTTTCGACAATATATATTTTAAAATACTTATATATTGCAACTAAATTTTAATTTTGATTAATGCTAAAAATGTAATATCTTAAACTTTTTAATTATACAATATAAGAGTTGAATGCTTATTTTGTAAATTAACTCTTTTTTTTTAATAAATCGCTTGATTCAAGCAAAATTAAATCTAAATTTACAATTTTAAATAATACAATATTTTTTGAATCGAATATTATTTTTTAAAATAATTTTTTAATATATATTATATATTTGGTTTGAGTGTAAAATATTATTTTTTTTTTTTTTTGTATTTACATTGCAATAAGTAAGCAATTTTTAATTTTATCAATTTAAATAAAAAACTAACCAATTGTTAAAAAAAAACGTGAAAAGTTTAAATTGTAAAATTATAATTTATGCAGATGAATCATTTTCATAAGCATAAATATATCCCTGACTGTGCAACACGTACAAACGTTTTTCAACCGCGTCTTTATATTTGAGTAAAAGTTTTTTGTCTTCAGAATTGATCATTTGTTGAGATAAACTATGCAACAAAATTTGAGCTGTTTGATACTTCCGGAAACACTAACAAAAAAATATATTTAAATAATCATTTTAAATTAAGTTTTAACTAAATTTTACCTCTTCCGCATGTTTAAACAATTCTTCTACGGCAGCCGATTGGCACATTTCAATGGCGTAATTATAAATTAATTTTTCGGCTACAATTGCTTCTAGTTCTCTTTTATTAGCACTAGCTAGCATGCTGTTTGCGCACAAAGCCTTGCATCTGTTTAATGAAAACTTGTACAAGTTTGTTAATTTGGTGATCGCTGTACAAAAAAGAAAAATAAAATAATATTAAATTGAACTTGTAAATTAAATCATAAACTGAATAAAAAAATACAAAAACTGCAGGTTTTTAACAAAGTGCATTCAACCTAATTTCTAAATTTTTTTAGCAAATTAATAAGCAAAAAACAAGGTAATCTAAATTAAAAAATACAATAAATAAACAGCAATTTTTTATTTTATCCAATAAATAAAGTTAAATTAATGAAAATACAATTAACTTATTCTTAAATAATAAAAAATATTATTCCGTCAAAATTTATTTGAAAAACGCCTTCAAAAATTTTATAATTTGAACTAAAAGACAAACATTGATAAGGATTCGCATGGATAAATTTGTCAGACAAAAAATAAAAATTAATTTGACCAAAAACAGGTGCAAATAAACTAAAACATAGAAAAAATTGACCAAACGAAATATGGTCTGTAAAAACCAAAAAAGCGCAAATCAAGAACAATCAAAGTGAATATATTAACTTTATAAATAATGAAAAATTATATTAAGCAATATTTAAATTTTAAAAATTATAAATTTAAAAATCTCTATCTTTTAACATAATAAGTTAAATTCTTAAATACTTTTAATACAAATAATAAAATTTAAATATTAAGTAAATAAAAAATATTTATATTAAAATTTAAATATGTAATATAAAAAAAATAAAAAATGAATAAAAATAATTTAAAAATTTATTTTTTTTTTATACAGAATCTAAGTTTAAATAAATTGTCCAATTCTCAATAATATTATAATCCTTGAAAGTTAATATAAAATAATAAACAACTACTCTAAATATATTAAATAATTATATTATATTTTATCTATAAATTCAATACTAAACATTTAATCTGTAATGTTAAAAGATTACAACTTATAATGTTTCTAATATATACAAAAAATATGACAAATTTAACATTTATTAATTTAATCAAAAGCAGCTGAATACAAACATATATTGTTAAATTTAATTTTTGCACACCTGTTCTATTTAATAATGATTACATTAATCATTATTAAATATATGTTTAAATTAAAGTAACAAACTAATATAAATAAACACACTGTAAAAAAATATAGATATTATAAACATGTGTTAAATCTACCATTTTCAAATCATGTATAATATTAAATTAGCACCAATTTTGAAAATAACATTTTCTTAAATGTTAACATATAAACAAAATATTAACTTAAAATTGGAATAAAAATTCAACCTTTTTATTTTATATTTTGCTTTCAAAATAAAAATAAATTTAAATTATTTTAAGGCTTAATCAAAAGTAACACAACTAATTTTCAATAAAATCTTTAAAATAAATAATTTTAAATATTATTTTAAATTTGAATTTGGCTTAAAAGAACTGAAACAATCTTTATCGATATTATTGTTATTTATTTTTAACAAATATTCAAATAATTGAACTATATTTAAAATGCAAATATCTATTTATTATCAATATCTATATTTAAAATAATTATAGATTAAACCTGTCTCTAAATCGAGTAAATTGAATAAATCGAATTTCTGAATGTAACAGAAAATTTAAAAAATAAAAAAAATTTTAAATATTAAAATTGTTTAAGTTTAACTATTATATATTAATCAGTAATTTTAAAATTAAAAAAAAATACCTTATGTGAAATTTGTAAATGACCAAATGTCAAATCAATTAAAAACATTGACACCAACACAAAAGTAATTTAAATCCATTTAAATAAAAATATAAAAACAAATGTAAACCCAATATAAAGTAAAGAAATACACTTTTTTAAAATAAAATAAATTTTTATACATGCGAAAATAAAATATATAAAATAATAAAATAATTATATGCAATAGAGATAAAAACGACAATATATGCACTAGTATTTTTACTTAAAGCAACTAGTCCTTAAAAAGTGCATCTTAACAGTAAATTAAAATTGATGCAATTGAACCACAAACACTGAATTTACATTCATCATTTATTTGCTCTATTTTATCACATGTTTTTTAGTTGTTATCCAACTATTTTTCAATTTAATATCAGCAAATGTAATCGCATTTGACTAAATAAGCTTAAAAACAATTTTTTTCTTGCTTTTTTAATGCCGTTATATTCTTATTTACAAATCAAAAGCTTTTTGGTTTAATACAATAAACCTTGAACCAGTAACCGTCGTCATCTAACTCAAACTAGCCTAACCCTATTAAATCAAATAACTATTTAAAAATAAAATTTGAAATAATAAACATAAAAATTATTTTATAAAGAATAACAAAGAATAAAAACTTAAAAAAAAAACATTTAAATGCATACATTTTAAATACTAACCTTGCTTGACCAATGTTGATGGCCTTAATCGTTCTGCTTTGAGTTCGGTTTGTGATAAATGCGTTGCAGACATCACTAGTTTAATTGATCGCAAATGAAGAGCCAACTGTTCTGCTTTACGATAACTTTCCTTAGGCAACTGTAAATAAGAAAAATTAATTTTAAAACATTATCAAGATAAATTTAAAAAACAAATAAAAAATTTCCTATTTAAATTGTTAAAGCAGCACTAATTAAGTTAAACATTTAATAGTTCAAGCATGTGTGATAGTTCGATTAAAATTATTTGGCATTTACAATTTAATTATATTATTTAACTATTTAAAAATAATTTCAAATGTAAATTATGTATGCAATTTTAAATTATTTTTTTTTATAATTTAAAAGTATCTTGTATATAAAATAAATTTATAACTATTTATCTAACCAAAATAATTATTTTTTTCTTTTATAAAATTTGTAGATATATCGGTCTAAAACAATTTTTATTTAAAAAAAATAAAAAAAAAGCTAATAAAAAAATCAATAAAATATATTCAACTCTTGAATCATTTAATGTTTAATAATCAAACAAGTAAACATTTGATGAAAAATTAATTCAAAATAAAATCACTCAAAGAATTAATGAAAAAATCATTTCCGTATTACTTTTTTTTAATCGTTTTTTTTTCTTTCTTTTATTTTGTTTCTTTTTGTTTGTCATATTTATCTTTTCAAATAAATTAATATTTATTTTATATTTCGATAATTTGTCTTGTGTTTTATATTTAAATTTAAAATAGATAGAAAACATATTTATAAACAAGTTAAACAATTTTTAAATTTCTTACTTCTTTGCAAGTGGATTCAGTAAGTACAGTGACAGGATTGGATCTAGATTCGGCTAAATCGACAATGCATTCAACCAGAGCAACCACAAAATTTAATTTTGCCAAAGTTTCATTGTGTTCCTTTTCAAGCAAAGTTTCTTCATATAAATCAGGCATTTCATTATTGCGATCCATATAAGTATAATGTGGTAAAGCAAAATTCATATTCATAAAACCACCAAAATAAGGAGTAATAGCATTGCTCACATTAGATGTGTAGCAACAATGCGTCTTTTGCAACACACCATGATGATGTCCAAAATAAGGATGATGTAGATGGCTATGATGACCATATGGATGATGTAGAAGATTAAATTGTGGAATTGAATTATTACCAAATGCTAATTTACTTAGTCTTCCATTAAATGTAGTGCCTAATTTATTTTCTACAGGTGATTGTATTTTATTAGCTACATTAATATTTGCTGAATTGACTACATTACAAGACCCAGATGCATTAATTAGCAATGCATGTCCGGCACTAACCATCTGTTGATGACGATTTACATTAGCAAAAACTGCAGAACATGTTGTAGTATTAGAAGCTGTTTGTGTGGCTTGAGGTGAGGTCAGTTGTTGTTGAGAATGTGGTTGTTGAACTAAAGTTTGTGCAGCACAATTTTTACTGGTTACCAAAGGTGAATGTGGTGGACTAACCAAATGAGTTTGATTTGCAATTCCATAGCATTGTCCTATTACACCAGAACAAGTGGGCTGCATTAAAATATTATTTTGGCTAGATTCATGACAAATTTGATTAGCATTTTTATTAAATTGTAACACTGTTCCACTATGACGTCTAGCTGCAGATATTTGCAAAGTAGATAAATGACTTGGTCCAGGTGGTGTACCAATAGCAAATTGAACAGAAGGTGGAGATAATTGACTCACATCAGTCACATATTTACTTGAACTTGAACCAGCACTATTTTGATTACTACTATTGCTAGCTGAGCTAGTACTATTATCAGAAACCGAAGTAGATGATGGGTTACTACAAATCGTTTCATCTTTACGAATCGGTTTTTTCAATAAAGCTGAGCGTTTCATTTTTTCATACGCTTCTCGTTGCGAAGGAACTGGAACTGGCTCAGGTGGAGATAAATTACGAGATCCATTTTTTTTGCTTAAAATAATATTATTTGAAATTGCAATTGTTGGTGAAGATAATGGTGTAATACGATTAATAGATTTATCTCCACTGTTAAAATTAGTTGTTCTTATTAAGGTACCATATTTCTGGTAAGTGGGTTGAGTACGTTTAACTGGTTTCATATTTGGTGATTCTACAATTACAAAATCATCTATATCTACGTCTATGTTTGCTGAAGTGTTTCTATAATTTTCTTTTGTAAATCGTTCACCTGTTTGTTGCACTGAAGATGGAGTAGTAGCGCAAGGTGAACCATATAATGAAGGTGTTTCCGGGGATTGCAAAGGTGAATTATTATTTGAACTTAATTTTCCAAACATTCCATCAATATTGCTTTTAAATTGTAAAGTTTTATTGCGCACATCATGAAACTTGTTAATTACAGTTTTTCCACTACTGGGCTTTAGAAATTCATGATTGAAAAATTGGTCAAACTCCATACGATCAGTGGGACTATAACGCAATAAACCACAAAGTAAATTTTTTAATTCAGGCGATGTTGTAATAGGTATTTTTGGAGTTAACCGTGGATTATTTTCATAATACTGTTTCAGTGCTTGTGGTGTAGATGCTTGAAAAGGGGCTTTTCCAGTTAAACATAAATATAAGATTGTTCCAATTGACCAAAGATCAGCTTTGGCATCATATTTACATGACATAATAACTTCTGGTGCCATGTACATTGGTGATCCACATAAAGTAGCAGCCATTACACCGTCTTGAAGAAAACGAGCAAAACCAAAATCAGCAATTTTTAAAGTGATTTCACTAGGCAATGGATCACGATTTATACTATTATGACACAAAAGAATATTTGGTGGTTTCAAATCTCTATGCACAATACCTTTGTCATGCAATGCCTTCATGGCACTGGCCATTTGTTTAAAAAATAATCTAATTGTGTCTTCACTTAAAGTTCCTTTTCTTTTTAAATATTCGCCTAATTCTCCTCCATTACAATATTCAATAATTAAATAAACATTTTTTTGAGTTTCCTTACAATCATATAAACTAACTACGTTTTCATGTTGTAATTTGGTCAATTCTTTGAGTATTTTAATTTCTTTTTCTAATGAACTTGGTGATTTAGCGAGATTTTTTTTCATAATGACTTTTACAGCAACTTTAAGATCCTTTTTGGAATGTTTACCACCATAGACTACAGCAAAAGAACCAGTGCCTAGAAGACAATTGGTATCAAATTCAAAATCTCCCAATGATTGCGACATTTTGAATTTTTAATTTACTTTGATACAATTTAAAAAATGAGAATAAAATATAATTGAAAATGGAAAAATTGTTGAAAAATTAAATTGAGAATAGTTTTTTTTATTATTTTTCCAATTTTTATATTTGTACCAATTCTTTTAAATAAATTCAGCAAAGTTTTTTTTTTAATAAAATTATGAGTAGCGTGATGAGTTTTTAAAATAAAATTATATTTTCGCTTCTATTTTCAATATAAACTATAATCAATATATTTATATTAAAGTTGAATAAAAAAAAAATTGAATATTTTTTTTTTTTATTTTATTAGAATACCAAAGGATGAATTAATATAATTAATTTGTTTTTATAGGTTACAAAGCTCTAAAAATTAAATTGAATAAATATATTTATTTTTTTTTTTCGTTTTTTAAATAGTAATAACTCTAAAAAAGAGTTGTTATTTTTTTGTTTTTTTTAAGTTTAAACACTTGAATATTATTTTAAATTATTTCAATATGAAACTTAGATAAACTTTTTTTTTTAATTATTATTTTATTCACAATATACACATAATAGTGTATATATATAAATATATATTTATATATTAATATCATAAATAGATTAATTTATATTAATTGATTTTTAGAACCTATTCAAAACAACAAACATTGGCAAATAAAACATGCTTAGATGAGTTTAGAGAAAACCATTTATATAATGTATGTCTTCATAGATTATAAAAATGCATTTTGAATATATTTATACTTAATATTTACGATTATTTAAGATCATAACTAAATATGAACAATCTTTGAAAATAAAAAATATAAAGTAAATGGAATTTTGGCGACGCTTACTGCCCAAAAAAAGGCGATTAAGTTATTTAAGATGAATTTCACATTAAGTTTAAAGTTTAAGATGGTTTGGAAGATGTGTTTTGTAAGTTGAGGAAAATATGTCCTTCTAAAAAGCAAAAAAAAACAGAAGCTTTAGTAGAATTATGCATTATTAAAATGTAAATGAAATGATTAGTAAAATAGTTATAACCAATGTTTTTTTGTTGTTTGAAAAATGCTGTAAAAAACAGAAAATTAAATGAAATACAAATTGGAAGATGAAAAAAAAAAAAATACAGAACAAACGCAATAAAAAGAAATGAAAAAATTAGTCGCAAAAAGCAAATGTAGAAAAGTTTAAATAAGACGAGAATGTAAAGAGCGTGTCCAGATGAGAGAAGAGAGTGCGAATAGTAGAAGTAAAGCCTGACCATAATACATTCACATATACTATGATTAAGTCGCATATGGTTAGGTTGAATGTAGTAGTATTTTATATGGCAGTGTTGTATATGACTATGTTGTATATGATTAGCTTATATATGACAAAATGAAATAACTATATGGATTGATTTATTAATAAGTAAGCAGGTAGAGTAAGAATATGAAAAATAAGTGTGCTTGGATTCACACACTAATTGAGTACCATATAAAATAAAGCTTATACCAAGCAAATCTTACACAGAAACAAAGTGAAGGCCAGTAAATAACAAAGCAAATCTTGAACTGAACACAATGTTGCAACAAACACAAATATCGTAAATGGCGCCGAACCAAAAACATCCAAAGTAAAAAATATTCAAAAAATGGGCAGGTAAGTTTGGCTGTTAAAACAGCACAACTGCGAATATTTAGAAAGCAAATATAAAAACACACCAAACAAAGAGAACAGGTGTCAAAAGAATTAAGCATAGCTGGAAGGATGGACTGATAAAGTGGGCTGAATAGAAATTTGAATAGTGAGCTCAATCGGATCAGCTGATCAGCGCCACACTAGAATTGTATTCATAACATTAATTTAACATATCCACATAATAATGCTTATTGATTAAGCTACGATTCATACAAAAGTGTCAGTTTAACTAAGCCTGGCCATTTAATGACAGATCTGTTTAGATACAGGTTAGAAATCAATGTAAAAGTGTAGGTGGATAAAGAAGATTGAACCCATCCTTTGACCAACACACGCCATCTAGTTTGTTCAATCTTAATATTTGGGATTAAGAAACTCACCGAAATAAAAAACCCATTAGAGTAAGAAACCCATTAGAATAAGAAACTCACCACAAAAAAATTCATCATAAAAAAAATTCATCATAAAAAAAACTCATAAAAAAAACTCATCATAACAAAAGACTCATCATAACAAAAAACTCAGAACAAAAAACTTATTAGAACAAGAAACTCATTAGAATAAGAAACTCCTCACCAAAATGACTTTTCAAAATGAAAAAACTCACCAGAGTAAAGTTTTAAGTCCACTATTCAAAATTCACGGAATGTGCTCACTATGTAAACAACTTAAAAAAACACTCAGGAACCCACTACAGCCAGATTGGTGCACTTGTTGGTCTGGCGGACAAACCGTGCAAACAGGCTTTTAAAGCCCCAGGCCCAATCCAGGCTTATCAAAGCCAAAACAAAGAAACTGGACATCAAGCCGAACTAAACAAAATCAGGTTTTCAATTGTCATAATTTATTTGATTAATTATTGACTTGCATCCATTCACAACCAACTTAATTATGATAAAACAAAAAATCGAATTATGTTCAAAAACTTAAAACAATTATGAAAAATTTGAATTCATTTCAATTAAATTTTTCCGTTACTTATAAATATTTTTTTATCCAACTACCACATTTATTCAAAAATTTTAACTCTTTTCATCATTAACTGGTTCAACTTGTTTTAAGTCCAAGACCTGTTTAATTATTTACCGAAAATTTTTTAACTCCTTTTCACTAAATTCAAACGTTTCATAGTTGCCTTAAAATCAAAATGCACAAGGAATTGCAAGTGCAGTAAACAAACCGATCTAACAGTTATCAATTATAAACATAATAAATTATACTTGCATACAAATATCTACCTTAAATCAAGTTTAAATAAACTAAATAATTGTAATTAAACCAAAATTGGAAATTGATACAAATTCAAAAATATATAATCATTTAGTAAAAATCAATGAACTAATTTAAAAAAATATTTTTGGTCTAAACCTTGATTATTAATTTTGTATTTTATGTTTGTTTTTAAATTTGCATTTATATTTGTATTCAAGTTTATATTTTTGTTATGTTCGTATTTATTTTCACTTTTTCAAATTTAAAACGGTTTCAATGTACAAGTTTAATGAAATTAAATAATTAGCTAATAGTTTATTTAAAAACTATTTTTTTTTCTTACAAGTTTCATATAACTGTTTAAATAATAGTTTGAAAATAAAAACAATTGTAAAAAGAAAAATGAATGGAAACATGATTGGCTTGCATGTTTGAAGTAAATACAAATTTTGATTAATTTAATTCAATTGGGATTAGATAAATCTTGAAAAAATATTTAATCAATAAATCGTGATTGAAAACAAAGGCAAAAGTAAATATCCGGCGTAATAAAAAAGTTACGCCTTTCTATACCTACATCTATAATTGTTTTAATTAAAAATTAACTAATTAAAAAAAAAAATTTAATAAATAAATAAAAAATAATTTAGATTTAAAAATGAATGAACGTGTACTAACATTGCAACAGAAAAAAAGTAAATTGCAAATCAAACAGTTTAAGATAATATTTAACATGACGTTCAGGAAAAGTATAAAAAATTAAAAATGGCAACATTTTAGTTTTTTTTTTTTAATTTTACAAAAGTTCAAAAAAAAAAACAACATAGAAGCGAGTTGTAGAAAATGAAGTAAAAAAATTATAATTGTTTAAGCTTAAAATGGTTTCTAAAAATAAAACTGCATATGATCGTCTTGAGTTAGAAGAAATGAGGTGGATGAAAAGTGCAAAATAGATAAAAGAAAAGATAAATTGTAGAAAATGTGGAGAAATTAAGAAGAAAAAAAATGATTAAATAAAATGCAAAATGAGTTTAAAATGATTTCAATAGACAGTATGGTGCATGTGTGGGTGTAATCATAAATGCGCAAGTTGATGAACTTAATTCAAAATTGATCATTGATGTTTCTTGCTTTTTTTTTCATTTTTTTATTTTTCTTTTATTTCTCTTTTGTTTGTTTCTTTGTTTGTTTGCTTGTCCCTCTTTTTTTTCGCTCACATAAAATCTGTGTTTGATCATTGATGAGATTTTGTATTTTTTTATGTGACTTTGGTGGGTAAGAAAGCGATTGTTCACATTTTTAAATGAGAAACAAAAGTCGGAAAATGGAGAAAAAAGTAAGAAAGATAGAGAATGGATAATAAAATAGTGGATAAAGTGATTCAAATGGTTAAAAACATTAAAGTTGAAGTGAGGTTAATTTAAAACGATGGCATAAAGAGATTTAAAAGAGGATTATAAAAAAAAGATTAACCTTGAAGAAGACTGAAAAGTTAAGTAATGTATGCAAACGGTATTTTTTGGCGTTTTTTTTTTGTTTGAGAAAAAATGACATAAAAGCTGAACTATTTATTATATCAGAATGGTGGATCATTGAAACTGAGTTTAATAAAATTGTAGCTATTGATGTGCTAAAACACGTTTAAATAGTTGTCATAAACAGAAAAGCACGTTTTTACTGTGTTAAATCTTAAGGCTGATTAAATATACAAGATAAATGGTTAAAGATAAGAAAAGAAGAAAGTGGCCAGAAGTGGTAAAAGTGAACAGTATGAAAATAAACACTAAAAACTTGAACAGTAAGAAAGTGTGCAGTAAGAGAGCGAGCAGTAAGAAAGCGAATAATAAGAAATTGAATAGTAAAAAAAACAGTAAAAAATGGATATTAAGAAAATGGACACTAAGAAAATGGACACTAAGAAAAAGAACACAAAAAAGTAGACTTAAAGAAAGAGACCTGAGAAGTAAATACAAAAAAGTGGTCAAAAATAGCACTCACCTATTAATGAACGTGATCTGAATCGAAGCCTTGTCGCCGTTGTTTATCTGGTCGGTAAGAATCGCATTGTATGTTTATGAAGGAGACACTTTTTATACGTTGTGAGCTAAGAGTCGCCAGCCATGCGCAAATTAATAGCACATGATCAAGACAGTCGAGCAGATGGAGATTCTTTAGACTAAGACTTCTTGAACCGTGTCTTAGACCAAGAGTGAACAAGACTGCACACTTGAAAGAGTGATTGCTCGTATGATTGTGGACTATACACAATGCTGACTTAGTAGGAAAATACTGCGCCAACTGAACAGAAGATTCCTGATCTGGCTAATCCGGTCTAATCCGGCTAGTAAATCCAAAGCTCGGCCAGATATGATGTAATGTCACACTAAATGTCTCAATGTTTCACTACGACAAACTGAAAATGCTGGACGTGTTAAACACTTTTGCTTTGTAGTCAGACTCTTCCATCCAAGTACTGAAACAAAATAAACAAACCAATATATACAAAGCACACTATATACAGATTCGGCCATTTAAGATTTGTGCTATATAATTGACTATATTTGAGATGCAGTGCGCTTGTGTACAAGCCTGTTTGCCTGTGTTGCCATCTGTTGGTACTAGCTACACGCATGCGCCGTTTTTATGTTTACTAATTCTACTCCAATCATATGATTAGACTCGTGCACTCAAACGCAGTTGCGACGCTACTGCGACTCGTTTTTCTTCAGGTCGTCATATCACATTATCCTCATCTGTCCGAATTTTAACTATATAACTATTAGTTTAACTATTATAACCAATTACAACTATATATTAGCATTAGGCACACATGTGTATACACAGGTTACTAATCATAACCTTCATATCTATTTAAACATCAACTCCATCCTTGCATCGTCTCAATTCTACTCTCATCTACATTTTTCCTCATCTTCACCTTTTCTAATTACCATCCTTTTCATCACTACCTTTCCTCATCATTAACTTTTACTCAACACCTAAGCTTGTACCTGCTTCCCTCTTACTCTCCTTTACCTATTCCAGGCAAAATTATTTAAACTTTTAAACTCTTACAATTCTATATTTTTTTTGTTTCCTGTCCACCCAGTCAATATATGAACCACATTTTAAATTTATTCTTTAAATTACACTTAAACCCTTTTTGGCACCTTAAATCTAAACATTTAACCTTTTAATCCTAACCCCTATGTAACTGTCTGGCTCAACATTTATCCAGAAAAATGCACTTTATTTGCGCCTTTAAGGCAAATATTTTTTAACCCAAACATTTGTTGCAAATGAACTTGCACGCAGCTAAAACTATTAACTTAGAATCAGTTCTAAATTAAACATATGTATATTTTGTTTATGCAAGACTAAACAAACAAATATAACTGCTATTTAGGCTAGTTTATGCCAAATATTGGATAGCATTCGTTTGTTCAATTCTCTTGTGTGTATATCTTAATCTGCTTCGCTTTTTCTAAAATCTAAAATAATTTCATTTTTTCAAGTCAAACTTACTTGCTTGATTGACCAATGATTTTGAATTATTTTAGCAGCTATTTTCTGCTTCTGATCAAAACTTATTAAAAAAGTTTTACATTCACAGATAATAAATCATCAACACTTATAAGTTTTACAAAATTTCTATTTCATATAATAAACACAAAATTTTTTAATTCAAGCACAATCAACAAATACAATTAGCATTATAATATTTTAAGTAAAGCATGTTAAGCAATTTTTCAAAAATATAATTTTTAAATATTTTTTAAAAATTAAAAATACATAAAACTTTTTAGAACCAATTTTCATATTTTTCATTCTTACAAAATGACTAGTTAATTTTCCTTAATTGTTTTTAGCAGCAAAACATAATTTTTGCAACATCTATTTCTTTATTGTCTTCAATTTTATAATTAAAATAATCTGTTCTTTTTTTCTAACCAAACAATTTAAATATATAAATATTCAACCAATTTTAATTAAATATCAATTTCGCTAATTTACTTGTTGAATGCTGCTACTGAGAAAAAAATAAATTTAAATAAATATTTACTAATAACTAGGCGTGAACACTAAATGTGTATAATTTAGTCAGATGATTCACTTTAAATTTCTTTAAATTTCTTAATATTTTTTTATTTTAAATTACTAATGCAATACAAAATATCGTAAGATTCAACGTTACAAGTAAATGCTTCAATGAATCGAATAATGTTTGCATTCGAATAACAATTAATAATTATTTTACTATTGTACAATCATGAAAACTAATTACTTTTTTACTTTTAGATATGTTATTAATTTTATTTTTTAATTTTATTCATTAATTAAATTTAATTATTATTTTTTTTTAAATAACTTTTAAAATTTTTTGATTTAAATATTTAATCAAATTTTAGCAATATTATTTAACTTTAAAATTATTAAAATATTAAAATTGTGCTTGTTAAAAAACATAAAATATGTAAAAAATAAGTTAACTATAAAAACCATCTTATCTATTAAAACAATTTTTTTATTAACATGTCAACAAATTGTTTATTTAAAATCTAAAATATTTTAAAATTATAAGTATTTTTTTTTTTAATTAGCATAAATAAATAAACTTGATCATTAATAAATAAAATAATAAATTATGATAGTAATAAAAATAGAAAAACGTGCCAAACTTTTTTTTAGATCACATGATTAAATTATAAAAATTGATTGAAAAACACAATTTCTTAAGTTTATTTTAATTTAATTTCTGATGTATATTTAATTAGGAATAATTATTGTACGACTAGATAATGTTAGTCAAAGTTTAATTAAGATAGTTAAATAAACCACTAATATGTGCAACAACTGCTGATAAAAAACTTTTAATAACATATGTTTCTCAACAAGTGTCTAAATAATATTCAAACATATAATTATACTAGTTAAATTGCATTCAATAAAATTTTTAAATTGGTCAGCATTGAATTCACATGACAATTGAATTACCTTCTACAATTTATTAAAATTTTTAGCTACCTGCATTTTATAATTTTTTTTTAATTTAATCATGGTTATTTAGTTTTTAACACCTTTTTTGTTTGCTTTTGCACTTTTTCATTTAGTTAAATGTTGTTGTTTTTTTTAGTAACCTGACCCTTTAAAATTGTATTAAGTTTTAAAAATTATTATTTCTAATATCATAATTTTTATGACATATTTTTAAAATTAATTTTTTTAAAAAAAATTATATTCAATTATAAATTCTAAATTTTGCCAAATATTTGTTTATATTGTTTAATTTTTGTTTCTATGTTAATTTTTACTAATTTCTTTGTCCATCATTTATTAATTCTTTTTTTAAATTAAAAATTTTTTTTTATTGTTGTAATTTAATTTTAAAGCTAATTTTATTGATTATTGAAAAACTAAATTTTGTCTTTATTTTTATTGTAACAATATTTTAAAATTTAAATTAAATTAATATAAATTTTTTAAATATTTTATTCAATTAAAATGTATATTTTAAAATAAAAAAATTATTTATTATTGTCATAAACTTACTTGAAAAAAAATAGAATTTTCAAAACATAAAATATAATCAATGATCCAATTAAAAAAATATATAAGCACCCTTTTTTACGCATCAGTTTGCCCTCATTGTATAAACTAGCCATTCATCAGACTGGCAATAATTTATTTAAACATGTGCTCACAATTTTAAAAAAGAAAAATAAAAGTGCAATTAAGATGAAACATTCAAAAATTAAGTTGTTCTTAAAGCGAAACATATTTAAAAACAACAAAAATAAAAAGTTACTCAGCTTAAATAAAAATTAAATAAAATGTCATTGTACAATATGGTAGTGATTTTTATCTTAATTTTAATTATTATTTTATTTATTTTATTTGTAAAATTTTTATTTTTTTTTACGGTTTATAAAAAACATTTTTTATCATTTTTTTTTCATTTTTATAAGGTTTTAAAAAGGTAAACTTAAATTATATTGCATAATCATCTTTAATTTTTATTTGAGTCATAAGAATTAAAACAGATTACTAACCAATGTTAACATAATTTTTTGTTTTGTATGATTTTAAAAAATGTTTTCCTTTAATTATTATTGTTAAAAAATTAATAAAAATTACAAAATTTACAATCATGCGCAATTTATCATTAATATTAAAATGGACAAAAATTATTTTGCAATTTCTCACATGATTTAAAACATCAAAAAAAGTTAAATTAAGAAAAAAATTTTTAAACTATGCTTATCGAAAATTTTTAAAACTGTGCTTAACTTTTAAAAAAAAAATTATTATTAGTTTATTTAAAACTGATCTCGAAATAATTTTATATATTTTTTTTATTTTATAAATAATTTAAATAAAAAAAAAATATTCGATTAGTACAAAACATTTTTTGTATTAAAATATTTATTTTATAATTTATAATATTATAATTTTTTAATTATTTTTATAAATTTAAATTGATTTAGTTTTTTTTTTCTTAAATATTTCACAAAGATTTTATAAAAATTTTAATATCAAGAAAAATATTTATTTTAATTGTAAATTAAAAAAAATAATTTTTTTTTATATATATTTTTTATAAATCTAAAAAAAAAATAATATTATAATAATTTAAAAAATTAATTAAAAAAATGGTTTAATTTCAAAGCAAGGTTTTTTATAAATTAATTTACACAGTAAAAAAGTAATTGAAATTGCATTTAAACTTACTTTACAAGGTTTTATGGCATCAGTTTGTACGACATTTTAAATTTCAAGGACATAAATTTGCATCAAAAATACTTGAAACTGTCTTTAACATCTCAAAGTCATAATTTTGAAAACTTTTATTAAGTATAAATTAAAAAGTTTAATTTTATAATATATTAAAATTAATAAAATATAAAAATTTTTATTTTAATATGTTAAGTTATTAATTTTATAATTAATAATCAATTAAAAATACAAAAAAAAAGTTTTATTAGATAAAAAAATAATTATAAAATAAATTGAAAAAAAAAAATATTAATAATTTATTTGATTAAATTTGTCAAAAAATTTTATAGAAAATTTTAATTTTAAAAAACTAAATAATAACAACTTTTGGAAAAAACTTAAAAGTTTATAAAAATTATTGTTTTATGCTTATAAAATCTAGTTTAAATATAAAGCAAAATAAAAAAAAAAACGAATTACTTTAATAATTGTGTGCATGTGATCAAATAGTGACAAAAAACTTTTTTTATAGTTTTAATATTTATTTCAAGTATTTTTTAGAATAATTATGGCAAATTATATATAAAAAAAATTTACAATTGTATTAAAATGCAACAAGTAATTATATATTATTAATAAAATTTAAATTCAATTTATAATTAATATTTTGTTATGTAAAATTTAAAAATTTTAAATTTTACAATTTTTTTTATAACTTTGTAATTAATTTATATTTTAAATATATTAATAAATAAATAATTAACAATAATTATGCATAGATTCTAGATGAATTAATGTTTAATTTTTTTAATTTTGTTAAAATCTATAAATTTTAACACAAATTTGTTTGATAATAAAAAGTATAAAAATTTACTATGCATAATAACTTAAAATAACTTTTAGTTTAATTTTTTAAAATATTAAATAATTACAAATTAATTATCAAATTTTTTTAATAAAATATTTATTTAAACTAATAAATAAAAAATTACACTATTTAAATTTATTAACATCTTTTAAAATTTTAAATTAGATTATATGAAACATTATATGAATTTCAATTTTAAAAATAATATTTTTATTAAAAAATTGTCAAATTTAATATGTCAAAACAAGAAGTTGTAGTAATCTAACAAAATCCTGTCTATTAATCTATTCGCAAGATCACTTGGCAAAGTGGTTATGCCTAGATCTTAGAGCTAAGTTTTCTAAAATGGTGCCAGTCCCTGTCTATCCCTGACAAAAAGGACTTAAGCAAGATAAACAGTCGGTTGGAGGAAAGGCAGAGACATTACTAACTACAGTCAAATTAAGGCCAGTCAATAAAGAGGTGCGAAAGCACAAACAATAAAATAAAAGAATTTGACGGTCAACCGTTGTAAGAAAAGGTTAAAGGATTTTAACTTAAAAGAATTAGTTAACTTTTTGACTAACAAATTTAATGCGGCATTTTTACCGTTTTATAATTTAGAAGGATTGAAAATAAAGAAAAGATTATTTAAGAGGAGAATTCTTGATTAAAATTTAAGGATCATCTTAAAGTCAATATTTATTAAATTTATTTATTTTCGATTTTTTATTTAAAACTTTTGAGTTTAGATTGCACATTTAATTTTAATCTTAAAAAACAATTTTAAAAATTATATTAAATTGTCAGTTAATTTTAAACAAACATTTAAAAATCAAACTTTATTTTTAAAAAATTTTAATAAATCATTTATTATTCTTGTTAATAATCATTAATTAAATAAAGAAAAATTATTCAATAATTTAAAATAGAAATTTATAAGTATATAAATAAAAATAAAATTATACATCAAAGACCAAATTTATTAAATTATGTTTTAGATTAATAATTTCTGATTCTAAATATAGACTTGTAGTAGAATTTATTTATTCGGACTAACTGCGTACGTAAAACTTCCATCTAGACGATATTGAGAGTTGACATAGGGTGGTGTAAGGGAAGTACTGCAGACTTCGCTTGTTATAACACCTTTTCCTTGTAAACTCGTCTAGGGGTAGAAATCCTCATTATTATGTTCAAAGAGATAGAGGTAATATTACTATAGATCTGTGCCTGTTATGACCCAGTGGCTGTAAATCTATTGTCTTTACAATAGTATTCATAAACCTGTTGGTACTTAAGGATTAGATCGATAGAGGTGATATTACTGTAGATCTGTGCCTGTTATGACCCAGTGGCTGTAAATCTATTGTCTTTACAATAGTATTCGTAAACCTGTTGGTACTTAAGGATTAGATTGATAGAGGTTAACTATCGTTAGACCTCTATCTCTGGGATAATAAGTGTAGTTCTGTCTACTCAGGACGGAGGACTATATATAATGCGAAAAGGGTATTAGGGGAGTTAGTGTATGTTCGACTTGACAAGTAACAAGATCTTGTAAACACAAAATACTTTATTTAAGTTAATTTAAGTAATAAAGCTAGGGTTGAAAACCCTTATCGTTGGTTTCTATTCATTTTGGTTAACTATTTAACCTGTCCACCAAAAAAACACATCAGACTTTAATAAAGACCAATTATGTAAATAAATGTTAAAAACGTGTTCCATTAAAAATTTTAATTTATAATCAAAAATATAGTCTTTAAAATTAATTACTATATTTTTATTTTAATCAATTAATTTATTTATATCTAATTTAACTTTGTTGTAGATGTAAAAAATAGAAAAATTTAAATTCAATTAATAAATAATTGTTATAGAGAAGCTTTTATTCATTTGTTGTAATTATAATTGTATTAAAAATTTAAAAAATCGTCAATTATCCATCATAAACATCAAATCAAAAATAATTGTCTAATCTTTTATTGTTGCACAATTTTTCAAATAAAGTATAATTATTTTAAAATGAAACAAGCATTTTTTACTCACATGTAAAAAGCGTGATATTCAAAAAACGTAAATTTTTTCAAAATATTTTTTTATTTATTAATAAAATTTTAAATTATTCTTATTTTAAATAATTAAAATTAAAAATATAACAAAAAAAAGAATTTTGTAATAAATATTTTAGTGAACCTTATTAATAAAACACATAAATGTAATAGTTATATGTAAATGGTTAAGAGTTTAGGTTTTGGAGACTTGATATCCCTCCGTAATCGACCGTAAAGATTCCACTCGTCAGTAAAGAATAACATCATGAGTAACTGTGAAGTTCTCAAATAAACGAGTTGTAATATAAAAGTTAAAGATTTGTTACAAAGGGTATAATATCCTGGAAAACAATAAAAAGAGAAAAAGCTCAAAAGACAGAGAATAAAAGGACTCGGACAAATAATTTGAGAGTTAGTAGTAATTGTAGTTTTTTAAGTAAAATTATCTGTTACAATATCAATTGATAACATCAAATGAATTGTTTTAATTTTAAAGTTCAAATTTATAATTTAGAAAACATCAAATTTAATTAAAATAACCGTTTTTAAATATAAAATTCTTAATTTATTAAATTATATTGATTTAGTTAAATAAACAGTTTTTTTAACAAATATATAAAATTTATTTTGCTTATCTTTATTTTGGCCTTCAAAATTATTATTAATCTTTACACTCATAAAAAAGTGAATTATTTTAATAAAGTTAATTAATTTTTATTTAAAAAAAAATTTTATTAAAAAATTTTTCAAAATAAAAATTTTATCTATATATTTTTTACAACTTCTCATATATTTAAAAAAAAAAACAAAAATTAAATTAGTATTTATTATTAATAATAAGTTTTTTATATCAATTAAATAAAATTTCACATAAATTTATTATATTTACAATTATATATTTTGTTTAAAATATCATTTTTTTTAAATCATGCTATTTTAAAAATTTTTTATGAATTTTTTAAATTATATTTAGAAAATATATACAAAAAAATTATTAAAATTATATTTAAGAAAATGTAAAATAAACTATAAATAAATTAAGTCATTAAATATTCCACTTACTTAAAAATTAAATTAATTTAAAAATATTAGACTATATATGTTTGTACTTGAAAATATTTATATTTTTTTAAAAATATTAGTTTTACACTAAAAAAAAAAAAAATAATAATACAACACAAAATTTAAAATATAAATACATAAAAGTATTATAAACTTGAAAAATAAAATTGAATATATTTCTACTTTTTGAATTTTTTAAATATTTTTTTTATTAAAACATTTTTTTAATAAAAAAAAATAAATTTTTCAAAAAATAGATGGCGATTGTATATTTATATGTAGTTACCTGACAGTTAGCAGTTGTTCTAACTTAAGTTTTTAAAAGAAATAAGACACACAAAAAAACAGATAAAATCTAATTAAACTGATTTTTATTACAAGTAACTACATAAATAATAAATAATTGAATAATCTCTGGCTTTCAGGTGGTAAGGCCAGAAGATCACTAAAAATATTCCATTTTATAACTTTTATTCTAATTTTTGTACCATTGATGACATTCGACAGATTGATGTCGATGTATCGATAACCATCTGCCGGTGTTATGGCAATAGATGGCGTAGTGCACGGTGGAAGGCACTACATGTATTTTTTTTTTTAATTCAATGAATTGATCTTAGTTTTAATTAATAATAAAAATAAATATATAATGATGATTATTATTGTTATATTATTTTTGAGAATGCTGCAATTATAACATAATTTATATCCAAATAAATATTAAACTAAAATAACATATTGATGCAAGATATAATTTGATTTAAATAAAAGGACAAAGAACAAATTACAATAATCGAGATCTCGTCTTTAGATTAAAAAAAATAAACCTAAACCTAAAACCTTAAACCTAGTTTTCCCTAAATAACGTTACCATCAAGAGTTGCCTATTCTATGCATTTACATTTAATACGTCAATCATAGATATTGGCCGATCCTTTCCTTATGTACTAGCAGATTTACATTTACTATTGTATGCAACAATAGATTTACAATAACTAATGTATATTTTACATAATTATAGAAATATCACTATTATCTTACATACCCACTAGCGAGATTTCACCTTTAGACAATTTTACAAGGTCATAGTGTTATTATAAATAGAAGTCTGTGTTACTTCTCTTACACCTCCTTTTACTGTCTCTTACCATTTCTGTTCGCCTTAAATTCTAGTTTAATCAATTAGCTCAAATAATTAAATTTTACTACAATATTTATTAATATAATTTTTAATTCAAATATAAATAAAATTTATATTCAAAACTATTTTAAAAATTTTAAATTTTGAATTAAAATATGGCTCATTATTTAAAGTCTTTAATTCTAAGTAATGTTTAATTTAAAAAATTATAATTTAAACTTATGTTGCAGATACTTAACTTTAGTGAAAGAAATTATAAACTGAGGAGGAGGGTTTTATCCCTTTTATTTTAATAGAATGAAATGTTACACACAAGAACGTTTTGCTAACTGAGCATAAATTCTACTGCCTTTCGAAACCTCTCTATGTTCCTTTTTAAAGGACTTTTAATAGTGATACATCTACTATCACGATACCTAACCTTTTTAGAGTCTACAAAAGAGCATCAGAGAATTAACCAATTAATGATCAAACACTTCTATCGTTGTCCCTTTTAATGTTATAATAGATTTACGGAAACTTTCGTCAGGTTTACACCAACTATTATTTCTAGATATATAAGGTGACATTAACGTGTCTCTCCTGATCTTTTCTTTATGTCAAGTTTACAAGGCTTTAGGATTACAGGGTAAAATCTGCAGTACCTGTATCCTTTCTATTCCTTACTGTCCTCTTAGCATTTTAATACGTTAGGGCTTCACTTAAGTCTTAGGGGTTAATGGTAGTTTTCCTTTCTACATCACTTAATATTTTTAGATTAATAACTTAATTTAAAAATTATTTTTATATTAATTTTATATTTTATTAAATTTGATTAAAATCCCTAATGTTTTACAATTTGATTTTAAACGTTATCTTAGTTTGATTAATTTATATTTTTTATTTTTTTTTTAAAAAATAACATTAATAAAAGTTAAAAAACATTGTATTATGTAACTTACTTTATTTCAATAATTATATAAGATATTATTAATATATGTATATCAATAAAAAATAATCATTTTTATCTAGTAGATGGTATTGTCTGTTCTTTTTGTCAATAAAATTATATGTAAATAATTTCTTAAATGCAAATAAATAGTATTTTTATTTTTCTTTGTGATTCTAATAAAATCAGTGTTTAGGTTTGGAATTTGCCTAAATTATAAATCTTCAATTTAAGTCTAAAAGTACATAAGAATCATTATAAATTATTTTATTACAAATTATTAATTTACTAAATTATTTTAAGTTAACTCTTTTAGTACATTAATTTAAATCCCATAACTAAGATAATAATACTTTTTTAAAAAAAAATTTAACTAAGTTTTGTTGCAATTATAAATAAAAAAATTTCCTATTTAATTTTTTGTGTTTTTTTGACTTTAATGAAACACTGAAAATATTAATTGGATTTCATATATTATGAATCAAAAAATATTTTATTTTATGTATTTTAATATTTTAGTAATAATTTTAAATAAATTAGTTTAAATTAAATAAACTTATAAATTTGTTTGATAATAAAATCTAATTTTTTAATTAAGCCTTTTTTTTAATTTAATAAATTTTATATAAATAAGTTGTTTTTTGGAAAAAAACAGAAATACTTTTTGAATATTCAAAATTTATAATAAACTTATAATAAATATATTTATTTTTTTAAAGTAAACTATTATAGTTAACGCGTTTACCCAATCATATCACAAATAATTCCTACACATAATTAACTCTAAAAACATTTACACGAAATGGCAAAGAAAAAAGAGCTATTCACTAAAAAAAAGAACATAACATGATATAAAGAAATTTTGTGAACAAATAAACAGTTTTTGTTTGTTCTTAGGGTAAAACTTTATTAAGATTTTTTTTTTCGTTTAAAGTTTTTAATATTTTATTAATTAATGTACTAAAATTATTATTTTGAAAATGTATGCCTAAACACATTAAAATAAATAATTAAATACTAAAATAATTTTTTTTAATAATTTTTTAGCAAAAAAATAAAATTATTTTTCAATAATGCAAAAATATCAAGTTATAAAATTAATAGACTAACACAAATATTTGTAAAAGATTTGATATAAGTATAATTTTTGGCTTTGTTCATTTATTTTAAATAATGCTTCTGTAAAAAGAGTTTAATGTATTTTAAGTAATTTGTTTTAATTTTACATCTTGCTTTCAATTTGAATAATTTTAACTTGAGTGTCGTTAGACTATTTTTGTAATCTTATAGTTTCCCATGTTTCATTATTACATTGTTTTTTGTTTTTACAAAATCTTTTCAAACGGTTTTTTGTCGAATTGATATTATTAATTCCATTTTTGATCTTTTGCCTATCTTTAATTAAATGTCCATATTAGACTAATAGGTAAAGACTCCAATAACATGCCAGTAATTTCAAGTTTACTGCACTTAGAAATCTCTGATATTATAGTTTTATGGCACGGGATATTCAAAATCTATTCTATAACTTTTATAACAAAATATAATGAAAAAATGCTACAAATATTAAATTTTTTTTTACAAGTTTTTAGAGTTTAAAATTTTTTTTTAATTTAATATTTAAAATTAAAGTTAGATAAATTTGATTAATAGTAAAAATAATTTTTTTGAGTAAAAATTCATTAATTCATAATATTTAAAATTTTTGTTATTTATACACATAATATTTATTACAGTAATTTCTTTATATTATTTTTATTTTTAATTATACACATACAAATAAATCATATATATATTATGTTTTTAAAAGACATGTTTTATCATTATAAAGATTTAATTTTTTTTATTAAAACTTTTATAATTAACTTAAAATTTTCCAATAAAACAAACTTTTAGTTTAAGAATAAAAGCTATTATGAAGTAAAAATTATTATTTATTTATTTTTTTTAAAGAATCGTATTATATTAAAATCTTGTTTTCTTTACTTATAAAATCATTTGTTTAGGTTTAAGATTTAAATTGAATTAAATACTTTTTTATTTTTGTAGTTTTTATTTTTCTAGGTAAAAATGATTTATTTAATTTTATTTTTTATAATTAAATTTAGTTTTAAAAATTATAATAATTTGTTAGATTTACATTTTTGATCAAAGTTTTTGTTATTATTTGCGTAACCAAAATAAAAAAAAAATAACGTATTTTAAACATAAAATTAAGAAAAATAAAATATAAATGTCAAAATTTAAATTTAAAAAAAATATAAACATTGTAAATAGATTATGTTGTTGTTTACCTGTGCAAATTTTAGAATTTAGATAAAAAAATTATAGTATTTTTTGAATTGTTTTTATTAAAATGCTTAATCTGTGATTTAACAACTCTTTTTATAATATAAATAATATAAATTAATAATAGTAAACTTTAAAATATTTTTTTTATTTTTTAAATATATTTATAAATAAGCTTAAATATATAAATAATTACTTTATTTAAGATATTTAAATTAATTTTATTTTAATTTTGTAGTAATCTAACAAAATCCTGTCTATTAAGCTATTCGCGAGACTACTTGGCAAAGTGGTTATGCCTAGATCTTAGAGCTAAGTTCTCTAAAATGGTGCCAATCCCTGTCTATTCCTGACAAAAAGGACTTAAGCAAGATAAACAGTCGGTTGGAGGAAAGGCAGAGACATTACTAACTACTGTCAAATTAAGGTCAGTCAATAGAGAAGTACAAAAAGAGAAACAATAAGACAAAAAATTTTGACGGTTGATTGTTGTAAGAAAAGGTTAAAGGATTTTAACCTAAAAGAATTAGCTAACTCTTCACTGGCAAGTTAAATGCTGTATTTTACTGTTTTTTCTGTTAATTTCAAAAATTGATTAAAAATAAAGAAAAGGGTTACAAATTCTCTATCTGGTGTAAGGTTATTTTAGGAGAGAATTCTTAGTATAAATTAATCATCTGAATTTTTGTAGTGCTTACTTTTCTTATTTTAAAGAAGTCTACAATTTTAAATGAATATTTTTAGGATTTTTATTAGGGCTCAAAAAACTAGATTTAGACAGACTGATTTACTTCAAATCAAAAAAAGAACTGTCAAATAATTTACACTCTTTCTTTAAAGTTTCATGACAATTAGTTACATATTAGTCTATTCAAGTTAATATGAGTAATGACTCTCTCGTCATTACTTAATACAAAGAAATTAAAAAATAAAAACAAAAGGAATCTTTCCAAGAAAATAACCAGACACTACAATTTTTATATATTTTAAAATATAAAAAATTACAAAACATTAAAATTTTAAAATTTATAGTAGATTTATTTTAAATTTACAATAAATCTTAAAATGTATAATTTTTTTATAAAATTTTTTAGTTTAAATTAAATAACAAATTGTAAATTGAATTCAAGTGATTGAAAAAAAAAAAAATACTTTAATAAAATAAACATTATAAAAAGCAAAAATAATTAAAAATTTTTAAACTAGATTAGTTTTATTAAAATTAAATATCAACAATAAATTTAAATCAGTTTTATTTTTACTGATTTTATTTTTAATTTTAATTTAAAAAATAAAACAGAAAAAATAAGTTGAACAATTTATAAAAATAAATTGAAAAAAATTATTTAAACTCAAAAGTTAATTTGAAATTTAAAATAACTTTTTTTATTAAAAATAACAAAAGAAAAAATTAACTTATTTGATCAAAAAACTAAACTTGAATATTACAAAACTAAAACAGCTATAGTTTTTTTATTTTAGCATTTTTTTAAATTATTAATAATTTTTTTTAATTAACTAATAATATATTTAAGTTATTGTATTGATAAAATCCAAAACTTTTTTATTTTATTTTAACATCAAATAAAATTACTTTATGCTTTCACTTTTTTATCTTTTTCCAACAGTCCAAAAAGTCTGATTATTTTTTATTATTTATATTTTTTGATTTGTTTTATTTTCATTTTGAATGTTTTATATTTTATTTAAATGTTTATCACATTTAACATAATATACATATATTATAATTTCATTAAATATATAAAAGGGGCATTTACTGATAAGTGTAAACTATTGCATGCATTAAATTTTTCATTTATTTTATATATTATTCACATATTATTTTTTAAAAAAATTTTAGGTTAAAATTACATATCCTAAAAAAATTTATATTTTTAGATTAAAACTATAAAATAAATTAAATAATAGTTAAATAAAATTTTTTTTTTTTTGATTAATAATTAATCAAAAATAAAATAAATTTTTATAAATAATTATAAATAAAACAAAAAATTTAAATTATTTATTTAAAAGTGTGAATTAATATATTATAATTTATTATAAATTATAATAAATTAAAATTAGTATTTATGCATATTTAGATATTTATTTTTTTTTATAATAATAAAATATTTAGATACATAATTATTCAAATTTATGTGAAATTTTCAAACTATTTTTTTTTTGTTTAAATATTTTCTTAATATTTTTTAATATTTAGTAGCATTAATACTATTTTCTATGATTAGTTTTTTGATCATGCTTTAAATGTATTTTATATTATTAGTTATTTAATTTTTTTTTTTTTAAAATTAACTGTAAATTGTATTCAAAAACTCAAAAATAATTTTAACTTTTTACACGTAAAATTAAGATATATTAGTTTTATTGTTTGATTTTACTTAGTGTTTTGCATTAATTTTTTATTTTTACTTTAAAGCTAATAAACCATGATTTTGCTTGTAATTATTCCAAATTAAATTAATAATAAAATAAAAAGTTTTAATTAAAAATTTATATAAAAATTTTTTTTATTTTTTTAAATATTTTAAAAAATAAATTACAGACAAATATTATTTAAAAAAACAATTGATGTAGAACATAATATATATATCATTAGCCCCTAAGACCTAAATAAAGCCCTAACGTATCTAAATGCCGAGATAAAGAATAGAAGGGGTGCAAGTACTGCAGACCTTACCCTGTAATCCTAAGACCTTGTAAACCTGTCATAAAGCAAATAGAGAACTTGCTGAAGAGATCAGGAAAGACATGTTGACGTCACTTAAGATATCTAAAGTAATAGTAGGTGTAAACCTGATGAAAGTCTCCGTAAACCTATTACAACGTTAAAGGGATATCGATAGAAATGCACTATCGGAAATCAACTAGTCAAGTTCCTTGATACTCTTTGGGTACAGGTAAAGTAGGTTAGGCAACCTAATAGTAAAGGTAACACAAAGAAAATCCAAAAGGAAGACGTAGTTTTCCTAAGACGCAATAGATTTTAAGTTCAGTCCGAATCTTGACTTCAGTAGCGTGTGTGCTTTGTATCATCTTCTCAAAAACTAATAAAGATAGGGTTAAATCTCCATCTTGTTTAAAATTATTTCAAAAAGGTTGAGTATTAGCATTCGCTACACAATGTATAAAAAAATGAAAAATTAATTAAATTTTTTAACAATTTTATTAAAAAATTTTAAGTTTGACCACAGGTTTTGGTTAGGTTATTATTAAAAAAATTATTTATCAAAAAAATTTAATTATTTATTTTTTAAATAATATATTATTTATAGCATTTTAAAATCAAAAAAAAAAAAAAATAACAAAATTATTAGTTAATTGAAAAAGGCTTAAAAAATTTTAAACATTTGTTTTATTTATTATTATATAAAAAAAATAAACTAAAATTTTACATTTAAAAAAATTATTTTTGTAAGTTTAAGTTATATTATATACAAACGTTGTAGCTATAGTATATAAAAAATAAAATTTAAATATTTGTTGAACTAAAGAGATTTAACTTTAATTCTGTAAAAAATAATTTTGGAGTTTGTTATTATCCAATTAAAAATAAGTTGTTTCAAAATTATTATAATTTTTTTTATAACTAGATTTTTAAAGTAGATGAAAAAATTAATAATTACAAATTTTATGAAATAATTTTAATATTTTTATTAATGTAACATTAATTAAATAAACAATATTATAATAATTAATTTTAATTAATATTTTAAGGTCTCAAAACTTAGATACATTTTCAAATTTTTTAGGTTAAAGATCTTTGTTTTAATTTATATAAAAATAAAAAAATTCTGCTTGAATATATATATGTTATATATATTAAACGAAAATTTTTTATTTTTAATTATTAGCTCTGACAAAATTTATGGCATTTTATTAATAATCAAAAAAGAGAATTTAGATTATAACTTTAGAATATAAGCTATTATGATTCCTTTATTGTATATGTTGAGTAAATTGAAAAGATTAAAAAATGATATGTTTTTGTAGATTTTAAGCAAGTAGAAATGACTATATTAACAGAAAAAATATACATATTTATATATTATGAAAATATTTAATGTGATATTTCAAGTTTGAATGATTGAGATGTTTAAAAAAAGGTAATACAAGTATAAGCTAAAAGACACATACCTACTGTTAGAGATTAAAATAAAAAAAAAAAAATTCGTAACAAAAAATTAAACCGAAAAATTGATTTATAATTGATTCCAATAATTTTATAATATTAAAAATTTAAATGTTAAGTAGTTATTTTAGTCTAATATAATATATTTTTTTTAAGCATTAAATTTAATTTAAAATATAACAATTTTTTTTTTTTCAATTATTATATTTTAATAACACAAAAATTGAATTTAAATGTTAATATTTTTTATTATCTATGCTAATTATTTTATATTTTAAATAATTTGATCTTATATAAATTTTATCAGTTTAAAAAATTTTGTTAGTTTTAATAAGTATTTTATTTTAGTTAAAACATTATTTTACTAATGGTTTGGTTTATTAAGTTTTTTAAATGTACATCATTACAAAGTTATATTATTTTACAATAATCTTTTTTAATTTTGCTTAATTAGCTAATTGGCTTGTTTGCTTGCCAATTATACAATAGACCTAGTACAAACTATTGGTGCGTATTTATAAGTTTCTCATCTGAATAATTTTAAGCGTATTTTTCTAGATGAGTTAGATATTTTTTTTATATATCTCTAGATTTAATAGCTAGATCATCAAAATGTTTTTTTTTTAAATTATGTTATGTTTTTGTTGAATTCTCATTATAGGTTGTTTTTTTTTGGTTTACGGTATTCACATTAAAATAAGCATCTTTTATTTGTTATACTTTTTTTAAAGCATGGTCATTCTTTCTTTAAAATTTTTGTTTTAAACAAAACACTACATTTGTCACATTATGCAATGTTATTATTATGGATTTTTTTGCATTAATTTTCGATGCTGTATGAATAATAATTTTGATTTTTAATACCAAAAAAAATTTTTATTAAATTTTAAAGATTAATTTTGCTTATTAAAGCTAAAAAAAAATATGTTTGTAAATTGCTTCTTATATTTTTTTGTTCTAATTTTTTTTTTTTTACATATTTTCGAAAATATATTTTTAACTAAATTTTCCTTGTGCTTTAATCAAAAATTTTAGCTAAAAAGTGATAAAATAAAAGTTAATTATTAAAAAATATAATTTTTAAAAAAAAAAATTTATTTATAAAAAATATTATAAAATTTATTAAATTAAATTTTGAAGTAATTTTGAGTAGTTAAATTTTTTAAAAAAATCTGAATAAAAATTCAAACTTAAATCGTGTTATTAAAAAAAAAAATATATTAAAATAATTAATTTGAAACTAATTATTTTTATAAATTAATTACATAAGGACCAAAAATAATTGTTTTAAAAAAAAATTTTAAATTCTGTAATGTCTTATGATTACTTATTATCTACTTTATGGAACAACATAAAAGAATATTATAAGTTTGATAAATTAATTATATTTTAAAAATTATTATAAAAATTAATTTTGAAAATAATGAAAAATTTGTAAAAAATAATTGAATGCACTATTATGCTATTAAAAAATAAAAAAAAAAAACTATGAATTAATTTAAAAAAAACTAGTTTAAATAAAATGTTTTTATTATTAATAAAATTACTATTATCTAAAAAATGATTCAATATTAGTTATTTTTTAAAATCTAATTATTTTATTATTTTTTTTATTAATCTTTTTATTTTTATAAAATTTAATTTTTTATATATTTCAAAAAAATTTTTATTTATTTTTTAAATTTTATTTTTATAATTTTTATTTTATATAATTTAAATAATTTTATATTTCATCATAAAATTGATTATAAAAAAATTAAAAAATTAAAAATTGATTTAATTTTAATATTTTAAGTTAGTTTAATAAATTATCTTTTATAGATCATTTAAACTTGATCAACTTATTTATAATGTCTAATTTTAAACTCAATTTAGGCATTGGATTATTTGCAAAATTTTATTTTTGATTTAATTTGTGTATTTAGTAAAGCATTTTCCGCTTAGTAAAGCACAAACAAATATTTCAAACTGATTTTTTGAATAATTTTTGATATAATTTAATCAAATTGGTTAGTTGCACTAACAAAATTTTCTTTTTTGGGTAACTTAACAAGAATTCAATAATATATGCACACAATTATTATAAATGTGAGATTAATGAGTTCAAGTACAATAAGTGTAGAGCTTTTACATTAATTTTGTATTTTTTTTATTTTTAAATTTTTAACAATTTTTCATTTTGTTAAATTGTCAATTTATTAATTTTTGATGAAAAATTGAAATTGAAAAAACATTTAAACAATTTAATATTCAAAATAAAAATCTAATTTTATAGTAATTTTAGTTAAAATTAATTAGTGTTACAATAAGATATTTGCATTAAATTAAAATTATTATATTTTATAGAAAATATAAATTTTTTTTTAATTATATCAAAATACACATGATACTATTAATTAAATTAATCAAAATAAATAAATTAATATAATTTAATTATTGAACTAATTTAACAAGTGTTTTATATTTTTATATATATTTTATGCTATCATAAAGATTAAATATAAATTAACCATTTAAAATATGCCAAATATATAAATTGATTCTATTAGCTTATTTAATTATTTTTTTATTTAAAATATGAATTGCAATTTATATTTTATTCAATTTAAGTTTTACTTTCTATTATTAAATTTTTTTATTTAAAGTAAAAAAATCGAATGTTAAAAAATAATTTTGTAACCAATTATATTGATTCTAATAAATATAATAAAAATTTTTAAATAAATTGGCATATACAAATTGACAAAATTAATAATAGAAACTCTAAGTTATTCAAGTAAATAAGTTAAATGTTCGTGAAAAAAATTTTTAAATGATGTCAAGGATAATTTTAAGGATGGCGCTTTATAATTTTAAAAATAATTTTTAAAATAATTTTAAAAATAATTTTAAATATAATTTTAAAAATAATTTTTTAAAAAATGATGTAAAGCTAAAATTAAAACATTTCAAAACTGACAAAAACAGCTTTTTTTAGCTTCAGGTAAGTTAATATAAATTTTTTAAATTAACGTGAAAACGTTAAATATATTTTTATATGATTAAAACCTAATCCGATAAACATACATTTATAAAGTAAAATAAAATTTTTTTTTTTTAAAAACGGAAATTGAAAAATTTACATTGAAAATTATAAGAAAAATAAATTTAAATAAATTTGCCAATTTTTATATTTTCACATAATTTTGATGCATATCTAAAAAACAGCTGGTGTCTAAACTTTGTGTCAACTTGCGGTTTAAAATACTTTTTATACTTTATTTTTAAAATTTCATAGTTGTCAATGAAAATTTAATTTTAAACAAAAAAAAATAATAATTTTACAAAGTTTCTAAGCTTTAAATAGTTAAAAAAATGAAAATTATATATTAAAAGAACAAATTTTAACAGAATTGAAATAATTATCTAAATTAATAAATATTTTTTTAAACGAAATTATTATTAATACAATAGATTAAAAATATATGTAATCGGTTCAAGATTAAAATTTTAATTATAAAATAAAGGATTAAAACTGTTGCCTTAAATAAAATAAAGTAAAAAACATTTAACATTTCATTAAATTGAACTAAAACAGGTAATCAAAATATTTTAAATCACTGTTTTAGACAAATCAACTCATCTTAGGTCACGTGACCAATTAAATTTTGCGCATTAATTAAACTAAAAGCTATAGGCATCCTAAATTTAATGTATGGATGATGTGTTGCCTATTAGTTAAGCAACAAGCTGTCTTTGACAAGCAATGGCACTTGTCAAATCAGGTCACAATTTCAAAATTTTGCATAATTTTTTTTATAATAAAAACATACTTGAAAAATTACAATACAAGGTAAATACAAATAATAACAGTTTAGTTTTTATTTTTTTATTAAAATTTGACTATGTTAAGTTAAAAAGCGTTTTCCAACTGTGAAAAACTAAAAAAGAAGCAATTCACTGCTAATTATAGACAAACTTAATATTAGTATATTATGAACATATAAAAGAATTGCATGTACAATTTTTATATCTAAATAATCAAAGACAAAAAAATGTAAGCAATTATTAACAAAAATTATTTTTTTTGACCACAAGTCATTCAAAGGTCAAATAAAATTATTTATGCAATAACAAAATTTTAACTACTTTATTAGTTTTTGATTTGTTTTATTTTTAAATTACTATTATTTATATTAATAATTTTTTAAAATTAAAAAAAAAATTCAATTTTTAATAAAATGTGTAAATTATATGTTAATCTTGAAACATTATATTAACATGAATACTTGATTTTAACTTAATATGTTTTTAATAAATGTTATTTAGTTTATAATAGGTAAAATACTAAACTAAATAGCTATAATAAATTAAAAATTTCTTAAATTTTTGTTAGATTTTTAATTGAACAAAAGTTTTTTATTATATATTAAAATCAATTTTTTCAATTTTTCAATAAAATTTATCAAATGATTCATTAAAATTTTTAAATCAAGTTTAAAATGTAATTAAAATTGAAAATCAAAAAGATTTGAAATTTATCAATGAATCAAGCTTTTAAATAAGGGGGTGCAAGATAAAAACAAAACCAATAATCAAAAAGTAATTAACTGTTATTAGAATAGAATATAAATAGAAAAAACATTCTTGCAATTTTATTTTTGTTTGCTAACATTTGAAAACACAATTTTTGCAACGCATACCTTTTTTAGTTTTGAACTGTTTGTTTATTGCATCACAAATATCAAAAGAATGTATCAATTGCACATTGCATTTAAATAGTAGAAAAAATTTGAACTGTGTCCACCTACTCAATTCAAAATATATACTCGCATTTTATATCAACTATGCTTTCAAGTTGAAACTAAATTTGACATCGCATTAGTTGGATTTTAAAAATATTTTTTATTTTTTTAAATTTTAGGTCCAGTTAAATTCTCTTGAAGAATACTAATCTAAAATAAATAGATTTTTAACCACCCACTGAGTATTTGAATAGCTTATTTTTTTGTTTTTGAATTTATAAAAAAAATATTAGAAAAACACCCAAATTATAACAAAAGTAATAACATGAAATCTAGAAGCACTAGAATCGCATGTATATTGTTAATTGTGAGTTTTATAATTGTTTATAATAGTCTGTTAATATTTTGCATTTTACTAAAGTAAAATACATAAGCAGTATTAAAATAGTAATTAAACATAAGTAGAAACAAATTTTAAGTTATTATCAATTTGCAAAATAATAAATTTTAATTTAAAATCATTTTTTTTTTTATTTTAAAATGTAATTTGTCTTGAAAAATAATTCAAGTTTAATTAAAAATTAATTTTTAATTATTTTTTTTTATCAATTTTTTAATACTTATTTATTATTTTTTTTATATAAATGATTATTTAGCGTAAAATAATAAAAACGAATACCTTAAATAATTATATTTATGCCACCAGCAATAAACAAATTGATATCCATAAAACTATGCAACAAAAAAATAAGGATTTTTCATTAGGCATTTTTTTATTAGTACTTTGTTTTTTGGCTGGCATTGTGACTTATGTCTATTATTTTTTAAAATTAAATAAAATGTATAGTCGAAAACAAACTACCAACAATATGAATGAAATTATTATTCAAATTAATACTAAAAATAATAAAATATCTTTACCGTTGCCATTTAACAAAAATCTAAGAAAAAACGTTATTGAATATGATAAACCTGCCAAATTGCCGCCAAGTTTTTTTTCGCCTATCAATCCTAATTCTAGTAAGATAAATTAAACACAAATTAATTTTTTTTTATTTATTTATTTTTTATGTATTTCTTAAATTTTTATCAGTTAAGAAATAAATTGTTTTTATAAGAGTATTTATAATTAATATATTTTTAATAACTTTTTATTTTTTTCATTTTTTTGCAAATTAATTTGGCCATATGTTGATAAAATAGTTTATAATAAACGTGGCAGAGATATAAAAGCAAAAAAAAGTAAATTCTTGACTGTTGCTCGTTTAGGTACTGATGAAATTTTGGATTCGTCTATATTACCTAGCACGATTCCCTACCCAAAAGAAGGTAATTGACCTGAAAAACATGGAATTTACGACAATATTTAAATATAATTAGTCAATTTTTTTATAAATAACAAAATAATCGTGGATGACAAATATTAGTAATGATTAAAATTTTTTTTTCAAATTTTGATTTTTTAATAATAAAACATAAATAATCTCACTAATTTACATTTTAAATATTCATTAAATAATTTGAATTTAAATCTATACCTGATTTTAAAACATTTTTTACAATTCAAATTTGATGTACTTATTATTTGAAATCTAATGTAAATAACTCAAGCGCAAATTTATTCTTTCGCACGTCTGTTATTGTTAAAGTAGACAATTTAGCTACATATAAATACCATAGACATGTATATTTTTAAATTTAAAAAAAAGTTTGAAATAAAACTATAAATTTAAAGTTTTTTTCTTAAACAAAAAAATGACAATTTTAAATAAAAAATATTATTTTAAAACGTGTTTAAGTATTTAAAGATACAAATTACTTAAAAAGGAAATCTTGCAAAAAATTTAAAATGGATTTATTAGAATTTAATCGAGTCTATTAAAAGTTAGTAAAATTTTTATATCTAATATCCTAAAGGTGATAAAGTTTAAACATAATCCAATTTTTAATAAAATTATAGTAAAGCTTTAAAAAATAGTTTTAATAAAATTATTAAATTTTTAAATAAATATATTATTTATAACGTTGATAATATATTTTATATTTATTTCTTAGTTATTTAAATTTTTAATATTTCTTTTTTAACTTTAATTTTTTCATTTATTAAAATTTTTAAAGATTTTTTTAATTTTATATCATTTTAAATTTTTGTTTTGTTTTATTTAATATAAATTTTTTGAAATTCAACAAATTTTTTTTTTTTTAAGAAATAAATATAATTAAATTTATTTTAAATATAAAAATGAATAAAAAATAATAAAAAAAAATTTAGTTTGTTAACTGAATCTAGTATCAAAGCAGATAAAAAATGTTATAAAAAAACTATATTTTAATTTAATTTCAAATAATTTTTATAATTAAAATTAGATCAGTGAAAAAAAATATTTATAAATTGTTAAAATAAGTCAACTCAAAAGTTTAAGTTAAAATTCTTTAGATTCAATCAAATAGAAATTTTTTTTAATGCAAAGATGAAGATGTAAAAAATAAAAAAATAAGCTGCAAAGTCAAAAAAGTTGCAAAGCAAACGAAATAACAAAAATAAGCAAATAGTTAGTTAAAATTCTTTGAATTGTGATTATAAATTTGAACAGAGAAAAAAACTTAACTGAGTTTCTTTTATTAAACAAAAAAAAAAAAAAAATTAAAATACTTTAACAAAAATGAATTATTAAGTTTTTTGAGTCAAAAACAAATTTTAAGATGCTTTCGCAATAATTTAATAGAACAGGTCAAGTTATAACTATGGAATAAGTGGTCATTGGTTAAAATATATACTACAAATATGTCAGATAAATTTAATTTTAATCATGCATAAAAATAAATTAATTTTACTTATTTTAATATTTATACAAAAATGGAAAACTTGTCATTTTTTTATTCAAAAAAAAATATATACTAATTCGCAAATGCTACATTTTTGTTTAATTTTTATTTTAGCTCTGTTTTTCATCATTTTTACCTATTTTATCTTGTCAACTTAACTAGTTTGTTATTATGCTTAAATATTGTCTATTATACTTACTTAATTATATATAATAGTCATGCTTTTTTAACATCAATGTCAATTTCTTATTATAATTGTATAAAGTGCAAAAAGCAGAAAATAATTTGAAATTTAATATAGTACATGTCATCAGTACTTTATTTTCATATTTAACAAAAGGCATCAAATTATGAATCATTTTTATAAATACTTGAACTTGACCACAATTATTATTTTTTGTTGTTACTAGTATGAAATAAAATTGTTTTACAATACTATAATCCTTAATTACAATAAACATAATATTAAAAATCAAGTTTTTTATTTTGTACTAATTATTGATATTTTTCTAAATAAAATATTAATATTATGTAAACATATTTTATTTAGTTTATTTATTTGGTTAGAAAAAACACAATTAGATAGTTGTCCAAGTAGTTTGTTTTTTTCATTAATTATAATATTTTAAATTTTAACAATTTAATTTATTTTTTAAGTACATTAACATTAAATTCAAGTAATAAATAAACAAAATAAATTTTTTAATGTTTTAAATATTACTTAAACATTTGAATAAGTTAATAAAAAGATAAGTGGTTAAATATTATGAATTTTATTATGTTTTCTATTGTTTTTATAGAAAAATTAATGAAAAAGATGTGGCTGATGATTTCAAGTCGATTGACTGGAATTTCGCAAATTGTTAAAGATTGTTTTATAAATATAATTAAAGTTCAAATTTACTATTTACTGACAATGACAGCTGGCATACTTGTATTGAATGCATAAGATTCAATTATTTTAAATGTGCGCAGGCGGTATTTTAGATTTATATAAACCAGATTAAAACCGACACTAAATTACTAAAATTTTTTGTATACTTTATCAATTGATCCATAAAATTCAACTAATTGGGTTTAAATATAATAAAATATAAACATTTTTGATATAATATGTCGATTTTTATTAAATAAATTAATTTTATATAATCTTGAGTATTTTTCATATATCAATATTATTTATAATTAGTTATTATTTTTTTTTTTTTTGATGTTTCTGATTAATTCTAATCAAAATTAATAATTTTTTTTTTATTTAACTATTTTTTTAGTTTATGCTAAAGTGATTTTTGTTAACTTTAGATTTAATAAAATAAGGTTTATTTATTTTAAAAAAAAATTTTGATTAATTATTTTTTCATTTTATACTTTATGATTTGTAAATTTTTAATGTATTATTAATAATTTTGTTAATTTCAGTAATAAATTTATAAAAAAAAAATGATCAAAAATAAAATTGTAAGTTTTGTTTGTTTAGGTTTATGAATGTCAAAAATTGTTTTATATATTAATTAAAAATAAAGTTAAAAATGCAAATTTTTCAAAATAATTTTTTAATAAATACTTATTAAATAAAATAAAGAATCAAAGATGAGTTTTTTCATTGATTCAATATATTTATTGTTTCAATATTGTATGTTATTATTCAATATTTAAACTTTAAGATTTAAATTGTTTGTTATGTAATTTTAAATTTTTTTTATACTTGATGTTGTTATAATTATGATTATCTATATTAAATACTGTTTTTTTTAACCATGATAAGTGTTGATAAAGTAATCAAATTGTCAGTTGTTTAAGCCGTAAATAAATGCTTGCCAAATATATAAAGAATAATAGTTTATGAAAAATGAAGTGTTGCTATTCTGGAACAAATAAAGAAAGAAAGTGAAAAAAATAAAGATAAATAAGAAAAAATAAGTTTAACAAAATAAAAAAAAAATAAAAAGAGGAAAAAAATTAGAAAAAAATATTCAGAAAATTAGTATAAAAATTTACTTGAAATGGGTGTTTTAAACTATCAGAAAACATCATTAAGTGAACAGTCGAATGCCTTTTGTCCTTAGGCCAGAAAATAACGCTCTTTTTCAAAAATTTTTACCCATCATACTAGTTGTGATTTCACACTTGGCACTTGAACAATTTTCCAATGTTAAACTGAAATTAGTTTAATCATTTTAATCATTTTTGCTTTCAACATCCCGATTTAATTGTTTTTTGTCTGTATAATTCGATTCACACAAATTTTATTGAGTGTTCACCGTTGCTTAAACAATAAAATTATTTTTTAGTTTTGTGAGATAAAAATTGCAATAAATAAAATCTATTATTTTTTATATCAATGATTAAATTAAAAAAAAATTAATTCTAAAGTAATAAAAATTCAAAGGAATTTAAGCTATCTTATTTATTATTACTAAATGTAAAATTAATTATAAATATAATATTTGATCAATTATAGTTTTAATTTCAGTTTTGAATATATAATTACTAGTTTTGTATTTAAATTTATGTCTAATAAAATTTTTTTAGATAATAAAAATAAAAATAATTTTAATGACATTTAAATGTGTTTAAATAAAAACAAAAGTTTAAAACACGCAAAAAATGAGATTTCAAGCGTATCTAAATTGCTAATGAATAAAATTGAAATGTATGTTTAAAACGAAATTTGTGATGATAACATAGTTTTAAAAATTAAGTTAAAGTATATACGCAAAATTTAAAATTAAATATTGATGTTGATGTAAATATTAATATTAACCGGATAAGATTCCGAGATTTGAAGTAATTTGTTGCATTATGTCTGTTCTCAATGTTAAAATGAGTAAACAGCAAAATGATCTGAGTGACGACTTGTAATCATTTTGCTAATCGAGACAAAAAGTTAAGTCTTATTTTTTAGTTTTAAGATTTGTGACCACTATGAATCATAACTGGAGTCAAATGTAAAATATCATCGTTAGACTTAAGTCCAGATTAGCTAACGATAAGTAATAAAAATCTATTAAAGTATGATTAATTATTAAGATAATAAGATTAGGGTTTAAAAATTAGGATTAAATATATATTAATAAGAATAAAGTTAGTAAATAAAAGTTTGCTTATTCCAACCAACTCTAAACAATTAAGCTCCTTTTATAATTTTTCAAATTTATGCGTTATTCCTTTGAAAACCTTATATCATATTAAAAATTGATTTTTAAACTAAAAAATAATTAATTTTGATTATTAGATAAAAAGTTTTAATAGATTTTTATTAAATAAAATTTTTTTAAAAACTAATTTATTACTTGCTAATATTTTTTTATTTATATTTTTTTACTTATTCATCAGAAAAAAACTTTTTTGATTAAATTTTAAATAAATTTGTAAATTAAATATTTAATGTCTATATTTTAAATTTAATATTTTGCTATTTAAATGTTATAAAATATAAATTGTTCATACAATTTTTTATTTTAAAACATTACAAAATAGCAGAAAATGTTTAAAACAATAGTGATGTGGCATTTTGTACATGTAAACCACATAAAATTATGCATGTTATGTCTGTATATAAAATTGTTTTTCTTAACGCGCACATTAGCAATTGGATTTTCAACCAATATTGGATAAGATATGTCTAGATATCCAAAATACTGTGAATTAGTCGTAAGAAACATTCATCAATACAATTTACGTGTTTCATGTGATCAAAAAAGAGTTAAAAATTTATTTGAAAGATTTCAAGACGTAAAACCGATAATAATAAATGTAATAATGGCTCCAAAGAAGTTAGAGTTTAGTGTAAGAATAAAAATACATATAATGTATCAAATAGTAATAAGGTTACTTTAGTTAGTGTTTTAACTAATATATTAAATTTGTCTAATAAAAGAAATAATTTTTGTCACTTGTCATTACATTAATCAACAATTTTCTAAAGTTAGAATTTATCACAATCTTTTGAATTTGATCATATTATAACATGAGATTTTTTTTTACTAAATTAATTTTTTTTGTTAATTCTCTTCTTTTTTTTAATTGTTTTAAAAAATTTTTTGATTTATTTTCTGTTTTTTTTTTTCTTTTTTAACGCAGTGTATAAATTTATAAAATTATTAAATAAATTTAAAAAAAAAAATTAAGTTTGTCAGATTAAATGTATATAAATTTATATAAATATTTTATGATTTCAATATTAAATAATATAAAAAAAAATATTTTTCCAAATTTTTCCAAAAAAAAAACGTATTTTAGATTTAATTATTTATTTTCATTTATATTTATTTTTTTAAATTATAATTTTGCTATCAGTTTAAATAATTTAATTTAGTAATTAGACTTTAGGATAAGAAATAAAGTATCTATGGTATTTTTAATTAAATAAATTTTAATTTTAAATGATTTGATATTTTATATAAATAATCATACGTAAAAATATTTGTAAATATTCTTAAATAGTAAATTTCATTTTATTTATTTACTAATTTTTATTTATTTACAATCTTATTTTAATCAAAAATATAATTGAAAAAATATTTTTTTATAACAAAAATACTTTTGATATTCGACTTTACCTTTTTAAATAATCAAAATGAAAATTATAATTAATAATATTCAAAAATTTAAATTTTCAAGCTAAACAGAGTATTTAATAGATGTAAAATTACAATTAAACATTTTAGGTTTGTCTGATATTGTATTGGTTAAGTTTAAGGTTTAAGGTTTTAGGTTATAAACCTATGTATTGGATCTATTTTTGTTTTTTACAAAATAAACAGGCATTATTGTTAATCAGGAGAAATTTATTCATAAGTTTCCTTAAAAATATAAGTGACCACACTACACACAATATTTAATGAAATCAATACTACATTTGATTACCAATATCAGTTCTTTCACTTTCATAAAATTCCTTTGTGTACAAAGAAAATTCAGCGTATCAGATTCAATTTTGATTTAAAAAATAAAAATTTTTATTTTAATAAATTATCAAAAAACTAGAAAATTACTAGAAAAAAATTGTAATGGCTTAGTCAAGACTTCAAAAGTTAAGAAATTATATTAGAAATTGGTAAAATAAACAAATCAAGATTGTTTAAAATATTAAATAATATAAATAAATATACCAATCAAATAATAAAGTTAACAAACGATATTAAAATAAATAAAAAAAATAATCTTTAGTTCTTTAAATGTTATTTTTATTATAAAACAAATCACAAAACTAAGCATTTTTTTATTGAAGATAATTAAGAATTTGGAACTTAAGATAAACTTAAGACCAAAAATATTACAAAATAATAATAACTTTTTTAATAATATTTATTCAACCAAATTAAATTTTAACTTTAACATTAAAAATAACCATTTATCCTTTAGCTATAATTTTTTACCTTCTAAGATTTAACGTATAGGCATAAGTAATATTATACCAACTTGAAAATTTATATACTTATTTTTTATTGTATATTTTTGCAAGAAATAATAAAATAAAATGTTATAATAGAGCTTAATTAATTATTATATAAATATTATTATTTTATTAAATATATAATTACATTAAAAAAAAATAAACCTATAATTTTATATTATAAAATTAATATAAAATTATAAGAATAAAAGCATTTATTTTTAGTTATTAATTACTTGTTTTTTAAATTTTTCAACTTTTACTTTAGTTATTTTTAATATATAAAAATTTTAGAATAAATTTTAAAAACGTAATTTTAACTATTTTTGTTTGTTTTTTTAATTTTTTTTTTTTAAAAATTAATATGAAAATAAAATTGCCTGTAAAAATACAAAAATTAATTTAATTTAACAATAAAATAATTAATATTTTGCAGCTAAATGATTAAAAAAAAATATTGTAAATATTCATTAAAAAATTTAACAATAAAAAAATATCAAAAATAATTTTATCATTTCTTTATAAAAATAAAAAATAGTGTTAGGGTATTAACATGCAAATATGTAGAATTTATAAAATAAAAAAATAATTGATAAATTTTCATAAATAAAATATTTGTTAAAGACAAAACACATACATCCAGAAAACATTATTTAAGACTAAGATATTAGCTATATAATATGTTATAAATTGTACAATATTTACATAACTTCAATAGTTTCTTACAGAAACAATGTTCAAAATTTTAAAGTTCAATAATTTACGTATATATTTATAACTCATGTACTTGGGTCTATTTGCATCATTGATTAAAATATTGCACATACCTGCAAAGATAATTTGTTGAGTTGAGCAAGAGCTTAGCAAAAATATGCCTTCTGTCTATAAACAATAAACAAAAGACAAATTTTGTCATCTATTGATGCAACTATTGATTAAAGGAAATAGTTAATAAAACTTGATGACTTTTTAATCTTAAAATTGTCTATTATTATTTGTATATATATATATATATATTTTTTATTTTTATATTTTTTCTTGTTTTATTATATTTTTTAACATTTTATGGATTTTGTATTTACATAATTTTTTATAATTTAAAAAAATTATAAAAATTAAAATTGTTAATTACAAATTTAACAAAATATAGTAACAAAATATAGTAAAATATTGTTTTAAACTTTTTATTAAATATTTTAATTGTATAATTTATTTAAAAACATAAAAAAAAAATTATTAGAATTTAAATTAATAATTGTAAGAGAATTTAATTATTTGAGCCAACTATCGGTACTATCGGCCGATATCTAACTCTGCCATACTAGATGTAAATGCTTAGGATAATAAACAACACATCTTTTGAATCCCTTAAAAAGTTTTTACGTTAGATTTGAAAGACTGGTTCTCAAATATTGTAACTTATTCTTTGCCTTTTTTTGGTAAATTAATAAAACACTGAGTTTAAACCTTTGTCTCTTATGTACCTTTATTTAAAAATTATATATATTCTTTTTCATAATTAGAATTTTAAAAAATAAAAAATTATGTTTTTATTTTTAAAAATTGTATAATCTTATTTTAATAGTAAATTATTGAATATCAAAAAAATTAAAAAACAAACTTAAATAATAAAAAATGAAAGTTTATATCAGTATTTACAGGTTTTATTTTATTTAAATAATAAAATAAACAAAAATTATTAATAATTTTTTAAATAAATTAATATGGATTAAAAATCGAAACTAAGCATAAGTTATTTATAATTTTATTTTTTTTTTTATTTTTTTTTTTAGTTTAATTTGTTTCAGTTTTAAGTTTTTAGGTTCATGTTTTGTTATTAGTCACGTATGCTGACTGTTTATTTTTTTTTTCAATGTTTTTTCTATTTTTTTACATAGTTTATTTTTCTAAATACAGTTACATTTTAATTCTACAGTCTGTTTCATAACTTGATCATAGCTTGATTATATTTTACTTATTTAAGTGTATTTGCTTTAGGCAAAATTTTTTGGCTAAACTATTGCAGTCATATTTTTTTTTATAATCTTTAGTAATGTTTTACTTAAACAAAAAATAAAAATTAAAAGTAAAAACAGTAAAATAGAAATAAATTTTAAAAAAAGTGAAAAAATATTAAAAATAGTTATAAAAATTTTTTTATTTCAAGTAACAAAAAAAAAATAATTTTTTTTAAATAATGAAATAAACCTAAAACCTAAACCTTAAAATATAAAGAAAATATATATATATATAAAAATTTTAACCAAATTTTTTTTTAAGTTTAAATATTTATAATTATTTCTATTTATGTAGTATATACATAATGTATTTTAAATTTATATTTTATAGAACCTTAATATTTTTAGAGTTAAGATACAATTGCTATATTATAACTCTTAAAACCTAAATAAATTTATCTTTGAAATTTTTTTACACCTGTAAGTTACTATTACAATCTTTTTATATAGTTTTTTATTTTTTTTAACTTGAATGTTATATCTTGATAAGACATTTTACAGGCTTTATTATATATATTTGTGTTATCTAGTTTAGAATCCACTTATTAAACTTTGAATCCATTTATTATGTTTATGCTTTATACTGAAAATCTATTAAGCAATAACTTTCTTTTTTAACATCATCTATACTTGCACACTTAATTATTATTATCAATATGTTTATAATATACTATGTAATTATTTTTATATAATTATTTATTGTTGGTTAACTAAATTAATCAATTTCTATAAAATATTATAAAATTTAAATAACTCATATTTTTTGTTTTGTGTTTAATTTGCATGTTTGTTAATTAATCAATAATTATATTATAGTTATCATATATTTATATTAAATACAATTTATTATATTTAAATACAGGTTATTATACATATTAAAATTTTATTTTTATAAATATTAAATTTAAAATAAAAAATATAATATTTTAATATATAAATGTAAATTTAAGAATAAATAAAATATTGATAAGTATTTAATAATTATAGAATACTTAAAATAATACGTCTAAAATCTTAAAAGTCCTTTGATCATTTTAATTAAAATGATTCAAAAATATATGTATTTCAAAAATTACTAAATAATAGTAAAGAAACCAAAATAATCGTAAATGTGGCTTAAATACTTTTGGAAAAATATTAGAATTAGATAGGTTATTTAATTCAAGATTAACAATCTTTAAAACTTCAATTTAAAATGCAGAGAAACATTATAAAATTTTCAAATTATTATTAAATCGATTTTGTTTTTTAAAAAAACAATAATTCTAATGTTATCTATAAGTTAATTTTTAGTAAATTAAATAAAATTTAAATTTGTATCAATCCTTAGCTTTTAAAATAACTTTGACACATAAGATGAACGGTTTTTAATCCTGTCTTTATTGAATTTTAGTAAAATATCTCTTTAACACAATACATTGTCTGTTTGCTTTTCTAGCTTGAGCAAAAGTTATATCATTACTGTCTCATGTCAGTCTTTCTGCTGACCATACTCAGTGCTTGCGGAAATTACTATTAGAATCTTCTGTCCCTCTGTACGCAGTCCACGTTAGCATAACAGCCTTGTCTCTTGAAAATCTAACAAGGGATTTCTTGCTCTTTCTATTTTAAGTTCATCATTGCCTTATCAGCTAAACTGGCCTTCTGCTCATAAACCTGCTCTTATACATTCGTAGCAGTGCTCTCACAATTAATATCTAATCACTAAACTACTGAGTAGATGTTTAGGAATCAGTTAAAATGGCGTATTACTGAAAATTAAATATATAGTTTAAATAATTGAAAATAATTTATTTTAAACATTTTACATAATTAAAACAAACAGTATCAAGAATTTTTGTTATTTAAAATTTATATATTTAAAAATTAAAAAGTATAACAAAATATTACCTTTGCAAATAATCAGTCAATTTGTTTAAGAAATCATATAGTTTTATAAATTGATAAAAAAAAGGGTTCTATACTATAAACATTGTTTCATCCTTAAAACAATAAATTTGTTTTCTACGAAATTATTATTGCAAATTAATAATATTTAAAATCATTGACATTAAATATTCCGAGCAAGAATCCTTACCTAAAAAATCTAAAATTTTTATATAATACAACAATACGTGTTTTAATTTCAAGTTAAATCATAAGCTCAATCAATTCATGTTCAATAAGTGATACGTTTGCGTCATTATCAAATATAAAATCTTCTTTTGTACAATTTATACTGCTATTATTTTCTTTCATAAAAACTTAAACCATTTTATTTTGTTCTTTTTCTAGTAAAAAAAAATTTGTAATAGAAATTGATTCAATTTATTTTAAATAAAAAAGCCTTTTAATTATTACTTTAAAAAATAAAGATTTTAATTTAAGTAAAGAAATTTTGACTTAACACCGTAAATTTTTAAAAATTTTTAATGTTAAAAAGGTTTAATGTTTATATTTAAAAATTTCTTTAATCAAAGATAGGTAAAGCTTTAGGTTTAGGTTTTCTTATAATAAATTTTTTTTAAGAAGTTATGTTTTAGTGCAATAGCTATATATCTCATAAAAAAAACATAAAATAAAATTTTGAAAACTAAAAAAAATTCAGATTTTTGATTGTTTTAAATAGTACGATCTTTTTTTCTATAAATAAAATAATATTGATTAGTTAAACAATCGGTTAAACAATATTATAGTAAATAGTAATATAGTGATATTAAACTTGTTATTTCCAAAATTTTTGATGGTTTTAAGATTATATTATCATTTAAAGATTTAAAATCAAGTACTTGAATTTTTTTTTATTAAAAGATTTCATATATACCTTAATACCGTTAAAAGAAGTTTTTTTTACATTACCAGTCCTATCAATATATGCCATAATTCTTTTTTCATGTAAATGCTGAGAAATCAAAATTATGTTTAACCGAGCAATAACAATGTAATAACTTTTTATAATTATTTTTTAAACCATAATCCAGTTTTTTTCAAGAAATTAATATCCTATTTTTATATTTTGAAAGACAATGCTTTACTTATTTCATATGACGGAAGTGAATCAAAATTAAATCAAATGCTTGGATTCTGGTAGGCTTGCCATTTTAACTAATCTGTTAATTTTATGTTTTCAAAAAAATATTTAGATCATGCAAGTTGATTCATTTAAAATATTTTCTTTCTTTTTTTTTGTTAAAAACGCATTTGTACAACTATGAATCATAGTTACATTCTCATGTTACAAGAAAGGTTAGATTAATTAAATCTTAAACTTGAATTATATATAAAATGTAAAAATTCTGTAAACTTAAATACTCAAACAATTAACTAGTGTTCTAAACTAATAAAACAGTAAAATAATCTTAAATAATTCAAATTAAAAAATGAAAAGGTTAACCAAACTTATACTTCGAAATCTTAAATTTTATTCACTTAAAATAGTAAATCATCATATATTAAATAAAAAGTGTAAATTGTGTAAAAAAAATATTTGTTACAAAATATTGCTTTTAGATAAACAAAATATATGAAATAATTATTAGATTAATTGAATACAAATAGAATTAATTATTAAAAATTTAATAAATGTAATTACCAGAATTGTGTTAATAGTATAAAATTTAATTTATTAAAAGTGAATACAATTACCTTTTTTATTTATTTATAAGTAAATGTTCATTTAAATAATAAAAAAAAAATTTAAGATGTAAAGCCATTAAAAAAAATTTCTTAAAAAGTTTAACCAAAATGAATGGATGAATTATAAAAATAATATGGTGTCAATTTTTTACACAAGTAATTAAAATTTATATTGATAATAATTATTTGAGTTTGAACAATTTGACATAATTTTGCTTTCTTGAATTTATTTGGAAGTTTTTTGTCAAAATTATAGATCATTATATTAATTATGTTAGTTAAATTTTTAGATTAAAGTGACCATTATAAAAATTTTTGTAGATGTTAATTTATTTTTTATTTAAAAAATGGTTGTTTAAAGATTTTTTAAAATTAAAAAACTAATAAAATCAAGTTAAGACTACTTTATAACCTGTAAAATTTTTTACGGGTATGCAAATAACATAAAAAAAATTATTTAAATAAAAATAAATCTATTTAATAAAATTTTATAAAAAATATCTTAAGTTTATACATATAGGTAATAATACATTTATTTAAAACTTAGAACATTTAAATCATACGGCACAAAATACTGAAATTAATACAATAATATCAAATTTTTATTTAGATATTATTAGCCTATGTCTTAATAAAAGGATTTTTATATCTGTAATTTTAACTGATAAAAAATCTAATAGAAAATTAAATTAAAAATAATTTTTTTTTACATATATATATTTGAAATACAAAACATCAAAAAATCTTAGCAATAGATTAATATATATACCTTAAAAAAAATTATTAAACTAATAAAAAAAACATGTATCTAATTGTAAAAAAAAATTATTATATAAGTTAACCATACTACTTAAAAAGAATATTTAGTAAAACTAATTTGTATAACTTTTTATTTTTTTTAATTACATTAAAGCTAAAAAATCATTTTTTAAGCCAAAATTTATAATAATATTATTGAAAAATTATTAAAATAAAAAAAGAAAATGAGATATTTTAACGAAAATAATTTTTCACAAAAAAAACTTAAACATCAATATGTAATAAATTTAAACTAACACATATAATTACATAATTTTAATATTTTAGTAAAAAATGAGTTAAACTGTTATCAAATTTTATAAAAAGTTGATATAAATTTTTGTAATTTTGCTTGCAAGTAATTTTATGCATTAAACCAAAGTAGTTGATTATAACGCATACCGACATCGTATTCGTTTGCATTAAAGTGATTGTGGACGTGACTCAAAAAATTTAAAAGTTATAAAAATAATTTAAACAAATCAGACAATAAAAAAACAAAAAACTTTTTTAATGAATAAAACAAATCTTTAGCCTTTAAAGATACAGTATTTTTAATTTTTAAAGGTACATAGTTTTTAGTTCTTTTTTAAAATTATTATTTATTACATAAAAAATTCTACAGCACATAGTAAAGTTTAGGTTATAGTATTTAAATGCATAACGAATTTGTATGCTAGAAAAAAAGTCTAAAAATTTAATTTTTAATAAAATATATTTTAAGCATAAGTAACAAGATAGTGCGAGTAAAAGTGGTTGTAACATATAGTTCAACCTATTAAATAGACTCATGGTCATTTGTCTGGTTAAAGATTAAAAAAATTGAAGAAAAAATTCTTCTTTTCATTAATGTACATTTTAAAAAAACTAAAAAAAATTTTTTTAACTATTTATATAATTATAATGATACATGTAAATAGTTTAATTTGAATATTGCTTTATTTATAAAATTTATAATGTAGAAATTAATATAAATTAATTATGCTTAATATATTAATTTTTAATAATTTAAATAATTATTTTAAAAATTAACAAATAATTAAATTTAATAATTAAAATTTTATATTTAATTAAATCAACATTTAATATTTTTAATTATTTTAAATATATTGTTTAAATTATTACAAATATTAATTATTTAAAAGTAACTTTAAATATAAAATATCAATTTATGTATTTAATGTATCATTATTTAATGCCACAACTATTCAGATTATTTTACATATAAAAAAAACAATTTTATGTTTTATTACTTTTCCTAATATTGAATTTCATATGTGGGATATATTTAAATTCAAAATTTTTAATGATTTTACTGTGAATTTATTAATATAGTTTTTAAACTATAAAAAAAATTTAATATTTTTTAATTCATTAAAATAAGTGTCTTTAAAACAATGGACATTATATATTTTTTAATTATTTTATGTTTAAATTATTTTTTTTTTAAAAAATAACTTATAAAAATATATACATTTAATTAAATTTAATAAAAGGCACACAAATTGACGATCCCAAAAGATAAAAAATAAAGAAAAAGTTAATACAAGTAAAGTTAACTTAAGACAATCAGCTTTCGAACAGTGTCTCTCTTTTCCTAAAGTTTTTTTCTTCTCTTCGGGATATTATATCGTCACATTCTTTGGGACTTATGTTATTTTCTTGTTTGCATCTCCAGTAACCAAAACTGAGTGTTACAGTTGTCGTAAACCTTGCTTCTCTAAACATAAACATTGCTTCTTCCCTTTATATTGGGTTTGATTGGGTAATGTTCCTTATCTCTTTGATTTAGGCAAATTACATCTGTCATATATACCTAGGTGAGAGAGTATATTACAAGCAATGAACTCACATGTTTTTGTAAGTTAGTGCACTGAATACAATAAAGTGAAAATTTTCTTATAAATAATTTTGTCTTTTTTAAAATAAAGTTTACGACAAAATGGCGATTTTGCCAAAATCTAAAAGAGTTATTCATTTTTGCGTAGAATGAATCCTTGATAGTAAAAAGAACTTTACTCAGACATAGATAAGATCATGACTCTACAGTATTGTTTGACAGGTACTGCTCTTGACTGGTATTGCTCTGTTTATAGGAACACTTGGAAACTCTAAACACCAGCCTTAAAGCACAACTTTGTCACCTTGTTGAGGAATGTTTGAGCTTTAAGGTATGAATATGGTTTGTTAAAAGAATTCTATTATAAGAATATTAACAAATTGGATTTATTGGTTTATTGGGTCTAATCCATGACCAATTATACACGGCTCTAATTGCGGAAGGTCTCCCGCTTGTGATGGAGAAGGACATTCACGCTAAAAATATAAATACTTCAAAAGAACTTTTAGAGCATCTTGGTTGTATTGCTAAAATTCCTTCATCCAAGGTATTGCTTTCTTCAAAAGAGAAGTCCAAACTGCAACCATCTTCAACTGTTTCGTAGTAAAGTATCTAAATTCGGACATCTGCCAAAACGACTTCTTAACCTCTAGTTTACAGGTAGAATTTGCTTTTAAGGTAAATGCTTTCCCTATCCAGTGTAAATCTTTTACTCCTTTTGATTACAAAAGAAAATGGCTACGAGAGCTGATTGAGGAGTTATTACGTCAAGGAGTTTTGTCTTCCTCAAAATCTTCGTTTGCATCGCCCTGCGTGGTGGGTTCAAAGTCAAACGAAAAGTTTAGGATGTGCATTGACTATCGTAAGATCAACCAATGTACAGAACTAGACCTTTTTCCGTTTCCATTTATAAATCAAGTGACAATTGTTATTATTTTTCAAAAGTAGATTTAAAGAATGCCTTACACAAAATCGCTTTTACACCTGGGACCCGTGATTACGGATGCAGTGCAGTTCTCTATCAACTGGATGTAGCCCAACCAGTAAAGACTCAGTCATAAGTTATTAGAGCGCTCATTTCACTCCTGCTGAAATTAACTACAGCGTTACTGACAAGGAGTGTCTTGAAATTATTAAGGCCTTGGAATACTTCAAGAGTTACATAGAGGGAAGAAGTTTTGTGTTCTATACCGACCATCAAACTCTTACTTTCCTCTTGACATTAAAAGAACCAACTAGTTTTGAGATCTTTAAAAATATGTTTTCATTTCTAATTTTTCAAATTAAAAATCTTACTTAAAAATTATATTTTTCTTAAATATTATAATATTATTATTTATTTTTTTTTTTAAACTTAACTTATCAGTAATTATAACTTTTTTACACTTAAAATATTTTTTTTTAAATTTTAAAAACCATTGTTTTTTATTTAAATTTGGTTTTTTACAAATTTAATATTTACAAACTGTTATTAATACTTTAATACAATATTAATATTCACAACATACATAAGAAAAAATATAAAAATTAAAAATTTTATTAAACAATAAAAAAAAAATTTATAAAAAATATATAATTTAATTATGGTTTTTGTTTAATAAATTTTAATCTTAATTAAAGTTTGTGTATTACTTGATTTTCTTATTTTTTATTATTAGATTCTAAAATTTTTGACTTATTCATTTAAAAAAAAATAATTTAAAAAATCAAATGAAAATTAAATCATTGTTAAAAAAGTTTAAATTAAACATTATATTAAAAAAACTATTTTGCTTTTTTTTTAAAAAAATCAATATTTTACATTAAAATCATTTAAAGTAGTAAACAAACAGCATACAAATATTTTTTATTTAATATTTTTTTTATAAACGTATTTTATTTAAATTTTATTCAATTATCTATTATTATTTACTACAAATTGAATTTTTATTAATAGACAAATAAGAAAAGACAAGTTGTTGATAAATTGAGCTTAAATAAAAATAAGTTATGATTCTTTTTTAAAAGAAGCAAAAATAAAGTTTACAGGATACCCGTTACAATCTTAAAAGAATGAATTAAAAAACTAAAACTGATGTTTTTGTTATTTGATGTGATAATAACACTTGATTCTTAAATTATGATTATTAGCCCTTTGAGGACCATAGGCGGATATATGCACCCGGCATTTAAAAATATCTATATCTTTGTTATTCTTGATTTTTAAGATAAGATTTTTTGTAATATTATTAAATCAACCTTTCTCATTAATTTAGAAAAAAAAATTGTAAATTGATGGAGAAACAACCGAGAAATTAACAATAATATAAGACCGAGTTGACTTTTTTTTGTGCTTAAATTTAAGTTGCGTTAAGCATGCGCAGAAAGGGTGTTTATATGAAAGTTTTCTAAATTTTTGATGATGAACATGCATTTAAATTATAATTGTTTTTTAAACTAAAACTATTTTAAATGTAGTAATTTACTTTATGCTTTCATTATTCATAAATAAATTATAAAATTTAAAAAATCAAACTAAATTAAGAAAAATCAAATTTTGAACTGTTTAGATAAAAGTTTAATTTGAAAATTTTTTTATATTTTAATTTTTATATTTTAACAAATGGAAAGATAAAAGAGTTATAACAATACTTTCTACCTGTGGAACAACAACTTTTTAAAATATTGAAAAAAAGTTCAAAAATCAAAATTATACTATTAAAAAACCATCGATAGTCTTAGATTACAATTAAAATATGGGACGTGTTGATATTGCTGACTAATATGCCACTTTTAATTGTTTTTTAAAAAAATCTCTTAAATGGTGGAAAAAAAAATTTTTGGGGTCTCGAAACTTGCATTGTTAATGCATATATTTTATACAAAATAGATTGTAAAAAAAAAAAAAAAAAAAAAATTAATTTCACGTTTAAAATTTCGTGAATAATTAATTGTACAGTTAGTAAATAATTTTACACAAGATTCAGATAGAGACCGTTCTTCTATCAATCCTTTTAATGAAGATTGATTAAACAACAAGTTTCATGTAATAGAAAAAGGATTAAGATTTAAAGATTGTGGGGTTTGTTCTAACCAAAATTTTAAAAAATCAAAGACAAAATACTATTACTCTTCATATAAAAATATGGCACACTTACATGTTGGAGATTGTTGGAAAAAGTACCACACGTTAAAAAATTATAAATAAATTTTTATCGTATATGAAATTTTTATCAATATACTGTATATAATTGAAGTTTTAAATAAATTTTTTTAAGTTTTAAATTATAAATATAAATTCAAATTCAAATGTCTAAGATGATTTTATTTTGAGATTTCAAATCAACTGTGTTTAAACAACACCTCTGTTTCTATTAAGTAGTTGAAACTTTCCAAATTATGTTTTTTTTTAATTTTAAACATTATAAAATAGAAAATAATAAAAAAATCTATTTAATTTTTAAAATTAAGAATTTTAAGTAAATTTTTTATAAATAAGCATCAATAATGAGTTCTTAAAGTTCTAAGTCTAAAATCTAAAAAAAAAAAGAAAAAAAAAATAATATTTTAAGATTTCACAAACATTTATTTAGCTATATGAAAAATTTCATGTCAATACATTTAGTATTTTTGATTTAAAAGCAACTTAATTAAACACTACTTTTAAAAACAATTTTTAAAAAAACGTGTTGTTCCTGGCTAAGGTACAGAATTAAAATCGTTGGTCCGCAAAGGGATTAAAATTTATAAAATTATGATAACCATAAAAATACTTAATTTTTTTACTAAAAATAAAAACTTTAAACCATCTAAGTAATCAAACCCAAAACAAAACAAAACCTACTTCTAAAAATTGAGTCTAACTTTGATAATTTTAATTTAAACTTTAAATAAATAAATATTATAATTTTAAAAATCTTTATTTTTTTTTTGTTAGAACTCTAAGTTGAAATTTGAATAAGTACAATTTTATTATAATTATCAATAAAATTATATTTTCATTTAATTTTATTAAATTAAAAACTATAAACATAAAGTTTAATTTATTTATTAAACCAAAAAATAAATTCTAACATTTAAATAACTTTTACTTTTCACATTTTTTTAAATAATTTTTTTTTTTATTAATTTATATTAATTTTTTAATTTGTCATTAACTCCATAAACAAATTAGTAAAATTAAATAATTATTTTTATAAAATTAAAAATATTGTTTCTTATTATTTTATTTTTATTTGAATAAAATTAAATGATTTTATAATTAAATTATAATTAATTAATTTTTGCTTAAATTTCATCAAAGTTTTAAAATTGAATCTAAGTCAAAAAATTGTAAGGTTTATGAATTAAAATTTTTATAAAAACTAAACAAGACAAAATAAGAATATATAATGTTTAAAATGATGAGAGTGATATTTATGCTTGAATAATGCTGCCAAACGCAAAAAAAAAACAAGCCTTGAATAAAACGTAAATAAAAATTTAAGAGATTAATGCTTTAAAATCAAAAGGCGAGAAAAAATGTTATAATTTTAGTTAAAAAAATAAGCAAAAAAAAAATAGATAAAAATGAAAGATTATCATATACATTAAATTTTGATTTTTAGTTTTAAAAAAAGTAGAAAGTTAAAGAAAAAAAAAGTTAGCAACAAATATTCACAATGAAACAAATTAAAATTTTACTTTTTGCCTAGTAAAGTAATGAAAATTAAAACAGGCAAACCTTGTCCATTGTATTAATAAATAAATAAATTAGATTCTCCCATTTAGATAATATTTGTTATCTAAACAACTAATAATATATACAAATGTCAAAAAATTTTATTCTGTTATTTTTGTTTTAACTTTAAAAAGATTGATGCGAAAAAGTACAGTATGTGATCAAAAATTAAAGATGATAATCGGCGTAATGGTAAATAAACTGCCAATGTAGTAACTGTAACTAAATTTTTTTTTATTTGTTTCAATGATTTTTAAACTAAAACAAAGTTTTGCTTTAAATTTATTTTTTGTCTCTTTAAAAATGTCAAAAAAAAAAAATTTTAAAAAAAAGTTTAAAATGTTGATTTTAAAAAATTTGATAAAATACTAAATAAAGAATTAAAGATAAAAAAAAAATTTGATATTTATTAAAGTGAAAAACGTGTAATTAAGATTAACTGTCTATAAATTATTTAGAACATTTAATTTATGACAAATTATAATAATGATATGCAAAATCGAACTTGCCAAAGATTGTCATTTTTTAATTTTATTATTATTAAAAATTATTATTATTTATATTAAATTAAAAATAAATAATAATCAAAAATTAATAAGTAAAATTTATTAAATCAGAATTAGTTAAAAAGATTAAATATTCCACAATAAATAAATAACACCACAATAAAGAATGCATAGGTGCTCGTTCATAGGGGTTACATGTAAATGCTTTTAAAAAAATGTGTTTTTGTAAAATTAAGTAACAAGTCTGACATTATTATGTTTTTTCTTTGTAAAACCTAATTGTATAATAGAAGCGTTAACCTGTGTTTTTAATTATTTGCGTGAATTAATAATAATTGAAGTTTTAAATAAAGATATCACATAAAGTTTAACACTTTAAATAAAATAAAAATTTTAACATAAATTTGAAATTAATTTTAAATAAATTTTTAAAATTACTTTAAAAAATTAATTATAAATTTAAATAGATAAAAAAGTATTTAAAAAAAATGTTTTTTAAATATATTTTATACTTATTTAATTATTAATAAATATGTTATTAAATATAAATAACGTTTAACTTTAGGTTTTATATTTTTTAGATATATATATATTTAGACTACTTTATTCTTATTTTGCTTTATATTATTTATATTTTTACTTTTAATAATTAAAAATTGTCACTTAACACAAATTTTACTTAATTTTATTCCTTCCATTGTAAACTTATCTATTTTTATATTCTCATATACTCTTTACATATATGCAGAATAAGAACTTAAGAACAAAAACACCATGAAAATGAACATAATATTATTTTTATTTTTATTATACTTGTAGCTTTGATTTGTTCAACAGCGGGAAATATTCTAAAATAACTCTAGCCCGTTTGCTAACATTAAAAAAAATATTAAAATTTTACTTTTATTTAAATATATTTTATATTAGTTTTTTTTGAAATCACTTTAAAAATAAAATTTATTTTAAATAATGTTCATAAAAGGTTAATAGAAAAAAAAAGATATAAAGTAGCAAAGTTAAAATAAATTAAAGTAAAATAAATAAACAAAGTTAAAAAATATTAATTTTGTAAAATTATAATTGTTAATTATGATTACAACTGAATATTGAAGATGATGCTAAATAAAAAGATTTGAACAATCAAGGTTTTTTCTTATAGTATAAAATAATAGAACAATTAAAAAAACTTAATATAATAATTTTTTTTATAATAACAAACAAAAATTTTTTAATACATAGAGAAAATAAAATAAATAAAAAAATTTATGTTATAAAATGAAAAAAATTATTTACAAAAAGAAAAAACATGTTTTTTTTTTAGTAAAATATTAAACATGCATGTTTAATACATAATTTTAACATTTCTTGTTAATTACTTACTACGTATATATACTAAAGCAATTACATTAATTGTTCTTTAATTTTAACCAATTTAAATAAAGATTTTTAAAATTAAAATTTTTATCCAATATTTTGATTAAATATTTTATTAACTACTTTAATAAAAAAATTCACTATAGATAATTTAATGAAAAAATGCAAATAATGTAAATATGAATAAAAAACAGTAAAACTTGTAATTTCTAATTTTAAAAAAATAAAATAAATATTAAAAATTTAATAAACTATAAGTTTAAAATCAATAAAATTTAAAAATAAAAATCGCGATAATGAAAAATAAATAATGTGAAATTAATATATTAAAAAAACTTAGTTTTAAAGTTAGTGAAAAAATCTAATAATTCTAATTATATACCATCATGTTTATATATTTTAAATTTTAGGAATAAAAAAGAATAATATTTTTTTTTAATTACTTAATCAATATATTTAATAAAAATGAACAACTGCAAAATTTACAAGATACATATCTTTGTTAAATCTTTATGATTTACTATTTATATATTTTTCATTTCTACAATCTATTTGATATATTTTAATTTTTTTTTTTAAATCTCTCAAATCATGTTTCCACAACCATGATGCTTTACAATAAAGGTGTTTCATTTCTATATTTGAACTATTTAATAGTATTTATATAGTTGATTACTATTTATCTTTATTCATTTTCCTTTTTTGTATATTATTAGTTGACTAGTACATTTCAGGTTTTATTTTACTTAAAATCCTTTAGTTTGCCCCTTGACTTTACAACTATATTATTTTCATTAAAATTATTTATTTTAACAACTAAATCATTTGATTAAACTATTTTTTCATATTTATTATTGTTGAAGTATGGAACTACTAACACTTTTTTAGTGTGAGGACACTGATACTGTTTTGGGTATTTCGCACACTTTCGTTATCTAGTCAGTTTATTTTGTTTATTACTTTCACACTTAAAGAGTTTATTAGCAGAGTGGTGCAGCTGTCCAAACAATGGTGTTTACGACAAACATAGAAAAGGTGAAACACTCTAGAGGGGTATACTAATTAATGATGAAGAAGAAAAGAGACTTGGAAAAGAAACTAGAGGTTTTTTTGATCATTCGACTCTCAACTCTGGTGCTGTCAAGTTACTTATTTGAAAGAGAATTTAATAGCATTTTCTGAGTGGCAGTCTAATACTGTAAGTGATAACTTGTGATCTTTACTTTGTGTACAATTCAACAGAATGGCTACAAATTCTCAACAACGATCCAGTGGACAATCTCAACAATTATTTTAACAAAGATCACAATTTTTTTTGAATATCTAACATATTACTATTTACCATATCATTTTGACAATTGCATATTGGAATATTCTATAGCAATCAATAATATTAACCTTTTTTGTTTTTTTTTTATGTAAAAAATATACGAAGTGTATGTCTAAATAGTAATTGACTATATAAAAATGCATTTTTAACAAAAATCCTTGCATTCTGATCAAATACTTAAAAAAAAGAATTGTTTTATATGATTTTAATTTCTATTAATATAAGCATTGAGTAAAACGCTACCACCATAAAGGACTATTGAAAATTCTTTTCCAAAAACACTAATTAATATTGGATTAAGTAGGTGATAAAAATTTTCAATCATAAATTTTTTATAAAACATATGACACGAAACACCTGTATTAAATTTTTAAATTCTGTTGAAATGTTTTTTAATAGACATTATATTATTACTTTTAGTTCCAGCATAATCACCAAATATTCTTTTTTTAATATTTTTTTACCCATCATTTTTCTTCTTTAACGGTAAAATATATTTCTAGTAACTTTTGTTCTTATCAACATTTTTTAAAAATATCAAAAAAATATTTTTTTATTTTTAAAATCTGATTTTCTATTTGGTTTTAAAATCTTCAAATTAAATTATATATCAAAAATAATATTTTTTTTAGTTATTTTGTTAATCATATTATTTTGAAAAAATAAAAAATTGTTAATATTTTCATATCAGTTTGGCATCATATTTAAAATTTTTTTAACCATTATTTTTGATAATATATTTATGGCAATAGATAAAAAATTTTCTAACATTTTAAACTAATTCACAATAAATTTATTAAATTATTTATTATAATTAGTTTGATTAATTTATTTTTTGAATCATAAAATAATTATAACAAGATTTTTTTAATATTTAAATTTCAAATTTTGTCTTATCAACTCCTTTTTTTATAATCTTGTAAACCAAACCAATATTATATATAATACTGTGGTAATCTAACAAAATCCTGTTTCTTAAGCTATCCGCAAAACCTCTTGGTGAAGTAGTTATGCCTCATACTTAGAACTAAGTCCTCTAAAAATGTACTATCTGTTACCTTAGGGAGCTTGAAGCTGTTATAACAAGGATCTCCGAGTGCAGTAATTTGTAGGATTACTGGCATGGCATCAGAGACTAGACCTGTTAGACAAAAAGGACTTAAGCAAGATAAACAGTTGGTTAGAAAAAAGGCAGAGACACTACTAACTACGGTCAAATTAAGGCTAGCCAATAGAGAGGTGCGAAAAGAGAAACAATAAGACAAAGGATTTTGACGTTTGACCGTTGTAAGAAAAAAGTTAAAGGATGTTAACCTAAGAGAGTCAGTTAACTACTTGACTAGCGAAAAGCGAGTGCAGCATTTTAACTATTCTATAATTTAAAGATTTAACAATAAAGAAAAGGGCTTACAAACCCTCTCCATCTTGCGTGATTATTTAAGAGGGAATTCTTGATTAAGGATCACCTCAATACTAATTTTTTTATAGTAAAAACAAAATTTTTGCTTTTTAATTTTTTTTGTTTCAATTTTTTATTATTTTTTTAAATAACGCTTTAAATACTGTTTAATAAAATTTTGATATTTTTAAAAAAATGTTGTTCATTAATTTTAAATTAAAACAATCTGAATTTTACAAAGTTATATAAAGTTTTTAATTTTTCAAATATTATTAATATTTGAATATTATTGATATTTATTTATAATGTTAAACTATCTACAGAGTTATTCATATTTTGCGTTTAAGCTATTTTATTATGACAAATCCATTTAATATTTATTTATATGACAGAAAATCAAATTTGCTTAAAACAGACATCCAATGTTATTAAGGTGTAAATTGCATGTCATCTGTTTAACAGATAAATCGAAAAAATTATTCGAACAAAACTGTATTTAAAAAATGGTTTAAACCGTAAAACAAATAGAAAAAGGTATAAATTATCTAACATAAAATAGATCTTTTATTTGTAAAAGTCAGGTAGTTTTTGCAATAAGCAAAATGAAAGGCAATTATGTATAATGATGATGATAAAAGCTATTACTTATTATCAAATATAATTTAATGATATTAATATACTGATATAACTATTTTTTTATCTTGATATCAAAAAATATATAATAAAAACTTACTTATAAACTAAGCTTTTTGCATTTTATTTTTTTAGCTATTCAAATTTTTTTGTGTAAATGGCAGTTGCTGAGATTATGTTTTTATTTTAATGTTTTCACAGTTATTGATATTCAATTGTGCGTAGTTAATTTTTATACAACTTATTATACTCATAATAAGTAAACAAGTTTAAAATTAAACCAATAATAAGATTATTAATAATATTAATTATTAATTTTTTAAAAGAAATTTGTAAAATAGTTTTTGGTAGAATAGTATTTAAATTTTAGATTTTTTTAACTTAAACTAATTTTTTTTCAAAATTTAAAATAAATTGAGTTTTTTATTATTTAAATTAATCTTAAAAAAAAATTAATTCATATTTTTACGTTTAATATTTTATCTCCAAAAGATTCCACCTTTACATCTTTATCTATCATAAAAATTTTTATCAAAAAATCATTATATACTGTCTTATTTTTCAATTTTTGTATAATTTTACATTAATTTTAAAATAATTTTAAAAAAATTTTTTTTAAATGATCAAAATAGAAAATAAAAAAACAAAATGTTATGCCAATAATTATCTTAAATCATTTTTATTTATTTTATAATATTAAAATTATTTTAAATTTGATTTAAGTTTTTCAACTTCAAAACTTTTTTTTAGTGGCCTATCATCAACTTCAGTGTATTTATTAAAAAAACTCAAATTTTTAACTGAACCTTAAACTGAACATAATTAAATAAAATTTAATATACAGCTAAATTAAAATTTGATATTTTTAAAATATATATGTTTTTTTTTAATTTTAAACTTACTTTTTAATTTTTAAAACCATTTTTATTAAAATTTATGCAAAATATTTGTTTTTAAATTTTTACTAAATTTTTTAAATTTAAAAATTTAAAATAGTATTTTTTATACATTTTTGTTGAATATTTATTTCAATATTTAAATTTAAAATTTAGTGATTGAAAAATAAACAAAAAAATATAAACTCTTTAAGAATAATAGTACTAATATATTTAAATTATAAACTCATCATTACCAAAATTGATCTCAAAATAAAAATTATTTAATAAATATTTTATTAAATTTTTTTTTATCTAAAAAAAAAAAATACAAAGGATTAAAGGTTTAAGGTTTAAACTTAAAGAAAATACATAAAAAGCTAATAATTTACCAAAAACTTTACTAGAATAAAATGTTGTTTTTAAAAACAAAACTTATTTAAAGTTAAAGATTTTAGTTTAAATTTGAAATAAAATGTTATAAAATAAAGATTTACATGAATTTTTAAATTTTTAAAACAAGAATATTTAAAATTAAAAATTAATAATAAAAAAAAGCAAAAAAAAATTCTCATTATTTTTTAGTCAAAAAATATACTAAAAAAAAATATTTTGCATTATTATGGTAACTTAATAATTGAAAGAGATATATTATAAGCAAATTATTTACACAAAATTAATTTAGTTTAATATTTATTTTATTGTAATTTATTTGAATAATTAATCTATATTTTTAATAATTAATATTAATATAATTATTTTTTTATGTATAAAAACTAATTTTAAATTTATATCTTTTTTTAAAGTGTAATTTTGCGTATTTTATTCAATCTTATTTGTCTATTTTTGTTAAAATTTATAATAAAAAAACAATGATTTTAATAAGCAGCATTGTATGTTTCTGCAGTTGTTTTAACAAATTATATTATTTTTATACACTTATATTTTAGGAAAATGATACCTAACGATTAAATAAAATTTCAACACTTAATTGTTAAAATATAAAAGAAAGGATGAAAAAATTGAAAAGGTGTAACAACTAAAAAAAAAACAATAATTTTTTCATTTGTAATTTTAATTTTAGTTTTACGAATTAATTTATGAATTAATTTTTTTTTTATGTATATATATAATAAATATATTATTTTATTAATTTTTTTTTTTTTTTATTAAATATTGATTGAATATACGATAAGATGATTCTGATGAAATCATTTTAAAATATATTTTTTCAGATTTAAAATCATTCTAACAATCCAATTTGTTTATAATTTTGACATTTGAACCTAAATCTAACAAAAAAAAGTTGTTTTTAAAGTTAGATTTTGAGTTTAAATTTTTTTAATTGAAAAATTTAGTCATTATTGCTATTATATTGTATTCTAATTTTTAAATTTTTTAAATAAAAAAATGTATTCAGTTATTTAAATAATCTTATTAAATAAAAAGTAAATACAAAAATTAGATTACTTTATTTTTTCTTTTAAATTTCATAATTTTATATTTTTTTTTATTATTCTTATTAAATATGATTCATTTAACTTTTCTAATTTTAATATTTAAACTATGAAAGTTTCGATTTAATTATTATGATTACCTTTCAATAATTTTCTAGTTTCATAATAATTCATAAGTATTTTTTTTTTGTAAATTAAAATAGTATAAGATACATTGAACTTTTTTTGAACACAAATTGATTTTTTATGGAAATTTTCAATAACATAAGCAGTTTCGAGTATCTAAAGGAATCTTAAAATGATTTTAATGTGTTAGATGTAGACATAACATTTTTTAATATATTTTATTAGTGAAATTATTTCATTTATGAGAAAACTACTTTTAGTAAATAAATGTACTTTAATATTGTTCAAGTTCTAGGTAAAGTAGCAATAGATTTAAATTTTAAAAGGTTCAAATAAACTTAATTTTTGATTATTAATTTACACCTATTAATTATTTTATATTAATCAGTTCTAATTTTTGAATGTTTTGGTTTTAATATTTTTGGAAATATTCTTGAATTATGTTTTTTCAATCAAATTAAATATCTTATTAAATTTTTTTTTTTTGATTATAATCTTGAACAATTTTTAATAGAACTACGTTTTGCTTCATTGCTAGGCAAAGATTCATATTTTATTGAGTGAGTATAAACTTAGAGCAATTCAAATTTAGATTTAAGTTGCAACTTAAAAACTATTTCTGATTCAGAAATAAAAGTCAATAAGTTAAACTAATGTGCGCATATAATGACAAAGGAAAAAGAAATAGTAATATAGTACACATAATATATTAACAGAAAATTTTTATTCTTTTAAAATAAATAGTTAACATTAAAACATTTTTTTTTTTTAATTATAAAAATTATTATTTAAATTTTTATATAAGGTTTAAATATATTTTTATATATTTTTTTTAAATTAAATTTTATATATTCTAAAATTTTTAAAAAAGATAAAAAGAAAAATAAATATTTTAAGTGTTAATATTAATATTTTTGTAATCATGATTATAAAGTACAATTTGATTTCAAAAAATAAAGTAAAGAAATATTATTAATAGGTAAATAAATAGTATTATAAACAAAGACTTTAAATACAATAAATATGCAATAGAAGATTACTTATATTTTGTTTAGGTGTTAATGTACTTTTATAAAATAAGTATAACTCTTTGATTATTTGAAAAATAAGTTATCTAGTAAAAAAAAAAATTTTATTGATTATGTATTGGATTAAATACAAATATAAAATATTTTATAAAGTTAAGGATAAACAAATAAAGTGGTTTATTACATAGTAATAGTAATTATAATAAAATTTTTATTGAATAAAATTTAGTAGTTAAAATAATAATAAAAAATTTGGTATTATAAAAAATTTATGAGATTTTTTTACGTTAAACAGTGATTTTAAATTTATTTTTTAAAATAAAAAAGTATCAAATCTTTCAGTTTTGTTCTATTTTATTTTATTCTTAAAATTTTAATAACTTAAAAATAAAAATTAAATTAAACTTACTACAAATTTAATAATTTATTATGAATTAAAAAAATTTATTAAAACTTTACTATTAGAATTATTTTTTTTGTTTAAACTTTTAAATTAAAAAAGTTACTGTTTAAAAATAATTTTTTTTTGTAAATTGTTTTTCAAAATTTTATCTATTTTTTTTTAGAAAAAATTTTGAATAAAGCATGATAATATTAAAAAAAGTTTTAAATATGACGCATTATTATTTTATTTTTTTAAACTATTAGTATAAAGATCTTAGTGTTTTTATAAACTTAATTAGATTCGATTCATTTATTTTTACATTAAAACAAGAATTTAACATTAACACTAATGCTTAACAGCATCTTTTAATAAATTATACCTGTAATATTTACTTTTACTTTTACATAGAATCATAATAATTAAAAAAAAAAATTTTAAAAAATAGTTTGAATATACAAACTATTCAGCCTTTGGGAAAATAAATTATTTTATTTTAAAGAACTATGAGAAGAAAAAAAATAAATATAAATTTAATAAAAAAAAATAAAAGTTTAAATTAGAATAAACTACTATAGATGCGAATTTTTATAATTAAACTATCAATTTCTTAATATTTGATCAAGATATATTTTAAATTAAATCATATTCAAAAATTAATCTAATAAATAAAATAAAATATTTAAACCCAATTTTACCAATCAACATAAATAATAACTTAGCCAATAATAATTGGTTAGTAAAATAATTAATTATGGTGGTTAAAATTTAAAATTTAATCAAAGAATTATAAAAATATATTTTAAAACAATATTTATATTAAAATTTTTAAAAAATGATTTTTATGTTAATGATTTGTAGTTTCAAAATAATATTTGTTTTTAAAACAAAGTTAAAAAAAATATTATCTTTTTTATAAATAATTTATTTTAACTAATAAATCTAAAAAAACAATTAGTTTTAAATAAAAAATCTTAATGCATTAATAACAATTCTATAAAATAAATTCAGTATTTTGAAAAATATATCAAATAATAAAATTTATTATTTTAAATACTTGATTTTCAGTATATGATTAAGTATCATAAATAATTAGCGAATCGATCTATAATACCGAAACAAATTATCAAAAAATTTATTATTAAAAAAATTATTGGTTTAATTTATTTAACAATAATAAAATGACAATTAAAAAAAATTAATGTTTTTATTTATATATATAGAAAATTCCAGCAATGTATTCCACTAATTTGCCTAACTTCTAATTATTTGCTTATTAATCTAAAGGTGCTGTACTAGTTGCCTGTATACTACTTTGAATGTATAAGAATCATGTTCAATCTTGTAAAAAAAGTCCATAAGAACAAAAAAAAACTGAGTTTTGAGCACAAGTAATTTTTTCTAAGACATAAAGTTAAAAAGCTGTTAAGTCAAGATCACAAAAACACAGTGGTCTAATTAATTATTCAATGAAGAAGAGTTTTAAGCCCGTTGTTTTGTTTATTTCATGTTAATATTTAAGAATATTAAAAAGTTAAGAAAACCTTAGCTCTAAATATTTTTTTACGTTGTGAATTTACTTACAGTGGTAAATTTCAAAACAACTATAATTTAAACAATTAATTTATATTTTTGAATATTATTTATATTTTTTATAAATTTTTATTATATTTTATCAACAAAAAATTAAATATTTTTTGAAAAAATAAAATAAAATTTAAGTTTATGTTTAACAAATATAAATAATTGCATATTATTCAAAATAATTTAGTACTATCAAAAAAAATATTTTAAATAAGAATTTATTTGATATTAAAAATTTCCAAATCTTAAGTAAAAACTATAATTTTATTTTAATATAGTAATATACTATAATAATATTAATTTAAAACAAAATTTTTCTTATTTTTTATTATGTTATGTAGTATATATCTTGCAACACTTTAAAGCTTATGTTACTTCCTTTAAAGATAGTTACAGCAGACATGTTATGTTTCGGTTGTGAGCGCTTAGTTGTGACTAAGTGGTTACAGACATAGCAAAGAACTCTTGTCATGCCGAAAATAAAGGATTGCGATATGTGTTTTATTAGACAGTTGAATCCACTAGCTTGTTTAGAAAAAACCTGTGTAAAAAATATTGAATAACTTTTGTACCAATTTCAGAAAATAAAGAAAATTGACCTTACATGTTATAAATTTATATACTAAACTATATTTAAAAAAAAAAAATTATTTTATCATATTGTAAAGGATAAAAAAAAATTTAAATTAAATTTAACAACAAATATAATTTTATTATATAAAATTAATTAATAATTGATTTTTCTGCAATACTGTGGGCCTCTTATGCCAAATGATGTTTCAGCTAAGCGCACATGATATACAAGTTACCTTTTTTTTAAAGTGTTGTGTTATATTACTATAAACATAGTACTTACGTAAATATATAATTATAATTAATAATTTTTTTTATTATTTAAATTTTTATAAAAATATCTTTACTGTTAATTAAATTATATATTAATTTTTAGCATAAGATTAAATAAAATTATTAATAAAAAATTGTAAGCAAACAGAACTATGAATATTTGATTTTAATAAATTGGTAAAAAAAGCTTATTCTTTTACAATAATTAAAATATTAATGAAGTAAATAATTTACATATACGTAAATAGTTAAAAAATTGATAAAAATAAATAAAAATTGATTAAGATAAATACATGAACAACTCTTTTAACATAAATTAAGTTTTCAACAATAATTTTTATATGCAACTATGTAACAATTTACAATTAAAAATATTGAGTAGATTTAACGTTTTAATATATTTTAGTAAAAAATTTTCTAATTATTTAATTTTAATTTTTAAAAATTATTTAGAAAATAAATTTTTTATGTAAATAAAATTAAATTTTTTTTAGTGTAAAATTAAATTAAAAAAATAATATAAAAAATTTTAAAAAAAAATTAATTTAATTAAAAAAAGTAAAACAAATAAAAAAAATTTTTATAATAAAAAATTATTTAATAATATTTAATAATTATATTTAATAATAATTTTATAAATTTTTAATTATAATAAAAATTAATTTATTTATTAAATTTTTTTTTTAAATATTTTGTTTTATAAATTTTTAAATTTTTTTTTTGAAAAAATGAAAAAAAAATACTAAAAATATGTTCACATTATATTAATTTGTTGTAAACTGTAATCCATAAATTTAAAAAAATAACTAAAAACTAAAATTAAATTAATTATATTTTTTATACATTTATCGATATTAATAAAATATTCAATTAAAACTTTGAGTTAAACTTTTAAATATATTTGCTTTGTGTACTTATTATTGTTAATCAAAAATTATAAATTTTAAAAATAAAACTATTTAAAAAAAAAATACAGTTTAAATAAATAAATGTAAAAAATGATTATTGTAAATATTTAATTTTTTTATTAATAAATATTCTGAATTTTGTGAAGATATTACTTCTATTGCCATCAACAACTTACTTAAGTTTTAGACTGATCTGATTTAGCTGAATGAGACTGATTTAAAACTCTTCTTTATTGCGTAAAATAATAAAATACAAATAAAATTAAATGAAACACCTTGACTTTTGCTAATAGTTTGAGCAAACGTTAAATTTTAACTGGTTTTGACCTTTTCGACTTTCATCTTTTTTTTTAATTTTTTATTTCAAGCATATCTTATCTGAAAATTATAGATTATTGTCTTATTTAGTTAAGTCAGCTTTGCCATTTATTTTAACTTTTAAATGTCTACCTATATCTATATTTATTAAATAAATATATTAATTAATTCAAATGTATATAAAGAATAATTACAAAATAGATATATGTAGTAAAACTTTTATTTTCCCTTTAATTTTGATCATAGACGCTAAAACTAAAGGTGAAGTACTAGAAGCTTGAACAACTACCGAGAATGAATAGTTCGTAATAGTGACCAAATAGCTGGTATAATAGTGAACTTTAAGTATACAGGGAAGAGAACTCGTGTATGGTATTAAAGTATAATAATTGTTAGGCAATGGTCAAACTATGTAAACATACGAGACGAAATATTCAAGTAGGAGCATAAATAGTTAGTGTAACGATTATGTTAAAATTGGCCAAAGATTAAGCAGATAAAAGTTAAATCGAAATAAGTAAAAGATAGTAAAAGAGAATAATAATTCAAAGACTCAAAAAGCATGCCTTGAGTAATAAAAGGGTATGATACAAAGTTTGACAAAAATTGAATAAAAAGAGAGAGAAACAGAGGATATAGACAGTCTGAAATACACTGAGTGTATAACTTTTGTATTGTTACTTGATATTTGGAAATAAAAGGGTTATAAACCCGTTATCTGTGTGTTAATTTTATTTAGAGATAATCGAGAGTTGTTTGTTAGCAAAATAATTCTCCAAAAGGTGAGTATCTTAAATTAATTAAGTAAATTCGCTTCATATATTATTTTATTTATAATTTATTAAAACAAATTTTGCTTTATAATTAAAGTTTAGGTTTAAAATTATTAGATTTTAACTAAATAATTTTAAAGTTAATTATAATAATTCAATTATGTAGTCGAGTATATCCTCTTATTAAAATAGTTAGAAACTTAAAAAACTAATTTTTAAATAAATTACTAAAATAAAAATAAAAAACATTTTTATAATTAAAATAATTAAAAATTGTATAAAACCTTTTAACTCTTCTTTTAAAAAACACACAAAATTTTAAAAAATACATATAATTTTATTAATGTAAGAAATTTTTAATTTTTAAATCAAATTTGTTATTGAATAAAAACTAATATATTATAAAATGATTTTTTCAAAATTTATATTAAAAAAAAACACCAATATTAAAAAAAATATATAGTATTTTAATTAAATTTTTTTATTTTCCTAACAAAAAATACAAAAAAAATAAATCAATCTTATCAAATTTAATTATATTAAATATTCTTAAAAAATAATTCATATAATTAAAACGGTTTAATTTTAATTTATTTAAATTATATAAATATTTGTACTGAAAAAAAATTTATTTAAAATTAATTATTTTAATATAAATAAAAATTAATTTAAATTATTATACTGATGAAAATTTTATGATTTATTTAAAATAAAAACGGAAGGTTTTAAACATTGTGTTTGTTAATTAAACAATAGAGGACAAAGAACAAATTACAATAATTAAGATCTAGTATTTGGGTTAAGAAAACATACACTAACTCTAAAACTTTTTAAAAGCTTCTCACTAACGTTACCATCACAAGTTGCCTACTTTAAGTGTTTACATCCAGTACGTCAATCTTAAATATCGGTCGATAGATCCCATCTACCGTTCCATTTTTTATGTACCAGCAGATTTACATTTACTATTATATGCAACAATAAACTTACAACTACTGATGTATATTTTATATACTGATGAATATCACATTTATCTTACTAGCAAGATAGACTTTCACTTCTAGACAGTTTTACAAGGTCATAGTGCTATTAAAAGTAGAAACTTGCGGTACTTCCATTACACATGCCTTTACTATTTCTAAGCATTTCTGTTTGCTTTAAGTTTTAGTTTAATCAGTTAGGTCAAATAATTAAATTCTATTACAATACTTAATTAAAATAAAAAATTTGTTACATCCTGATTAATGTTTCATTCTTTATTTTCAAATTTTGTCTTTCTTTATACTTATTAATAAAATATTTATAAATAAATTTATTTTTGGAATATTATTATTGAAATTAATTTTAAGTAATAAATTTATATTACAAAAAAAAACCTAAAAAAATATAAATTTTACTTTTCAATATTTTTAGTTAAAATTAAACTTAATAATTTAAAATTAATTAAATTAATTTTTATAAACTTATATATAATTTAATTAATTATTTTGTTAAAAAAAATTAAAGTTTTAAATTTAAACTGTATTATTTGGAAAAAATTATTGTTTTGGTCTAAAAAACTTTTTTTACAACTTTTATCAATAAACAAATATTTACTTAATTATTTTATTCTAATTTTTAATGGACCAAGATTAAAATAAATTATTTAAATTTATAATTTAGGCAAAATCTAATTTTTGTTTTTATATTTAGTATAATATAATTAATTTATACTTTGATTGTTTAACAATTAATTTTTTTTATTAATGTATCTTTATATAAACTTTTGACAAAAAAATATTTTTTTTAGACATTTTTTAAAAAATTATCTAAACAGTAGTAGGCGTTTAATCTAAATTTACAAAGGTGGAATAGGCGTGTAAAAATAAAAATTTAGTTTTAAACTAAAAGCAACAGGAATAATTATGGTATAATAAGTAGAAAATAGTCGATTATGGCTTTACAAAAATATACGCCTATTTCAAACTATTGTACTTTAATCAGTAAATTTCAGTAGCTATATTAGTTAAAATTATTTCAAACACAATATTACAAAGTAAAATTCTTTGCTTTTGATATTGCGCTTCCGTATTTTCATTATGTTTCGTGTTTGTTGATTGAACCAATTTCTTCGAATATATGAAATTCTAACATTTATATATGATTTTATAAATATATAGTACCAATAATATATATTTTTTTTAATTATATTTTGATAAGTTCAATTTTTTTTTTATTAAGTATATATTAATAGATATATAGAAAAGTAAACATCAAAGTATATGGAATTTTTATATATAAATTCAAAAGGCGCACCTCGTTGTCGATGTCAAAATAACTCAGTTGAACAATTCAGTAGCAATAAAAAGCATTGCAATACTAAAATCCAGTTTAGATGTAACTTGCAAGTTAATGCTTAAAAATGAAAATTCTGTTTCAATTTGTTTTAACTAAAATTTAATCTGTTTTGTTTGAAATGTTCGTCGGTAAATTTATTTACTTTTTTTCAATGTAATAAAAAAAACTAAATTAAAAATTTTTTTAGTTTTCTTCTACTATTTAAAAAGTAAGTAACACAAAAAAAAATTAAATTTTAAAACAATAGAAAATTAAAAATTATTAGTGCTTGAAATTTTAAAAATGCATGTTTTTCTAACTTTTCAATTTTAAATTATTATTATATTTTGAATATTTATTATCAATTAAAATTAATGTTAAAAAAAAATGTTTTAAAAAAACTTTAAATTAATGTTATAAAAACGGAAGTTAAATATTAATCAAGATTTAAAAAGAAAAAAATGAACAAACTAAAATTTTTATAAAGGTAAACAATTAATAAAAGAGTTATTTTTTAAAGATATAAATTTTTTTTTTTTATTTATTTTTTTTATATTTTATATTAAGTTTGTTTTATTAGTTATATTTTTATATTTTAAGAAAATTTAAAATTTTTTATTTTTTCTATTTTAATGGATTTTAAATGCAAAAATTTTGCTACATTTTTTATTTTATATTGCTTTTTTATTTCTATTTCGGTTAAAATTATTTTCTTTCAATTTTTAATTTTCTTTTATTCAAAATCTATATGTTTGTATTTTTTTTAAACTATGTTCATGTTAACTAATTTATTTAAGTTTAAACCAAAATTGTTTTGCTGACTGGCATTTCTTTTCAAAAAACAAAATATATATGTTTTCATATTTTTCTTTCTGCCATTTTTACCACTTCATTTTATTTCTTGATTTAGACAAAATTTATTTATTCTTTTAGGTTTACTGGTTTGACTCCGTCAAATTTTGTTTTTTTGCCACAAGTAGATGACTGCTTTTTAAAAAAAAAAAAATTTTATCACTTTTAATAATTGATTTTTTAATCAAATATTTTTGATTTATATATTTAATTGGTTTTTTTTTTTTATTTATTTTTGTTTTTGAATTTTTAAAAAATTATATTTTTTTATTTTTAAGCATGTATTTTAATATTTTGAGCAAAATAAAATTTATGCAATAACTTTTTCAATTTGTTTTGAATAGATAAATTATTAAAATTTAGATGCAAGATAACATATGTTTATTTTTTTATAATCTTAGTCACTCTTTTTTTTTTATAAAAAAATTAATGCAAAATTTTTAAAACAATTTTTTTTTTATACTCTTGAAAATTTTTTCTGATTAATTTTTTTTTTATGATACTATCTTTATTATTAAAAAATTTATTTTATTTTTTATTTGGATTGATATTTCATATTAATTTTAGAATTCAAAATCGTTTATTAACAAATATTTCCGGTTCACGTTTGTATTGATCATTCCCATTTTGAAAAATTGTATTTTCTTTTACTTTACGATATTTCGACCTGGTATTTTATATAGATTGTTTTTTTTCGGTCATAGAGAACAATGACCGCCGTGTTTTTGATATAAGGCCATTGCTGCATATGGTGATATCAAATAGCAGTCAGACTAGAAGTGCAAAAAAGGATGCGAAAGAATCAAATGTTTCATTATGTGATTGCTGGTTTGATTGTGCTTGGCGCCAAACCGGTTATCATAATATAAATCCACTAGTTGGAGCTAGTAATGTTATTTACCTTGATAATGTTTTTATAATTTTAAGTTAATAAAAATATGTTTTGTAAATTTTATTTAATTTTTTATTAATTTTAATTAGATTGAAATTAACAAGTGCAATTATTCTTATTGTAATTAAATATTTATTTTATAATTTTAGGTTTAACAAAGTCATTTGTTTTAAATTTTTGTTTTAAAACATTTTTTTTTTTTACTTTATGCCAAATTTAACAAAATCCAGTTTTTTTCAATTTGGTTTTATTTTTTTGTAATTTTTTTTAACTATTTCAACACCAATATATTTTATACAAACTGCTTGAGTCAATGTCTAACCATGACAAGTAAAGATGTTTAAGTGGCCTAAGCTATTTTCTTTATAACTTGTTTGGTTTGCTTATAAGTATTTTATTTAAAATAATGTGACAAGCTTTAAGAAAAAGTGAAAGAAGATGGGCGTTATTATGTTGAACATTTTTATTATATATATATATGTGTAGTAGCATTTATATATTAAAATAGTGGGTTGTTTTTAGTGGTCAATTTTTACCGCCTACTTATAAACTGAATCAACACGAATGTAGTGAATTTTAAGTTCAAAATGTATTTGTCAAAAGAATCTTATTTTTTTTATGTTGAAATTTTTACATATGGTTATATGCTATATAAAGAACCGCCTAAAATTGATTGATGCATGGCAGAGGTTAAATTTTAAACCACGCCTTATTTTTATTGGCTTTTTTACAAGTTTTTGTCAATATAAAGCTAACATTTTTGTTTAGATGAGCTTAGTTAATGTTTGTTATGCTTAGAGTGAATTTCTATTTTGGTTACTGTAATTAATAATGAAAGTGAATTAGTTATAGAAAAAAATATTAAGAAAAATTTCTAGGTGTAGTCAAAAAAATGTTAGTTTTTTTTATAAGTGCATATAAGATTATTTAAAAAAAATATATTTTAAAAATACATAATTAATTTTTTTTTCAAATTTTAAAAACGATTTAAAAAAAAAATTAGTGATTTTTTCTGCTTTTGAAAAGTTATTTATTTTGCGAATCTTAATTTTATATTGTTTAGAAAATTTTATTTTAAATATTTATTTTTAATTTTTTGTTAATTTTTAGTTTACTGTGAACTTAAAACAATTTAAATAATTTAATTAATTACTATAAAATTTACGTAATATTACTAATTTTTTTTTAAGAAAATACTAAAATTAAATAAAAAATTATAAAGTTTTTTTTGTGTTTATTTTAATTAAAAAATATTAAAAAATAGTTTTTATATTTTATTTACAATTTTTAAACTTGTGTTTGTGTAAATAAAGTTATAATTTTATTAATATAATATATTTTTTAATAAAATTTAATTTCGAATTTTTATTTTATTCAATTAAATAATTATTACAAAATTTAAGTTTAAATTAAAAATTTTATTTAAATTTGAATTATTTATTTTTTTTTATTTTTTTTTAATATAAATTTTTTGTATAAATTAGTAAATTTTATTAGATAATTATTTTCAAAAATTATTTATATTTAAATTAAAAATTTATTGTCTATGATTTATTGAGTTAGTGTTTAATTTAAATTTTTTTTTTTATACTTATATATATAGTATATAGTTTTTTTCTTCTATATACAGTTTTTTTTTTTGAATGCCACACTATTGCTTGTTTCTTTGTATTTTATCTTATATTAAAAGTAAAAGCAAAATTTTCAGTGAATCATTCTTTTGAAAAAACAGCAGTCTGATGTAGTCTGATTTATATATGTTATGAATTACATATTTTATAATTGAAAGAAAAGTAGCAAACAACTAACCTTTGGTTATTTTTAACATGTTTACAGCAGACGCCATTTCTTTTTTATTTTATTTTTTTTGCATGCTATATTTTGATCTATTTAGTATTGATATTCTATAAGATTAGAATGAATTGTTTGAGTTATTTATTTATTTTTTTTGTCATAATCTTGCTTTTTGAACATTTACAATTTCAACTTTTTTTTTTATTTTAACTTTAAATTTATAAAAAGTATTTTTTAGATATTTTTTTTTTTTGAAAAGTTTTAAATTTTATTTCTTATAATTTTTTTTTTATTTTTAGTTTTGTTATTTAATATTTTTTAATATAAAACTTCAAGTTGTTTAAAAAAAAAATAATATTGTATTATAAAGAAACTTGAACTTTTAACTTTTATTATAACTTTTTCGGTTATCTTATTAAAATTAAGTTTTTTTTATTGATAAAGTAATTTTATTTAATAACTTGAATACATGTTTATATATATTTGTATATAATATTTATAAAAAAAATGATTGAAAATTTTTTTGAATAAAAAATATAAAATGTTTAAATTTTTTATACAGACAACTGTTAAAAATATATAAAGTAAATAAAAAAAATGGTTAAATATATAAATAATAAAAAAATGAAATTTTTTGGTAAAAAAAAAAATATTTTAAATATGAAAATAAATATAAATATGAATATAAATGTAAATATGAAAAAAAGCGTTAAATTAATTTTTTTTGTTTCCCAATCTGTTTTGAGATCAGACTAAATACATTGCAGATGGTTGTAACACTTTGCCTGTTCAACAATCATTAGCTTAGTAAAGTGAGCCAAACGCTAATGATTTTGAATGATGATTTTAAGCTGCTTCAACTATTGTGAGAAAGAGAATAATTTTTGCAATGTAAATACTTTCTCATGCCTGGCAGAATTTTTCTGAACCATGCTTCAAGTTTTGATCCTTTTCACTAAAATTGTTGTTTATACCTCATTTTGATCTTTCTTGACAGCTTTGTATCCGTTTAAAATAAAAAAATGAAGTAAAAACATGTATATATAAATGATTACTTTAATCTGACCTGAACAATCAAATTTGATAATATAAGTGTTTACTATTTTAATTTTGTTTGTTTTTTTTTTTTATAATTTAACCTAAAATTTTAATTTTTTATAGGTTCAAATTTTTTATTAGTTTCAAATGTTAAAATTTTGTCTCAAGTAAGAATATCAAGTAAGAATTTAAATATTTAAATTTTTAATATTTATCAAATATATTAAAAATATGTTTTAATTTAAATTAATGTTTTTACAAAAATGACTAAAGTGCCAGTCAAAATATTAAAATTAAAAATTAATTTAAAATTATTTATATTTTAAAAAAATTTTATAGGTCAAAAAATTATACTTAAATTAAAATAATTTATTTAAATAATAAAACTATAAAAATTTCACTTAAAAGGTAAAAATAAATTTTAAAATAGTTATTAATTATTTTAATTAATTACTGATGATAATTATAATTTATATATTTATAATAAACTTTTAACATTCTACATTTAAAAAATATTTTATATATAATAATATTCTTAAAATTTTTTCTTCAAATAACTAATAATAAGAAATAAATAAAAAATTTAAAAATATCATGTGTTATCCAATTAAAATGATGAATGAGTTTTAGTTGTATTACATAATTTCAAAATAATAAATAACAAAACTCAATTATAGATTTTTTAAAAACTAAAACTTTATTTTAAGTATGATGAATAAGTAATCTTAACTTTTTTATATTTAAGCTATTTAAATTGCATCTAGTTATATAAAAATTTGTTAAATTTTATTAGTTTATCATTTTAAATCTAATTTTTGTTTCAAATTTTGCTGATCAATTTACTTAAAATAAAGCTAAAGATAGTTTCTTTTTATTATGCAGGTCACGAAGTAGATAGATTTTTAGGTTTCAAAAAGTCAAGCACCCACACACGCAACGTCACACCTTTAATCAGTGTGCTAATGATGATCAAAATATATTTTGTGACTTTATTACATTAATTGCAAAGCAACCTTAATTTATAATAGAAAGCAAAAATTTCAAAAAGCTAATATAAAAATAATATATAAAAAAAAACTAAAATTTTTGCAAAAAAATAATAAAATATGCAAAACATTATTAATAATAAATAAGTAGAAAAATAGCAGACAAAAATAATAAGTTTTTAAAACGTTTTGAACATATTTAAAAATGATTGGCGTATACTGATTGTTTGAAATGTGTAAGTTTAATGATAAAAAAGGTGAACAGAAAGATTAATTAATTAAATTTTTTTAAATAAATTATAGAATATATGAAAAATGAATGGAGTTACTTAAAATGAATTTGTTCGATTTTTAATTCAAATACCAAATCGCTAAATTTAATTTATTATCTAACTAGGTAATTAAAAAAATAATTTTAACATTAATTTTGCAGCCTTATTGTTAAAGGTAAGTTTTGGTTTTAAATTTTAAATATTTTAAATTTTTTGTTAAGTGCCAGTTAATAAAAAAAAAGTTACATAATAAAACTTTTATTATAATAAATAATAAATTATCTATATTTTTAAAAATTATTATGATACATATACATTTTTAAGTTTGCAGGAATTATCAATATAATAAAAAATAAAACTAACAGTAAAGTAAATAAAACTATTTAAAAAAAAAAATTTTGAAATTAACTTTAATAAATAATTTAATATTTTAATAAATAATTTTATAAATAAAAGTTTAGCAAATAAAAGTAAAATTTAATTGTAACACTTTAAAAAAATATCTCAATGAGTAAGACTTGTAAGCCATTGCGTTTTATGTATATTCTTTGGTGTAACGCTATAATAATAATGAATATATCTAGAACGCAATGTCCAGCTTGTTTTACATAATCATCCAAACATTTAAATAAATTATCAAATAATAAAATTTCAAATTAAAATTTACAAAAATTTAAGCTTTTTTAAAATTATAAAATTAAATTTTTAAGTAATACATATAATTTGGAAAGAGTAAAAAATAACTAACAAATTTAATATAAATTTAAATATGAGGGAAAGTGTTTTTTACAGGCGTTTAAAACTTTGATTATAATAATGAAGCTAGCATTTTAATTAAAATTAATCAACTATTAAATATTTTAAAATCTTATTCATATATTGTCCATTTTTTGTATAATATATTTTATTAATATATATATAAAAGTTAATTAAATTGTGTTTGAACATAATTTTTATTTGAATTAGTAAGTATAAATAAAATTAAAAAAATAAAATTAATATAATTTAAATTTTTATACAAAATAAAAAAAAAATTATTTGAAACTGAAATAAATAAAACTTTCAATAAAAAAATTTTAATTTTAAATTAAATAATAAATAATACAATAAAAAATAGTAAATCTTGTGGTAAAATTATTTAAATTTAATACGAATTAAAAAAAATACGTTTTAAATATAGTCCTTAAAAAATTTATATTTAAAAGCTATAACCTAAATCTTAAAACTACTAAAATTATTAAAAAAGTTATTAAAAAAAAAAATGTAACTTAGTTAAAAAATTGTAAATTTTTAAGGTATAAATTTTGATTATTCAAAAACTTATACTTAAATGTTTTAAATTAATCTAAGTTTTTTGTTGTAAGATTAAATAGAAGAATTAGTTTTTTCATTATATTACTAAAATCAGAACATAATATTCTTCACATGTTTTAATCAAAGAATTGAAAAAAATTGCGACATAAAATTTGATTCAATTATTATTAAGTAGCTATCAAAACTCTACCATATCTTGACAGAAATCTTAAAACTTTTCTTGCGTTATCTCTAAAAGCTAAAAATAATTTTTATTTTATTTATTTAAATAATCATTTAAAATTTATCTTAAAATATAGGTTTATATTTATTTTTAAATTAAAATAATTTTTTTTTTATTTTTTCATTTATTTAAATTAAATATTAATTTAATATTTATAATAAATCATTTAAATCAAATATTTTCTAAAACTTTTGTTTTTTAAAAAATATTTACATTGTTAAAAATTATTTTATTAGTAAGTAACAAAACAAAAAAAAAAATATATTTGTAAAAGCCACAATAAAACGTTTTTTTGCAATTTATCTTGATTAAACATTAAATATAAAAAAATTAAAAATAAAAAAAAATTTAAATTAAAAAATAAAATTTATAAAAAAAAATTGTTTTAAACATAACTTTTAAATTGCACAATAAAACGATAAGAACTAATTATTTTCTAGACGCATCATTTATAAAGTAAATCCTACCAAAAATATCTATTTAAAAAAATTATATATTTATTTATTTTTACTTAACAAAAATAAAAAGATTATCCATTTAATTAATTTTATATATTAAATAATATAATATAATATATTTAAACTAAAATAGTAACAAAATATAATTTTAATATAATTTTTGATTAAACGTAGGTTAGTTTTGACTAACTAATCCAGTTGTAACTCTTGTGCCTTACTTAACACAATATTTTAATTTTTTTTTTTTTGTTGTTTATTCGCTATATTTTGAAATTTTTAATGCATAAAAAAATGATCTTACTTTAACAAATTAAAGTTTTGTTTTTTTGCAAATTTTCTATTAAAATTAAACATTGTCAGCATAAAATTCAACAACTGATAATTCTAATTGTATAATTGTTTTCTTTAAAGATTTTAATAAAAATAATATTTATTATTTATTTATTATATTTTTTAAATAAAAATTACTAAATACTATAATTATTTTAAATTAAATAAGATATGGGTAAAATAAATTATAAAAAAAATAATAAAACATTTTATATAATATATCAAAGTTATTTTATAAATATAAAAAAAAAATTAATTCTAAAAATATTTAGTTTTTAATATAATTTTAATAAAAAAAATAAAATTTATAATTTATATGTTAATACTATTTGTAAAATTGTTTCCTAAATATAAACAATTATGATATAAAATTTTTTTTTTTATTTTGAATTCTAAAATCAATAACTTTATAATAACATTAAAATATATATTTTATAACTTCTGTATATTTATTTTATTTGTTTAATTTTATTTAAACTATAAAATTATAAAACTAAAAAAAATTTTTTTTTTATATCTATAAACTGATCGTTAAATTTATAAAAATTCAAATTCAATATTTATATATATATTTTTTATTGTATTTTTTGTTATATTTATTTTTATTTTTATATTTATTTTATTCAATATTATCAGTAAAAAATATTCATCAATTTTTTGTTTAAATTTAATTTTATTTTAACAAAAAGAAAAAGTCATATTTATTAAAGTATTCTAGTAACAATATTTCTATTTACTGAACCATAAAAGTTATTTAATTGAACGAATAAATTTTGTAAAAATAATAAATTTAAATATTTTTATAGATTTAAATTTTATCAAAAAATTTTTAATAAAAATGTTTTTTTTTTTTTTTAAATATTTTTGAAATTTATGCAAACAATTAATTAAATATAAATTTTATTTCAAACATTTTTAATCATTTTTTTTTTTTTAGAAATATTTAAAATTAAATATAAAAATTAAAAATTATTATTATTATCAAAAATTACTAAGTTTAAAAAATGAATAAAATTAAAAAACATAATTTTTGATAACGATTAAGAATATTGCTACTTTGAGTTTGAAAAAAATATTTATTAAAAAATTTGTAAAAAATTATTTACTGTTGTGTAATACTGTTGTGTTATACTAGTTTAGTTGTGTTCATGATATATTTCTTATTTGTCTCAGTATTAGGTTTTATTATGCAACAAATTATTTAAAATAAAATCACAGATCTTAAACTACACTTTTCAGTAAACTTTCTAAACAAAAATTTCCTAAAAAAAGTCTATCTCCGGGTCGCAATACAATTCAAGTGCCCGCTCAAGTCTTCTTGTTCTTTTTACATCATGTGTATGGACCTTCTTTTCAAAGTCCATTTCCGTGTAGTGTCTCTACATACTATCCCAGACATTCTGGCGCCTATTATATGAACACAGATGCTACACACCTGCCTAACAATTTGCTGTTTGTAACATACAGTTCACACGTCTATGATAAGACTTAAAAACTAATCCTTGTCAAATACATCAAATTAGCTTGTTTTAACACTAAAACTTAGTCATTCCACCCTTTTAATATTCTTACATTAACATTTACATTAGTACAAAATACACAATTAACATTACAAGTTGAGAAAACAATATTTTTTAACTAGAAAAATATTAGAACCGCAGCTAAATTACTTAACAAATTAAAAAAAATTAAAAGTTCTAATTATTTTTTTAGTATTTTTATTACTATAATACACATTATATATAATTATAATGTTTTTTTAAAATATCCAAAAAAATATATATTTTTTTTAATTTATTTATTAGATCACGTTTAGATAAGATTTTAATTACATTTTACTTCTATTTAAAATAAAAAATTAAATATTTAATTTAATATTTTTATTTTTTTATTAACACTATTAAAATAATTATAATAAAAAAAAAAATTAATTTTATATTTTAAAAATATATTGATAAAGGTTATTTTGATTTTAAATAAAGGGGGATACAAGAGACGAAAACTTTAATCTCGTGTTTATTTATTAGAGATTTTAATTATAATAACAGTAATATACTTAAACAATATAAATAAAACACAGAAAATATAAGTTTATTAAATAACAAATGGTGACAATAATAATCACTAACAAACTTACTAAATGTACATCATGATATATCTAAAATGTCGATATATCACAAAGTTCCTTCTAATCTGACATTATTAATTAAACAATAAAAGACAAAAAACAAGTTACAATATTTTGAAGACTAGCCCATCAAAATTAAGAATCAAACTAACTCTAAAACTTTTTAAAAACTTTTGGACTAACGTTACATAAATAACGTCTACACACACTAGTTATCTATTCTAAGCATTAACATTTTAGATTTTTACCAATAATTCTCATTTACCATTCCATTCTTTATGTAACAGCTGATTTATATTTATGCAACGATAAATTTAAAACTATTGATAAATATTTTACATAATAAACTTTCACCCCTAGACAGTTTTGCAAGGTATAGTGTTATTACAAGTTTGCAGTACTTCTCTTACACCATCTTTTACTATCTCTAAGCATCTTTGTTTTCTTTAAGTTTTAGTTTAATCAGTTAGCTCAAATATTCAAATTCTATTACAATACAGATTTTTATTAATTTTTAAAAAATTTTATCATTAATTTTTTATACTTTATTAATAAAAATTTATACTAAAATTTCTACTTATAAATAGACTGATAAAGTGTTTGATCTTCAGAAGTTACGTTCTGACTTCTTTCACTGGTATTGTTGTCACAGGTATTCCTTAATATTCTATTGTAAAGGATAAATAAAATAAAAAGGTATTAATATGGACTTTACAGATGTAACAGTCTTTTTTGTTACATATTATACATTTACTTAACATAGACTAATAATAATAATTAAAAATAACAAACACATTTTAGTATACAATTAATTAAAATTAAAATTTAAAAATTTAAAATAATTAAAAAAATTTATTAATTAATAAACCTAATTTTGATATATTGTATTTTGAATTTTAATAATAATATTTAATAAAAATTTATATTTGTAATTCAACTAGATAATTTGTTTTATTAAAAATGAAAATTTTTAAAATTTGCTTATAAATTGGAAAAACAAATTAATTTAATAAAAAATGATTACATAAAGATGCAATTTTTATATTTTAATAAATCAAAGTTTTTATTTTTTTTTTTTTTATAAAATCAATTTCACACATTTTTATTTTATCTATTTTAACAATTTTTATTTAATTTTAAATCTACAAAAATTATTTTATTTATTTTATTATTTTTTTATTTATTTTTAGTCAAGCATGTTTATACTAATTAAGTTTTACTTCATATTATTATTATATTATACTTATTTTTTTTTATTTTTAGTATATTTTTAGTATAATTATTTTGTAAAAAAATTAACTTATTAATTTTCTTTAAATAAAAAAAAAATTAAAAAATTTACAAATAAAATACTTTAATTTAAAAAATCTAAAAAGTTATTTATTTTTTTTTTTATATTTCAAAAATAAACTTTTATTTAATCTTTAAGTAATAGATTATCTTCAGTTTTATTTTTCAAACATTATTAATTTCATTTTTTATTTTAAAAATTAATAATTTAAAATAATGTGTAAGTAAATGTTATTTATTTATTTAATTTTAATTATATTAGTAATTTTTAATTATGTATAAAAAAAATAAATAATAATTTATAAAAGTAATTTAGTTTATTATTCACATCTAACCATATGTTTTTTAAATACTTTTTTTTTAAAATTCATTTGTTTTGTAAAATTAAACAAAAATCAAATAATTATTGTGAATTATTTTAAACATATTAAGAATAATAAATCTTCTAATATGAGAAGCAAAGCAAATGCGAAAAACTTAAACATAATATAAGTAATAAAAAATTATAGCAATAAACAAGTGTCTTAAACAAATTCAGACTAGCTATGATCATACTTGTGCATCTAATGTTTCAGCTCCACCAACCTTGAGGTAAATACAATTTAGGACGTTGACCAAAAGCAGATAGCTAAGATAATCTCTTCAGAAGAAAAAAGCCACAAAGAATTTCATAGTTTGGGTAGAATTGGTTAAAAAAGTAAGACAATAGAGCAAACTGGTGACTAACAAATTATAAAGGCATAAAACAAAATGCTAAGATTAAGAAAAGAAAAAAAAGATTTGCAAGAGAAAGACAAAACAAAGTTTTTGGTATTAAGTTTTGAGCGATCAAATAAGCAACATCTTAATGTTAAAATGAATCTCTGACCATTACCTAAGAAAGCGAGTGTGTTAATCAAATTTATTTAATTACAAATAAATTCACATCATAAACAATTTTTTTTTATTATTTCATAGGTTTAAATTTAAAAATCATATTTCTTATGTGGTCATTTACAGTTCATATAACTCTATAAAACTGTTTATTCAAGTTTAATTATTTTAATAGTTGTATTTTCTAGTTACATTTAAATAATTTACTTTGCAATAAAAAGTAACATTAATAGGATTTATTACAAATTAAAATAAACATAAATATTTATAATTTAAGTAAAATATATTAAAATCATAGATAATATAAATAAAAAAATCATACTTTGTTTAACTTAAAATTTATTTTATTTAAAAAAAAAAAAAAACATAAAAATTATTTAAATTTAAATAAAAAAGAATTTTAGATAATTATTAACTACTTATCATAAAAACTAACATAAAGTTATAAATTTTTTATTTAATTAATTTTTTTTTATATACTCAATAAATGTTAATAAAAAAATAAATAAAATTAATTTTATTTTTATCTTAGATAATACAAAATATATCAAAACTATAATATTTAATAAATTAAATAAAAAATAAATTTTATTACATTATTAAACTGTAAATGAAACATGATAAAAAAATTTTAAATATTCATAAATAAAAGAAAAATAAAAAACATTTAAATAAAATAAAATTTATTTTTATTAGTATAAAAAAATAATAGTACAACAATGTTTGTTTATTTTTTCTTAAATATTTTTATATAAAACATTTTTTATTTTAATAATCTATTAAATAATAATCTATTATTATTTATTTAAAATAAATAGCTTAGGTTTAAAATTATATACTTAATTATAATAATTTTATATTTCAAACAATTTTAATTATTATAATATTTTTGTGGTATAGCTATATTTTTTGGAATTAAAATGTAATTGTAATATGTTAGAAATAAAAAGTTTAAATATTTTTTTTTCGTTAAAAATTAAAAAGCATCTTAATTTATTTAAACATTTTAAAATTCTTTTTTTCTTGTTTTTATATTATATTTTAAATTTTTTTCAAATATTTCATAGTTATTTACTTTTATATTATTACCTTTAACTTATTTATTTTAATTTCAAAATTACATAGTATTTATAAATTTTTTAAACATTTATTATTTTATATATTCGAAACCATTTATTTGAATATTTTTATGTTTTAATATAAAAAAAAAAATTTTTTAAATTTTTGAATATTTAATTTGAATAACTTTTTTTTTTTATATAATAAATTAAACAATTTTAATTTTTTAGTGTTCTGCTACTATTATTTCTAATATTAAATAAAAACCCAGAGAATGACGGTTTCATGGAGTCGTTTGCATTACTTTCTTAATATGCGTTACTGTCTTTTATGTATTATAATGCTTGGTTATATTGCTATTATAAAACCTTGCTTCTCTTTACGCGATTCTTCACAAAATTTCAGCTTCTCTTAGCTAGAGTCTCAGTATCATAAAATTAATATCAAGCTTAGACTAAAATTCCTTGCCTTTGACTTGCTAGTACTCGAAATTTTGATACTTTGATACTTTCGCAGTAATCAAGTTGATACTTTCTTCTACAATTCGTACTTCTCTCAATTTGTTATATAATTCTAATACTCAGCTTCCAAATACTCTTTTTTTCTCTGCAGCTAAGACATCAGCTTCTAATCTTAAAATAAATACAAATCAATTCACAACAATTTAATATTTAACACATAATAAAACAATAATTAATTAATTTTTAATGATTAAATCATAAAAATACTTTAAATAATATATATAATACAAAATTTTATATATATATTATATTAATAATAATATAACTTATAATTTTTAAAATTGTTATTTAAAAGATTAAAGTTTTTAAATATAATATAAAAAAATAATTATTAAAATATAAATTGTGGAGATATCCACATATAATAAAAAACTAATTTGATACTACAAGAGTTAAAAAAAACAATAGCTTTACAACAAAATGTTATAATTAAAAATTATTTTATTTTTATTTTAAAATTTATAATAAATTATTTATGTATAATTTATAAATAAAAATATAACTTTGATGTAATATTTATTTATAAAATATGTAAAGCTCTATTGTAATTAATGTCTTAGCAGAAATTTCTTTGCTTAGATTGAAGAGTCGATAGTATCAAGCATACAGCACCGACGTTTATCCGGTCCTTGCTAGACAACTCGACTTTACCTCAATTTAAGAGATTCTACTGCGTAGTGTTTTGGTACGTGACTCACTCACTGGTTGCTAAACTTAAGGACACCTAATAGTCTCGTGTTGACTAAAGTATGCTACCTCAAGAAATCACCTGATCTGCTATACCTTTACATCTAGTCACTGTCTGCAGCAGTCCTTGTAAAGAAGATGTAGATAGTGATTGATTGGCTAGAGACATGCTATCAGTTGTTTACTTAAAGTAGGACCAATGAGTCAGAATTCCGAGCAGACACAAGTCCAACACTACCAGACTTAAAGTGATTAATAATGAGTACTGAGTCTGCTAAATCTAGACCATAGATGTAAAGGTAAAGTTTACATCGATAAGTTTTTGGTAAACAAGTCCGGTTGTTTACGGAACAAAAAGAAAACGGTCATTAGAGATTTTGCTCTCAGACAGTCAAGAAAAGAAGATTTTCTTCCAAGTCTGTAACTTTAAAAATTTAAACGTTTAAATAAAGACAGGGTTATAAACCCTTTTTCTATTGTGTCCCAATCATTGAATGCTAATCAGATCCTACTGATTTACATTCTTCCTACAACCGACAACAACTTTAAATTTTTTATATATTTAAAATATTATAATGAAATTTAATAATATACAATAAACTTTTTTATGTGTTTTTTTTTCATAATAAAAAATTAAATATTTATTAATTGTTTTTGTCTTTCATTCATTTTTATATAAATCTAAATTAAGTTTATTATTCATTTTATTTAAATTAATATTTTTTATAATAAAATAAAAAATTAATAAATATTATTTTTTATGTATTTATTTGTATACTATAAATAAATCTGATAATAAATCTTAAATATATTAATTTAACTTTAAAAAATTTTGTAATTTTTAACATTTTTTTTAATAAATTGTATTATACTAAACCTAAATTTAATTCAAATTTAATTAAAAAATTTTTTTTTCCTTGTTTTTGACATTTAACTTAAATTTAAAAAAATTAATTGTAATTTTTGCTTATTAGTAATTAAAATCAAAATATTAATGTTTTTTTTTAGAGTATATTATAAAAATTATCTGATTTGTTCAAGATAATTTTTATTATTTTTTTTAAATTCAAATAGAAAGAAATACTAATAGAAATATAATTTTAATGAAGTTTATATTATAGCAATTTAATTTGATTTACTTTAAAAGCCGCTGAAAGCTTGATTTTTTTTATTTTTAAAATTTTTTTTTTTTATATTTAACTATGTCCCACCTTTATCTTTTTTTTTAATACAAAACTTTTTTATTTTAATTTGAATACAATAATAATTATATTTTGCATTCTTTATTATCTAATCATTTTTTAGGTTAATATTTTCATATTTATTAAATTTGCATATAAAATAGTTTATTTAAATTTTAAAAAATTAAAAAAAAAAATTTAAAAATTGATTTATAATTTTTTTTAAAATCAAATATTTAATTAGTTTTTATTTTTAAAAGTTATTTTTAATTTTTTTTTTTTTATATAACTAATGTTTAATTTATAAACTATATTAATACTTTTATATTATTTTTTGACGTTCATGTTTAATTTTTAACATTTTAACAACTTCTATTAAATTTAGTAAAAATTTAAATAAATAAATTATGCAAATTTTAAATTGAATTTAATAAATTAAATTTTATGAAATTTTCTTTTTTTTTAAAAAACTTTGAATAAAAATTTTTAAATAATAACTTAATAAAAATATATATATATATATCTAAATAATTATGGTACAAATGTAATTTAAAAAAAAAAAATTATTTTTTTTGTAAAAAAAGTATTTTAATATTATTGTTGAGTTAATGTATAAGGTGTAAAAGGAGTCTTATGACCTTTTGCATTTAAGTATAATTTTATATTTAATTTACTTAAAGGGACAGTTACATTTGTAATGTCCATATTAACTTTTATAATATAATTTTTTTTTACAACAGAATGTTAAGAAAGAATATGGCGTTGTCTATGACGATTGTTTTTGTTTGATTTTCTATATTTAAGGACAGAGATAAACAGAGAAAAGGCATAGTTGAAATCTGGTTTGAGAAATAAATTTATATTCATTTAAAAAAATTTATTTTTGTGCATCAAACTAATTATTAAACTTAATTCTTTACTGAGACAAGTTGGTCATGTTGGCGATGAACCCAATCGATGCACCTGTCTCTAATAAAAGCTTTAAAGATGATTCTATAAATCAAGAATCTCAACAATTATTAATTTCAAATTTATAATTATTTATTAAATTAAATATAGATTATGAAAAATATATATTGTAACCGATAATTTATTAATAAAACTTCAATTACAACTAACTCTCCGTTTGTTTATCCGAGTCTTTTATACTCTGTCTTTAGGCCTTTTCTCTTAGGTCTGTTGCCAAAGGTTATGTAACAAACCTTAAACTTTTATGTTACAACTCTTTTATTTGGGAATTTCATAGTTGCTCATGGTGTCATTCTTTGTCTGGATCCTTTAACGATTGTTTTACGGAGGGATATTAAGACTCCTTTATCTAAAGCTCATTAGAACACGGAAGTTAAACTGTGGTCCACCCAAATCTATCTTTCGGAGATTAAGAGCATTGCCTCATTATTTACCTCAGCGCTAAGGGAACAAGGACTCTTAACCATTTACATATAATTACTGTGTATATGTATTTTTATTAAAAGGTTCACTACAATATTTTATAAAAAATTAAAATTTTAAATTTATATTTTATATTATTTTATTAGTTAATTAATTTTTTAAATTTTCAATATAATAAGTAAATAATAATAATCTAATTGTCTATTAAATCAATTTTAAAGAAAAAAAAATAAATAAAAAATTTAAGAAATCTTTTTTATTAAAATATAAAATTTTAGTGTAAATAAATATCATAGAAAGATGTTATTTAAATTAAATAATAGATTTTAAAAAATTAGTTTTACTTTTAAAAATTTAATGTTTAATATTAAATTTAAGGTTAATATATTAATAAAAATAGTTTTTTTTATCATTATAAAATAGGCAACAGTTAACATCAATTGTTTTATATTTTAGATTACTTTTTAATAAATCTATTTTTTTAAAAACTTATTTTCCGGATATGATACAAATTTAAAATATATTAATATATATATTTATTTATTTTTAGCGTGTTAACAGCTCATAAATTTTTAATTCTGATTTTTTATTTATTATATTTTTTTTAATTTTGTTAAATAATTCTGACAAAGAATTACAAAACAATAAAAAAATATATTTTTTTTTTAAGAAAAAGGTAAAGAATCGATTTTTAAATTTGTGGCAATTATATAAAAAAAATATTTTAAAAACAGGAAAATTGGTAAGATATAAAAGTATTAATAAAAAAATAATAAAAATCACATTCGTGACTGTAAAAAAATATAATTTGTTAAATGTATTGAAAAATGAGTTCAATAAATTTTACACAAATTACATCTTTGACAAAATAAATAAACAATAAAATAAAAAAAAAAATAAATAAATAATATAAAATGCAACAAACTTATTTATTATTTTTCTAAATTATAAAAATTTTGATACATTAAAAAATTAATAACAAATTAAAAATGTTTAATTTATTACAATTGTAATATTGTTATTTTTATATATTCAAACATAAAAATTTTGTAATTAAAATAGTAACAAATAAATAATTTTTAATAAAGAATTTGATGAATATTATAAAGCTAATTAAAAATTAATTTAAATTACCAGTAATTATTTGTGTAAAGCTTTTTTTTTATTTTATTTTTCTTTTTAATAAAATAAAGTCTTTATTTAATATTATATCTAACTTGTTTTTTTTTTATTTAAAATAATTTATTTTTGCTAATTGGATTTTACCCACATTATTTTTGATAATACAAATTTAAATTGTTAAAATTTTATTTATACCTAATCAAAAGTTGCGTGTTTTATTATTTGCATGCTAATTTGTTAAAACATCTTGAAAAAAATAGAAAAAAAAACATTTTTTTTTTTAACTAATTTAAATTTGATTGATCGAATGTAGACACATTAAAACGTACACATAAATCTGCAATAAAATTTATATTATAAATCAAAATTTAAATTTTTTTATATCATAAAAGTGATGTTGATTTAGCACATGATTAGATGACGCAAAACATTTTTGACTTATTAATTATGAAATGAAAAATAATAAATAAATAAACAAAAATGATTTGAATTAAATGAAAAACTGACATGCAGAAAAAAAAACGATAATTCAACAAATCCCTCTGGCTTTAGAATATTTTTCTTATGAATTATGTAGAGTTTTAATTGGAACGACATTAAAATAAAAAGAGGCATAAGTATCAAAAGTTTGAAAAGTAAAACTAAACAAGACTAACGCGAAATTTGCAGAAAAATTGTCGTTGGACTGATTTGGTGATAAGAAATGGATTGAATGAGAATGTGAGTAATTAAAGCTAAGCTCATAAATTTTTTATAATGATTAAAATTTATTAAGCAATTAGGAACAAATTTAATGTTAGAGACATAGTTACAAAATTGGCTTTGATAAGTAAAGTTTTTTTAAAGAAAGCGACCAGAAACGAGAAAAGAATGGATTAAGAGAAAAGCAGACGCTTGCTGTTTAGAGAGAGAAAGTGAGAGAGATAAACGGCAAAAAAATAAACGAGAAGCAAATAACAATTAGAGAAAGCAATTAAGGAACGGCAACTAAGAAGCGCAATTAAGAAACGCAATTAAGAACTAGATCAAGAAATGTAATTAAGAAATTTAATTAAGAAAAATAATCAATTATGCATAGCGATGAAAGTTCGTCAGAGTTTCTAGCGTCATCTGAGGAGCAAATACAAAACGAGTCAGAAAAATTGCGTTTGTGGACCAACAGATAGCAGACAAGAGAAGCAAGATTTGTTTAGACGAACTGCGCAAGAATCAAACGTCATTTAGATCATATGTTTTGTGTTTTTATTTACGTTTTGCCAAATGATAAACAGCTTTAGTGGGCAAAATGCTTTTCTGGCTAAGTTTTCTAATTAGTCTGTTAATTTGCTAATTACCCTAATCAGTGTAGACTAAACCATTTATTATTATTCAATTACAATCAATTATATCGGTTGAAATTGGTGTTTACAAAAATCACCTGCCACTGCTCAGTTCGAGGTGCTTTTTTGCACAAATCGCACATCGATCAACATATAATTCACTGGTAAGTACAGCAACACCATTGTTTGTTCGCATTGCTTTGGATCAGACCATTCTGTCTAGGCCTTGAAAATCGTGATTGCCAGTTGCGACACTGATTGAATGCCAATTTCTAATTAGTCAATTAATTAGTTGCTTTTCTTGGTCTCAATGTTGGTGTTTGTAACATATCTAACATTGACAAGATAGCCACATAGTAAGCTTTATTTAGCTTCTCATATTTCACATAATGTGAATTTAAAAGCCAAAACTGCAAAATTAAATAAAGATGAGAAGAGATGCGATGTGAAAAGTGTAATTGGTTTTTATTTAACTTTTAAATGCACCGTAAACACAGCATACACGGAATGCATAAAATTTTTCTCATTTTTCCAGCTTTTTCAAGCATTTTCAGACTTACACACTGCTTCAGACTTTTTCAAGCTTTTTCAAGCTATTACAGCTTTCATTTTCATAAATGTACGCATTCAAGCTTTTCAAAGTACTTGATTTCGAATCCAATTTTTTCAAACTGGCCAGCAAAAGACGCATTTTTAAGAAATGCGAGTAAACAAAGAAACTTGTCGATTAATTTTTTTTTTTGTAATTTTAAACTCATAATGTATTAATACGCACAACATATTAGCAGGCAATAGAGCCACCATAGTTTAAGAAAAAACAGATAAAGAGTGAGGTGAACAAAGTAATAAATAAGGAGCTGATATAAATCCAAAAATTACAATTGTTCTAAAAGTAAATCATAATGGTCTAAACATTTTAGAGTTGATCTAAACTGTTTTGAATTAACTTGGATTGTTCTAATTTAACTTTTATTATTTTGAGTTGGTTTGGACTGTTTCAAGTTGAATTAAAGTATTTATGTTGGTCTAAATAATCTAAAATTAGTTTTAAAATTTTTAAATTTGTCTCAACAATTTTTAGTTTATTTTTTAGTGTTGTTTTTTTTTTATTAATTTGGCTAAACTATTTCCGTTTTTTTGCCAGCCATTTTTGTTTAACATGCCATTTCAAGTGCAAGAAAACATCTGAATACATATATCTAAAACCAAGTATTCGAGCAAAACATTTTGATACAAAAATGTCATAACGATACACACCCCAAACTTAAGCTAGTGAACATTTTAGATGAAACCTGTCACAGGTGATAAATCACACCTACTAGCCTGACACTTGTTCAGTCACGCCTTTTTTACATATATTTGCACATCCTGTTTGTTTGGCATCGTGTCCAAAAATTAGATTTTTAATTTTGGCGCCGTTTCTGTAGCCATTCAAATAACGTAAGCATATTCATGTCGGTGGAAGCTGTCCAGTGCATGCGTTGAGAAGAGTTCGCCATTATGGTGCTATGCTTGAAGAGGTCTGGAACTCCAAAATTTGACTTTACATTTAAAAGATGTCACTCACACTATTGGCTATAATAAAATACTTATAATAAAGCAAACTTATTCAAAAAAAGGTAAATTTTTTGCCTTCTTTCTCTTTGTGACATTGAAAGATGTTGAAAAAACAGTCCTTTCTGGGCTATTTCAATGATGTTCACGTGTATTTAAATTAATTCTGTTTTTTTTTTAAGTTGGACCCTGAATATTAAATATGTATTTATTTGTGTGTTATATAAAATAATAATACATATATTAATATATTTGAACGGGTTTTAAATAGATAAATTGTTTGCACACACACTCACGATTCTAGACAAGCCACAACCTTGGGCGTCTTGCCATTTGCATCACACCTCTGCAAAATGAAATACAAAAATAAACACAAAATCAAGCTGGATTTTTGTATTTTTAAATTTATTTCAAACTTGATTTAAATGAAAAATTTAATTAGTTTCACATATAAGTGGGGGAATGTTGGTGAAGTTTGGTAAGGCTATTGTGTTCACAATTTGATTGAATGCAACATCTTAATTTAAGTATTGGGCTAAAAAAGAAATTTAAAAATGTCTTTTTAAACGTAATTTATTTCAGTCAAACATTTGCTTCACCTGTGCATGTTTACAAATTGTTTTACTAAAACATAAATTACTAAATATTATTTGATATTGTTTTGTATATTGTTTTGATTTGCCTAATTTCATGTTGATCTTGTTTTTTGTTTTCTGTTTTTGTTAATTTGAAACTTTTTGCTATTTTTGTAAATTTAAAAACACGGTTAAACCTTTGGAAAATTAGTGAAAGAGTGAATATTGACATTACAATGTGAATGAAGAGATAAAATGTTTGTCAGATATATATCTGCATTTTATTTGTTTTAAATCGTTAAAATAAAGCTTTGAGTATTTAAAACATTTCATACTTATGATAAGCTTAGTAATATCTGAATGTGAGATTTAATCTGTCACCAGCAGCTGAAAATGTGAACGGTTCTGCACTGATGTATGATTTAATTGTGAAACTAGTGTTTTAGCATGTTTGCATTGTGTTTTGTTCCTGATTACTTCTGATTGTTAGAATCTGGTTGTTTCTAAACCTAAAGAAGACTAAAAAAAGGTAGTTTGGTGTAGAAACAAGTTGACCAGTTGGAAAGTTGAACGCAGCTAGGTTATGGAAATGATTTTATAGACAAGATATTCAAGATAGTTGTTGTAAATATAGTGAATTATGTAGATGGTGTGGATTGCGTAGACGGTGTGAATCAGTAGATGGTGTGATTTGGTAGATGTTGTGAATTGATAGATGGTGAGGGTTAAATGAATTAAATAGATGGATTAGATTAGGTGAATGGTGTGGATTTGTTAATCGAAACTGTTTGAATAGTTGATCATAATTAAAGACGAATCAACGTTGTCTTCCAGAGCATGCGTGCTAGATTTGTTTACATTTTGAAAGCACTTTGTTGTGTTTTGGTAAAGCGTGCAAATAGCTTATTTGCACGTCAAAACTGCGCAGTCTCTAGCCAAGCCAGGAGTTGGAGTGCATTTAAACTTGTGCAAGCCTGCGAATAGTCTGCAGCTCCTTTGTGACAAAGAGTTTTGGTGATTGTGAGCTGGCCCGTCCAAACGACCCCAAAGTCAAAAAAGACTTCATCTTCTCATCATCTTGTCTTGTAATCTTCATGTTCACTACCTTAGAAGTGCTCATGCGATTGTAAGTGTCTTATGTGTCACATTCTCAATGGTTTGGGCCTAAGAACTGTGTTGCTTTTTTCCATCTTTTCTGCTATTCTGTTCCTTCTTTTTTATCTATTCTTACTTTTGTTTAACTTGTTTATACATAGTATACTGTCATGCTGGCGATTACTTATTGGTCGATTTATTTTTATTTACAATCCTAAATCAAACAGATTCTTTCAATTAGTTTATCTTAGCCATTGTCAATCAAGTGTTTGCTCATTAGCCATTCATCTTTTTATTATATTTTTATTACGCAGTGTGTTTGCATCTGTTTTTTAGTTGGTGGTCTTTCAGCAATCTTCTTGGTTAATTGGTTGCATCTAGTTAAATTGGACCATGGTTAGAATAAATCAATTAAATGGGTTTTAATGTGCAAAAATTTTATCAAATTGTCATTAGTTATTTATTGATCAATATGATCAGATTTGTCTTAGTAATCATATTAGAGTAAAGAAATAAGTTTTGTTTAATTTTAAACTATTAAGAACGCTTTGTGTGATTTTAAGTTTATTTAAATTTAATTTTTCGTTTAGCTTTTTTTTTAGCTTTTCATTTAGTTTTTTATTTAATTCTTCATTTAGTTTTTCATTTTGTTTTCTATTTAATTTTTTATTTTGTTTTTTATTTAAATTTTAGTTTTTATTTTTGTCCGTATTTTTATTTCTATTTTTACCAATATTTTGGCCTTTATGTAACAAGCCTCTTTCTTTGTTACTGGTCTGGTCAAACCAGGCTAGTCTAAACCAGGCACTATCGTTTGGCCTGTGGCCTTTGTTTTAAAAATTAAATTCATCTTTTTTTATTATTTTTTACCTTTTTTCTTTTTTTTTTTTCTTTCTTTTTTTTTTCTTTCTATCTTTCTATCTTTTTTTCTTTCGTTCTTTTTTTCTTTCTTTCTCTTTCTTTCTTTCTTTCTTTCTTTCTTTCTTTCTTTCTTTCTTTCTTTCTTTCTTTCTTTCTTTCTTTCTTTCTTTCTTTCTTTCTTTCTTTCTTTCTTTCTTTCTCTCTTTCTCCCTTTCTTTCTTTCTCTCTTTCTTTCTCTTTCTCTCTCTCTCTCTCTTTCTCTCTCTCTCTCTCTCTTTCTCTCTCTCTCTCTCTCTCTCTCTCTCTTTCTCTTTTTTCTTTCTTTCTCTCTTTCTCTCTCTCTTTCCTTTTCTTATATAAACACTTTTGCTACCGCAGAAAAGACACATGCACACACCACTACCTTGTTAGACTTTTAAATTAGACCTGCACTGTCTTAAATATAGTGATTAACTTGTATTTACTTATAAACAATAGATATTTAATCCAAGTTGGTTATATTTTTATTTTGGTCATTTAATTTAACCACAATGCACAAGCATATGTGCATGTTTAACCACATGTATCAACTAATGTTGATTTGTGGTCAAACTGTTATAGTTGAAAACAGGAAACAGGTGCTGTGGTCTAAGACAGCGTTTGTGTCAATATTTTTTACAAACTTAAAGCTGGGAAACGTGTTCATCATTTAATCTTATTTCTGTTTACTAAGCCAGACTTTACTTTTCATCCAATCTGGCTAATCTGCTATGTAATCAAGCTAATTTCAAATCAATTTCAGTCAGTGGCAATTTAAACCGTTCCACACGCTGCAACTTTTCTGTGCAACTTGTTTGCCACTTTTTCTGGTTAAACAGGCCCTAGTTTTCATTCTTCATGATCATTTACTTAACTACACACTTTAATCATCATCATCATCACATTCATCTTACAGACGCACACATTTCAATTTTCACTGCTTAACTTGATTATTATATAATGTTATGTTTTCTCTACTACTTACAGAAACAGCTCAATAGGATCCCATCTAGAGATACACGAATAGGAGATAGTGAAAGAAGAGAAAGAAACAAACACAATTTTATGCCAGCGTACTTTCCTCAATCATAAAAATATAAGCGAGAAAAAAAATTAGAAATTCAGCTTGAAAACAAGATTTATAAACTTGAAGAAACCAAACAAGCGTTTTTAAGAAAATAGCAATAATATATATTAACGTATATATTTATATTATAAATATATGTATTTATATTCATATATATATATTTATTAGAAACGACTAGCAACGAGTGTAAACAAAGGCAAAGAAGTTAAGAAACAGAAAAACAAGCATTGTAAAAGCTTTTCATTTAGTTGCACCATTGGCTTTTTACGTTCTGGTGAACAAGATCAACTTGTCAATTTGCGGCAATAGCTAAAATTTTTGGATAATTAATTTATTCATTAAATCACACAAAAATCACCTTTGTAAATTATAGTTTAAAAGACGCATTATATCAACAAGAAATAGCACTATCCCGATTGATTTAAACAAATTTTAGCTGCCCCATTCATTCATTGTTAAACTAATTTAAGAGTTTGGTCTAACATTGATCTTAATACAGTTTGTTTTTTTGCACATCTTGAGCCCAAACTTTAATTAAGGCTCGTTTTGACCATTCTTATATTGAATATGATGAAGTAGGTTTGACTAACGCAAATGCGATTTGGATTAAGCTGCAAATTAATTGCTATAATTTATCAACCAACTTATATCTAAACAAGTTAAATGTCTGATTGAATGGCAGACAAATCCAGTTCAATTGGCAAAGGGGGGATAAGTGCTGCTTCATCTTCTTCAGGCAAAAGTGTTGTAACGGTTGATTCATTCTCGTTATCACCAACATCATTGTCTTTGATCACATCATCGTCCACATCATCGGTGCAGCCAGATTTTGATCAAGATAGTACCATTTCACGTTCCCCTATCCGAACAAGGTTAGCCTTTAGAACAATTTAAATTTATTCTTTCTTTATATTGACTGATTTAGTATAAAGGTTATTGCAAAATAAAATTAAGTCTAATTTGATCTGTTAAGATTCATCTAGCTCGTTTTCCGTCAATTTTACATATTTAATTTGCGCAATTAGATTTAGCATGTGATATTTTTTATTATGATTTTTTTGTTTAACTTGTAATTACTTAATAACTAAATGCGCACTTCAGTTTTACCGTTAAACATTTAATTTTTAACTGACACTAGCCAAACATTTGTCAAAATATTTTTATTACAATCTTTACCGCTTTTTAATTTATTTTGTTAATTTTTTGATCAATTTTAATTTGCTTTCTTTAATCTTTCTTTTATTTTTATTTTATTTTTTTTAATTGAACAGGTCCAAAACTCGTGCATCTAAAAGACAAGCTAACTTTAATTTTTCTGAATCAAACAACACTGTAAATAATAGTTGTAGCAGCGCTAGAAGCCCGTCGTCCTTATCTAAAAAAGTGAAAAAATCATCTAATGCATGTAAGTTAAAAGATATTAGTTGCTAAATATTAAAATAAACATCTTGAAATTTTTGGCACTCGATTTGTTTTTTGTCAAAATTTGCATTTGAGACAAATTGGCTTGGTTTTGAAGCTAATGTGTTAAACATAAGAATAGCACAAATTTAAGGTTGTGCTTTACAAATCTAAGTAGTCTGGTCAAAGTTTGCTTTTTTGCCAACATTTATTTGTCTATATTATAAACTTTCACCTAAAAAGTTGATTTTTTTGTTTAGCTTTCTTAGGCCTTTTAGTTGAATACTTAAAGAGAAGATGAACTCTTTCTAGATTTTCTATTGATACTTTTATTAAATCACATGTGTTTAATTAAAAAGTTTAAGCTTATATTTATTGTGCTTTATTAGTTATATATTTATTTTAAAAGATAAGAGTAGAATAATAAGGATTATAAATAAAATGAAAAGATTATTTTTTAGTCAATATTAATAAAATTTTATATTTTTTACATTCAGCATTAAATTCATCACAAATAAATACGATAGAACAACAACATTACCAACAACAGCAACATCACCAACAACAACATTACCAACAGCAGCAATTGTATAGTGGAAATCAATTGAATTTGACAAATAATAGTAATATAACAAATAGCTTAAATCACATCAAAGCGTCAACTAGTAATAATTGCGATAACGTATCAATATCGTCAAGTGCAAAAGCAACTAATTTAAACAAATATTCTAATATTTACAATTACCATATTGGTCAGAATAGTAATCGCTATTTCGCCGAAAGTAGTAATAATAATCTAAGCAAACGAAGTAAAAGAAAAGCAAATTGTGGAAGAAATAAAAGAAAAGAGATTAATACAGTGGAACAAAACAATTCAGTCGCACTTGTATTTAATAAATCACATTCAAACATTGACAACCTAGATAACGTTAGCACGGCAGACTACGGATCTGAGAGCAGCGTTAAGCGGGCTAAACCAACACAGCAAAACGATTGGTGTGGAGAAGACGAAATTTCAGACCAAACCAGCGAAGGTAGCTCTGCAAATTTATCAATATCTGCTGTGGCTGAGCCAGTAGTATCAGTGAATTTAAGTTGTGAATCAGAGGAATCTAGTATAAGTTCAAAAAGCAATTGCAGTCCATTGGAGGCCAACACTATATCTGATCAGGTTGGCCAGTTGCGCAATTTGTCTACCTCTGGTTCCAGAATTGGTTCTCACAATTCCAAAGACAATAGGGGCTCGACCGTGGCAGCGGGCACTGGCGGTGCTCGCCGTCGTTCCTCTCGTTTAACCGGCTCTCAGTGCACTCTTTCCCCTAACAATCATAGCAGTTCAAGCCACAATAATCTATCCGCACCAACACTGGCTAAATCTAATATAAGACCAACAGCTTCTTCATCTTCAGTGGCCAGTTCGACTTTTCAGAATAATAACACCACCACTCCTTCCACTACTAGTGGTCTAAACAATTTAATTACACCTGTTTCTTCTACTGGTTCTTCGAAGCACAATTTTTTCCGAAAATATCGTAAATCTTCTGTGCATTCAAATGCAATGGATGACCATGCAATGATAACAGGCAAAAACCCATCTTCTAGTGCCATGTCTACTGTGACTGGAACTAGTTTGAAACAAACGCTTTCAAACGACCAAACTCAATGTCAAGGTGCTTCTGCAGCGACTAGTGCCCTTTTGATTTCCAACTATGCTTCTGCTGCTGCCAATTACATCTCTGAGCGAAACAAGTCGGGAACAAGTGGTATCACTACGGCCAGCACTAGCACCACAAGTACAGTTACTCCGACAAGTAGTAGCAATCAAAGTAGTGGCCAATTGTCGGCCGCTCATCTGCATCCTACGCTTGAAACTGAAGCCGATGACAATGAAATGGGTAGACTGCAAGCTTTACTTGAGGCTAAAGGACTACCGCCGCATTTTTTTGGCTCACTAGGTCCTCGAGTGCAACATCTTTTGCATCGTTCAATTGGCAGCAATTCTAACAACAATAAAGCTCACCAACTTCTTTTGGGTATTCAAGCCATCGGAGATGAAGGCCAGCAATTACAGTCGGTAATGGAGATGTGTCAACTCTTGGTAATGGGCAACGAAGACACCTTGGTCGGTTTTCCAGTTAAACAAGCCGTTCCAGCTTTGATTACTTTATTGCAAATGGAGCATAATTTTGACATAATGAACCACGCTTGCCGTGCACTAACGTATATGATGGAGTCTTTGCCCCGTTCTTCGGCAGTCGTAGTAGATGCTGTGCCAGTATTCTTAGAGAAATTACAAGTTATTCAATGTATGGACGTGGCCGAACAATCTTTGAGTGCGTTGGAAACTTTGTCCAGACGACATAGTAAAGCAATCTTACACAATAAAGGTGTAAATGCGTGCCTTATGTTCTTAGACTTTTTCTCAATCAATGCCCAACGGGCTGCTTTAGCCATAACGGCCAATTGTTGTCAAACTCTTTCATCTGAAGAATTTGTCTATGTGCAATCTTCGTTTGCTACTTTAAGTGCACACTTGAACAATGCGGATAAAAAGTGCGTAGAATCGATTTGTTTGGCATTCTCGCGTCTGGTTGAATCGTTTCAACACAACGCATCAACTTTGGCTGAAATTGCTGGTAATAATTTGTTTGCCAACTTGCAGCATTTACTTTGCATTCAGCCACCTTTGCTCAGTTCTACTACGTTTGTAATGGTTATACGAATGATGGCCACCGTATGCACATGTTCACCTGCTCTAGCTGCTCAACTGCTTAAACTAAACATTCATGAAACTTTACGTTATTTATTAGTAAGTTCCAGTAAGAAACAGACCAACAAACCAAATAGCGAATGTCCTCCTAGTTTGGACGACTACGGTAGTAGTGGTTGTGACACCAAAGAATTGAAATCATTCACAAACCACAGTTTCACAAATGATGAAGATGAACACATTGAACTTGCTGTGAGAAGTCCTCAGGAATTGTATGAGATAACTTCATTAATTGCGGAACTGATGCCCAAGTTGCCGTCAGACGGTTTGTTTGCTGTAGAAACGTTGTTGAATAAACCGGCTAACACACAACTGGATGAAGTTTGCTGGCAATGGAGAGATGATCAAAGTTCTTGGCATTCTTACAATCCGGTGGACAGCAGACTATTAGAACATGCTCACCAGGCTGGTGAAGGTGAACTCAATCTAAGCACGATGGGCAGGTCTTATATTGTGGATTTTGCTGTCATGCAACAGATCAACGAAGACACTGGCACGTCCAGACCTATTCAACGTAAATTAAATGCCAACGGTGGAGAGAGTCGAATGTCTTCAGCTAATAATGCAGATCGCAATTTGATTGATGCTCGAGTGGCTTTATTTGAACAAGATCCAGAACTTGCTTCTAGATTTGTTCGATCTTTGGTTAATGTTCTTTATGAGATTTACAACAGTTCTGCAGGACCTTCTGTGCGTCACAAGTGCCTTAGAGCTTTGCTACGCATTGTATACTATGCAAATGGTCAATTACTCCAGACAGTTTTGCGCGGAGATGCTGTTTCAGCCCATATTGCTGCAATGCTTCCTTCTGGAGACTTAAGAATCGTGGTTGGTGCAATCGAAATGTCTCACATTTTGATGGAAAAGCTTTCACAGGTATTCACTGTCTACTTTGTTCGTGAAGGAGTTTTACATCAATTTCATCAGTTGTTGACCGATTGCGAAAATAGCATTTGTGATCATATTCAAGCGAGTCCGGTCACTGCCGTTGTTTCGCCTGTTGTCAATTCTTCCGCCACCACTTCTACTACCACCACCAGCATGTCTTTGGCAGCCGTTAGCAGTCAATCTAGCAACAGTTGTACCATTTCTCCCAAAACAGAAGTTTCTTTTATTAAGCCCATGCATAATGGACAACTAACTGGCCCTGGCAGTAGTATACTCCTCAACACTGCATCTAGCAGCTGTTCTCAGTCTGTTGTGAATACTGTTAATGCATCGCAATCAGGCTTACCTCTATTTTCACAAAATATTCCTCCACCTTGCTACATCGAGTCTACACTTGGTCTCAATTCAGCCATATCTGCCGATCAACAAAATGAAACCTTTTTGGCCAATCCAGCCAACGTTAATAGCGATAATTCTCAACTTTATTCAGCAACAGGCATATCAAATTCAAGCACAAATGGGCAGACCAATTCTTTGGCTTCACATGCACCTATCTCAGTTAATTATTGGCCAAACACGATCAATATAACTAATCCTACGCAAGCATTAAACTCAAATTCAGTGCCAATTGCAAATGGCTTAATTAACAATTCAAATATGATTTCGTTCCGTGGTAATGAGGAATTTGCTCTTCAAGCAAACTCTTCTCAAATGTAAGTTTAAATCTTGATACCGAATTCGGTTTAATGTTAATTTTTTATTATTTTACAGAAGAATTGCTGATGTGTTAAAACGAAAACGGACCTCAAAAAAAATAAGCAATTCCAAAGTCACTGGATTAAGTGGCAGTAATCGCAAAAGTAAAATGGATACTGAACACAATAATTTGACCTCAGTTCATAATTTACGAAACAATAGTTTACCTGCAAATAGTACAATAAGCAAAAACGTCGCCAATACATCTGCCGTAATTACTAATTGCGATAATGTGTCTTCGCAAATAATAGGTTCTCCATATGTGTCAATGCCGTTTTTTGCTCTAAATACTCCAGCAATTAACTTGCCTGGTCAACAATTACCTGCCGTACATCATCATCACACTGTATCAACAAGCACTGCTAGTACTCATCATTCTTCTGGCTATGGACAACATAATGTTCCACTTCCGCCGCATCATCACAATGCAAATTTGGCAACACTTCAATCTGCTGGCAATAGTGCTGTTTACACAGCTAATCTGCACAACGCATTACATACAAATTTGCATAATAATTTACAAAATGCATTACATCCTGGATCAAGTGCATCTAACAATAATTTAGGCCGTGGACGTGGATTTAAGTTAAGTTCAGCAGCAGCAAAAACTTCATCATTTTTTGCTAGTCTTCATCCTTCAAGATGGGGTAAATGGAATAGCAGTTCAACTAATCAGTCTAGTTCAGTTAATTCGTCTGCATTAGTTGATATTGGAACAAATAACACAAGTTTAGTGCGCACTTATAATCGTCATTCCTCTACATCAATTTTATCTACTGACTATTCAAATAATTATTCAAATAATTCTTCACCAAGATCTTGTAACTATAACGGCAACAGGGACAAAGTCAAATCATGGATTAAGGATCAATGCAAATTATTTATTGAACGTTATTTCCCTGCTGAAATGTGTCAAGTAAATGGACAGCATATAGCCACAATTAATAGTAGCCATCCCGCAATGAGCACTTTGAACAAATTAACTAATGCGATTGAACTATTTGATAAAAATCAATACGCTGATGCATTAAAGGCAATCAAAGCTGTACTAATGGAGGGTGACATATCTTCTTTTGAATTAATACATAGTGGTTTAATCCAAAAATTGACACAATATTTGACGCACACGGATTCACGCTCAATATCCAGAGAACAAAGAATATGTTTGTTTTTACATGTATTTATCAATACTCCAGCTGATCAGTTTACGGTTGTGCCTAATAAAATGGCTCTTTCAATAAATGCAACTCCTTTATCTCGTTTAGTTAATAAGCTAAATGCTTGTATTTCGCAATTAGAACAGTTTCAAGTTCGTGTTCATGATGTCGTGAGCGCCGGTTCAAGCAATATGCGAGGAACTTCTGTTCTGAAATTTTTCCATACTCATCAATTAAAATGCAATTTGCAAAGACACAAAGATTGTAAAAATTTAAAACAATGGCGTGGTGGAGCAGTCAAAATTGATCCTCTTGCTTTGGTGCAAGCTATTGAAAAGTATCTTGTAATCAGAGGCTACGCTAGAATTAAAGAGGGTGTAGATGATCAACATATTACTGAAGATGAAAACTCTGATGAAGATTTTGATGATAATATGGCAGCGATGATGATCTCTCAAGGACAAGGACGTCACAAATTACAATTTTTACTTGGCGATCGAATACTACCATATAATATGAGTGTATATCAAGCAATTAGTCAATTTGGCACAGGCAATACGGATATTGATACACATGAAATGGATCACGATGCTGATTTATCAGTTTCTCAATCAAGTTTGTGGTCACAAACGCATACTATTTATTATAGACCTTGTCCTGAAAATAGTCCATCTTCTGCGTCAATGCAGGCTGTCAACACACAAAATAATACAAATAATATATCAAATTTAGTTATGGTGACTTCATCTAACAGTTTAAATACACCATGCTCATCTATGTCCAACTCATCTTCAAATGTTTCTCGTGCTTCAAATCATAGTTTAACAAGTTTGCCAATCGCATCTAGCTCAAATACTGCACTTGTAAATCATAGTAACAATTCAGCCAATTCAAATTTATCATCTTTAGCAAATGCTTCAATACATTCAAATAATAATGGTCAAAATACTAATAATTATAATCAAAATAATAATTTAATTAAAAGAAGTAGCAAATCTTCATTAAATCATTGTAGCAAAGGAAGTGTAAATAACTTGTTGCTTAAAAAGAAAGATCAAAGCTGGACAGAAACAAAAATGCTCAAACAAACTAATCATGTAATACAAGAATATCTAACTAACAAATTGCCGATTTCAAATTCAGTACAAGATGCATCACTTGATGTAATTAATTTGTTGCATATTCTTTACGGACTCAATAATCATTGGGGATATTTTTACGGCTTGCCTTTTGCATATGAAGCTCCAGTACCTCAAGCTGATTTTGTTAATTCTAAACTAACTGCGAAAGTTAATCGTCAATTGCAAGATCCATTAGTAATAATGACAGGCAGCCTACCTTCCTGGTTAAGTCAGGTGGCTTATTGTTGTCCGTTTTTATTTCCATTTGAATGTAGACATTTACTTTTTTATGTTACTTGTTTTGATCGTGATCGAGCATTGCAAAAACTACTTGATACCAATCAAGGATTAAATAGCAATGATTCAGGCGATCGTATGACACCAAGAATTGAAAAACGTAAAAGAATAATATCCCGTGATGATATTTTGAAGCAATCTGAAAATGTTTTAAATGATGTGGGCAATTCAAAATCTTGGCTTGAAATTCGCTATGAAAACGAAGTAGGAACTGGATTAGGACCAACTTTAGAATTTTATGCTATGGTATCTAAAGAATTACAAAGGTCTGATTTGGACATGTGGCGAGGTGAAAAAATTTGTCATCCAAACAGTGGAAATCTACATGACCAAAAAATTAACAATACATCATCATCAGATTTAATTCAAACTCATTTTATGTACAATCCATCAGGCTTATTTCCAATGCCATTGAATAAGGCGACAAAATCAAATTTACTAAATAAAATTAAAAATAGGTACAAATTATTAGGGAAATTTATGGCTAAAGCATTATATGATTCTAGAATGGTAAGTTTAAAAAAAAAATTTTTTTTTTTTTTTTTTTATCTTTTTTTTTTGTCTTTTTTTACTTTTTTTTTACCAATTTAGATTGACATACCTCTTAGTGTTCCATTTTTTAAATGGATTTTAGGGCAACAATCTTCATTATCTATTCCCGATTTGCAATATATAGATGCTTCTATTGCAAAAACAATTGCATCTTTAGAAACTATTTCAAGATACAAACAAAAATATGTATGTTTTTAATTTATTTTTAAAATTTTTTAATAATTAATTTTTTTGTTTTAGCAATCTCAAAAAATTGATCCAGAATTACTTACATTAGATGGAGTTAAAATTGAAGACTTAGATCTTGATTTTACTTTACCAGGATATCCGCAAATTGAATTAAAGAAAGGCGGGAAAGATGTTGCTGTTACACTTGATAATCTTGACGAATATGTCAGACTTCTCGCTTATTGGACATTAAATGAAGGTGTTGCAAAACAGATTGAATCATTTAAAGAAGGATTTGAATCTATTTTTCCTTTAAAAAATTTACGAATATTTTATCCTAATGAACTTGAACAATTATTTTGTGGAAGTGGCCACACTCAGTGGGATATAAAATTGCTTGTTGATTGCTGCCACCCTGATCATGGATATAATTTTGATAGTAGAGCAATTAAATTTCTGTTTGAAATTTTATCATCATATGATGCAGAAACTCAACGTAAATTCTTGCAATTTGTCACAGGTAGTCCTCGTTTACCTGTTGGTGGTTTAAAAAGTTTAACTCCTCCCTTAACCATTGTACGAAAAACATTTGAACCAGGTGAAAATGTAGATGATTACTTACCTAGCGTGATGACCTGTGTAAATTATTTAAAACTACCTGATTACTCGTCTATAGAAATAATGAGAGAAAAACTTAAAGTTGCGGCTAACGAAGGACAGCATAGTTTTCATTTATCTTAGTTTATTTTTTTACATGCTGAATTCGATATGTATGAAACTAATCTTTATTTTATTGACGTCAGTAAAAATATCTTAGTTTATATTGTCTTAGTAATTAATTTCAATATTTGATCTCAACTAAGATTAAATCTTTAGATTATAAAAAAAAATAGGTTCTCAAAATTTGCAATGTAGTTTATTTGGCTAATTAATAACTTCAAAATTTTTAAATTTAGAAAAATTAAATTTTTAAGTAAAATTTCTTTTTTATTAAAAATATTAAATTTACAGAAACAAAACAGGTTACTTTAAAATATATTTAATTTTTATTATTAAAAAATTAAATAATATTAATGTAAAAATTTGCTGATAAGTTACCAGACTATAATGAGATTCTTAATTATAAAATAATGTGTTAAGTATTTTAGTTATAAATAATCAAAATCAGTTGTAGGATATACAAATGTGTTGTACAGAAAATAAACAACAAGGTCAAACCTTTTTTGTTTGCAATAATTTAATTTTATTCTTTAAAACTGCTTTTTATTTATTTTTTTTTTGTTTGCTAATATTTTCTTTAAATTAGTATTGTAAATGCAGTTTTCACACATTAACTTATAAATAATTTTTATTCATATTTACTTTAAAGAGTTATATATATATATCTTTACATATATATATTATTTCATAAAATAAGCGAATCTGACACATAAAAATGTTTAAATAAAATAATTTAAAATATAAAATGTACATTGTTTAAAATAAAAAAATAAAAAATTTTTAAACTATCAATTAAAATAAAATTCACATTTTATTATTTTAATAATTATTAGACTCATATTGCAATTGATTAAAATGTTTAATGTTATCTAAACTTGTAAATAAGTTCAAAAATAATAAATGTCTTAAAATAAAATGGTTTTGTTATTAAAGTATAAAAAGAGATTTAATATTTATATTTTATTAAATTTTTTATTCATTAATTACTATGACAATAAAGCAAAAGTTTATGAAGCGACTAGATTGAAATTTTTAGTTAAAAAATCAATAAATTTATTTTAAATATAAAAATTTATAAATATCAGTAAATTAGATAAAATTATTTACTTTTTTGATAAGTTAAAGAAAAAAAATAATTTTTAAGTTTGAAATTTAATTTTTTTATTAAATCAAAAATTTTATATATTATTTATGATGAATAATATAATTTGTATTGTATATTTTTTGATAAATTTTTCATTTATAAATACCGAGGTAAATTTTAAATAATTTTTGAATACTAAACTATTAATAATTTAATTTTTAATAAAGATTTTTGGCAAAGATATTAAATATAATGAAATACTTGAAGCTAATAATCGTAATATAAAAATTAAATTCAATCAAGTCGAATTATTTAAAAAAAATTTTACTCAAAAAAAAATGATAATTTTTAATAAAAGTCAACAAAATATTAATTTTATTTCACAAAATTCCGGTAAATTTACTTATTTTAGTCCAAAATGGTTTAAATTTCAACTTAATGATAAAAATTTTGACCCTAAAATTTCAACTTATTTTTTTGAATTTAATCAATATTTATCTATTGATGAACCTTTTATGCAAGATAATGCTTTAAAAATTGAAGGCGAAGATCAAATTGATTTTAAATTTATAGAATTGGCAAAAATTCAAAATCCTAATTTAAAAATAACTCCTATAATTAAATTAGAAAATACAACGGAAAAAGGTATTTTAGCGATGTTAACTGATGAATTTTTAATTAAACAGATAGCAATTCAACTTTCTCAGTTGTGTTTAGTATGTTTTAATTTTAATTAATTTTTGAATAAAGAAAAATGTTAATTTTAATATTTTTTTTAAGAAATGGCAACTTGATGGATTAGTTTTTGATATTTGGATTAAATTTCCTATTCAAGCTAAAGAGTAAGAAAAAAGTGTATTAATCTAGTCTTTGATATAAAATAACTAAATAATAAAAATTAACACAATATTATAACTTGCATTAAAATATTACTTAATTTTTAGAGAATTAGCAAAAATATTTGAAATTATTAAATCTCAATTTAAAAAGAATGATTTACATTTAATTTTAAAAATTCCAACACCTATAAACAATAAGTATTACAAATGATTTATTTTAAATTAAAAAAATTTAATAAAATTATAATTATTAAGCAAAAACAAAGGGTATTTTATTAGACAAGATGCTGAACGCTTGGCTCCATTTGTAAATGCATTTGTGATAGATACATTTCATTATTCTTTAGATAAATTGTAAGTATTTGTTATTACTGTTATATTTTTTAATAAATATATTGAATTTTATAAAATATTAAAACAAATTAAATTATTTAAGTCATGGACCTATTCAACCATTAAAATGGATGCAACAATGTATTGAAACCATTGTACCAAAGCAGAAAAGTCCGATTCGTAAAAAATTAATACTAGGCCTAGCTTTTCATGGTAATCTTTTAACACCTGAAAAAGTTAAATCCTTAGATGGAAAAGTGTATGTATTTTAAATTATTTTTGTCATTAAAAATTTTATTGAAAAAATATATTTTGGATGTTGTAATATTTTTAAAAAATAATAAATTTGCTTTATTTTTAAAAAAAAAATTATATTTTTTTTATTATTTTATTTTTTTTTTTAGATATTTAAAACTTTTAAAAGATAAAAAACCAAAAATAAATTGGAGTGAAAAATGGAGTGAACATTACTTTGATTTTATTGATAATGGTGTTAAAAATCGAGTTTTTTATCCTTCTATTTATTCATTAATACTTCGTCTTCAATTATTTGAACAAATGAATTGTGGATTTTTTATTCAATTTCAAAGTAAAGGATTATCTATATTTAATGATTTAATTTTGTAAAATCTAAAGTTTTTTTTATTATACTATATAGTTTATTATGATTTTTTTTTAAAATTATAGTTTTTTTTCATTAAATTTATTTATTTTTCTATTTACTTACAATTGTAAATTTAAGTAAAAATATTTATTTGATTATTAATTAATTTTTTTTTTATATTTTACAATTAAAAAAAATAAATAAATTTTATTATTAAATTAATTATTTAAAAAAAAAAATTTAATTTATTTTTTTAATCTACTTAAGAAATATTATTTATTTTTTTTTTTGTTTTAATTAAAAAAATTTAATAATTATTTTTAAATTTCTAATTTTGATTATATTTACATTACTTGAGTAAAAATATATATTTTAATTTAATAAAATAATGTTTACATTTTTTATTTTTCTGTTTTTTTAGCTTTAGGTTAAAGTAAAGTTATTAAAATTTAATAATTAAAAAGATAGGTTTTAACAAGAAAAAAAATAATAATTTAACAAGAACAAGTTAATAAAGGTTTAGATTAACTCGTATAAATTTACCTAAAGCTAAAACTAATTTATTTATAAAAATTTATTTAATTGATTTTTGATTTAAAATAAATGTAATTTTTTAATAAATAAATGTATGTTATAAAAATTTAATTTAAATGATTGAACTAAATAAAAACAAAAGATAAAAATAATAATTTTAATTAAAAAAAAATTAATATGTACTAAGTGATATAATAAGTTAAGTATAAATAATTTTTTTATATTAGTAAATGTTAATATAAAAAATATTTATTACACAATAAAAACGCGTATAATTCAATTTTTTTATTACAAATTTTATTATTAATAAAAAATAACTTAAATTTTTTTTTTCAATATTATTATTTTTAATATAATATAAACAAAAAAAAAATAAATATATTTTTTTAAATTAATTAAACAGCTTTACATTTAATTTTTTAATAAAATTTTTTTAACAATGCGATCGGTTAGGTAAAAATTAAAATTTGATCTAGTTAGTATGCCGTTAAAAAATAAATAGTAAATATTTATTGTGCACATCGTTATAAATTTCTTATTTTTCAAAACATGGATTCAATTTTAAATAAAATTTTATAAACATGATAAATTTTAAATTTATTATATATTTTTTTAAATTTATATATTTTTTCGTTTTTAAAAATGATGTAATTTTTTAATACTATATAATTTTATTTTTATGTTCATTTAAAAATGCTTAAAAGTTAAAAAATATTTGTTTTTAATACTTTTTTGTATATAATTAATATAAATTTTAAAATTGAATTTTTTTTTAATGTATTTAGCTGATAAATTGAACTTATCATAATATAATTTTTTTAAAATTTAATTCTATTTAAAAAAACAAATTTTTTAACAAATTGACAATTATAATTTTTTTTTTATTATAGTTTTATATGAAATATATTAAAAAATTATTTGTTTAAGTTTTATATACATAAAGTGTTAACACAAATTCACTTTGGATATTTGTTTACAATTATCAATTAATAAATTAAATAATTTTTTAGACTAATTAATTTTTGCCGTAAAAAATTAATAATATGCTTGTGTAATTTAGAAGTTTTATTTTTTTTTATAATTCATAAATTAGTAAGAATTAATAAATTAAATTTTTAAAATTAAAATATTTTTTATTATAAGGATGGGAAATGTTGCTACCATAATAAATTGAAATTATTTATAACAATTTTTTAGATTTGTTAAATTTGATTAAAGACGTGACAAAAAAATTGTTGAAAAATAGAACAGTTTTGTTTGTTTTAGATTTAAAAGATTAGTTTAAGATGCCAAAAATGTTTTCAATGTGTAAATTTTTAATTTAAATTTTTTGATTTTTTCAGATTTAAAATTTTTATTTAAAAGACAGACAAAAAAGAAAACAAATTTGAAAGTTATTGGACTATGTTATTTGATTGCAATACAATTAGATCAGGCAACAGATGAATAGATAAGGGAAGATAGATTATTCAGAAATGAAATCGATGGTCAGTTCGTATTTATGTGATTTAAACCAACTCCGCAGAATCGCGTATAACCTGACGTCAATGCGCAAAGTTGCTTAAGTTTAATCTGATTTATTCTAATAAACGTAATTTTTATCATTTTTATTAATATATATAATATTTTGGCGATACACTTACTTGCTTAATTCAACTTTTTTAGGTTTTTAATTGTTTTTTTTTAAGATGATGAACAAGATAAACTGATATTTAAACTGGTATCATAAAAAGGTGATCCATATGTGCGCTGTTTTTCTTGTTTTTTAGACTTGCCGAGTTAAGCGCTTTTGCCAATTTTATTGCTGCGCTTGTTTCTGATCTAGTCTAGTCTAGGTTCAGCATACAAGTTCATCTGTGTAAGTTATCATTGCGTGTGGAATCTTACACGCTGGTTGCTTGTTACATACAGTTGTTCACTTGTATTGATGTGCGTTGCATCAACTACAGTATCTGAACATAAATTGATTTTTGTTTATAAAGTCTTGCATCAATCACGAACATTTTTAATTATTTATCAATGGATAAATCTTTCGAAACAACTTGTTAATTTAATTGCTAATTGTTTTTGTGATTCATCAATTTTTTTACTTTTTTAAGTGTTTTCTAATTAAAATTTGCTTATAATATTTTTTTGTTTTTGCTAAAACATTAAAACTTTATTTGTGCACTATGAACTTAATAACAAAATTTATTATTTATTAGCGGATTGGTTAGATTGGTTTAAAATTTTATTTTTAAAACACCATTTTATATCAAAATTATATATACGCAAAATCAATTTTATTTTTCTTAACTTTATCATATACTTGTAAACATAGCTTTAAATCTAGCTTTATCATTATTTTCAATCAAAATAAGTAACATAAGCAAAAATTTATGTCAACTAAAAAAATTTTCATATATGCTTATTTTTACTTTTAGGTAAAAATTCAGTAATTTAATTAAAAATTTTTGAATAAATATTTTTTTTTTGGTGTAATTACATTTTATTAAAAAGCAACTTTTGTTTATTTTTTAGTTTTAAACTAAATTCTTTTTATCATTAATTTTATTTTAAAAGTTGGTAAGCATAATTAAATAATTTTATTCTGTTTGAATCCAAATTTTATTGATTAAAATTTTTATTTTGCGAAATTGAATATTAGAATAAAAATATTAACATTTTATAAAAAAGTTTTTGATGAATTTTTTAAAAAGTTTTTATTTATTTTAAACAAAACAACTATTTATGCGATTAAAGTTTTAAATTTAAAAAAATGTTTATAATTAATTATTTAAATTTAAAATAATTTTTAAAATAAATTAGTTTGTTATAAATTATTTATTTAACATGAGTTAATAATATTTGAAACAATTTTTTTTTTGTTTTATAATATTTTATTCTTCTTTCAAACACAATATTCTATATATGTTATTTAAATTAAAAATCGATAAAATACTAGCATCTGCTCTGTTTATTTGTACAAATCATGCTACTATACTTATTAATATATGTATGATTATTATAATATTTAAAACGAAAAAAAAAAATAATATGTTTATCAAAATTTTTTTTTCTTATTTTTATTTAATAAATATTACAAAATATTTTATTATTTATCTATTTTATATTTTATAATTGTTTAATACAATAATTAATTTATTTAATTTTAATCAATTTTTTTTAAATATAAAAAAAATATGCATTATTTATTTTTTAATTACAAAGTTGTTTAATTATAACTTTAATTCTAACGTATTTTTTTTTTTTGATTTAAGTGTTATTTACTTTTAATTAAATATATTTTGCATAAATTCAAAACAAAGTTAAAAATAAAATTTAACAATTTTTAATTAAGATAAATATATTAAAAATATAAATATATTTTAAACTTATTAATTATAATTGACGTATTTTTTATGTTTTAAATTTGTTTTAAATAATAATTTGTTTTTAAAAATTTTTTTTTATAGTTAAATTTTTAGGAAAAAAAAAAAAAAAAATTTTTTTTGTATTTTAATTTAAAAAATTATATTTGAAGTTTTGTCTTTAAATTATTAATACTATTTTTCTTTTTTCTTTTAATTTTTTTAGAAATAAATTCAAAAATAAATTGTTTATATTTAAATTACTATTCAATATCTATTTAAAAATGTTTAGAAAAATCATTTATTTGTCAATATTATTTAATTTTATGCTTTTAAGAACAATAGCACTAAATTTAAATCAACTGCATTCTTCAAATTTACCATCAATTTTATCCAACTATCAAACAGACGATGATGTGATAGCTAATTCATTATATAAACCTTACACATTTGATCGAATGCAAAAACTAGATTCCCAAAGTTTACTAGAAGCACTTGATGAAATTCAACCAAATAATTTAGTAAAACCTAAAATTGATGAAACTTTTTATTCCCAAACGAATGAACCTAAATTTAAAAAGGTTTTCGAAAGTCTTGAAGATGATGAAACGATAAAAAATTTTGAAAATCAAATAATTCAAAATAAAATATTAAATCCTTCTGAATCAACTGGTGAAAAATTAAAAAAAAATCATCAATTTGATCAAAAAAACAATATTAAAAAAGTAGAAAATTCTAATTTCTATAAACAACAAAGTTTGGTAAGTTATTTATAATAATTTTTTTAAATTTAGTTATTTTTAAAAATTTCATATTCAGTTTAAATTATTATATATTTTATTTTAATTTTTTTTTTTATAATTTATTTTAATTATATTTAATTGAATATAAAAATTTTAATTTAATTTAAATAACTAATTTTTATTTTATTATAATTTTTAAAATTATTTAATAAAAAATTTATAAATATTTAATAAAATTTTAAAAATGATATAAGTATAAATTATAATTTTTTATTTTATAATAAATAGCTAATTAATGATGAAAATATAAATAAATTAATTGATGAATTTTTAAAAAAAAAAATTCATAATAAACATCAATTATTACCTATAAACAATGATGAATATATGATGTTAGACTTAAAAAAAAATAAATATTTTAATAAAAGAAATAATGATACTTTGAATAATTCTTCTGCAAGAAAAAATGATTTTTATTTAAATAATATTAAAAAAAAATTGAATGAAAAATTTGATATCAAAAAATTAGAAAATATTCAACCCAATAGAAAAAATAGTACATCGTTTTATTTGCATAAACTTCAATTATTTAATACAACAAATAAACTTGATAATATTTACAATAAAAAAAAAAAATCTTTAAAAAAAACATCAAATTTCGAAAATAATCAAATAATACCAAATAATTTAAATAATTTTAATAATAATAAATTATTTGAACAATTTAAAAATGTAATTCAAACTGACAAACATTTAAATATTAAAAAAAAAAATAATTTTAATGAAAATTCAATTTATTTACAAGAAAATATTCCAACAACAAATCATAAATTTACAAATAATGGTTTAAATAAATTACTTGAAGAATATTTTAAAAATGAACATTTAAAAAAGTTGTTAATATCTTATTCTGGAATGAGAAAAAAACGAAGCAATGAAAAAATTAAAAATTTTTTTTTTCCTACTAAAACTATTATGACATTATCTAAAAGTAATATAGTTGAATCTAATAACGAATCTTTTTATAAAAATTTAGAAGAAAAACAACGTTTAATTGATAAAAAAATTAAAGATGTAATTGATCAAAATAATGGTCAAATACTAAAATCTTTAATTAGAAACGATTTTTTTAATAATAAAAATTATTTTCACAATAAAGTAGATAATGATGAATTACAATATCAAATAGATAATATAAATGAAAAATATCCTAATTTAGAGCATATTGATGACATGTTAACTTTTGTTAATTTTGATGATAATAAAGTTAAAAATGGACTAAACATTATTAAACATCAGCTTAAATTAGAATCAACTGATGAAGATCAAAATACAGATGACAATATTGAAGCTCAATCAATTAGTAATGGGAAAATTTATGTCAAACCTAAAATGAATAATGAAGGCGAAAACATAGAAAAAAAAAATATGCCGAATTTAACAAATCGAAATGAAGATTTAATTAATGATAAAACAATTAAATTTTTAAATAATAATGATTTTAATAAAAAATATAAACGAATAATTAAAAGGAGCATCAAAAATAATGATATTTTATTAAATTTAGCACAAAATGAAAATTTATTGAAAAAATCTGAAGAAATAAATTTTTATTCAGTTGATAATAAATTGAAGTTATTAGAAAATGATATAATGGAAGATGCATTTAAAATAATTTTAGATAATTTAAAAACAAAAAAAGAATTATTTTTAAATAATGAAGATAATGAACAAAATAATTATTCAATTCTTAAAGAAAACTTGAAAAAAAAATTAAAAAATCGCTTAAAAGCAGTATATAATGTAGAAGATTTAAGATTAATTTTAACAGAACTACATGATATTATAGGTAAATTAGAAAATGAAGATAATATTCAAGATGATAAACTTTTAATTTTTAATGAAAATAAATATCAAGATTTAAAGAAAAAACGTAATTATTATTTAAAAACTAATAATTTAAGCAATGAAAAATGTGAATTATCAAATTTAAAAATAAATAATTGCGATTCAATTAGTGAATTTGTACCAAACAATTTACAAAATTATTTTATTGAAACTTGTGAATGGCATCAAGTTTGTATTTCTTGTGTAAGTAATAAATTTTAAATATATTTTTTTTATTATTATTTTTATTAAACATAGGGTGAAATTTTTGGAATTCAAAATGAAGATTGTGATAAAGCATTTCTAATTCAAATTGAAAATACATGTAAAGAATCAAATTCCTGTTTGATGGCTTCAAAATTAATACTTTTACCTTTGAAAAAAATAAATAAACAGCAATTAATTCAAAGTATGTCGGAAATTTGCTTTAACCAAAATTGTGTGAAAAATTATTTATCAGAATTTATTTTTTAAATTATGTCATTATAAATTAAATAATTAACAAATTGTTAATTCATTTTAAGTGGCTTGGATTGACCTTTTACTTGTTTTCGTCATTAATATTTTATGAATAAGCTCATTAAATATAAACATTTTAACAATTATTCAACTATTACATAATCAATTATACAAGGTTTAGTTTTAAATATAAATAAAAATTTTAACTTCTTTTTACTTAACATAAATTATTGATGAAGCTTTTTATTTATTTTTTTTTTTGTTGAGTTTATTTAGTAAAATCTATTAAACTTTATTTTTTATATACTACAATTATTTAAGGTCTTTGTTTAATTATTGTGGCTACAAATTATTTCTGAATATCATTTTTTTTTTCTATGAGAATTGTACATGGTTTCTGTTTAAAAAAAAGTAAAAAAAAGTTTAAATATAAATTAAGATGGTATTGTCGGCATTTTCTAATATAAAAAATTGTATTAGCAATCTTTTTTATGATATATAATTTTGAACATATAATTAATTTAAATTTTGGTTTTACTTTTTTGAACTCGTTTACTATTAATACATTAAATAATAAGTTATTGCCTGATCAAATGTAGGTAATACTGATAATTTTTTAAAGATTAATTTTTAAAAGACGAGTTTTTTTTAAAAAAAAAAAATTAAGTTGATTGCTTTGTAAGACTAAAGTAAAAGATGCAATTTTAGGTAAATTTGAATTTGTTAGAAAATTAAGGCAGTATTTAAGTTCTAATTAGCCAATTTTTTTTGTTGACTTTCTATTTAAAATTTAGAAATGTTTGCCATGTAGAAATAACATGAATAATAGAAATATTTTAAAATAATTTAGCAAAAATAAATTCAAAAAATAATAACATCCATAATTGGCCATGATTTCATTTTAGTGGACATATGTGAAACATAAAGAGAATATTTGCAAATCGGTTGACGTGTTATGAATAAGAACGACTGTCGCCTAAATCTTGTGAAATAGGTTTATCTATTCGCATGAGCTATGAAAAATAAAAAGAAAAATATAATTTGAATAAGTATAAAAAAAATGTTTACCTCACGATATTTTTGAAGATAAATTTTTAAAGGTTCAACATAGTTATCAAAGCCTAAATTGGACATGGCAAAAATAAGATCTTCACCGTTTAATGTTTTTCGTTTTTCAAGTATACATTTTTCGATAGCTTCACTGGTGATAAAACTGACGAATTCAGAAACACATTCTTGTACACATTCCTTTGATTCTTTGGCGATTTTTCCAGATTTAGGAATGGCAGCTTTCATAATTCTGGAAATGTTGGCGATCGGTAAAAAACGATCTTGTTCCCTGAGCATTTTATTTTTCTGACCGGTTTGATGAGAATGATTGTGATCAAGCTCATCATCTAAATTTTCCATATTAGAACTACAAGCAATAGAATACTCTTCGTTGTCTAAGTCTAAGACAAAAGTAAAATAAAAAGAGATAAAAGTGAAAAAAAATAAAAATGAAATAAGGAAAACAAGAAAAACAAAAGGAACAAAAGGAACAAAAGAATGAGAAAAATAAGAATAAAAATGGTAAGAGAAGAATGAAGGTAAGAAGAACAAGTGAAGTAAAAGAAAGAAAAGGAAAACAAGAGAAAAGCATGAAAATTAAATTAAGACAAATGAAAACAAATTAAAACAATGCAAACTTTACAATACCTAGAGTAAATTGGTCTTCAGATGAAGCTTTACCAACTTTAGATATATCAAAATCAAAATCCAACGTTTCCATTTCGAGCAAACACCGAGCGTTTCCCAGAAGAAATGTGAGCAGTTTAATAGTGAATTTTGACCAAGCAATCAGATTTGGTCGCCAGCATGTCAAGATTGGACTAAAGTAAGTTTTGATTTTGTCGCCCAAAAAAAGAGCAGATTTTACTGGCCGAAATTCGCAGATGTTGAGCAGTAGTTGATGGCTGCAATTTTGTAAACAAAGAATATAATCAGATGAACAAGTTAGGACTAGTAATTTGACAGACCTGATCAGCTGGACTGGGCTCACAAGGGTTGGAATAGCACTTTGGCCGCAGTCAAGCGGACCCAATCAACTGTTGCAGAAGTGTGGTTGCAAATGATGCCAGAGAAGAGCTTGATTTTTCGCCAGATAATGTCATACTTTGACACATTATCTATTTGCACAGAAGTGGTGTGCAAATAGCGCCTTGCCAGACACATTGAACAGTTAAGCCTATACAAACAATAGTGCCATTTGTTTGACTATCATCACTATCAAGGTTTGTCTTGGTCTAATTAAGGATCAACACATCTTCATATCCACGCCACCACCTCCTACATCTAACTTGGAGTACTCCAACTGGACACTTCTCAACACTGATTCACACTATTAGAGACTGTTCAACACTGATTCACTCTTCTAGACGCTTTTAGAAACTGATTCAGACGCCTAAATGCTTCCAAGCACTCTTATGACTTCCAAAAACGTCCAGAGATTTTCTAAGACTCCCTAAGACTTTCACAAACTCTTTTAGTTGTCTAAAAACTCCTGACAACTTTTGAACACTCCCGAACACTTTGGAACTCTTCTAACGACTCCTAAAGACTTCAAAAGAATCCTAAAATCAGCAAAACACTCCTAAAAACTTCTGACGACTCCTAAAAATTCTGATGACTTCAAAAAACTTCTGAAGACTTCCAAACACTCCCCAGACTGTTACACATTTCTAAATACTGTTACAAGCTTCTAATTACTTTACACCCTTCTAAACACTGCTACACACTCATAAATACTACTAAACTCTTCTAAATGGTGCTACAAAATCTAAATGCTGCTACAGACTCCTAACTACTGCTAAAGACTTCTAAATATTACTAAACTCTCCTAAATATCACTAAAAACTCAAATACTGTCGCGCACTTCTAAACTGACACCATCGAACGTTTTAATAAATTTTTAACAGTTGTTAAAAGCTATTACACTTTCTACCAAATTATCTAGACTATCAAAATTGCCACTGTCAAACTACTCTACATTGCTGTCATACTCTTTCAAACTCCCGTCTTCCAAACTTTCACAATTTCATTTTCATCTCACTTATTGAATCTTTTCGCTAGAGGTCCCACGCCTTTATTTTTCACCATCTAAACCACTCCGCTCATCTAGTCAAGATTTACAACTCATCATTCAAACCTGTTCAATCCAATTATTCATTTCATGTGTTTTGTCTATTGTAACTGTCAACTAAAAACAAATTCAACAACCCTTTCCTCTGATTTAAGATGGGCTACACTGACTACAAAGTTAACTTCATGCAGAGTAACGCTGATCAACAAGAACCTTTGCTACCTATTTTTAACAGCAGCACTTTTTCGCCTTATTTCTCCAATAATCGTACTACTTTAAGACAACGAGAAAAATATGTGCTAATTTTGGTTAGTTTATGTTTTATTATCTTCTGCATTGGAGGTTTTTTCTTTTTACCTGAACTCAAAGCCAGCAAACAATTTGCTTACAAGCACATTCAAAAAGTTGGTATGTAATTCCATATGATAATTTACTTTCAAAGCGATATTTAGCAATCAATTTATATAACAGTTACTATTAATTATGGTGATTTTAGCAAAATCTTTTTCACAATTTTAAAATTAATGCAATTAATTTGTTTACTTCATTCTAAATGAATCAGCTTTTTATATTACTCTTACTTATTCGTTTATTTGGATTTGCTTTGTCAGAATTTTAAATACATATTTTTTTTAAAGTTCTTAATTTGATAAATTGGCAAATTCTTTTTTTTTAAAAATCATCACTAATAATAAAAAAATTTTTATAATCAACATCCATTTTTTAAGCTATTTTTATAACATATTTAAATTTTTTTTCTTGTTTTAATCTTTCTATTAAGTTTACTACATGTCTAAATAATTCAAATTTTGAAAATGATTCGGATGGTTTCATAAACTACACAAATCAATATAAAAATTTTATTGAAAACTCAATTCAAACCCAAAAAATGGACGTTATTTATAGTAAAAATAATTATAATAATAATTTAATACTAAATATTATGCAATTAAAAAAATAATATATTAGATTTGCTTGCACATTTCATTTTTGACAAACTTTTACTTCCATATAAACATTAATAATATAATTATAAATATTTTATTTTTAATAACTTTAATTTATTATAAATTTTAAATTATAAAATTTATCATAATGTTTTTATTTATTTGTTTATATTTTCTAATATAATACCGTTTTTTTTTTAGCTTCGTTTAATCAAGATGCGTTTAATATAAAACATCCAAAAGTTTTCTTTCCAATGATACCAAAAAGTAGAGATTTTGATTCAGAAAAATTGGCCAATAAAATTAATAATGAAAAAGCTTATATTCCTAAGCCCAATATTAATGAAGAGTATTTAAAAAATTCTTTAATAAAAACTCAAATAGAAAGTCTAAGAAAAGACTGGACTCCGGAAGTTTTACCATCTGGAATAGATAACGATGCTGAAATTGTTAGTAGAAGAGATACTATTAGGGCAATGGCTAAACATGCTTGGGACAATTATGTTAAATATGCTTGGGGAGAAAATGAACTTTGTCCAATCACAAAAAGAGGTCATACGTCAAGTATTTTTGGAAAAACAAAAATGGGTTTGTTTTTAAAAATGTTTTAATAAAAAACTAATATTTATAATATTTTTTAGGTGCAACTATAATTGATAGTTTAGATACACTTTTTATAATGGGTTTAAAGGAGGAATTTAATAAAGCTAAAGATTTTGTAATAAATGAATTTGATATTGATGAAATCAATTCAGATGTATCTTTTTTTGAAATTAACATTCGTTTTATTGGTGGCTTATTATCAACTTATGCACTTACTAAAGATAATATATTTTTGGATAAAGTTGAAAAACTTGCCCAAAAATTATTACCTGCGTTTGATACACCAACTGGTATTCCAAATGCTTTAATAAATTTAAAGACAGGTATTTAAATTATTATTTTTATTATTATTAATTTATTTTTATTAATTTTTTTTTCAGGAAAATCATATAATTATGGATGGACACGTACCAACTCAATTTTAGCTGAATTTGGCACGTTACATTTAGAGTTTTTATATTTGTCTTATTTAACTGGAAATCCTATTTACTTAGAAAAAATTAAGAAAATCAGAAATCATTTAGACAAACTGCCTAAAATTGATGAAGGCCTTTATAGTAATTACGTGAACCCAAAAACAGGAGACTTTGAAGATAGTAAGTGTATATTTTAACGAAAAAATCGATTACTTGATTTAAGTTAACTGTCTTTTACCCTTTACTTAACATAATAATTGCTTAGTTAAACTAATGATTTTATTTAAACTTAATTAGTAACTCGTAAAATAAATTTAATTTTTTTAATATATTATGAATTTTTTTAACAACAAATCGTCAGCTAAATAATTTCTGCTCCTTTTCAAATTTGTCTCTAGAGGGCAATAAATGCCCTCGACTTTAAAACTAAGAATAGATGCATTTTTAATATCTTCATTTTTTCACCATAGTTTTTATATCGATTGGTGCATTGGGTGATAGCTTCTATGAGTATCTACTTAAGTCATGGGTTCAAAGTGATAAAAAGGATAAACAGGCAAAACGTATGTACGATGAAGCAATGGCTGCAATTATAAAACACTTATTAAAAGTATCCAAAAATGGCCTAATGTTCTTTGGGGAAAAAAAATACAGCACCTTTAAACCTAAAATGGATCATTTGGCTTGTTTTTCAGGTGGGCTAATTGCTTATGGAGCAAATATTTCTATGTCTTCGCCAGAAAAGGAAAAATACATAGAAATTGGTGCAAATATTACAAATACTTGTCATGAATCTTATGTGCGGTCTGAAACTGGATTAGGACCTGAAAATTTTTATTTTACCGATAAACTTGAGGCAAAAGCTAGTATATTTAATGAAATGATTTATATTCAACGACCAGAAGTTATCGAAGGTTATTTTTATATGTGGCGTGTAACTAAGAATCCCATGTATCGTGAATGGGCTTGGGATGCTGCTCAAGCTTTACTTTCACATTGCAAAGTGGAAGGAGGTTTTAGTGGATTGAAAAACGTTTATCAGGCAAACAGTCCAAAGGATGATGTGCAACAAAGTTTTCTACTTGCTGAAACTTTCAAATATTTATATTTAATATTTTCTGATGACTCTCTCATATCAATGGATCGTTGGGTTTTTAATACTGAAGCTCATGTATTACCCATAATGAACAAAAACCCAGCTTTTTTAATCAACTAATTTTATTAGTAAAATTATAATATTTATTTTTGAAATCTTGCAATATTTATAGTTTTTTTGAGCTTATTAATTAAAAATGGTTTCGATTTTTTAAGCGTCCTATTTTTTTTTTTAACATATTAATTTATGTTAATTTTTAATTCATTTTTTTTGTTGTCAGTTTGTTAAACTTCTTCACTTTTATAAACACTAATTTAATTTTTTGTCTAATTAAATTTTTTTTTAAAAAAATTATACACTTTTGTAAATATTTTTATATATTTAATAATTTTTTTTTAATTTAATATTAATTTTATTTTAAACACTTATTATATGTATGTTAAATATGTATTATTTGTAAGTTGGTTTTTTTGTAAATAACACAATTCAAGTTGAACACAAAATTATTTTTATTCAAACTAACAATTGAGTAAGTTGTTTATTCTAGGTTTAAATCTAGAATAAATTATTTCAGAAATTTTTTTAATAATATTGAATTTTACTTTAAATTATTGATGTTTTTTTTTATTTTTATAAAAATTATTAATTTTAATTTTTACATTTATTAAAAGTTTGACTAATAAGGGAAAGTTTTATATTTAAGTTATAGATAAAAACTTATTTGGAATGATTAATTTTTTTTTTCTAATTTAGGTTTGTATTTAATAATTTATTTTTCAATGTGTAATTTTTTTTTATATGTTAAAATAAAATATAAAAATTTATTTATATTAAAATTATAAATAAAAAATTATATTTAGAAAATCAATAAGCTATAATAAATTTAAAAATTTAAGTATTTTTTAAAAATTTATTATTTGATTAATCCCAAGATAAATTGTAAGCTGTCATTTTAACTGCTAATTCAAATAAATAATGATAACATTCGGCTTGAGTTTTGGCTTCAATCCAATCTCGGCCCCAAACGTAAATTCCATGATTACGTACTAAAATTGCATTTGTTTCCGGATTTTCTAAAATTGAGTATAAGCATTATATCTAATTTAAAAAAAATAAAAATTTACCTTCTATTGCTTTTTGAAATTGTGTAACTAATTCTGATTCATAAGGAGTATTTTCTATAATTGGGACTATAAGTGTTTCATCATTTCTATATCTTATATTTGAATCTCCTTTTTTAATTCCTTTAATCATTTCCTGATTTTTGATTTTAAATGCTTTACCCTTGACTATTTTAGTAAGTAAAGGAATACTTTGATGATGCGAATGAATAACTGCACCAGCATTTCTAGATGAATAAACTGAAAAAAATAAAGGAGAACATTCACTTAATTTTAAAGAAGAATTAACTGCTCGACATATTATTTCTTTAGAATTATCATCAATTATAAATATATCTTCCTTTTTAATATATTCTTTTTGGACACCACTTGGAGCTATAAAAATGTTTTTATCTTCTTTAATTGAAATTCCACCACCTGTTCCGCTAACCCAACCAAGTTTATAAAATTGTCTACATAATTTAGGAATTAAATCCTTTGCACCATTTTTTAATTCTTTTAATTCTGACATTTTATTAAAAAGTATTAAACTTGTTATTTTTACAATGACACCTTGAATAAACCGTAAAATGAAAGTAATTACGTTATATTATATTTATGCTGATTATTAAAATTAATTAATTAAATAGATGGCGTATTTTTTTTAAGCAATAATAAAGTATTATTATTTATATTTCAATAATTAAACAAAGCTTAAATAAATTTTAGCAATAAAGTAACTGTAAAATTTATTTAAATTTTTTTATTTAATAAGTTATTATTTATTAGTATTTAAAGTTTTAAAAAAAATTTTAAATAAAATATAATTAATTATTTATCATTAAAAATTAATAAATTTTTTTTCATTATTTAATTTTATTAAAACTATTTTTTTTTTTAAATTTTCAAAAATATTTTTCTTGATCTTTAAGCTGATTATCAATAGATTAATTGTTTAATTTTTTTTTTTTGTTATTATAGAATTAAAAACTTTTTTTAATTTTTAAGTTTGCTTAAAGGCTTTTATAATTTTTTTATTAAAATAATAATTATATATAATGTAATTTAATTTAAAATAGTTCTATAATTTGTTATAAAAATTCTGTTTAGAAAATATCTTAAAAATAAATTTGTTTCCTAAAAAAATATATATAATTGGTTTATATATAATAGTTTTTTGATTAAGTTAAAAATTTTCAAAAATAAAATAAATTATAAAAAATTATAAAATATTAAGTAATTTAATTAACTTATATTTTTTTCTTTCATATTTTAATTTGTCCTTTTTTTAATTTGTATAATATCCAATTAAAATTTAAAATAACAATTATTTAAATTTATTTATAAAAAAAAATGTGCTAACTACTTATTTTTAAATTTATTAAGAAAAATTTTATAAATATTAATTTAAAATGATTAGATAAAATATATTAATCTATTTTTATTACTAATTAATTAAAAAATATATTATTTTTTAAATTTTAAGGCAAATAAATACTTTATATTAAATTTTTTTTATACATTTTAATTTTTAGATTTTTTGTTTAGATTAAATTTTAGATTAAAAAAAAATAAATAAATAAATAAGTAGATATTACTTTAAAACTTCAATGGTATAATAAATTTATTATTTGATATTAAATAAAGTTGATATCTTTATTAAAATTTAAATAAGTTAAAATGGATAAAGTTAATATTTATTAATATGTTTGTAATATTTTCAAAATTTTTAATTTATGCAATATAAAATATTCTAATTATATTAATATTATGTTATTTTTTTTAAAGTTTTTTTTTTTTAAAAAATTATAAAAAAAATAACTAAGAGTAATTAATATTTTGCTTATGTTCGGTAACAATTTAGATTATATTTAAATTAGTTTAATCTGTACTTTATTTTTATCTTACAGTTATATCTATATAAATGCATATTTAAATTGCAAAAAATATTAATAAATTTTTTATTAATTAAAAAAAATAGTTTAATTTTTAAAAATAATTCATAACAAATTTTAAATACCTTTTTGATTTATTTTTTAAATTTTTAGGCTTTTTGTGAGTTTAAAGTTAAAAACTAAATAATAGTTACATACAAATTTTTTTGCTATTCACAACTATTTTGAATTTATTAGAAACGTGTCCATTGGAAAATAAATTGTAATGTGAAAATATCCAAAAAATCTTTTTACTTTGTGATTTAAGTTTATTTCTATTTTTTATTTCCCAAAACATAATTTGTATAATAAAATGTTAATTTACTTTAATCATTAATATACTTTAATTTTTAATTTAACAAATAACTGTTCAAAATAATTTTCTTTATTTTTGTTATGAGAGAATCAAACTTTTGTTAACAAGAACTTTTTTTTTATCCAAAATACAAATTCTTAACTCCACTAAACCATTTTGTTGCAAAATATATAATGTGGAAATAAACAGTTAAATGCCATTTAAAATTTAACTTTATTAAGATTAATTTTTTTGCTTTAGATAACTATAGCGTTTGTGTATTTCTTCAAAGTTTAAAAACAAAATACTTTTTTAATACTAACAACTATTCCAATTTCATCTAATTGCACTTCAAATCTATTTTTTTTTTCTATACAAAATACATCATTTCGTCAAATGTACCTAATAACAAAAATTATTTAATATCCACTTAAATAAATTTGCTTTTATTTAAAAAACTGAACAGTATTTTTGCCAGTACGATATGCATTTTATGAATACATCAAAAGTTGAAAATTGATTTTGACAAATAATATCTTAACTAAATATCATATTTAAATAAATTAATTTATTTTATATGTATTTAAAAAAACAATTGATAATTAGATTTTAACAAACAAAAATCTATTTAAAACTATTGATTTAAAACCAAAAACCTTTTTTATAAAAGAAGACATGTTTGGCGTTAAATGAGAAGTTTCAAATCAGTTCCAGAAAAGATTAGATAAAAAATAAGCATATAGTTTAATAAAATAAATGGACGAACTTTTGATATTAGTTTTGTTTGAATGATATTTTAGATTGCAGTATAGTTTGATTTCATCATATTCTAATTTCAATATAATCCGCATTTTTTAATGCTTCTATAAAAGCATTAAATTTTTGAGACAATATCTGATAGTTTTTTAAAAGATGCAAGAAAAACTTTTAAACGAAATCGTATGGGCTTAAGCAAACATCAAAAAATTGGCACAAGTTCATCAAGTCAAATTTAACAAAAACTAATAATATGTGCATAGCGCTAACGATTAAAACATATTTTTTAAAATATTTTGAGCTTTTTGATATAGTTTATGCAGACAATATATTTTTAGTTATACTAAAAAAACATTAAAGATATTCTAGACTAATCTTAAGTTTAGTCATGTAAATTTTTTTAAAAATTCACTTTACCTATGGAAAAAATATTTATATAAATTGGAAAGCCAGTAGTTTTATTTTTTATTAACATCAAAAATAAGAAAAATCCAAAATTTAATGTAATTTCGTAGTTGCAATCACTGGATGCTAATAACAGTAATAAATTTAAAAATTTGATAAATCTAATTAGCTAAATTGTTTAATATACAAAATTTAGTCTGTTTTTCATTTACAATAAAAATTCCGCTTATTGTTTTATCTAGAATATAATTTAATTTACTTGCATTAGTTACCCGTGATTAAATTAATCGTATTGGTTAATTATTTTTTAATTTCTTTTAACTTTGAAGGTCGTCTGGAACAAAAATTGTTAAACTGTAGTCCACCCAAATCTTACTTTCTGGGATTAAAAGCATAACTGCGTTCTTTACTTCAGCGCTAAGCAAACGTAGACTTTTAATCATGTACATATATTCTACATATATGTACTATATAAAATAGGATTCACTACAGTTTTTTATATTTAGTATTTTGAGATATTGATTTACATTTCAAATTTGAATTTTTATGTTTATTTCTGAGGATATTTTTTTTAAAGTAAATTAATTTAAAAATTAAAACTTTTTTTTTTTAATTACACCTTAAATTTTTAATATTTTAAATAAATTTTAAGTAATTTTTTTAAGTCTTGGCGACTATGTTTTAAGAGTTGTAAGTTTCATGATTTAATCAAAAAGAAAAATTAATTACTCCTAAAAGATTTAATAATTAATTAAGAATCTGTGTTATAAGCTTTTAAATTTACTAGTAAAATATATATTTATTAATTAAAAATTACGTTATAGTGAATGATCTTTTACAAATTTACTTACAAAATAAAAGTTAAACTATAACAGAATAACTATTTGATTTCTTTTACTAAAAATATCATTTAATATAAAAATTCATTTATTTTTTATTTATTATTCGAAGTTATGTCGTTTAAGCTATATTAGCTTAAAAATTGAATTTTTTTAAATATGTACTAAAACTAAAAATTTAGATAAACTTGAATCTAAATTTAAAAAACAATTCACTAATTTTAACATGGTTAAATAACTAAATAAAAATAATAAAAAAATAAAGTTAAATAAAATAATAATTTTAAAAAACTAATCTACTTTGATATTAAATAAGCATTGTTCTTGCATTTATTTTATAGAATTTGATGTAATAGCAAAACATTGATGAGTCTTGTACTGACATAAATTGGTCGTATAATTTTTTTTTTTTTTGGAAAAATGTTTTGTGCACTAATATTAGTTAAGTACATTTGAATTAGTTTTGTGCTCTATTTAGTAAATACAAAATAAATCACTATTGTATTTTTTTATAATTGTATCTCATATTGTGCCCATATTAAATTTTTTTTTCTTTCTTTTGCAAACAAATCAAAATTGCAATGTTGCAATTTATTCTTTAATCATATTTTAATTTCTATTTTAATTGATTGTTTTATTTAAAAATAAATTGTTCAAATCTAGCTTTTACTTTTTATTTCCAGTATTTAAAAACTAAAAATATTAAAATAAATAAGTCTTGTTTTTGAATTAAATTTTAAAATAAATTAAATTTCAAAAAAAAAAAAAAATATTAATTTAAAAACAAATTATTAACTAAATTTTTGATTAAAAATTCTTAATATGTACCAACAAAAATAAATTTTTGTTTAAATTTTATTTTCATTTTTATTTTTTAAAATAAAAAATATTAAATTTAATAATAATTAATCAAATTCAACATTTTATTAAATTTTTTTAAATACTATTTTAGTAAATTTAACAATTTTTGCTTAATTTTTATATTTATAATAAATATAAAGTTTAAAATATATACATTTTTTTTAAATAAAAAAGAAATATTTTCAAGAATTTAGGTATTTATTTATTATTACTTTAAATAAAAATGTATTTAATATTATTAAAAACATAAATTTATTTAAATAAAACTATTTAAAAAAACCTTGCCTAAAATATTATTTGAGTAAATCTTACTAATCATAAAAGACTATTTTTTGATATACATTAAATTAACCAAAATAATAAAATTTGACATTGAATTTTTAAAGATTTACATTTAAAAATTTTTTTTTTTAGATTTTTATCAAAGATTTTGAATAAATTATTAAAAAAAAATATTTATTTAACTATATATTAAAGATCTAATTTGTAATGATTTTATAAAAAGTAAAAAATATAATTTATATGTATTTTATTATTGTTAATTATTAATTAAGTTAATTTAATTATAACAAAGTTTTGATTTAGTTTTTTGCTAAAGTTAATCAATTTTCTATTATTATGGTTTAAATTTTTTTTTTTTATTTTAAACAAAAAATTATTATTTAATTTTAACAGTTAACTTTTGTTTTTTAAATTATTATAATTATTGCGTTTCTAAATAATCATTAATTATTAACTTTTAATTAATAAATATATTAAAATGAACAAATTTTGTTTTTTTTTTGTCAAACTTGGAATATAAACGTATTACCATATTTTATAAATATTTTTATATTTTTTAAATACAATATAAAAAATAATTTTTTTTCTAAATACTTGCAATTTGAATGTTATTTATTATAATAATTAAAATCTTAAAATAATTTCTATTATATTAGTAATTTTATTTTTTTTTTTAAATTAATAGTATTAAAAAGAGTCCATTTTATTAAATATAAAAATAATTAAAATTTTTAAAGTAAAAAAAGTTAAATTTAGGATTTTATTTTAATTTTATTAACAAAATTTTTTTAATCTTTTTTAATTTTACAATTTTTTAATCCTTTAAATTAAGGTTATGATCTAGAATTTTTTTTTATTGATTCAAGGATGTTTTAACACATAAAAAAAAATAAAATAATAGTTAAAAAAAAATTAAAAAAATATTTTTTAATTCAAACTTAAAATTATAAATTAAAAATACGTCAAGGTTAACATTTCAATTTTTAATAAAAATAAAGATGAATCAAAACATTGAATTAGTTTAAATTTAATATTTTAAATATATAATAAAAACTAAACATTTTCAAATACATATTAAATTTAGTTGGATTTTCTATAAGTTTAAGAATTATAATTTTCAAACAAAAAATTTAAAATATTTAAAATATTTTTTTTATATTATTTGTAGTGAAAACTTATTTTATTTTAACTTAATTGTCTACAAATTAATTTATATAAAGAAAGCAGGTCTTTACTAAGACAATACAAGGATTCAATTGACCATTAATCTTTCCACAGAATCCAAAGCACATGTCTTGAGAGCTAAGATAGCACTCAGTGAACTCCGTGCTACATTAGTCAGAGGTGAGCAAGAATCTCACATACAAGGTTGGATTCTATATACTACATTATTTATTAATATTCTATATTATTTTAATATTAGTTTATATTTAATCTATATTAATTTAAATAAAAAATTAAAAAAAATTTACTGAAAAAAAAATTATTTATATTTTTTAATTATATTTTTTATTAATAATTAAAAAAAAAATTTAAAAGAAAAGCATTTTAAAATTATTTAATATATTAATTTACTTTTTTAATAATTTTGTAAAAATATTATGTTTAAAAAAATATTTAAAAATTGAATTAATTTCAATTAAAATTACAAAAATTAAATCTAAATCTTATATTTTATAATAATTAAACTTTTAAATTTAACTAATAAAATTTTATAAAAAAAAAAAAAATTTTAAATTTAATAAATTAAATATTAATTTATTAATTTATAAAAGGTTAACTTAAAAAATTTTTTTTTAATTATTAAAATAAGATAAGCTTAATTATAATTAAATATATAGATATAGTCAAAAACTTATTATTATTTATTATTATCTTAAAATATTAAAAAAAATATTGAGTTATTATTTTAATATTAATAAAAATAATTTTTATAATATTCCGACTCAAAAGTTCTAAATATATTAAATTATTATACAAAAATATTAATAAATTTCTTTTAAAAAATTATTTAGTCAAATGAGTTATCCATAAATCAAAATATTTTTATAATTAAGCTTTAGTAACTAAGCTTAATTCTTACTAAATTTAATAATTTTTTTTTTTGTCAATTTTACGATCTCTATTAAACAAAATATCATGTTTAAAAAAAATCCTAAGTAATTTTATAAATTTAAAATTAAAAATTATATTTTTGTATCCTTTACAATAGAATGTTAAAATAAAATGTTTAAATAATAAATCTATGACAAATGTATATTGTTAAATTTTGTATTTGAGAACAGAAATTCACAAAGAAAAAAAATTCTGTTAAAATTACAATGATACATGATAGATTCAAATTTTAATAATTTATTTTTTTTTTATTTTGTTTGTATTTTACCATGTTTTCATTTAATTATTTTTTTTTTTTTTTGAATCAAACATTAAATGTCAAAAAGTCTTTGAATCATGATAATACAATTTAAAAAATGGAACCTTAACAGATTATGAATTTATTGCGTTTTCACTGCGTTATGAGAATATTTTATACTTAAAACCTAAAACCTAATTCTATTATTAAAAATATTTTAATATAAAATTTATTATATACAATAAATTTTACAAAAATTTTTGTAATTATATCATATATATTTATCTTAATTAATAAAAACAAATTTAATGTTTATTTTTTTTAAAATATAATGTATTTTTCTATAATTAATTTTTTTTTTTTTTAAAAATAATGGTATATATATAAAGTTAAACCTAAACCTAAACCTAAACCAAAATTTAGAATACAAACATAAAAAAAAAGATATGTCTTTAACTTCTTACCAGCTGGGTTTTGCTCTCAGTCTGAATCGTAAAAATAAATGATAAATAATAAAAAAAAAGAAAAAAAAAAAAAAATCAAAACTTAAAGATTTATATATTATTTTACTGTTAGGTTTAAATCTTTTAATAAATTTGTATTTGAAACCAATGTTAAGACATTTACACAATGTTGTAACTTCAATGTTGATTTAAACGTTGTTACAACAATAACAACAGTAGAATAGATCCATCGTTTTAGATTAGAATAAAATAACACAACTAAATGGAACGGATTGATAAACCCTTCTTTATTTACTTACTACAAGTGTCCCTTTAATTTGTACAAATTAAAATGTTTTCTCATAACTTAGTATTCTCTAGATGATCTCTCTTGTTCAGTTAACACACTCTTTTATACTCCTCACCAGGCCATGTTATCTGGATTTCGGATTCTTTCTCTCTTACTTAAACTGTTAGTCTCTTACGATCAACACCGTAGTTGATCGTAGTTAACACGTTAGTTGAAGCTCTACTAGAATCTTGTGCCCGTCTGTAGAAGTAACAGATTAGTATAACAGCTTCATCACTTGAATGTTGAACAAGGCTACTCTTGCTTGTAACATAAGCTTACTGTTAGTTTCTACTATCTGTCCTTCTGTCACAGGATCGGACGATCTTATACATTCGTAGTGTACCTCTCGCAACTGTAAGTGTTGTGTTAAACATTAAGTAATAGAGTTAATTAGTTAATATAATAATATAATAATGTATTACTACAACAATATATATTTTTTTTAATAAATTTTACTGGTACAATTTTTTTTATTTATTTAATAATAATTAAATATAATATATTTATAAAAAAAATATTTTTGTAAAAATATATAATTAATTCATTAATTTTTTTAATATAAACCTAGAAAGAAAAATTAAATTTTAAAAATCAATATTTTAGACTAATATTTATAACAAATTTTTAAATTAAATTATTATAATTTTATTATTTATTTATTAGTTTAAAAATAACTAAAATTTTATAAAATAATTTAAAATTTATCTATTTTAAATTATATAATGATTTTTTTAAAGTTTAAAATATTAATTTCTAAAACGGATTAAAAAAAATATAAATACATTTTATTATTTATAATTTTAATTATAAATTTAGTATTGTATTGTTAACCCAACATCTTAACTATGTTACTGTATACATGTTATGTGTTGGTTGTGTTGCTTAGTTGTGACTAAGTGACCACAGAAATAGCTAAATGCTATTGTCATAACAGGCACACTTTATCCTCACTTTTGCTCTTTCAGGCAGTTGAATCCAAGTCTTGACTTAGTTGTGAACTGCACATACTTTTTGTAAATTTTGAGATATCTAAATATAATAAAAAACTAATTTGATACTACATGTATAATTTTTTTTTTTATTTTATAAAATTTCATCACTTTTTTCAATTACATTAATTTTTTTAAAATTAATTTTTAGCCATTATTATTAAAATCTTAACATATTTCTATTTATTTTGTTAAAATAAATGTTTAAACATTAATTTACTTGTTTTATAATAAATGTTAAGTTTTTAAACCGTTTCAATTTTTTTTTATGATTATTTTGAACCTATTCAATTCAAATCAAATTGGTAAGCTTTGATGTAAGATGTGACATTTTTACTTTTCTCTAGATCACGAATGACAAAGTAATTTTAAAAGAGAAAGTTTTGCAAACATAAGTATAGTCAATGGAACAAAAAAAAAAAATAAATAAAATTGAAATTTAACAAAAATACTAGTTTAATTTTTTTTACTTTTAAATCAAAATTTTAAAATTTTAATGTATTTATTTAAAAAAAAAATTTATGTACAATTTAAGATTGAAAAATAAAGATTTAAGATTAAAAAATAATCAAAAATATATAAATAAGAATTTAAATTTTAAACGAGATTTAAAAATAAAACAGTTTAAATAATATAATTTTTTTAAATAAATTGTTTGCATTTTTTTATTATAAAAAACAAATTTTAAAATAAATAAATATAATTTAATTACAATTTATAAATTTAAAATAATAAGAAAATAAAATTTTATGAATTAAAAAATTTAACCTTCATTTTTTTTCATTATAAAATTTTATTTAAATCATCAATTTAAAAAAAAATTATAAAATTACTATATTTAAAATTATGTTGTAATTAAACATTCAAATTTTATCAATTTTATATATAATTTTTTGATAATTTCTTATTATTTAATCAAATAGAATTATTTTGTAAAATTTATAAATTACTAGGATATTACCAGAAAATATTTTATTAATAATACCTAGGTTTTTTAAATTGAAATTAATATTGAATATCTAGTATTATGAAACCACGGAGCTGTTATAATAGAGATTTTTAAATACAATAAATGTGAAATTACGGGCATGTTATTAGACACTTTATTTGTTTAACTACTATGAATATTTAATTATAAATAAATAGAAGATTGAAGATGAGTTTAAGTTAGCTATTAATAATGATTGACAAAGAACCAATCAAATAAATTTTGTAAAAGCGAAAAACAATGCGATAATAAAATAAAAGGAGACAAAAGATTATGTAAAAAAAATAAATGTGAGATGCAAATGAAATCAATTAGTTTTATTTTTTAATGTTTGTATACTTATATTTTCTAGTATTGTGTATTTTACTTAAGAGTAATAAAAACAATTGTAAACTCCTTGATTTTTAAATTCAAAAATAAATTAATAAATTAAAATCAAGATATTACAGGCTTAAATAAAGAAGAAAATATAATTATAATTTAAAAACAAATTAGAAACCATAAAGCGCAATGTAAAGTACGGAGAATAATATAGGAGATAAAAATCAAAATGATAATAATGGTAAAGTCTAAAAATGTAACAAAAAATAAAAAAGTTTAATAACAAAATTAAAAAAATAAAAATAAGAAATATAAATAAAAATGATTACAGATTTAAAATTTTAATTATATGCAAGTTTCTTAATTTAGGCAGATTACAAATACTTTTTAACCAGTCAAGAAATAAGTAGTGTAAATATATAAAACCAATTTTTACTATTTTAAAAAAATAATAGATTACTTAATCAAAATTAAAAAAAAAATTTGGATTTGTTTAGTGGAATTTTTAAAAAATAAATTTAAAGTTTAAAATAAACAGTTTTAATTAAGAAATAATTTTTTTGTAACATACTTTTAAAATTATATTTTATGTATCAATATTCATGTTAATTCATTTATCATCTATATTATTTAAATTTAAAAATAAAATTTTTAATAAATATTTAAAAATTTATGTCAAAATACTTTTTTTTTAAATTTAAATTTTGATACAATATATTTTAAATATTTTTTAATTTATAATATATGATTAAAATTAATAATATTGATTTAATCAATAAATAAGTCAATTAAAAGTATTACAATTTTTTTTTATATTTATAAAATTTAAAAATCATCCTTTTAAATATCGTTAAAGTTCACTTTTACAGTGCAATTTATTTATCTAAACATATTAAAATTATTATTATAAAAAATAAATACTTATATATGTATTATATAAGCGGTATATATGTTTAATCCAACCTTTTATAAGGTATTTGGCTTAGTAAGGCCATTTTTTAGCTTTTAAAATAAGGGGAAAACTTAATTTTTTTGGGCCGATCTTCTGCAACTGTAGCACTTGTAATTCTTATTTTGAAGGTAGCTTTTTAAATTAGTTAGTTGTATACAGTCAACCTGTTATTTTGTAAGTACAGTTTATTTTTGCAGATCAAAACACTTTCACAATTCGTTTTTTATTTTAGTTTAATTTTTTATTATTTTGTTTATTTTTTACTTTTTATATTTATGCAAAAAATAAAAAAACTTTTTGTGACTGATAGTTAACAAACGTTTTAAAATTAGTATAAATTTTAAAATTGTTAAACATAAATTAAAATTTTTTTTTTTATATGCTTTTTTTAATCAAAAAAATTAAAATCAATGTTTTTAAATTTTTAATAGTAAAATTAAAAAAAAAATTTAATTAATATTTTTAAAATAATTAAGTTAATTATAAGTTTTATAACTGATGCAAAATTATAAAATTTTGTGCACTTTAATATATCTTTGAAATACAACATCAAGTAATTAAATGTGATGAAAATCAAAATAGTTGTTTATTAGAATTGAAAACACGTTTGTTTATTAGTGTGTGGTAATTATATTTTTTTTTTTTATTTTTTTAATAATATAAACCCAACAAAGTTACTTAATTGTATTTGGTTTTAGAATAATTTTTAGTTTTTTATACAATAAATTTTCAATGGAAAAATCTGACCCAAGTAATCAGTTTAAAATTTAAACTAAGTGTTAATTTTTTTTTTACAACTTACACCTGTTGCTCAAAATTGTTCTTAAATGTACTTTTTGATCATTAAGTTTTTTGGTTGTTCAATGTTTAATTAATGACATTTATTTTATAAATTTTTTAATTTGTTGTTATGTGCAATTAAAATAATCATTTAATTTATAAACGGTTTTTAATTCAACCTAAACTTATGCTAAAATATTTAATTTTATAATTTTTAATTAATATATTAATAATCTTAATAAATTGATTTATTTTTATTTTTTATATATCTATTTATACATTAATAAATGTTACCCTAAAAAAAAAAATTATTTTTTTACATTTTATGAGTATATTTTTTTATTTATTTAAAATAATATTTCGAATTTAACTAGTGAAACAAAAATAAAAAAAAAATTAATTAATTTTTATTTAAATTACTATGTTTAATTAATTATAAAATTATATTTTTAAGTGAAAAGTTTGTGATTTTTTATTATTTTAAAAAATTTTAATTGAAACTAAAAAAAATAATAGACCAATTTTTATGAAATAATTAGATAAATTTTAAAATTTGTTATTTATATAAATTGTTAATATTTAAATTTTTATTTTAAATTTTTGCAATTAGATTAAGTAATCAGTATTTTTTATTTTCTATTTATTATAAAAGTTTATTTAAAAAAATTAATAAAATTATTAATTTAATAAAAATTTTTATAAATAAATTTAAGTTTAAAACGTATTAGATGATTTATAAATGATTAATTTTTTTTTGTGTAAAAGTAAACATTTGGATTATCAATGATTAGTCGTAAAAATATCATTAGCAAGGCCCATCAACAGCCATGCAAACTCAATAATAAACTTGTCAATGATCCAAATTATGATGATTCAAATGATTATGAAGACATTTGGTTTGATAAACAAACACTTTATAAGGTAATAAAATATTTTTTTAATTCTAATTTAAAACATTTTATTTTGTAAAAACTTTAATAAATTAATAATTTATAAAAGAAAAAATAGTATTTGTATCAAATTAAAATTGGTAATTTAGTTATTTTTAAATCAACTCAATTTTATAAATTTGCATTAAAAAAAAAAACGTGAAAAAATAATTATAAAAAGATAATTTTTTTTATTTTAGTTTACCAATTAATAAATTATTAAAAATTCTAATCCACTATTAAAATTAAAAAATTTGTTAAAACTTTGTTTTTAGATCAATTTCTATTTTAATATTTTATTTATTTTTATTTTATTTTTATTGTAAAATTAATTATTTATATATATTTATATATATGTATATATATACATTATATTATCGTTTTCTTATTTTTATCCTTTTTATAAATATTTTTTAAAATTTATTTGGTTTAATTGTAACATAATTAAAAAATATGATTTGATATAATAAAGTAAATAAATAAATAAAAAAAAAAAAAAAAATATAAAAAAAATGTTTTGAAATAATTGAATAATTAAAGCAATTACTAGTTAACTCAAAAAATTTTCTCAAATGTTTAAAAAATTAAAGTTTGACTTATTTTTATTTTATAATTTATTTTATTTGTTTTATTTTGGTTTATTTTATTTAAATTTAATTATTTTAAAATAATTTATTGTTTAATAAATTGTTTTTTATAATTTAAAAAAAAACTTAAGTATTATTAAAATGATAGTTATTAAAATTGTATGCAATTGTCAAGTTAATTAAATCATTATTTAATCAATAAAATTTATTAAAAAAATATTATTTAATAAATATAATTTTTTAAATTTTACTCATCCTAACTCACACACTTGTCCTATTAAGTTGATAAACATTTTAATTTTAATTGTACTTTTAATTTATATAATTTTTAAACTTTAAAAAAAAACTGAAAATAAAATAAAAAAACAACTTTACCACTATTAAAAAAAAAGTTAAATTAATTAATATTAAATAGTGCGAAATGCACTGGTCATGATTATTCAATTAAAAATTTAATATTTACTACCTAAGCACAGAGTTTACAATAAATTTGTACTCAAAATGTTTATTACACTTGTATTCAATTAGTTTTTATGAACTTTCAATTGTATTTTAACATTAAAAAATATGAATATTTTTTTATACTTTTTTAAATTTAGATTTAAAAGTTTATTAAAAAGCTAAATTACAAAGAATAACCAAAACAAAATTTTAAATTCTTCCAAAAACATTATATTGTAATTTTTCTTTAAGTATTAAAATTATTATTTAAATTAATAATTTTTTTGTTAGTTTAAATAAATTTAATTAAATTTTTTATGATAATATTTAAAATATTTTAGATTACTATAAAATACTAATTATTTCAATTTATAATTTTTTTTATTAATTAGTTTTTTTTTTAATAATTTTTTGATTAATAAATCATGACTTTAAAAATTTTATTTAAATTATATAAATATTTAAATTTTTAAAATATAAATTTATATATATTTTAATATTTAAACTTGTTTCAAAAACGACTTTAACTAAGTTTTAACTAAAATATTTTATTAATTTAATATTAACACATAATAAATTAAAATATTATTTCTATTAAATTATATTTTCTATTAAAAACAAATTAAAAAGTTTTGAATTTATAATAATTTTTTATAAATTATATTTTTTTTTTTACTATGAAATGAACAAAATTATTTAATCTAATAATTTAATAGTATTTTTTTATTAAAAATAGTAATTTAAGCTAAATAATAATTGTAATAATAACTCAAAATAACTTATAAAATTTTTTACCGAATTCTATATATTAATTTAATATTACGTAACTTATAAGAATTATTTATTAATGGCTAATTCAAAGTACGTATTTAATATAATTTTTCTGACATATTAATTTTTATTTTATTTCAACATTGTATTTTTAAAAATTAATTTAGATAATTTAACCAAGATCATTAACCCAAATCTTTATTTTTTAGAAAATGTTGTAAATGTTAGTAAAAACCACTAAATGCAATTTTACTTTCAATAATTAATATATTCAATAATTTTCTAAATAAGTTAAAATTTTGTAACAAGCTATAATTAAATCATAATGTTCATAAAATATGTTTAATCAAAAGTGATTATTTTATTATGTTAACACAAATTAATTCACGGTTTTGTTATATATTTTAAATATATTTTTTTTTTTTTTAAATTAATTATGATATTTTGATCCTGATATTTAGATATTAAACGTAATAAATGCTTTTTAAGTACTATTTTGTAATGTATTCTATGTTTTACTAATTAACAAAGTAATAAATAATTCTATTACAATAAAAAAAACAACGATCAATTTAATATACGATCAAATTAATATATTAGTTATTTGGATAATACAATTTTTTATAAATATATTTTTTAATTTTTATTATTTTTTATAGTTTATTTATTTAATGTTTAATACTATTTCTTTTATTTAGTTTATATAATTTAAACTTTAAAAGTATGATACTTAATTTTCATTTATAAAAAGTATTCAATAAATTTAATTTTATGGAAAACCTGTAATTTTAATTCTTTTTATAAATTATTTAAAAACAAAAAAAATAGAGTTATATTTTCAAATTATTTTTATTTATTTATAATTTATTCAAACTTTAAATTCAAATATACTTTAAAATTTATTTTAATTTTGATGTAGAAAATTTTAGTAGTAATTAAGATAAAATTATTATATTTTTAGGTTAAAGTTAAAAATTCATAAAATTATTTTTTTTAATTTTAAAACTTAACTATATTCAATTTTTTTTTCCTTGGGGTCTATTTTGTCAGATGGCGTAAGTTTTTAAATACCTAGATATTTGTAAGCCTAACTGTCTTTCAAAACTAAAAAAAAAAATCATTTTTAATCTGTAAAATTTGTGTTAACTTGCTATTTAAAATAGTATTATTTAAGATTTAATTTACTTATTATTTTTTTTAAATGTTGGTTTATATTTTACAAATTAAATTTTTTTTTTTTATTTAACTTTAATCATTAAAAATAAATCTTCAAAATTTTACCATATATTGTAAATATTATATTTAGTTTTATTTTAAATTTTTTAAACCTTGTTTTTAAAAAAAATAAAAAATGGACTTATTTTGATACTTAAATTTAAAAAATATAATGTACAGAACAATATAATGTTTTTATAAACATATAAATAATATTATCATAATTACTTGAAAGTTTACTTTTCCAATGAAATAAAAATATTTTATTTTTGTTTTTTTAATTAATTTCTTATATTCTACATGCATTTTATATATTTAATAAATATATGCAAAATTAAAAAAAAAAAAATGAAATTAAAAAGAATATTTAATTGCATAAATATCCTTCTAACAAATACTAATAAATTTTTAATATCTATTATAGATAATTTATGCAAATATTTAAAATAAAAATTTATAAAATTTTTAACTTTTTGAAAACCAGTGGAAAAATATTTTTTTTTCAAAACAAAGTTTAGATACACCAAAAGATAAATATATATATATTTTTTAACTTTGCATTTATTTTATGATTCACATTTATTGATTTTAAAAACATCAAAATATTCTAAATTTTATTTTTTATTATTTTGCAATTAATAAAATTTTTTTTTGTTTAAACCACTAAAATATTTATAATTTTTTAATTATATTTGATGATAAAAATATCTTTTTTAATATATTTTATAAATATTAACATTTTTATTCTTAAATCTACAATTATATATTTTAAATTTGAATATTTAAATAATTTTTTTTTTTAATTTTTTGAATTATTTTATATTTTTTGATATAATATTCAAAATATAAGTTTAATAATAATAAGCGTAATTTTAAAATTTAAAGTTATTTTAAATTATTTAGTTAAAAAAATTAATTTTATTGAAATAAATTTATGAAATAAATAATAAATTTGAAATATTGGATTTAAAATTAAAAAAAAAATTTAATTATCTTAAATATTTATAATTTTATTTAATTATTAATAAAAATTTACCTAAGTATTAACACTTTGCTTTCGCACATAGGCGATAAAAGTATGTCTTAAGTTCTCAGAATCCAAACATAAACACGAAGCTAAAGTTTTCAGTGTTAGGCAGGTGGTTGGCTATAATAGTCTGAAAGAGTTCTCAGAGACACTACACGGCAAAATGTCCAAAGATGATTTGGACTGGACCATGATGAAAAGACCGGATATAAAAGTGCCGGATAGAAAGGAACCTCTTCCTCTTAACTTTTTGATCTTTTGGGATTTACTAGCGAATATCCACCTGATTATTTTGATACTCCGCATTCTGAATTGTGTAGTTGGAATTTCTCTGAGATTCATATCTATACGTTCTAGTGTAGTGTTAACCTATTTGTGTTTAGTGATTTAAAACAAGACATCATGGATTCAATCAACAACTCACGAAGTAATAGCCTAATTGAACAATTAAAATAAAATTTTTAAATTACATATGAAATAATTTAAATCATAATTAAAAACTAAGAAATTTCAAATTTATTATATATTTACATTAGTAATATATTAATTTAAGTTTGATTTAATTTTTTAAACTTGATTGATTTAAACTAAAATATTATTAATAAATATTATTAATAAATATGTGTTTTTTTTTAGTAAATTATTGTATAGTATTTATATTTTTGATTCTGAAAAATAATACTATTTAGCAAAAATTAGTTTGTTTTTTATCTTAATCATCAGTGCATAACTGAGTATTAAAACTTAACAATTATTAAAATTAAACCTTATATTCACTAAAATTATTTATTTTAAATTAGTTTAATAAAAACAAAACATTTTTATTAAAATAATTGTATATTTTATAATATTTATACCTAAATGAATAAAAAAACAAAGTTTACTTCATTTTAAGATTACGTTCATGCATTTTTTTGAGTGTTTAATTAGTTTATTTTTAATATAAATTTATTTTTTGTTTGCATATTCAAATTATTTTAGTTAATTTTTTATTTATTTAAATATACTTTTTTATTTAATAAATTAACTTAATTTTATGTAAAATAATTTTTATTTATTATTAACTTTAATCAATTTCTTAAGTTTTTTTTTTATTTACATTAATTAGTTAAATTATTATAAAATATCGCATTTTATTTAAAAAATAAATAATTATTCATTTTTAATACACTTTAAATTTTTGTTTTTAAATGATGCCATATTCTCAAATTTAAAATCTATTACACAATTTAAAAAATTATTTATGTTTGAAAATAATGTTGCAAAAACGTTACAAAAATAAGAACAAATAAAGAAAAAACTATTGAAATTAGATTATTACTTTAGTTAAAATCTATATTTTTTGTCATTAAATAAACTTGAGCAATTAGTTAAAATTTTAATTAAAACAAATATTAAAACAAAAATCAAATTTTTATACCACAAAAACAAAATGATTATAAAACTTTAGTTTACATCTTATTTTAAATCAAAGTTTATTAATTCTAAATTCAAAATTGATAGTTTAATGCTAACGAAAGTTAATATTTTTGATTTTTTTTTTAATTATAAATTATATAATCATTTTTTTAATTTATTATTATTTAAATAAAATTATTTAAAATAATTTTTAATTTTTCAAGTTAAATTTGTTATCTTATGTAATTCTAAGTTTGTTCTATTTGTTAAAAATTATTCCCATATTTCTATAATAGTTGTTACAAATAGTATAAGCATCAAATCAATTATTAAAAACTTTCAATTTTTTATTTTTTACAAATCACATTGATCAACGTTTATGTTTACTCTTTAATTAAAACGGCTGCGGCCAATATTGAGCCTTTCCTATTATATATTAATTTTTTAATTTCTTTTAACTTAAAATTAACTTTTTGATCATTAAGTCAAAAATTTGTTACATCTAATAAATTTTTACATTAGTCGATTTTTTACATTTTTTAATAAAAATCGTGCTTGTCTAAATTTTACTAAGTATGTGAAAGTTTTGCCTTTTGTTAAATATGTATTTCTTTTTTTATTGTCTTTCTTTGGTTATAAATAAGAAGTTATTTTTTTAAGAAAGATATTAAAAAAAAAAAATTATGTATTTATAGTTATCTCAAGAGAATAATAATGTTATAAAAAATCTTATTCAAATTACGCGTCTTATTTAGCGTCTCTTCAAACATTCAAATTAATTAAAACTAACTTTTTCAAATTATATCTTTTTTCATTCATTTTGACATGTTTTTATTTTATGTTTATTGCGAACATTTTGCTCATTCATATTTTCATTGTCACGCAAAATAATATTGAATTTTATTATTTTGTTATCTTTTTCATCTGGTTCATTATGCAAATGCTATTATAGTCATTTTCACTCTCACTATTATTTAAATAGTTTTACAAAATTTAATTTTTTAAACTTTTAAATTATTTTAATATGATAAAAAATATAGCACAAATATAATCTTAAAAGAACATAATAATCTTTATTATTTATTTACTACCTGAATCTGTTCCTTGACCAACTATTTTATATAATATTAATATGATTAAATTACTAATCAATAAAAAGTAAAAACATAATTTTATACATCTTGTACAATTTTTAATTATAATAACCAATTAAAATAAAAATAGAAAACAGTATTTTAAAAATTAAAATGTTTAAAAAATTTAATTGTTTTTTGTAATAAGTACAATTTTTTATTATTATTATAAAAATAACTTTTTTTTTAAATTGCTAATATTTTATGTTAGTGTTATTTAAAATTTAACTTATTTTTTCAATTTAAAATAATTTTTGTTAACTTTTATCAATTACATTTAATTAAACTAGAAAAAAAAATTAAAAAGGCGCAGATGAAAATAGATCTATTAAAATTTTTTAAGAAAGAAAAATGGTTAATTGGACTTAAAATCAAACTTTAAATAATACTCTTAAATAAAACTATATATTCAATTACAAAATTTAATTGAGCGTAGTTGAAATTAAATAAACTAGATGAAAATGTTTTTTGTCTTAATCAATAAACGATTTTTATTACAATAACAAAGAAATTAATTATTAAAAAAATAAATAAATAGAATAATAAAATTGATACAAAATAATGAACACTATAATTAATTTTAACAGATAAGTAAAATGCAAACATACATACATTGGTTAAATTATTGCGCAGATAATCAATGTGTAAAAAAAATTAATATTTTACTTAACTTTTATTATTTAATGAAAAAAATATAGATAATTTATTATCATAATTTATCATAAATAACAAAAGTTTATTTTTAACAAAAATTTGAATTAAGATAAATTTTTAATTTGATTTTAATAAAAAATTTAAGTATTAAATATTTAAAGTTATTTTTTAATATAAAATTTTTAATTTTTAAAATTAAGCCATGATATCAAATTTTAAGCAATAATTACAATATTTTTGATATTTCATTCATTTTTAATATATATTATTATAATGTTATTTTACGCCTCATTTTTTTCATTTTTTAGTATGCAAAAATATAAAATAATTTTTATAAAAAATTTTATTTTTAAAAAAAGCAAAAAATATATATAAATTAAAAAAATTTAAAACATATTAAAAAGTTAAAATAAAAATAAAAACAAATTTAAATTATTCTAATAAAAAATGAAAATAAATTTTAAAATTTTTGCAAATTATAAACAAGAATCAAATTACATAATTTATATAATTTATATATAATTTTATTTAATTTTAGTTTATATTATTAAATCAAAATTTAATTTTGTTTCTAAATTTGTATTATATCTAACATATAATATTTATCACAAAATATTCAAGTAAAAGCACAGATAATTATTTATGACGATTAGTTGTAAGATTGACCAAAGATTTAGCAGATCACGAAAAATCAAAACATTAAGTTTTTTTTTTTTATTATTTTGCAGTCGTCCAAAGGACATAGACCGATTTATTTGAACCGTCAAAGATAGTACAGAGAGCCAAGGAGTGTATGTGTGTGTGTGTGTTTGTGTGTGTGTGCACGAAACATTAGGTTTAGTAGATGAAGAAATAAAGTTTAGAGACCCAGTAAATGTTTTCTTGTTAAAAAAAGAAAAGTATAAAATTTGACTCTTAAGAAAGAGAGAAATCAATAAAGAAATCACTATGTGAGCGAATAGCTTGGGTTGATGATCAAATTTTTAAAAACTCTGTATTTGTGTTAATAATAATTTATCAATAATGAGGAATTTAAAAACATTTTTATTGTCTTGTAAGTTATTTTCATCCTTATAGTGTATTCTTAAGAGTTTAACTTAAGAAATACAACACTCTTGTATTCTTAAAAAAGAATTTTAAATAATACAATAATACAATTTTATTGTATTATTCAAAATTTTTGATTATTATTATTTAATTTTTTTTTTTTAGTTTTAATATTGATGCTAAAGCAAAATTATATGTCTATATTGTAATTAAACTAATTAATTTGTTTTTAATATTTATTTAATAATTTATATTAAAATAAATTTTATACAATTTCACATTTAGAATTTAAATTAATTATATGTGAAAAATAATCAACTTGTTTTAGTAATAGACTATTAATGATGAAAAAAAAATTAAACTTTTACTATTTGTATTTTTTATTAAAATTTTTGTTTGTTTTCACTTTCTGTTTTTACTTTAAATATTTTAATAACGGTCTTATAAATAAACTGTTTACTAAGTTTATTATAATAATAGAATTGTACATTAATTTTTTTTTATGATTTTAATTAATATTTTGTTATAAAAACTTTTTCTTTTATGTTTATTCAAAACATTTTTTTTTTTTTTATATCCTTTTTTAAAATTATAATTGTATACAAATATTAAATTTCATGCGAATAAAGTTTTTTTATTTAGAAATTTAAATAATGTATTTTCTAAAATAACATTTTTGTTTATTTAACTAAATTAAGAACAATTATAAAATAAAATTAAAAATAAAAAATTGTTCTAAGTTAAAAAAAAAATAAACAAATATAAAATTACATTTATAATAAAAATAGTTTGGTAAGATTATTTTAATAAAATTAAAATAATTTAAAAACAAAAATTAATTTTAAAAAGGCTTATAGATATTAATCTGATAATAAAAATTATCATAAAAACAAGTAAAAAAAAATTAGACAAAAAATTAAACAAATATTGCTTTATTTTTAATTATTGTAAAATTTCAGTAAAAAAAAATTTTATTTTATTAATTTAATTGTTATTATATAATTATAATCTTATTTTAACTATTTTATTTTTGAATAAAATATTTTGTTTAAAAAAAAAATTATTATTAAAATGTTAAAAATAATTAAAATTTTTTTTTTTTTTATAATTGTCATCTGTTTATTATGAATATTTATTTCAAATTCATTTTTAAGTTTTTTTTTGTTAAAAATAGAAAAAAAAACATTTTATATTTAATTATAAAAAAAAAATTTTAAAATCCTTAAAAACGAATAATTTGCAAGTTTTTTATATCTAACATATGATACTATTCAAATGAAACATTTTTTTTTACACTGTTACACATTTTGACATTATTACTATATTTTTTTTTTATATTAACATAAATTAGAAATTAAATAAATATTATAGTTTAATAGTTTAAAATTTTTTTTATATTAACTTATTAATAAAATATGTATTTTTTTTGTATATTAAAATTTAAATAAATTATTTATTAATATATATTTTTCTAAAAAAAAAATATTTTATAAATATGCAAACCTATTCAATTACTTTAATTTTTAAATTATTTTAATTTTAAATAGGACCATATTAAAGAAGTGCTACAAAAATGGCACCAAATTGATGATCAAATTTGGGCAAAAATAATTTGTTTTGAAAGAAATCAAAGAGTAGCTAAAGCTTATTTAAGAGCCCCAATAATTAATGTTAATTCTTCAGAGATGGGATTTGATGGACAAAAAATCGGTCTTAATGGATTTCAAGGTTCACATAAAGATAATAAAGTTAATTTGATTAAAAAAAAAATTGGAAAAGTATGTATTATTTTTTTATTTTAAATTAAAATATATAAATTTATTAAAAATTAAAATAAAAAATATTTAATTTTTTTTTTTTTTAATGATTATGCGTTTTATCAAATGCATTTAATGATAACATTTTAAAATTTAAATTTTTATAAATTAATTTAATAAGATTTATAATTATATAAAATTTTATATCTAAAAAAAACTTATTTTAACTTTTAAATTAATTATATAATTATTTTCATACATCTATTGTAAAATTGATAAATAAAAAATTGTTATTAATTCAGATTTTTTAATTATTAAATTTAAAAAAAACATTTGATAAAATTTTAAATAAATATTAAAATAAGGTAAATCGAATATTAAATAATAATAATTTAAGTATGACCGTAAATAAAACTTAACAAATCAGAAGTTTTTGTTTAGATTTGACAAAACAAATCATGATAGTCAGTAAACACTAGTTATGGCAGTTTTTTAATTTGTTTAAGCAATGTTAGTTATAGTATGATGGCACCATAATTTATATTAAAAAGCTAAAACCGAATCTTTGTACTTTTAAAGTTAAAAGGTATTTTCAAGATATTGATATTAAATTTCACGACCAAAAATCTAACCTAACACTCAAGTTTTTGAATAGCCATGCCAAATAAAAAAGATATGCGTTAATTAATAAGTTACTATGTAAAATTTTCATAGTAATAAAATACAATTTTGTTGAGATTGTCAGTGAACGCTTCTTTATTTCAAATTTAGTAAATTACATGACAATTAAATGATAATTTTAAATATTAATTTTTTTATATTTACAAAAAAAAAAAAAACTAAATAAAAAATTTCATAAATTATTTATGTAATGCAAACATTAAAACATTTAATTAAAATTTAATCAAAAAATTGGATAGTTAATATTTTATTTTATATTGTGCATTTAATTTAAATTAACAATAAATAAATCTTTTTTTTACAGTTCTTGAAATATTTTTTTTAAACTCAAAAAGAAAAAATTTAAATTAATTTTTTTAAATTTAAATTTATTATCTAAATAATATTATTAGATATAGTTTAAGTCCCTGTTTCTAATGAACTTATTACATGAGATAACTCCTTAGATAATTTGTCTTATACATTTAAAATGAAATGTGGCATACATATATAAGATTGTTTATTAGAACTTTTGGCCTAAAACCAACATGAGAAATCAATTTAAAAAAGCTATTTCTTTATCTATTAAAGTAAAATATCCCAATTTTAAAAAGTAAAATCTAATTTTACAAATTAATTTAATGTCTTTAATATTTATTAATGTCAATAAAGTTATTGTTTTAAATTTTTAATAAAAATTTAGTTACATTAGAAAAAAATATAATTATTTAATATTAAAAAAAAAATATTATAAAATATCATAAAAAAAACTATTTATTCAATTTTTTTAAATTTAATAATAAATATATATTTAAACGTTAAATTTTAAATTTGTTATACTATTTTTATAATATTTGTAAAAAGAATAACATTTTTTCTAATATTTTAGGTTTTTTTACTTTAGATTTAATTTAAATTTTTAAATTATTTGTTTAATGAATTTTTCATTAAATTTTATTATTAAATATAATTTAAATTAAATATATTTTATTATACAGTAAAAAAACTTTTAAAACAATTTTAATTTGAAAAAAAATAACATAATTAATATTTCATAAAAAATTAATTCATATTAATTTTATTTAAGGGAATAAATATTTTTATTGATGAATCAGGCAACATAAGTGTAAAGAAAATCAATAATAAATGCGAATTGATTGTTAAACCTTATGACGAGAAATGGAATGCAATACCTGACGAATTAACACATAATGGAGGTCGTTTAAGTACATTTAATATAAATAATAACAATTCTTTTACTAAACCAACAGTAATTTTTGATCTTCATAAATTTAAATCAAATATTTTCCAAGAATTAAATAAGAATCCAAACCCAGATAAAAAAAAACTTGAAAATCAATGTATGTGTTCTTTAATTTTAGTTCGAGAAAGCAATACTAATGATCCTATGCAAAATCCTGTTTGGATTTTATTAATTAATATCGTTGCACTTGATTTTTTACAAAATAAATATGCAGGTAAGATATAGTGATTTTTTAATATATATCCAAATTTTAATTTAAATATTTAAAAACAATTTAAAAAATAAAACTAACTATATAATTAGAAAAAAAAAAATATTTCAAAATGACATAAATAAAATAATTACAAATATAGTTATAATAATAAGTTAATTAATGAAAAAATTTTAAATTTAAAAATATATAAAAAATTTATATATATATTTATATTTAATCATATATACTCACAAATGTTAAAAAACATGACAAATACTAGATATAAATTAATATTTTAAATTTTAAAAAAATAAATTTTTAATATAATTAAAACCTATCAAATATATACTTTCATTTTTTTTTTAAGGTATTAAATTTAATCATTCATTATTACATCAATATTTGCCAAGCAATAGTTTACCTGAGCTTGCATCTATTTTAAATTCAAATAATAATCAACATATAAATTCAAACTCAAATCAATCAAAAAGTATTCATTTTTTTAATCAAAAAAATAAAATAATTTTAAATAAAGAACCATTAATTCAGAAAAAAAAAAAAAATTTGCAATCTGAGCAAACTACAAAACAATTTAAATCTAATTCAGATTTAAAAAACAGTGATTGCATAACTCATATTCAACCAGAAATTAAATTAGGATCAAATATGTTATCAAAATTAAAATTTCTTAAAACAAGTCGTTGTTTAATGCTAGAAAAAAATATTCAAATTATGACTAAAACAAATAATATTTCTAAGTCAACAAATAAAAAAAATATAAATTTAACACCAAAAAAAAATAATGAACCTCCTGCATTGCCTCCACCTAGAACTCAAGAATTAAATTTAAAATTATTTAATAATAAAAATAATATTGCTTTACATCAACTGATTAAAACGTGCAAAAAAAAATTGCCTAAACATGAGCAAGACTTCAGCGGAAATGATACATCAGGTATTGGTACAGGTTCTACATCCAGTAAAGAAAAAATTGAATTTTGTAAAAAAGAAAAGAAATATAATAAAAAAAGTAGTGAAAGTGTGGATAAGATATTAAATTTACAATCAAAAACAAATAAACGATTTACAGCATCTACTTCAGCATTAACTAAAATTGGAAAAGAAATGCAACCAAAGTTTCTTAAAATAAACCAATCAGAAACTGAATTTAATTCACAACTAGAAAAAATTGATAAACATGAAGGTAGGTTTTTTTTTTAATATACTTAAAAATTTATTACATTTTTATATATATTAATTTTAGATAACTAAGTTTATAAATTATTTAGCATTATCAATAAACTTAATTTCAAAATTTAAACTTTTTAAGTTTGAATAATTAATGATAAAATAGTCATTTTGATAAATGTTAAATTAAATAAATTTTTGCATTATTTTTACTATTAAATTTTTATAAAATTTTAATAAAAATTTTTAATTTATTTGATTTTAAACTTTACTATAATTTAACTATTTTTCATAAAATATTTAAGATAAATTAATTTGAATATTAAAATTCTAAATTTAATTTATTCACGTATCAAAATGTTTTATAAAATTTAATTAAATATTATATTTTTTTAAATAAAAATAAATTAAATTTAAAAAAATACAAATTTATAAACTTTGCAATCCATATTATTTTTTTTAGAAATAAAATTATAATAGAATAATTAAAATATAATTAAATAAGTTTTATTGTTTAAATTATAGATATTATATTAAATCAAATAAATATAATTATAAAACTTTACTTTAAAAATAATTAAATAAAATTAATTAAATCATTTTAAAAAATTTATTTAAGACATTAAAAATAATCCACCAAATAGTAAATTTATAATTTATTTTTTAATTTTATTATTTTTATTTTTTAATTTTATTATTTTTATTTTTTAAATAAAATTAAATTATATAAAGAAAATAATTACAATTTTAAAATATATTTAAAATTATTAATAAGCATATTACACTATATTAAAATATCACAATAAAATGTATGAAATAAATTATAATATATTTAAAATAAAAAATTATGTATATAAAAAAAAATTATTAAATATTTAATTAAATAATAAATTTCAAATAATAAAAAAAAAATAAATTATGTTTTTCTTTTAAATTTTAACATGAGAAATAAAGATCAATTTTTAAAAATATTAGTAAATCAATTAGTTCTTTTAAATAATTAAAAAAAAAAAAAATTAAACATTTTTATTTAATTTAAAAATAAACTTTCAAGTACAACTTGTTAAATTTAAAAGTTGATTTCATGTCAAAAATAATGTCAAATTAAAATGACTTTGAGTTTAGTTAAAGTAAAGGATTTACACAAAATTAAAAACTGTAATTTATTGTTTACAATTTAATTATATTTTTAACGCTTTTTAACTTTAATTTGATTAATTTATTTACTTACAATTGCATGTTTTCATTAAAATATATTTCAGTTGTAGTAACATTTTTTCAAATAATAAATATGTTTTTTGAATATATATTTTTTTTTGATTTTAATCATGTTTGACTAAAGTTTTTTTTTTATACTTTAGTTTAATTCATATTAATGTTTAATTTTTTACATTAAATTTTTTTTTTGAATTTCCTAATAAATATAAATTGTTTTAAAACTAAATTATTTTTTATGATTTATATTTTTTTTTTCAAAATAATTTTTTATCTATCCTATTATCTTAATTATTTTTCATTAGTTGTGAGCATAATAACAATTGTTAAAATTTTAAAATAAATTTAATATAATTTTTATTATAGTTTAATTAAATTTTTTATAATATGATTTTTTATATTGATTTACTTAAAAAAAATTTAATATAAAACATTTTATTAAAAAAATAAATAATAATTACAATTGGATTAAATAAATTAAGAAATAATAAATTAATAAGATTAGAAATAAAATTACTTATTAAAATCATTATATAAGCAAAGATTGCAAATTCAGGTAAACATAAATAATGATGTTACCTTTTTTGTTATTAAACTATTTACCTGTGTTTATTTAATTAATGATTTTAATTTTACGCATCAACATATAAAATTGATATAAAAGACTAATAAAATGGTAATGGAAAAAACAGAGATTTTTATTTTAATGAAAAACATAAATCAAATAATTCATGGTTAAATAAACCTAAAAATAAAAAAATTCTTTAATAAATAAAGATAGAAAAATAACAAAAATAACTTAAATAAAAATATTTTTAATTCTTTGTTTCAAATGTTTTTTTTTTTTTTTAAAGTTTAAGGTAAATTAAACTTAAAATTTAGTTTATAATTAAAATTTAATTAAACTTTTAACAAGAGTATTAAAAATAAGTAATTGATAAAACAAATTATTTTTAATGTAAAATTAAACAAAATTACTAATAATCGCTCGAACTTATTTAAATAAAAAATTTTTTTTTGACTTATTGTTTTTTTAATTTATTTTTTAAAAAAATATTTTTACTATTTAAAACCAAAAACAACAAATTGTTTTTATAATTTTAGTTATTTTGGTTTAAGTGTTAAACATTTCAAATATATATTTTTTGTATTATTTTTTTTTAGTTATATTATATTTAAAATATAATGAAAGTTAATTAATAATCTTTTCAAATAAAATAAATAAAAAAATCTTAAATTTATTATAAAATAGTTTTTAACACATGTAAAATTAAATAAAATAAAAAAAAATTGATAGGGTTAAAACAAATTTATAATTTTTTTTTTTAAACACCAACGCATTTATTTAAATAAACTACTGACATAATTTAATGGCAATTTACTGAGTAATCTTTTATTAATTATTTGCAACTTAAAAATATTTATATTTTGAAATTATTCATAATCTGCTTTTTTTTTAAAACTGTCACAATTTCTTTTTTTGGTTAAATTTACTTAAGATTTTATTATTATGCGGATGTAAAATTTATTTTTGAACTTATTTTTAAGTGCGTTTTTAACTTATTAAATTTTTTTTTAAAAATTTTATTATTCGGTCAAAAAAATAAGCAACAAGTATAATTAATAAAAAACTAGTTTTTTTGTAAGTTAAAAAAGTTTATTTATGTTATAAAGATAGGTTATTATTATTTCTAAAAATTTGTTAAAATATTAAAAATTTACAAAAAGCATTATTGATTATTTTAATAGTAAAAAACTTTATTTAATTATTTATATTTATGAAACATTTAAAATTTAAATTATTTTAATATTAAATTCAAAAATAATATTTTTTATTATGATTTTATTTTAATAAAAATATTAAATTAAACTAAAATTTAATACGACTAGTTATTTTTTTTAAATACATTATCAAAGATTAGACTACATTAAAATAAAAATATTTTTATTAATTTTTGAAATGTAAATAAATATAAATTTAATTAACTTATATAATAGAATTGATTTATTTGACCTGACTGACAAACACACTAAACTTATATTAAGGCAAAACAGACAAATGTAAAGGAAGTACTGAATAATTATAGATATAGTATAGAATAATTCTATTTGAAATAGCACCGGTGCCTTGTAAACCTGTCTAAAAGTAAAATCTCATTAGTATTGTAATTAGTACGATAAAAGTATAATTTCCGAAATTATGTAAAACATAAAATAGTAAAAAGTAAACTTTTTGGTACATATTTATCTTTTTGGTCAATATTTAACTCTAAAATAATATTAGCAATGCCTAAGGTAATTTTAAGTTTATGTTGGTAAACGTTAGTTTATATAATGTTAGTATATAAGTCCTTAAAAAAAATTTTAGAGTCTGTAAGTTTTGTATAATAAAACTAGTAAACATTTTTAGAAAAACTGTTTAATTTTATTTTGTTATTTAATAAAATCATAGGATTAAAAACCTTTGTTTTGTTTGTGTTTGAATTTTTCAAAATGCTTCATCACTTATTATAATCAAGTTAAAATTATTATTAATGTAATATTATTAAATTTATATTAAATTAATTATATTAAAATAATTCTATAAAAAAAAAAAATTATTTAAATGATATTAAATTAAAATATTAAAATCAAATTTTATTTAAAAAATTTATCATAAAAAATATTTTAAAAAATTGAAATTTCAATAAATATTAAATTTTAAATATATAAATATAATTTTTATTAAAACAAAGATTTTAAATATTTATTAAAGAATATTTAAAATTAAACAAAAAAAATTTTATATAAAAAATATTATTTGAAAATTTTTCTAAATTTAAAAACAATTTCAGATAAATATAAATGTAGTTTTAAAATTTTATTATTTTGTTATTTTATATTTAAAATAAATAAAATTTTATATAAAATAAGTTTATAATAAAATTTTTAATAAATAAGCATAAGAATAAATTTAAATATAAAATGTTACCTAGATTTGAAAAGGATAAGGCCAAAGTTTATATAAACCATTGAAATGTCATAAATTCAAATTTAAAAGTAATTCAAAATGATTTAAACATTGTTTACTTTATAATGTGGGAAAAAAATTAAATTTTTAAATTTAAATCAAATTTACTTTCGTTCACAACATATGCACTTTTGGTTATTAAACTAACTGATAGTGAATTGAGTTGTCTATGACACAATATGTCTTTCCCTTACAAAATATGAATGCACTATTTAACAATCATTAAACAAAAACTATTTTTTAAAAATTGAACTAACAACAAATTAAAAGTATTAGTTATTTTTTAATTGCAATTAGTTTTAAAAAACTATTGTAAATCATTTATTTTATTATTTTCTTAAAAAACATTCTAAAACTAAAAAAAAAAAAATTTAAATAATATATTAATATCTAGAATAAAAATTAGAAAACGAAAATGTTTGTAATGATTAAGGCATGCAAATTGTGACCAAATAAAGTAATGAGAAAGCAAACATATTTATTCAAAACAATATCAATTAGATCAAGAATATAAAAACAATTATAATCTAAACTGTGAAAATAAAGCATCATTGTTTTTATTCATACAATTGCGATAATAAAGATTAAGATCAAATGTTAGAAAATTTTTTAAAACAATTTAATGATATTAAAAAATATAAATGATAAACTTATATAAAAAAAAGTAGCATTTATTTAATAAATATTTTGTATACATGAAAAATGTATTATTTTTTTTTTTTGTTAATTTTGATTTCAAAAAAATATTTTATTATTTATGTTTAATAATTAAAAAAAAAAAAATAAATAATTTAATTTTAACTTAAAAACAGTTTGAAATTAATAATTTAAATAATTTTTTCAATTTTATCAATAAAAAGTAAATTTTATATTTATTTAATAACCTACATAATACTTATAAATTACAACTTTTATTTTTTTTGTCTTAATTTAAAATAAATCAAAATAAAAAAAAATTCTTTCATAACATTTTTATTAAAATTTAATTGTCAAATTTTCATTAATTTAATGTATTTATTGTTGATATGAATATTATTAAATTTTTCTACCCACAAATTATATAAAATTGTGATTTATTGTGTATAAATAAAAATAATTATATTTAATTTTTATTTTTTTTTTTAAAACCACACAATATTAAAAAAATTTATTGATTTTTTTTTAGTTTAAAATTTATTATTTATTAATAATTATTATTATTAAACATGTTAAATATAAAAAGTATTACAATCACGTCAATTTAATTTAAAAAAAAAATAAATTATTAGAATCTTACTATGAATTATTTTTTATTAAAATATAAAAAGTAAAAATTTATAGTAAAATTAAAATTTGATATTAATTTAAAAAATTAAATGCAAATTATTAAATCAATAATATAATAATTAAAAATTTTAATTATTGAATTATTATTGAATTATTCAATTATTAAAAATTGTAATTTGTGACACTGGTAAAATAAAACTAAAATAAAAATATATAATTGAATGTTTAAAGTTTTTTTACCAATTAAATTTTGTTTTAAATATTTGATATAATTCGTGATATATTTGCACTGAGAATCGTGCTAATACGTCTTTATAGCAATTAAAATCATAAGATAACAAGTATACAATAAACGTATATAATTATAATTATTTTTTAAAAAAGAACTGAAAAATAAGCAAAAATATGAATGTTAACATTTAGTGTCAAACGGTAAACGTGGTCTCAATTTAATGTTAAAATATCCTGACCAATTTCGACCACTATAATCAATTAATTATGACATGTAGTTAAAAATGATTTAACATATATAATACCAAATATTTATTTTATTAGTCATTTTGAGTAGTAATTACGTACCAATTTTCTTATTTATTATATATTCTATGATTAACGAGTTAATAAGCTAGTTTTAGTAATTGTCGGTTATATTAATTGGCACATTGAACTTAATTTATTATTAAAATATTGAGGTGCTAACTACATATAAAAAAAAATAAATTAATGAACTTTATTTAAATTAAGTGATTATTCAATATTATTATAAAATTTTACCACATATGTAATATTAACTAAATTTAATTAAATTAATTTGAACATTGAAACAGCATAAAAAAATTTATTAATTTTAAATAATAATTAAATTATTAAAAAAATTATTTAACAAAAATAATTTGATTTAAATTATTCAACGTTTGATAAAAAAAAACTTGATTTGATAACTATTGATTACTTCTAAAAACATTTTATTAGTTCATTTTTTAATTTAATAAATTACTTTTCATTTTAATTAATTTTTATTAATCATAGATAGTAATCCTAATTTTTAAGCATTATAAATTTATAAAAAATAAACTTATTTTTGAGGTTATATGTAGATTTTATGTAGTTTACAAATTACTACGGCTAATAAAAAAGTATCCATCGCGAACATTCCAGAGTTTAATAATTTGACTAATATTAAATATTTTACAACGGATTAATGATCAAAATTAACTTAATGAATGAAATAGACTGTCCATTTTCTCTGTTAATCTTTATCTTTAATTATAGAAAATTAATTGCCATAGCCAAATTATATTGAATATATTACCTTAATATTTTATTCAAGCAAGGGAATAAAATATAGACATATTAATTTGGACTTTGCAAATGTAAGAGTCCTTTAAAATTAAATAAAAAAGTTGATAAAAAATGGTTGTTTTAAATATGAAAACCATAAAACGTCTTTTAAATATCTTACGATTATTTAACACTTATTATTAGAATTAAATTAAAAATTTTAAAATATGTAAAAAATTGTATTTTTTTTTAAAAAACTTTTATTTAAAATAAACTATTTTTAATATGTACATCTTTTTTAAAATTTAATATAATATTAATTTTTAAATATTGATTTTTTTTTTTGGAAATTATCTTTTCTAGAATAATATTCAAAAAACAAATTTTAATTATTTTATTTTAACTAATTTATTTTTTTTTAGATCCTTACTATTCAGGTATGCAAGCAAGAATAAGTGACAGACGACTTTCAATCAAATTATTAACAAATGTTAAAAGTGTAGATATTAATAGTAAAAAATCCATTAACAATAAAACTACTGAAAAATCGGATATTGATAAAAATATTAAAGTTCAAAATGAAAAAATTAAAGATCAAATTAAAAAAAAAACTTTAAATTATAAATCAAATGCGTATAAAAATGGATATATTACTACTTATTTAAATAATAATTACAATTTTAATAAATTGTTTCTTTATTCTCAAAATTCTTTTGATTCTGGATTTTATTCTCCATCCAGCACAGATTCATACAACTTAAGTTCTACTTCTGGGAGTTGCAATGCACTAATATACAATAAATTATCACCAGAAATTAATTTGAAAATGTCTAATTATGGTTTCAAGTGTTCTAACATGTATAATGAAGCAAAGACAAATGGTTTGCAAAATTCACCGAAAAATGTTGCATCTTTTACTGGAGCTGGATTTGCATACTGGAGCAACAGTTATCGTAAATGCTATTCAACTGAAATTCTTAGCGAATGGAATATGATTTAATTTGATTTTAAATTTTTCAAAAAATTTTACAAACTTTTTTTTAAATTAGAAATTTATTTAAAAAATTTAAACCAAATATAATTAATTTTATTATAACATTAAAAAAGAAACAAGACGTTTAGTGCCAATTTTAAATTGTTTAAAATTTTGATATAAAATTAAATTAAATAATAATTTTAAACTATAAAATAAAATGACTTTTGAGAATATTAATTATTGAAATCATTTTTTTTATTAAATTATTTAAATCAATAATACATATTATATAAAATTTAAATTTAAAAAAAAATATTAAAAGATTATGTTAAAAAAAATATTACTAATTAAATTAAATTTGTTTTATTTATAATAATTTTAGTCTATTTTAGTTTAATTGCAATCATTTTATAAAGTTTTATATAAATTGTTATTTAAAATCACTTAACATCTTTTATATACTAATTTTAAATACTGTATTTAAAAAATAAATTTAATCAAGTCTTATAACTCAATTAGAATATAAAATTTGTTTCAAACATTTTAAATATTTATCAAGGTAAATTAATTATATTTATTCAAATTTTTATATTAATTTTAGTTTATTTATTTTACTTATTATTTAAGTTTATAAACAATTACACTTTAATTAAGATTTTTTATTAATTAAATGATTGTTTACTAATGTAAGTAAAACTACAACGTAGAAAAAAAAATGTATTTAGAACAAGATAAATACACAAGACAACGGGTTTATAACACTTTTTATTAAATAATTACGGTTGACATAACACAAGTTAAATATCTTTGATTAGACACAATGTCAAGTTGTCAAAATTTCAAATAATTTTAATGTTAAAAATTAAGGCCTAAATTTTTATTTTTAAAAAAATATTATTGTTAAAAAAATAAAAATATTGCATAAAACAGAATTTTCGATTTCTTTACAAGTAAAGAGTAAATTTACTGTAAAAATACTAAGAAATACATAATTTTTAAAATCTTAGTTAAAATTACTTTTTTAAAAAAAAAATTATAAAATTTAGATTTAATAAAAGTGAAATAATGTAAAACTATTTATAACAAATAAAAATGCTTAATCAAGTAATCAAAGAAGTAATAATATTAAAATAAGAAGTTAATTTTCTACTAAAATTTAAAAAACATCAATACAATAAATCTATTTTTGTAAAAAAGTAAATTTATATAAAAATAAATAAAAAAAAATTAATTAAAAATTATAAATTGAAATGACACGCTATAAAATTTAAATTATATATAAAAAAATTTTTTTCCTTCTTTAAGTTTTCATTTTTTAAAATTATTTTTTTAGTTAATTTTTAAAAATTTCGCTTAAAATTTAAAAAAAATAACGTTAAATAGCGGTAAAAATAGCAATTTTAATAAGTTTTTTAATTTTGTTTTTGTTTAAAAAATTTAATAATGCAATTTCTAATTGATCTCACTCACTTTTTTTTTAAAATATTTTATACATTTTATTGTTTTATATGTGTTTATTTTTTTGGAATAATTTATTTGTTACATGAAGTTAAATTAAAATTAAAAAAATTATTTTTTAAGTATGATCAACAAGAAAAAGAAACAAATTTAAATTTGCCAAATAATTTAACTGGACTCACTTGTATTATAACTGGTGGAAAACAAGGAATTGGTTGGGAATGTGTTAAAGATTTACTTAAACGAAATTGTAATGTCATTATTGCTAATAATTTTGGAGGTGTAAAAAATGAAGCTAAAGCTAAAAAAGAATTACAGAAAAAATTAAATGATGCAAATTTTACAAAAAATCTTTATTGTTGGGAACTTGATTTATCTGAAATGGATAGTGTTTTATTATTTATAAGACGTTTTTTTATTTCAAAACGTAACTTAAATATTTTAATTAATAATGCAGGTAATTTAATTTTTAAAACAAAAGAAAATTATTTTTATTAATATATATTAAAAATATTAAATTAAGGAATCATGATGCATCCTTATAATATCACAAAAGATGGATTTGAGTCTCATCTTGCAATCAACTACTTAGGACATTGTTTACTTATATTAGGATTACTTCCAAAATTAATTGAATCTAGTGAAATTAATGATGATTTAAATAAAAACACTCAAAAATTTGTTTCTCGAATCGTGAGTGTTACTTCTTCAGTTCATTATTCTAGACCTTTACATTTAGATGAAATTGATTATTCGTATATTAAAAAACACTATCCTTATTCATCATTTCACGCCTACCCACATTCCAAATTATTAATAATAATGTTTAATTATTATTTAGTTTCAGAAATTTTAGAAAAAATGAATTTATCTAATAAAATTTTAATTAACAACGTGCATCCTGCAGTTGCCTATTCAAATTTATATGAAAATGTTTGGTGGACAACCAATTTGAAAACTTTGTCAAAAATATTAATGCGAGTAAGTTGAGAATTTTTTTATTTTATGACAATTTTTTAATATAAATTTTTCTTTAAAACTTTTTTTTTTTATTTCCTGAGGATGTCGCTAATGCAACTGATTGTATTATTTATGCAGCAATTTCAGATAATATTTTTGAATCAAATTTATATTTGGAAGATTGTGTTCCAACTAAATCAAAACAGGTTTCCTACAATTTAAAATCTCAAAAGTTGGTGTATGAAGCCACAATTAAATTACTTTTACCTTGGCTAAATAAATGTCCATCACGAATAATTTAAAATATATATATATATTTATATTCAATTTTAATTTATTATAAAAAAAAATACATATTTTAAAAATCTAGATAGATAATTAAATTATCTTTAAAAAAATATAATAAAAATAAAATTTTTATGTTAATTGATTGTTTACAAAATCTTGTTTTTAACCCTAAATGTTTCAAAATAAAGTTGCCCATATTTTCTAGTTTCTTAATGTAACATTTACTTAAATTTACTAACAACTGGTTTACCGCTTTTAATATCACAAACTTTTTTATAATTCCGGTTTTTCAAGCCATTTTACATTTTCAGTGTTTTGTTCTAATATATAGATTATACCTGATTTGTTAAACTTAAATTCATGATACAAAACAAGCTTTTTTCAAACCAGGAAAAGCAAGCAAGTGTTATTGTTAAATGAAAAATAATTACAATCTAAGTGAAATTGCTCTAATAAATTAAATTAAATGGAAGTAAAAGATGAAGATCAAGTTGAAAAGCTTAGATCATCTAAGCCTTTACAATGGTTTTTTAACATTTATTACCTTTTCAATCTTTACTCATTAGGTGCAATATATTCCATTATTGAAGCAAACCGAAAATTACAATGGTTTAGTAAAGTTCGTTTATTAAATGAAGATATTGATTTACCGAGTGATTTAAGTCAAGTTAAATGTTTAATTACAGGTGGAAGTAGAGGTATTGGATTAGAGACAAGTAAAATTTTACTTAAAAAAGGTGCTTTTGTAATTATTGCAAGTAGTAAAAAAGATACTCATCAAATTAAGTTAAAAGAAAAATTAAATCAAGAATTTGCTAATTTAAAAGGAAAATTTGAACTTTGGTATTTAGATCTATCAAAAATGAGTACTGTTATTGAATTAGTTAAAAAAATTAAAAAATCAAATATTAAATTAAATTTATTAATTAATAATGCAGGTATTTATATATTTTTATATAAGTTTAGTAATTTAAATATATTTAAATTATAAATATTACTTTAAATAATTTAAGGAATAATGTTTTCACCTTATGAGCTTACTGTAGATGGATTTGAATCGCAATTAGCCACTAATTATCTTGGTCATTGGTTACTAACTTATCATTTGTTACCAATTTTAAATCAACAATCATTAAATCTAAATGGCATTGTAAAATCAAGAATAGTAAATGTTTCATCTAGCACACATTTTTGTACAAAATTAAGATTAGATGATTTTAACTCAAATTTTCTTTATTCACCATATCAAGCCTATTCGCAATCTAAACTTTCTCAAATTATGTATACAAAATACTTTTCAAAAAAATTAATTTCTCAATATAAAAATGTTGTAATGAATAGTGTTCATCCAGGTGTAGTTCATACAGATCTTTATACCTATGTAGGTTGGGTTAATTGGATGCCATGGTTAGCAGATCTAATGTTTCGAGTAAGTATTTTTTTATATTTAAACTTTATATTTAAACCTTTATAAAATTTTTTTTAATTAGACTCCTAAAGAGGGTGCAGAAACTGTTCTTTTTGCTGCAGTATCTCCTGAACTTAAAAATCAATCTGGACTTTATCTTGAAGATTGTGCTATTCATGAATCTAGTTCTTATTCTAACAATCAACGCGCTCAAGAAAAACTTTTTCAACAAACTTATACCTTATTAAAAAATTGGCTGAATGTAATTGATTAATATATCAAATTTAATCTAAATTAATTTTAAATCAAATTTTAAAATTTATGTATATCGTAAATAATGTGTATAAATTTAATTTAAATATATTTTTTAAATTTACTTTTTATAAGCATAATTTTACATTTTTTATATTCAACTACTTTTTTTGTAAAAATATTTTTACTAATTTGAATTTAAATTCTTAATAATTAAAAAATACTAATTATAATTTTTTTAATTAACCAATTTAATTTAAAATATTTTATAATTATTTTTTTAATAGTTATTTATTTTTTCATATAATCAAACGCTTAGTAATTTTAAGCTAATTTATTTAAAAAAAAATTTGATTATAAATTTTTTTTAGATTATGGTAAAAATGTTCAATCAATTTTGTTTTTTGTTTATTATCCATTAATATAATATTTAGATTAATTTTTTTAATATAATCATAAGTTTAAGATAATTTTATTATTAATTTAATATAGAGATTAAACAAAACTTTTTAATCAAAATTGACTTTAAGATACTTTTAAGATATTTTAATTTAAAAGTAGTCTTAAAAGGATATATTAAATTAAAAAATTAAATTTGTGGAAGTTTTACATGTTTGATAGCAAAAATTTTCTGCATTTAAATTTTCATATCATACGCATTTTATTATATTTATTCATATACTTGTTTCCTTTAACCTCAAATTTTTTAAATTTTTTAGTTAATTAAAAGTTGATTTTTAATATTTTCAAACATTTTTAATTTTTAAAATTACTACTAAATATAATTTATTATATTTTAATACTATAAGTTAAAATATTAATTAAAATAAAATTATTTTAATTTAAATCAATATTTAAATTTTTTAAAACATAATTTTCATAATTAATAAATTTAATAAAATTAATATCATTTAACAAATTTTGTATAATTATTTATTTTATTGCATTTATAAACAAACTTAGTTAATTTTATAAAAAAATTAATTGGTAAACAACAAAAAAAATAATTGTAAATTTTTTTTTATTAGTTATAAAAAAAAAAAATTATTTATTTAAATCACTTATTTGTTTTATTTAATAATTTTGTGAAAAAGTCGACATTGCTTTTACTTAGAATAATTATTTAATACTTATAGTATAAAACTATGACTAATTTATTTTTATATATACAAATATTGTTATTCAAATAATCTAGTGCAGTTTTCTGAACTTTATTAATTTTAAAATAATAAGAAAACTATTTTAATGTAAATTAAACATTCAACTAAAATAAATTAGTTTAAATAAATAAAACTAATTTTGTTTGACTTAATTATTCAAGTTGAAAAAATATTTTGTGATTATCAGATGAACAGAAAAAAACCAAGTAAAAATATTTAATTTCTTTTTAACTGTTAAAAATTGATTAAAATAAATTTATTGTTTTATTAGAATCATTAAAATTTCAAATTGTTTTAAGTAAACTAATTAAAAAAAAAAGAAGAAAAAAATCCATGAATAATATTAAAAATAGCCGTTCTTTCTAATAAAAAAAAAATATATTTAAAATAAAAAGTTTCCATCTGTTTTTACCTAAACTCTGTTTTTACCTAAAATAAAAACTCAAGCCATATAACTCATTTAATGTAAATTTGACATAGATAAAATTTTTAAAAAATCTCAATAAACTGTAAAAAACAATAAATTTTTAAAAGGTGAAAAATTAAATATTGTTAAATTTTAAAATAAATACAATAAAACAGTTAAAATTATTATATAAACATTAACAAATGTAATTGAATTATAATTATAAAAATTAAATATTCGTTAAAGCTAAGTTTAAAAAATTTTAGCACATGTAAATTAAGATCAATTTTTGTGTTCTCTTAACTTAGTCAATAAAGAAAATTGTAGTTTCTTAAAAAATTTATGACGCAGAATTAAGTTAAATTAAAATAACCAGACAAACAGATTGGCCAGGTTGACTTAGTAAATAAGTTTTAATTACCTCCCATGGTTCCTTTTGTTTGTCCGTTGTTTTGTACTTTTGTTTTAGGCTTTTCTTTATTTGTTATAAGGTTTGTTTATTTAGTTAAGTAAAGGGCAAATTGACAGAGCTGTGGACATTGGTATAAGTCATATTGCGCATGTTTTTTCTTAGTGAGACTGACAATCCAAGTAAGTATAAAACTTGATGACCATTTTTTGATAAACTTTGTCTACAATCGGGATCAACAAGGAGTGCAACTATGATCGCAAACAAAAAAATGATCATTAAATTATTTTTGAAAAAAATGAATTAGTTAATTATTAATGTAAGAGTTTACTTGATCTTTTATTTAACGTTGTTTTTAAATTTTTTAGGTTTTATTTAGGTTAGGGAAGTCTTCATTAAAAATTTATTTCAATTTTAATTAGCATTTGGTGTTAAATTCGCCAATCGATTGTATGACCATTGCACTCTAGACTTGCTTTTAATCATCATATTTAAAAAAAGTTAGAGCATTTGGCTGTTTTTTTAAAAAATGAATATTTTATGCAAATGTTCTTTTAAGAAAAATTTCTACGTCGTCTTTCAATGGCTCAATAATCATCATTTACTTGGTGGTTCAACGTGAGACATATGTAAATAATTGGTTTAACCATTTTGTAAATAGGATTTTTAAGCTAGGCTGTGATAATTAGGATTTTTAAATTTGTAAATATTGTAAATATTTGTTTAAATTAGGATTTTTAAATTTTGTAAATAGTTGTAAATATTCTCATACCAAAGAAATATAATGTAATGGTAAAATTATTGTATATATTATATTTTTTTTGTCTTTCAAAATCATTTTTATAAGGTTGTAATGATTAATTAAATTTAAAAATAAAATTACATTAACAACCGCTAAAATTTGTTTTATTTAATTTGTGTAACAATTTAATTTAAAAAACATTATCTAATGTTATTTAATATATATTTGAATTTGGATATTAATAAGAAAACTTGAAAGTTGAATTTAACTTTTTAAAATTGATTGTTTAGATTTTTTATTTAAGTGATGGTAATTTTAACAAAGTCTTTGTTGATCTCGATTTGTTATTTAATTATTCTCATAGTTTTAAATATTGTACAACTATTGTTTCATTTAATTCTTAATTTTGAAAACTAGGCGTGTTTCGTTAGTAATTCATTATTTTAACTTTTAATTAATTTTTTTTTTTTATCCATTTACTATTATAAAATAGATAGACAAACATAGCTTTTTAATTATATTTTGTTATTAATGTGCAAATATATTATAAATGAAAATAATATGAAATTTAAATTTGACCAAACAATTGAATCCATTATTATTTTATTCAATACAATTCCAAAAAATAAAATATTTATAAAATTAATTTTTTAAATTTAGTTTAATTAAAAAAAATGATCTTGTAACAAAAATTATAATTTAATTTTTAATAACTAATTAAAAAAATTATTATTTAGATTAAAATTAATAAATTTTATATTAATAAAAATAATGAATAAAATACTCATTTTCAAAATATTTACATATTTAAAAATTTATCAAATAAGCATAAATTATTTTTTTTAAATTACAATCTTTAAAACAAATATAAATTATCAAAAAAAAATTAATTTATTAAATATATATTTACATTAAATATCTATAAAAACTTTACAAAGATATAATATTTTTAGTTTAAAATAAATTATAATTTTAAATAAAAAAGTCTATAATATATCAAATAATTTAAAAAATATATAAATTTTTACAAATAACACAATTAAAACATTTGAATAAATATTTACAGGCATTCTCTTTTGATTTTTAATCTCATAAAACATTCAAACATTTCATTTAAACAAATTGTAAATTAAATTAAAATTTACAATAACTATTTTTGATTTTAAACAAAATTTACAATGTAAAAAAATACTGTTTTAAGTAAAAAAAATTATGAATATAAAGTAAAAAATAAAGTTAATTTAAAAGTATTATAAAAATTTTTGTTTAATTAATCTATATTTAATGCTTTCAATTCGTCTTTAATGCTAACTAATTGTGTTTGCAATGAAGAAAATGAAGGACGGTCAATTGGATTTTCAATCCAACATTCTCTCATCAATTTATATACTGAAATTGGGCAATTTTCAGGACATTCAAGTCTTTCACCACTATCAAGTAATGAAATCAAAGAACTTATCATTAAAGAAGGATGTGAACTTATTTTATATGACGGGTCACAACCAAAACTAAAAATTTCCCATAAAGTAACTCCGTAGCTCCATATATCTGATTTATTAGAAAATTCAAAAGTCTTAAGAGATTCAGGTGCATACCATTTAATAGGCAAATTTCTAGATTTATTTCTTATTCTATAAAAATCCTCATTATCTTCTAATGATCTAGCTAAACCAAAATCTGAAATTTTCAAATGAGTAGGACTGTAAACTAAAATATTACGCGCAGCTAAATCGCGATGAATAACTTTTTTATATTCTAAATAATGCATACCATTACATATATCAACAGAAAATTTAATTAAAGGTAACTTCTTATTATTTGCCTCTTTATGAAATTTAAGATAATTTAAAAGGGATCCACGTTCAACAAATTCCATAACTAACATAACTTGTGGATCTAATAATATAAAAAAAATAAGTAGATAATTAAATAAAAAAATGGTATATTTTTTACCTTTAACAAAACCTTTTATTTCAATTATGTTTGCATGTTGCAATGTTGTCATCAAACTAATTTCACTTTGCATATCCGCTGAAGAAAAAGCAACAGAATCTTTCATCCTTTTAACAGCCACATCTTGAATTATCCCGCAAATATTTAAACCAGCTTTAACTACTTCTCCATAATGTCCCTATTATAAATAATAAATGTTAAAAATAAACTTATTTTACCTATATAAATACTTGCTTCTCCTAAAATTTTTAAATTTTTATCAAAAATTAATTGATTTGCATCTATAGCCCAAGAATCTGGAATAAAAATATCATTTGTTTCTTTATTTTGTTTTTCTTCAATTGCTAAAACTTCTGTAGAAGGTTTATTGAGTGAATTACGAGAAGAACCAATAAATGTCTTTAAAAAATTTGTTTTTTCATTTTTTGTACTTCTAGCTTCTTTTAAAAATTTTTCTATAAAAACTTTATCAGTATATAAAGATCTTTTAAGACTATTTTCTTCGAAATCTTCATGATCTTCTAAATCAATTGTAGTGTAAGTGGTGAATTTTTGAGTATTATCCATTTCATAAAAAATTTGATAAATATCTCTCATTATAGCTTGAGGTTTTTTTCTGAATTCCCAATTATAAAATCGGCATTCATTTATTAGTTCCCAAATTCCATTATCACAAGTAAAAGGCCTAACCATTTGAGCAACATGTAAATTTTCTGGTTTATTGCCAAACGAAAAAATTTCCCACAAAGTAGTTCCAAATGACCATACATCAACAAGACTTGTTATCGTTGTTGTCCCATTTAAACAAAACTCTGGAGGGAGCCAAGCAAGCTCGTTATAAATGTCTATGCTACCAAAAGGATCAGACAATTTTATTTTAATATTGTTTGGCCCTAAATGGGATACAAGAAATTGATTGCAACGAATCTTCCCATGAACGAGTTTGTTTTCATCTAAAAAAAATAATGCTCTAGCTGCATAAGTGGCTATTTGTAATAAGTTAACTTTATTAATTTTTGATCGATTTGTTTTTAAATAAACATCTAAAGGTCCCAAAGGAACATATTCTGAAATGATTCCTATTGGTGAACAGGTAATACCATAAAATTTAACAATGACATCACTTCGAAGATTTAACCAATCATCTATATAATCTAAATATTGACCAGCTAAAGCTTTATTCAAAAATTGTTTTAAAATATATTTTTCGCCATCCTGTTTTCGAAGATTTATTAAAACTTGTCTGACAATAAAACTTTTATCTGATTTTAAAGCTTCTCCTAAAAATTCAATTTTATTTAATGGAACAACAACTGGTAAATGAGATTCTTTTTTTTGTTTAATTTTTCTTTTATTTGTATTACTAGTGCATAATAAGAGATTATTTGGCTGATCATATTCACTTGGATGCAAACAATACTCTAATTTAATTTTAGTTTTGAATTCTTCTGAATTGTATATGAAATTTTTTATTAAATCAGATAAATTTTTATAAGTTTCTGAATATCCTTTACGAATTATAATTTTGAAATTGTCACCAATTTCTTTTTCTATTCTAAATGTTTTAATAGAATTTTTAGAAATAACTAAATCTAAATAAAATATATCACACTCCTTACAACTTTCTCTTAATAAATATAATCCAATTACTTTTTTTTCATAATTATTAATTTTTTTAAAAGCAAAATCGGGACTAACAGGTCCATGACACTTTAACATTTTTAATTTTTGTAAATAAGGACTAGATATTTCTTTACAAATACTAAAAGCCCATTTATCAGTTAATCTATAATATCCATCTAGAAGAGAGACAAACGATTTCATTTCTAATTCATCTTTAAATAGTAAACTTGTTGGTATTCCAGATTTTCTAGTTATTTCAACTGTTAAATTATGAACAGATACAAAACATAACTCTTCAATAGTACATATTGTATGCCAATTTTTACTATCGTTTTTATTTATGTTTTCAATAAATCTGAATGAAATTCCAAGCTCATGGTGTGGCAAAAACTGCACATCAACTCTACTTGAAAGTCTTTTTTTATTCATATATTTTTCATAATCCGTATTATATCTTTCAAGTTGATATGTCGGCATTAATGCATTTGGATATGAAAGCCCAATTATACTTTCTAAATATCTTTCTTTGACATAAGAAGGACTTTGCTGAGAATTACGATAAGCGGTGTTGATTGATTCTTGAATTTTTTTTCCTTTAAAAAAAGTAAGTCCTCTTTTGATTCTATATTTGTAAGGCAAAAATTCTGTAAAATTTAATTCACTGTAAGCTTTTTCAACAGGAATGCTTTTCTCCAAAACATATCGAGTCATGTCAGCAACCATACAACCAAGCACTTTTGGTTCAATTGATTTATCATATTTAATTTTAAAAAAATCGTGTCTTACTTGATTGAACAAGTAATTAAAACATTTTAATCGTGAATCATTCTCGTAATCCTAATATTAAAGCAAGTTTAAATAAAAGTAGTAAAAATTAATGTAAAAATATTAATAGCAAACTTACTATCGGAAAATCGTCATTTGAAGGCTAAATAAATAAAAAACTTTATTTTAAACTAATTTAAAGCTAAAAAAATACCAACCTTTGGCCTAAGTGACTCAATGGAATAAGGAATAAAACGAATTCTAAACTCAAACAGGTCTAAATTGTCCAAATTAGCCTTAAGATCATGATTAGGTGCAAGCCAAACATTTCTATCTGGACAATAAATACCAAACAAATGTCTTTTAATCGGATCAATGTCCAATAATTTAGCGCAATAGGTAACCAAGTCATCTGCATAATAAGGCGCTTGCTTGGCACTGATATTTATAAATATTTCCTTTATATGTGGAGATGGCAAATTTTTATCATTGATGAATTCTCTAACTTTGATAACTTTAGACAAATCTGACATTTTGACCGAAGCTATTTCGGTCTGCATTTTCAAGGAGGTTGTTTTGCCTTAAACTTATTCAGCTTAAATTTTACATTAAATTAGAGTGATTTGTGTAAATATGATCAAATTATTGAAGAAACAAGAAATAATTAAAAAATGTCTACCCGTCTGTATTCAGCATGATTACCAGTAGTTAAATGCAGATAGAACTGGCTTTTATTCCAGTCGCAAAAACACTTGTGTTTGTTTACAAACAAATTCTTCCAATGTTGACGCAAGCTAAAGGCGCCAAATTTTAAAATACAATTAACTCAAGTTTAAAATCAATTCGCCGAATGGTTCCAAATCTAATATTTATTTAAATTTTATTCAATCGATTTCGTTTACTGAAATCAATAAACTCTTGATATAATTTCAATTATTCAACTTTTTTATTATTTTTGATTTGTGCTATGCAAACACTGATTAACATAAATTTGCAAACGACACTTTAATCAATGTCTACCCTAAATTATTTGTCTTTTATCATTGATTGGCAAACATTATTAATTGTAAATATTAGCTTGAATGGCCTAAATAATTGATTAATTTTTAGATTTTTATATTTAACTTTTAATTAATTTAACTTTTTCAAATATTTTTAACATAGTTATTTACATATTATATTATATTAAGTTTATTAAAATTGTATTAAATTAATTTTTTCTGTTTATTAGTTTTGTTTGATTGTTCCAAATTTGTTTAATTTCATTTCTATTGCTGTCTTTATCTTGCTAAATTTTAATTTCTAAATTTATTTTTTTGTTCAAAACTTTTTAACTTTGGTAATGTTTTTTCTTGTTTACTGTGGTAAACTTTTTGAGATAAGCGTTTGAACCATTAATTGATTTAATTTTTTTTTTGTCAATTTTATCAAAAAAAAGCAACCCTGATGCTCTTTCGATTTGTTCTATCGGAACTTGAAAAGCTTGTAAAGGTGTTTCTTCATCTAATTTGGCGTTTTGCATCATATATGACTCTAAATCGAATGTCCCATCTTTATTTTCGACCAATAAGATTTTAAAAAAATGTGTCGGCACTGCTACATTATTTTTACCAATTACTTCATAAATCACATAATTTTTACCATTTTCAGCTTTTCTTAAATAAAAAAACTAAAATTTAAAATTACTTTTAAAATAAATTAGAATGGCTCAATAGTCGCCGTTCTTGTTTTTGTATAAAATGAAAATTATTGTACAGTTTAAAAAGTTTTATTGAAAAACTAACCTGGGCAAATAAAGAGGTCCTGTACAAACCCATGTATTTTTACTGTTTGAAGCGCGATATCTAACATATTTTTCCAACTTGTTCCAAATGTTGCGATTAAAACCGATTCCAACTTGAGGAGATATGTTGGTCAAAACAAAAGTCTTATATAAATTTTCATAATTACGTTGATAGTTTCCAGCAGAAGCTAACAAAAAAAAAATCTTAATTGATTTGTTGTTTTAAAAAGCCATTTTTCACCTAAATGACCCCTATCATAACCAGAATTTTTGAAATCATTATTAGAAGCACGAAAAAATGTATGTATTTCATTATCTTCAAAAAATTCTATGTTTTTTCTACTAGCCTGTTCTCCTTTTTTGTAACGCAAAAGACTTTCATTCAAGTGTTCAAAAACCCAATTTGCGTTCCGATTTCGACGATCATAAGAAACTAAAAAACTTTGAAAATTTCTTAAATTGTCTAAACTTGGAACTCCATGGACTATAATTGAACCAACTCGATTTTTTTCTACATCAAAAAGCTGTTCTTTTTGAATATTTTCGATTGGGACTACTACAGGCTTGTCAAAATTAGCAGTCACTGCGTGTAAGACATTATCTTTAAAAACGTGTTTCTGTTTTTCATATACACTGCCTGCTAGGCATCCTAACACTGCGGCTAAAGCTGGGCCAAATATTTTTGACCTCATTTTAAAAAAAGTTTAATAATTTTATCAATTTAAATTAAATGAATTCAATACTCTTTATATGAAGATATAAAAAAAAATTAATAACAATAAAACATTAAATATTTTTACGATTTTTCTTATAAATAGCAAAATTTTGTATTTAAGTAATTTATACATTATCATTTTTTTTCTAATTTTTTTTTTATATATAATTTCAGTATACTAAATTTAAACCGATTAGATTAAAAGAGTTCAAATAATTTTTATTAATTGCTTCATTAAAGTAAAAATGTCTAAAATAAAGAAAAGTTATATTTGCTTTTTATATGTAATAATAAACAATGTATCAAGGTTACTGGATAAAATTCAAAAACACATAATTATATTCATAAAATAATTGTTTTATAACTTTTATTTTTTACACCATTATATATACATAAAAAAATCGAAATTATATATTTGTTACATTTGATCAATTTATAGGCTCAAATTAGCTTTGAATTACTTGAAAATAAATACATTTACAAACTGACTAGAAAGTCAATTGCAGCTTTTGATTTAAAAACTGCAGGTCAAACTAAGTGCACTTAATTTAAACCAGCAAACCTTTAAAAAAAATTATTAATTTCTAATTTACTTGTTTTAAATCCATGCTGGTAAATTAAATAAAAATAAATAAAATAGTTTTTTTCATTTAAAATCAATTTCTGTCAATCAATCAGCCTTAAATTTTTCAAATAAGACGTGAATATTCAATATTCATGAAAGACGATTTTAACAAATAGAATGTTTAAGTCTGATTTTAAAATTTGTTAGCAGTTTTTTAACTTCATGAATAAGTTTTACAGTCTAAATCTTGTAAATCCTAAAATCATAATCGTATTGTTATTAGTCAATTTTATTTAAAATAAATCTGTCAACGATTTTAACTAATGACATATATGTACCAGTTATAAAACCGAGAATTCCAAAAATAATGATAAGAATGTCTTTTATAAGTATTAAACACCATTTACTGTATCCGACTGTTTCATCTTCCCATCTTACCAAAAGATCTATAATTGGCGGGAAAATTAAAGCTAAACTAGAAGATGATAAAGCTCCAACTAAAGAAATAAATAATTCTAATTTTGGTACAGCCGCTGCTATTAAGACTAAATAAAAAAAAAAATTTTAATTATTTTTTAAAAATTTACTTTTACTTACATGTCATTGTTACTAAAAATGCCCTGAAAATATATTCTAAATATTTAGTTTTTTTAATTTTAATGTCCAAATCCAGTTTAGACACAACCATAGGCCAAAGAAGATTAATTGGCACATAAAATTGTAAAGAATAACTAAAAAATATTGCTAATCCAAACATAAGTTTAACGGTTTCATTAACAGGACTAAATTCTAAATTCAAAGTGATTGAACCATAATTCATTACAGCATCACCAAACTTTAAATAACCAAAAAAACCCATGGCTAAATAAAGAGAACCCACACATATCATTCCAGTATTAAGAACACCAAAAATACCGGAAAAAGAGTTCCCATCTTTCATTTCTTTCTGTAAAGGCAAAACAATTCCAATTCCTAAAAAATGATAAATAAAATTTAATATGCATGTTGATATATTTTTAATATATTTTTAATATATTTATGTACTAACCTTCAAACGCATAAACAACAGTACCAAAGAATAATGGCAATTTATATAAATCTTCAGTTTGATTTCTCTGCCAAGTAGGAGGCAAATCTTTAAGTAAATTAACAAAAATTATCACAAGTCCAATTGTTTGTAACAAATTAGCTAAAGTTGAAAAAATGGACAAAGTTTTCAAATTTCTTATAAAACAAAATATAATCATGAAAGGTAATTCAATTAGCATATAAAAATAGACGCCTAAATCTAAGTTAAATAAACTATATAAAACTTTGTTTAACGTGTCAGCCACAAAAAGAGAATATACGCAACAAAATCCCAATTGAGTTATCAAAAGAAACATTACAACCAAATTTTTAAATATTGGTGAATATTTACGAAATCGCTTTGGTCCAAGTGTCATTGAATGCTCAGCTACCTATAAAATTAAGATAATATTTATCAAGCTTAATTATCAATTTTGGATTTGATTTTATCAAAAAAATAATTAAAAATGAAACTAAATATATTAATTATCTAAAAAAAAAAAATTATCTCAAAAAATTGAATCATTAATTGAATTGGCTAAAAAATATAAAAATTGTTTTTTTTTGATATCTTAATAAATATTAATCTTATTTTGAGTTTTTTATTAAAAAATATTAACTAGCTATTTTTTTGTAAATAATAATTTTTAATATCTAAGTATGATTTTATTAAAAATCTATAAAATGCAGATTAATTTTATTTATTATGTATTTGTAACAACATGACGTAAAAAATTATTGTCTATAAGTCTCAAATTTTTTAATATATACGTTAGGATTATAATAATAACAAAAGCATTATTGATCAAAATAAAAAAAAATCAACAGGTAATTTTAAATTTAATAAATATACAAATTTACAATTATTAATAAAAAAACAAAACTTACCTCTTCATATTCCATGTATCCAGTGGATAACCGTTTATTAATAGAATTGTGACTATTAACAAGCATATGCATACAATGTACTGCAATAGAACCAATAATTGGTAAAAGTATAGAGCCAGTTAAAAGACCTGCATTGCTAAATGCATTTGGCATGGCTAAAATGCCTGTACCAATATTGCCTTTAAGCAGGTGCATCATGGTTTCTAAATTACTAGTCATCTTGGGTGATTGAGTTAAACCAATTGAGACAATATTTGATTGTGAACAAAAACGACTTAAATCGTTTAAGGAACTAGTTGTTGATAAATAAGATGAACACTTTTTACTGTCTTTAGATGAGCTGTTGGAAGGCTTTGATTTTCAAATGACAACCAAATTCAAAATGCAAAACAAAATAACAATTAATTTTTTTAATCAGTATAAAAAAACAGTTAATTTAAATAATATAATTTAATAAAGTAAAAAAGCGTTCAAAGAAAAACGAACATCTGCAAAATGGATTAGATAAAATTAATATAATTAACAGTTTAAAGCCAACTTAATATTAAATATGCTTAATTGTTACAACACTCTTATATCTTTTTATACAAGTTTTATTGGTTTAGAAAGGCGGGATCAAATTTTAAGAAATCGATAGCTTTAAATTACAGTAATTTTTTGATTACATCAGTTTGATCAAAGTTTAAAAAACGCAAGATTTTATTTTTTTATTTTTTTAATTTTTTTTTATTAAATTTTTTTCTAAAATAAATTATAAAAATAAAAAATAACATTTTTAATTCAATTTAGCTATAGACAAATATTTGTAATAAAAAAAAAAAACAATATAAAAATTCTAAACAATTAAATACAATCAATTTAATTAAACTGAGCAAATTAAATAAATTTTTTAAACTAAATCAACTTTATATTTTTTTTTTAACCTTTAAATATGCACATATTGTAAAAGATATACAAAAAATTTTTTTTAACAAATTATCAATATGATTGTATTCGCATGACATCTTTAATGTAATTAAAAATATATTATAAATTTAAATAATAAAATATATATTTTAAAAATTATATAAAAAAAATATATTTTATTATAGTAATATATTTTAAATACAAAAATAAATAAAAAATTATTTTATAAATCAATTATTAATTTTTAATTTTACTTTTTATAATCTAGATTATAAATTTAAAAAATAATTTAAATTATTATTTACTCTTAGTTAATAAATAATTAAAATATTCATCAAGTAATATAAGAACTTTACAAATCAAACTTTTTTTTTATTTCATTTATTTCGATAAACTAATAAAATAATAATGTTACAAAATAAATTCATTTAATTTAATATAAATAAGCTCAATTGAATTTCTTAAAATTAAAATTTAAACAATGAAAAAAATGAAAAAAAAATCACTTTATTAATAAATAAAAATTTATTTTACTTTAATTTTTTAAATATTAATTAAAACTAGACAAGCCTTTTTTTGATTAAAATAAAGTTTAATCACGTTTGAGTTGTTTTTATAATTAAGTATTTCTATCAATCACTTCTTTGGCGAGCTTTTTATGAACTCACATGAAATCATAAGATAAAACACCAAATCAAAATTTATTCATTAAAATTTAATAGTAGTTAAAAAGCATTTTTTTAAAATCAATTATTCAATAAATGTTAATATTTCTAGACAAAATGTAAACAATTAAATAATGTAAAAAAAAAAACATTTTTTAATTTTTAGGAAGCACTAATAAATTAATTAGCTAATTATATTTCAACAAAAAATTAACCTAATACGTAAAATACTTAATATAATAATATAATATTTGCAATATATTTTTTACTAATAATAAGCAAACAAGTTATTTAATTTATATATGATTTTTTAATTTGTAATTAATAAAATATTTAAAATAAAAATAAATTCAGTTTTAAAATACATGTACAAATATAAACTGACAGATCTTGTAATTGAAGTTTATTATGAAACACAACACCTATTTGTGTTATTAATAAAAATAACTTTAAAATTAAAATAATAAAAAATAATCACACAAATATATTTTTAATTAAAAAATAGATCTGGTTGATTTTTTTTACTGAATATAATAAACTAATCTAAATATTGTAGATTTTTAAAACTGATAAAAAAATAGTAAAAATTACAGTTTGATTATTCAGCTAATCCACTAATGCAGTAATTAGCTTAAATAGTTTGGCACATTTGCCAAAAGTAAAGCAGACATCCAACTATTTTGATGAGCTTGTTTAACTATTTGCTAAGTAGAACTGTGTACACTATGTAAAAACACGTTTTCCCATAAACCGGATCTAATAAGTTCAAAATTACATAAACACTACTCCAGACAACCTGAATCATTTGTCCACACTAATCAATAAATTAATTTTAATATATAATACACTTATTAAATGTTACGTTTTTTTTTTATAATATTAAATTTATTAAAATTTAAATAAGAATAGAGAAAAGCTTGGAAAAAAACCTAAACACTTTTGATTCCTAATAAAAGTTAAACGGTTGCCAAACAGCTTGACAGGTGTCACGCAATAAGCTTTTATAGCTAAATGTCGATTTTTCATCTTCAAAGCAAACATCTTTAAAGCAATCTTAACTGAAGACACATTCACTTGCCAAATTCAATTAAGATTTTGCAACAGATGCTGACAACAGCCCTGCCTGGCATGTGAATGCCAAGCTAAAGCCAAACGCAACGTGATTTTAGCACGTGAACAAATCGTAATTAAACGAATCCAGTTCGCAGGCTCAGCCATGTTAACTAAAAGAGCTGCAAGTGCAAAATAATATAAAATTGTTGCATATGGTAACCATTGAATAGGAATTTCGTTATTTGTTTTGAGTATCAATTCCGGCTTATTTTCGTCTAAAATAATTAGTTTAAATTGACAAAATTAAATTGAATAAATGTCGAATAAATCCAGTTGTTATTTTGTGTGCCAAAAAAATAAATTAAAAGTTTGTAATAAATTGAGACATTTTTTTTAATAGACCAGATATGAATAGTGGTTAAAATGTTATTTAATTATTTCACATTGGTTAAAATAGATTTTTTTTACATTTGTTAACAGCGTGAAACTTGTCCAAGGACATTGGACCTGTTAAAAATGTGGCTATTTTTTTTTTTTATTTTTACTTTTCACCATTTATTATTTTTTGTGCGCAAACAACGACAAAATATTAAAAAGAAAATTTATGATTTTTACATAATAGTTTCAAATTTTTTTTTAAATTTATTTAAGATCATTTAAAAATAAGAATGATAAATGAAATAACAAAAATTTAATTAAAATAAGCATAACGAAAAGTTTTAATTAATAGCGGTCAATACCCATCTTGTATGTTTTTCATTGTCTTGTTTGCTGACAGTAGTTAGGTCAGAATCGGAGCTATGAGATTGAATTAAAGGCAAATTTTCCAATGAAAAATTTTTTGCTTTTTTTCCCATTATCACGCACCAGTTGAAATTTTTAAAATATAGTTTATTTTTTTGATGGTTTTACAAAAAAAAAAAAATAATTAACAAGTTAAACAGCACTAATTTTATCAATAAATTTGCTACTAAATTTTTTTCATTTAAATTTTTAAAATTTAAATTTGATTTAAAAGATTAAAAAATGATAATATCAGAAGTAATTTGTCCAAATATATATATATTAAAGTTTTAACTTTAAATTGCTTAATAAAAAAAAAAAAAATGTATTTGAAACTAAAAATAAATAAATTATTTTTAAATTAAATTACACAAACACTTAATATTTAAAATATTATTCTACTAAATTCACCAAAAAATTAATTATAAAACTAGAAAAAAACTAAACATAATTTGCATAATAAAAAAAACAATTTAAATTAATTGTTTTAATTTGACTAATAAACTGTAAAATGTATTATAAAATATTTTCTGATCAATTTACAATTAAAATATACTAATACTTAATCAAAATAAACTAATAATTTCAAAAATATTCCTGTTTTCTGTAAATATTTTTTATTTACATGCTAGCGCGTAAATATCTTAGGTAAACAAAACATGCTAAATATAAATATTTTAGATTTTAAAAAGATTTAAAACAATAGATTAATTAATAATTCAAAGATAAGCTTAATTAGAAAATACAAAACATGATCAAGAATAGCCAAAAGACACCTTATAACAGGTGGATTTTCAAAAAAAAAATGAATTGTGAATGTATCTGCTTAGAAAAAAAAAAAAGAAAAGGAAAAAAGTTAATTAAGATTAAATGTATACTTACCAATTTGTAATTGATATAAAAAAAATTAGAAAAAATAAAATGTTCAAATATATGTGGTCCAAAATGTGATTGTTAATAAATAAAAATTTAAAGTGTTCAAAAATTTTTTTTTGTTTAATTTTATTTCAGATTAAATTGTTGACTGTTCACGAGATTCGTTTCGCAAAGATTGAAACCAGTTCAGAGATAAAGAATGTTTTCCACAATGACGCAACCGTTGCTTATGGAAATTGTCATCAATGGCAAACTAAAACTGCCTTTTTTCATCTAATTACAAAAGATTTGTCGATGTTCAATCTCAGATCTATTTGTGTCGAGCAATGTGTTTGTATAAATCAAAACTTTTTTCAAAGCTCAATTTTTATCATTATTTTCTTGGGATATCGGCAAAATGTGAACGAAATTACAAAATGCAATACTAAGTAGAAGTTGACCAAAAAGTTTTTAAAAGTTTTTTAGAAATTTAAACACTTAACAATTTTTAAAATAATTCTTAATAAAAAGAAAAACACAAAATTTGTTCACTAACACGTATTTGCTATGAAAAATATAAAAGTATTGACAAAAATAAGTTATTTTCAAATATTGCACGGATTGAAAAAATCCAATTTTAAAAAGGAAATGCTAAGCGGTTACACAATGCAAAATAATTTAAAAAATTGAGAAGTTTTCAATCAAAATAAATTTGTTTTAAACTTTCAATAATTTGCAAGTGTTTAAAAAGAAAGTATAATGAACAATTAAGAATTAGAAATATAGATCTGCATCTGTGTCTGTTTTTATTGACTCGTACTAGACAAAGTTAACTTGCAGATGCACACAAACACATATATGTAAATCATAAATTATATAAGCAATGTGTCTAGATTAATATTTGAAAAGTTTTGGATCAATGCAAATGACCAATATCAAAATTAATATAATACAGTAAGTTGATTGGACGTTTTCTTTGGAGCGGGCCAGAAGTTTGGCTAATTCAATGTTAATTACTAGTAATCAATTGAAAACTATCTTTTGCACTTGTGCAGTGACAAACGAACAAATTAATAAAAGACTTGATCAAATCAGCGGTGTCGGCTATTTATACTAGCGGGCGCGATCAACAACCATTGCTATGCCACGCATTCACGGCTTCTGCATATCAACCATATAAGTGCTCAACGTGTGTGTCCACAATATACGGGCTGGCTATGCAACAGCACACAATTGATCCATCGCAGCTAATCCAACCTTAATCCTTTACCACAATTAAGCCTAGATAATGCTTTTTTGCATCTGACTAATTTGCATATCCATGTAAGAAAACATCTTCAGTGTCTTTAATTGTTTGCTACAAAGCTCATGGTGGCTGCTGACACAAGTTTATTCACTTGGTTGTCAACTCTAATGCAATAATATTAATTATATGTCAAAAAAGCTTATCTTTTATACGCTTTGCACAATTAATGTCCAATATTTGCAACGTTCAAATTCAATTTTCTTTTCAAATTCACTTTAATTGTGCGGAGGTTTTGATTATACTTCCAAAAATCAAACTTTTAATGGTCAAACGATACTGATTGTATTTAATTCAATCGAAAATCTAAATTCATAATCATTCACAGCTATATTGATTGTCAATAATGATAGACTGGTTATTAATGAAAATTATTTTAAAAATGTTTTAATGCAGCTTATCAAATTCATTTATCATTTTCCATTATTAATGTCTAAAATTCAACCTTGCAAATCCTATTACCTGCTTCTTTTTAAAATACAAAAGTCAGATTTGTCTTTTATTTCTTGTCAGTTTTAGACAAATTTGCAATCATAATTAAGTTTATTATTATAACGATGTAAAGTAATGTTTTTCGCAATTTTTTTCGTTAAAAAATAAAACGAAAATCATATTACACTAATGTAATTAATTGGAAATCGGTAATTAGTTAATTAACAATCAATGAGCATGATGCATATAAAAAACATTATAAAAAAAATTAAAAACATTTTAATGGAATAAATTCATGGAATCTAATAATTATATGCTATTTAAAAAATTTTGTGAAAAAGATAACTTGCTTAGGTAAATTAAGAGCTAACTTAAAACTAAAAAAGCTTTTCCACTGTGACATTGCATTAGCAAATTTAATCTATTTTAATATTGCAACAATCAAAACATAAAGTAAGAACAAATAATTTAAGCTTAAAATTAATAAAAATGCAAAGGACGTTGAATTCTGACTAAAAAACAAACGGTTGCAATTCAACTGCAAAATTGTAGAAATATCAGACGATCATCTTAATTATCTTAGCTAAATAGTTTTAAGTGAAAATCTGCTATTATAAACTTTCCATTCTTTATTCAGCTTAATCAACAAAAGAAAACTTTGTTTTATATTTATATGTTTAATTTTCTGGCACATTTTTCACCTAATAATTATAATACATTTATAATTATGTTATTTTTTTCTTTTTAAATAAAATTTTCAGATGCTTAATTTGTTTAAATAAATAATAAATTATAAATAAATAATTTGTTTAATTCTAATGATTAATTATTTAAAACTAAATATATTTAGATATATTATTATTGTCTATTTTTTCTTATGTAAATAGAGAAAAAAAATAGGCAAGATTTTAATCATTACCATGTGCAGTTAGAATAAAGGCAAGACTAAAAAAAGGCGTTAGGAATGTCGACATGCGACAAAATCAACTTTAAAAACAGTTAAAAGAAAAATATATATATATATATAATTTTTTATGACAATATTTTGCCGCAAAAAATCAAATTTCATAATTACAATTTTTTTTTTATAAAACTAAATGTTATATTTTTCTGATTTTAGCTTCTATTTTTTTAAATAAAAAAAAAATAAAGATGTGGATTACTAAGAAAGTAAAAATTAGTAAACAAATAACTATTTAATTATCAAATTATGCAATAAAAAATGATCTTTTAGGTTAGCCTTAATAAAAAACTTGAAGAACATAAATTGTTTTTTAATAAAAAAATCATCTAAAAAAACTAGATCAAATTTAAATTAGCCGAAATAAGAAAATAATACAATTAAAAACATTTTTGTATTATTTATAACTTTAAATTATTAAACAAAAAAAAAAAAAAATTAAAGTTGCTAGTCAAAATGATTTAACTTTTTTATTTTGAAAAATAATTTCTCATTTTTTAAATCTAAAATAAAGTTTGTGCTTATATATGGTTTGAATGGAAGCCTGTAATTACATACTGACGCTCTAGCATTGCAGACAATATTACAAAATTTAATCGTTAATTCCCGTAATTAAAAAAGTCATTGGCTTGTATGTTGAGTAGTTACTGATCTAACCAAAAAATAAGACCAAATATCGCTTGATCATCCGCCTGCTCAGCTACTCATAATAAATGCAATAAATAAATTGTTTGCTTAATAAACATCTTTTATTTTTAATTATCTAAATTTAATTACATTTGTAAATTTGTAACTTAAGAAACATATGCATATTGCAAAAACAAAAAATATTAAAAAGTATTTTTTATAAAAAAACACATTTAAATATATAGATTTATAATAGTCCAATAATAAGCAAGCTGTGAAAAATTATGGAAACATATCACGTTTTTAACCGTAATATATTAACTTATTTAAAATTAACTTAAAATGCGAATTAAAATATTAAAAAAAATTCGGTTTAATAAAATTTATATAAACAACATATTAATATTTTTAAAAAAATAGGAAATTAATTTTGACTTTTTTTTTAGATTTTGATCAAAAATTAATTATAATCAATACAAGCTAGATTAATTAATTTGCATTGATTTGCGTTCATATTTTTTTTATTTTAAGGTATTTTTTATGTAATGCATAAATGTAATTAAATAAATATTAATTTAAAATTTAATACTTAAATACAAATTAAGATAAATTGAAAATGTTATTTATTTTAGAATATTTAAATTTTACATATGATCATTCAAAAAAATATATATCTTGAAATCAATCTAATGGAAAAGTACCACCGTATGATTGCTTTTTAATTTAAGACTAATATGCTAATTATTCACACTTTGCCGCCTAATTTCAACATATTTGTTCAATAAATAAGATTGGCGAGTTCGTATTTTGCGTTGACAAATTAGGAAAAAAACCTTTACTTGGTTTTTCTTAAAACAATTATATTAGTTTATTTATAAAACGTTTTCCATTATTTAATCGTGAACAATTGAAAATAGTTTTTTTTTCTTATTTTAAACAGCACACAATCATATTGATTTAAAAATTAGACTTTAAAATCTAAATTATGCTTTTATTATTTTATTTTTCTTTTAAGAATTAAAATCTCTGAATCAAGTTGAAACAAATCAGTGAGAAACTATAGTAAATCACGTTTTTTAATTTATGTTGTTTTTTAAATGATGTAATTTGTTTTGGACGTAAATAATTGCAATTTAACATGCCTGATTCTTCTAATTATGATTCTTCTAATTATGATTCTTCTAATTCTTCTAATTATTATAATCTAATTTGTTAAAAAATGAATTAAAAAAACTTACCTTTTATTTGAACAAAATTGAAATTGTGAGAAATTCATTTTGACTAAAAGAGATATTTTTTTTTTGCTAATTTAAAATTTTGTAAATAAGAATTTTGCTTTATTTGAAAATAAATGAAAAAAGTGAAACAAAAATTTGAATAGTTGACTATTGAACTTGGATTTGTTGCAGACAATTGCTATGTAATTATTGTTGCACCTGACTAGAATTTAGTTTGTTTGAACCTGGAATAATTAAACATTTGAAAGGAAAAGACTTGAGAAGAGTTTTAGTGAATTAGATTTGCACATAAACGATGGTGGGCCAATTAATCGACTGGACTGGACCCATTTGAAAGAGGCATTTGACAGACTTAAATCAATTTTTATCAAGCAATTTTTATTGAATCGTAAAGTTCCATGACTAATTAGGTTGTAAAAGAGTTGCACTTATGATAATTTAACTTGAAACAATTTTCTGAAAACTTTTAATTCTTTGTACTCAATTGTGAAAACAATAATCAACGTGGTAATATAAACAGGTGCACAACTGTTGCATATTTTCACAAAGCAGCCACAAGTGCGACCCAATGAAAGCCAGAGCAATTAACTTGCGCAAAACTGAATATAAACTAATTTATGCAACAATTAAGCCATTTGCTGGACACTGATAAAATTCAGACTTGGATTTAAACTAAGTGAGAAAAGTCCTGTTTACATTTAAGTTAAGTGTGACAGAATAGAGATACGACGCAGACAATGCATGTTAAGGCGGCTAACAGAGGGCGCGGCACAACAGACTAGTTTGATACAGTTGGATCAGTTGATGCCAATTTAGTGATCACTGTTAGTCTATTAATTACGACATGGTTAATCACTTTCTATTTGTTTATTGATTATTGCTAGTTTATTGATTATTGCTAGTTTATTGATTATTGCTAGTTTATTGATTATTATTAGTTTATTGATTACTGCTAGTTTATTGATTATTGCTAGTTTATTGATTAGTTAAGCATTTACTGCTTATGTTTTAATTTAATTTTTACGGCCAGTCTAATATTATCTACCAATCCAACATTCTCTATTAGTCCAATATCTTCTGACAGTACAACATTTCCAACCAGTCCAATATTCATAACCAGTACAATATTCTTAACCATATTATGCACATCATGTTAGTTCATTATGTTGTTCATTTTTTCATCAATAATATTAGCCATTACTTTGATACTTTACCATTATTTTGCTTTCTTTTCTTCTACTTATTCAAAGCATTTTAACTAGTCTTAAAACCTAAGCAATCTAGTTTCATGTCTTTTTGCTTTCAAACTCTCTGCTTTCAATATACAATTTTAACTTTTCTATCCTTTCAGCATCAATCCAAAGTTTTCAAGTCTTTCAATTGACTGCAAACTAAGTTATCGCTGAAATGGAAAAATTACAAAGTGCTAAACTTTTCATTTTATTTGTGATATTGCTAAAGTGTTTTTAATCATATTTAAAAGTTGCAAGGGAAAATACTTTAAATTAAAATTTTAAAATAATTTAAAAATAAATCAGAATATTAATTTAATCAAATAATATTTAACTTCAAAAATCATAATTTTATTTGTTTTGACAAGTATTTAATACTAAAAAAAAATTCCACTAATGAAACAAAATTTCAACTCTATTAACAAATTTCAAATCTAACTACAAGATGAAATTACATAAAAACATCATTTTAAACCACCAACAATTCTCAAATAAGACTAACTTTTCTTACTAAGTTATGATTTAATTCATTTTCCATTTGATTATTATGTCTGATTAGTTTAGTAATTTTATCCGTTAAGACGTTTTTAATATTTGTCAAATTTATAAGTTCTGAATCTTTTTTTATAATCAAATCACTTTTTTCTTCCAAATTTTTTTCATCATTTTTCAGTTTTATATCATATAAATTTATTGTGCTTTCTAATTGACCAATTTTTTGCTCCAATTTTTTTTTCAATTTTTCCAATTCATTTATTCTAAATCTATTTAAATAAAAAAAATCCGAATTAAAATCCATTCATAAATTTAAAAATTACTTTTTATTTTTTTGTTTACCGATTAGATTCTAATGAATTTTGTAAATTGTTCCTTTCATTACTTAATTGTTTAATTTGAGTAGTTAATTTTTCAACTTTAATTAACAATTCTTTAGCACAATTTTCTTTTAGATTTAATATTGCTTCTAATTCTTCATTTTTTTTATTTAAATAATTTTGTTTTTTTTCATAATTTTCTATTAAATTTTTTAATTCTTCATATTGTTCCTCCATTTTTTTATTTTTTTCTTTAATTTCTAAAAAATTATCATTAATTTGTTTATTTTTCATTATTTTTTCATTTGTTAATTCTTTTAATTGATTACAAAACAAATTTATTTTTTCATTTATTTTTAAACTATTATCTAAATTTATTTTTTTTAAATTAATAGACTCAAATATAGTTTTAACAAATTCAATAATTTTGTTTATATTTTTTTCTAAACTTTCTACGTTTTCATCTAAATTTAAAATTTTATTTGTTAAATAGTGTTTTTCAATTAAATATTCACCATTTTTCAGTTTGTTATTATTATTTTCATTTATTAACTTTTCATTTATTTCATTTAATTTTTTTTTTTCTAATATTACAGAATTTAACTTTTCTTTAATTTTATTTAATTTAATTTGATATTCTTTTATTTGATTTTCGTGTTTATTTAATTTATTATAAAGTTCTTCTGATTCAGTTTTCAGACTAAAATTATTCTTTTTTAATTCACCAATTTTTAAATTTACATTAATAAAATAATTAGCTAAACATTCAGGATCTAAATAAGAATAATTATTATCCATTTCAAAATCGAAAAAATCAAACAATTCAAGATTATTTTTTATATGACTTTCAAATAAAATATTATATTTTTTAATTAATTCAATTATATTTTTATTTTTTTCATTTATTTTGTTTTCATTTTGTCTACAATTTTTAATTTCATGTTCTAATTTTTTAATTTGACCATTCAAGTTATAAATTAATTCAGAACTTTTTTTAATTTCAGTTTCTAAATTATTTTTATCAATACAAATACGCTTAAAAAGTTTATTTTCTTCAAAATATTTATCTTTTTCAACTAAAATTTCATTTTCAAGACATTTAATTTTATCGATTTGCATTTTGTTATTTTTATTAAGAAATTCTAGCTTAAATTCAATTTCTATAAATTGTTCTTTTTTATTATTTAATTCATATTGCAAATCAGAATTTTTTGTTTTTATTTTTTCTATTACTTTTAATAATTCTTTCATCTCATTTTCTTTTAAAGATATTGTATTTTCTAATTCAAAACAAGTTACTTTTAATAAAGAAATATTTTGTTTTAATTCTAAATTAGTATTTTCAAAAATATTTAAATTTTGTTTTAAATTATATAATTCATTAGTTAATTTATTTTTTTCAATTTCAATACTTTTTTTTTCAGAGAAATATTCTACTATCTGATCTTTGAATTGAACAATTTCACAATCTTTAATTGATATTTGTAAGTTTAAATTACTGCAATCAGTTTTACATTTTTCAATTATAGATTCTTTTTCAATCAATTTTTTTTTTATTAAAGTCATTTCTTTGTTAATTTGTTGAAATTCATTTTTTTGTAAATCAACTTGATTTTTTAGTAATTGAAGTTTATTTATAAATTCTTCTCTTTTTTCAATTAAATCTAAATTATTAAATTTGTTTTCAACACAATGAATATTTAAAGAACCGTTGTTATTGCTTAAAACAATATCAAAAGCTTTTTCTAAAGTTGTTTTCGTTAAGTTAATTGAATTTTCTAATGATGTATTTAATTTGGTTTTAATTAATAAATTATTATTTAAATCCGCTATAACCGAATCTTTATATAAATTAGAATTTTTTATTTCATTTATTTTGTTACAAATTTCTTCAATATTTTCTTCTGATTGCTGTCTTGTAAAATCAATAATTTTATTTTTTTCATCAACTTCTTTTTTTTCTAAATTTAATAAAATATCAATTTGTTTTATTTGATTAAATATGCAATTTAATTTTTGAGAAAAATTTTTATTTATTAATAATTGATGTTCAAGTTGTTTTTCTAAATCATTTTTATTTTCTTTCAATTTCAAAACTTCTTTATTTAATTGTTTGTTTATTTTATCTAATTCATCAATTTCTTGTTTTTTTTTATTGAAATTTGTTTTAAACAAATTTTTTTCATTAAGTTGTTCTGTTAATTTTAACTTAAGTTCATTTAGTTCAAATCTATATTTAAAATTTTCTTCTTCATAATTTTCTAAATTGCTTTTAAAAATATGCAATTTTTCTTTTAAATTTAAAATTTCTTCATTAAAATTATTAGATTCAATATTATTTTGATTTATAATTTCTTGTAAATTTAAAGAAATATTTTTATTTTCACTTTGTAACTTAATTACTTCATCGTTTAAGCAAGCTAACTTGTTATTATTTTCTTCTAAATTATTAATCAGTTCTTGTTTTTGTTTTTTACATATTTCAAACTCTGTATCTAAATTTCCAATATGATTTTGTAAATCTTTTTTTAATTTTTCAAGTTTAGCTAACTTTAAACATGATTCTTTGTATTGAATTTCAAATGTACAATTTTTTGTTTCTAAAAATTTAATTTGATTTTCTAATTCATTTATTTTATTATTAAGATTATTTTCAATTTGATTTAAATTTTCATTATTTTTTTTTAATTCAGTTATTTGATCATTTAAATTTTTAATTTTTTTTTCTTTTTCAAGCACATTTTCTTCATAATTAAATATAATTTTTTTTTTTATTTCTACTTCATCAAAATGTTTTTGTTCATTTATTTTTAAAATAGAGATTTCTTCTTTTAATTTATCTTTTTTTACATTATAAAGATTATTTATATAATGTAACTTTTCACTTTCAGCAGCAATTTCATTTATTTGTTTTTCAACCGATTGATTAACAGAATTAATTACATTAATTTTTAAATTATTATTATCGCAATCATTTGTAATTTTTTTATCACCAACATGACTTAATTTTTTAATTTCAGAATATTCTTGTATTTTGTGAGTTTGCACCTTAATTAAATGTTTTTTTGGTTCTTTAGAAATAAAATTATTTAAATCATTAGAAGAATCACCAAGTGCATCAAAATTATTATTTTTTAATAATAATATTGTACTTGAATATACAGATTCGCAAAGTTTTGGTATCAAATAAGGAACTGTAATAGGTTTATTAGTTGAATCACTTAAAACTTGTTTTAAATTTTCTTGATTTGCTTCATTTATGTTGTTAGAATTAGAAACTATAATTAGTCCAATATTAATTAAAGTTTCTTTCATTATATTACAAGTGTAATCATGATGAAAACTATTTAAGTTATCTGATTTTTTATTGATTAAATCAGAAAAAAATTTTGAAATTAAATAAATAAATAATTCATTTTTATCTGTTATTTTTAAATTTAAAAATTTTTTATCTTCAAATATAATATTTAATTTGTTTTTAAACTCATCAACTTCATTTGATTGATAATTATTATTTATAAAAGTAAAATTGCACTGGGTTTCATTAACTTTATTATCAAATTCCATGGCTATAACTTATAAAATTAAAATTAATTTTTTAATAATAAAAAGACTTATTTTTTAATTAAACATTATTTTTAAAATAAAAAATAATTTTTTAAATTTATTTTTAATTTAAATAATAAATTATTTAACAATATTTTTAATATTAAAAAGTAATATGAAAAAATGAGTAATTTTTTTTTGTTTTTGAAATTCGAAATTGAAACTTTGTGTTTCCATAGAAATACATTTTTTTAACAAAACATAAAATTATAAGTTTTAATAAAAATTAATTTATTTAATTTTTTTTTATTTTTATTAATAATAATTAAACAATTTTTTGTAAAAATTAAATTTATGATTTAAAAATTTAGAATGTTTAATAAAACAATTATTTAATATAACAAAATAAATTTAGTAAATATTTATTCATTCAAATTATTTTTAAATATTATTATAAAATTAAAATAATCATGATGATTTAAATCTAAATTAAATTAAATTATTTCCTATTAATAAAGTTTAAATCAAAACAGTCAAAAACAGGTAAAGCAAGAGATCCATTAAATTGAACTTGTTTTTTAAATTTTTCTAATGATTCTATTTGAAAGTTTGGGTCAAGATAAGGTGCAATTTTATAATTTAATATGGTATTAGCAACAAAAGTAAACGAAATAGTTTGAACCATTTTATAACCTAAACAGGCTCGTTTACCCCAAGAAAAAGGAAAATAATAAGTTGGTTTTACAATATAGTACTTTAAAAATGTTTTTTCTTCTTCATTTAAAAAATTATTTTCGCTTGAATCTGCATCTTCATAATCAGTGTCAATATGATTCCCAATCGGTCGTAAAAATCTCATTGGATTAAATTGTCGGGCATTTTCATAATTTAATTCGGATAAATTAAGATGATAGCAATTAAACATAATATGTGTATCTTTGTCAATATCATAATCTAAAAAATAAAATAAAATAAAATAAAATAAAATAAAATAAAATAAAATAAAATAAAATAAAATAAAATAAAATAAAATAAAATAAAATAAAATAAAATAAAATAAAATAAAATAAAATAAAATAAAATAAAATAAAATAAAATAAAATAAAATAAAATAAAATAAAATAAAATAAAATAAAATAAAATAAAATAAAATAAAATAAAATAAAATAAAATAAAATAAAATAATAAAATAAAATAAAATAAAATAAAATAAAATAAAATAAAATAAAATAAAATAAAATAAAATAAAATAAAATAAAATAAAATAAAATAAAATAAAATAAAATAAAATAAAATAAAATAAAATAAAATAAAATAAAATAAAATAAAACAAAATAAAAATTTTACATGCCTCCAATTGTTGTATCTTGTGTTGCAACATGAGGAACTATTGGGCTAGAAATTAATCTTAAAGTTTCCATTATGCATGCAACTGTATAAACCATCAAATTACGGTGTTCTAAAGTTATGCTTGTTTTATTTTTTTTTTTTAATTTGTTTGTATAATTTAAAGCTTCTTTAGCTTCATTGTAAATAATGTCTTGACAATGAGGATAAAGAGCCAAATAACCAAAAAGTCTATAAATAAGATTTCCGACGGCTGAATTACCACCTATTATATCACAAATTTCATATAAACAACTATTCCAATTAAAAGTTTCTGGATTTTTATAATGATGGTTTAAATTTATATCAACAAAATCATTTATTTCATTTTTAGGTAATTCAAAATTGAATTTTTGATATTTTTCTTTATGTCGTTTATCCACAATTTCATTACAAATATAATCCCTAAAAAAAATTAAACAAATTATGTTTGAAAATAAAAATTAGATTAATTTATTATTTTAATTTAATTACCTTATACCATCACAAATCTTTTTTAGATTGTTTAATTCTCGATTATAACATGGTATATACGTAAGAAATGGTAAAAAATCATAAGGATAACATTGATTTATATTATAAAAAATAATGTCATAATTTAGTACTTGTTTTCGAAAAATATCATCGTTATTATCAAATCTATAAATATTTATTTTTAAAAAATTATTCTTTTCAATTTTATTTCTTACCTAGTTGAGCAAAAATAATTAGAAAAAATATTAAATATAGGAATAAAAAAATCAAGTTTTGTTAATTTTGAGGGTTTATTATTTTGATTTAATAAATGTTTTATTAAAATATTGCACTCTTTTTCTATACAAAAATCAAGATGCTTAAATTGTTGAGTTGCGTATCTTGGTAAAAGAACTGATTGTGCTATATTACGACGAACTTTTTGTAAATCTGACCAATTACAAAGCGCAAGTGCTATTTAAAAATAGTAATTAATTAAAAAAAATTGAAATCTTAAATTTATTAAAATTTTTTTAATTTTTTAAAACCTAATTATTGCAATAAAATTTTATTTAAATTTTCAAAATTAAAAACTTAAAATAAATTTTTATGAAATTATCTATTAAAAATACAGTTAAGACGTATAGATTAATTTTATAGAAAAAGATAAAAATATAGGAATAACAATTAATGTATATAGGCATTAAAAATATAAATAAATAAAAAATTAAAAATTTCTTACCATTTTCTTGATCACCTCCAAATACATAATCATATCGTTTAAAATGTGGACGATTTGCAAATTGATCGGCTTTTGTAATTAAAACTTCTTTAATAAGGTCAACTGAGCTAAGTAAAACAAAATTATATTGTCCTAATTGAAGCCGAACTAAATTTCCCCATTCAGAACGAATTGCATTGAAACCTTCCCAAGGATTATTTTTATAATTTCTTAAACAATGTAAATGTCCAATAATAGGATATTTTTTAGGTGATGGACCATCTATAGGAAAGTATAAAATAAAATTTTTATTAAAATTTAAAAATATATATTTATAAGAATCAATTAAATTTTTAACAAATAAATTTGTATCTTGAAATTTAAAAAAAAAATAAAGTTTAACATAACAAATATAACATAATTTATTTAATAATTAATTATAAGATATTTTTAAATTATAAAAATAGATATAAATAAAATAAAAAAAAAACAGAAAAAAATTTTGTATAAAAAATTATAAACCTACACTTTTTGGATATTTGATTTTTAGACACTTGTTTTTTTTTATAAAAAAAGTATGCAAATAAAATTATTGGAATCAATAATGACAAAAATTGATAATAAAAAAAGTAAATCATAATGAAGTTTAAATAAGTTGTCAAAAACAAAAATAGCACTTTTTTATCACGTTAGAACAGTAAAACTAAAATAAGTTTTCAAAAACTTGGTCATTGGAAATTTATTTGAGAAATTCAAATTTGAATTAATACAAAAAGCAATGCAGATTTAAAACTTGTTTTATTTAAGACAAAACAATGAGAAATGAGCAGGATCACTTAATGGGAATACACAATGAATTTCGCAAATGTCCGGGATAAAAAAAATATGTTTTCATGAAGCCACACTTTGCTATATGATTACTATATAAATAATTGAGTGTAATAGAAAGAAACAAGCAATTTCTTTTTTAAATGGAATGTATCTTAATTTTATTATCTTAATGTAAGTTATTTTATAGGTATTAATAATTGTTTAGATATATTTAAAATATAAAGTCCTTTTAAGTTGTTAATATATACTAAAAAAATATATACACTAAATAAATAAATATAAATATATACAATATTAGAATACATACATTTATTAATATTACGCAATATATATTTATTAATATATAAATATTAATTAACCTTAATATAAATAATACAAATATAATATAAACAATATAAAATATTTAATATTTTTTAAATTAATTTTAATCTTTTAACAAATTGATATATTTAAAATATATGATGTATAAAATTATACAGATGTATGCAAAATTCATATAATTATTTAAATAATTAAGATTTTAAACATTTACATAAACTTTAATTTTTTAAAACTTTAAAATCACACGTTAAAATAACCGGAAGTAAATAAATTAATTAAAAATAAATATAAAAAAAAATAAAATGTTTTGAAATAACTTTGTTAACATCAATTATATTTACTTCAAGTTAATTCAATTTACTAAACCTGTTTATTAAACTAAAGTTGAATACTAAACAAAAATATTTTATTTTTTATATATAAACATTTTTCCTATGGATTTATATTAAAAATTATTTTGAGTCACTGCAAAACTTTAATAATTCTTTGTCTAAAAAATGTTAAACATTAGAAGTCAAATAAAATTTTTTTTTTAAATAAAATTATTGCTTTTTAATAAATTTTATAGTCCAGGTACTTATTTGATACAAAAAAAAAAAACTAAAAAAAAAACCAAGATATGCTAAGCATCATATTTGTTAGGTAAAATGTAAGACCCCCTACTGTAATTTTTTATGTCTAGTTAATTTTGATACTTTTACTCTGGTTTTAAGTAAGCGAATACTCATCCTTAATTTTCTTTAGGTTTCCTAGTTAAAACATTGCCATTGAAATTTTTATTTTCTTATTTTTACTTAGAGAATATTAGTCTAGTTTAATATTCCAGGATTTTATCTTTAAATTACTTTAAGGGCTGGATTTTACGTGAGTCGAATAAAATTAAGTCTAGTTTTCAGACATAGACACAAAAATTTTTTTTTTAAGTATTTAAAAATATTTGAATTTCGTAAAAATTAGATTCTAGTTATTTTTTTTTAATTTTATTTAAGATGGTACACTAAAAAAAAAACATAATCTTAGATTTTGTTTCCATAGAAATATATACTTTTGTGAAAAAATAATTTTAAATGTCTAGATGCAAAATTAAAAAAAAAGTTATTTATTAACTTACAATTTATAAAAAAATAATTAAAATTTAAAACAAATTAAAAATTTAAATTAATTACATTGAAAAATTATAATTAATGCTTTATTATTTTTGAAATATATTTTAAAAGAAATAATTTTATAATAATATTAACAATTAAGAAATACGAGATTAAATTTTTGAAATAATTTTTAATAAATAAGTTTTAAAATTGAAAATTACAAACTAAATTATAATAGTTTGTGTTGGGTGTAAATTTTGATAAAAAAATAAAAACTGAATGTTGTTTCCTTAAATGTAGAATTAGTCCAAAAATATCTTAGAGTTGATTAGCTAAGAAAATATTGGTTTTTTTGTTACAAAGAAATTGTTAAGAAAAACGCAAATCAGATTTACTAAATTGAATAAATTTAAAAACCAGTGTTTTTAAAAGTTTAAACACTTTGTCAAATGACACGACATAGTGGCATATTTGAAAGCATATCTGATTACAAAACAATTAGAAAATTAAACCGAATTTTGTTTGCAAAATTGAAAAAATTAGTTTTGTATTTGCAAACAGAACAAGAAATATATTTAATTTCTTATGAATGGTGACAATCCAGAAAATACTGATATTAAAATTAACAAATGCGCATAACGTTTAAAAAAAGCAACCAGAAAAGTGAAGAAGGCAAAGTTAGGAAATCGCTAAAATTGTGAGTGGTGTCTAATTGTCAATGGAATTAGTAATTTATGTTTTATGTACAAATCAACAAGCTCCGCAATTAAAAAGACAAAACCTCAAGTCAACAGTGTAATTAATGTTTATACAACCACACCTATTAGATTTTTGTTTTTCAATTAAAAAGAGTGTTCTAAAACAAATCGTAAGAAGCAAAGTGACTAATCGGGAGTTTGACAAGTGAAACGAAGTTATCTAGCCCAAATGAAAATAAAGAAAGATAAAACAGACGGATTTGTGAGGAATTTGTGAGGGATTTGTGAGCAATTTTTGAGAGATTTATGAGCAATTTATGAGGGATTAGTGACGAATTTGTGACGGATTAACTACAAATCCTTTTAGACAAGTCGTACGAGTGATCAACTTATTATTCGCAGTTTAAAAAGTCTAGTCAAGCGCTTATGCCATCTGCAAGTGGCGTTTAGAAGCATCAAATAATTACTAATGAAAAAAGATTGTTTTATTGTATATGTGCCTTTGTATTTCACAGAAAATGACGGATAATGAGGCAGAGGAGATAATTGCCAGAGACTACCAGGTAAGTCAAGAAATTTGTTAATAAAGTCTACAATACAAACCGTATTGCAACTTTCTTGTACCCGGAATTTCGTATTCTGTAATTGTTTGTTTGATAAATACTAATAATAGTCTTCAATACTGTATTCATATTGTATCGTTTAGTAAATGTCTTTAAGCTTACTGTCTTGGGCACTGTATATTGTTTTAAATACTGTCTTTATATATTGTCTTAAATACAATCTTGTATATTGCTTTGTATATTGTTTTAAATACTGTCTTTGTATATTGTCTTAAATTCCATCTTGTATATTGCTTTGTATATTGTTTTAAATACTGTCTTTGTATACAGTCTTGTATATAGTCTTGTATACAGTCTTGTATACAGTCTTGTATACAGTCTTGTATACAGTCTTGTCTTGTATACAGTCTTGTATACAGTCTTGTCTTGTATACAGTCTTGTATACAGTCTTGTCTTGTATACAGTCTTGTATACAGTCTTGTCTTGTATACAGTCTTGTATACAGTCTTGTATACAGTCTTGTATACAGTCTTGTATACAGTCTTGTATACAGTCTTGTATACAGTCTTGTATACAGTCTTGTATACAGTCTTGTATACAGTCTTGTATACAGTCTTGTATACAGTCTTGTATACAGTCTTGTATACAGTCTTGTATACAGTCTTGTATACAGTCTTGTATACAGTCTTGTATACAGTCTTGTATACAGTCTTGTATACAGTCTTGTATACAGTCTTGTATACAGTCTTGTATACAGTCTTGTATACAGTCTTGTATACAGTCTTGTATACAGTCTTGTATACAGTCTTGTATACAGTCTTGTATACAGTCTTATATATTTTTTAAAAACTCTTCTAAACACTCTTTCAAGCAGTGTCTCAAATATTTAGTGCGAATTCATCTTTTATTATTATCTCATACACTTGCTCCTTTAATCACATACTATCTTTTAATCTTAACTTAACAATGCTATGTACTATAAAGAACATCATGATAACGTCTGTTATCTGAATTCTATCAAATCAGAAATAAAATGACATATACCTCAATAGCATTACCAGCATTTAAAAAAAAAACTTTAAACACTTTCAAAAAATTTTACATAACACTTCAATTAATTTAATTTTACATTTGACTTCTTAACTCTAAACTTTTTATAACTTTCATAAAGACTATTTTAAAACAACAATTTTAATTTAATGAAATACTCTTTTTTTAGATCGAACTGTTTGAAAAAGCCTTAAAACAAAATCTTTTAGTATGTTTGGGAACAGGTTCAGGCAAAACGTTCATTGCCATTATGGTGATGAAACATTTTAGTATAAACGTCATACAACCCTACTCGGAAACAAATGAAACCCAGCGTATCTTCTTTTTGTGTCCTACTGTAAGTTTGGTTAAACAACAAACAGCCGTAATTAAAAAACACTGCAGCTTAACTGTGACTAGCCTCTATGGCCAAATGGGCTTGGATTTCTGGAAAAAAGAGGAATGGCACAAAGTTTTTGCCATGTTTCAAATTTTAGTTTTGACACCATACATTTTTGAAATGTTAATTAGCCGCCAATTTTTAATGGTCAGCAAAATTTGTTTGATCGTGTTTGACGAAGCCCATTGGGCTGCGCCAAAAAAAAAGGGAAAAACCACATACCAAAGCAGTAAACACTCTTACAAGACCTCAATGGATTTTATTAGGTCTGTGGACTGCAAAAAGCCGCGAATTCTTGCCTTGACTGCATCTTTATTGAACACTTCAGTTGAAGCTAATGAAGTTGGTCCAATTATTAGTGATCTAGAAAATACTTACATGGCCACTTTTACCACCACCTTTGAAAACTCATATGTGGTCAAACCTAGTCTATTTATTGTTGAATATGAAGAAGAACTAGACAACATTAAAGAAAACTTTAGCGCAGTCCTTTTTGGTTTGAATTGCATCTTTGAAAAAGAACGTAAACTAATTAAAATTCAAAACCTAAACGATTTTGATGAAGATGAATATTCTAACTGTTTAAATGTAGAATTAGGCAGCTTTATATGGACAGACACCACTATGGGAATCAAAACTCTTTCCAGGTATATTTTATTGCTCAATAATATCTATCGCGAACTAGGAGTTTGGTGCTGCTACAAATACTGTCAAAATGTGATCAAGCTTTTAGAAATAGAAAAAATTAAGAAAAACAAATCCATTATTTATTTTGATTCTTTAATCAGTAATGTCTTGTCTTTTCTTACTCCTCTATACAATACTTTAAAGCAAGAAATGGAAAAAATTAGCAGCCACGAACAGTTATTAAACTTTGCTTCAGTGCCTTTAAGAAGACTTACTGAAATTTTGTACTTAAAGTACAAAAACCTAGATGTGAACAAAAGTTTCTCCACCCTGGTGTTTGTTCAAATGCGCATCTATTGTCGTTTGATCTGTGACTTTTTACAAGAATTATCCAAGTTTGAGTACTTTTCTTGTTTCAAAGTGAGTTTTATCGTTGGAACAAACAATAAAAAAGACCATTATGTTAAACAATCGCAAAATGATCAAACCAAGACTATTGAAAATTTTCGTGAAAATTTGCTCAATATTATAATTACTACTTCAGTATTAGAAGAAGGAATCGATATTCGCGTTTGCAATCTAGTAATAAGGATGCAAACTGATTTGAATTACCGAGCTTTTATACAATGTAAAGGACGAGCTCGAGCCAAAAATTCTCAATGTGTCTTTATAACTAATAAAACTTCGTCTAAGAGTATTCAAGATAAACTTAGTTCTTTTATATTTACTGAGAAAAACATTTATAATGAATTTAAACAAAGAACAAAAAATAATAATATTTTAATTGAAAATAATGACTTTTCACAAAAGTGGCGAACTAAAACTGGAACTATTCTCAGTGAACAAGATGCCATTTTTATTGTAAACAATTATCTTAACAAAACTTTCAGCAACAGATTTCTCATTCCAATTAATAAATTTATACGTTTTTCAAATGAAATCAAATGCAAAATCTTCATGCCTAAATGTTGTGTAATTAAATTGCCAATTGAAGGAGATTTTAAAAAATCACACGTTGATGCCTTAAATTCTGCCTATGTAAACGTTTGTAAAAAACTATACGAATTAGAAGAATTAAATGAACATTTACTGCCTTATGATAAAGAAGTTGCAATTGAACACATTATTCACGATTTGGACATAAATGAAAACGAGTCTATTGAAAAAGAAGAATTATTCGATAAAAAATGCGAATCATCCGAAAAACCTAAGTTTTTTTTTAAAAAACTTATTTCCGAAAATAGTATGTTTAGTAATTTTCTTTTGGATCAAAATAAATGGTGTCTATATTCTATTGAATTTATTAGTGATGATCAAGATTTATGTGTATCAAAAACACATAAATTAGGTTTATTAGCTAGAATAAAATTATTGGACTCTTGCAAACAATTTTCTGTATATAATAGCAAATATCCAATAGTTTTAAATTTAGAATTTATTCAACTTTTGGATGATATTCATAATGAAGAAATGTTGGTCATAGACCAATTTAATAAATTTGTTTGCGAAGAAATCTTTAAAAATATCAAAACTGAAATTGATTTTAACTTTTCTAGCAAAACTCAAGTTTTCAAATCTGTTTTAATTAAAGAATCCAAAATCGATTATTCTCATATGAACTATATTAATAATATTAATATAAATGATAAAAAAATTTTTTTTACCAGCTATGTTAAAGAGCTGATAATTAGGACAAAAATTTCAAAAGGAAATTTTGAGATTGTTAATTCTAAAACAAATAAATTTTTTGACTCAAAAATAAAAATTAAAAATACACTACATATTTATGAAGATATTTTCAAGCAAAATTATAAAGTTGAAATTCAAAATAAAAATTGCGAATTAATGGAATTAAAAAGAATAAAACTAGAAAATTATTATACAATTGGTAGTGTAGTATTGAGAAAAATTAAACCACCTAAAATTTCAACTTTTAAACAATTATTTCCTTCCGAAATTTTATATTTTTTAAGATTTAATCGAAGTGAATATAATATGATTCTTTGTTTGCCTGCCTTATTATACCGAATTAAACAAAAATATATTGTACAAAATTTTATTGAAAAACTTAATTTTGAAGTTTTTATCAATAAAAAACAAAACTCTATTATTTCTTCAGATTCAAATATCTTAAAATCAACTTACTCTAAAGAAAATATAATAAATTTAAAAAATTCAAAAATAGAATACACAAGTGAAGTAAAAAATAAAAGTGAAGTTATAAAAAAAATTGATAAGAAACAAGAAAATTTTTCTGAAAATCAACTATCATTAATTGAAATTCAAAATTCAGATGAAAAATCATTCAATCAAACTAATAATAAAACTAATGACTATAAAATTTATTCCAAAGATGAATTTGCTCATTTTTCTAATAAAAAAATTATTTTACCAACAAATTATTTTTATAATTTGTTTTTAATTCAACTAGAAAAATTTGGATTTACTGGAGTTGATGAATATTTGAGCCTTTTTCAAAATCAAATTCAAGAAATATTTTTAAAAATTCAAACTTCTATTGAGTTAAAAAAGCCTGAAATAATTGCTTTACCTATTGATCAATCAATTACAATACCAATTGTTTTGGATCCTAAAAATTTGAATTTTGATAATTGGGAATGTGATTCTAACTCGGACGAATTTATTATTAATAATGAATTATTATTAAATGCATTGACATCAAAAGCAGCAGCGGACAGCGTTAATTTAGAACGCTTAGAAGTCATAGGAGATTCATTTTTAAAATTTGCTACATGTATTTATTTGTTTTTTTTGCCAGATAATCTTGACGTTGGAAAACTAGCAATTCTTAAAGATAGACAAATAAGCAATTATAATTTATATAAACTAGCTAGAAGAAAAAATATTGAACAATTAATTTTTGCTTCTCCTTTTAGACCAAGTGAAAATTGGTTAATAGATGGTTGTAATTATAAAGTTAAAGATGAAAATTTTGAAAATATCAGTGATTTAACTAAAGTTTTTCAGCCACAAAAATACCATTATATTAATTTACAACGTATTAAACCTAAAACAATATCTGATGTTATTGAAGCTTTAATTGGAGGTACTTTAATTCATTCAGGTATGAAAAATACATTATTATTAATGGATTGGTTAGGTTTAAAAGTATTTTTGCCAAATAATCCAATAACTAAAACAACCCAAAGAGAAGATTGGTTTCCTGAATACAAAAGATTTAATGAAATAATATTGGATTCAGAAAATTATAATTATAAAATGAATGAAATATATTCAATTAATAATCTTGAAAATTTTGAGAAACTTATAAATTATAGTTTTAAAAACAAATTATTATTAATTCAAGCATTTTCACACTCATCATATTATAAAAATTCTTTAACTCAATCTTATGAAACGTTAGAATTTATTGGAGATTCTATTTTAGATTACTTAATAACAAAATATATTTTTGAAAATGAAAAAAAATTTTTACCTGGAGAATTATCTTCTTTAAGAGCTTGTTTAGTTAGTAACAGTTTTTACGGTACAGTGGCTACAAAATATGGTTACCCAAAATATTTACTTCAATGTAGCACACCAATATATTATTGTATTGACAAATTTATTGACTATTTTGAAAAAAATTTGAGAAATAACGATTTCATTTTTGGTGATACTTATTTAATGATGAATGAATCCGAAGAGTTCTATGACGAAACAGTTTATCCCCCAAAAATACTTGGAGATCTGTTTGAATCGGTTGCTGGAGCTATATATATTGATAGTAATTTAAGCTTAAATAAAGTTTGGGAAGTATATTATAAAATGATATATAAAGAACTAGAACACTTTAGTAATAACATTCCAAAAAATTATATTGAAAAGTTATATTTAGTATATCCAGGATGTCGTTTTAAGTAAGCTCTAGTTTTTTATAATTTAAATTTATTTATATTTAATTTTTTTTTTTTTTTATTAGACTGCCAAAATTTAAAGATGGTATTTGTAAAATAGATATTTGTATAAATAATAAAAATTATACTGGATGTGGACCAAATAAAAAATTAGCCCGATTATCAGCAGCAAAGCAAGTAATATTTGATTATGAAGAACAAAATAAAAAATTTTAATTTTACAAAGAAAAAAAAAACAAAGTTTTTTATTAATTTTTATATTTTTTTTATATTTGGCATTGTTTCCATTTTGATAAATTTTTTTATTTGATCCTCATTTAATTTGTCAAAATAAATTTTTAATTTTTGAATATATTCTTCTTGTAATTCCCTGCATCTGTTAAAATATATTTTTTTTTTATCTAAATCAAGAAATTTCCATTGTGTTGCAATTTCTGTCTGTGATTGATTATTTATAGATTCTTGATTAAGTTTTTTTTTTTGGATAACCTCATTAAAAAAAAGCCAATATGGATTTTTTGGAGGTTTTGTTGGTTTGCCTTCTATTTTTTCTTTAATTTTGATTTCATTTTTAGTTAATACAGATTTATAATTTTTATCTATATAAAAAATATATTTTAATCCAAAACAATTAAAAATAAATAAACTTACATTTATTGTGTCTAATTCCATAACTATTTTTTAAAAAATCTAAATATTTTTTTTCTTGTTCAAATGATTTTAAAATCCATTTATATTTTTTATCATCTGTAAAAGAATTATATTTAATTTTATAACATTTAAATCGTTCTTTTAAAATTTTTTTTTCAACTTGATTTTTTACTTTTTTAGCTTTTTTGGCAAGATATAGTTCTATTGGTTTTTTAGGTTTTTCAAATTTATTTTTATCTAAAACCTTATCCATATTTTTAGATTTTTAAGATTTAAATAAAGTTATCATGTATATCTATTTTTTAAATTAAAATTTTCAAGTTTATCAATTTCAAGAAACAAGTGATTTCCAAAGAATAAAAATAGGTTCTAATCCTTTTTTTTTAAATTTACCGATTTCCAAACAATTAAATTGATTTTTTTCTAGTTCTAACAAATATTTTTCACAAAAATATAAAGGCAAAAATATATTTTTACTTTTTTTAAATGAAATTTTTTTATTTTTTAAAATGGTTTTGGCTTTTTTAATATTAGAATAAGCTCTAGTTGCTATATCATATGAAATTTCCTCTAATTTATGCAGATCTTTTGGTTCTATTTCTTTTTGTTTTTTATAATTATTAATTATTCTAAAAATTGTTTCATGTGAACAATTATATTGAGCTAATAAGTCATCAGATATATAACATACACCTAATTGTGCATTATGCGACATTCCACGAAGTAAATTGCATAAACTTTGTGCCTTTCCTTTTATGCAAAATTAGACATAAAATATTAATTTGAAAATTATAATAATAAAAATCTTACCTAAATGACTAGCAATATGATCCAAATCTAGCTTATTTTTATCTAAATCTTGAAATATATTTCTTTTAAATGCATATTCTAGTAGAATATAATATACAGGACTTATTGAATTTTCACAATAATTATCAATATCGTCAAAAGTTTTAAAAGGAAATTGTCCAACATTTGTTGAACGGGATTCAATAAGTTTTTTAAACCAAACAAATGATAAATTATAATTTACAAGTTCTGCATGCTAAATAATTTAAAAATTTATAATACTTATTAATAATTAAATTTTAGTTAATTAGCATACCTTTTGTATTTGATAACAAATAGGATCTTGATTTTGATATAATTTTTTTTGCTTAAAAATTTTTTCTATTGAATCAAACCAATATTGAAATCTTAATTGAGCTAAATGTTCATTTTTAGTTAAATCTTTAACTTGAGAAACTTCTGAATTAAGTGCTTTAATAATTGTAGCAAACTTTTTTAATTCTATATTTTTAATTAGCATAGTACATAAATAATTTTCATAATCTGTTGATTTAATTATATTTAAACAGTGTTGAAATGAAGCATTATGATTTTTCTATTGAATATGAATAAATTAATTTTTTTTTTTTTAAATTTCACTTGCCTTAAAATTTATATAATTAACTTGACTTATTTTTATTAAAGCTTTTCTAGTAAATTTTAAACAAAACATTTTTATGATAACTTTATACAAATTATGTATTTTTATAAATCATAACAAAAAAAAAAATAATTTAATGAACTAGTCAACTAAATATAAAACACATTTATTAATCAATTATGTAAAAACAAAATGTACCAAAACTTTTTTAAAACTTTAAGTTTAATAAATTTTAAATTAATATTTATTTATTAATAATTAATGATATTCACTAATTATAATAAAAAAATTTAATATATCACGTTTATGTAATTATAATTTTTTAGTAAAAAAATTTTGAAAAACTATTTTTACAAAAATTGATGCTAAAATAGTTATGTTCAAAACAAAAAGTATTCAAAACAATCTAATGTTTTTTCTTATTATAAAGATTTTAAAAGTTAAAATTCTAATCAATAATTTTAGAAAATAATTTTTAATTAATTTTTAACTATTAAAATGCAATCTACAAATTCCACAGGTTTATTACCTGATTTATCTAATAGTACAAATAATGTGCCTTCCTCTAATAATAATCAAACAGCTTTTTCTTCTTCATACCCAATTCCTCCAATGCAATATGTTAATTTGTTTACTGATGAAAATATATTAAAAGGGAAAAGTCCTGATCCTCCAAAATTACTAGTAGAAGGTAGTAAATATTTTTTTATATTTAAAAAATTATTCTAATTAAAATTTTAACACTTTAGGCAGTTACTCAATGTTTGGAGTCACAATGATGAATGATGAGGCAATAATTAGACCTTTAGAATCTCAAGGCATTAAAAGACTTTATCCTCGTGATTATGATCATAAAAGAGAATTAAAAAAAATGAATGCTAGTATACTGGTAAATTTTTTGGATTTACTAGATGTTCTAGTCAAATGTCCTGACACAAGTAAAAGAGAGGAAAAATGTTCAGATATTGCAATGTTATTTGTGCAAATGCACCATCTAATAAATGAATTAAGGCCTCATCAAGGTAGAGAAACAATAAGAGTTACATTACAATGTCAAAAAAGACAAAGGCTTGAAATAATAGCCAGACTTAATAAGCAAATTGAACGAGTAAGTGAATTAATATTAAATAGTGTCAACAATATTCCAGAAGTTAATTTAAATGACCTAGAAGAGTTTAATATTTCAAATAACTTAAAAGATAATAAAGAAACAGCAAATTATGAAGATTCATTAACTAAAAATGCTTATTTGCAAGCCAATAATTTAGATTCCATAATGTGTAACATAATTGATGAAATTTGAAACTTTTTTTGCTCATTTGTTCATTTTAAATTTAAAGCAAACATTTTTTGACTAAAGACTTTTATTTGTTTGTGTTTATCATCATTTGTGAATATTAAAATCATTTTTTTAAATGAAAAACTTAATTTATTTAAATAATTAGTTAAGTGTTTGATTTTTAATTTAAAATAAAACTTATTTCAAATAAAAATTAAAAGTGTTTTTTTTGTCGTTTTAATCGGAATTTATTTTAAAAACCCCGCTTAAAACGCACATTTTAAGATATTAATACAAACAAAACTTTTGTTTACAACTTTAAAATAAACGATTTTATTAAAAAATTATTAAATTAAATTTTATTAAAGTAAATTTTAAAATGGCACAGTTTTATGGCTATATGAGTCTTGTGGATGAACTGGATAGTAAGAATCGAAGATGACACCTGAAAATTTGTGGACTAATAATTTTTTTTAAGAGAAATTGCTAGTGGTTCTAAGAGATGGAAAAACTTTGATTGGATTTCTAAGAAGTATTGACCAATTTGGTTGGTATTAAATTAAGAAAAAATGAATAAAGCAAGAAATTTTAACTATTTTATTATTTATAAGGAAACTTTATTTTGCATCGAACAATTGAAAGGATTCATGTGGGAGATAGATATGGCGACATACCAAGAGGAATTTTTATTGTCAGAGGAGATTATGTAATGATGTGCGGAGAAATCGTAAGTGCTAAAAAGGAGCGAAATTTGAATTATTTTTGACATTTATATTTCTGCAGAGTGAAGAAAAAGAACAGGAAACATCTAATTTGCTAAAAGAGGTGTCAGTTGAAGAGATTATTGAGGCACAACAGAAAGAATTTGAGAAAAGAGAGGAGAAACGCAAATTAAAACAAATGGCATTTCAAAAATATGGATTTTTCACTGAGACAACAGATGATTTGTGATTTAATTTTTTTTATACTGAACCTGAATTTTGTATCATTTTATAAAATTTATCAAATAAAAAATTAAAATGGGAAGATTCAAATGTTGCACCTATTACTAGCCGATCGGTTCAATCTGATTTAAATCAGAAGCTTTTAAAATTTTAGTTGAAAACGACTGATCAGCGTGGATTAATAATTAATAAATTACATCTTAAGTAACTCCGACCGCTCCAGACTCGTCTGATCACGACTATCAAACAACTAGCAAATTTAAATCAAGTCAGATATTTAAGCCGGCTTTTAAAAGCAAGCCGTTTTATCGGCTTTACAAAATCACATTGAAATTTTTTTTTTTAATTTGTTTTGCTTTTCACATGTTAATTTTTTAAAAACTTATGATTAATTTAACTAAATTAACCCTAAATTTTTGAAAACTTAAAGTAATTTAGCCAAAAAAATAAATTGTTTAAAGTTCTGACTAACTATAATAATGGTTTTACTCTATTCTAACATTTACAAGTCGAGCTCAATTTTGCTCAAAAATGTTAATTACAATTTAACCAACGTATATAAGTTTAATTTGATTATTCGAACTCTTGCAACACCACCTAAGCCTCCTAGACCAGGCGGAGGTAAGCAAGTATTTAAAAGAGATAAAGAACATTGCAACGTTGGTACCATAGGACATGTTGATCATGGAAAAACCACTTTAACTGCTGCAATTACAAAAATTTTGGCTGAAAAAAAGTTTGCCACAGTTAAATCATATGATGAAATCGACAATGCACCAGAAGAAAAAAAAAGGGGCATTACAATTAATTCAGCCCATGTAGAATATTCTACGGAAAAAAGACATTATGGTCATACTGATTGTCCGGGACATGCTGATTACATAAAAAATATGATTACAGGTACCCATCAAATGGATGGAGCTATTTTAGTCGTGGCAGCCACCGATGGTCCTATGCCACAAACCAGAGAACATCTTATTTTAGCCAAACAAATTGGAATAGAAAATATTGTCGTTTTTATGAACAAAGCTGATGTAGCAGACAAAGAAATGGTCGAATTGGCCGAAATTGAACTTAGAGAATTAATGACAGAAGTTGGATTTAATGGTGATGAAGTTCCTATTATTGTAGGTTCTGCATTGTGTGCACTTGAAGACAAATATCCAGAATTAGGGAGAGAAGCTATTCAAAAACTATTAGATGCAGTTGATAATAGTATTCCAACTCCTCAAAGAGAACTTGACAAGCCTTTCTTATTACCTATTGAACATGTTTACTCTATTCCAGGAAGAGGAACTGTTGTAACTGGTATAATACACTATTTCTATTTGTTTAATTTTTTTTTAACTTTTATTTATTTACTCTTATTTTTAAAAACAGGCAGATTAGAAAGAGGTACAATTAAAAAAGGAACAGAAGCAGAGATTGTCGGGTATAATAGATATTTTAAAACAGTAATTAGCGGAGTTGAAATGTTCAAAAAAACTTTAGAAGAAGGTGTTGCTGGAGACTCATTGGGTGCTTTACTTAAAAATGTGAAAAGAGATGAAATAAGGCGTGGAATGGTTGTAGTTAAACCTGGATCAGTTAAAGCCCATGATGTGGTTGAAGCTCAAATTTATTGTCTAAAAAAAGAGGAAGGAGGCAGAGATAAACCATTGTTGACTGAATGTCATAATATGATGTTTGCAAGAACATTTGATTGTGGTGCACAAATGGTATTCCATGACAAAGAATTACTTATGCCTGGCGAAGATTGTAAAGTTACATTAAAATTAATCAAGCCTATGTGTATTGAAAAAGGTCTTAGATTTACACTTCGTGATGGAAACATTACAATGGGAACTGGTGTGATAACTGGAATTTCAAAAGATATGACTCCAGATGAAAGAGAGAAGTTCCTTAAAGGAAAAACAAGAAAAGAAAGACAAGCAATGGCTGATAGATTAGCTCAATTAGAACAAGAATTAGCTTCAAAGCAAGCATAAAATTTACATCTATTATTTTCATGTAACGTATTAAATTTAAATTTTTTCATTTTATAAATAAAATTTATTATAATCTAGTTATTCGCTAGATAAACCAAAAAGTTTGATTGTTCCAGCATCTCGATTGTAATCTTTATCATCACAAGCAAAAGCAAGTAAATATTTACTAGGATGAAAAGCCACCGTAAATGTTGGTGACACAGTGGTAATTTCTGTTATTTTTTCTCCAGTCTCCACCGAGCTAATATCAATTAACAAATCTTCAGATGCAGAAGCAATTAATCTTCCGTCATGGCTGAAGCTAATAGTTCGAGCTGGCCATTCAAGTCTAGAAATAGTTCTTAAACAAGCCATTTGTTGAGCATCCCAAATGCTAACAGATGCATCTGCTGAACCGACTGCAAAATATTTACCAGTAGGGTCAAACTCAATGCAAATGCAAGTTGCTGGATGTGCATTTAAAGTAAGTTGATTTTTCATTTCTGGCCAGTTTAAAATGTGGACATGTCCAGTTCCGGAAGTTAAAAAAAACAATGAGTTGTCGTTGTTCCAGCTTAATTCATTTACTTCAAATTTGAAAGCTTGCTCAGCCCTGATTCTGTGTGTCCTGGTATCAATCAAAGTGACCAAATCTTCTTTATTGCCGACAGCAATAGTTTGTCCATTAGGAGACCAACAAATATTTATGTTCTCACCTATTAATCAATCCAAAAACCAATGAACAAATGCTTAATTTACAATAATCAAAATAATTCACACCCTTGGTATTGATTGTGGCTATCGGCTTGCTAGTTCTAGTGTCCCACATTCTCACAGTTCTGTCTAATGATGCGGTACATAATTGATATGCATGTGTGGGATGCCAGCAAAGCTGATCAACAGAATCTTGATGAGCTTTTAGAGTGTATTCCTTGTTTAGTTTTTCTTGACTTAATGAAAATATAGTTACAGTTTTATCGAAACTACCTATAATAAATTAGTTTTAATTAAAAGTAAAAATCAAATGTAGTGACGGCTAACCAGATGCCAATTTTCGACCATCTACATTCCAATCAACAGAATGCACTTTACTAGTATGACATTGATAATCTTTGGTTCTATTGTAAACTTTAAAATGTGCTCGAATTTGTTTTAAATAATCTCGCTCATCAATCATGGAAAAAGGCATTTTTTCTTTGGCAATTAATTACAACTAATTTAAATTTAAACAAAGTTAGAAAGAGGTTTCAAAACTTTGAAAACACTGTGAACGACTAAACAAGTGTACTATTTTCACAAAATCTTAGGTGTAAATAAAAACTTTTAAAAAATAATCAGCTAAGATGATACTAGATTTTTTTAGTTTTTAATTATTAGTTTATTGAAAATATGGTCTTTGTTTTTGCTGTTGATTAGAATTTATTATTAATAAAAAAAAATTTTATATATTAAAACTTAGCTAGTTAATTCATTTTTAAAAATAATTTTAAGATAATTTATTGCAAAAAATATATAAATTATTGAAAAGTTTAGGGTAATATAGAAAAAAAAAAAAATATGTTTTAAACTTTATAATAATTTTAATTTTCAATTATGTTATTGCACTTTGTTAAAATAATATAATAATTTAAATTTTAGTCAATTAAATTTTTATTGGAAAAAATCATTTTATTATTAAAGTACAAACTTTTTCTAAGACGATTCACTTACAATTAAAACATTACAAAAAATTATTTTTTATATTGATATGAATAAAGTTTTCTTATATTAAAATAATCTTGATTTTTTTATAATTTAAAAATGTACAAAGTTTTTAAAACTATTATTATTTAAAAAAAAAATAAACCTAAATAAAAATTTAGTTTGTTTTTATTATGAAGTAAAATAATATATTATACTTATTTACTATAAATTTTTTAATTTTAAATTTGTGAAAAAAGTATTTTATTCTAAATTTTAATTTTTATTCAAAAAAAAAATTATATTAATATAAATGAATAAGTAATTAAATAATTATAAATAAACAATGAATAAATAAAATTACAAAAATTAAGATGACTTAAAAATACGATATAAATTCTTAAATTTATTTAATGTTTAAATAATTAATGTTTAAAATAAATAATTATAATTTTTTATATTGTTTTTTATGTTTTATAAACTAACAAATAAAAAGATCTAATAAAATAATACTTTTATTTAAACATAAATATTAAAATGTGTATATTATTTTTAATATTAAAAAAAAAAATTTAATTAACTCATAATCATTTTATTTGATTCAAAAAAATAAAAAAATAAACTTATTACAAATTTAATTCTAAATAAATAAAATGATATTAAAATATGTACTATAAATATTGATTTTTTTGTTTAAATTTCTTATTTTGTTTATAAAAAAAATTATTAATAAAGATGTACAATATTGGCAAATCAATATGAGAGCAGATGATTGTTAATTTCAAATATTTGCTTAATAAAATATTGACATATTAAAAGGTAATAATTAAAAATAGGATTATTTAAAAAATTTTAGGTTTCAATTTAATTTGAAAATATTAATTTTACGTTTTAAAATTAATATTAAATAATTAATATTCATAAAAAATGGCCATAAATCTTATCATTCATAAAATAAAAAACTAAAATTTTTAATTATTTAATTACATTAAAAAAAAATGTATATATAATTTTTAAAAAATAAAATGTTTTACATGTTTAATATAAATTAACTTTACATTTTAATTAGTTAAAAGTACATTTGATTAATTAAATTAAACAAATATACAATATTTATATAAATTACAAAAAATGGTTGTGTTAATTTTTGTTTTTTAAATTCAAGTTTATTTTGCTTGTCAAATAAATGATGGTCGTAACATTTGAATTAAGTTTTTTGTATATTTAATTTTTAGTGAATCAACAAAACTAATTTTGAAAATATATAAAAGTATTCGTGGATAAAATATTTTAAGGAATAGCTATCGTTAATAAACAAATTATATTGATTGATATTTTGCAAGTGTTTAGAAGTGCGTTGAACTATTGATTTGATTTTATTTTTATTTTGAATTACTTTTAGTTTTTTAGTAATGTGGCTTAAGATCGATACAAAGGTAGTTTCCTTTTGAAGAGTGTCCTCTTAATATAAATATGTTTTTTGAATATGTTTTGTTACTGTATTCATTTTTGTTGGTAGTTATGTTTGCCATAAAAATGTGCAACCATGCATGTCTGAGTTGACAGGTGAACAGGTACAGGTTGCGGCCCTTTGGTGGTTTGTTTAGATGGGACCATTTTTCAATTTTATCAGTAAAATGAAGCTGATGAAACAAATAATTTAAAACATAATAAATTATTTCCGTCAATTTCTTTAAAGTTTGAGCAAACTAAAGTACTGTTGTCTAAATTGAAATTTTACTAAAAATTAATTGGCCTGCTCTTGATAGTTATTAATTAATTTAATTATTTAATATCGTATTTGTTTGAATATGTTGATTTAAATTATTATTACATGTTAAAATTCACTATTACTTATCAATTTCGTGATGGCCAGTTTAGTACATAAGTTCATTTTGACAGAATAATGTTGGTTTTAAATTAAACTTTTAAAAATAGATATTTTATTTATTATTTAAATTTAAGGTTTTTCATTTGAATTTTTTGAAATAGGTTTATTAACATTACAAGTGCTAATTTCAAGATTCTTTTAGATTAAACTCTAGATTATGCCAAGAGCAATCAGCTTTACGAATTAATGTTTGACGCTATTTAAATTAGACTTGAACTAATTAAAATGTTGTAATTTTTGATTTTAATTAGGAAATGAATTGGCGTGTTGCACTAATTATAAAGCAGACCACAACGGAATCCAGCTTGTGAACAGTAGTGACTGTTTAAACATCACTCGATCTGATGGGCGAACTAGTTTGTCGAACTAGCTGTCGCGAAGAGTAAAGTGATTGTCTGATAGTTGGTTGATCAAGTTGGCTTTTCTAATTTGCTAATTCAATTGATTGTCAAAAGCAATTGTGTATCAAATAGGGCACAATAGAGTAGGTATGTTGCACTTTATTTTGAGTGTGTTTACAGGTTGTCATTAACCTGAGCACGTTTGCTAATGATAAATGTATTTGCAAGTGTGGCACGCCTTTTTGGTTTGCTCGATTAATTGTTATGTAAATCTAGTTGGTTTATTGCACTTTGTCCTAACTTTAGAACCGTTGCCAGTTAAGTTGTGGTTTACCGATGGTCGTGTGCAAGCTGGTCTTCAGACATTGTTTGTTATTATGATTTTTGCATATTTCATATCGTTTTTGTGTTTATTTCTTGCAACACAACTTCCAGAACGCTTTTTTGATTTTGTTTGAAACAAGTAATTTGACAAGCAGACGCTTTTGTCGACGTTTGTTTTGAGATTATAAACTTTTTCAATTTACTTGCCGATTTTTCTAGGTGAACTTGGGGTCATTGCAGCCACAGTTGGTTTTCCAGACAACGGATAAACAAGCGTTTGCTACACTGATTGTATCAAGTCATAATTCGCTTACTATTTTCAGGCCAAACCTAACATTTTACTTTGCCCAAACTTTGCTCAACTATTCCAACTAAAAAAAAGTGTGCGAATCATTAATTAGTGATCAAGGTGTTGCTCAATTGTGTTGATTTGAAAAAAAAAAATTCAATAAAACTTTTGATTTCAAATTTTTTTTTTATTGAAAAAGTTTTCAATGCTTTCAAACCAATTCACAAATCAAAGATTTCAATCTCTGAAAACTTTTTCTCCGGTGATGGCGAATCAATTTCCATATCAACTATTGACAAATGCATTTATTCAAATGCGATTTCGTCATAATTTACAGATTATGTGTAAAATAAGTTTTCTACTACTTTTGTTTGTTTGCCAAGGTATTCAATTTCAAAAAAATCATAACCAAACTGTTTAAAACTAATCAAATTGTTTATTTTATTAGTGGTAGATGTTATTGCACAAAATGAATGTCTCAAACTTCAAAGTTGCATTGACCAAAGTCTTAAAAGTTTAAACGAAATTCGTCAATATCCTAATCCGATCAGCACATACAATGCGATTTCAGTTCAAACTGGTTCGATTCAATGCCGGTAAACTTTAACTTTTAATTTGGTTCTAATTTGATTAAATTTAATTATAAATTATGTTGTTAAATATTCAACTAGAACATTGAGGTCAGATTTTGAATGTATGATGAATAATTCGCCATATTGTCTAAGAAACGAAATGACGCGCAATGCACAAAATTACATTTCTCAAGCAAAACAAACTTTGGACACTTATTGCGATCAAAGTGCAAGTTGGTCAAGTAGCCAATGTTATCGAGACCCGGAAATAACTCAAAAATGTGAATCACTTATCTTTTCTTTAAAAACTGGAACTTACAATTACTATGCAGCTAGCATACCTCGATATGTTTGCGAGTAAAAAATTTTTATATTATTAATTTATTTACTTTTGTCTAAAATTTTTCATTTTTAGAAAATATGAAAGATTTCGCCATTGTGTATACAATGTATTAACCAACAAATGTTCACCTATGGAAAGAGATCTGTTTTTTTCTTATTTATATGATAAATTGCAAGAAATTTCTTGGAAATGTGCCAATTCAACTCTTTTTTTTGAAAATTATGAAACTTATCATCCATTAAATAGCATTTACAATGGTGGATTAGGTGGAGTTATTGCTCAACCTCCATATAGTTATAATGGCAATAACTTAAATCATGGTTACAATGGATTAAATCCTGGATATAATAATTATCATCAACATAGTCAATTAGGATATTATGATCGCAATAGATTTGATTCAAATTATCCTAACCGTAATCCAATATATCCAGGTTTTCCTAATCAAGGTTTGTAATAATTAAATCATTTTTAAATTTAAAAAAAATTAAAACTTTATTTATTTTAGGATATGGTCCTAGCTATTCAGGTAATATTATTCAACTATAAACTAACTTATTAAAGTTTTTAAATTAAAATGAAATACTTAATTTTAGGCTACGATTCTCCACTATATGATGAAAGCACCTGTTTGGAAAAAGTGCGGTATATGGCCAAGCAATGTGAAGATGGCTTTATTCAAAGACAAAAAGATGCTAGAAATATGAGAACTTCAATGGATGTTCAGAGAAGAATATGTTGGCAAGTTTAATTTTCTTGGTATTTTTCTCATTTTCTCTCAATGTTTTGTCAAAATATTCTCGTGTTTAAATATAATTAAATTACAAAAATTGAAAACACTTGTTGAATGTTTTCGTCTGGTTTAGACAAAAATTTATATTTTTTTCAAAACAAATATTAACAGTTTAATTTTTTTATTTTCGTGCTTAGTTCCATTTATTATTACCAAGATTGTTTGAATGGAGTAGTTCTAAAACATTGTAGGTAAGTTCAATTTCAAAAAATACTTAAACAATATAATTTAATCATAATTTATTTAATTTGCCAATTAGTACAAATGTTTTTTTTTAATTGATCACGCAACAACTTGAAACATTAGTTTCGCCTATTGTTTTAAGTTGAACCAAACAATATTTTTATTTATTTTATTGAATTTACCCTTGTAACTTGTCTTTTTTAGATTTATCAAATTAAAAAATTATTTATCTTTATTTTATTTAGAGATAACACTCAATCTGTGGTTAATATTCTAATGGGAGAAGGTCGCAGAAGAGAACTTGCCGTGTCATGTAGAGAATATACTTACGACTATTGTAGTTCGTCTAGCATTAAAGTACTTAGTGTAATGCTATTACTTGTTGCTTTTCTAATGAATACTTTTTTACATAAAAACATTTGAACCTATTGTATTTGATAGAATAATAACTGATTATATATATTTTTCATACAATTTTTTATTAAACTTTTTCGTAATTAGTTGTGATTAGAAATCATATTTTACCATCCAACATTGAAGCAATGTTTACTGGACTGTTAATTGCGCTTTTGTAATTGATTTTAACGCACAACATATTCATTTACATCACAAAATATTCGCTATTTGTCACAATTCATGACACAATTTCAAAATCATTAAATATATACGTAAAAAAAATATGCTTTTTAAAAAATTTTGTTTATTTATTATAAAACTAGATTAATTTTTAATATAAGGTAAGTCAATTAGACTTGTTCCATGTGAAAAATAGAAATTTAAAAACATCTTTAAATTTTTAAATTTGTAAGATATTTATTTAATTTTTAAAGACCTGTTACCCCACTATTATTTGATTGCAATTCTGAAAAAAGTACTAGTGAATTTCTTTGAATCCATCGTACTAATAACAGAGATAAGAAGAAAATTGTTAATCCTAATCCGAAAGACATATTTTGCTGTAAATTACTTGGGGCAATAAACATACGAGCTCTAGGCGACTCCCAAACTGATTCAGTCCAAGTAGAATAATTTAAATTCCAGTTTGGTGTATCATTTAAAAATACTGGAGATATTGCAGATGAAAAAAATCTTGTTGTTTCTATACATATACTTTTTTTATCTATTTTATACCATTCAAATGTGCTTGTCTATAATAAAAAATTAAATATTTAGTTTAAAAAAAAAATTAAATAAATCTTTAACTTACAGTTTTATTTTGAGAAAGATTTATACAATTGTTTTCATCATATTTATTTTCAAATTTATTGATGCTTAGTAAATAAGCTAATAATCTATCTACAGTATGAACAAATTCAAAATGATACTGCTGTACCTGAGGATAACTAGCTGAAATATAAAGTGGAAAATTATTAATATTGTTTGGAATTACTGATGGATATCCTCTAATCTCTTCTAAATATTTGCAATTTATATTATTATAAAAACAATCAACAAGTGTTGAAATTAAAGTTTCATTTGCTACAATTGTTTGTTTTTCTTCACCAGTTAATAATTGATAAAATGTTTTACTCAATGTAGTAGATAAGCCTGAAATAAAAAATGTATTTTGATAATTTAAATTAGTTTGAGCATCCAGAAAACTATTATAATAAGTATTTGTGTATTCTTTTTGATGATTAGTTAACACTATGGCAGGTAATTCTGAATTATGGATTATAAATTGTTGAGCAGAACTTGGAGGTAAAGGTTGATTTATATCTGCCTCCGTAATAGAAATATTTTTGGTATTTTTATTATTAATTTTTATTAATTCTACTAATTTTTTAATTTGTTGGAAAATAATAGAATTATTTTTTGAAATCGGATCAGTATGTAAAAAGTATTTTAAAATAGAATTATCCAAATTATTAGGAGGCGTTAATTGATTTAGTTCAATAATTGAATTTATATGTTGGTTATAAAATAATGGTTTTTTATAATTAATATTCCCCATTAAACCTTCTTCTGGTCCTAAACCATTTTTTGACAAATCATAAGCTGTTTTCCCTGAACCAATATAATCATAAGATTCTCCATCAAATAAACTAAATAAAATATTTGTATTTTTATTATTATTTTTACGAATTAACTTTATGTCTTTTCTTAAATTGTTAAGAGTATCAGCAACAGATAAAAATACAATTAATGATGTTATAGTAGTATCTATTCCTGAAGCACTGTTTTCAAAAATAGACAAAGAATCCAATCTTGAACTAAAAATATATATAGATTTATCAGGAATTTTATCTGAAGATTCATATTTTAAAAATGGATTAAATATATTTAAAGATCTCATAGCATCACAAAATTTAGTTGAAGACGTTAAACTAATAGAATTTCCAGGATTTCTTTTCATACATGTTTCTGAATTTTTGGCTCCTATCATTCTAGATTCAAGTTGAACAGAACATAATTGACTGTTGGATTTGTGAGGAAATTGGTCAAATTTTTTAGAATTAAATTGATTAAAACATTGTCTTAAATTAGTAATATTGTTAATATCTTTAATTAAAAATATAGGAAAATTGAAATCCAAAGATTTTAAATCATTAAGAAAAGCAGCTGGATTCCAAACTTTGTTACCTTTATTACAATATTCAAATTGTTCATATTTTTTATATAAACTTAGCTCTTGATTTGGACATTTTGAATCTTCACTAAATTTAAGTGGGACACCATTATTTGGATCATGAGTCAAAATAATTCCAGATACTTTTTTAGAATCGCGAAGTTTGATTAAATTATCTGAATTAAAATTTTTAACTTCTAAGCACGGTATATAAGGATAGTTAAGTCCCTTGTTGACAATAAAATCAATATCTTCTGGATTGTAAACGAAATGAATCGTACCTACATTGCCTCCAATTTCAGCTAATAAAAGGTGAGTTAATAAAAAAATGAATGTGAATTTTGGTGATAACTTACATTGACAACCGGTTTGGTGTGTTTTGTTGAATCGCCTGAAACAAATGAAGTCGCTGTTTAAAGAGAGGTAAATTTTAGATTCAGCAATCGAGCTTTGAATATCTAAAAAAAAAAAATTAGATTTGCTGAGAAACGTAATTATAAAATAAAGAAAACTAACATTGAATAGAGCAGATGAACAAGAGAAAGATGAAGGTAGTGTTTGGACCGAGCGTAAACATTTTGAGTATTGACAAAAGTCAATATTTAAAACAAGAGATTTTTTTTTGAAAATAGTTAAAAAAATAAATCCATTTAGCGCGTTGAGACGTAATCAAATTAAATGGGCGTGTGATTAAAAAGCAAAGTTAATAAATAGTAATTAAATTGAAATGAGTTTGATGCCGACGAAGAAATAGGTTTATAAATGTGATTGGTAAAGAAGAGAGCTAAGAATAAAGCTAAGTTGGGAAACGGATTGATTAGAAAAACAATAATTGGAGAGCGAATTGAAGATTGGAGAGCTGATAAAAGAAAAATTGATGATTTGAGAATTGATAATTGAGGACTGATAATTAAATAGCTGATGATTGGATAGCTGATGATTGGATAGCTGATGATTGGAGAGCTGATGATTGGAGAGCTGGTAATTGGAGAGCTGATGATCGAAGAGCTGATAATTCAAGAGTTGATGATCGGAGAGTTGATGATTGGTGGGCTAATGATTAAACAGTTCCAAGATTGAGTAGTTGGATAATTGAACAGCCAGATGATTAAAGGACAAATCGATTGAACAGCAAACTGATTGAACAGCAGGAGCCTGATGACAAGAAAAAATAATCTTCTTGATTAAGAAGATGGTAAACACCAAGCAATGACCAGCTGTGGAATACTGGCAATAATGCGCCGACGCATCTAAATTATTTGGTTTGAAATTGATTGCACGTTCTGCACATGCGCGAACAAACATTGTGCGCACACTATATAGTCAGCTGGTCAATACAGTTGGTTTTTGTTTTCTTTTCCTGTTCTCTGTTTCCAAACAAGTGCACCACTGTCCCTGTTGATTGCAAGGCAGATTAAGGTCGGATTAAAGAGGATTAAGCTTAGCACTGTCAGCATTGTAATTTGAGTGTAGAACAAACAGTGTCAGTCACTCCCACCTGAGCCCCACCCACGAAAACAGGTGTGAGTTCGCTGAGTGCGTGTTTATTGGTCTGCTCGAACCACCAGAGCTGCCAGTTCTAGAACGGTTTAATGAGCAGGTTGGCTCCGCGATCTTCTTGTTCTGCCAGCTTGCAAACTCTGGTGAGAATGAACAACGTTGTCTTCACTGGTCGTCCTTGTTGTTTTCTAAACAATACAGGTGCTTGGCACTAATGCACCTGTTTGTTTGCTATCATTTGCCATCCGACAGATTCATCCACTCCATTCAGCCTTTGGATCCATCTAACCTACTCATTCGTTTTCCTGCAACTTGCTTTGCACTTTTCGTCCTTTCTTATGATGCAACCAACCTTCTAGATGCTGATTTTGGTTCATTTTCACTAAAAAAATGCTGTTTAACCGATTACAAGGTGCCATTTCCACCTCTCTTTACAACAACTCTCCAAAGCCCTTCATCGACAAAAAAGTGCTTGAAAAAACTTGGAAACTTATGGACAAAGTGGTCAAACACTGTCAGGACCCAAAGCTGTGTCTCAAAAACTCTCCCCCTTTTATTCTAGGTAACTTTACTCTCTTTTTTCTTCTCTAACCTTCTTTCTTTACTCCGATAGACATTTTGCCAGACACATATCAACATTTATTGCAAATTTACCAAAACTACGAGGACAAGTTACACGTGCTTAATGAGATCGAGTATTTTCGCATTTATTTGGACAACTTGAACAAAAAATGCAAACAAGCCATCAAATTGTTCAAGGAAGGCAGGGAGAGCATGTATGATGATAAATGTCATCACAGAAGGAACCTGACCAAATTGAGCTTGCTATTCAGTCACATGTTAAGCGAACTTAAGGCCATATTTTGCAACGGCGTCTACAAACATGACTTTCGCATTACTAAGCAGGACGCCTGTGAATTCTGGAAAAATGCGTTTGGTGACAAAGTTATTGTTCCTTGGAAAATCTTTCGACAAGCACTACATCAAGTTCATCCAATCAAATCTGGCTTTGAGGCAATTGCTTTAAAAAACATTCTTGATTTGACTTGTAACGATTATATTTCAAGCTTTGAGTTTGACGTTTTTACACGACTTTTTCAACCTTGGTGCACTTTACTTAGAAATTGGCAAGTCTTGTCCGTAACTCACCCAGGCTATGTTTCTTTTTTGACTTATGATGAAGTCAAAGCCAGATTGCAAAAATATATTCATAAACCTGGAAGGTAATTACATATTTTTTGTTTAAATAACTTATTTCATATTATATTTTTTTTTCTTTCAGTTATGTGTTCAGGCTAAGTTGCACTCGATTAGGTCAGTGGGCTATTGGTTATGTTACCACTGAAGGTACAATATTGCAAACTATACCACAAAATAAGTCCTTGTGCCAAGCCTTGCAAGATGGTTATCGTGAAGGATTGTAGGTTTTTTTCATCTAATTTTTATATTTAATTAATTAATTTTAAATAATTTTTTTAATTTTAACTTTTTAATTTTTTTTTAGCTATTTATATCCAGATGGAAGAAATGTCAATCCTCCTTTAACTGCTTTACCTCTGATTGAAGATCATATTCCAGTTTCAAAAGAACAATATGAATTATACTGTTCAATGGGCAGTACTTTTGAACTTTGTAAAATTTGTGCCGAAAGAGATAAAGATGTTCGAATAGAACCTTGTGGTCATTTACTTTGTTTTACCTGTCTTGCTGCTTGGCAGGTATAAAAAAAAAATTTTTGATTTCAATAATTAAAATTTATCTTTGTCAAGGATTCGGAAGGCACAGGATGTCCGTTTTGCAGAGCCGAAATAAAGGGAACTGAACAAATCGTTGTAGACCCTTTTTTGCCTCAAAATAAAAATTGTGAAGATGATCATTTTGAGGTAAGCTTATTGTTAAAATTCTTTCATTTTTTTTTTTTTTTTTTTTTTTTATAAAAACTATCTTTTGTTTTTGCAATCCATTTATTTTAAATTTTGTATGTTTATTTTTTTTTTTTTATTTCATTTTTAGGATCATAGTTCATTATGATTTTTGTCAATTAAAAAAGCACTTTTTTAATTTATTAAATATATTTTTTATATTTTTTTATCTTCATATTTTGGATCATATTGGAAAATTTAAGTTTAAATTTAAAACTTTTTAACAATTCAAACGATTTCTTTTGATAAATATTCAATAAATGTTTCTCCTAAATCAATTTTTTTTATGTGCGTATAATTTCTTGAATTTTTCTTTTAGATTGCAAATCATTTGATTAAAAAAATTTTAAATTTTAAATTTTATTAATTTTATTTTTTGTTTGTTTTAGGATCCTAGTTCATGGGTATTTAATAGTTCACCTACTTTTTCTTTTAAAGAAGATTTTAATAAGATAAAGGAGACTAAAAATTTAATTTCAAATGAATCATCTAGTTCGTTTATTTTATCATCTGCAAAAATTAATCAAAAAGAGGGAGTTTTAAGAAATCTTTTAAGAAGTCAAAGTTTAATGGAAAATTCTAATATAAATATTAGACCAGATTTATTAAGTCGAAATGAAATGGTTAACTGCATAGCACCACCTATTCCACCAAGAAGAATATCAACTACAACTACTCCAATTGATTCTCCTTTAGCTACTCCAACTGCTTCTCCTAAGCATTCAACATTAGTTGAATTAAATAATCCCTCATCTATTTCAACTGAGTCTAATGATACATTAATTAAATCAAATCATAATGTTTCAAGTAAACGTTCTAAAACTGAATTATTTTTAGATTCGAATGAAAAATGTATGGGTTCTAGTGATTCTTTTGATATACTTTTTAGTAATACAGCACAAAATGAGTTTATATCATTTGGTAATAATAGATTACCTACTATAGAATTAAATAATAATGAAAATTTTAATAACAAATTACAATCTTCTAATACTTGTGAAATTGAGGAAGATAATCTTTTGTCGGATGTAAAAGCTCATGAATTACTAGAAATTAAAGACGAATGTTCACTTGCAAACGGTAATTGAATTAATTTAAATTAACTAATATTTATTTTTTTTTTTTTATAACTTCAGAGTCGATTCCTTTATCTTATAATAGTACTTATCTAATTAAAAAGTAAGCTTAAATCATTTAATATTTTTTTTAATTAAAAGTAAATAACTAATTTTAAATATTTTTTTAGAAATAAGACAGGTTTTTCGAAACAAAATACAATTTTTTCATCTAAAAAACCAGAAGTTTATGAATGCGGAAACAATTTAGAATCAAAAAATTGTATTGCTAACAATTTATTTGAAGAATTGGACACAAGTTGTGACGAGCAAATTAATTGTAGTGATCGCATAAAAGAAAGTTCTAGCGAATTATCGCTTAAATTAAATAAATTTACAATGGATGATGAAGAAGCTTGTGGCCCAGGCATAAACGAAACTTATTTTAAAATTTTATGCAATCAAGGTTATAGCGAAGAAGCTGTAGCAAAAGCATTAAGCATATCACAAAATCAGATTCAACTGGCTAAAGATATTTTAAATGAATTTGCGCCAAGGAAATAAAGTTTACTAATCTATTCAATATTTTTAATCTTAAATTAAAAATGAAACGCACGTCGAATACAATTTTGAATTCAAGGCTTAAATAGGGCGAATATTGACGCTTGTTTGGTTTAAAGTCCTTGTATCCAAATTTAATTTGTGATAAAAAAGTAAGTTATTTTTGTACATTTTAGATAAATTGTAGACATTTATAATAGTGTAATCAATCCTTCATTTTTTTTTTTCATTTATTTTTGTTATTTTTTGAGCTAAATTACTTAGATGTATACATGTATTCCTCATGGAAAAGACACTGCACATTTTGAGATATTAGAATTAAACATTTTTATTAATAGCAATAGAACACAATTAAGGATTGCTTATCAAGTTATTTAGAATGCAAAAATAGGCTTTGTTTATCAAACAGCTAGAGTCAGTGGGATTGAATGAAGCTGCATTTTCAATAACATTTTCATTTTAAATTTAGACTTTAATTATGCAGAACAAATATTTTTTATAGTGAATGTTGTATGAAAACTTTTTATTTAAGCATTTTCAATAAATAGTGCAATGAATTTGTAATCAAAGCATCCAGTGAGTTGTCTAAATCGCAGTGCAAAGCGAAAAGAGAATTCATATTAGACAATAGTTTCATTAAATATTTCAACAAATCATTTTCAATAAATCACTTTTAATAACTTATTCTTAATAAAAGTTGATATTTCATAAGTTTAAAAGTTTTCTGTTGACATCTGTTTATAAATATTGTAAGTAAACAAGGCACTGGTGGCGTTCTCTAGCGATGCCTGTTCGGTTCGTGGATTAAAAACGTTGCCGCTTGTGACCATTGTTTAGATTGGCAGAAGTAGGCGAAATTAGATGATTAATTAGTTGATCAAGACAATTTCAAAGCATTTTAAGATGGTCAATGTTCTTAAAGGTGTTCTGATCGAGTGTGACGCCCAAGTAAAACAGTTTCTTTTGTATTTAGACGAGACCAACGCTTTAGGCTACGGTTTTATCCAACAGGATCTGGACAGCACACATTTGTTTGTGGAAGCAGAAGTGATTCCTTCTTTAAAGGCCAAGATCGACGATTTGATGGACAAAATTAATTTGGTGCAAGAAGACATTTAGCCCATTTGTTTGTATTGTTAATGAAAGCTGTTGCCAAAATTGGTTCAGCCTAATCTAATAGTCAAATTTAGTAGTTGAACGTGTGCATCTCAGCTTTAGTCAGAATGACTTCTAAGCTGAGCAAGATTGTGAGCGAATTAAATGGACTCGGGTCTGGAAGCGGTTCCCAATTGACTAGTGGCAAAAGGGCCACTAGTCAACGCAATCGGGTTTTAGACACAGCAGCCAGAAATCGACGAAACAAACAACAACTGGCCCAACTAGAACGAGACAATTTTCACGACGATCCTCATGCAAATCTTGTGATGCACAAAAAAGCGCCCAAATTCGACGACACCATCAATTATAATCAAAATCCAAGTCGCAAAACGAATCTGCACTTATTTAAAGCAAAGGCTTTGCATTTACCCGCTTTGATTGAAGACGACCTCAAATCGAATGTGCAAGTCAACTACACCAATGCAGTGGTTCCATCGCCCAGTCTGGTCTGGGTGCCTCTCGAACCCAGACCCTTGGACTACGGCGAGTCAGAAGAAATTGAAGACTTGCTCAATGTTAGTCAAATGGAAAATGATGAAAGACGAGCCAACAAGGCAACACTTCCTGTGGAACAGCCAGTTGAGAAGAGAGTGTTAATGAAAATGCACAAACGACATTTCTGCTGTGTTTGTGGTTTTCAGGCACCATATACTTGTATCACTTGTGGCATGAGATACTGTTGTGTGACATGTCTGCAAACGCATAAAGACACTCGATGTCTCAAATGGACTGTTTAATACAATAGGTCACCTTTGGCTAATCTTGGTTGGCTTTTGTTTGGTCAAAAATCAAAAGTATCATTTTTAAACCACCACCACTCGGCTTATCTCGCAGCTCTGGAACAGCTGAATCTGTGTAGTATCCGCTAACAGTTGAAATAAAAACCCAATCAATACAAACCGATTCGCAGTCACCGGAACGGGCATGTTTTAGATGGAAAACCATGAATTTAGTAAATAAATAATGATTTAATTAATTGTTTTATTAATTTATGCTTATTTACACAAATGGTTTGACAAATGTTCAGCCTGAAAAGCATATGTTTAAAACTAAAATTTACAAAATGAAATAAACGTCTATCTACATTTGAAAAAAGAAAACTGGTTAGTTTGGAACCAATTTTTGAATCTCATACTGGTTATGAAAAAATACAATTCGATAAAAATGAATGAAAAATAAAGAGTTCACAAGGTTTTTAATCCAAACTGACTTCCAGCGTGTGGGCATTGAATGAATGGATTATCTTTTGCTGTGAAGTTTCTTGTTTATTGTTTTTGGTGAGAAATGGGCAATTATTTGCTTAAACGATCCAAGCTCAGTCAGATTATTCATGATCAATCGTGACGGGAAATGTTAGTCTCTTAAATAGCAGTTTTGCCAACAATTTGAACCTTTTGGCGAAAAGTAGAGAAATTTGTGTGCCAATCTTGTATGGAACATAAATCAAGAGGAAACGCATGGTAAGATCACCTTGAGCTTCAAATCAAAAGGGTGTAAGTTTCAAATTTAAGAACCTGTATGCGAAAAAAATACAACTTAAATATCTCTCTTTCTGCTTATTTTCGGGGTTTAAGAATTAAATTTGTAAAAATATAAATGTCCAAAAAACTAGTTGGGCGTGTTTTTTAACCATGTGTTTGAAGATTTACATATTCACCAACAACAAGCTTAAATTTTTAATTTTGAGATTTATGAATAATTGAATGGCCAATGTAAACTGTTGATTGCAACATTGATTTACTAGAATCAATTATATTTGTTTAAATAAGTATTTAAATATTTGATAGCATTGCAAATTTGATGTAGGTCGATCTTGAATATGCATAAGACCAACCACAGTCTGCATAAGAATGATTGACAAATCCAATATTGATTGAAAAAAAGTTATTTACACAAATTGTCGAAGGTTTTAGTGAATTAAATTGACTGATTAATGGACAAGTGAGCAAAGTGCTTATTGAACAGTAAAAGCACCTGAAAATGTTGTCCAACCTGTTGCATTGGGTCAAAACCAAAACTATTATCAAAAAGGCTGCAATACTAGATCGGTTAGTTTGGAAGTAGATGGGACCGTATTAAGTGAGTCGGTTGCGAAGTTGGGCTAGAAGCCAGTCAGTCCAGTTTTGTCTGGTATCAAAGGATCTGTCAGACAAAGGAGTGTTCTGAGCACATTTGGATACGTTTAATGCTTTATCAGTTAAAAGTCCAGAAAGAAGATTATAACGCAAGGCCAGACTAGTGATGAAATTGAGAGCACAAAAAACTACAAACACTAACACTGCACCAACATTTTTGCCTAAACTAAACTGCATCAAACTTGACGCGCTGAATTGGTAGCATTTGCGGGTCAAATCATCAATAGCATCAAACAGGTGTGTTAACATTACACAGCACAAAAGCATAAACACCACAATAAGTGCTCCAGTAATGCTGACAATTTCCGACTGGCTAGGACTGTCATCCGTAACTTCGGGTTTGCTCTGACTATCAATCAAGCGCTGATAACTTTGGGCATAGGCATCACTAGCAGTATTAACCATTGTGCGGACTACACTGATAAAAACATGCATCACATGATCACAATTGGTCTGGTCTTGATCTGGAACAAATGATGAACATTGTAGGAGACCAGTACCACAAACACTTTGTTTGGTACTGGCCCAAACTGCACACACAGCCATTGAAAGTTGAGACAAGGTTGAAACCGGAACCAAACAAACCAATTTATCAAACATAGACCAGTCAAGGTGGACCAGTCATGAATTGAAATGAACTAATCAAGATGAAGTAATCAAAATGAACTAATCGGGGTGATCTAATCGGGGTGATCTAATCGGGGTGATCTAATCGCGGTGATCTAATCAAGATTAACTAATCAAAATGAGTTAATCGGGATGGATTAATCGGGATGAACCAATGAACATGAACTAATAAAAGTGAACCTCCAAAGAGGATAAGATCAAGATAATCTAATCTTAATGATCGCAGTAATCAAGATGAACAAGTTTTGAGATGGACCAATTGGATAGTAGATTAATCTAATAATATGAACCACTTTGTAGGTCTGTTTAGGTTATATCCTGTAATTGTGAGATTGTGAGACTGTGAGATTATGGAATTCTGATATTTTGATATTTTGTAGGTTTTCTGAAATTCTGAAAATATAAGATTCTGAAAATATAAGATTCTGAAAATATAAGATTCTGAAAATATAAGATTCTGAAAATACAAGATTCTGAAAATACAAGATTCTGAAAATATTAGATTCTGAGATTCTAAGATTGGTTCGCTGGAAGGGTCAATATGTGACTTTGGGTTTTAGCTGATTCACTGGATCTTAAACACAGAATTTACACAAATCTTGTGTCCAATGTTGGTCTAGTCAATCACAAAATCAGGCTCACACAAGTGTCCAGTGTGGCTGAATTTAGTGGAGTAGTACACGATGACACGTTCTCAAGCAAGGCAGACAAGCGTGTGGCTTGACTAACATACAAATGCTGGATACAAGTCGAAGACTGAACGCACACCACCACCACCACACTTTTAGCCGCCACCATCTATTCTTATGGCTATGAACAGCTGTTCAACAGTTGCCTTTGCGTTGTTTTGCTCGTTCCTTCTGCCTAGCTTTAGAGTTTGTTTTTGTTTGCCATTTTCAGCTTTTCTCTCTCCTCATTCCTTTACTTTTCTGCTTCTTAAAAAAACAAAAAGCCAAACAACAAAAAAATCTGCACAAAATATAATCAAACGTCTCTATATAACGGTGAATGGCGAAAATAATATAAACGCAAATCTTGCAAGAGAAACAATTTGCTCTCTTCCTGCTTCGATAACACACAATGAACAGATTCACTTTCTTAAATAATAAGTGTTGCAAGTCTAAATCCAGTTGCGAAGTGAAATGGCCGTCGGCGATTTGCACCTAAGCTTGTTCTGTAGCGGCACACTGCCGGGCTTGATTGCCAATCTTGCTAATCTTACTGGTCCACTAATCTGGTCTGAAATGGCTCGTTTTGCCGCGAACTCATCTGCTAATCATTTCTCACTTGGTCAATTCAAATCAATCCTTTCCGAAATGAAAACTAAAAATGTGGTTTTTTAGCTGCTTCAAACTGTTTATTAACCAAATGATTTTCAAAAGCAAATCTCTTTCAAGTAAGCTCTTTTTCTTTGCATTTCTCTCTTCTGTTTACATCTCAACACTTGGTTGCTTCATTTCTTCTGATCTCTTAAGGCAACTTAATTCAACTTGTAAAACCACTTGCTAATCGAACGATACTGAAACAATGGTTACAGTCTAGCAATAAGTGATTCAATTTTTGCGCCGCCTAGTTCAAAAGTTGTTTGATCCATAACTGAATTAAATTAATTTGATCAGTGGTTTTAAAATTTTGAATAATTTCAACCTGTTCGACTTTTTGAAAAAATGCGTAAAAATGCACTAAAAATATACATTAAAAATACAGACTAAATGTAATAAAAAATATGAAAGCGGAAAACAGAAAATAGTAAAACAGAAATGGTAAAATAAAAGTTGTAAAACAGAAACAAGAAAAACATATTGAAAATCAGATTGAAAAACAGATTGAAAAACAGATTGAAAAACCACAAACAAAAAACAAAAAACAAATATTCAAATAGCAAATAAAAACACATCAGTCCAACACTTTTATCTGAGATTCAGTCTATTTCAATTCTCTCACTTCATCCCTTTAAATGTGAACAAAGGTGAGTTTCAGTTAAGCCAATATGCTGTCGCTTTTGCCAACTAAGTTTTCTGTTTTGGCTTTCAATTATACAAACCAATTCAGTAATTGATTAGTGCTTAAATTGCAAACAATCAAGTACAAAGTAAGCGACGGACAAATTTGTGCTAATCAAATTAATCAAATTGCTAGCAACAAGAGCAAACGACAATTGGGTCAAGTGTGTGACCAGTGCAATGTTAATTATTGCACAACTAGAACAAGTGCGTTTTTGGTTATTAATTTTTTCTTTCTTATTTATTATCATAATTAAGGAAACAGTGGATTAACCATCAAGACTTGCTTTAAAACCAACCTTTCAACAGGTGGCTCTAGTATCAAGCAAGCGACAACGAGTAAACAACTTATTTATGATTAAGTTCAATTACTTAATTGCTTTGTTCAGATTTAGAAAAAGGAGAAGGGGAGAGGGAGAGAGAGAAAGAAAGAAAGAGAGAAAGAGAGAAAGAAAGAAAGAGAGAGAGAATGAAAAGGAAAAAAAAGGAAAGAAAGAGAAAAAATAGAGAGATGAAATAAAGACAAGAAATAAAAACAACAAAAAATAAAGCAAAAACCAAAAATAAAAGTAAGAAAAGAAATCAACTAAAAAAAAATAATAAAATTTAAAAATAAAACGTTTAATCCTCTTAAACGTTTGTAAGAATCTAAATTGAAAATAAGACACAAGAATACGCGTTTTGTCCGAGTCATACTGGACAATGTTATTTGAACATTTTGGCCAGAAGCAAATGAACGGCAAAAGCAGTTTTGAAACAGATTTGAAAAAGAGGCAAATGAACGCACGATCTCACTAATGAAACAGGTCCGCATCCGAAACGATACAAACACACTGACTGATCCAAAAGAGAATGATGATGAGAACTGGTCAAAACTTGCTTGAAAGTTGCCAATGCTGACGATATTATAAATAAAACACTTCCTGGGTCAGTGAATCGCTAGACTGAACAAGGCTTACTTTTTATTGCTATTTCTCTTCCACTTCCGCTCAACTGATGGTCAGCTTATTTCGTCCAGATAACTTATGTCTGGATCAGCTGTGCCAATTCAAGCTCTTATACATCAACAGCAACAGCACCGCTTCAATTAACTTTAAGCAATTCTTAAACACACTTTTTACCAGTCCATTCATTTGGGCTGTCATCTTCCCGCCAAACCACTTTAATTTCAACTTAGTTGGACCAACTCCAAAGCGGTCCACTGCCCAACAACAACCAGCCTACAAACAAACTAACCTGCAAACAAACTTACCTGCAAATAAGCCATTTAACCATTCACTCCAGCAAACTAACACTCATTAATTACCGTTTGGTGATTAAAGAACATTGAACTGCATTCAACTGATTTTTAATTTGATTTGGCCATTTATTGAACAAAGTTTGGCATTGTACTGGTGCTGAATAATGTGTTCATTGCTCTGTACAGTTCAGATTAGTTTAGAATTAATCAAAATCGTTTTAAAGTGGTTTGGAAATAGCTCGGAATGGTTCAAAATCACTTAGAATCATTGCCAGCGCACATGTTAACCTTGATTTAATTTGTTTGCTCTAACCTGTGTAATTTAGTATGCAAACTGCTTACGAAAGAAATGATCTCAAACTGTTTAAACAAATCAATTTAATCATTTTTGAATGTAAAATTATTATGAAAAACATAAGAAAAAAATAAAAAACATAAGAAAAAGATAAAATTAAGAAAAAAATTGAAAAATAGATTTCATTGGCCATTAAACAAGTATATTTATTTTTCTCAAATTACTCATTTCTAATAATTGATTCTTAATTGTTGTCGTTAGAAATTGAAATTAAAATGCAAAAATAGTTGTGAAAGCCAGTTGTGAAATTCTGATTGATTATTTGTGGGCGATTAAAGAATGCAAATTAGAAAGTAGTTCGGTTTCTAAACATTGAACGGCACCATTTTCTAGATATTTATTGAAACTAACATTTATTAATTTAAAAAAAATTTTAAATTAAATGCGGTCAGCTCTTACTAAATTTTTTACGTAAATTGTTCGCATTTTAAACGTGATCCAAACAAATGCACCTTGTGTAAATAGCTTGCACAAGATTGGTTAAATCATGTTTGTCTTAATTAAAGAATTAATGTTTAATTGATGCATGGATAGCTAGTATGTGTGTGAAATTTTAAAAATAAGTTCCTTTCACAATAAAAATTGGTCAAACATTATTTGCATTTAGCAAGCAAAATCACGAAAATTTTGATCTATTTTGAACATTTTCATAAACTACAGTTTTTTTATGATCACGCTATCATTTTTTTTAATATTAAATATAAATACTATGGTTTTCTTTTGTTTTAAAGGTCAAGCTTTTATTATAAGATATACTAAATAATCATTTATAGTTAAAAATGACTTTTTTTTTTAAGAAAATGTCAACAAGAAGTAATTAAAACACTTTTTTCATGCTTAACCAATTACAGTTATTTGGATAATTGAAATTTTATGGCACGTTCATCTTTTTCCTAATTGGATTTTTTGGAGGACTTAACAAAATTGATTTTTAATTCACAAATCATACAAGATGACTTTATAATTAATAATAATTTTGTTTTATTACTTTTCATCTATTGTAATACCAATTATATAGTCAAACATGTAGTCAATTTTACGATTTTTGATTAAATCAATACCACGTGATTTGTTTGTCATAATCATTCAGATAATATTTTTATCTTAAAGAATTCAAGCTTGAGAATAGTTTGATTAGTTTTTCCTAGAATCAACTTATCTAAACAGCCAAGTGTGTTGACAGATTTTCCCAAAATTGCTAAACTTTATTGCGCTAAGATAAATTTAGAAAAATGATTGTCATCAATTAAATATTTTTCAATTAATTATTTACATCAACAATTGCCGACTAAATTATTAACTAAATTATGTCTACAGTACAAAAAACAAAAAAACAAAAAAACAAAAAAACAAACAATTACGTGATTTAAATTATCAGTATTTTTCTAACTGTAATTGATTTGTTTCTAATTTAAATATGATTAAAACGTGCCAATCTTTTTTTTTTCATATTAAAAAATAAGCAACTAGTGTTTGTGCTAAAAAATATTTTTTGCATATAAAATATTTTATTAAAGATGGATAATAGTTAATTGCGTCTAAATAAAAACTGTCTGAACTGATTTAGACAAACAGGCTAACATTATAAGTGCCAAGTTTGCCTTGAAGGGTTTTGTTGGCAATTTTTGAAGGTCAAGTCGTTTTTATTTTGCAGTGCAAATATATATATTTTTTAAGTACCTGAATTGATGCAAAACAAAGGAAACCTGAATCAAGATGAAAATTTTAACTTTGAGTTTGTTAACTTTAACTGTTCGCACAGCTGATTTGTATTCAAAACTATTAAATCTAGATAAACTTGTTAGATGACAAAATTTGCCAATCTTTTTATTTATTTAAATCAAGCACCAATTAATAAATTTATTTTAAAAAATATGTTCTTGCCAAATAGTTAGGTACATTTAAAATTTTTTTAATTAATTTACTCTTTTAACAGACAATTAAAATATTAAATCATTTTAAATTGCTCTATTTCAATTGAAATTTATTTTATTTATTTTTTTTTTTATTTTTTAATTCGCATTCTTTGAACTCTAATTGAAAACCTTAAAATACGTCAAGCTGTTTTTGCATTTAGACAGTGTTGAAGAAGCCACTTGATTTTTTAAAAATCAACATAATAAATTGTAGGTGTACTTTTCTTAATTTTGTTTTATATTACTTTATATAGCTTTAATTTAGTTGTTTTCAATTTATGAATTTAACTGATCTAACTTAATTGTTCACTGTCCATTGTGTAGACTGACAATTATTTTTCATGATCAACACAATTGTGACCACAGTTCAAGTGAAGCGAGTTTTAGATTGTTGTTCTTTAAGCAATTAGTTTGAATTTTTATATTTTTTTTAAGATGCTTTTTTTTAACTTGTTTTTTTTTACAAGTTTCTGAATTGTTTAATTTGTATTTAGACGCACAATTTTCAAGTGTTTTGAATTTAAAAATTGTTTTAATCTTTATTTTCGAACTTGATTAACGTTTGTACTTCAAATTGTAAAAAAAAAATCATCATTTACAAGCAATATTAACCATGAACTACCCACTAATGCGTATATAGCAATCATTTGTAAAAAAATATACTCATAAATATATTAAATGAATTTTTTTGATTTTAAATATTGAATTTTACTTTATTGGATAAAAAATTGATGCTAATTTAAAAATATTTTCCTAATTGTCACAAAAAATAGAAATATTTTTTTTATAAGCATTTTATTTTGCAATTAAAACTTGCGACAATATTTTACTCATAAAAATTGCAATTCAGGAAGTAAAACAATTTTAGTATAAAACGGTTTAACCAGCACAAACCAGATGAGCAGCTTTTAAAATAAAAAATAAACTTTTTAAAAATTTTCAAAATTAAAATGATTAAATCTTAATTTCAGAGATTTATTGGATTTTATTTTTTGACCTTATTTTTAAATAAATATTTAAAATAAGAAAATTTTGCAACTTTAACTGTTATATTTATTAATTTATATAAAAGTATCTCGTTTCTTGTAGTATAATTGAGCTATTGAGCAACAAGACATTACTAGTTAACTATTCAGAAATCAATTATTGATTCGGGCGTGACCAATGCTATTAAAAAGATTATAAAATAAAAAGTTTAGATCAGGTTTAATAATAAAAAAGACTAGATAGTGCTTAATTTACAACTTTTAGTGTACAATTTCAATTAAATTTACATCTTTTAGTATAGTTGCTAATTTTAACAAGTACTTTAAGTAAATTTTTATGTTTGCTACATTGGCAACCTTGCCTATTTTTCTATATTTAAAAAAACGATAAAAACTAATAATAAATAAATATTGTAATAAATTAAAATTTTAATTATTACACAATTTTTATTTGCCTTGCAAACGATTCAAGTGCAGTCAATTTAGCTGTAAATAGGCTGTTAGTAAATGCTTAAAGTTTACAGCATGCCGCCAACACAACATGTAAATGGCATATTTGGCTATTTGATTATAATAAGTTTAAAGTGGTAAAATCACCAAATCAAATTGGGCGCAAGCAATTAAGTTAAATTAAATCATTAATTATAAACTAAATCAATTATGAAAATTTGAATTTTGGTGCTAGGCACATCTATAATTAATGCAGAACATATGTGATATTAATGTTTAAAAGTAATTTGATAGAAAAGGGAATTGAATTGTTAATTAAATAAATTAAAAGTGGTGGTTACAACCCTGTAATTCTGTTGAATTTGTCAGTCATATACATAGAAACCTTAAGCTATTTTTTATGTTGCAATATTGTTCAGATTTTGAATATTTTTAATTTTTTTAAAAGTGGATTTAAAATTGAATTATAAAGAAGTTTGCCAAGTGCAATTCGTTGTCCTTTTAATTTGCAAACTCGGATTTGTCCATGAATAAAGTTGTTGTGTTTTTCATAATGGTGAACGTTGCTTGATGAAAATTAAATGTTAATATTTGGAATAGGGTAGAAAAACAATATTAAGCAAGCGAGATCGGTATTTTAGAATGCAGACCTTTTTTAGTTTAGTGTCCAAACTCAAAATTTCTCTTCTCCTATGCTTCATATTGCTTGACATAAAGATATGAAAGATATGGAAGATATGAAAGATATGAAAGATATGAAAGATATGAAAGATATGAAAGATATGAAAGATATAAAAGTTGACAGTCGCAAATTGATTGTGGACCGTGTTTTTGTCTACCAATGCCTTAACATGCACTTATTTATGACTGATTCGCAGATAAGTGCTCGAACACGTGTGCTGAAAAGTCGGTGTTAAAATGATTGGGATGTGTTCAAGGTGTGCAAGAGTTGTGGGGTGCAAATGACTGGCTTTGTTTTATTGAGTTGCAACTTATTTTAATTACTTAATTAACAGTCTGGAGCTAATTTTGAGCCACTCCAAAGTTGGACCTCTTGAAAAGCTAAACTGGCGCCATCTAGGCCAGTATCTGTTTGCTGGCCGATCAGCTGTAGCCAGTCTGCGGTGGGGAGCAGGTACATGTGCTTTTTGTTTACATTCAAATCATCACAGTAAACTCTTTGCTTTTGTTTAGTGTGCGTCTACAGCCGATTTCTTTCTGAAATGGAGTCCAATAAGCTAAGTGTGGTCAAATCCAACCAAGTCGAACAAGAGGAAAATCATCTTGTTAAGCAACTAGTTGTCCAACTGCATTCTGATCCGGATGATGCAACTTTCTTAGATGTTTTAAACAAATTTAACGATGAAAGAAAGTTGCCGAAATTTCATGAAAACTTTTTCAAAGCTCAGTTTATTGTGCAAAAGGATTTAAACGAGAAACGAAATATTGTAAATAAATTTAATAATAATGAAATCTTATCGAAAGTAGATGAAGAAATTGTTTCTGAAATTCAATATCAATTTCTTTATTCAACCACCAAGCACTATGGAATGCTTATTGCTCAGTTACCAGTCTTACAAAAAATAAAAATATGGAATTGTTTTTTAGAACAGTCATTATTGAAAAATTCGATTGCAAATCAATTGTTTACTGTGTATTTAAACCATTTGAATTGCACGCCTAGTGAAATTCCTCCGATTTATCAAGATGAGTTTATACAACTAATTCATCGAACAGAACGATTGTTGTCTGCATTAGATTTCAATATTTTAAATTCAAGTATACATTTAATCAAATGCCTTAAATTGTGCTATTCTTGGGGACAGTTTATTACTGTTTATAATGTTTTTCATTACAGTTCTGACGTCCATTTTGTCATTCCAAAATCTTCATTTGACATCTCTATATTACATTCTTATAAAAATTCATCATTTTGGCAAAATATTTTTGAAAAAAGTTTTCAAAAAGAAACTAAACAAGATGAAATTTCAGAAATTGTCACTCAATTAGTCATTCAAAATGCTATTTTTTTAAATATTAAAGCTTTAAATAATGGTAAAAATTCTAAAGCTATAAATGATTTTAATTTTTTAGTATCAGAATATTTAATAGGCATAATAAAAAAAAATTGCGAAATTATTTTTTATCTTAATTTTAATCAAATTTTACCAATTTTTCAAACGAATCAATTAAAAAAAATTATAAAAATCCTATTAGAATTTTATGAACAAAAAAAGTCCAAAAAAGTCTTAAAATTTTGGACACAATTTCAATCTGACGAGAAATTTCAAACTGCATTTACTCAAGTATTTACGAGTCATTTGCTAAAAATATTAAATGAAAATGAAAATGAAAATGAAAATGAAAATTTGGAACTAATTAAAATACTAAAAAAAATAGATTCTAAACAAAATTCATGGAATTCAATTATTACATCAAAACCTAAAGATGAAAATGATATGTGGCTTACTTTTTCTGAAATTGTAATTGATTTTAAAAAACTTAAAATTATACCTTTAAATAATGAAAAAAATTATTTAAGAATTTTTAAATGCATCTTAGAATGTTTACCATTAAATTTTTTGGCTCCTGGCAATCAATGCCAAATATTAATTATTCTATCATGTTTTGCAGTATCGTTAAAATTAACTTTTAAAAAATTAAAAATTATTATATTAACTAGTATTTCAAATATTTTTAAAAGTGTACAATCTATCTGGCTTTTTAATTATATTACTCCTTTAAATTATTTGAAAAAATTATTTATTTTTTTTAATTTTTTTACCAATCAACATCATCAAATAGCTCAAATTATACAAATAATTGTGTTTCAATCCATTACAAAATTGACATTAACAAAGGATATAATAGACATTTCTAATTTTTTTAATAAAATAGAATCAACACAAACTAATAATCAATCATTAAAGCAATTAATATTTATTTCAAGAAATGCACTTCTTAATCAACTAGAAATTAGTTGCTTTTATTTAAAAAATAAAAAAAAAAAAAAAGTTTTGATTTGGCAAAATCAAGATTTTATTAATTCAATAAAACAAAATGTTTTATCTAATTTTGAAATTTTAAAGGAAAATATTAAAAAAATTGATTCTTTTTCAAAAATTTATTCTACTAATATTCTAATGCAATATTGTTATAATCCAATGGAAATTAATTTTATTGAAGATAGACAATTAGGCAAAATTTTTGAAGATGCATTTAATACATGTTTAAATCATATTAAATATGTACTTGATGAGAATATGGATAGTTTTGAAAAAAATATTTATCTTTTATTTTTAAATTGGTCTGTTAAAAATCATGATAAAATTAGTACATTTGTCAATCAAAATATTATTGAACTTATTTGGGATAAATTAATTTTTAATAAAAATAAAATTATATTTGAAAATTTAGAATATATTTTAAAAGATGATCAATCTTTAAAACGTTGTGTTGAAGAAAAAATAAATAATTCAGTAAAAAAACAAAAAGGAAAACAAAATATTTTATTAAATTCTCAATATCACTTAAAAATAATTTCTACAACTTTAAAATTTTGCACTACTTTACAATTTGAAAATTTATTAAAAAAAGTTATCGAGTATTTGGATGAAATAAATAATTTATTTGAATTAGACGAATTTGACCATTTATCATTAATAATTGAGAAAAAAAATTTATTTGAAATTTTAAAATCATTATTTATTGAATTTAAAACTAATATAGCAGTAGATAAATATAAATTAGAAATTGTTCAAAATTACTTTTTAGATAAATTTTTGTCTCAATTAATACAATTTTCAGAAAATCTTTACTTTTTAAAAATGGATGTAATTAAAAAAGAAGATAAATTAGAAGAAGAAAATATTGATTTAGATAGTAGTAAACAAGACGAAATAATTGGATTAAATATACAATGCCTTAAATTAGCTAGATTAATGTTAGAAAGTTTTAAAAATCAAAATTATTTTACATCACAAAAAGTCAATTTTCTTATGCATTTATGTTTTAATGCAGATCTAAAAAACTTATTAAATCCTAAACATTTTATACCAACGTTTAATGAAATTTATGAAATTATCAATAGAATTTTAATTGATTACAATTTCACAATAACATCAGCAATGGCGACATATAACACAATTATTCAATTACTAACTACAAGCATTTGCAAAGTTTCGTATCAGATTAAATTTGTTAATTATTCGACAGAAATTCAAACAGCATTAGAAACCTGTGCATTAAATGCACAAAGATTATTGAGCTATCTGTCTAAATTAAAAATAGACTACGAATTTTACTCTACTCATTTGATTTCAGCTTTAGTGAAAGAGATGCAAACAGATACGATTCATATTTCAATTAAAAACCACATTTTAATTGGAATATACAAATTGTTAAATGTGATTAGTGCAAAGGATAAATTTCAATTTGTGTTTACAAGACTAAACCAAGATGAGAGGGAACTGTTCAGGATAATTTATGAAAACTTTGAAAAGTTTTACAAATATAAAGGATATGTTTAGGACAACTTTTGTTTGTTGCAAATTTATGTAAATACAAGCAATTAAATTAATAAAATCAATCAATGTGTGAACTTTTGTGTGTAAAAAGCGTGTGACCTGTTTTTGTTCGTTGTGTACTTCGCCCGATAAAGTCCAAAACTCCATTGTTTTGTGATTTAAATTTTTTGGCAATAACTTTGTCGAAAAAGCGACTCAACGCCACGGAATTTGTAGACCCTGGGGCAAAACTTTTAGGAGAAAAGCAATCGACAAAAATCTCGTCTGCTGCAAGTTCATCAGACAATTTGGAGTCACGAGTTCTATCGCGCAAACTTTTCTCAATTAAATCCAGTTTAGTTCCAATGATTAGTTTGGGTACATCATTTTCAATGAACATTTCGCTATCATATTCATTACACTCATTGTTAAAGTTAAAAGTATTGCGATAATTAGTAGAAGCAAGATCACTATTGTTGCTAGTAAATAATACTTCAGCTAGCCATTTTTTTAAATTTAATCTAGATTTTGAATTTGTAAGATCATGAACTAAGATGATGGCGTGATAGTTTTGAAAGAACACGTATCTAGCAATAGAGTGGGTTTTATTTCCTCCAATGTCCCATAATTCTAGATAATGAGTTTTTTGGTTTGGCGTCCCTTCGTTGTATTCATGAGTCTTTAGCTCAATTGAACAACCAATAGTCCAACTAGGACTATTGTTTCTATTAATGTTGCAAATCAAGTTTACGAAACAAGACTTTCCTACACCTGAGTCTCCTAAAATCAGTACCTTGATTCGGTCTGATGAAGACATTTGTTTTCTTATTAAATATGTTAGAAGATTTTATTACAAACTGACTTTTTTAAAAACTGCTAATGTCAAGCTCAATAATCTGACTAGTTTGCAAGATGATCCTATTTAAAAAACCTTGTGATGTCTAATGATGGCTATTTGCACGAATGCGATTAAAGCTTTTGTAAACAAAAATATAGCTCAAGAAAAAAGCTTTTTTAAATTGGCTTTTTGATAAAATTTGATAATTATTATTGCAATTTTCTTTTTAATTGCTATTTAGTTGCTTTAGCCATCCACTAGATCATACAAAATATCTGTGTCGATGTTTATTTTCACAATATATTTTCAACTTAACAATTGTTTCTTTTAAATTTAGCGCTTTCACTCATTCACATTTAATTGCTGCAGAGATATCCGAATTTTAAATCTACTTAATTGTTTATAATTATGTAAGCAGTAAGCCCTTATTACATGCATGTCATTAAATAAGCATTGGCAAACAATTGTAAAATTAAAAATCTTGAGAGGGATTTTTTTTTAAAAATTCGGCAATTTAAATAATAAATACTGATATAAAATTAATGACCAAAGTTTGCATTTAATGTTTAAAATAGTTTGACAACAATATTTAGTATGTTTTAAGCAACAGGTGAAAGATTTTTAGTTTGACTATAAATGCGTGGCGCAAGACTTGTTCAGATGAACAAGATGAGAAGTGTGGAAGTAAAAATCTGATGACCAATATCTGGTGATTAAACCAGATAACTGAACAAAGTTTCTGTTTTCTAAGTCTCTAAACAAGCTGCGCTAAATGCAAAAGCGTTTGGATCCAACTATTTCATACTTTGAATAACATTTTTCTGACTTAGATAAAAAGGTTTACTAAAACTAAATAAATTTATAGCAGCTTGGTTAATTACTTTATTTTTAACTTTTTAAAACCCTTCATTTAAGCCTCTTTCTTCTAGTATGACTACAAAGCGGACTCGTAAACATAAACAAAGTGCAAGGGTTAATACTTTGATTCAAAAGAATACAAAAATATCTTGACAAGTTTTACTGCCATCTATACCCAGCAGTTTTGCCAACACGCTCCAAGAATCAGCTGATTAGCGGGATGTGCCAAGTTTGTGTTCTTTCATTTAACTGATCATTTTCTAACTTAATATTTAAGATGTCACAACATTTTACGGAGGCCAACAGTAAAAAGCTCAGTAGCTATTTAAGCAAATTTGAGCTTCCCTTGTCTAAAAGTTATAAACGTAAACAAACCGGGTTCAATTTGGAACAAACGAAAATAAAAGCACATGTAGTGTTTAACAAAGTTGGGTATCTAACCAGCGATAAAAAGTCCAAATCACTGAGTCAACATGATATTAACGAAGGGACCAACTCCTACAGTGATAGAGGTGAGCAATTGAAAAATTATTGTATCGATAAACTTCATCAAGCACAGTTTCGCAAAATAAATGAGTATTTGTACGAAAATCCAAGCCATCAAGCTATGTATTACATGACGGATGATATGTTTGACAAATATCATCAAGCCTATAAAAAACTGGTTGAAAAATGGCCAATCAAACCCATAGGTATTTTACATTCTAAATTTTTTACAATTTTCTCAATTGTATAATTTCTAACTTTGAAACCTCTAGATGTTGTCATTAAAAATATTCACAATTTGAAGCCTTTGGACAAGAAAAAGTTCCATATTGCTGATATGGGGTGTGGAGAGGCCAAATTGGCGGAACACTTTGTTCAGCTTCAAGCTAAAAATGAAAAAAAAAATATCACTGTGCATTCGTTTGATCTTGTGGAAAATAACAAGCTTATTACAAAAGCTAGTATAGATAACGTTCCATTAGATAATAATACATGTGATGTAGTTGTATTCTGCTTGTCTTTGATGGGCACCAACGTAAAAGATTATCTTCTGGAAGCAAACCGAATTTTAAAAAAAAATGGTCATTTATTTATTGTTGAAGTGGCCTCAAGGTTCGAGCAATTCAGCTGCAGTAGGTTTAATTCAGTTATGAAAATATTTCAATTTAAAATGAAAAAAATCGAGTATTTACAAAAAGACAAGTACTTTGTATTATTCAGTGGAACTAAAGTAATGGACATTTTAAGTTTGAAGGGGATTCCGAACATTACTTTGAAACCATGTAAATACAAACTTCGTTAAATAAAAACAAAAGTTGTCCTCTTTAAAAATTATTTAATCTAAACACATTTACATGATTTTGAATTGAAAATACATTTTTAATGTTTCTAAACATAGACGAAACTTCTGTCAATTTAAGACAATTTAACACCAGTGTCTTGCTCAATTTTCAGCATTTCGGCTATAAATGTTGCAATGAGAAATAAAATTAGTTATTGAAAAAACAAAAAGCTAAAGACCATTACCTTTGTTAAGTTCTTCCTTCTTTTTGTTTCGCTGTTCAGTCCAAATGGGTGTCATCTTGGCAACAAAAGCTCTTTTTTCATCTTCTTTTTTCTTTAAAGAACCTTAATTAAAAGGTAAAAACTTTAATTAAAATGCAAATTAAATTGGCTGCTCACTCACTATATCTGGAAGCTCCGTAGAGAAATCCTAAGCCAAGAAGTGTCCAACGAGCAAGCTAAAAAATAAAATTAGGCTTTAGGATGACCGAAAAATGACTTTTTAATTACCTTGATCGTCGGCGAGACTCTCAAGGGAGTTCCCAAACTAGCATTAGCAGACATATTTGATACAATAAATAAAAGAATTAGATTTTAAAATAAATTGAAATCAAAACCGAAAACAATTTGCTGTTTTTGCCCTTGTGCGCTCGAAACGGGTTGAGCGCGCCACCTCTTGACTCAATTAAACTGCGCCTATTTCAATTGAAAATTGTCACCTGTTATTGCAATGTTTATATAATTATACATTTTTATTATAAGTGTAAATAAAACTTAAGAATTTATTCTTATTTAATCAAACTACTTAATTAAAACTTAAATAAATGTGACATTTTATTCAGAATGGATTCTGAACTTGGATACTGCAAGAGATCAATACAGTCACATAAATATCGAAGAGTAAAACGTTTGCACTTTTAATTCAGTAATAAATCATTTTTCTCTTATTAGAACCAAAAAATACCGTCAAAATTAATTTATTTGCTATTATGTCTTATACCCACCTCCTTCCTATTCGGTGTATTCACCACTTGGACGTTGCTGCCCAAAATGAGCACGGTGTACAAAGAAAGCGACTATAATAAAGAAGAGCAATCAAAAAGCAATATTTTCAATAAATATTTATATTATAAATCTTATTTAAATCAAAATCGACCTGTTGAAAATAGATTCAGAATTGACGACTTCATTTTGCAACATGAAACGCTAACGCAAGAACAATTGAACATCATCTTTGAAATGAAACATTCTTGGGAAGGGTATCGAAAATATGCTTGGGGTCAAGACAATCTGAGACCAATCACCAAAAATTTTTATAATTGGTTTGGTGTTGGTCTGACTATAATAGATTCTTTAGATACCCTTATCATGTTCAGCATGAAAAAAGAATATGAACAAGCTTACGATTTTATACAAAATAAATTAGATTTTGAAAAAAATGCTCCTGTAAATTGTTTCGAGACTACGATTCGAGTTTTAGGTGGACTATTATCTGCTTATCATTTAACCAATGACCAACTTTTTAAAACTAAAGCGTTAGACATTGGAGAACGGTTATACCATTGTTATGATACTCCTGATTCTAAAATACCTTTCAGTGATGTGAATCTGGTTTTAAAAAAACCTTATGGTCCTTCATGGAATCCGGATTCTTCAACTTCAGAAGTTTCATCAATTCAATTAGAATTTAGAGATTTAAGTAAATTAGTTAATGATGATAAATTTGAAAAAGCAGCTTTTGGCACCTCCAAATTAATACATAATATAACATCAAGAAATCAAGATTCCTTGGTTCCAATGTTTATTAATCCAAAAACGGAACGTTTTACTAATAGCGTAATCACATTAGGAGCGAGATCAGATTCATATTATGAATATCTTTTAAAACAATACATACAAACTGGAATAAAATGGTTAGAAAAAGATTATATTGAAGCTGTTGATTCAATTAAAAAACGTCTTCTTCGAACTACATTAGGAAAATTGAAACTAGAATATTTGGTGGAATTGTCTAATGTTAAAGAAATTCCTAAAATGGATCATTTGGTGTGTTTTTTGCCTGGTACATTAGCTCTAGGATATTATAAAAATAAAATGAGTAAAGAAAGCAAACAATTAGAAGCTATTTACAATGAACATTTAAATTTAGCTGAAAGATTAGCTAGAACTTGTTACTTTACTTATAATTCCACTGAAACCGGCTTAGCACCAGAAATAACTTATTTTGGACAACTTGAAGGAGAACCCGAATTATATATTAAACCAGATGACAGACATAATTTGCTTAGACCAGAATATGTGGAATCGCTTTTTTATTTATATCATATTACAAAAAATGAAATGTATAGAGATCAAGGACGTCAAATATTTAAATCTTTTATAAAGTATTGTAAAGTAGAAAGTGGTGGTTTTACGTCAATTAATGATGTGACCAATGCTAACAATGTAAATCCTAGAAATTTTCAAGAAAGTTTTTGGATGTCAGAAACTTTAAAGTACTTATTTTTATTGTTTTCAAATGATAACCAATTAATAAGCCAATTATTGAATGATTATGTTATGAATACAGAAGCACATTTGTTGAAAATACATTTTTGAAGTTAAACTTAAACAAATTAAGTCATAGGAATGTTTAATTTATTAAATAAGATGTAAAATATTTTAATATTTATTATACACATTTTGCGATTTTTGAAAAAACTTTATTTTTTTTTTATTTGATAGTATATTGCAGTAAAATATGAAAATAGGAAAAAAAAATGTATTAATGTTTACTCAGTTTTTTACGTCTCATGCTATTTTTACAATTGCTTTGTATAAATAACATTTTTCTTTCCTTTTGTTTACATTGTTAACTTCAATTTAGTAAAATCAAGAGTTGGATTAATTTAAATCATTCTTGACTAATTGGAGTTTTTCAAATGTTTATATTCATTATTAACTAGGCTTTTTCATCTGATTTTATTTTTCAAAGTATTTATTAATAACAGATTTTGACAAAACAAACCTATTTATGTCAATCGCAATAACCGGGAAGCGTATTTTCTTTTAGTAGATATGTTTGATTAAAATGATTTAATTTAAAATTGTTACGGCTAAACAACATTTTAAGTGTTTTTAATTAAAAAAAAAAATTTTGTTACAGTTTTTTTAATTTTTTAAGTGGATACTTTAAGTTAATTTTAGATGTTTTTTTATTTAAAATTTGCTGTTCGACAATAGTGAACATTTAATAAAAAATAATATTGCTTGTTTTAAAGCTTATATTTAGAGTTTACTGACTTATATTTATATTTTGCTTTTTTTAACTTAAATTGTTTTGAAATTTAAAAATAAATAATATTCAGTTTTAAAAATAATTACATATGTTCGCAAGAAAAGATTTTTTTTATTAAAAATTATTTTCTCTGTGCCTAACATATGATATTATAATTTCATTTTTTAAAAACAATCGATTTTTAAGCTTTCACAAGCAAATTTCTACCTTAATTACAATATGTTAGTTTAAAGCAGGCTTTTAACATACTTTGACAAAACAAACATTATTGGATTATTGTTTAGTTATAAAGTTAAATTTGCACTCAGATTTTACTATTTATAAGATTTGAACAAAAATGGTTAATTCATCTTCGGACAATCTTTCGAATAATGGAAATAAGCCTACATGTGAATTAAATGAAAATGTAAAACAAATTGAAGCTGAAATAGAAAATGATAATGATGCTTGTAAATTACTTTCTTCTAATTCAAAAGATGATTCAGGAAATTCAAATTTAAGCCAAGATTTTGTTGTGATAAACAATTCAAGTCCAAAGCCGAAAATGTTTAAGCCTTTATCAGTTCATAGTGATACACTTTCAAACAGTTTTAAATTATTTCAGAAAGAATCCAAACGTTTAGGTTTTGATAAAAAGTACTGGCGTTTCACCAAATCAAACAAAAATTTTACAATTTGTGCAACATATCCTCCTTATTTTATTGTACCAGCATCTTATTCTGACGAAGATTTGGCTGAAGTGGGTAGATATAGACATTCCGGTCGATTACCGGCAGTGGTTTGGAGATATAAAAAAAACGGAGCTATTATTGCAAGATGTAGTCAACCATCAGTTGGTTTGCTTGGAAGAAGAAGTATTTATGATGAAAAGTTACTTCAACTTATTTTAAAAAGTTGTATTAAAGATCAAGAAAGTTTGAATGACAGCAGCAATAATGGTAATATTGAGAGTTTACATTTTAACCAAATGGATCTTGAAGATAATACGAATCAAAAAACAACTTGTAGATGCAGTAATCCATGTGACCAAAATTTAGATAAAAACGAAATTAATCAAAACGAATTAAACGAGTCAACTACATCTTCAGATCAGATCGGACAAATTACTATACAGAGTGATGATCGTAATCCTTGCTCATGTGAATGTCATTTGAAAAATAACAAAAACTGTCAGCCTACCCAAAGTTCTAAGTTTTTTAGTTTGCCAGATAAAATTATTGAAAACATAATGAGTTACACAAAATACAGTGAAAGCAACGTTCCAATTTTAAAGAAAAAACTACGAATTTTTGATGCCAGGTCTTTTACAGTGGCATTCTTCAATCGAGCAATGGGCGGTGGTTCAGAATGCTCTGAGTATTATCCTAATTGCGAAATTGATTATTTGTATTTAGCAAATATTCACGCTGTTAGAGCAGCTTTTTTTAATTTAAAAGCTTTATGTGATAATAATTCAAATCAGTATCCCAACTAGTAAGTTTTTTTTATAAAAAAAATTTAATATTTAACATTTTTTATTTTTTAAATTAGTTTTGCCAATTGGTCCAAAAGTACTACAAATTATTGGCTATATTACATTTCCAATATTTTAGAATCTTCATTACGAATTGTGACAGCAATCGATAGAGATGCTAAACCGGTTCTTGTACATTGTTCTGATGGTTGGGACAGAACACCACAATTAATTAGTTTAGCACAGTTAATGTTAGATTCATTTTATCGAACAATGGAAGGATTTCAAGTTTTAGTTCAACGAGAATGGCTTGATTTTGGCCACAAATTTGCTGATCGATGTGGCGTATGTCCAGTATCCAAAAATGTAAATGAACGTAGTCCAATTTTTTTACAATGGCTTGATTGTGTTTATCAATTAGTTAGACAATTTCCAGATTTATTCGAATTTAATTGTAAATACTTGGTAAGCGTTTAAGTTTATTTTATATTTTTTAAAATATTTATAATTTTAAAACTCATTATTTAAAATATTTGTTTATTAGGAAGAATTAGCTTTTTATGTTTATTCGCCGAAATTCGGCACTTTTTCTTGTAATAATTATCTTGAGCGATTTATTAATCAAATTCATGGAAAAACAACTTCAGTATGGACATTTTTAGAAGCATCAAGAGACAAATTTTTAAATGAAAATTATTACGAATCAGATAAAGTAAAAAGAAAAATGTTTTTTTTTTATTATACGTTTATTTATTTTGTAATATACTTTTTAGGTTTTGAAACCTTCGTACTTAGTGGCCGATTTGGTTTTGTGGAAAGAACTTTATATTAAATTAATAGATGACGAATTTGAAGCCAGATTTGAAATGAGTTATAGTTCATCTAATTATAATCAAATAATTAGAAATGCAATTGAGTTAGAACTTTTAAAAAAAAAGAAAATGTTTAGATCGATTTCGCATAATAAGATTTGGCAGCCGATGGGCTTTGAAAATGAAATGGTGGATGATTTGCCTAAACTTCGTAAGGTCAAATCTGAGTCAAGTTTATTTGATACAACTAGTAAACGTTCATGTCCAGCAATGAACGGTCATCAGAATCAGACGCCCAAAAAGGACGAAGGTTCTCTTCCGAATAAATTTAGTTCTACAAATGGTTGTAAATTGACCAGCCACAGTAGCACTGTGATAGGTGGCTATGATTCTGAAATATTTCATTATCAAGTTCCTTTGTCGGTCATTTCGAAGATTGCTCAGATTGCTAACAGTAATCCAGAGTCCAGTTTAATGTACAGCATTTTAACCTATGTTAACACCTTGCACACCTTTTCAGTAAAATAGTAGTAGTAGTAGTAATTTGCTACTAAATCTTTTTTTTAATTTATACATGGTTTTTTATTTGTAAATAATTTAATCACCATACATACATAAACGGATACATATATTTATATATATAAATATGAATATAAATATAAAATATAAATATATATATATACATATATACACATACACGCTCAAGTATAAAAAAGATGCTTATTTAAATACAATATGATTAGTAACTACACCACAAAAGACATCTCCACGACTACAGATATCATTATGACTTTTACCGCAACTAATACAAGCATAATTAATACAAGAACAATTAATACAACCACAATTACCACAACCACAGTTAATACAATCTTGGGAAATACAACCACGATTAATACAATTAAAATTAATACAACCACCACTACCAAAAGCATCAACAACACCACCTACAATATAACCACAATCACCACCACCAACAACAGTTTAACAACAACATCATTACCACCACCACGATCATAATTCATTTTAATTATCTCATAAATATATATATTTTTTTTGTTGATTTTGTTAAAAGTTTTAAGAATGGAATTAGTATTTATTGTGAATTTTTTTTTAATTGTTAACTTTATACAAGAATCAGATAAGCGGTGTGGATTATGAAAAAGATCTTGGTTTGCAATCAAACAAGCTTTTGTTATTGCACGAACGTTTAAATATTATGTTTAATGGTTTTAAATTAAAGGAAAAAGAGATAGTTGGTAAAGGGAAAAATGTGATCTGAAAACAAGCATTAATCGGTTTAAATCATAATCAACTAATGTCCTTAAATAGGGGAAAAAAACATAGTTTATATTTACAATCTAGATTATATACAAAAGCAGCAAAACATGATCATTTGGAGAGTGTATTGTAATTGTTATGATATTTTATGTGTTTTTATGTTTAATTAGAAAATAATATGAATTTGTGTTTGATATATTGAACACCAAGTTGGAAATGTGTGTTTTGATTAAATTTTGCCCACTGGATTTGAAGTAAGTTTTAATTAAGGTAGAGAGGTAAGAGAAATGCGAAAGAGCATGACGAGATAGAAAGATAGGTAAGCTCGAACGTGGATTAATCAGTATTTATACAAGATACTTGAGTGGAGTGAGTTATAGTAAATAAGATAGAGTGTTTAGAGTGTTGTTTTTGCATTTTTTTTTAAAAAGTAGCTGACAAGAAGAGTGGTTCGATGAGGAGATTGGTGATGAGGTGTGTTTAGTGGTGGAGAAGAGATGAGAAATGGAAGATGGTTGAGGGAGAAGACGGAAGTGAATAAAAGATGGAAGTAATGATGCAAAAAAAAGAGTAGCTGAGAAATAGAAGTGGAAGGTAAGAAGGTGTAGGGTAAGAAGTGGTAGGCAAGAAGTGATAGGTAGGAAGTAGTAGGTAGGAAGTAGTAGGTAAGAAATAGTAGTTGCAAATAAAAGCTAGCAAATAAGAGCTAGCAAATAAGAGCTAGCAAATAAGAGCTAGCAAATAAGAGCTAGTGAATAAGAGCTGGCAAATAAGAGCTAAGAATCATAGTTAGGAATTATTAGTAAAGAAATAATGGTTGAGAACTAGTAACCAAGGAATAACAGCCAGGAAATGATAGTTAAGAACTAGTAACCAAGAAGGAATAATAGACAGAAATGCATGCGAATTATAGCAGGCAAGCATTAAGGGCTCTTTTATGCAAAATTGAAAAATAAGAAGATGGCAACTGTCTTAAGAGATGAGCCGGCCAAGGAGCGGATGGCGGCAATGTTGCGCATTGAGTCTGGCGCACATGTGCAGCGGACTGGAGTCAGCTGAAGGCATATAGCGATGGCTGACGGCGCATTCGGAGTCAGCTGTTGTTGGTGATCGTCAGTTGCCAAAGTCACACGAACATCGTCTTACGACTTGTTTCCATTAAGAATCATCTGCAAGATAGTTTGCGGCCCTTGATTGGCCGTCTAATCGTGTTTGAGCCAAAGGTGAGCCCGCTATGATCTGCTATCTTGTCCTTGCCGTTGCCTGTGTCTTTTCATTTCCTGCCTGTCTGAAGCAGAGGCGACTCTGATTAGCAACTGCTTCTGTCGCGCTTTCACGCTCATTCCATCACTAAACTCTTAAGTGGGTGTCGGACCAGATTAGTGGATCGCATTGGCCAACTTGATTGGCCAACCCGACTGGTCTACCTGATTAGCTACCAATTAGCCACCGACTGCTTACTGATTGCCGCTGATTAGCCACTGATTAGCCACTGATTAGCCACTGATTAGCCACCGATTAGCCACTGATTAGCCACTGATTAGCCACTGATTAGCCACCGATTAGCCACTGATTAGCCACTGATTAGCCACCGATTAGCCAACCCGTCATCCAGATTAGTGAATTAATTCGTCTTGCCAAAAGGTTAAACGTGCAAACAAACCGTTTAAAGGCGATTAAAAGCTGAAAGCGCCATTTTTAATTGCTTCTAATCACTCGATTCGACCATGACAATTGCTTTTCTCTGTTCGTAGGTTTCGTATCTAGTTCTTCACTTGCATTGATCAACATGCTGCGCAAAGGTTACAGCAACATTTTCAGGACAGTTCTGGCCTGCTCGTCTGGCCATACTCCTGCCCTGTCCAGTGTGAACCTGGTTCGCAAGCAACGGCTTTCCACCGATTCCACCACTCTTTCTCACGAAATTCCCGATCATTTGCGCTATGTCACTCAGGCAGCTGATCCTTCCTTCTTTCACATGGTCGAGTATTTCTATCACCGAGGATGGCAGGTGGTTGAAGACAAACTGATCGAGGAAAATCGCAGTCGTATTAGTGAAGACGAAAAGAGGAAAAAGGTCAGGGGCTATCTTAGTATTCTCAGCTCTTGTCATGCTGTGGTTGAGGTATCCTTTCCTCTCAAACGTGACAACGGCGAGTATATCATCATTAATGGTTGGAGGGCTCAACATTCTGCTCACAGGACTCCTTGCAAAGGAGGTAAGTCTCTTCTTGTTGCTTAAGATTTCTTTTTTATACTCACTCTTGCTCTTGTTTACATCTACAGGTATACGATACAGTATGGACGTCTGTCTAGATGAAGTTAAAGCTTTGTCTGCTCTTATGACATTTAAATGTGCCGTTGTGGATGTACCTTTTGGTGGCGCCAAAGCTGGCTTGAAAATTAATCCTAAAGAGTTTTCAGAAAGCGAAATGGAAAAAATTACCAGAAATTTCGCTCTTTCTATTGCCAAAAAGGGCTTTCTTGGACCTGGAATCGATGTTCCAGCTCCTGACATGGGAACAGGCGAACGAGAAATGAGCTGGATTGCAGATACCTATGGACAAACTGTCGGATATTCAGATCTTAATTCGCATGCTTGTGTTACTGGAAAACCAATCAATCAAGGTGGCATCCATGGCAGGGTTTCCGCCACTGGTCGTGGTGTATTCCACGGTGTTGACAATTTTATAAACGAAGCCAGTTTCATGTCCATGATTGGAACCACTCCTGGCTGGGCCAACAAAACTTTCATTGTTCAAGGTTTTGGTAATGTCGGATTGCATACTATGAGATATTTACATAGAGCTGGAGCTCGTTGTATTGGCATTATGGAAGTTGATTGCAATTTATACAATCCAAACGGAATGGACCCGAGAGAGCTTGAGGACTACAAGCTTAACAATGGTACAATCAAAGGTTTTCCTGGTGCCCAAGAATATCAAGGTGAATCGTTGCTTTATGAAGATTGTGATATTTTAGTACCTGCTGCTGCTGAAAAAGTTATCACAAAAGACAATGCTGATAAAATTAAATGCAAAATTTTAGCTGAAGCTGCCAACGGACCTACAACTCCAGCTGCTGACCAAATCCTATTAAACCGCAATATTCTTGTAATTCCTGATTTGTATATCAATGCCGGTGGTGTCACTGTATCTTATTTTGAATGGCTTAAAAATTTGAATCATGTTAGTTATGGCAGATTATTATTTAAATATGAACGTGATTCCAATTACCATTTGCTTGAATCAGTTCAAGAATCTCTAGAAAGACGTTTTGGCAAAGCTGGCGGAAGAATTCCTATTGTACCAAGTGAAGCTTTCCAAAAGAAAATTGCTGGAGCTTCTGAAAAAGACATTGTTCATTCTGGTTTAGATTATACGATGGAAAGATCTGCTAGGCAAATCATGAGAACAGCAATGAAATATAATTTGGGATTAGATCTAAGAACAGCAGCATATGTTAATTCGATTGAAAAAATTTACAATACCTACAAAGAAGCCGGACTTACATTCACATAATTTAATTTAAATTAATCAAATAGTTTAGTAGATTTTCTTTTAATTAAATCAAGCTTGTCAACGTTAAAATTTATTGAATTTAAATTATATACAATAAATTAAATATTTATGTTTTACATTGTGAACAAATAGAAAATATTTTTATTGTTTTTTAACTAATGAAACTTTAAATACAACTAAGTTATAACCTAAAACTGTTTATTATTTCAATGAAGAATTTAATTACAACCTTAATTAATGACATTTTAGTGAAATGTGGGTATTTATTTTTTACGTCGTTCTAATTTTTGGGATCTAATAGTATTGAACAATTGCACCACACCTTTAGTGGCAATCATAGCAAGTTTTCGTTCCCGCTCTTTATCATTGGCATGTGGTTTGGATCTTTTGATGTTTTCCCACTCCCAGCGTTGTCTTTCAGACCTTTTAGTAGGTTCAACTTCTATTATTTCAAAATCTCTTTTAGCTTTTACCAGAACAACTGATTTTTGATTGGCTTGTAGTTTTGGCTTTTTGGCCAAGATTTTACTAATCACGTCTGCCCAGCCTTTGTTTTCAAATGTAGAATGTATTTCAGTCGTCTCTTCAGTTTCTGATGTAGGGTCTTCATCATTGTCATTATCTAAAATTTTTGTTGTATCTTTATTTTCTCGAATAAACTGTTTAGCTTTTTCTTTTAAAAATTGTTGTCTTTTTTGCAATTTCGATAACTTTTTTGGTTGCTTGCCATCTTCTTCTTCGCTGGAACTGTGGTAGTTGTTTAAATTAATTTTTTTTTGTTTTTCACTTATTTTTTTGCTTTTTTTTTTTTTCAGTTTATTTTTGGAAGTAACAAGTATCGGTTTGCTAACCATTTTCAATCAAAACTGGTTTAAAATATTAATTCTAGCCAGAGTATTGTTAAATATAAGCCACACGTTAAAGTTTGTTTATATTTTGAAAGCATGTCTCTTGTGGTTGAATGTTTGGGTAAATAGCATTACGCTATTTTTAAATATTTTTAAATTTTAGTATGACAGTTTAAAGTTATTTTAAACCCTTTAATACCATTAGAACAACAATTATTATGAAATAACTTTTTAATTTTTAAAAACATGTTTTGAAAAAGTTGCATTTTCCACAAAAAAAAACTGTGATTAAATTGAATTAATCAAATTAATCAGTCTTAGAAAAAGTTTAAAAATTTTATTGAAAACATTATTAAAAATAGCAGATATTTTAAATGTGTTTAGGGTTCTATTTTACATTTTAATACACAAAATCAATTGCTAATTTACAAAGTGCTTAAATAAGAAAATATTGATGATTTATGATTTTGGAAAAGAAATAAGTATGAATAAGCAGGTGCTGATTTGACAGCTGAAAAAGACCAATAAACTAGACAGCCTCGGTGTCGCTTTCCTGGTCGCTCTCTTCATCGTTAGAACTATCGTCCGAATAAGTTATTTTGTTTGCATGATTTGGGTTTTCTTCCAAGTCGTCAGATTCATCTGAACTTAATTGATTGTCGGCAATTTTTTCGTCTTCCTCGTTGAAACGCTTAGGCCTGAGAAAAAAGAAAAAGACAGGAGTGAGCAAGCTCGTGGAGAAGAAAATAGTTAACAGAACTGACCATTTGCCTTCTTTTTTAAACTGTTTGATGTGTTCTTTGAGCAAAATGTTGCAAATCTCAGCCTTGACTTTGTCGCCCTCTTCTATTGGTTCGACTACCACATAGTCGCCTGTTGATAAGAAGAAAAAAATAAGAAAAACAAGGAAGAAAATTAGGAACACTTGCCTCTTTTAACCCACACATGTTTTCTGAATTTGGTGGGCATGCTGGCCAAATACGTTTCACCCGAGTCTGTCTGAACCAGATGCAAATTGTTGCCTTTGCCTTGCAAAACTTTAACTATTGACGTTCCGGTTTTAAGTTCATCAAAATCCTCCACCTCTTTGGACACGTGTTTTCTCTTAGTGTAGGCGGACATGTTAAAATTTGAGAAACAACAAACAAATAAAGATGTTTTTAAAAAAAAATAAGTGACAAAGATTAAGACTGGAGCAATTTTAAAGTGAAATGGTATCAAGCGTGTTAGACAATGTTTACCTATTTAGTTGTACATTAGGCCGTCGCTTTTGGGGCGCCAATTTCAAACGCAATTCTGACAACGTCCCTAGATCCGACGTTTCCTTTTCCTTTGCAGACGATCGCCGTCCGATTTACATTTATACACTGTTTGTGAAGAAAGTGGATTTTCTGCAATTTACTTTGTTTTGGTCCTAAATTGTGTTTTTGATTTAATTCACCTGTCCAAGTTACAATCATGGTCAACGTACCAAAAACAAAGCGTACCTTCTGTGCTGGCAAATGTCGCAAACACACCAACCACAAAATCTCTCAGTACAAGAAAGGCAAGGATTCAACTAAAGCTCAGGGAAAACGTCGTTATGATCGTAAACAAAAAGGATATGGTGGACAAACTAAGCCCATTTTCAGAAAGAAAGCCAAGACCACCAAGAAAATTGTTTTGAAACTTGAATGTTCAGAGTGCAAGTACAGAAAGCAAGTCTCACTGAAAAGGACGAAACACTTCGAAATCGGCGGTGACAAGAAGAGAAAGGGACAGATGATCCAATTTTAGATAATTAATTTAAAAAAACTGTATAATTTTATTATTTATCCTAAATTGTAACGTCTCTACTACGTTATTCATATGGCGGAAGAAATTAAAAACTAATTTTAACTCAAATTAAACGCATTTATTTAATTTTATTTGAAATTAATGTTCATGTTTCACGTCTATTAAGCATAAGCATGCTTATTGTTTTGGTACATTTCATAAGCAAACTCTTCTCTATTCTTTGGATCGTACAGCCCGTTAATGTTGCTTATCTCTAAACTGAAAGGACCGCTATTTCCATCTGCTAAAACAATGTTCATAGAATTAATAAGCTCTAAATTAATTGGTTCTTGTTGGTCTTGTACTCGACCTTTCGCATTTAGCACAAACTTAGAAAAAGGGATCTTTATCTCTTGCCAGTATGGACCTCCGTGAGTGTGAATTGCGAAAGAGAACAGTCTAAACCAAGTTAAATCAAAAATGCCAGGCAATCTAAGTACAATATTATAAGTTCTTCCATCTCCTCGCACTTTGAATACTAAATGAGTAAATGATGTCCAATCGTGATAAGCTATTCGATTAAAGCTTCTCATTTTATGAGGCGAACCAACTGAAGCCCATCCAACGCGAGTGGTAATACCGTCTTTGGGAAGGGTTTCAGAATCTAGATTGCCATGAAAAAGCAAATTTCCACAATGCGAAATACTTTTGTGACAAGTGGAAAAGCCTTGATCCCATGTAGAATCACAAGCAACTGACCATTCTTGAAAAGTTTTGTTATCTTTGAAATTCCACAAAGTCTCTTGGTCTCCTGGCATATAAAAGTTTTTATCAAAAAAAAACTTTTTTTTTTGCTCGTCAATCCACATAGCGGTTTGTTCCTGAATAAACTTGTATTTTTCTTTGATTTTTTCTTTTAAAGACAACTTATTGTATTCCTCTTCCATTTTTTCCCATTCATCTTTTTTTCTTATTCTGTAATAATCTTCACCAAATTGATGTCGAACTAAACAGGTTGTATTTAGCCAACGTTTGGTAAATGGGTGACTAGCAAGTTGATTCGTAAACAAAATATTGTTTTTTCCATGATATGATTGAAAACTAGAATGACCATATGAGTTTAAATAAGTCAATTTACCTGAGATTGTAAGAAAATAATTAAGTCGGCATTTACTCATGGTTAAAGTTTTGGATGAACATTTGCTTGTTTATTTTCGTTCATGTAGAGGGGACAGTTTGCATATTTACAAATAGTAGGCTAAAACTATTTTTACAGCAAGCTGCAAAAAACAAGCCGCACAAAGTTTGCATCTTGTGATGATGATAATGATGGTTTTGATTTACTCACCATTAAATAGTAAACGATTATTTAACAAGAATGGTAAGTTTTTATGACAAGTGTACTATTTTCGCTTTCTATTTCTTTGTACATTATGCATATTTTGTTAGTAACATAAGTGGTACTTTCTAAAAAATATTTGAATAATGGTTTTTGTTATATTAGTGTTTTAAAAACTTTGCTGTATTAGATGATTGGATATTTACAGTGAAAAGTGAAGATGATCAACTTAATCAAACAATCAATGCAGATTATTTTACATATGATTATTAATAAAAGCAATTTGAACATGTTGACAAACTTGCACAAACTAACACAAGTGATGATGTTGATTGCCTCAAATTCCTGGCATTAGATGGGCTACATTGTCTAAAATATTTTTCTGAATCTGTTGGTTACAGCCATTGGTTTCCGGAATTAAGTTGGTCAAACATAAAAGCGGACCAAGAGCACATAAAGTAGAATCTAATAAGATTGTTAATGGCTGGCTTTCATTAATTAATTCATTCTGGTTGATTAGTTTGTTTCCAATTGCAGTGAGAGACTCGCCTAAAATTTTCAGGTGGCAAGCAATGTCCAAGGGATTTGTAGCAGTTTCTCGAGGAGACTCTGACAAGGAAGATTCAAGCACGTCGTCTGGAATAATATCTGTGCAGGATAGGTGAATCAAATTTGTGCCAGTTTCTTGCGATCTGGTTCGTAAAGGCAAATTGGATTTGTTGGAACGAACAGGTGGTAAATGGACAGGGGGTTGAGAATGGATGGAGGAAAAACTGTTTGTTAGTCCTTTTTGTTTTTGAGCTTTTCTTTTCCATTGCATTTTCTCTCTTGGTGGAAGAGCTTGCCAAACTTCACCTAGTCTTTTGCTGATGTTAGCAAAGCCTAGATTGGGATAACTTTGCTGAATGCGATGTCGATTTTCTCTAGCAAACATGGTGTAAGCGGTAATTTTGCTTGGTCTCTGTTTTTTTTTCTCTTTTTCTAGAGCTTTGAGCTCCATTTTTTTCAGTTTCTGGTTCTTTTTGTCGTCGTTTTTGTCGTCCAGGTTTTTCAGAGGTGTTTTGTTTGGGTTTTTTACAGCCTTGGCATGTTCAAGAGCGGCGGCCAGACTTTCGTTAGAGTCGGCAATCACCAAAGAAGTCTCATTGTCGGAGGTTTCTGAGCCAAACATAACGTTTTCAGCATAGTCGTTGAAACTCTTTTTCTTGTTTTTTTTCCTTACGTCTGGAGTGGAAGAGGAGATTTGCCCGGAAGTGATTTGCTGAAAGAGAAGATTGGCCGCATTGTCGTTGTCGAAGGGTTTGCGGATGAGAGAGACGGATTCGCTGCGCTTGGTAATAATTTTGTTGGATTTTTTTTTGGGTGAGACACTGTAATTATCTAGAAGAAAGAGCAGCGAATGAGAAAGAAAGCTTGCAATTCAATTTGAACTACCTGTGCTGTTTTGAAAAAGTTTTATTTTGAGCGAAGGAAGCGCGGGCTCAGGAGTGGAAACAGTAGGCGACTGAGAACGTTCGTGATAGTTGTCCAGAGGTAGTTCCTCGACCACACCATTGTCGTTGGACAATTTGATTTTGAGTTTTTTTTTAAGAGACCTTTCGGCTTCTTGTCCATTGCTGAGAACAGTGGGAGAAAGAAGTAGACTGTTGCGGTTGGGTTTGAGAGGAATAGTATCGCTGGTTTTCTCCAATTCCTCCATTTCGATTAGTTTGGCCGACTTTTTACGAACCCGTCCAGAACGAGAAACACTGGACACTTCACTAGTCATTTCGCACCCAAGACTGACCGCTGCACTGGTTTAGGAACAGTAGGAACAGATGGTTGAGCAAAAAGAACAAGAGGTCTTGTTCCTTAAGACTTAGCTGCACAACACTGCACAAATAGGTGAGTAAACACACACTGGCACCCGAGGAGCAGTAGATCACCAAGCATGGACAAGACACAACAAGACAACACAGTGAGGAGGAGATGCCGGATGGCGGGATTCGGGCACCGACTTAAGATTCAAACGTCTTAAGAAAATAAACAGTGGGGAGAGCAAACTTGATTTGCAACTGCTATTTGGCACCGTTTTGCCTGCAACAGCTTTTGTGTATTGCGGGCAAGCCGAGCGCGTTCGGCTCGCGGCTTTTTTCCTTCTCCATTTTCCAATTCAGCTTGTTTTGTGAATTTCTCGCCGAGCAGAAAAGAAGCAGCCGGTCTCCATTGCCATCTAATGGACTGGGTTGTGCTCAACTAAGCACGGCAGATGGCATCTGTGGTTCTGTTCACAAGTTTAGTTTTAAGATTTAGGTTTTACCTCAACATTTAAGATTGTTAAATCTTATTTCATTTACTTTTACTTTTGCCATTTACTTCTACTTTTGCCATTTACTTCTACTTTTGCCATTTCTACTTTTGCCATTTGCTTCTACTTCTGCCGCTTGCTTCTACTTCTGCCGCTTGCTTCTACTTCTGCCGCTTGCTTCTACTTCTGCCTCTTACTTCTACAAATCACTTCCAACATATCCACTTCCAACATTTCCAACCTAAATATTCACTTATAAGGGCATTTTTATTAATATTTAATTAAACAGAAAAAGACACTGATTTGTCATTTTTACAATGTTTGGAGAAAAGATGCCAACTCTGCAAAGATGTTTGTGCAAAGTTATTGGGACACGTTCAGGCAAGTGGCCACCAACACGTGCAAGATTTTGCATGAAAAGCAAACAACGGCTTGTTTGCACTTTGGTCGCTCGCAAAGAAACAAGCCAACAGATAACACAAGTAATGACAAAAAAATGACGGAACATAATGCAAATCAAAACTAAAATACAACGCAAGAATCACAAACCTTGAACAATTCATTCATAATTAACAAAGTAAAAATCAAAGCCATAGACCAGGTTAGAAGCACCGCAAACAGAATCCACTTTGTTCACTTGTTTTACTCTGAAATACACATATCCACAAAATATATAAAAAATATATTCAAAATATATACAAAATATATACAAAATATTTTCGAAATATAAACAAATTGTATACTAAATAAGCCAACTTTACCAGCATTTTCAATAATATTTTAAACAAACATAAAAAACACGCTTTCTGGACATATAAGAGCCCCATCAGTCTGTCTCCACGTGTATTTTCAATGGACATCTTCTCATCCTACCACACACGTGTGTCTGTGTTTTGGTTAGGACCTTTGGTTCCGGGGCGGGATGGCTTGTGTCAGAAACAATAAGGCCACCAAAATTTGTCTTTTACATTCATTTTGCACATTCACCGTCTTTCAACCAACCACTTGCCAACAAAAAGAGGTTTGTGCCTGCTTCCAATTTTACAGTTAGACCACTCTGTCAATTTTATTGGCTTTTCACCTTCCAATACTAGATAACACACATACACCGCCTTGCCAAAATAGTTTGCGATTTCTTGTTGACTAAATTCAAAAAAGTTAAGCCACGCTTTTTCATTTGCCTTATTAAATGAGCTTATCATAGCACAATTCAACATATTTACCACTGTTCAATAAAAACAAATATCTCCTCATTTGTTTTCACCAATTTATATATTGTACTTCTTCAAATTTTTCTCAAACTTCTCACAATAGTTTGTAATTTTTTATTTATGATCAGTTTAGTTCACTAATTTTTAACTTCAATTCATTTTTTGCATTTTTTTTTTAATTTTCAATTACTTTAGTTTGATTCACAAATAATTTTACCTTGTTAAAAAAGAATTTTATTTTTCAATTATGATTTTTTTTTCAACTTTTCTTTACGAACTAAATCTCAATTTTTTTTCAAAATGATAATAAACTTTAAATGCTTGAGTGAAAATAATGATTAAAATTTTAGTTTATAGTTATTAAAATTAAGCTAAAAAAATATAGAATATTTTTTTTATTAATAATAGCGTTGCATACAAGTCAATTTTAAGGTATGTATTTTTTTAATATTATAAAAATAAATTACTTGATTAGTTTTCAATTTTCAATTTAATTATAAATTACAAATAATGAAAAAAAACAAAAGTTAATAGTCTTGTAATAATTATTTGTATTATTTAGTTTTTATTTTAATTTTCAAAGCATATAAATTTTATTTGTATTTATTACGATTAATAACCTTAATAAAAGAATAAAATAATCAAAAAAATTACACAAACATTAAAAATTAAATTGATTTTATTTTTTATATTTAATCGTTATTTAAATAAATAATCAAGCTTTGACCTTACCAAAAAAACAAAAAAAAACAAAAAAAAAAAAACACCAAAATATTAACATACTAATTAAATAAAGTAAAAATAAAAATTTAAAATGAAAATTAAGCAAAAAAATTGATACAAAGTATTCATGGTATAAAAGTTTTTAATTCATACTGCTTGACAAAAGATCAAAAAAAAACTTGACATAAGTAAGTGTATCATTTGCAGAAGAGTGATTCAATTATGTAAATTATTGCGTTTGGTCATTTGCATACCTGAACTGGTTTGACATTGTAATAGCTTTTCACACTGAATTTACTTTGTTTTTCTTCATTTGTTTGAAATAATATTTTTAATTATTTTACTCCTTAGCTAAGATTATTTTTTTTTTATTCCAAGCGTATTGTGACTTATAAGTTATTCCATTTTTAAACACATTTAACATGATCATTTTCATATTAGTAAATTAATATGCAAGTTTTTTGCAATCTTAATTAAATTTGCTAATTCCGTCAAGACATTTTTTTTTTAAGATTTTGATACATTTTTTTTTTAAATTGTTTTTTTATTTTATTATTTTAGAATAATTTTTCGATATATTATGTTTTAACGTTTAGTAACTTATGTTTTGTTTTGAAAAACTATTTTTATAAAAAGATTTTTAAAAAATCTTTCTAGTTAATTTTGATTTAAATTTTTTAAACATATTTTATCCTTTAAAAGCTATTAAATTGTCAAAAATGTTTCTATTCTAAATTCTATTAACTATTAAGTCTATGATTCTTTCAAACTAAAAAAAAATTTTTGATGAGTTCTAGTGTAAGTTTTTTTTTTTTTAAACATTTAAAAAGATTGTAAATGAACAAATAAAAAAAAAATAGCAAATAAATACTTACTGTCTAGATTATATTTGATTAAAACTGGATTAAAATTGGATTAATAGTTGATAAAAAAAGGATTTAAATTAGATTAAAATAAATTGAAAATTGTTTATGTCAAATGCATTTGTTTGATAAAAAAGTTTTTGTTTAAAATTTTTACTAGTTTTGCTGTGTGTTTATGGCTTTAAAGGATTAAAATGCGTATTTTATTTACGCAAAAAAAAATTTCCAATAAGACCTGTAAATTTAGCTGAACAAAAGACATTGTGGTTTATGAAATAGGACTACAAAAGATGTGAATGCAATCAATTGCTACTAAGAAAAAGATGATCACTAATGGGTGGATTTTTATGCTAAAGACCTGAGGTGTTTGTACATAACAAAACCAATTGTTTACTGTTTCTTTAAGTTATTTATACTTGTTTTTGCTTTTTTGTCTTTTATATTTTCGATACAAATTTATCTTTTTGTTTATTATTTTTTCATATTAACAATAATTTTTATCTCGCATTTATTTCATAATTTTTTTTTGTACTTTTCTTTAAATTTTCAACTTTTATATTATTTTACCAATTTATTTTTGGAATAATTTATATTTTTAAGATTCTTTTTATTGCATTTTTTTAAATAGATATTTAAGATAATCCGTTTTGTTTGTTTATTAAATTAATACGTTTGTTTTGAATTATTTTGCGTAACATTTTTTTTTAAATGTTTATAAAATATTTAGTTAATTTAAACACGTTTTTTCATGTTTGACTTATTTAAAAAAAAAAAATTGTAATCGCTTGTTGAAAATATTTTAAGAATAAAACTATATATATTTTTTAAAAAAATTTAATTAAAAAAAAATTTTTAAGAAAAATGAATAAAAAAGTTATACAAAATTTGTTAAATTATTTTTTAAACTAGTGTCATATTTCCCACAATCTATACAATTTAATTATTTTGCAACATTTACATATTTACGCACGGTTAAGCATTATTAGTATAAATTTAATAGTACTAAAACTATGTTTTAGACTGATTGATTGTTAATTAAAAATAGCTTGAAAACAAGATTAGTCAAATTATTTTCTAGCTGTTTATTTTTATTAGGCAAAATAACTTTTTTTTTTTACATAAATATTAACTAAACAAAGCATTTGTTTAAGAAATGACTAATTGAAATATTATCAAAATATTCAATAAAAAAAAAAATAAACAATGAGAAACATTGACAAAATTTTAAATAAACAATTTTTTAAATACAAAAAAAAAATTATTAACAATTTCAATTTTTTTAATTAAAAATATTATTTTTTTTTTTTTAACATTGTAGTACTATTTTCAGCTTTATTTTCATAACTAAATAAAATCATAAAAAAATAAAATATTGAAAATGTATTTGATTTTGAAAAATTTGATTTACTTATTGATCTAGTTTTATTACTCAAATATTCTTATTGAACAGAAAAAGTAGATTAAGATCAATTTTTTGTCTATAAGAAACAAAATCGTTGATCTATATATTTTAGCCAGATGGGTACAGTCACAATGATCTTGGTCAAAATTTAACATGCCTGAAAAATGGTCCAAACATTGGAGACTAATCATCAGTTCGCTAAACATCTTTTTCGTCTTTTTGAGCATCGTTTATTGGATTAAACACCAAACACAAACACTCTGTATTAGACCAATGTATTTATCACTTTTTCAATGCATTCACATAAAAGGCAAAATAAAAAGGGCGTAAAATGGTTGAAAATTGTGATTCTGGTCTGTTACCAAAAATTATCCTGTTTGGATTGCCTGATTAGATCCTATTGTTTTGTTATCAAAATTTTAGCTTTTTTTCAGTTGAATTCATTTTTCTTTTCAAAATTTTTTTTTTTAAACAAAAAACAAGTTAAAAAAAACAAGTAAAAAAATTTTTACTTAAAAATTTTAATTTTAAGTACAAAATGATTTGCATCAAAGAAAATATTTTGTTTTGCTCTATTTTTTATTTTATTTTTCCAAAGGCCAGTTAGTACTTTTAAACAGTGGACAAATTTTTATGAAAAATTCAAAATATAAATTGTTAAATTTACAATTTTTATTTGAATTTTTTATTATTTTTTTGGTTTTTTATTTAAATTATTTTCTTGTAGAATTTAAATCTATAGAGTGATAGATAAAACAAATAGGTTTAGCTAAAAATATTTTTTTAAATTTTAATTTTTACAAAAAACTTGGTAACGTTATTGTTTAACCATTGATGTGTTTAGTTTTTTATTTTTTTAGATTCAGAATCGATGAACAAAAAATTAATCAAAATTGTCATAAATAAAAAGAATAAATCAAATCAAGATTAAATTTTTTTTTTTTAATATTAAAATTGCAATTTAAATAGTTTGGTTTATTTTAAAAAATTTATCTATAAGAACTTTGGTAATAACAAAAAAATTTAATAGTAAAAGTTTAAATAATAAAAAGTGTGGCTTACAATTAGCTTAAATTACATTGCTTTTATCAAATGGTGATGATGAGCCTTGCTTGACAGGCAACTGTAGTGCATTGAAAAAATCATATATTTGAAACATTATTGAACTGGTGATTGAAAAAGAGAGATGATAGAAACAGAGGTGATAAAGTTTGGAGATTTTTTGGATTGAACAAGACCAGGTCTTGCATGTGAATGATGTGATGGCGCGTGTAAAATGTTTCTAATACACTGGCCTTAGTGTTTTTTATTTTATATTTTTTTATTTTTCATTTTTTTTTTCTACTTTGTGCCATTTTATTGCCTCAGGTGATGTTTGCATTGTAATTATTGCCATTGCTGTTTATTCCTATGCAACGGTTAGCAAAATGATTTTGCCTGGCGAATAAGCGTTAGTTTGAAGCTGGACTGGGCTAAAATACTAGCAGTTAGACACGGGTCGGTCCTGCAAATGAGTGCAATCATTTTTTCTTCATTTTTCATCTTTTTTCTTCTTTTTTCTTCAATTTTTTATCTTTACTTACTTTTTTTTATACTTTTTCTTGATTTTTTTTTCTTATTATTCAATTTATTTTTTTTCTAAGAATAAAAAAGACAAATTTATACTATATAAAATAGCTTAAAAAAACTTATTAACGTATAGTCTTTAATTGGTTATTGAAATTCACCTGTTCATCATCTAGATAAATAGTTTATTGTTGGCGTTAATTTAAAATTAAAATATCATAATTTTATAGCAAAATTATTTACAAGTTTTGGAAAACAACCTTATTTTATTTATTTAATTGAAAAAAAAAACCTGAAATTACTTTTTATGATGAGTTAATTTAAATTTGTTTTCAAAACATTCGTGAACGTTTTCGATCGTTTTTGAGTTGTTTGTCAAAAAAAATAAATTTTAAAATTGTTAGTTATTTTCATATATTTTTTTTTGACCAAAGACACAAAAATCTTGATTATTTTTTAGCTTTAACTTTTCATTACAATCGATGAAGGAACTGATGAAACGTGAGCAGATCAAGCTCTAATCATTAACACACATTTACTTTAAATGTACACCTTTATTGCATTTAAATCATTTGGGTTTATTATTATTAAATTATATATATAATAATAAATAATAGAAAAAAAATAAAATAGCAACATTTATTGCTTTTATTTTGCTATAAAATCATTTATTAGCATACATTAAGAAGCTTAAATTGCCGACACAACATCGTCTTCAATTTATTACACTTGTATACACGAAACTAATTCGCTTACAAGATCGTTTAATAAATATATTTATAATCGTTTTGATTATGAACTAATTTGAATTATTACTATTTTTTGTTTTAGTTTGTTTGATTTCGCGTTTTTACATTTATTTTTTGTAATTTAAACTTTGTTCATTTATCACGAATCGGTCGTCAATGTTCGATCATATCGATTGTGTCGATTATTAGTTTACATGTAAATGTTGAAAAAAAAAATTAAAAACCCAAGCAATTTTGCACAACATCGTTCATTGAGTAAGCTCATCAATAGCAAAAAGATGAGTTTAGATGAGCAAATGCAGATGATAATGTGTGGCGTTGTCATGGATATGCCACACACTTGGTTCATAAGCATTGTTATCTATTGACCTGCACCGGATCAGCTTGTTCATCATCATTGCCACAGACATTTAAACGACATATAAACGACAAGCTATATGAGTATTCAGTCTTTGTATAACCTGAGATATATAAATGGTATATATTTATATATTTGTCCAAATACATGTGTGTGATTATCGAAGTTGAGCTTTAATTTGTCCTCAGGCGTTTTCAGTCAGAAAGAACAGTTCATTTTTGGCTTGCGTTTTTCCGTTTTTTTTTTTCTCTACTTCTCATTTTGCTTTTTGTGCCTTTATTTTTTAGCAGGTTTTTTCTATTCATTTTATTTGATTTTTTTCATTTCAAGTTTTCCTTTTTTGCTTTCGTATTTCATTTTCCAGTGAATAGTCTTGTGTGAAACCAGTGGTTAGCAGTGAGACCAAAGTGTGTATAAGCAAAAGATGTTTTATTCGATCGTTTGATATATTCAAAACACTAGAAGTTCGAGTGCTTGTTCTCTTGTAAACAAGGAATATTTTAAAAAAAATAATATATAAAATAAAATAAATATATATTGAAAACTGTTTAAGCAAATATGTCAAGCAATACTTTGTTAAATTTATTTTGTCAACTGGATTAACAAAAAAAATTGCTTTTTAAATATATACACAAACTTGTAAAGACATTAAAATAAGGTTTTTTTCTTAACTTGAATCGGTTATGAAACTTTAAGAAGTTTTCTCTTCATTGATCTGCTCATTGATGAAAATCTTAAATCTAAACTTATAATAAAAATAGCAGAAATTTATTTTATCATCTTTAAACTTGATCAACTTGAAAATTGGTAGTTTGTAAATTCTATTCAGTATTTGCATTGCAGTCAAAACACTGCGCAGGCCTTTTAATTAGCAAATCCTACTACTAATGTAAAGGGTGTGTAGAATGAGTTCGAATCGAAACATTGGTGACAACTTCAGTCAAACTAGGCTGGTTTATGTAGCTAGCGGCCTTATATTGTACCAAGTCTATATATGGTTTTTTTTGTAGATGGTTTAAAAATGCTGACTTACTATTGGCACTAGTTTTTCATGACTTGCATTGGCTGCCATTGTATCAAAATGCTTTTTTCAATGTTGGGTTTGGCTTCGCATCAATTTGAGTTGTTTTGACTTTCTAGAACCTGTGGTTGCGCCTGTTTTAATATGCTATTGGCTAAACTCGGCTTTTACTCTAGAATCAGACTAGCTATTGCGTCGAATCTGGTTCTAATTTGGACGTCCCATTGTAAACGCCTTCAGGCCCATTTGATAAACGACGCAAACGCAATTTAGGCCATACTTGTTTGAACCTAGGTCTATGAAAAATTTGTTCATCACACAGCTTGAGATTCGTACTACTTGCAGCCAGTGTACTGGCGTAAAGTTTTTTAAATATTCGTGCAAATAGCCGGGCCTTTAGGCCAACTTTTTGTATCAAAATCAATAGATAAACTTTTTCCGATTGAATCGGTTGTAATACAGTAAGCACGCTTGCTAGCCATTGTTTATGTGTACTCAGTTTTTGGAGCTGATCATTTCTTTTTCAGTATTTTCCGGCCAAATGGTCAAATAGTTTATCTAATGACCAAAACTTAAGATTGTATTTGTTTTAAAAAAAAAAATTATTTTCTTAAAAATAATTATAACTAAAGTTTGCTTTAGCTAATTATCAATAATTGATCTAATTTTTGGTGATAAAATCAGTTTAATTTTAATCAAAGTAAAGTTGTGCTGTTTTAAACTTAATCTTATTTTTTAAAAGTTTGATTCTACCGATTTGAAATTCAATGACTGGTAAATATGATAAATTTTTTTATTTTTAATTAATTTATTTTTTAAGTGTTCCACTTATCACATTTTTATTTTATGCATTTCCAGTGTGATTTGTGAGAAAATGTTAAACAAAATGATAGTTTATGTGAATTTTTAATTAATATCAATTTCAATGCTAAGCGCCGAACGATAAAATTACATGAACTTAAAAATGCAATTATATTAACCAAAGTAATTTTTTCAAAGGATGAAATGTCATAAAAAATTTGCATTAAATGAAATATTGACCAGATAATGATTAGTTTGCGTGATTAATAATTTAAATGGAGTTAAATTTTAAACTAGCTAGTTATTTAATTAATATTTAAATTGTGAACATCATTTTAATAACAATTCTTTTTAAATACGATTGGGTAATAATTATACAAAAGAAAATTATCAAAAAAGATTTATAAAACTGTTGAAAATATAAATTTTTAATATAGTTATAAAACAGTAAATAAAACTTAAGATTTACAAAAATAATAGATTACGTTTTTAAGCTAATAATAATTTAGTCATGAAAGTTAAATGAAATTCAAAAAAGTAAGCTAAATATTTTTTAAATAGTAAAAGCTTATTAAATTAGATATTAATATTCTGGGCATATGTAATAGAAATTGCTTTGAAACTAGTTATCAAAATGAAAAATCTTTAGGTATTTTTGGTGATATATGAATGTAATTTAAGGTGAACATTAAGGAAATTAATTTAAAAGAAATGTTTGCCATTATAAACTTTTTAGCTTAAAGGCTATATTTTGTATTTTATTTAGTACTATTTAAGATGCTTTTAGATTTTTAAATCCTTGTTAAGACTCTTTAAATGTTATCTTAAAAATAATTTTAATAATTTTTTCAAGTATATATAAATAGATATTAACATAAATATAGTTAATATTTATTTTATTACTTTGTAAACTTATTTATAGTTAATTATAAATAAATTGAAATTTCACGGTACAACTTTTTTTTTTTATTTAAAACAGTTAAATAAAAATAAAATATTATTTATACAAATTTTATATATATATGTATTTTGTAAATATAATAAATCAAAATTTATGTTAAGTTTAATTTATATTAAAATATTTTTTTATTTTATTCCTAATTGCTGAAATTTAATAAATATATAACAATAATTGTATTTAAAATTTTTTAAAAATTTATTTCTAATTAATATTTTTTATTTTAGAATCATCCAAATTTACATAAGGGTGCAAATAATATAATTTATAATTTATTGTGATTTTTTTTTTTATTAATGACATCATTATAATTTTAGATTTAAATAGAATTTATTTAATTTATTTTCTAATATATATTTAAGATATGTAATATCTTTATTTTTTGACATATATTTAGATAATGTAATTTTTTTTTTAAATTTTTAAAATGATACTGTTTAGTGCTTTCTTATTTTATTTTTTAAAAATATTTTTGTTGTTTAATTTAAATTTAATCTAGTTCAAAATGACAGATTATCAAGACTGACTTAAAAAAAATTTTTTTTATGTGTATTTTTAAAATTAAAATTTTAATTATAAAAATCATATTAAAATGTTATTTTAAAAGTGTAATTTTTCCATTATATAATTAGTAATGTAAAATGATTTTCTTAATTTTATTAAAGTGTTTTAATAAATGGATTAATTTTCTTAACATAATTTGATTCTCAAGCAACTAGGATCTTTTCAAGCTGCAAATTATTTATTTATTTTATTTAAAGTGTAATTGTAATTTCATTTTTTAAATTCGGTAACATCTAAGAAAGTTGCATAAAGCCTTAATTAAAAAAGCAAATAATAATTGATTAATAAGTTTAAAATAAAAAAAAAAGTATTTAATAAAAATGTATTTGCATCATCATCAACGTAAACCAGATCACAGTTTTTTAGCATTAGAATCTTGTGCATGGCAGGTAAGTAAATTTTCAATTTAATTTAAAATCAAAACACGCTTAATTATAGTTTGACTAATTAATTTGACTTGTGATCAATATTAAAAACAATTATTTTTACCTCGATTTATTAATATTTGTTAAATAAATAATAAAAATTACAATTAAATTCAAAACAAAATAAAATTAAAAATTAAATAAATAATTTTTTTTTAATAAAATTTATATTAGTAACAATATGTTTTATTTGAAAATTTATTAACAATAAATATGTATGAATTTTAATTTTTTTTTGGAACTTATTTATATTTATTTTCAATATATACATTTTTTTTTATTAGCAAAAGTGTTTAAAACATAAGTTAGGTCATAATCGGTATGACTCACAGTATATAACATTTTAATACTTGATCTGATAATAAGTCACATCATGATTTTTACTGATCAGGTTATTTAATTTAACCTGTTTAATTTATATAATATTTTTATAAACAGCTCTTCTCTAAATTAAAAAAAAATTTTTGTCTGTCGCATAAGACTGACACTTTCCAAAATAACCACACACAACCTTGGTTTTTAAATACATTTTTTAATTCAATTTTTGTTATAAATATCTATTTTGTTTGTCCCGTGATGAGCTTTTTAAAGTATTACTAAGATGACCTGCTGTTTTTACTTATCTTCTAATGAATTTTTTTTTTAATTAAGAAAAAAAAAGATCTTGCTATAATATTTTTTTGAAAAAGTTTGACATTGTTTTCATATGTTTAACATTTAATCCGGATTAAATTTAAACTTGTTTATTTTAAGATTTTTGTTAATTTTATTGAATGTTTTAGTATTTTTTTATTTTTTAATTTTTATAATTTTAGTTAAATAGATTTTTTTTAATTTTATGAATATTTATTTTGATTGAGTGTGCTCTAAAAAATTGAAAAAATATTTTTTTATAAAATAGAATATGTTATAATAAAATTTGAATATATTTGGATCAATTTTATATAATAACAATTTTCAAGTTTAAAATTTTAAAATTTTTTATGTTATTAAAATTAATAATTAATAATTTGCCTGTGAGTTTTTTCCAGATGGTTAAGCATTTAAAATTCTCATATTTATTTAAACGGTAACAATCAAAAGGTATTAAAAAAAAGTATTAATCCATAAATAACATGTATAATAATACAAACTTTTTATTTTGTTTTGCAAATTCTATAAATATGTAAACAAATTGAAATCTTAGCATGTCAATAATAATATAAGAGTACTTGAATCTTTTTTTTTGCGGTTTTATTTGTTTACTATTTAGATTTTTTTCTAATCCAACAGATTTTGAACTGCTTAATCTTGAAATAGGCTGACCAGTGTCAATTGCACTTGACACAATTTTGGTCACACGTGTCCAGTTAATCTTTTGTAGTCATTGACATTTCTATTGGTCTGGATTATAAGCTATAACACTAAAATTTTTTTTATTACAATATTCAATTTTTAAGTTAGTTTTCTTAATATTTATTTTATTTTATTTTATTTTATTTTATTTTATTTTATTTTATTTTATTTTATTTTATTTTATTTTATTTTATTTTATTTTATTTTATTTTATTTTATTTTATTTTATTTTATTTTATTTTATTTTATTTTATTTTATTTTATTTTATTTTATTTTATTTTATTTTATTTTATTTTATTTTATTTTATTTTATTTTATTTTATTTTATTTTATTTTATTTTATTTTATTTTATTTTATTTTATTTTATTTTATTTTATTTTATTTTATTTTATTTTATTTTATTTTATTTTATTTTATTTTATTTTAATTTTATTTTATTTTATTTTATTTTATTAATGAATTTTTAATACTACAAAAATTGTTGACTTTATACATTTAAATTATATTAATGCATGTTATTTTTAGTTTTTTTATTTATTTTTTATAAGTGAGTCAATTTAGTAGATTAAATTAATATTTATTTAACAGGTTTAATTATAGTTAATATTTTTTACCTTAATTATCAAATAATTATAATTAAAAATAATTTTTTGTTTTAGTTTTTGTTTGAATAAATTTTATTTAATTAAAAAATTAATTTTTTTTTTAAATTTCTTTATAAATATTTATATATATTTTTATTTATAAATATTTTTATATAAATATATATTTATTAACGTTGTTAAAATATGTTGATTTGTATTCAAAAAACGAATTTTTTGTACAAGTATGAAAAATTAAGATATAATTCTTTTTAATGTTTTAAAAAAATTGTTACAATATAAAATTTTTTTTTAAAAAGACAAGGGCATGAGAAATAAATTATTTTAGTTTTATTAATAATAGTAAATGAATTGATTAAAAATTATAAAATGATGCTTAACACTTTTGAAAAAAAAAATAAAGCGTTTTTTTTTTTAAATGATTTCTTAATTTTCATAATAAAATCTTTAAATTTTAGTTTGTTTTTAAGCTTTTTAAGATTTATTCATAATTCAAAAAATATTTTAAAATATATATTTTTGAAATTGCATCTATAATTTGTTAGTTTCATTTAAATTATTCTAGTATTATAATAATTTTTACTTTTAAAAAGTTGTTTTTGATTTGTTAAATAAAAAAAACATGATTTTAATGTTTTATTTGGATCATTTTTACATAATGATTTGTTTTAAATTGATTATTTTTTATTTAATGTTTTTATTTTATTTTTAATTGTACTTTGCACCTTTCAGATTAAAATTTTAATTTTAAATCTTTTTTTAGTGATAAATTATTTTTTTTAATCGATTATTAATACAATTCAAATGAATCTAAAATTATGTCTTATAATATCAATTTTAAATTTTTTATTTTATTTTTAAATTTTATTTAAATTCAATATTAAAAATATGTATATTTATTGAGAATTTATTTATTTTTTATTTATAAAATTAAGTTAATTATTATAATTGACTTAGAATTGAATATTTTTTTTTGATTCACTTGTATAAATTTAAAATTTTTATTTAGTTTTTTTTTATTGTTAATGGCAATTTTTTAACTTTATTAATTTTACAGTGTTTTTTTTTTAATTCAATTTTATTATATTTTTTATTTGTTCTTATTACATTAATTAATTTTTTTTTAATATAATTAATTGATTGTTATTTTATCTTTATACATGTTTCTATTCATTTTTTAATATTTTTTATTTTATTTTTTAAACGAAATAATTTTATTGTTAAAATACATTTTAAAAAATTAATAATGTATATATCAATATATGTATTGACGTTTTTAATTATTTAATTGTACTAAAAAATCTATTTAATATAATTTTTTTAAAACATTTTAAAAATTTTAATTATTTTTTTTTAATATTTTTATTGATCATAATATAATTTTTTTTATTAGTTAGGAATTTAATTTTTGACATTAAGAAACTTAAAAACATGTAAACAATTTATTTTTTAAGTCATTGAAAACAATTAAAACATTAACAAAAACAATACATCAAGTTTTAATAGCTAATTGTGTGCATCTTAAATAAAGTATTTAAAATTTTTACTATTTTAAATCAGAACAAAATTGTTAATAAGTTTTTACGAATTTTTTTGCTTTTTTTCACTATAATTTGTCGATTTATTTTTTATCCTGTAAAACGTTTATTTTTTAAACGATTACCTAAAAGTATAAATTAATTTTATGTTTGATAAACATTTAAAGCAGTTTTATGCCAATATTTATAATTTATTAATTGAAATTTTTAAAAAAGAATTTAATTTATAATTATATATAAATATTTAAAATACATTTTTTTATAAAAATTTAGTTAATTTAGTTGAATTTAGTTAATTCACATTGTTAAAAAAAATATAATTTATTCTAAAAAAAATTGATACAAATTTTTAATTAAAATATTTGTTTTTCTAATTAATAAATCTTATATAATAATAACTTGACAATAATTTAAAAATAATTTAAATTTTAATTTAAACTCTAATAAAAATTATTTTATTTTATGTATTTATGATTTTAAAGTTACCTTTAATTTTTAATTTAAATCTTTAAAAATATTAACTATAAAATAATTTATTTTTTGTGTTTTTATATTACAAAAAAATTTTAAATTACTCAGATTAAATAAATTTAGATATTGATTTTAAGTATTGCTCACTCAATTAAATTTGCTCATTTTCTATGTGTAAATGACAGTTTTTTTAGTTTTTAGAAAAGTTTTTTAAACTAAACTTTTCTAAAGTGTGTTTAAGATGTGCCTGTAAATCGGCAAAATTTTTCATTTTTTTTTTTTGATCCCGAGAGAGTTTAACTGCAAACGCCAAATTTGATGGTATAATTTGACATGCGCAATAAGCACAAAACTAACTCACATTGTTCACCGTTTATCTTCTATAAAAGCAATTCGGTTTTGAACCTTTGGGTTTATAGGTTTAGTTTGATACAAACTTAAAAGCCGGACACCATTGGTATAGTTTGCTAAAAACCAATCTGCACAACACTTTGTTTTTCGTTTGTTTCCAATTTTTTATTATTTTTTTCTGTTTTCAATTTTTTATAATTTTTTTTTCTTACATCTTGTTGCTACGATTGGATTTATTTTTGACATTTGAAATATATTTATTTATTTTGTTTTTTGCATGTTCTATTTTTTTTTGTATTTGAAAAAAATTTAAATGTAGCAAAGCGATTCAAATATATTTGCCTATGTGTTGACCTTAAATGTGCAAAAAGCTTTAAAATTTTTCTTGAATATTTTTTCTTTAACAACGTTTACTTAAATATAGCTACCATCATACAAATAGTATCTAGTAATAGCCAACTATTACTTGATCTTGTTCATCAATTTTACTTACTAAATGTTGGTCATATTTTTTAGTTACTATAAGAACTCGTGTTTCAAAATTTAATTGCATTCAAGATAAAAATTGCTTTATAGGATAAAAAAAAATGAATGCAAAAATAATGATATATAAAATATTGTGATTAAGAAAACATATAAGTACATAGTTAAGTTGAATAAAAATATTAAATTTAATTTTTTTTTTAATTTTTTATAAATTTTTAAAAATATAATAGATTAAAAATAAATTTAGTTTTTTAAAATGTAAAATTTATTAAACAATAATTAATTTAAATTTTTATTTAAAAAATTTTAATTTATTTAAATTTGTGAAATTAAAAAACATATATCTTAAAGTCAACATATGAAAATAAAAAATCAAATAAAAGTTGATAAAATAAGTTATTACGCAATTATTGTTACTAATAATCAAATTTTAGTTTTAGTCAAATTATATATATATAAGATAATTAGATTTATATTGTCCAATCACAAACTTAGTTATTTAAGTCAATTGATAATACATTAATTTTTTTACGATTGTTTTAAGTTGTATAATAGATAAATTTTTTTTTTTTAATTTTTTTTATTAAAAAACATTACTTTGTTTATTTTATTTAAGAAATAAATAAAAAAAATAGTTTAATATTTGAAAATACTTTTTTATTGTTATATTTAGTAATTTTTACAATCTTTTCAACCCTATAAATAAAAAAATAAATTTAAAAAAAAATTTTATAAATTGTTTTAATAAAAATAATAGTTTTTATTTTATTCACTTAAATTATTACATTTTTTGAAAATTTTTTCATTTAATTTTTATGTAGTTTTGTCTTAAAATTGTATCCTTAAATTTACATTGATTTTACTTTTTCAAAACATATTATTTTTATAATTTGAAAAAATGAATAATTAAAGAATAAAATAAATAAATAATTTGTAAAAAATACAAATCATTAAATCCTGAATTATAAAAAAAACTAATGAAAAAAAAATTTTGGTTGCAAAAAATTGACAAGTTAGTTTTTTGTTGAATTGTCAATGGTTTAATAAAATATTCAAAAATTGATCTAAAATTTAAGTTAAAAATTTTTGATCTGATTAGAAACTCGTATAAACAATTTGAGGCATTTGAAATTGATCAACAGCAGGTTGATTTTTGTCTTTGGCTAAGGTCGTTTGCCCGATGGCAAATCTAGTCATTCACAGAAGTCAAACCACATATTGAACAGTAAACGTATAATGAAATGAACAGAATAATCTGTAAAAAATTAGTTTATATTTTTTTGTTTTTAAATTTTTTTTTTTAGTTTTTATTTTTACGTCAAATCAATCAGAAAGATTTTAAACATTTTTTGTCTTGAATCAATTTTTTTTTATATTTTTTAAATTATTTGTTTTTTTTTGCAATTTTATTTTTTTGACTTGATTATTTTTTTTAATGTTTTTTGTTTTGATCAGTTTGTAAAACGTGTGCACTATTGCGTGTATTGATTATAGAAATAGATAAATATATTTTGAAAAGCAAAATGGCGCAAAATCTTATTTATGGCAGGTTAAGAAAAAAAGCAAAATGTCTTTGAAAAACAAAATAATAACTGCCTAAGGCAATTTTATCGAATAGCCAATCAAAGTCAGATTTTGCATTTTAAAAATTTGAAATTTGCGCTAAATTTAGTCAATATAAATTTGTACTTAATTTTTTTATTTTAAAATTAAATTCTTCTTTTTTTTAAATACATTTGAATATCTAATTATGTAAATTAAAAAAAAAACCAATTTAAATAAATAATATTTTATGAAAGTATTTTATGAATATTTATAAAATCAAATTTTGTAATCTAACTTATTAATAAAGATATTAATGATGACAAATTAATTGGACATTTAAATGATGTTTATATATAGAAATTTATTGAAATTTTAAATTATTTATATATCTAAAATATAATATATTAGTTAATTTTTAATAGATAAAATTTTAGTAAAAATTAACGTTCTTATATTTTTGAAAATTTAATGAAGGCAATTTAAACAAATTCAGTTTTAATTTTCTAGTAGTTGAAAGTGCATAATTGTGTAATTGAAGCAAAACAAAAATAAAAAAGGAAGGAAAAAATAGAAAATTAGTAAAAAAAATAAACATTTTTTTAATATGTTGCAAATCACAGGTATAAAAGAATGTATCAATTGCAGTTTGTTTGACAAACTGTGTGTACAAGTCATTTGTCGTGCGATTTGATACTTGTGGTTTTTTGAAAACTGAATAGACGACCAGGTAAATTGCCACAGGCCAATTTTCAAACAATAGCTCTTGTGTTCAAAGCTTGAAATCGAAAAGTAACCGCACAACTGTTGGCATCAAATGGCCTTGTTTTGGCCTGTTGCACTTTGTTCTCAAGCTAGTTCAATCTGATCAACTGTGAAATTAAACATTTCTACAATAATTGTAACATTTTATCTGGTTTTACACCTTTTGTTTGTTCACAATTTGTTAAAACTGTTTTTCCGTTATTTTCACACCTTACATACTTGATACATTAAACTTAAATTTGGCGAAAAATAGCAAACAAATCAAGCAAATAATTATTTTATTTTGAAAAATTTATTTAACTAAACAAATTTTTTTAATAATTGTGCTTAGCTGTTTTAAATTAAAGTTTTAACTGAATTCAGATTAATGAATGTTCAGATATGCTAGTAATAAATGTTTATTTCTTGCTTCATTTATTTTTAAATATTTATAATGTTTTAGTAATAATTTATTTCAGATTTATTACTTAATTTATTAATAATTATTTGATAAAAAATAAATTAATCTAATTTATATGTAATAATTGTTTTTATTTAATTATTAATTCAAATTAATTTCTAATAAAATATTTTGGTTTTTATAAAAACATAATTATTGATTGTTTCTTAATTTTAATAATTGTGACAATATAAATTTGAGGTATTTAATTTTTTTTGCTAATTTTATTAAGATTTTATTTCTAAAATTTACTAACAAGTTTCTTTTACTTACTATATTCAAGCAGCCGTTGATTATAAATGCAGATGATAGTCAAATTGTGTAGTTTTATATGCAAATTGTAAAAGATTTGTCTGATTGTTTTTTCCGATTAACAAAAATGCAAATTATGTCAAATTTAAATTTAGACAAGTTTAGGATAGATAAAAATGAAATAATGATATTTTGATCAAACTTTGATGGTTAGATTTGTATCATTTTAATCAATTTTTCAACTCATCATATGTTAATTCAATGTGCTTTATCGCTTTATTATCTTATTTTAAGAATAAAATTTTTTTTTTAACATAGATTTAACTCAGATTACTTTTTAGATCTATAAGTTTAATTTTTAGTTTTTTAATCATTTTTTTCGATTTCCTGTCTAAAGCAGACTAATCAATTTAATAATGGGTTTAAATAAAAAAAAAAAAAATTATAAAAAATCTGTTTGAATTTATTTTAGTAAATTTTCGAATAAACGTTGAATTAAAAAAAAAAATTGGGAGCTAATATTAAATTTGTTTAAAATGAAGTAAAATTTGTAAAATGGTTTCATTAGAAGTTTCAAAAGTGACATAAGTGAGAACAAGGTCAATCTGTTACTGATTAAAATAACACTTATCATTGCTAAGTGTGTATAAGTGTAAATGATTAAAATCAAAAAAGTTTAAGCCTATATTTCGACCTTGTGTAGACCTTTTTCAAAACAATAGTTTGTATGTACTCTATTCTATTTTAGTTTAAACTATTCAAAAAGCTTTCAGATTTTGTCTCCGATATGTTCAATATTGTGAGCTACTATATTTTAGATAATTTTTTTAAGCTTTATAAAACTGGAGTTTGCTGGTATATTGCTTATTATAAATATATCAGTTCAATAAATTGAAAAGCAAACTTTTGCATTATGTAATTTATATACAGTATAAAGGTGCGTAATTTGGATATACTATGCAAATCTTATAGTATCGTTCATTTTTTAATTGTGTTTTTAGAAGATCATTACACGATCTGCTTATTTTGATCTTTTTCATGTTCAAAGTGGCTCCAGATTGGCTGTGTGAACTAGCACCCTGCGGTGAAACAGTCTATTTAGTTCAATGACAAAAGAGTCCATCTTTTAAATTTTCTTTTGCTGCTTTTAAAATTTTTTGGTTATTGCTATTAATCTACACGTGTACTACTCAATTAATCAGCTGGACATTGTTTAAGAAAAATGTTAAAAAAAAAATTTTAATAAACATAATATTTATTTTACATTCAAAAAAATAAAATTGCTTAATTTTTTAAACTTTTAAGCATGTATATATGAAAATTAAAATATCTTGTTTCTAATTTTTTCTAATTACGTTAAACGGAAATTACTTGTTTAAATTAATTAAAATTTTTATTGTTTAATTAAACCACATAACTGGTGACATTAAATATTTTATTAATTTAATATGAAAATTAGATCTTCAAAATAATGTATTAAAAAAAATCAACTAAAAGCATAAGCATTTGAAATAGAGTTTAAACAATTCAGATTTATTTAAATTTTAAATGCATTTTAGAAATGAACACGTGCTCATACTTTTTAGTTTAAATTAAACTATAAATCTAAAACATACATTCGCTTTATATGTTACAAAATTGGTAGAGTTTGTTGATATTATTTGTAAAATAAAAAATATTGAAAAAAACAAAATATGTAAAAATTGCAATTATTTTGGCATGTGTAAAATTTACGTTTTTAATTCGTGTTATAATCAAATGCAAGATGTTCATCAAATACTGTTCATCAAAGATGCACTAATAGGAACGTGCTGAAACACGTGTTTATTTTACTTCCTGTAGTCAAAGTTTATTTTTGAATAATTTTTTATTTACCACCATTTTGATTGTAATTGTATTATTTTTCTTTATTTTCTAATTTTATATTGTCTTTTATTTTAATATTTTTTTTTGTTTTGAAGATTTTATTTTTTCATTTATATTTTGCTAAAACTTTTTAATTTAAATATATAAATTTAAATAGAACATTTTTTTTATACTGTATTTTTTATTTAATCCATGTTAAACTAAATTGTACTAATTATATTTAAAAAACAAAATTGTTTTTCTAAAATAAAATAGTTTTAATTATTTTTTAATCAATTTTAATTTGTAAAGTTTAATTTGATTGAAAGAATTTTTTATAAAAATTTTAGATGTATTAGCTATTTTATATTTATATTATTTAACCAAACAAATTTTATGATGGAAAATATTATTTTTGCAAATATCGAACATCGAACTGTTTACAAAAAACGTTTAATTGGAGTTAGCGCTTGTCTACTTGAATAAAATTAATTTGACATTTTGTTTCGATAGCAAGCAATACAAAATTATGTTTGCACTTGTGCTTTACTTGAATAAGCAAAGACCAGTAGAAAAGAGCAAAAGAACCAATCATGGATCAAATAAACTATGCACTGTTAAGTATTTTACTATTGTTTTCATTTTTGTATTTCATATACATTCTTAATGCTTTTTCTTCTACTATGGGTTCTTTTTCAATGCAGGTGACAAGTGTATTAAGGCCATAAAATGTGGTTTAATCCGCTTTGTCAGAATGATGCCGACCAATTTTATGTTTGGTGTTCATTGTTTTCATATGTTCATGCAAAAATATTCTTTCTATTTTTTTGTATATAACTTAATTAAAGCTTTTCAGTTTTCATTTCTATTTTTTTTAGACCTGTTATTTGTTTTAGCCTTTTTCTACTCAATACTTTGTTTTGTTTTTGGCTTGCCCTTGTTTTTCTAACCGTTTGGCGTTGTTGATGCTGTCAACAGATAAACAACACATAGTAAATTTAAGAACTAGCATCGATTTTATTAACTGACAAAAGTTGGTAAGTGGTGGTCAGCGTAGTGTTTGATCAAGCATCAATGTATGCCCTTTTCACTAACTTGTCTTGTTTGATCAAATTTGATATTAGGTTTTCTTAATTTAATTTTCTTTATTTTTTTCATCAAATTTTTATCATTCTTTCACTTTATTTTATTTAATACAAACGTTTGATCTTCTTAACTAGTTTGACTTGATTAAAACAAGCAATCAGATTAAAGCGAATTTTGTCAAGCAAACAAGTCAGTTTTTATTTAGCCTACATTAGTCTTTTTACGCCCAAGTCCTAAATTTGATTAGATCGAGTTCACAAGTATTTTTTCTTTGCACGTGTTTATTTTAATCACCACTGAATAGATTAACAGATTAACTGATGAATGAAAAGTCAGTAAACTTAATCATTTTTGTTACTTTATTCATGTTTTTTTCTTGTTTTGCCCAAAAATTCAAAATTGCAGTAATCAATTAATTTGATAACTTATTTTGAATGCTAAAACTTTTGAATCAGGTAAATTTAATTGATGGGCGTAAATAAATAATTTTTCAGCATCTTTACATATTCAGTTATGTGGTCACGCGTGCAAAGTGGGTGCCACCTGTGTGTGGCCGGTAAACAGACGCCGGGCATCAGGTCGACTTAGAAACAATTCAAATTTGTTTCCATCTGGATTTCTAAGTACTTTACAAGCCGTTTACAGGCCACTTTTAGGTCTTATTTAGATTTTTGCGGATTAACTGTCAAAATGTAGAGCACGTGTGTTCACGGTAGATGACGTGTGGCTTAAACCAATTGCTCATTTGCACCCTAAATTTCACCATTCGAATTTTCTTTTATTCAAAGTCGACTGGATTAGTGAATAAATAGGCGTCTAATACGCTAAGATTATGAACAAACTGTAAAAGAGCTAACTATTAGAATCAACTGCCTAATCTGTTCAGTAAACTTTGAGTTCTTTATAATTGAGGTTCATCAATGTCAAGCTTTTTTAGTATATTTTAAAATAGTATTGAAAAAATAAGTTTGACAAGTTAGATATTTAACAATTTTAATGTAAGTATAAAAATGTTATACAAATTTTTTTTTAGTAATAAACATTAAATTAACTCATTCACAAAAAAAAGGACAAATTGTTAAAGTTTTATTATATTTAAATTTTTTATTTTTTTTTTAATTTTGTTTAAAATATAAAAATAAAAAATTAAATTTAATATTTGCCACTGTTCAAATTGTTAAATTCTTGTAAAATTTTATTTTTATTTTTAAATAAATTTGAATTTGAAATGACCGATAAATATTAATAGTTTAACTATTCAGACTTGTTTGACCGCAATATGGTTGTTATTTCAATGATCAAAATATCAAAGTATCATCTTTCATAGTAATCATGTTCATACTAAACAGTGATCCATTTGTAAAAAATTTGGCAATTTTTGCATTAAAAAATGCACGAAAAATAAATATGGAACAAAAAATACCCTAAGAAAAAAAAAAGATGCAAAATAAAACACGTGTAATAGTTGATGTTCGCGTGTTTGCACTGAAAATGGATCTAATAGACCTGTATCGTTTATCTCATTAAAACTAGTTTTTTCTGATAAGTTGCATTTTTTTATTGTGTAAAAATTTTGGCCAAATTTTGGCCCATTTCTGAGCTGGTGCAAAAATGAATATTTAGAACTAAGACCGGATTCAACTGATCTCGAACTTTGCTTTAGATCAAATGCTTATAATTTAACTTTAGTTTCATCATATAATCGCCTTCTTCATCTTTTTTTTTTTATTTTTTGCTTAGCCGTTTGGCGGTTTCCTTCCGTTTTGAACTTTTACTACTTTTTGTTTTCTGAGTTTTTCATTTTTTTTGCCACAAATTTTTTTTTTGCTATAATTGTATTATTTTTTTTTGTTACTGTTTTGCTGATGAAGTTGTAAATTTTACATATTTCAATTTAGTTTATTTTTTACCAATCAGTTTTGTCCCTTGTTTTTTAGTCTGTTTTTAGCTATTTTTCACTTTGTTTTTGCATCTTGGACTTTGTTCACATCCGGTGCCTTTTGGCTAAATAGCCAATTGTTAAGCATATGGGTTATTAAAAGGAAAAAATAAAGATGAAAAATGACATTATTTATAAAATTTTTGTAATGTTTGGTTTTTAAATTTTCTATCGTATTTTTCTATAAAAAAATTCAAAGCAAGTATTTTTATTGCAATAATTTCTTTAGTAATAAAACTTATTTTTATAAAAAAAAAATTTCATTAGTTTAATTAAAACTTTTTTTAGATTAAATTACATAAATTTTAATAATAAAAACTTATTTTTTATATTATAAATTTTTTTCGAAATTAAATAAATACATTGATTTTTAGATAGAATAGTTGTTTTTTATTGTAAATCATAAAATTAAAATTGTATATATACAATATTTAATCTTCTGTAAAATTTAGTTTTACAGGCTAAGCTTATGTTTTCAGTTTTAATAACAAACGACAATTAAAGTAAACTATTTTTGCTTGTTTGACTAGCAGTAATTTTGTAAAGGAATTTCTAATCTAAATAGTCTAATAGAATATTATGTAAGCTTTAAGTACCAATCTTTAAATAAAGGTAAATTTTTTACTGCTTTACAGTAATCTTTTGTATTTATTTTAATCCTTTTAATTAGTTTTCCAATTGAGCAATTTCAACCTGATCCGGATGTTTTGTTAACTTGTGTTTTCGATTTAATCAAATCTCTTTGTACTCTTAAATTTAAAAAAGTTTTGTAAATGAATGCTTTTATTTTTTCTATTTTTTGTTTAATATATAAAAAAATCATAAATGCCATACAATTTATATATTTGTAAGTAAGATATGATTTTTTTTTATTTAGTTTTAGGATTTAAAATGTAAATATAAAAAAAAAATTTTGAAACTAATTTAAAATTAGTGAACTATTTAAGTTTTAGCAACTTTCACAACCAAATAAGATGTTAATGAAAATTATTAAAGAAAATAATAATATAGAATACAAATTTCAAATTTTGAAAATTCTGAAAGTGTATTTTAATATTAGGCTTTAACCAGAAAACAGGTTGTGAGTATGCAAATTGATGAATAATGATTAAATGCAAAAATGATGCGTTTTCATGCATCAGAAAATGAAAAGCAACAGCAGTATGTTTGAAATGGTCAATGTTTACACTGGTAAACATAACACTCAAATGTGGTTTTTGTTAAACATCGTTTCTCCCCGTTTAAATTAAGCAAAAATTATGCAAACCCGTACAGCATTCGGTTTTAATAGTCTGCTCTTAGGCTTGTTTAGGACTAGCAAGTGATTTTGCATAATCAAGCTAGAAATGGAATGAAGAGAAACGAAGAAAAATTGGAAAGGACTATGTTTGTGGTCATGTAATCAGTTGGCCAGCTGGTCCTAGTTTGAAACAGATGGCAAAATAGACCAGGCCCAGTTATAGTTAATTGTGGTCGGATTATGCACCTTCACATACTGGTTCTTAAGCCACAAAGCTCAGAGCAGATTTGCACCTTTTAAATATACTAGTTTATTTGCAAATTCTGCAAAAGGCTGCAGAACAAGTGTCCTATGGGGGCAATGTAAGTTTCATGTTCACTCCTACTTAGGCCATCTGTCAACTGTATTTACTTAAATAAAGTTATTTTAAAAAAAGCAATTTGATAAGAAAGATAAGCTATAATATTTTAAGACGTATCAAAATGTCATATGAGTAGTTCATATTAAAATTGTTTAAAGAAATAATATAAAATAACCTTTGACAATTTATTAAAAAAGTTCAAAAATGTTAAACACCGTTTGAAAACTAACTTAGTTCATCAAGATCTTCAAACACTTGCTCTTCTACTCCACCAACTTGACTTTTGAATATGTTTCCGAACAAAAAGTGCTTAGTAAGCTAAAACATAATCAAACACGGAAAATGCAAATTCTAACAGTTTTTTAGGTTCAATTTAATTACTAGATCTAAATGTGATTCCATTGCAAGAAAACTAGTTATTTATCATAATGTTCACTCTAATTTTCTGCCTATGTATTTTAAACGGAAAAGCAAATTAAGGTTTTTTTTAGAGTAAAACACTTGGGACCGTTTCTGATGCTGCTTGCAAAAGCAAGTCAAGCAAGAGAAATGGCAGTTGAAACTCTTGTGTCTTGTTTAATACAATAATTACACTTGTAAAGGATTGGTTTTGATTATGATTTCAAATGATAAATGTCCAAGTGATTTTGGATTGAAACAGACCATTAAATAAACGCCGTAAGCAAATTGGAAAACGTTCAATGAGATTATTTATGCTGCCAATGGCCAACTGATGATCACATTTAAAATCATCTTTAGTATTGTTCATCTCCACAATGGTTATGAATTTTGTTTTTTTTAAACTTTTTTTCAATACACTTTTTTGGAACATTTTATTTTTAAAAACGTTTGACAAATGCTAAAAGCACAACTGGGGCTTGTAAAAGCTCAAGTGTATTAATTTTTTCTAGTTTTAAATAGTTTCTATTCCTATCTAAAATTTAATCCTTTTCTTAAATCTTCTTTGTTTAAATTTAAGCTTACTTTAAACGCAATCCATTCAGTCTGTTTAATAAATTTATTTTTTGAGTATATTTAACAAAGTTTCAAGTATCTTCTTATTGCCGTTTTTGTGATTTTTATAATGAATTTAAGGTCTCGTTAAAAAGCAATCTCTGGTTTGCAAATTATGATAAAATATTTTTGTTTTTGATAAAGACAATTTACCGGTAAAAATGACTTTCGATTGAAGTGTGTTTTTAATATGTATATTATTAAACTGTTTTCAGACGATTGGTATGCGGTGGACCATGAACACGAGTGTGCAAACAGAGACGATAGAAAAGCAATGTTTAGTTGGTTGATTATTAATTTCATATTTTTGGAATGCTTTACAACGCAAGTGTTTGGCCAAGCGTGTATTTGCTCTATACAAATTGCGCATGAGCACCACTTCAAACCAGCATTTCATATAATATTTATATGTGTCCTATAAAAGATATTTGATTGCTTTTTTGTTTTTCGCTTTCATTTGCTTGATTTGATTTGAATTTTCTTCTAGTTTTATTTATTTTTTTTTTTACTACCTGTTTGTTTTTGCTTGTTTTTCTACTTTCCATTACTAGTTGTCTTTATATTTCATATTTTTTGTTTTCATATTTTATCAGTTTTATTATATTTAATAATTTTCTTGTTTGTTGAAGAGTTTAATCTTGCTATTGGTTATACTGAGTTTAATTTTGCTACTGTTAACTTTGCCTTTAACTGTTGATGCTTTTTGATTATAAATTCAATATTTTTCAAATTATTTCGACCGTTTTAAATTTGTTTAAGATTTCTTTCTTAATTCATTTACGTTGTTTAAAAATAATGAGAATATTGTCACAAAATACAATTTATTTTATTCAACATAGTTTTACATTAAAAATAAAAAAATTATTTTTAATAAAAAAAACAAGTATAATTGATTCTATTTTTATCTCTTTACTTTTGAAACAAAAAGTTAAAATAATTGATTTTTTTTATGAAAAATATTTGACATGTATTTAAAGTTGTTTTTTTAATTAAAATTAAAATCTAAACACTAAAGATATTATGTGAAATTAAAAATTAAAAGTTTATTAAAAAAAATTTAGATTTAAATACAATATTTTGGAATCAATTATTTGTATCATACATGTAAAGAAAAAATTTACAGAATATTTATTAATACCTTACATTTAAGATTTTTAATATGAAAGATATTATTTGACTTATGGTATCTAATGCCTATGGGCTGATTATATATTTATAAATGACAAAAACCAATAAGCCTCATAGCGCCATCCTTGAGCCATGGTCAAAATCAATTTGCCTTTGGCTTTTATGTTACAAATTTGTTAAGATCTTTGATTATCTGTTTCTTTCAAAAAAATTTCTTATAATTGTGTTTTTATTAAATATTATAATTATTGTTTTTATTTATTTTTTAAAATCAATATTTTTATTTTTAATTTATTTAATTGTTTTTTTTTTTTTAATTTTATTTTGTATTTATTCTAAAAATATTTTGACCGCATTTATTATTTTATTTTTGATTAAAAATAATTTTTATTTAGTTAAAATCAATTACAATATTTTAGTGTAAAAAGTTAGCTTAATTTTTTAATCTTTTTATTGTTTTATATTAATTAATAGAAAATTATATTTTTAAAATTAAAATACATTTTTCAAATCAAATCATTTTAAATAATAAAAATTATTGATTAATAATTTTAAAAAACAATTATTTATAAAAAATTTCATTTTTTTTTGTATATAGAATCAATTATTTAAAAAAAAATCAATGAAATTAGTTTTAATTTTAAAAAGTTAATTTCTTTTTTTTATAATCAAACTTAAATAGAAAATTTAAAAATTCGGTTTATTTTTATTATTTTAATTTCTTAAAGAAAATTTATCCTAATTTTAATACTGTTTATCAATTATCAGTTAAACAGCTGACAATTTAGTATGATTAAAGTATTGTGTTTTTTTTTAAATTAAAATATTTTCCAACTTTAAAAATAAAATTATGTTTTAAATTTGTTCAAATTAAACTAAACCTGAATTTTAATAGCCAAATTGAAAATAAAGTACCAGTTTATTCAATTTAATATGCTTAGATGTTTAAAAAAAAACAACATTTAATTCGAATAAAAAAAGAATTTGTTGGCAGTAATTTAAAAAAAAAAATAGATTATGATTTAACTGCGTTAATTTACTACTCATTGAATATTTCAATTAAATAAAGTGCATTTGTGTAAAGTAATGGTATCTAAAAAAATGTTTATATAAAACAAAAAAAAAATAATAAATGTTAAAAAAAATTTTTAAAAAATAAATAACAAAACGAGTAAAATAAGAATAAGAAAGTGATTTGTTTAAAAAGAAACAATTTTATCACAATGTGTCTAAACCTTGACTTTATAATTTAAATTAAATTCAATTATAAAAACATAATAATTGTAGACAAATAACAACTATTAACTTATTTCTAATAGTTATTCTAATAGTTGATAATTTTGTTAATAAAAAAAAAAATTATATAAAAGAGTAGTAAATATTTTTAAAGTTTATATTTATAATTATCCATTTTTTAAAATATATGTTGGAAATCTTTAAGTTAGTTAAATAAGTACTAATGAAATACAATGGACAAAAAAAATGTTAATTTAAAATTATTTAAATATATTTTATAGTGATTCTGAAACAAACAGACAAACATCGACATCTAATTATAAGTTTAAGATAAAAAAACTGATCAAAATTTAAACTACATTGATGATTTAAAAAAAATTAACTAAACTTATAAAATTTAAATTAATCAAAAAAAAAAGATGCAAAATTTTTGTGATAAATTTATTTAAAAAAATCTTAATAAAGAACTTTAATGAAGAACTTTAATGAAGGACTTAAATTAAGAACAACTAAACCAAACAGGTTCATCGCATTTCGAAATTTGAATAAATTAAAGGTTAACCCACATATTTACAGACTTCTCAGCCTTGTTTAAGAAGTTTGTTTATTAATTATTTAATTTTTTTTTTTTTTAATTTTATTTGACTATTTTTTTTTTTGCATATTTCATTACTAAAGTAATAAATTTTAACATTAAAATACAAAATATAATTATTGAATTTTTTTTAAATTAAGTTCAAAACAATTGAATTAAATAAAACTTTTTGTAACAATTTTAAGATTTTTATTTATTATTTAGTGATTAAATTTTCTTAATAATTTAATGAAAAAAATATTTTAATTTTTAAATTAAACATTTTAAAAATATGTAATTTATTTTAAATGCAAAATTATTAATTTTTTTTTGTTAAGTAAATAAAATTTTTTTAAATTACATAAATAATAAAAGTATTTAGGAAAACATTTGATGTTATTGCAAAAAATCAAATATATAATTTAATAATATATTATAATTAAAAGTATTCTTAATTAATTTTTTTAAATTATTTATACAATCAAAAATACACATTTTATATTTTTAATTATATTTAAATTAAATTTTTTTTTACAAACTTTACATAGTTTCAATCTGTTTGGACAACATTTTCTGTCAATTTTTTTTTATATATTTTTAACTTTCTTTTTTTTTTTTTTGCTTTGATTTAAATTGAAAATTGCAATTTATAAGCAATTCACTATTTTTTTATTTTGGCAAATTGCAATTTATTACTTGTTTAATTTACTCAGTTGAAAAAATAAATAAACAAAAAACAAATCAAACATAATAATGTACTTGTAAGAGAAGTAGCAGAAAAACGTTTGAGAAAAAATGCTGAAAATGTATCTGATTGTGGTTTGGTCAGTTTTTGCTAAGATGATCGAAAAAATAATTTCTTGTAAAAAATCTTTGTAGCTTGCGTGTGCAAAAGCATGTAATTAATAATATTAAAAAAAAAGAAAATAAAAGAAAAAATAGAGAAACAAATAAAAAGAACTAGCAAGATTAATTAGATTTGAATAAGAGAGAACGAGTCTGAGTTAATTGAAAATATGCGAGGTGCATTATTAAGGTGAATTCAGTGTGAAGTCAAACTGGCCGTGCTAAAGATAATATCTTCTGGTTATTGGAGTTTGAGTAAAAAATAAATCATTAATTCCACAATCAATTGCTGCTAGATACATTTTTTTTTGTCCGACCTCTTTAATCTTAATTCATTTGTCGATTTTAACAAAAGTTGTTCATTTTTAGTGTCTAAACTTAATTACGTAACCTTATTAGACCAATTAATCACTTTGATTTTTTTTTTATTTTAAAATTATTTTATTCAAATATTTATTTAAATTTTAAAAATTATTAATTTTTGCTATAAAACAAACAAAATTAAATATTTATTATAAGTTTTTAATTTTTTAAGTCAAATATTTATATTATTTTGTTTAATATAATCTTAAAATAATTGTCTTTGTTTTTGAAATTTAATCTTTTTTAATAATTAAAGACGACTAGCCTTAAATTTTAATCATGTACCAATGGCCAATGGAGAATTTCTAGCAATTCACCAGTGGCCAGTTTTCAAAATGATGTGTTGTTCAAATTAATTAAACTTGCAGCATTTAAAGAAACCAATGGCTAGCTAAGCAAAGAATAATTACTTGCCCATTAATATTAGTTTCTCGTTTTGAAAGGCCAATCATTTTTTCTTTAACTTAGTTTATCCTGGTTTTTTTGAATTTAGCTCGCTTTTACTTTATTTTTTTTATTTTTGCTCTTTCCGCGTTCTTCATTTGACTTTTCATTTCTGGCACTTGTCTTGAATGCTTTGCACGCACTAGCAATCTATCGGCCATGGTTCAAGTTCGACTTGCCCTTTACTTGCCCTTCACATGCATTTCACGCACTAAGCCAGCCTTAACACTGTGTGATCATATTTTTAATTTTTTTTTTAAGAAATTATTGCTGAAATGTGAAAATGATTAAATTGTATTAAACTTTTTTCAAAAATTTTGATTTTTAATTTTTAGCTAAATTTATATTATTTAAGTTTATTTTGATAAACTTAGTATTTTTTTTTTTTTTTTTTGTTATAATAACAGACTAACTTTGTTGATTAAATTAAAAGGAAAATTTTATTTTTAAGATAATATTAAAAATAAACTATTTAGGTAATAATAAATTAGTTTAGTCTAAATGAATTTATTAAAATAAATGATTTTTTATTTAGTTTAAAATTTCTAGTTTTGAATAAAAAAATTTATTTAGAATAAAATTTAATATAAAAAATTATTAAAAGAATAATTGATTTTATAACAAATAAATAATTTTTTATTAAAATTAAAAAAAAATAAAGCAATACTTATCTAAAATGATAAACTAATTTGTTTCATTTTTTAAATTTTATCTTTTTTTTTTATTAACAATTAAGATTTATTCAATCTTTTTTAAACTACATAATTTTAGAACTAGTAATGAATTTTAAATTTTATTTTTTTTTTATTTTTGATTTCTATTTATTATACAAATTAGCTTTTATTTTCTTTGGATACAGATGGCAGACATCTTGTATTTAATATTCAATGATCACGGCCTTCGTGCAATTTAAGTGGCTGCATATTTGCATACATCATAATAATATTTTAAAAATTATAAATTGCATCAGTTATTTAGTCTATTTATATTTTTTTAGGTCTAGTTTGAACTTGACTTCAAAACCAATTGACTTTAAAATGTTTAAATGTACAGGTTATATGTATAAAGTGTGTAATGTAAAAAAAAAAAAAATTTAAAAAAGAAACAAATAACAAAAATTATAATTTGCATATAATTACAACAAAGATATTTTTTCTTTAGTATTTACATATTCAAAATAATTTTAATATTTCAAAACACCACTAGACCTTTAATTCTTTTGCAATATTTAATTTATTCAAATTAGTACAAATTGTGGGTAATTTAATTTTCTTACTTAAACTGCAATTGACGCTGTTTATTTCATTGTTTTATTTATTTTTTCATCTTCTACCTATCATTTTTGCTTTTATACTAGTCTGATTTAAAATTTGTGCAAATAGACAACCTTTTAAATTGTAACTTGTTTAAAAATAAGTTGTTTAAAGAAATTTTTATTCAATTCGGTTTATGCCTACTTACATTCTTATTTGCTAAACTGTTTTAAATGCTTTCTCCTTTAAAAAAGCAATAACTTTTATAATTATATAAAGAAAAATACAAAAAAAAATTACTTATTTTTTTAATTAATCATGGCTCCGTAAAAAAAGCAACTTTTATTGATGAAAAAGAAATTGAAACATTTTATCGGATTATTTCAATGTTAAATTTATTTAAACATTTGAAACTAATTTTTATTGTTTGATTTGTTTTTTACTCAACTAGTTTTAATCGTTTTAAGACATTTACCCATTAATTCAATGAAATTTTAATCAACATTCTGATTAAATGTTGATGTTTTGTAGACCAAAGCGTTTTAATAGATGCCAAGAAATTAATGCGACACAACACGATTTGAATAAATAGGCTAAGAAGATTGATCTGAAGAGATCACGGTTATGAAAAGTAAAAAAGAATCAGTTAAGTTTTTTAAACGCAATTAAGACGTCTGCTTGCTCATTAAGTAAGAGTTAAGTTGAAAAAAAATTTGCCCTTAATTTAGCAACACTGTTTTGTCTGTGTGTGATTTTTACTAGCCAACCTGCACCTGGCCATCGCACTTGTTTCTAACCCACGCTTGTTTTAAATGTTTTCAAAAGTTTCAAAATGTTTTAAATTTAAATTATCTTACTTAATGTTTAATTTGCTTAGATTTTCATTTTTTATCTACTATTGGTTTTTTTTTCACATTTTAGTGTTTTTTTTTTTGGTTTTTTAGCATGTTTTTATTACACAATTTTAAGCATCAAAAAAAAAGCAAAGGTACAAAAATACTTTTTATTACTTTTTATGAAAAAGCACAAATGACGTTTTTGATGAGCATCCTTGCATTGTATCAATTAAGATGTTGAGCTTAAATTGCATTTTTTTTTTATTTTACTTATAATTTCTAGTCATTTTGCTGTTAGATTTTTACGTAGCACTCATTCAGAATAGTTTAGGCAAATTTTGATTGTTTAAGTAGATGTTTTTTTAAAAAAATAAAAGTTTTAAATAAAAATAAGATAACTAGACAATATTTTTTTTAAAAAAACTTGTAACAAAGTTACTTTTTATTTAATTTTTACTTAAAGTTGTGTAAACAAATTTGCCACTTTTATTATTTTAATTCGTTTGTGTAACGCTAAAACTAATAATAAAGATACAAAAAAAACATTTACACTTGATTTGCACATTTTTTTTAAAACAGTGAAAATTAAATTTATAAAAATCAAATGGTTTAATTATTTAAAAAAAAAATACAAATTAACAATTATAAAAAAAATAATAAAATTAAGTAAAAACATTATTTTATTTGTTTATTATTGAAATTTAATATATTGTTAATTTATAAATATTAAAAAAATAAAACTTTGTTTTGCTTTGAAAATTATAAATTAATAAAATGAATTAATACTTAGTTAATAAATTTAATAACATAATTAAGTTTAAAAATATTTTTAAAACAATATTAAACTCATTAATTTTTTTCTAATAATATGTCTAATATTATTATTAAACATTAAAAATTTCAATTAAATTTTTTGAAATTTTAACAAAAAAAAAACTGTGAACTTTTTAAAACTTTTTTCATTTTTTTTTTATAATTTAATGTTTTTAAAAAAAAATTGCCCTATTTTGAATAAATTATAAATATGTTAAAAATAATCAATTTTTAACTGTTCATCAAAATTAAACGTATTTTTTAAAAAAAACATATGAATACTTTTCATAAATAAATATTTGCACGTTTTATTTCACTTAGATTTTTCTTGAGTAATAATTGAATAGGATATGTAATTGATCAATGTCATGATTAAATGATAGGTTCAAATTGAAACAAAAAGTAAACATACCGGTAGGTAGACTTTTAATCCATGAGCCTATTTAAGAAATAGTTTTTAAATGTATTTATATTATATTTTATTAATCTTTACACAAATTGGTTTCTTAAATAATAAAAGCAACAAGTTTTTAATAAAATATACAAGCAATTAAATCAAGCACATTGATCATCACTTTAATTGATTTGATTAATTATTTAAAAAAAAGCATTTAAATATTGAAAATCAATAAAAACACTATTTTTTTTTAAATGTCAAGCTAAAGATTAATTTTTTTTATTTTAAATAATCTATTTATTTAGAATATATATATTTTTAATATTTTTATTTGTATTATTTTAACTAAATATGTAAATTTTAATTATTTTATTAATTTTTTTTTTTAACTACTTAGTGTTTAGTATAAAAGTATTTATAATTTATTTTATTAAATAAATATTAATATATATATTTATTATATAGTAATAAAAGTTATAAAACTTAAAGCTCTATATATATAAAAAAAATTAATAATAACAGGATTGTATTTAGGGCAAATTGTTTTATAAACTAAATAAAATTAAAATATTTATTTCAGTAAAGCAAAACAAGTTGAAAAAAAATTAATTAATTAACGCTTAATTAGAAAAACAAATTTGTCATCAGTTAGAAACGACAGTGAAAAATTATATAAATGATAAATTTGTGACTTATGAAACAAGTGGTTTAAATATAATTTAAATATAATTAATGTTTGTCTTGATAAGTTACTAGAGAGTCAAAGAGATTTATTTAGCTAAAGGCAAATAATTATTCAATATGGCCAAATAGATTATGTTTAGACAGCAATTGAGCCTGTGGTCTTTATGCATAAAAATTAAGCCTAAGGCTTTTAGGTTAATTCTTATTTCCATATAAATGAATTTTGGTATACTTTATTTTTTTATTGGTCAGTGATTTGGGGTTAATTTTTAAATTGTGTAATTTTCATTTTATGCTCTTTACGTTTTTTTTTTAATTTATTTTAAATAAGTATTAATTATAATAATATTAGTTTATTAATGTTTAGGTTTAAAACCTTTTAAATTAATCTAACTATTTTATTTTGGTAATTATTTTTTAAATATGTAAAAATAAATTTTATTTAACACTTTCTTTTTATTATAAGAAAAAATTTGCTTTTTGAATAGTATTATCCTTGTGCAAGTGAAAAAAAAATATTTTCACACGTTCTCATTGATATGTGAAAATCAGACAAAAACAAAAAATAAAATTTAAACTATTGATTTTTTGTTTTATTTACAAAAAAAATTAATTTTAATTTTACTTTGAAGTGAATTCCTGTAGTAATAACTTTAGACAAGACAATTTATTTTCAAGCAATAAATACATTTCGGAAAAGTTTATGAATATGTATTTATATTTTTTTATTTGATTTTATTTAAAGTTTTATTTTACAATTTATGCAAATATATTACCAATGATAATAAAATATAGGATAAAAAACGTAAATACAGTACGAAAGTAAAAAAGTGCAAATTATTTAATAAATTAAATTAATAAATATTAAAACATTGTTTTTTATATTTTTTTTAATAAAAAATTTATATTGTGATTGCACATATATTAATAACTATATTTAGTATTATAAAAATTTTATAATAATTTACATAATCTAATTTTTGTAAAAATTTGTAAAATTTTTGTTTATTATTAAAATTAGGTTAAACTATTTAATTTTTTTTTTTTTGATTTTGAAAAGTTAAAGATGTAAAAATAAAATATTTTTTTTTGTATAAAACGAGTTGATTAACAATTGTAAAAACTATTAATTATTTTAATTAATTACTATTTACTTGTTATAAATATTACAGTCTAGGCTTGATTATAACATGAAAAAGTTAGTTTTATGTAAGTTGGGTTTTATTTTTAATTTCAATTTATTTTTTTTTTTTAAATTAAAACAAGACAGGACAAGTTTTTCTGTTTTTTTTTTTTTTTATTTTATTTATTTATTTTAAACTGTGTTTAATCATTTGCATTTCAAAATTAGTATTTAGCAAATTGACCTACTGGAAGAGTAGAACTTTTTAGTTTTTTCTGCAATCGCGAAAGATTAATTTATTTAATTTAGCTTAGCATAATTCACACTTGATTCAAAGTAGTGTAAATAGTATCTAATCATTGATGTGCACGTTTGAAATATCTCACTGTTGTTTAATTTACATCTTTGCAAACGCTAACCATCTTTTTTTCATTTTTTATCCTTCGTTATTCTAGACCTACTTTTACATTTAGACTTGTTTTGCTTGTGTCCAACTGTGATCAGCTGTGACCACATTCGGATCTTCATTTTCTCAAAAGAACTGTTGCGTGCGCGTCCCTGTTTCACAGGCCCAGTTTATATCTGTAAAAAGAAGTTTGAGCAGGCCATTTGGTAATGTCGAACCGTGGCACAAATGAAAAAAAATTTAAAAAAAAAAAAAATTATAAAAAGTGAAATAAGAAGCAAAAAATTAAAAAATAAACTAAGCAACAGGTAGACAACAGTCAAAGTAATGCTAAAAATTGAAGAAAAAAAAAACAGTGTGCGAAAACATTGAATTAATTTTTTTTTTAGTATCTTATTTAATCATTCATATATCCTTTAAGCTTGATTTGTAAATCGACTTGATTCAATTTTTTTATTTTACTTAATCAACAATCAATTTACGTTTTGAGTTTAAAAAAAAATCCGTTTACTTATTATCCTCTTATTTTGGTACAAGTATTTAATTGTGCAAACATTGATCACCATGCTTTTATTAATGCTTTTATATAAACATAAAAATCAATTTTGTTTAAAACGAAAATTATGCTACCAAAAACCAAACAAAAATGAAATTTTTTAAAAATAGTATAAATTAAAATTGAAAACTTTTAAAAAAAAATAAAAAATTTCTATGAATTATTTTTTTTTTTTTTTGGTTTATGTTCTAAAAATACTTTAAAAATATTTTTGGTTTTTTTGTAAATTTTTTGTTTTAATTTTTAAAAAATTTGAAATAATTTAAATGATTAAATGATAAAGCATTAAAAATTATATAATATTTTATTAAACATTTATTTTTTTAGGACTGCTTACAATTTAAAAAAAAAACATTTTTTGTCTATGCAAATTTTCAAATTGTATGTTGTAAAATATATATTTTCAATAAATACATTCAAATCTATTTTTATGAATTAGAAACAAAAATAAAAATGAAATTTATAACATCTTATTTTTTAATACTTACTTTTATAAATACCTTAATTTGCAAAAAATAATAAATAATAACTAATATTTGATTAATAAAATATTTTTGTTTAAATGCTTTTAAATGAAACAATGTTTAATTTTTTAAACTATTGTAAAAAATTAAACAGCTAAAAATTAGAAGTAAATAAAAAAAAAAGAAAGCGTGGCCAAAAGTGCTAAAAGGGTTCTTTTTAATCTATGAATGAAATGTTAAGTGAAAGCGTAGTTGTCTTACAGTAAATAGTCAACAAGTTTTAATGCTAGTCAACTTAGAGAAAGAGGCGTTTTAAAAAAACATAAATAAATAAATTATTAGTTTTTTGAAGATGTAGTTTTTTTCAAAATAAAATAAAGGCTGACTTATGGTAACAGCTTAAAAACGTTAAGCAAACAGAAGCAAAGAAAACAAGCTTTACTTTGGGAGTGCATCGAAAACAGGCTACAAGATTTGATCAGACCTGCCTTTTTTTCTACTATTTAGCTAGCTTTGCTTAATCATTTGATTTAGGATTAAGCTGAACTAAGAGGGCCGGAGCAAAAATTGTTGAAAACAGCTGTGAAATTTTTTTACAATAGAGTCAAAAGACTTTGAAATAGACTGTTTAAGATTGTCTCAACTGTTATTCTTTAGTCAGTGTCCAAATAAAGTAGATGCTGATTACTTTTTCTATTTTTTATCTTTTTTTATTTTGTCAAATGTATTTTACTTGATCATAATTTTTTAATATTTGTGTATACAGCATTTTAACATGTTTTCTTAGACATATAGAACAAATAGCAATTTTTGTTTGTAAATTAAATGTTTTAACTTAGTTTATTAATAAAGATAAACTAGTTCAATTTAAATCGAATCAAACTAATTTAATTTATAAAAAAATAAATTATTTTTTATTTAGCTTACATCTATTTTTGCTCAAAATAATTTTGTTTATTATAATTGTTAATAATGTAATTTGGTGACCAACAGGTGTTTTTGTGTTTTATTTTTAATACCAATGTTGGATAATTTTACTGTTTAAATTTATTATGTATATAATCTTTTTTTTTTTTTTGTTTGAAAATTAAAATTTTTTTTTATAAAAATTGATTAAAATTTATTAATTTTTAAAAGCTAAATTTTTAAAATTAAATTTTTTTATTACATTTGAGTGTAAATTATTTTGGTGTCAAATATTTAAATTGGATATATAAAGTTAAAAAATATTTTAAAAAAATTGATTAGCAAAATAAATCTCTTAATTAAGAGCAAATATGATGAAAATATTTCATCAAATTGTAATGAATATATTTTTTTTTTAATTACTTAAAAATTAATTATGATGTTTTTTTACCAGGATCGGCGAGATTTAGTTGCCGGTAGTCATTCAAATTTGATCAACGGAGCTAACTTGTTAAATAATGGAAGTGGTCAAGTAAATGTCAGTTCTGCAGGACAAGTTGCTCAACCGCATACTCCTACTACAAGTTCAGAGTTTCAATATTTTCCTCCTCCTTATAATATTGGTCAACAAGCTCAAGCTCAACAGCAAGCAGCAAATCAACAGCAAAATGGAAGCCAAATTGAATTTCATCATCATCATCATTTAATTGTGGGCAATGCAGATCCATATTCTCAACATTTACAGCATTATCATCACCTTCAACATCCTAATATTATAAAAAATAATTTAATCACAAACAGCAGTAGCGCTAATAACAGTGTTAACAATAGTAATAATTCAAGTGGGGGTAGTTCCAGTGCCAAATTAGACAATAGTTTGTCATCTGCAGTTAATCATAAGCCTTCTATTCATGACCCAGTGTCGGTAGCTGCAGCTTTATCTAGTGGAAACAAAACTTCACAATTAGACAATCATCACAATAATAACAGCAATTCATCCAATAATAGTAACAATTTAAGTTCTAGTAATAACAGTGCTCGTAGATCTGTAGATGATCTTGAGAATTCGATTTCACCTAGCCATATTCAATCTCACTTGACAAATAATTTTCATCAACATACAGGTGCAAATAATTTGGCTAATAATTTAAATCATAGTAATGGCAATAACAGTAGTTACAATAATTATAATTATGGCTTATACGGTGTGAATTTGGTTGGCGGTGTTGGTAATCTTGTTTCAAATTCAAATTTAATTAATAATGGATTGTATCATCATCATCAACAACATTTAAGTGATGATGATTTACTAAATGTGCATCATCATCATGGTGTATCAATGAATAATAATTTAAATCAAATTAATGGATTAAACAACGGTTTACAAATGCAAATTGACGATGTACAGGTAAGTGGTTTATTTTATAATAAATATCTTAAATTGTAAACAATTTAATTTTTTCACTTATGTTGATTAAATCTTTTTTATGCTTATTATACTTTGCCAACGGTTTGAAATTGGACCATTTTCTGTTTAATTATCAGTTTTAAATTTTTCAAACGTGTATTAAATTTAATTCAGTTGTAATTAATGTAGGCCGCAATCAAAAATTTGTTTTTGTCAGTTTTATTTTATTTAATACAAGATTAAGTTAAATTAAAGAAAGTGTTGTGTATTAATTTTTTTTTTTTTATTAATTTTATTTTATAAAAATCATCACTTTGTCCTATTATAATTTGATGTGTATTTTTTATTCACTTCTGGTTGGTCCAGTTTGATGAATATTTTTATTCACTCAGCAGGTTTTTTTTGAAAAAGCTTAGTAATTTAAGATCTTTTGTACGTGATTTCCAATCAATGAAAGTTAATACTAATTGAAATTCAATTTTATTCCGAATTAACTTGTTTGTTTAAAATTAAAAATAAAAGAATAAAAATTTTGATACACTTGATTTAAGTTATAATATCATTGCTCATCGTTTGCAATAAACATTGAATCAATGTATTGAAAATAGTTTTTTTAAAAGTAGAAAATTGTTTCAAAACTGATCATGTGAAATGTATTCAAACATAAATACTTGAAAATAAGAAAATAAATCAAGAAATTGAAATAATTTTTTCTTCGTAAAATCAAGTAACATCTGAACATCTTAAACAGGCACACATAGCGTGTATGATTGCATTTTAAATATATTTTCAATTTCATTTGCCGTTTAACTGTTCGACTAATACACGATTTTTGCGCATCTATGAGTGTACAGATTTAACTGCAAAAGATGAAAAATATAAAGATGGTAAAATAAAGAAGCTGATCCGATGATCACCTTAAGCTCACGATTGTTGACATTGGAGTCCAACGTTCGTGATCAACTGACCATTTTGAACATTTGCCCTCAATTAAGCATCAATGGTGCACATTTTTAATGTTTACTCCACATTACACCTGTTTTCCATTAAAAAATCAATCAATTTATGATTTTTATTAATTTTTTGATAGAATGTTAAGAAAAAAAGTCTACTATATTTTAGTTATGAGTAATTAATTAATTTGAATTGATTTAATTTGAGTTAAAACGGTTATTTTTAAGGGTTAAATTCTTGATAAATTTTTACCTAAATGTTTAGGCAAAGCAACTTATGTGCATTATGGCGAAAATTATTGAAACGAGTTTTTAGCTATTATGATTTAAAATAATTTTATTTGACTAAGTTTGTCAGCATCTCCATGGTGTGCATGCTGTGTCTGTAAATGCTAAACATCGTACAAAGATGCCTGACTTTATTTTTAAGACTATATAAGTTTTGAAATTGAACCTGGCAAAAGCTTATTTTTTAAAATTTTAAATAAGATTTTGACCAGCATGTTTTTTTGACTAACGAATGAGCATGTTTCTGTATATGTATATGTATATGTATATGTATATGTATATGTATATGTATATGTATATGTATATGTATATGTATATGTATATGTATATGTATATGTATATGTATATGTATATGTATATGTATATGTATATGTATATGTATATGTATATGTATATTAAGGTTTAGGTTAAAACTTTTTCCTCTTCTTCTTTATTCAATATATGCGATTACTCGACATACATAACAGGTACAGCTAAAGATACAAGTTACTTTTCACCGTTTTTTCCAGTTTAGTTTTTTTAAGTTCTCTACTTTTGATACGTTCTAGCCAACTATGTCGTATGTGCTTATAAGTTTTGTTGTTTAAAAAGGCCAATGATCTTTTTGCCTTTTTTGACTCTTCGAACTGTCAAACTTTCAAATTTGCCGCTTCTTGTTTCAAAGATACCAAGTTTGTTGGTGCGCATGTGGACTAATGGTTTTTAAATGAGCTTGGAAAAATAAACAAAGAAAAAAAAATGTTCGAACTATGAAGCTTCGAAATGGTGCAAAATGTAGACCTTAATTATTTTAGAACTTAACTGTTAATTCGGTTTAAATTGTGTATTAAACGCGGTTAAACTTGTGGCGAACTAGTGTGCTGAGTTCCCACTCAAACACTTGGCTCAAAACTTGGCTCAAAACTTGGATTAAAAGTTATAGTTGGTCTTAAGAATTTTTTAACTAAGATCATAATGAGGCTATTGTTGAGCATCTTTTCCAAACTATGTCAAACTGATGGCCATCTAATAAAGCCTTTCAGTTTTGAACATTTGTTTAAACTTAATCGAATGCACTCATAAAACGCAAACAAACGCATTTCAAATTAATAACCAAGTGCAATAAAAGTTCTTATGTGTGATTTACTAGGATTTGTGTTAATGGGATTAATACACAAACCGTTCAATTTAGTGCAATACTGGTTAACCAATCAAAAACTCAGTGCTAATTATTGCCTTGTTATTAGCTTTTCAGTAGTAAATTTAGTCAATTTTGATTTCTACTGCTAAGTTAATTGCAATTCAATCAAACATTTTTAAACGTGTGCTTGTTTTTGTGTCTATTTGTGTTCTAAACGCACTTTTCAATTCAATTATATCTTTTTTCACTAGAAAAATTTATTCAATTCTATAATAGCTTCATTTTTATATTCATATGAATTTACGGCAATATTTTTAAATTAAATCTTGATCAGCTTTTAAAATGTCTAATAATAGTTCTAGTGCATTGAACATGTGTTCTTACCAAGAACAACCATTAAAGTTGGTTAAACGCGAAACTGATCTTAACACAAATTCAACTGAATTTGAGCAATTGTATAATGATTTAGTTGAAGACGGGAACAAATTAAATTGCAATAATAAAAATGGTGATCCTAATTATTCAGAAAATATGCTTAATCTTAAACATGGACAAATTGAAGATGTAGACAAAATAGATTCAGCGGTCGGGTGTTCAAAACGCGCTAATTTTGAATTAATTAATGACAATTTGATTGCTGATGGAACTCAAGACTCAATTAATGGCAGCAACGCCAACATTTTACAAAAAATTATTGAGCAAAAAATATTAATGGCAAATTTAATAAATCAAAGAATAAAACGATCGGCTAGTGAGTTAAATGACGATGATGAAGAAGAATCAAATGAAGAAAGTGATATAAATGAAGAAGAAGATGAATTTTGCAACAACAATTTGAATCTTAATTCAAGCAGTAATTTATATGAAAGCCTGTATAATCACAATTTGGGCAATATAACGACTTGTAAAAATAGCACTCAAAGTGTAACTAATCAAAATTCACAAAATAACAGTCAAGATATAGCTAATTTTTATCGTGATAACATTTTACCTTTGATTAAACGTCAAAAAACTGAAGATCAAGCTAAAGAGATGAATTTATGTTTAAATAGTAATTTACTTAATTTAATTGGGCTAGGCAATGGCAGTACTCAAGATTTAACAAATGGTACTTATTCCAGTAGTTCCAGCAGTTCTAGTGTAGGCAAGCATTTAGCTACAGAACAAGATTGCAGTAAAATTGAAACAAATTGTGATGATGAAGATGATGACGAAGATGATTTGGATGATCACGTGAAAACTAATAGTTCTGGAAAAAATGATCAGTTGGTTAATAAAAACAAAAGTCTGCCATTTAATGGAAAACAAATTGACCTCAATTTAATTCAAAGTTTGCTGTTTAAGGTGATTGCGCGATTCATTTTATTTTTTGATTAAGTTAAACCTGTGCAATTAACGATTGACATTATTCAACTTGATTTTGTTTGCATTTCGAAGATACTTAATACGCAATCCAATGCTTTAAAAAACTTTTCGAAACTGAATATTTAATTAATTTGTTAATTTTGTTTAGCTCGTTTGCTTTTGTTTGAAAAATTGTAAACAGTAAAATCAATGATAAATTACATTAGACTTTTGTCCATTTCAAACTGTTTTGAAACCATGAAAAGAATCTATTTTGAAACTTAAACAAGAAATTTTCCTGGTTTCTTTAATTTGATTTTATTAAATTTGTTTTTTTTTTTTTTTTTTTTTTATTTTTTTTTAATTAAGTCAAAGAAAATTTGCTTTGGTTAATGTTTTCTGTGTATATGTCGAACTTAGGCAAGTTTTTCAAGTTGCTTAACTTGTCATTAATTTTTACTATATTTGCCATTTCATAAGTTTTTTTCGACTTGATCAAGTAAAAATTATGCTTGTTTTTTTTTATTTTAAGAAGAGTTTTATATTTTTTTTTTAAAAATAAAAAATAATTTTTTATTTAAACCAGCCAATTTGGTTATAAACTTAATAAGCTTCTGTTTTGCTATTAACCTATTCAATTTTAAAAGCAGTATTTTTTTAATTTTTTAATCAAGCACTTTATTTTAAAAATTAATCTGAACAAAAGTTAATCGAATTTTAAAATTTTATTTAAAAGATTTAGTTTTTATATATTTATAATTTATTAATTTTTTTATAATTTTTAATAAGCCAATTTGTGTTGCAAAATTAGTGTTAATTCTATTTTAATTTCTATTTTTAAAGCTTAATTATCGTAATTTAGATGAAGAAAAAACACTTACCTGCTTTTGTTTTTTTTTTGTGGCAGGTTGCCGTTTAGCACCCATTTGAGTTTTTTTCTTAAAATTGTTGCTTTGCTTGCTCTATCATTATTTAATGTATACACGCATACAAATTTGTTTGTTAATATTTTGGTGTTCATAATTCAACCTTTCACAGGTTTAAAAAATTTATTATTTTAATATGTGTTTATTTTAAATATGTATTTGTTATTTTCGTGTTCCAAGAAACAAATTGTAATAGTTTTAGTCAACACGCAAAACATTCAATTGGATGTATTGTTGAATATATACTAGCAATTGAAATCAAATTAAACTTGCATCAACGTTATTTAAATTAATTTTCAATTCATTTATAATAATTTTTACTAGTTTTTTCAGTAAAAATGTTTATATAATTTTTATTTTACATTTTTTTATAATATAATTTTTTATTTTTTTTAAAAAAAGATAAATAACTAATTTGATTTTTAAAAAAATCAAAAATTTAAATCTAAAAATTTGTATTTATTTTGAAGTTTAATTATGTGCAATTTTTATTTTGTTTATTCAATTTTTTTTTTCAATATTTTTTAATTTAAACTTTAATTAATATTTTTTAATCACGTTTTATAGGGATCAATTGACCAAGATACAAATAACATGTTTGGTGGTGATCATACCAATATTATAAGAAAAAGTATTACAAATGGTAAGACAGGTAAATATTTAATAAAAAATTAAGTTATTTTATTTAATTATAAAATTTTTTTAATTGTTTAATTAAAATTGATTATTGCAAAAATAGTAAATTAATTAAAATTAAATTTAATAGATTTAAATTAAGGTTTATTTTAATAATAATTTTTTATTTTATAAACAAATATTGTGCAAATTTTTTTTCCTTATATACATATTATAATAAGCAGTCTTAGATAAAAATTGAAACGCTTCTGAAAACAGAAGAAATGAATAATTGAAAACAAAATATTAAATATGATAAATGAAGTTAAACAATGTTGAACTAAATATTTGTTTAAGAAATTTTATTTTTTAATCTGTTTTTATTCAAATTTTTGTTATGGTTTATTTGTAAAATTGTTAGGTTTTTAATATAATTTTTTTTTTTTATTGAAAAAGACATTAGATTATTGCAAGCTATTTAAATGTTAAAACAATAGTTTAAATTGCGATTTTATTGATTGATAAACATCGTTTTTCAAAATAGCAACTACATTTTTCCTTTAATTAGTCGTCGTTGCAAAATGTAAATTTTTTTGTTTATTTACTTATAATTGTTAAAAATTTTACATTAAAGAAAGCAATTTTGAATCTTGTTTATAATTATATTAGAATTACAGGTATTGAAAGCTAAGTTTGATTCATTATACTCAAAATTATATTAGATAAAATAAATTAAAAATTATAATGCATTTAATTTATTAAATTTCAGAATTGAAAACGTAATAAAAGCAATGTTTTACTTAAAGTAATAAGTAAAATAACCGATTTTAATATGTTGGATTTTAAACAGTTTTTTTATTTTAATTTATTGAATACTGGATTTACAGTAATTTTTAAATTTCTTTTAACTATTCTTAACTTTTAAACTGTTCTATCAATATTCAATGTTTAATTCGTTTGTTTTCATCAGTATTTTTTTTTTTGTTTTTGCTTTTGTTACTTTTTCAATCTACCTGTTTTAGCTTGCGTTTTTGACTTGTGTTTTTATAGTTACAGTTGTTTTTGAATTTTTAATATTTTAAAAAAAAGAGGATGAAAAAAAGAGGAGCTAAGTAATCAAGCTCTGAATTCTAGTTCTCAGGAATTCAAATATGTTTACCGTTTGCAGGGATTATTTGTTTCTGTTGTTGATTGATTCAGATCAAATATATGCAATTTGAAAATTAATTTTTACATTTTAGAGCGTTTGACGATGGTTTAGATTTAGATTGAGAAGAAGTTATATTTTTAAGAAACAGTTTAAAACAGCAAATGATCAAGAAAATATTAAAATAGAGAATACAAAAGTAATAAAAACAAATAAAATAAGCGAATCGAATTTGCAATGAATAAGTATATTTAAAAGTAAAGGAGAGAATGAGAGTACTTTTAAATCAACAATTTTTGACCGAATCAAAATTTAAACGACTTTTGTATAAGTTTTGATGCTTGTAACAATCAATCTTTTTACAATTAAATCAAATATAAAACAAAATTTAATTAAATTTTTCATTATTTAATTTTTAAATTATTATAAAATAAAATAATATTTTTTATTTGAATTTTTTTTTGATATTTATTAGTTAATATAATTCAAATTAAATTTAATAATAAAAAAAAATCAAGTTTATTAAATATTATTTATTTTTAAAACATTCAAAAATTAATTTAATAAATCTAATATTGATAATTATATTTAATTTTCATAGGTATTAAATCTCGTAATTCTGATAGCAAGGAAATGATAATTTCAGGAATGAGTTCTCCATCCGATGTGTTTTGTTCTGTGCCTGGTCGACTTAGCTTACTTAGTTCTACATCAAAATACAAAGTTACCGTTGGAGAAGTTCAAAGAAGACTTTCTCCTCCAGAATGTTTGAATGCTTCTTTATTAGGGGGCGTATTAAGGAGGTAAGTGGTTTAATAATCTTTTTTAATTAATTTTTTTTATTTTGGTTAACAATTAATGATTTTTTTCTTTAAATTTTTTTTTTGAGTTAAAGAAAAATTTTTAATGATTTTGCTTAAAAAGTAATAATTAGTAAGTTTTGGATCTTAATTATTGTGCATTTTTAATAATTTCATTAATTTAAATGTATAGTTTTTATTTTATTTTAATTTATTTTTTTAAATTTATTATTAAACGACATAAATAAAAAAGTGAGAATATTTTTTTTTTTTAATTAAAGTAGTTTAGTGTGCAGATAATTAATGAAAAAAAGTACAACTTATTTTAAGCCAAATTATTTTCATGATTTTATAATTGTTTACTTATCTTAAATGATAATTTATTTAAGTTTTTTTTATATAATTTGGTATTTCTTAGATTGGTGAGTGTATAATTTGCGCAAGATAAAAATTTGTTATAAAATTTGTATATTGATTTCGATAACTTTTATTTAGGACGGATATAATTTCTTTTTTTAATTTTATTATTTTTTTTAATAAACAGTTTTTATTAAAATAATTAAATAGGTTGTCAGTAATCGGTCAATGATTTAAGTTAAGAATCTTTCTAAATCTAAAGTTTATGTTTATTAAAAACTGGTCATTTGTTCTCATGTTTTATTTTAATCTTTTAAAATTACTTTCTAACTTTATTTTAAATAAAATAAAGTCAAAAATTTTAAATTAAATCCCAATTTTTTATTGCACATAACTTTAACATAACATTTTTAGGGAAATAAGCAAGTAATGTTTGTGGTCAAATTGTTTGATCAATATCATTATCTGGTTTAAATTAACTGAATTTTGTATAAATTTTAAAAAAAAAAAAAAATTTTTTTTATTTTATTACTAAACAACTATTTAAAAAAGGTTATAATACTTTTAAAAAAAAAGATTGTATTTGTTACATTTAGAAGTTATTTTCAATTTAGAAGGATTATCAAAAAAAAAGAGTTAAAGTTTAATTGCTTTTTACCCAATTGTCACTTTTTTAATTGTGTTTAACAAACTAAATCAACAATTTTATTATATTTATAAAATTTACAAAGCTTAATGTTGTCGACTTTGTTTCAATTGTAATATAACTTGTTAATTGTGTTATAAATTAGCTTATTATATATATTATTTTTATTTTGATTTGACTACAAAAGTCTCAATTATTAACCATTTTTATTTATACTTTAAAAAATTATATTTTTTGAGGTTTTTGTTTTTGAAAGTTTTTATATTTTTCAAAATTAATTTTTTAGTTTACATAAAGATAAATTAATATTAATTTTTTTTTTTTAACTTAATGAATATTTAATAATTTAATAAAATTTAAAAGATGTAATAAAATATAAAAAAAAAAATGTTTTTGTTTGTTTTTTAAAAAATTAGGCACCTTGAAAGTAAAAAATAAATTTTAGACTAATAAAAGCAATTTTTTTTAAATACATTTAAATGTTTTAGTTCAACAGGGTTATTTTATTTAAAAATAAAAATATTTACTTTTGTTTAATTGTTTAATTTGCATCTATATTAATGACAAGATCAAACGTTTATAGCTTTAAATCCCTGTTCATTAACTATGTTTTTAAATTTACGAATAAATTTTTAAATTAGTTAATTAGTTTTGCTTTTTGACATGTTAGTGCTTCTAGTGAATTGCAGCTAAATAGTTGTGTGGCTAGTTTATCATCTTTATTTTATATTCAACAGTATTTAGATGTATTTTTTTCTACTGATTCACGACGTGAATCTTTAATATTTAGATTTAAATACAAACAATAACAAAAAACCAAAGAAAGCAGTAAAATGTTAACGAAAAATAAACAATAACAAAAACAATAAAAAATTTGTATCACAGTTTTATAGTTACAAACATTACGTTTAAAAAAACAAATTGCATCAAAAGACAACAAAGCGTAAAAAGACTCGAATATTTAAGACTTTGTTAAGATGAAAAATAATTTGAATAAATTTTTTTTATTTGCACTTTCTGTTTCAATTGCATTTTGGTCCGTTTTTTAATGACGCCTATCTAGTGACCCTTAGCAAGTTTTGTTTTGTTTCTATCTGTTTTCCAAACGACTATGTGTTTGTTTCTTTGACTAGTTTTTTTTTTACTAATGTGCATTTCAAGTAGGATCTTTCAACTGATATAATTAAAATTAATTTCGTACCTATTTATCGAGCTTATCATTGTTTTTTCTAGAAATTTACTTAACTCATCAACTTTATTTCTAGTTTGTAGTAATTGTCAATTGAGTTTAAGAAAACAATTTGTTACAATTGTAAAACTTTAAAAAGTAGCCGCCTTTGTCCGACTTATTATGATTTATACGTCTGTGCATCAAAAATGTTGCCCTTATTGGATTTACCATCAAGTGTGTTGCACATGTGCATCACTAAAGACAAGTCGTTTTGCATTAAATTTCCATTTTCAAAAGTTTATTTGAAAAAAATGATAATTTTGTTTTTTGTTTTACATTTTTTTTTTTTTTAAATAAAGATTTGAGGAGTTTAAGACAAAAACACCGCACTTGAAAAATATATCTGAAAAGCATCATTTTATTGCTATTATTATAGGATTAATTTGATGATAAATACATATTATAAGGCTAAATTTATTTAAATAGCTGCAAATGTTTATATCTGTTTAAGATTATTTTTTTATATATTAGAATGTTTGCCACGGAAAAAAAAAGCGTGAAACTTAGCCTTTGATATAATTTACAATCAGAGCAATTAAATTTCAATAATTAATTAATACTATTGCAATGCAAACTATTTTTGGGTTTAACTCTTTGATATTAGATAGTATTTATTTGATATTAGGCTAATAGCTGTGAAATTTGTGAAAATAATAAACAAAAAAAAAAAATGATGAACAAAAAAACTTATATTTAAATAGTTTTATTGAATTTTATAATTGATCACAAGGCCATTGGCTTTCGATGTTATTTAAAAATATCGATCATTGCAGTTCGAGTTATTTAGATAATTCAACTGTTGATTATAATCTGGTATTTTAATTTAGATCCGTCGGCTAAATATTCATTTGAATAAATGGTGTAATTTGAAATTGGCGCGATTGGGCGCTACATAATTTTAATACAAAATTTTTGCTTTAGAAAAACTAAAACAAAAATTAATTTTGCTATAAATATGGCGGTCTAAAGATGAAAATATTTGCAAATAATTTATGATAATAATTGTGCCATTAACTTGCGTATCACAATTTTGTTTGCATGGCTTTACTGCTCATAATTGTTGCATATAATTTGATATAATTAATAACTGCCTAAAGTCTGTTGCACTTGCTTTTTTTAACAAACTATTTCATCTTTTTACTTTTGTTTTTTATATTTTTTTTTTGTTTTTTATTTTTAATTTTTATTTATTTATTTTTTTTTTTTTTGATCTTTAACTAACAAAACTAATTTTTTAACATTATTTTTTTTTTAAAAAAGGCAATTTTCAAAATATTGACCAATTTCACTCTTTTATTCGTTTAAAAATATTTTTTTTTATAATTTCTGTTAAATCAAGATTAGTTTTTTAAGTATACCATCTATAATACTTAAAAAAACCAATATAATTAAAAGCGATTACTTGCGAAGAAATAAAATTAATAGGCAGAAATCAATAGCAAAATATATAAAATTAAACTTTAATAAAATTATAAAAATTGTTTTAAAATAGAATTTATTTAAAAAAGAAATAAATTTTAATTAAATTTATTAATTTTTATTAATTTTTATTAATTTACTTATATTTCAAGCTCAAGATAATTTTTTTTTTTTTAATTTCATAAATTATTTTATAGAAGATAAATTGTTTTTGATTAAAATTATATTTTTTTTTATTATATTTATTTATATTGATTATTTTTAAAAATTAACAAAATAAATTTATAACTAAGAATTTTAAAATATTTTTTATTGTAGTGTAGTAAAAGCGTTAATTTAAGTTGATTTAATCTTTATCATTTAAAAAGAAAATTTAAGGAATTTTTTTAAGACAATAATTTAACTTTATTTATATTTAAGTATTTTAAAATTTATAATATGATCTTTATTAAAAAATATTTTATTATATAAAATTAATTATTATAATCATTGATTATCAATAATAATGTTTTTTTTTTACATAATTAAATTTTTAATAATTTTTAAAAATACAATAATTTGGCCAATAAAAAACTAACTAAATGATTTTTTTTTATTATCTTTTTACGATTGTTAGCTTGTTTTTTATTTTGATTATTATTTTAATGTTTTTTGATTTATTTATGTTGTAAAATTTAAAAAAAAAAATTATTATTTTCATTTTTAACATCAAATTTCATTTTGAATTTTACACTTATTTTGTTTGCATTTTGATTTGTTTTTTTTTTTTATTAGCAACACTTTTTTACGTTCTCAAGTGACTTTCACATTAGGTCTGTTATTTAAAGATGAAAAACTATTTACTGTTGAAAGGAGTGCCTCTTCTCACACTAAACTCATTGTAATAAACGAATGATTATCAGTGATGATGCTTATATATATGCATTTTATTTCATTTATTCATTTGTAATAGTTAGCTTGCACAACATTTGCATTTTTTATTTCTTTTTCATTACCTTTAATTTTTAAGTTTTATTTAGTTTTATCTTTGTTTCTTTTTAATGAAGTAAATTATAAAATTTTGTTAATGGGATTATATTATAATATATTTACTTTGATTAGTTTATTGTTTTTAGTATTTTTAAATATATTTGCAATTACTTAATTTGATTAAACATTGATTTAATTAAACTTAAAATAAGAAGAATCCTATTTTTTTTTTTCAATTATAATATAAAATTAAATTTGTTTTAGTCAAAAGGAATAAAAAATATAAAAATTTTAATATTTTTTTAAATAGGGCTAAATCAAAAAATGGTGGTAGATCTTTAAGAGAAAAATTGGAAAAAATAGGTCTAAATTTACCAGCCGGAAGAAGAAAAGCGGCTAATGTCACTTTACTTACATCGCTTGTTGAAGGTAAGTAATTTATATTTGTAAAAATAATTTAAACTAAACGATACGGTTGAATTAGTTAAAAAATTGTAACCATTTTCTGTGGTTATAAAGTTAAAGTATCAATGTTAAACAAAACGATTAAGTATTTGTTTAAACAAGTAACTTTTTTACCATTAACATGTCTTTTTTAAGCATTTTTTTTATAAACATTGTTCTGTCTTAGCAAACCTCTCCTTTGCAACCACATTTCACTCACCTGTTGTTCATTATATTCACATTATTTTTATTTACTAATGTATTTCTTTATTCTGAGAGTAGTAAAGATGAAAAATAAATAATAAAAAATGTTTATAAAAAGACTGCAATGATTAATTGTTAAGTATATTTGAATTTGAAAAATCAAGCCTACATTTAGACCTATTTTCTTTTGCTATATTTTTTTCTAATGATATCAGTATTATTTTGCTTTTACTAGAAATTAATTTGCTTTTAGTTAATATTAGTTTTACTTTCCCCTTGAAATTTAGTTTTTGTTACCTTATTATTTTCGTATTTATCTGATTTTTTTTTATTTGTTTAAGTATTTTTTCCATCATTTTAGATTTTAAATGATAGATTATTTTTTTATTTATTTTTTCAATTGCAGTATATTTTTTTATCTTTTTTTTCAACATGTTTTAATATTTTTCACACTATTTTATTATTTATAATAGGTATTTAAATTATAAATACGAAAATATTTTTGTTTTAATATAATTATCTATTTTTTGTTTTGATTTAATTTAAATTATTGTACAATATTGAAAATAAATCTACAAATCTGTTTGGGATTATAAAGTTTAAAAATAATAATATTTTTTTATATTTTATTAGTCTAATTTTTTAAATAAAACCTGAATTTAAATATTAAAAAAAAAAATTTAAATGCCATTTTTATCTTTGTTTACTAATAGTTATTTTTTAGCTAATAAATAGATCTATATTAACTTTAGTATTTATGTATTTTCTATTTAAAATTTTTAAACAAATAATTTATAAGTAATTTAAATTTCAAATAAATGTAATTTTTAATTTAGTTTATGAAAATTTAAATAACTTAATTAATTTTAGTTTAAGTTAAATTTTTTATTTATATTTTTTTTTAAAATAAATGAGTATTTTCATTAAAATGTTTTTAAACGATAAACAAATAAATTAAAAGCCATCATTTTATTGAATGACTATTATTCAGTTATTTATAAAACTTATGCAATTTTTAGAATTTGAATTAACTGATTAAAACTCATTCAGTTAAGAAGCTAATCAAAACCATTATTTTAAAAATTTATCCTGAAAAATATTTTTTAATTACTTATTTGAATGTTTTTTTTATAAAACTTATTTTAATCAAATTATTTAATTATAAAAGTTGTTTTAGTTATTGTACAAGGAGACTGATATTTTAATTAAATTATTTTTTAAAAGTTTAAAAAGTTGTATTTTTATTAGATACAGAATAAAACTTTAACATGTTTTAAAAATTAGGATTTTTTATCATAAATTCTTAAACAATAAACTTTAAAAAATTAAATATATGTTTAAATAATTTCTTTATATTTTAATACTATTTATTTATTATTTTTTTTATTTGATAAATATTGATTTAAAATTAGTTGTTTTGACTGATTTATAATTATTTAAGCAATGAAGTAAATGCAATTTTTAATTTAATGTATATTTTTTTATAAATTTAAAACAACTAGTGCATTGAATACATTGTTCTACTGCAAATTAATCTTTGGAAGTAAAAAAACAATAAATGTTACAAAATGAAGAGTACAGAAATGTTGATTGCAATTAGTCAAAGCGTTTTTGCCTTGATTTTAAGTTTATACTTTGAGAAAAATGATTCCATTTTTTTGACTTAACTTTTTATTTATTTAATATTTTGTAGTTTTTTTTTTTACATTTTTTTTTTAATAATTAATTGATGTAACAATAAACATCGTTTTTTTACGGATTTATAGTTTACTATTAATAAATCAACGGTCTAAACCAGATGATTTTGTAGTTTTGGACATTGACTAAAAAAAAAATTAAATTTTCAAAACGGCAAGGCCAATGCTTATGTGGTTCAGCTGTATCATGTTATTGAAATTAAGTCAAATTATATTCAATTATATGCAATTAAAATGCATTTTCTTTTTTAAAAGATGCTACAAAAATTGTCAGGTCACTAATGCCTAACTTTTAGCTTGTCCGAATAAGAAGCCTTTGGCCAATGATTGGTTCAAAGTGGCTGAGTTCACTTAGCCAAATTACTTAATTGTTTAATAAGACGTTTTCTTATATTTGGTCATTTATTGCTATGTTTACACTAGTAGACATTTAATTTTTTCTTTTTAAAATATTTTTTTTTACTCTACATTGGCTCAAACGGCATAGGAAAAAAAAAATTATTACTAATTTTTCTAAATTTCAAATTTTTTACAAAATATATTTTAGTATTAATTATGTATAAACTTTTTTTAGTATTTTTTAGCTAGTTAAAAAAAAAATTAAATTTTTTTTTTCTTAATTTTATTTTAAGTGATTATAAATATATATATTAAATTTTTTTACAGGGGAAGCTATTCATTTAGCTCGAGATTTCGGATATGTTTGTGAAACTGAATTTCCGGCTAAACAGGCTGCTGAATACTTAAATCGTAACTATGCTGACCCATCAGATTATTATCGTAGAAAGGAATTGGTTATGGCCGCTAAGTAAGTTATTTTTAAGATCAAAAATTATAACAGTTTAAAATTTGATTTAAAAATTTATAAAAATTTATTAATTTTATTATATTTTAAAATAATCTATTCGATTGATAATTAAATTTAATTAAAAGTTTGTAAAATTTAATTCAAACGTCATTTGAAATCATTTTTTTTATTAAATTTAGTATATAATCTAGTTTACATTTTATGATTGTTATTTCATTTTATTATAATATATTTTATTTTTAATGTGTTGCCTTGTTTATCTGTTTTCAGCTGTCAATAATATAAATTTTTAAACATTAAAAGTAATTTCATTATTTGTTGCATTTAAATAAATACTAAAAGACAAATTAAGTTAAATTTTTTTTTTTTTGAATATTTTTAAATTGATTGTATATTGTTTTAATATTTAATATATTAAAATAATAACTATAATATTATTAACAATATTAATAACTAAAATAAAATATAAAAATTTAGTTCTTAATAAAAAAGTTAAAACTGTTATTTTAATTTTTGACGTTTTAATTTTTTTATTAAATAAAAATATTTTAAAATTAATATTTTTTTTATTATAATTAAAAGTTTAAAATTAAAGCATTATTTAATAATAATAAAATATTAATAAATTTTTATTATAATTAAATCAATTTTTAAAAAAAAACATTTTATTAAATATTTATAGAAAACAAAAAAAAAATTTAGAAATTATTATAAATTTTAATTTTTTTTATATCCTATAAAATGTAATTAATTTGCTTGAACATTATTTAAACTTGTTTTAAAAATATTTTTTTTAAATTTATAGAAAAAAAAATTGATTTATTTTAATTAAAAGATTATATTTGGATAATTTTAATTATTTAAATTTTAAAGATAAAATAGAAACCAAATATAAATATATTTTTGATTAATAAAAAAAAATTTTAAAAATTTTTAAAATCACAATTGATTTTAAACTATTTAAATTAATTTTCGTTTTTTTTTATACAAAATAAGTGTATTATTTTTAAAAATTTTAAGAACTTTTTTTATCTATAAGATAAAATCAAATTGTAATGATCAATTAAAAAAAAAATTTATATTTTAAAACTGCAAAAAAATTTGAATTAGTATATATTTTAACATATTTTACCCTTTACCACCAGACGGCTTAAGTGAGGTTAACATGCGAACTTTTAGCACGCAAATATTTTTAACTTACTAAATTATGGTTATTTAATTTTAATTTATATTGATACAAAAGATGAAAACAGAAGTTGTAACAGTTTTCAATTGATGAGTTTGGTAATTTAAGTAAAATCAAAGTTAATTTTTAATACGATAATAATCTAATATAATACTAATGCGATTTAGTCTGGCCTGGTTTGCGTGATTATTTAGCAATAAAATTTAACTGAAAATTTTTGTTTAAATTTTTAACAGATTTAAAAAAATTTAATTATAATTTCACAATTTGATTAAATGTTGGTTTAAATATGTAAAAATAGTTTATTAAAAATTCATAAAAATATTTTTAATTTCAAAGTCTGTGGAATTAAAAGCTGGATTAGACAAATACAAATTATCTATTTTTATTAAAAATATAAATTACTCACGGTTTTGTCTCAATTTATTTTTTAAAAGTGAAGGTCGGTGGTTGCAAATTATAAATATAGCAACAAGTGTAGACTTTAATAAATTTTAAGCTGGATAGGAAAGAGCGTGCATTCAGATGTTAATACATCAGACAGATTGTACTGATGATTGTCTTGATTTGTTTTTTAAAACTTTTTACAAAAATATCCAGAAAATAAACCATTGAAAAAGTAGGATTTAATATGACTGTCATTTGTACCTTAATTGGATGACAGAAATATCTTATTCAACTTGTCTTGTTTCAACTCATTTGTTCCTGATTTCTTTTGCATTTATTTTCAAGGTCTTCTTTTACTTAATTTAAATGGTTTCTTAATACGTTTTTTTTTTATTGTTTTGCATTGAAAATGTTTTTAAATTTATAATTGCACGTTTGCCATACTTAAAAAAGCCTAAATAATAAAAAAAAGTAGTTTTATTAAAAAATCAAAAAGATTTTTAAATATTTACAGATGTCATTATAGCGTAAGTAAATGATTGATTTAATTAGACCATAGAGTTAATATGTTTTATTTTATAAATAAAATTTTTTAAAAGTAAAATAAATATAATTTTTTTCAATAATTAAAAATAATTTTTGTTTATTGAACAACTTTTTGATTATATTTAAATTTTTTTTTTTTATAACATTATTTTATTAATTTTTGAATTTATTTAAATTTTATTTATTTATTTTATTTTATAACTAATACCCTTTAATTAATAAAAAAAATTAATTAAATTGAAATGAATTAAATATTATAAATATTTAAAAAATAAAATATTTTCAATAAAACTTTTTATAAAAATTTAATCAAAACAAGTAACTTTTTCATAAATTTTTTTGAACATTGCCATGATTTACGATGTTTAAGCAAAATTTATGAAAATAAAATGTTTTACTGTTCTTATTTTTTTTATTGTTAAATTCTGTCTTAGTTTATTTTTTTTTTTTTTCTATTATACCTGTCACCTGTTTAAGTTACTTATACTCTTGACAGTTTTATATGTTCAAGACAATTGTGATTATGGAAAAACAAACTAAAATAAATAAGCTTTAACGTTGACTACAATCAAAATCATTAAAAACCAGACTGGGAGTTTAAATATCATTAAGTATACAGCAAGATCATTTACATTAGACACAGAGGATGAACATTTGATCATTATACATTTGAACATCTTTAAAATGGACAGTTTTCAAAACAATTTATCAACAATGTTTTACTTGATTTTTTTGAGCTAAAATTAATGTTGATGGAAAAATGTAAAATAGCAAAAGTGGTTAATTGATTATTGCTGTATATTTTTTAACGATTAAATTATGGTGCAATTTAGATGAAATTAAATATTTTACTAATTTATCATTAAATATTTTGTGCCTTGCTGTGTTTCTTCCGATTTGTGTTATATTAAAAAACTGTTTATTCTGATCATCTTTGTTTTTGTTTGTCTTGCCTTTTCATCTTATGTTTAGTTTACTTTGCATCTCAACATGCAACAATTAAGTTTAACCATTAACCATAACAAATTAAGATAATTAAATTCATACAGCGATTTCAGAGTCTTTAGATTAATTATCCGTAAAAATTTATTTTTTAACATTTAAAATCATTTTTCTTTTTTTTTTTGTTATTTTAATGTTTTTTATTTTAATTTTTTCAATATTATTTGATTTAAATTTGTTACAAATGCCAATTTGGTTGTCTAATATTTTAAATAAAAAATTTGTTAAAAAAATTTTTTTTTAAACTTTTTTTTTAAATATTTAATTTAGTTTTATTTAATATTTATTTAATAGTTTAATACTATATATATTTTATAATATTTTCTAACTTTATAGAATCAAAATAAAATTTTTTTTTTATAATTTAGTTTTTAATAAATTTTAAATTAATTTTTTTTTTATAGACAAATTGTAAAAGAGTTTGTTGATCTTTTAAATCAAGATCGCTCACCTCTATGCAACTCTCGACCCCAAACAATCTTAGAACCTAATATTCAGCGCAACTTAACTCATTTTTCACTTATTACCCATGGTTTTGGATCTCCAGCAATTGTTGCAGCATTATCTTCAATGCAAAATTTTCTTAATGAATCTGTTAAATATTTGGATAAACAAGCAAATAATTTTGCTACAAACATTGGGGGTCAACAACAAACCGGAAACAGTCTTGCTCAAACGCAACATTTTAGTAGTGGACTAATTGAAGCCAAAAAAGAAGTTCTCGATTTGAACAAAAAATAAATTAATATTGATCGCAATCATGGAATTGTTTTAATTGTTTTTTTCGATTTATAAGTTTTTTTTGTCAACATTTTATTTTTAAATTTAAAAATTAAGTTTTAAAAATTTTTAAATTTAATTTTTTTTTTTTTAAATTTTAACTTAAATATATTTTAATTTATTAATATATTTTATATCAAAAATAAAATGTTAAATATTATTTTTATTTTTTTTATTTTAAATATAACATATTTTTTTGATTTAATATTTTATTATAATTTCAAGTTTTTAAGATTATCACTTAATTTTTTTTTTTAAATGTTGACATTGAAAATAAAAAAGTTGAAAAAAATAAAAAAAAATTAGTATTATTTATAAAATAATTAAACAATTAATAAATATATTAATAGACAATAAAATTTAAAAATATAAAAATTGCGATCAACACCGGTCACTTCTTGTAATTTATTTTTGTAAATTAATATTTTGATTTTTTATTTAAACTTTTATTATTATTTTTTAAATCGCAAAACATTTTGTGACGGCCGATCCATCATTTTCTAATTTTTTTTTTCTTAATTCATCAAATAAGATTAATTTCTTAACTATATAATTCACTATTTTTAATTTGTTGCATAATTATATTGTATTATATTATGATTTTTGTTTTATTATTTTTGTTCAGTTCATTTTTCACACATATAATTGTATATGTTTTTTGTGTTAGTGAATGTGCGTGTGTAATATACGTATTTATCATAATATTTCTATAGTACTAGTTATCTATGACCTGTCTCATTCAACCGAAACATTAAAATAAAATTACAGTTGTTTTTAATTGAAATACATCTCTATAATTATTAAAGATATAAATACATTATAAGTATATATAAAACACATAAATTTATATATATATATATAAATACATTATACAAGTATATATACAAATATATATATGTATTAAAAAAACAAAAAATTATTCATTAATTTTTAATATATTTCTTAAACAAAAATATCATCTGTTTATTTAATTCAATTTAAGACCAACAATTTTAAATTAAAATGCCAAATAAAAAATTGATTTTTTTGGTTATAAAATTGGAAAATTAAAACAATTTGATAAATATAAAGAAATTATTAAAATTATTTACAAAAAAGTAAAATATTGAAAATTAGACAAAATATTAATTCACCTTAATCTTAGAATTCAAATTATTCAAAAGCATACTCAAAACTTTTTTTTTTTTTTGAAAGTGCCAATGAAAAAAATTTTCATTTTAAGAAAACAATTTATTGAAAATAAATCAAAAACAAAATTATAAATAATTTAATCATGCCATATTATTTAAAATAAGTTATTTTTAAAACAAAGTTAAAAAATACTCGATTAATAAATAATTAAGTTTTTTAAAATGAATTCTAAATTGGATGAATTTTACATATTAAAGCGCGACAATTTTCAAAAGCAAAATTATAAATAGAGTTTATATAATATATATTCACATACAATTGATTTTAAACAAATCATAATTTAAGAATTTCAACTAATTTTTCAAATTATCATTTCAGACATTTTTATTTGAATACATATTTAATATTCAGTCCAATATCATACAGTTAACTTTTGAAAAAATTGTTGAAAAATAGAAAAGTAAACTAAATCAAACTTTTCATTTATTCATTTCAAAGCTTATCATAAAGTACATAGGATAACATTTTAAATGAATTATTGACCACTAAGAAAATTATCCTTTTAAATCTTTCATCAATAAATAACATTTTGAAATTCATTTTTTAATTAAAAAATGAAAATCATATTAGACTATAATTAGATCATAACACATTCCACAAAAATACTTTCTCATATTTTCATGATTATTATTTGTTTAATTCGTGTTTACACAAGAAATAAATCGTATTTAAAAATAATATATAAATATAAATACTTTGTTTTTTAATTTAGTTTAATTTTTTTTAAATAAAAAAATTGGTATGCTCTAATTTCGTATTAAATTGTAAGTATTAAAAAAATTTAAACTTAATATTTATTATAATATTTTTTAAATTTTAATTGGATAATTTTTGATTAAAACGCAATTATCATTTTATTAAAGTTTTGGTTAAACAGATATAAGTAAGTTAATTTTTGAATGACCTAATAGTAAAAAGAATTTGTACAAATTATTATATGTTATACAACATAAATTATAAATCAAATTATATGTATATATATAATTATAAATCAAAATAATCATTGAATCATTTTAAATGAGTTTTTTTTTTGTTTTATATTTAATAATACAAATAAAAAGTGATAAAAATTTAATATAAAATTAAAAAATTAAATTAAAATAAAAATTAAATTGTAAATAAAAAAAGGATTTTAAAGTATAAAATGATATAGTAAACATTAGTTTAATTAAAAAAATATTTAAAAATAATTTTTTTTTATGTTTTTTTTATAAATAATACTATGCATACTATGTGTGCATTATTTGTTGCCACATGCAGTCATTGCTACATACCTATACTTTGAACTAATGTAAAGACAAGTTTGGCTAAGTTAATATAAATGCGGCCACCGACAAACGACTAAGTGAAATTTGACAGCAAAATATTAATTTAAGACTGGTAACAAAACTTAGTAAATTAAAATTTTTTAAATACTTATTTTGAAAAATTAGAAAGTTACTAAAATATTGACAAGAATAGTGAAAAATAAAATTCCATTCAAAATTATTTATGGAAGCATTTTTTAAAATAACATAAAAACATTTTGATCAAAATTTAATGTGAAAAATAAAAGAAAAAAATACATAAATGATTGAATAGCAAAATTAAATATATTATAAATCTAATCAATTATGTAAGCACTAAAATAATTTTTTAAACTAATCAAAATTAAAAAATGTTTTTATGTATATGCATAATTAAAATTTTTTTTTAAAAATAATTTTTTAAAATCTTAATAAAATCAAGGTTAATCATTAAAAAAAAAAATTATTTTGTTATATTAATTAATTTAAATTTTATATTTATATTTAAAACATTTTATTAATTAAAATTAAAACATTAAATTAAAATATAGATTTATAAAAATTTTATTTTTTTTTTATTTCTATTTAATACAAATTATTAATTAATTTTTTGTTATAATTTAATAATTAAAATTTAATTAATAAAATTTAATTATTTAAAAAAATATTAAAAAAATAATAATATATTTATTAAATCAAAATATTAATATTTTAAATAAAAAAAAAAATTCTAAAATATTAATTTTAAATTAGTATTTTAATTTTTTGATATTTATATTATCTTTTATTAAAGAAAAAAATTTTGATATTGGGATAATAATTTAATATTAAAATTATATTTTAAACTATTTAGATAAACTTATAAATTGATTTTTTAATTTATATAAACTAGTTAAAGTAGATGATGATAGTTATCCAAACTTATATTAATAAATTTTATTTTAATTTTTTGTTTAACTGCTTAGGGATTATTATTTAATTATTATTTATTTAATTTTCATTCTTAATTATTCATTTAAAATGTATTCCATATATGTATTTTGAATAAACATTAAAAATGATACAATAGAATAAATGTATTAAATAAAGAGTGACTGTCAAAATTACTAAATTGAATATTTATTTAAAATAGTAGAATAGACTAATAAATGTAAAATATTAAAATATTATATAAAAAAAATATTCTTAATAATATATAGATATAAGTGAAAACATTTAACACTAAAAACATTTTTATTATACATGTATACAAATTTTAAAGATTTATTTATTAAAAAAATCGGATTATGTTGTCAATTATCTTACGATTCATTCTACAGCAATTTTTTTTTTTTTTATAAATACTTGCATAACTTTAAAAAAATATATTAAATGTACTAAAATTATAACTAAAGATGTACAAAAGAAATCATGTTTATCAATAAAAATTTAGAATTTTTTAACAATTTATGAAAAAAAAATTATTAAAAGGCAATTCAATTTGGTATTTATCTTTTTATATATATATTTTAAACAAATATCGTTAATTTTTTTTTATCCATTATATCTAATACTTTTTTACAGTTTAAATAATTAAAATTATTTTAAGCTATTATTTTATATATTATAGTTACTCTTAAAGTTTTTTTTGCGGTCAAAAATAAAGTGGCATAAATTTTAATTGTGTCGATAATAAAAAAACCAAAAAAATATTTAGACTTATTTTAATAATTAAAAATATTACTAAAATTTGATATTTTTAATATTTTTATTGTTATTAATCAAATAAATATTTAATTAAAATTGTTTTTAATTATAATATTTACTTATTTATCATTTATTTAAATATATTTTTTAATTTTAAATTTTTTTTATAATATAGTTTAAAACTGTTTTTAACTAATTATATTACTTTTAATTATATTGCTAATTATATTTACTAACAGTAAAACTTATATTTTAATCATCATTTTTTTTTTAATTTGGGTTATGTTTATAATAACTTAATCTACAAAGTATATTTTTTATATATTTTTTAAAATTTCTAAGAAATAATACTAATTTTTATAATTTAATTATTTTTATAATAATAATATAATTTTTTTTTTAAAAAATTAAAAAAAAAATTTTTAATTTTAATTAAATGTAGTTTTTTTATGCTGATATAAAAAAATGACTTAAAAATTTTAAAGTCTATTTTATTAATAATAATTGAACTCAAAAGATAACATGTTTAACATTTTTAGTTTATTTTTAAAAAAAATAAATAAGAATTAGATATTAAATTTAAGCAATCTCAAAATTAAATTATAATTTGAAATTTATTAAAAAGGTTTTAACTAAAAATAATATATATTATTGTAATTTTTAAACAAACTTTGAATTAACTTAAAATGTTTATAATCATAAATTTAAAAATTTATTTACAATTAAAACTGATTAAAAAAATTAAAAAGCATTTGTTTTAAAATTAACAAATATAATTTATTCTAAAATTGCTTAATTTAAAATATTTTATTTAATTACCTACAAAATTTTTTTTTAATTGAACTTGTTTAATTTTTCCATTTATGTCATTTCATCTAAAATTAAATTTAATCAATGGAATATACCAATTTAATACTTTTTAAATTATTTATTTAAATAATGATAATACTATTAAATATATTTTATTATATATATGTATATATATATAATTTTTTTAATATTTATATTAATAAGTTAATCATTATTTTTTTTTTTAAATTATTAAATACATGACAAAAAAAAATTCATAGTTTTATATTTATTAATTAAATATTGTTATAATTAGGATTAGGTTATATTTGTTTAATAATAGCAGCCAAATTATTATTTTTAGAAATAATATTAATTATACTTTTAAATAAATTGTTTTTAATTTAAATAAATTAATATAATAAATATTACTAGCTTTTATTATTGATAATAAAAGGAATTAAGCTTATCTAAGAAATAAACAACAAAAATTAAATAAATGATTTTAAATAGTTGCCATAATAAAAAACCAAGTTACACCTTTTTCTTAATATTTTTTTAAATACTTAAAATGAACCATTGAGACATTAAACAAAAAAAATTATTATAAATAATTAATCTAATATCATAAGAATTTAAATATAAAAAGATAATTATACAATGTGACGGTCAATATTAATAAATGGAATTATTTCAAATTAGATAAAAATTTTGTAATAATTTTTTTTTACTTAATAAATAGTGTGAATTTTTTTGTATTAACTTTGTAATAAAAGAATTCAAGTTAAGAAATTACAACCAGATATATTCTTAATTTTGATATAATCAATTAAAAATCTAATATAACTTTAAAGTTTAGGTTTTAGAAAAAAAATTAAATTTGTTATAAGTTAATTAATTGAAACTTATATTAATATATATTTATAAAAATATAAAACAATTTAATGACTAAATTATTTTAGTTATTATATTTACTCTTTTTTGTATTTTTTAAACAAAACTAGTTAAAATCACAGATGATAAATTAGTTTTTTGTTTAATTTTTATTATTAATTATCTTGTTAATTATTCTATGCACACATCTATAAACTATATGTAATCATCACTAAACACTAGCATGCAAAATTATTTTTTTTCAGTACATTATTAATTAATAATTAGTAAAACTTTAGGTTAGGTTTAAGGTTTGGCTATTTGCTTAAAAAAAAATTTTTTTTTAAATATTTTTTAAATATTTTTTTACACATTTTTTTGCCACTTCAAATAAAATTTAACTAAAGATTTTTATTACACATAAATATTGATTAAATTCAATTTTTTTAATTATGTTATATTTTTTTTTTGAATACTTAAAAATTTAATATTGTTCATGTATTACATTAATTTGCAAAAACATAAAAAAAAATAAGCATAATTAGGTCATTTAAAATTGGAGACAAATTTATTTAAAGAAATAAAGTTAATATTTATGAAATATTTTTTAGAAAAATTTATTTTAATAATTAAACAAACAATAATTTTCTTGATTAAATTTGATTATTAACTTTAATTAAAATTAAAACATTTATTCAATTCAAGTTTAATGATCAAATTGATAGTTTATATGATTTAAATATAAAAATAGGTCTTTTAAAATAAATTTTTTTTTTATGAATTAATTAAATTTTTTTTTTATTAATTTTCAAAATTCTAAAGTTATTTTATTTAAAAAATTAACTAAAAATTTCTCAAACTAAATATTTTTTTTTACAAATCTCTTTAAAAAATTTATTCTTACTTTTTTTTGAAAATATATATATTAAATTTATTAATTTCATACAATAACTTGAAATATTTTTAAAACATTATCAATTACATTCTAACCTTAATTTTAATGTTTTAAATAATTTTTTTTTTATTATTTTCCGGACGAAAATTGAAGTTAAATATAATTTATTAAATAAAATATATAATTTAAAAACTAAATATAAATATTATATTTTAAACTGATAAAATATATTTTAGTTTTTAAATTAGTATAAAGTTTTACCAAATCAGATAAATTTAAAAAAAGTTTAAATAAAATTGAAAACAAATTTTTTTAAACAAATTTTCAAGTTTAAAAATTTTTTTTAATTAAAAATATTTTAAAATATATTTAAAACAAAACAATAAAAAACATTAAATACTAAAAAATTTAATTTTGATTTTGAATAGTTTTTATTACTTTTAAATTGTCAAACTATAATTTAAAAAATTTTGATTTATTTTAAATGAATAAAAAGTGGACTAAAAATATAAAAAAATAGACAAACATTAAAAACTTCAAACATTATATAAAAGTTGCTTAATTTAAAATTTTTTTTTTTAATACATTAAAGAGATAGAACTTTTTCAACTTAACATGCACAACATAAATACTACAAAACAATGTACAATAAACCTGTTTCTTATTTGAATTACATCTTTTTACTTTTATAAGATGTTATTTAATAAATTTAAGCTAAATAACAAGTGTAGCTATGCTAAAACGTATCTTAGTTTTCTTCTTTTTTTTTTTTTAGCATCTGCTTTGTTTACTTAATTTTAGAAATTTCAACTCATATCGAACTTTTTAAAACGTTAAAACTTTAACTACTTAAAATATAAGTAACTGATCCAAAAAATAGCTTGACTTGAATTGTTTGTATAAAACTTGAAATTAATTTGCGTTTATCGAAATCGATGTTAAAAAGATGATAAAAATGAAATTTAAAAAAAACTAAATTAAATAGTAATAAATTTATTAAAGTTTTAAATTATTTTTTATTAAATAAAAATACTAACAATTAAATTATTAAATGTATGTTTTTAATAATTGTGGTTATTTTTATTTAATTTTAAAATATTTTTAGTAATTTAATTTATTAAAACATATAAACATATTAATATTTATTTTTTTAAAAAAGATAGTTTAAAAAATACCAAATTGCTTTAAACAAAAAGTAATAAATAAATAATAATTTTTATATATTTTTTTTTTATTTTATTTTATAATAAAATTTGTAAATAATTATTTAATTGTATTTTTAATTAAGGTTATAATGATTTAATTTAAACTTTTTTAAAAATTAATTGTTCTTATATTAATTGTCATGAACTCAATCGTTCACAATTTTTTTTCTTGTATAAATTTTATCATGGACATATAAATCAGTTTTTCATCTTATTTTGTTTTTTTTAATATATAAAGAATGAATCAGAATAACAATGCGTGTGAGCAATTTTTTTTATAAAAAGTTGAAAATTTTTAATAAGATTTGGTTGATATAAGCAATATACAATAGTGGGCTTAAAACCAGGACCAACCAAACAAATAGTTATTCAATGTTAAAGATGGCCAAAATACTAACTTGCAACAAGTGCAGATCTGATACTTCTGTATGATGCCAAAATTAAAATAGTAAAGCTTGTTAATAACAAACTTTATGATAATAGTACTAATATCAAATTTAAACATAAGGAAGGTTCTTCTTTGTTGATAATTACACTGCAGTTCCGCCTGTTTTCAGGTACGTTCAAATGTGTGTGAAAACAAGAATGAATGTATTAAGCAGTTTAAGTTAAGATTTTTCAACTAAGTTTAATCTATCTTAAAACTAATGATACTGATGCAGCTGGTCAAAAATAAATTTTAAGGCCGTCCAAATAAGACAAGATAATAAAATAAAAAAGGGGAAAACCCCATTTTACTTTTGGAGTCATTTTTTAGTTTAGTCTCATTCAGTTTTGAGAACAGAGGTGACATTGTTATGCATAAATTTTATTTTTTTTTCAATTTTTAAATATTGTTTTTTGGGTACTTTGTTTTTTAAACCAAAATTTAAAAAATTAGTGTTAAAAAAGAATTTTTTAATTAAGTTTTTAAAAATTAATTTTTAAATTTAAAAATAAATTTACAAAATATTACAACTTTAATTAAATATTAATGAAATATTATTTGTTTTTGTTTTAAAACAATTATACTTTTTAATTTAGAAAATTGATGTTTTTAATTTAAAAAACCAATCAATTTTTTTTGACAATTTAGTCATAAATTTTTAGAATATATCACGTTTTGTAAAACATTTATTTTTTAATTTTACAATCAAATCTGATTAAAATTAAGTATACAATGTTTTATAATTAATTTAATTATATTGAATATTATAATTAAAAAAATAAAAACTAAAATTTAAAATTTTATTTAAAAATTATGTTTCAATAATTTTATAATCCGAATTAATAAAATACTGGTTATTACGTTAAAATTTTAATGCTTTGATGGTGAGATAATCGGTTTATTTTTTTTATTATTTGTTAAAAAATAAAAATATATTTTTAAATATTGCTTAAGTGATTTTGTTAATAGTGAATGCGTTTATTAATATTGAATTAACATTTTTTCATCACGTATTCAACATTGAAATCAAATAAGTGTTAAATTTAATTAATCTGGATATTGCTTATAACTTCAAGGATGTAAATTTACTAATGTGACTTATTTTGTAATCTTCTTAAATTGAATTAAAATATATTTTAACTTTAATATTAATTTATGTAATTAAATATTAAACATTCACCATTTTTTTAACTTGGCAATCGATTTTATTAAGTTTTTTAAAATTAAAAATAAAATCATGTACGACGAATATTTTGATGACGAAAATGAACTTACCATTAAAGTAAGAAATATTTAAAAAATATTTTATCAATATTCAAATCAAATTAATAATTTTGAAAAATTATTTTAATATATTATTTATTATAATGCAGTTTATTTTTTAATAATTCATAATTTTTTTTTATTAATTTAGGTGGTTATTGTTGGTAATGGTGCTGTTGGAAAATCTTCATTAATTCAACGGTATTGCAGAGGAATTTTCACTAATCAATATAAAAAAACTATTGGCGTTGATTTTTTGGAACGAACGATCGAGTAAGTAATTGAAAAAAATTATTATCAAAAATTTATTATATTTAAATTAAATTAATGTCGAAAAAAATGAATGCAATTTAAACAACCAAATAATTCAAATGTAATTTTTAGTAATTTTAAAATAAAACTAATTTCAAATTAAAAAAAGATTTAATATTTATATATTTTTAAATTTCAAAAACAATTTAAAAGATAATATAAAGAAAAAGTTGAATAATTGTTGAAAATGTTATAAAAATAGTCTATATGTAAGTTTAATTTTTGTGAATAATACAAAAAAAATATAGAAATATTTAAAAAATGAGCACAGTAAAATTAAGTTTAAGTTAAAAGATGTTTATTGTAAAATTTTTTTTAGTTTAAGTTTCCTACTATATTTTTTAAATGAATAATATTCAAACAAGTATTTTATTGTAATTACCTAAATTAATAGCAACTGGTTATTTTTTCAATTTAATAATTTTACATGTCAATTAACTTTCTTATTTGCATTTAATTTATATTTATATTTTTGCCAATAATATTAAATATTTAAAATTTATTTCTTAAAATAAATTGTTAATTAAAGATTTAAAAATTTTAATATTTATTATACATCATTATCTTATGTTTGAAATTTTCTTAATATAAAAGTTATTTTTATTTCAATCAGTTTTTTACTTTAATTGCTTTAAATATGATTTAAAAATAAACAAAAAACTATTAATTGTATTATTTAAATAATTTTTTAATTTAATTAAACTTTAATTAATTACTTTAATTTTTCTAAATTAATATTTTTAAAATAATACTTTTTATTTTTGATTTACTATTAAAAATCAAAAAATTTTAATGTCTCTAATTTCTTTTAGTGTAAATGCGCAAAGGGTGCGGTTAATGTGCTGGGATACAGCAGGTCAAGAAGAATTTGATTCATTAACTAATGCTTATTATCGAGGTAAAAATTTTTTTTTGTTTTATATTTATTAAAAACATTTCTTTAATTTATTCAAAGGTGCTCATGCTTGTATAATCGCATTTTCTACTACAGATAAAAATTCTTTTAATTCTGTGATAAATTGGTATAAAAAAATTGAATATAATTGCGGTTTAATACCAATGATATTGGTCCAAAATAAAATTGATTTACATCAAAATTCAGTGGTAACAAGAGAAGAAGTTAATTTACTAGCTTCTAAATACAATTTACCATTATTTTTAACATCATCAAAGGAAAATATTAACATAGAAAATGGTATTTTTTTTTTAAATAATTAAAATTGTTTTTAGGTTTTATATAATTTATTTAAATAATATATATAAATGATATTTATTAAATATATATTTCAATTTATAAAAAACTTATTTTTTTTAAAGTTAATATAAAAATTTATTAATATTTATGAATGATTTGAAAATAATTTACTTTTTTAAATTTATAGCGTTCTATTTTTTAGCTAAAGGATATGTGGATTCAATGAATATCGTAGAACATAATTTAATGAATAATACAAATTCTATTCCTAAAAATTGTGCAAAACAAAGTAATCAAATGCAAAATAGTAATTATTATCTTTATTGTTAATTATCCAATAAATTAATTTTATTTTAAAATTTAGTTTACACAAGCAAATCTGGACGTAAAAATTGTTGGCAAAAAAAATCCATTTTAATTAATAATGTAGATAATTCACTATACAATAATACTTTTCATCCAATGACAAATTTTAAACCCCAATTAGTAAATTATCCAATAAAATCACTTTACAACGAAAGTGCATTTAAACAATCTTTTCCGCAAAACATTTATCTTAAACAACGTTCTCAATTGCTTTCTCCTCAACTTTCACAAACAAAATCAAACCAATTATTTAATTCTCCAAGATGTAAAGGTCGTTACATTCCTTTACAAAACTCAAAACAATTAAGTATTAATGAAAACCTTTATTATGCTTGTTATTCAAATAATAATTTTTTTAAAGATATTTCTAAAAAACAAAAAAACTCACTTAAAGATACTTTTTTTAATAAATGTCGCATTCTTTAATAAAATTTATTTATTAAATATTTAATTTTTTATGTATAAATTGTAAATTAATTTAAAATAAAATTTGATTAAATTTAGTTTAAAACAAAAAAATAAATTTTATTAAAATTTTAAAAAACAAATATATTAAAAGAATATTATTAAAACTTATTAAGAATATTTTTAAAGCAATAAATTTTTATTAATTTATGTAATTGATCACTAATCTATAAAGAAAACTATTATTTAAATGAGGAGTGGACTTTAAATTAATAAGCACCAAAGACTATTTTTTTAAGTTTTTAAAAAAAAATATTTATAGAACTCAAAATTTTTTAAAAGAAAAAAAAGTTAAAGTATAATAATATAAATTGGTTTATTTTTTAAAGGAAAGTATAAAAGTCTCTGTGTAGTCACAAAATACACTATATTTATATGCAACTTTAAATGAGTAGATAATAAAATAAAATAAAAAAAAAGGCCGTGTTTTATTTATCAGGAAAAGAGTCATAACCAAATTAATTGGCCAATTAATATATGATTATTTTTAATTATAAACTTAATGAAATTATGATTTGATTTTTGAACTCTTAATATTTGATGAAATATTTTATTAGTTTCAAACATGCAAATTTAAAGTAAAAATTATCATTGAACAAATTTTAAATAAAAATAAAAGTTTATTGAATTTTTAATTGCAATAGTATCTATGTTTTTATGAACAAAAAATTGTAAAAATAATCATAGGAAAATTATTACTTAAAAATTTACCTTAACATACAGTTAAATATAAAAATATAGTTATAACATTATTTTACTATTTTTAAATTATTTATTTTTAATATAAAATTAAAACAATTAAAACTGAATAGCTTAATTGTAATTTAATTTAAAAATATAAATCTAAAAATAATGTAAAATAATATAATTTAAAAGATTAAATTCTCTGATACACAATTTATAATAATTTTTATTTTTCAATTTCTTTCTAGCCTATAATTTTTACATTTTTTTCCACATTAAAATTATATTTTAATTTATATTAATTCATGACTATAGTTATGAAAAGCAAGTAAATAAAGTAGCTTTAAATAAAATTTATGTCAAATTTAATAAAAAAAAAAAAATTGAATTTATTTTTACAATATGTTGAAATAAATTTGAATACAATATTTAAATTATAATATAAAAAATAATTAAGAAAATATATTAAAAAAAATATTAAAAAATATATTAAAAAAAAAAAATAATATATTGTAATACAATTTATTTATCTGAGCTTACTAATTACACTAAAATTTATATTAAAAAAAAACAGAAAATGTTAATAGACAGTAAAGGAAAGTGTAAGAGAAGTACAGCAGACGTCTACATAGCACTAGTACCTTGTAAAATTGTTTAGATGTGAAATCTTGCTTGTATTATGGTCATTAAGTTAAAGGTGATATTTCCATAATTATGTAAAACATACAATAGTATTTGAAAATATATTGTTGCACACAATAGAAAATATAAATCTGCTGGTACATAAGGAATGGAACGGTAAAAGTGTCATTATCAGCCGATATCTAACTTTAACATAATAGATGTAAATATTTAGGATAATAGATAACTCATGTTGGTAAACGTTTTAGGCAACGTTAGTTCGGAAGCTCTTAAAAGTTTAACAGTCAGTGTACTTTCTTAAATCAGAAAAACTAGTTTGAGGATATTGTATTTTGTCTTTTTATTCATTTAAATTAATAAAATCATAGGGTTAAAACTCTACATCTTGTTTGTGCCTTTTTCTTTCTAAACAAAATTCCCATCAAAATATATTCTATTTACATTTTAAATTATTTATATTAATAAAAAAAAATTAAATAATTTAAAAGTAGATTGATATTTACAAAATTAAAAAAGGTGAAAATTATTTATTTTGTTTTTTAGCTCTAATTTTAAATTTGTTGCTCTTTTTTTTTCCAGCAATTGAATGTTTAGATGCTTTAAAATCGCTGAATGATGCTGAAGACTCTGCCGTATTCTTTTTCTTATCTCGTTTTATTCCACCATAGCCATATTTACTTTGTTTAAATTCTTTGTTAGATAATTTTTGTTTTTTAAACTTTTTATCTTTATCAGAGTTAGCTATATCTAAATTAAATCTACGTTTTCCTTTTCGTTGTTGTTTTTCTTCAAGAAAATCTGTATTTTTAATTTGTCCAGCTTTAAACCTCTTAACTTTTTCATTAAATTCTTTTTTCTCTTTCTGTCTTTGTTGTAAAACTTCAATTTGAATTTTTTTACCTAATTTTTTTTGTTCTCTTAAAACTTTAGCTTTTTCCTTTTTCTCAATGGCAATTAATTTGTCATTCTTTTTCTTTTCAATTTTATTCATATGCTGTTCTGATTTAAGCATTTCTGCAATATAATCGCTAGGTCTTTTAGTTTGAATTTTAAGTTTATGTAGTTTTTGTAATGCTTTAAAAACTGTAGCCCGAGCCTGTTGTGAAAAAGTGAGTTCTCTTTTTATATCATTTCTTACTAAATCTAATTCGGATGTTGAAACAAGTTCACCGTCAACTGAATCTTTTAATGGATTTTGCACATTAGGGGGCAAATCTTCAACGCTACTAACAATATCTAAATTCTCTATCCATTCAAAATTAGATTTAAATTGATCTATTTTTGAAATTATGGCATCTACATTATTAATATTTTCTTTAACTTTAACTGGTATTTGAGCGTGTAAACCAGGTTTTAATTTTCCAGACAAAAAAGCTTGTTGCAATTCTAAATCAGAATCATTTTCTTCATCAGAACTATATTCAGTGTTAATTTGAGAATATTTATTTTTTAAATTATCATCATCGGAATCCTTTTCAACTGTTTCAAATGATGGATCAATAATATCTTCTTCTTCAGCCAATTCAAACACACGATTTAAACCCTAGATATAAAATCAGTTAGATAATGATTCTAAATTAATTATCTTACTTTTCCTCTGGATTTTAAATCATTTGAAATTTTACTCAATTTCCTTTTCTTTACTCTTTGCACCATTTTTTGTTGTTAAGTTTTGATTTAAATTAAACGTGAACCAACTATCATGTTTCAGTAAATAAATGAATAAGGTTTGTTTTGTATATAAAACAACGTGTTTTCTAGTGCTTATTAATTTTGCTGATAGATGGTAGTTGTGCCATTTTTAAAAAAAATGAAGTTTTCAAATTTTATTTTTTTTAACTAATTTATTATTAGTTATTTTTTATACCTATTGCAATTTAATCTTCCTCACAGTTAAATAATCAAAAAAGCTTTAAATTTTAAAACACCTTTTAACAAAACATCTAAAAATACTCATGCGATGTCAAACACCACATTCTAAGCCATCTAACGCCAAAACTTGGGTCAACAAAAAACATTAACAAGTTTTTCTTAAAATACGCATGCGTCTTAAGTTTACGCAGTAAGTTTTTTGCACTGTTTTTGTTGTTACAACGTAATCACAAAACTTGTTGTTTCTTAGCAACATGAGTTTCGCCAATTGTAGAATAAGTAGATTAAAATTAATAAATTTAATTAAAATTGCTATAATATTATTAAAAAGTGATAATGAAAAAAATAAAGAATCTAAAATGCAGGATCAACTCTTAAAGTACCTAATATATTGTTGAGGTTCCGAATTTGTAGAAGCATCACTCAAGCTTTCATTAGAAGCAAATGAATCATTTGCGTTCATTGCGAACATATCACTTGTCTCGGTAGAGAATACAGTTTAATAAAATAGCTTAAATAAAAATCAAAAATTTTGTTAAATAGCTTCAATCTACTCTAAAACTAGTGTTCAACTATGCCCCTTATCTGTTGATCTCCGTCCTTAAATACGGAATATCAAACAAACAACAATCGTCATAGACAAGTAAATATCGGATCATTTTCTTGCTTTACATTTCAATTTGTAATAGAAAAACATATTATAAAGGTTAATTTGGACTTTATCAATCTAATTACATTTCTCATAAAATATCATTAGTAAATATAATAAACAAAGAAATTAAAAGTTCAGAATAGAAACTTGCTAGCACATTAAATTTTCTCGCAACAGGTGAAAATTTTTCAGTAGCAGTGGTGTATAAGACAAATATTTTTTTTAAATTTAACTAGATTAAAAAAAAAATTAAATGATTGATTATAAATTGATAATAAAAACTATGACTCTTTTAAATAATATTGATGATTTTAAAATTTTTCAGTATAGTTAAGATTAACAAAGAAGATCTTCTAACACTAAACTAAATATTTCACTCCTTAGTGGTTTCATTACTTGATAGTTTTTTTAACTTTTGTAAAAACTGCTTTTTACGTATGTCAAAATATTCTTTATTTAAGCTAAAAATAAATGATAATTTTTGACAAATTTCAAAAAATTGTATTTTATTAATTATATGTGTCTTTTTTTTTTAATAAAAAAAAATCAACTTTAACTTAGACTTTGTTTCAAATTAGGAACTAATAACTAAATTTGAATAATTAACTTTTTATTTTAATCTCGAATTATTTATTATTATCTATTATCATTAACTCAAATTTAACTAAGATTTTTTTTTATATAAATTCATTAGAACTTTCAATTTTAAAATAATAATTATTTAAATAATTATTTTTAGTTGTTCAAATATAAAATTTAAATGTAAATATAAACTCAATTTATTTATACCTTTATTTATAAGGCCAGTCTATGTTTAAATGTTAAAAGGAAATATACTTTTTTCTTATTTAAGATACTATCACTGGTGAACTTCAAATTTAAATTAGTACATATGCCGACTTTCAGGTAAGCACATATATTTTTAAAAACGACATCTATTAAACATTAGATATATAAATGTAAAAAAAACACGTTGTTTTAAATACAAAACAAACTTTATTTACTGAAACATGATAGTTGGTTCACGTTTAATTTAAATCAAAACTTAACAACAAAAAATGGTGCAAAGAGTAAAGAAAAGGAAATTGAGTAAAATTTCAAATGATTTAAAATCCAGAGGAAAAGTAAGATAATTAATTTAGAATCATTATCTAACTGATTTTATATCTAGGGTTTAAATCGTGTGTTTGAATTGGCTGAAGAAGAAGATATTATTGATCCATCATTTGAAACAGTTGAAAAGGATTCCGATGATGATAATTTAAAAAATAAATATTCTCAAATTAACACTGAATATAGTTCTGATGAAGAAAATGATTCTGATTTAGAATTGCAACAAGCTTTTTTGTCTGGAAAATTAAAACCTGGTTTACACGCTCAAATACCAGTTAAAGTTAAAGAAAATATTAATAATGTAGATGCCATAATTTCAAAAATAGATCAATTTAAATCTAATTTTGAATGGATAGAGAATTTAGATATTGTTAGTAGCGTTGAAGATTTGCCCCCTAATGTGCAAAATCCATTAAAAGATTCAGTTGACGGTGAACTTGTTTCAACATCCGAATTAGATTTAGTAAGAAATGATATAAAAAGAGAACTCACTTTTTCACAACAGGCTCGGGCTACAGTTTTTAAAGCATTACAAAAACTACATAAACTTAAAATTCAAACTAAAAGACCTAGCGATTATATTGCAGAAATGCTTAAATCAGAACAGCATATGAATAAAATTGAAAAGAAAAAGAATGACAAATTAATTGCCATTGAGAAAAAGGAAAAAGCTAAAGTTTTAAGAGAACAAAAAAAATTAGGTAAAAAAATTCAAATTGAAGTTTTACAACAAAGACAGAAAGAGAAAAAAGAATTTAATGAAAAAGTTAAGAGGTTTAAAGCTGGACAAATTAAAAATACAGATTTTCTTGAAGAAAAACAACAACGAAAAGGAAAACGTAGATTTAATTTAGATATAGCTAACTCTGATAAAGATAAAAAGTTTAAAAAACAAAAATTATCTAACAAAGAATTTAAACAAAGTAAATATGGCTATGGTGGAATAAAACGAGATAAGAAAAAGAATACGGCAGAGTCTTCAGCATCATTCAGCGATTTTAAAGCATCTAAACATTCAATTGCTGGAAAAAAAAAGAGCAACAAATTTAAAATTAGAGCTAAAAAACAAAATAAATAATTTTCACCTTTTAGTTGTGTTACAAATATATAAATGTATATATAAAAATTTAAAATTCATTAATATTTTTTTATTAAATTTGAGACAATCGTTAAAATTATGATTTTATTAAACTATTTTTTATTTATATTTTTTGGAAATTTATGTTTATAAAAAGAATATAAAAATAAAATTTTTCGAATAAATGGTTTATGAAGTAAAAAAAACATTGAAGCTGATATAATTTTGAAAATATGTATATATAAAATTAATGAAAGTAATATGCTTATTAAAATAATTTGTACACATTTGAATAAATTATGTATATTTATATATGTGAATGAGAAAAGTTGACTTTAATAAATTTTGTAAGGCACGATTGATGAAATGATTTGAAAGATTTATTAAATTTAAAAATTAATTTAAAATTAAACAAATCTGGATGAGATTCTTATTTTTTCTAAAAAAAAGATAAGGAAATAGAGTAAATAAAAAAAATAAAGTAAAAAATTGGAGTAAATACCTTATGGTTGTAACAGATAATAGAAAAATTTTCTTCATTAAAATCACAGCCTATAAAAGCAAAAATTAATAAACAGTTAAAAATTAATAAAAAAGTTGAACCTTTTTCTTTTGCACAAATGTAGTGGAATGTCATATTGCATCCTTTGTTCACACATCCTATATTAGCTCCTTTTAGTTTACATTCACAACAAATCTGTTGAAGACAAAAAAAGAAATAAAGGAAAATAAAAAAGTGAAATACTTACAATGTCATTGCATTCTTTAATCACTTCATCCATGTTTCTGATGATGGTGCCTGCTAAATAGATGCCGTTTGACCAGACCACGCAATCCTCGTGAAACCAAATTTCCACTTTTTTATTATTATTATCGTTGATGGCAATAGGAGACAGATTACCGTTGCCGTTATCCAACTCAGGATTGGCACATTTTTCCCCACTATTTAAGTAGTAAGGTCCAAAAAGGTCACCCAACTGTTTAAAGTGAGGAGGCCGCTTGCAAAATACACAAAGCCAACTTTGATCGTTTTCTTTTTGAATGATCGAATTGAAACGTTTCAAATTGGAATGGGCATTGTAGCTAGGCTTTTGCTTGGAGTCCTTGTCATCAGTTTTAGGAACAGAGTTGACCACCGAATAAGAGATCTGATTCTTCTTGCGTTCGACAAACAAGTAAGGACCAGTAAAAGTTTCCTTTTTGCGTTGATTGATCAACTTTTCTTGGATTGCACTGGCCATCTTCAGATTGTTGCTGTTCATGGCTGCTTCGGCCAACTTTTCGGACAGCTTCTTCCTGCCTCTCTTCTTGCAAGGTGCGTTTTCAAGTTTGGCGGGTTTGACGATTTCGGTCTTCTTCTTCTTTTTGCGTCCGGGCTTTGCGGTCTCGCTCTTTTTATTGTCGTTTTCCACTACCAAATGGATGCTGTTCTTTACCACACTTTCAATCGATTCCTCTATGTGTGCCAACATCTGAACAAACTTTTCGTCCTGCTCCACATTAGAACTGCGGTTTGGGTCGACAAAGTTTTCCATCTGTTCTGACAACTGATCGGCACCGGTGCTCATACTTTTCAAATCACTGCCACCCGCCGACTTGTCCTCAAGGTCAAGGTTGGCGTCGCCGTTCTTTGACTGGATCAGATGACTTCCGAAACTTTGATCACGGAGAGTATTTGTCATTTTTATAGAAACAAAAATAAGTTACTGTTACAAGGGGATGTCTATTGCTTTAACTGAGTCGCCAGCTTACCCGTCAGGGGTCGCCGGTGTTATCACAGTCAGACTAGGCTAGGTGCAATCTTAAATGGTGAATCTAAATTGTTTGTCAATTATGAATTAATTTTTACTTAATCACACCACAATTAAATCATCTGACTAGTCTGCTAAATGGGTCCAAGCAACTCTATTCCGTTCACTTCGTTATCAAGGGCCCGGCTGACGGAACTCACAATGGGCAAGGGATTGTTGACTAATTACAAATAACTGGATCTTGGCATAAATTTGACAAGATTTTGGTTGGGTCTAATTAGGCTTACACACTTTCTTACCATCTTACAACTTTCTCACCACTTTACACTTTCTCGCCACTTTACACTTTCTTACCACTTTACATTTTCTAACTGCTCAACATTTTCTTAGGCAACTTCTTAATCGTCCCTCTCTCTTGTCTTCACTCGTTTAACGCTGGTCGTAACTTTTCAAAGCTCCTTCTCAAACTCATTTTACTCAAATACATATTCAAAGTGCTTTACTTTTCCTCATTTACTTTCACAATTATCTATTGCTAAACTTATTGGTTGTCTACCTATTGGTGGTTACTTTAGTGTTGCTTTTAATTCTTTCAACCATCCATTTCATAACTTTATAATACATGTCTATATTTCTATTTTATGCTTGTTTATGTAGCCTCTTTTAAACTAGATACTTATTTTATATTATTTTATTTCAATTTTCTTAATTCAAATTGAATAAAGTTGAATGTTTTGCCTTCTAATAATATTACTATTCCAAAATCAACAAAATCTATAAAAAAATTCAAAACTGATCTTATCTTAAAAATTAAGTAAGAATTTATGTAAAATAGTTTTTGAAATCAAAATTATTTCTTTTTTAATTAAAAAACAACAATAAATAAATAAAAAACATTTTTAATTTATTGATCTTTTATTCGAAATTTTATTAAGAAAAAAAAAATTATATAATTAGTTTTAAAATCATTATGTACATCAAATTTAAAAAAATAAATAAAAATTGTAAATATATTTGTCTTCAAAAAAAAGGTTAATCTTTAGCTGAATTAAGAAGTTGTAGAATATAAATAAATAAATTAACAATATCAGTGTAAAGAGTCATTGTAGCAAAAATAAACTCATTTTCCATAATTTTACTTTTATGACTTTCTCCTACAATCATTTGAATGTCAATAATAAAAAACTAAAGTTATTATAAAAAAAAAAAAAAAAATTTAATATAGGTTAATTTAAAAATTTAAAAATAAAAAACTTACAAAAGTAAATGTTAATCCTAAAATACCACCATAAATTACGTTAGACCAATTAGTCTTAAAATAATATAAAAGACATAGAAAACTAACTAAGCATGCCGCAATTCCTAATCCTAATCCAAAGTAAATACCGAAATTGATTTTAGTTTGACAAAGAAATATAATTAAAATAAATTTGGTAAAAGCTAAAATTATTAACGTATATTTAATAATCTCATTATCAAACATTGCAGATATAAACACAAAAAATGAACAAGTGAATAATGTAAAAATAATTAACGATAAATAATTATAAGGTGCTTTACGATGAAAATCGCAGCAAGCTAGTATTATTAAAGTTAAAATTGTAAGACTTAGAGTAATCCATTGTCCATAAGGATATGTTAAAGTAAAAGATTGTATATCATCTCTATGTAAAAAAAAATTAAAAAAAAAAAAAGGTAATTTTTTAAAAATTAAATTTAATCTTAATTTTTACCTTTCTAAAGCAACTAAAACACAAATCAAACAAAATAAAATTTGAAAAAATAATGCGAAGAAGACTTTTCGTATAAATATAATCCTAGTCTGTTTTGATGTAAATCCCATATGAAGTTCCTCAATTTGTTTATTATAAATACTTGGTAAGCCATTTATTTTTAATTTATTTGAATGAGTTGAATTAAATTGCTTTTGAAAAGCAGATCTTGGCAAAACTCGTTTAGGATTAGGTGGATTATACATGATTGTACCAATCTGTCCATATTGGTTTGGAAATTGATCACCAAACATCTTTTTAAAAATAATAATAATAATCCGATTCAACTTCAAATACACCTGAACACTATTTTAAGTAATTTTTTTTTTTTATAAACTACGTATTTAGTTTTTAGGTTTGTATAACTATATGTAAAGATCACAATGTCAACATCTTACTTGTTAAATTTTATTTTTTTACCTTTTTATTGATCTCTGTCATTAAAACTTTTATTTATATTTGTTGCTTTTTTTACTTAAAAAAATTTAGAAAAATTATTTAATTAAATAAAGTATAATAAAAAAAAAAATATAAAAATAAAATAAAATTTTTACTTGTGACTTTGGCCCTGTCATTTTTTATTATATTAAATTTTTTTTCTACTTTAAAATATTTATCAATCAACAAAACCTTTGAAATATGCAAAATTTACTTATTAAAATCGATTTAATCTAAAATTTAATGATTGACAACTTTATATACTTATTTGACTTAAAATTTATTTACACCTATTTGTTTAATCGAACAATTTTGAAAAAAAAATTAATAAAAAAAAAATAAAATATGTTTAATTTTTTTTTTGGTTAAAACTAATTTTATTAAAAAAAATGCTTTAAATTATTATTTTAGATAGTTTAAAATTACTTTCTATTATTAATACATTATTTTAAAATAAATAATATCCTCTATAAATATAATTTATAATTATTTGATTGATAAATCTATTTGATTTTTATTAAAGCTTTGAATAAAATAAAAAAAAATATATAATTTTTTTTAATCAATATTTTTATTCAAACACTTTTGTTTCCTTCATTTAAAGTGAAAAAAGTATTTTGCCATTAAACATTATTTTTGAACTAAAATATATTAATATTTAAATTAAGAAAATTAAATCTAATAGCAAAAAATATTAGAATAGTATCACAAAATTTTTTAAAACACTGTAAATTAAAACATTTTTTAATACAGATTTGTGTTGAAAATTGTTTTTTAAGTATTTGTGCTTATAAAAAATTACAAAAATAAATACGTGGGTTTTTGAATTTTAAATTTTAGATAAACATGTAAACTATGAATTCCATCATTCAAAGAAACATAAATTTTAAATATGAAAATCGAAGCCTAAGTTTTGGTTCTTTGAACCAAAAAAACTTATTATGAATTTTTAAATATGAAAATTGAAACTAAAGTTTTTGTTTCTTGTGATAAAATGAACAATCTCAAATGAAGCGGAGTTGGTTTTGCGCGCCATCTCCTGAACAAAGATAAGGTGCTTGCATTGTTTACATAGTTGGCATTTAAATCAACTGTTTACGCTTACTAGACTTAGTTATTTTCTAATTACATTATGTGGACTACATTTTATTTGAATGTGATTTTATACACGTTTAAGTTTTTAATTTAAAATGTTTCTTTTATTATAATAATTTAAATCAGTTAATTAAATTAATTTTTGTTTTCGATTCACATTTGTTGTTCTGAGTCAAAAAATCATAATGGATGTCAAAAGCACAACTTCAGATGAATTTGACAAAGTAGCAGATTCTGTAGATGAACTGGAAATCAAGTAATTTTAAACTTTTTTTTTAATACCTATTTAAACAGTTTTTTATTTACAGATATAATTCTAGTTTAAACTTATTAGAAAATGAATCTGATATTTATACAGATAAGTTTAATATTGTTTCCGATGAATTAAGAAGCAATCATTGGCAGGTATTTTCAACTTCATTTTTTAACTTTTATTCGTTCACCCATTTCTTATTAAATTATTTTTTTTTAATTATTCAATTTTAATTGCAGACATGTTTGAAAATAAAAGACAAAGTTGTCAAATTGTCTGAAATATACGACTTGCCAGAGCAAAGCTTAATTAGAGAAGAATGTCAGAATTTTATGAAAAAAAATAATATTAATACGAATGAGTTTTTTTCATTACAAAGTGACATAGAAACTATTATAACTAATTTTTCAAAAAATCACAACATTAAATATCAAGTGGATAACGGTTGGCTTGATATTTTAAAAATTATTTTGCCATTAAATGTGTCAAGAGAAGAAACTTATAATATTTTTGAAGCAATTTTATTGCAATATGTTCCAAGATGTTGGGATTACAATGAGGTTGAGGACCAATCGATTCTTAATCAACAACCTTTTTACCTGCTAAGATTACTTTTACTTTACCATGATGCTGAGTTATGTTCATTATTAGATACTAAAAAAATAACACCTGATATGTATACACTAAGTTGGGTAAGATTTACTTTGGTAAATTTAATTTTCAAATATATAATTCTTTTTCGTTTTTAGTTGAAAAGTTTATTTGCAAAACATTCAAAAATAAAAGTCATTCAATTAATATGGGATGTTTATTTTAAACAACAAGAACCTATGATGATATTTTTTTTATCATTAATTTTACTAATCAACGCAAAAGAAGAACTGTTTGAGATGAAAGATGAACCTAAAGAAAAAATTATTGAGTTTTTAAATAGTAGGCCCAATAAGTTTGAAATAGAAGATATTATTGATGTTTATGAATTAATTGAGCTTTTTTATCTATCTCACACTCCTGAATCTATTAAAGATTTACATAATTTGATTTTTTTTAAAAATGATGAAGAATATGCGATTTGCAAATTAAACGATAATGAAAATATATCTGATTTATCTCAACTATTATGCTTACCAGTGCCTGTTAAAAGTATAATTCCATCTACGATTGCAAGATCTAAATTTCGCTTTTTTATTGTTGATTGTAGACCTGCTGAGCAATATAATAATGGGCATATAACAACTGCATTCCATTTAGACTGTAGTTTGGTAAAAATATAAAAATTAATTTATTTAATAATTTATTTATACAAAATATATATTTTGATTAGATGCTTCAAGAACCAAACGCGTTTAATACTGCAATTCAAGCACTTATTGCATCTCAACAACAAGCAATCGAAGTAGGCTCTTTAGCTGGTGGAAAACATCTTTGCTTTTTAGGATCCGGTCGTGAAGAAGAAGATCGATATTTAAACATGGTTGTTGCATCATTTTTACAAAAAAAACATGTATATGTTTCAGTAGCTTATGGAGGATATGAAAAACTACACGATTACTTAGTTAAAAATCAAATTTTAGACATTAATATGTTTGATCATAATAGAAGATATTGTTTAACATGTGTTAAACATGATAGTATTAGAAGTATTTCTTCAAATTCTACTTCAAATTTAAAAGATAATCTAACCAATAAAATGACAAATAGTTCATCATTTTTAAATTTTTATGATTCTATTAGTTCTACGTTTGCAACTATTAATAAAAATATAACAAAAAATCAAGATGTTAAAGAAAATGACAAGGATGAATTGAATGAATCTTTATTTGAAAAAATGGCTGTAACTTTAAAAAGTAAATCTCAAGTTGTTAAAGAAAAACTTGTAGATATTCTTGCTAATTCTATATCTCCAAATGATTTAGATAGGCATGTATCAAGTAATGATTTAGGTAAAAGATATAAACCTAATAATCTTGACATATCAGATGATGGTAATTAAATTTATTTCTTTTTTTATTTTTATTTAATTAATTTTTTATTAATTATTATATTTTTTTAGAATATTTAAACGAAAATGATAAGGATAACAATTTAGAAGTAGATTTAATAGCTTGGTGTAAGCAAAATAATTCTATTGGACAATTCAAATGTAAAGAGCTTGGAAAAAATAATATCCTCTATCCAAGGTAAATTTAAAAATTAATTTTATTTTTTTATTTTTCATTTATTTTTGTTCAATTTAGTTTTTTGGTTTTAACTGTTAATTATTTATATATTATGAGAGCAATTCCACACAATAAAGGATATGCTAAAATCGTTGCTAAACGATCATATGAAAATTTACTTCGAATTACTAGTAAAAGAAAATCACCTGAAATAATAACAATCAAATATGGACAATGTTCTAAGAATGGTGAAGAAAATCAAATTAAGTTTTCAGATCAACTAATAATTCCTAATCAAAGAGAAGTTTTATCTATAATCAAACAGCAGGTAATGCAAGTTCCCAAAGAGTCTTCTTGAAATTTTGTCAATAATATTTCATAAATAAAAATTATTTTATTTGTTAAAATAAAAAAAATTATTTTTTTTTTTACTGTAAGATTATTTTTTGAAATGTATGTTTTAATATGCTCATAAATCATTTCAACACAATTTATTGTAAACATAAAAAATTATTTACAAATCACAGTTATTTTGAAAATTTAAAAATTAAAATAATAAAAAAAAATTAATATGATTTTTTATTAATATTAATGAATATTTAAAATTATAAATAAAAAGATAAGTTAATAAAGTTGGAACGCATTTTTGATATGCTTATTTTTTAAAAATAACATAAAGACTATTTTGCCACTTTAAAATCTAAATTCGAAAAAAACTTTTGCAATTTAAATTTTTCCAATTTTATTTAATTTTATAAAATTTAAAATAGCAAAATTTAATTTATTTTTGATTGATTTTTTAAGATGAATTGGATTCGGAGTGATTTGAAAAATATTAAAAAAAAAAAAAAAGAAGATCAAGATATTTTAAATTATATTAAAGAAAAAGAAAAAGAAAGAATATTAATTGAAAAACAAGGATTACCTTTTTTGATAAGTAATTTTTTTTTCTGATAAATATTTATTTTTCTAATATTTTTTTTAATAGCTAATAAAGAAATAGTTAAAAAAGCTGATGATTATATTAGATTAAAAACAGTTATACGAACTGCACTAAGATTGCAAAATTATAAAAATTCAAAAATTGTCTATAATGAAGAAGAAAGAAAAGAATTACAAAGACAAAAAATAAATAATTATGAAAAATATAGAATGTTTCCAATGGTCAAAAATGAAGAAAAAGAATCAAAACTAATAAAACTAACTAATAAAAAAATTGATAAAAAAAATTTAATTATTAAAAAAGACATTTTAAAAATTGACAACTTTGAATATTCAAATTTAAAATTAAATATAACTAAAAAAATGGAACCTCAAACAAATTATTTAAGTAAAGAAAACGATTCGAATTCTGAAATTTCAATTACTTCTGATATGTTTGAAAACCAGTATAAAAGATTTGATTTTAAAGAAGAATTTGAAGAATTAAAAACAAACAAACTTTTGTAATATTATTTAAAATCAAAATTAAAATTGAATTTAATGATTTAAAATTAAATATATTAAGTTATATATTTAAAAAACTAAAAAATTAAATTATTTTTTTAGTAAGTAATAAATACTAATGATTATAAAAGACATAAAAAAATGTCTTTTGTAGCAATTTATAATTTTAAAAATTTGAACGCTTATGATTGATAAACTAATATTACAAGCAAAAAAAAATTAAACGGGCAATAATTTATGAATGTATTGAGAATAACCATTTGTAAAATCGCTAACAACATCTGAATTTCCTTTTAAAATCCATTTAGTTGTTAGCAAACCTTCTAATCCAACTGGACCACGAGCGTGTATTCTTGTAGTACTAATACCAACTTCAGCTCCTAATATAAAAAAAATAAACATTTTATAAAAAAAAAATAAATTTTGTTATATTTACCTAGTCCGAATCGATAACCATCAGCAAATCTAGTACTACAATTATGGAAAACACAAGCACTATCAACTGCTTTTAAAAACTTTTGACTTCGATTTTCTAAAAAAAAATTTTGTTAAAGATTATTTTTCTCATTATTTAAACTATTATTTAAATAAATTACCATCTTCTGTAATAATTACATCAGTATGTCCACTACCATATTTATTAATATGTTCGATTGCCGTTTCTAAACTAGGAACTATTTCTACAGTACATTTTAGAGAAGAATATTCAGTATGAAGCTTTTTTGCTTCTGGGGGACCAAAAGTAAGACTTTTTTTTAAATTTGGCCCTGAAAATAATTCAACATCATTAGCGCGCAAATTGTCACAAATCGCATTGAAAACCCCATTGTTTAAATGAGATTCATGAATTAACAAAGTTTCCATAGCATTGCAAGCAGCAGGATAGTCACATTTTGAATCTTGGATAATTTTCACTGCTTTATTCACATCAGCTGAAGAGTCAACATAAACATGGCATATCCCATCTGAATGTCCAAGTACAGGAATCGACTTACTTAGTTTTTTAATTTTTTTAACAAGTTCGTTAGAACCTCTTGGTATAACTAAATCAATTTTGTTATCTAAAGCAAGTAATTCTTCAATTTCATCTCTAGTATTAATCTATTGTGTTTTAAAAAAAAAATAAATATAAATTAAAAATTATTGCATAAATATTTGATTAATGTAAAAAATAATTTACCAATGCAATTGCATCTGCAGCACCAAATTTATTTAATTCATTTTGAATCAATTCAGTAAGAACATAATTAGTTTTAATTGCTTCTGAACCTCCTTTTAAAAGCAAACCATTTCCAGATGCAATGCTTAGTCCAGAAATTTGTGGTAATGAATCAGGTCTGGATTCAAAAATTACAAGTAAAACACCAATTGGTACGGTGATTTGTGTTAACTGCAATTGATCCGCAATTTGCACTCGATTTAATGGTTTTTCTAAAGCTGTTTTTGCTTTTTCTGAAATTGTACACAATCCATCCACTAAATCGTCAATTTTTTTTGAGGTTATTTTTAATCTAGACAATAAAGCATCGTTCAATTCTACGTAATTTATCAAATTAAAAAATTAATCAAATAATTTAAAAAAAATAATTTTTATTTTTATTTAAACTCACTATTTTTTTTAGCATTTTCTAAATCAAACTTATTTGCTTGAAATATTTTATCTTCATTCTGCTTTAATGATTTACCAATATTTAACAAAATTTCTGCTCTTTGATCAGGATTCAAAGATTGTAATATTCGACTACCTTTACGAGCTATTCAATAAAAAAAAAAAAACAAATGTTAAACAATTTAAAACAATTAAATTAATTAGAATAATCTTTAAAGTAAATAATTTATTTTTTGGTTAAAATAAAAAGTAAACTATTACCATTTTCTGCAAATGTTTCTACATTAACTGATTGTTTATCATGCTTAGTAAAAAATGTGCCAATTTTTTTGCCATTCACAATAGATATAATTGCATTATGAGTGTTACCATTGCAGATCACTACTGAAGTACCTTTTTCTAATACCCACATTGCTGAACTAACTTTGCTTTCCATTCCTCCCAATCCTACCGAACTTTTCATACCAAATTTTATTCCACTGTTGTTTTCTTGTATGTTTGCTGGAGTGAAGGTAGAAAACAATCTAGCATCTTCAGATCCAGGTGGTTTATTAAAAACCCCGTCCACGTCTGACATTAGTATTAAAAGTTCAGCATCTACTTCTGCAGCAAGATGAGCAGCTAATGCATCGTTATCATGAATTATAATCTAATCAATTACATTTCAAAATTTTTATATTAATAAAATATTAAAAATATTAAAATATGCGATTTGGTAAATAAAAATAACAATACTTTTTTGCTTATGTTATTGTTGTTTTTGCCTGGAGCTAATTGTTTTTCATATATTGAATCTGGTTCATTTGGTGATACGACTGCATCATTAGTATTTATAATTGGCACTATTTTAAAATCTAAAAGTTCTGAAATTGTTTGCCTATACCAGTAAATCGAAAAAAATAATATAATTTGTTTAATTTAGTGCATTTTTAAAATCAATTAAAATTTCTATATTACTTACTTAAGATTTATTTGATGTATTGGATTATAGAAATCTGGTTTTGTAACTAATACTTGAGCAATGTTTACACCATATTGAGAAAACATAGCTTCATAAAGTGCCATTAATCCACTTTGGCCAATTGCTGCTGCAGCTCGAGCTTCATTAAATGCTTTTATTAACTTTTGATTTGACTAAAAATATACAAATTTACACAAATTAATAATAAAATAAAAAACAATTAATAATAATTAATAATTAATAAACCTAAAAATAAAAAATTAATTTATTTATATAAAAAACCTTACTAAAGTAGCTCTCATAGACATTGACATTCGTATTTCTGCATTTAAACGTTGTCTTCCTAATGCAACAGCTCCTGATGTAACTAATAACATTTCTTTTCCTTCAGATTGTAAAGAACTAATCTGTTCCACAATAGATGCTAAACGGCCTAATGCTACTCTATGATTGTCTGACCTAGTAATTACGGCAGATCCAAGTTTAACAACAATTCTTTTAGCATTTTTTAACTGTTCTCTGTTTGCAAAAGCTTTTGAACCTTGTGGTTTAATAATACCTAAATCACTATTGTTATTATGACTAATATTGATATTATGAATATTAGCAAGTTCTTGTAATTTTTGCTGCTGTTGTAGCTGTTGTAAAGTAAATCTAGCTGACAAAGGTGGACTATAATGTAAAAAATTTTTTTGAAAAGTTAAGTTTTTTCTGGCTAAAATAAGAACATTCAATTTAAGTTTTCCAGAAAATTGACTTCCATATTTTAAGCAAGTTATAAAAGACATTTTACAAATTTTTTTTTGATCAAAAAATTAATGAAATAAAACAAAATTTTTGCTTTTAAATTTAATAAAAAATATTAAAAATTATTCTTAAAACAATATTTAATTAATTTTAATAAATTTATTGGTATTTTTAAATAAATTCACTTATATAAAAAGACATTAGTTTATTTTAAATAAAATATGTTTTTTATTTAAAAAATTTTAATTTAAAAATTAAAAAATTTATACTTGTAGTGACAATATTATTTGATTATAGTTTTTACAAATTTTTATTAAAAATCTGTCAAACAAAATCGTAAACTACAGCGCATTCTTTATAATGTTTGGTTATTTTATGCCAAACAATCTTATCTTATTTCTATTTTAATTTTACAAAGTTTATTTTTTTATCTTTAAAAGTTACTTTATAATGCTTATACAGTAAGCAAATCAATATCCACTTTTTGCTGGTTTTATTTTTGATTTTATATGCTCATTAGCTGATCATTGCAGGCTTTCAGGTACAACTGGCTTGAAAACTGGATTTAAATATATTAATTATTAATCAATTTATTTTAATTAATAAAGTATTATACTCATATTATTATTGCACATGAATTAAACTGTTTTCCACTAGTATGATCACGTTTAGCTAATTGTTTAGACTATTTTATTTAATAAGATACTTTAAACAGTAAATAATTTGAAATTATAGTTTTAATAAAAGGATTAGAAAAGTATATTTTTGATTATTATTTTAAATAAAATAAATTTTTAAAATAACTTGTACTCTAGAATTATTTTAGATTATGTTTTTCATATTTTTTTCCATTTCTAGAACAATTTATTTTTTTTATAACAAAACAAAAAAAACTAAAAATAAAAGTTTAATGTATTATAAGCAAAAAAATAGAAAATATAAAAAATTATCTTGTAAATAAAAATTATTTATAATTAAATAAATCAATTTATTTTTTTTTTCTTTAAATTTAGTTAAATAATTAAATTTTTATTAAACTGATAAATTATTAAATTTATATTATAATATAATTCATCAAGGTGTTATTTTAAATAAAAAAAATTATTTTAAATTAAAGTTTTATTTATTAAATTGAAAGATAAAACTTAATAAAAAACTAAAAATTAAATTAATATTTAATATTTTTTTTTAATTATAACTTATTTACATAATCAACAAGTTGAATTGTTTATTTGTACTTATAAGTGGTCATGAGCTAATAAAGATTAAATTAAAAAAAAAAATTATTAAATAAAACAATTGTTTTGTGATTATTTTTAAATATATTTTTTTTTATTAATTAATAATTTTTTTTTTGAATAAATTTTTTATTTTAAATTATTAATTTTAAGATAAAATAATAACAAAGTTGATTTAGGCTACTATATTTTTTGATATCTTAAATATTCTTTTTTCTACTAATTTGTTATGGCAATTTTTCCTAAACTTTGTGATATGACGTATATTTAATAATTATTTTAATTGATTTATTAAGACACTGGTTTTTTTCCATTTATTTAAAGTCAAAATAATAATTTTTTTTTTTATAATTTTTAACTTTTTTTAAATAATTGCTTTATATATTATTAATTGATACTATGTTTACATTTTTAAAATAAAATTAAACATAAATATGTTTAAAAATAATATCTATCTTTTAAATTAAATTGGTAATTAAAAAAAAAATTATATATGAAAAATGAAAATATATTTAATTAAATAAATATTTTTAAATTTTGTTAATATTATTATAATTATATTTAAATATTGTTGTTTTTTTAATTTTGCAATTTCATCAAATGTTTCTTTTAATCAATTTATAAAAAAATCATTATAAATTTAATACATGAAAATAAAAAAAAATGACTTATATAAATAATATTAAAAGATTTAAAAATCTATTTTAAATCTTATTAAATTATTGTTAATTAAAATATAATTTTTTAATTTTGATCAAACTTCTATATTTTTTATTTTAAATAAATTAACCAATTATATGAAACTATATCTATTATATCTATATTTAATTTTCAAAATAAATTTGGTATAAAATAAAAAACAAGATCAATTTTATTAGAATGCATATGTCAATGTGTTTATAAAATAACAATTGTTTCATCATTTTGAAAAAATAAAAAATATTTTTTTTTTAATGTTTGCCTTTTATTTTCCTATTAATGTTTATTTTTGTTGGTCATTTTTACAGTAAAATGTTAATTTATTTTTACAATAAAAATTATCAAAAACTTTTGACTGATTTTTCTTAAAATCTTTCATTAAATTCAGCATCATTTTTTTTTAGTTTGTTTTTTGTTTTGTTTTTTATTGCCTTAAGACTAATCATCACATCATCATAAGTCCATTTGTTTAATTTTGAGTTCAAAGATTTGCTTGATTTTGCTTGTTATTTTCTTTATTTTTATTTCATTAAAAAAAAAAAAATTTTTTATATTATTTTTTTTTTAAAAAATGTTTTCAATTTTTTTGCTAAAATTTTGTACAATTTATTGTTCTTAAAAATTTATTTATCAATTTGTGTTAATATTTTACTTATTTTTTTTTTGTTAATCATTTTTTCATCGTTATTTTATATATATTTTTTTAATATTTTGATACATTTTTAAATATGTTTCACTTAATAACTATAATTGTAGAATGATACAACTTTAATAAACGATATGACATGACAATTTAATCAACAAAAAAAATAAGAATTTGAAAAAAATTTTAAATAAAAAAATTATTGAAAAAATAAATAATTATTTATTATTTTATTTATTAAAAAAAGTAGTATAGTCAAAAATTATTTTCAAATAAAATTAAATTTAAAAAAAAAATTATTATTTTAAATTTTAATCAATATAATAAACTAATATAAATAAAAAAAATAAAATATCCATAGATTAAAAAAATATAAAAATGACAAAATTTAAAAAAAAATTAATATTATTAAATTTAAGATAATAAAACATAATCTTTTTTCCTTTTATTATTAGATTATTTGCATTAATAAATTAAATCGTAAATGCATGCAATGTTAATTATCTTTTTTAAATATTTTATCAAATTTTTTAAAATTTATTTTATACAAATATAATTTCATTATATTTTTTATACTTTTTTAAACTTAATCTTATTTTTCATCTTTTTAACTTAATTTGTTTTTTGATATTTTTGTATTGTATTTAATTTTTTTTTTAAGTTTGATCTTTTTTTTTTGCTTTTTATCATTGATTACTTTTTGGCTTTAAAATTGGACAAAATTTTTTGCTAATGATCCAATTATCAATGATTATCTTGACAAATTTTTTTTTTATCAATGGTTAATTTTATTGTATAAAATTTTCATTATCATCATTTTCTATCATCATATGATGATTTTTTTTACAAAATAAGTTGATTCAATTTCAATAAGTTTTTCAATAGAAACTAATGCATGGTTTAAAAAAAAATAATGGTTTTTTTTAATAAATAATAACATCATATACGTAATATATGGGTGTATAATTTCTTAATATTTATTTGTTAATAAACTATAAAAAAAAAATGAATATCAAAATGAGTTTATAACTTAGCTCTTAGATATAATAAGCTAATTTTTTTTATATACTTATTTATGATTTTTTTTTCATTTTGTGTAAAATAGATATTTTTTAAATTTTTAAAAACAGTTCATATTTGACTAATTCAAAATTTTATATTTAAAACAAAAAAGATTTTAATGATCAGTAAATGGTAAAAACAGAAGATTAATGATAATAAAATAAAAAAATTTGAATTTAAAAAAAAACTAAGTAAGCACTAAATAATCAAGTTTTCAAAATTGACCAGTAAAACGCAAATGGTCAAGTAAAGAAGCTAAATCCTGATGCGGGATGATTATTTATGCAGTATAACATGCTTGGATGGATGATGATCATATTTTCTCAATTTACATATTAAATAAAAATTGCATATTCATAACTGACCATTTTTCAAATTTGCATCGTTTTCATCACTTGTCTTTCTATTTTATAAACCGTTCTGTTTTCTAAACCGCCCTAGTTTTTTACGCCCAAAAATTCTTAACTACCGACTCATATTTGTTAAGCTTTATTATCAAGTATTTAATTGTTTTAAGAAAATTAAATTATTTTTTTATATTTTTCTAATGATTAATTGTAAATGGAAATTGTGATAAGGTAGTTTTTTTTATATTTAATATTTTTATTTTATCACTTTATTTTTTACCGTTTTTTTTTTAAATTGCTTGTCTTTTCCATTTACCACATTGTTTTATTTATTTTTTTATAATTCTATAAGTACCAATAATTTAAAATTTTTTTTTTAACTGTTTTTTTTTCATTTATCTTCAATTTTAATTTTTAGTAAACTACTAAAAACAAATTAGCTTTTCTCACAACTTTTTAATTATAAAAGTCATTTTGACCAAAATTTTTTAGTAAATTGTTTTGAGTCTGAAAATCGTCTTTTTTTTCATTTATAAGTTAACAATAGATGGAAATTCTATCGAATTTAGACAATTAAACAAATTTTTGTTCATTTTGTTAATTGTTCTGATTTTTACATTTGATTTTAGTTGATTATTGTCTTTTGTTTGCTTATATAACCAATTTTTTATGAAAGATTTTTTACAATTCTAATAAATGATTTTCTAATTAAATAACTAGATAAAATTAAGTTTAAAAATAGTTTAAAAGTTTTGATTAAATATTTTTTTACTTAAAAACAATTAAACAAGATTTTTAAGATGGCAACAATCTATAGCAACATTTTAATATTTATCTTTAATGTATTTTAATGCCAATGTTTAATTATGCCGTAACTTAATCATTCAAGTTATTAACAAGAATGCTTTGTTTTAATTTTTTTTTACAATAAAACTAAAATTTTTAGTAAAAAATATTTAAAAAATAAAAGCGAAAAAAAAATATAGAAAATTAAAAGCAAAATAAAAAAAGTTAATAATTAATTAAAATTATTATAAATTTATTAAATAATTTTTAAGATATTTAATAGCTTATAAACAATATTTAATTTATTTTTTATAAAATATAGTTTAAATCTTTTATATACTTTTTTTTAGTGTAAATTAAAATGGTTTTACTATAAATTGTAGAACTTGTAGTCGTATTAGTAGTTGATTTTAATTTTTATTAATTTTAATTTTAACTATTTTATTTATTTATAATCTATTATAAATTTAAAAAATTTTTAATAAATTATTTTGATATTTTTTTTTAACCATATTTAAATTTAAAAATATATTTCTTAAAATGAAAAAGTTATAAATTAAATTATAAATTAAAAAATTAAACAATAAATAATAATTAATAAACTAATAATTAATAAAAAAAAGATTAAAATGACCAAATATTATGTTACATAATGTAAACGTATTTGAATAATTTTTGTAGTAAAATTACTCATATTTAATCTTTGATTAAGGCACCTAAAAACTAAGGTGTAGTACTAGAAGCCTGAGTAATTACTAAGGATAAATATTTCTCAAAATCCGTAGCAGTTACCTAATAACTGGTATATTAGAGAACTTTAAGTACGGGGATGGCATTAAAGTAAGACACTGTGAGCCATAAGTTAAACTATGGAATACGTGACAGAATATTTAAGTAGGGGCACAAAGTACTTATAACGATTTAAGTGAATCTGCCATAGTTACAGCTAACCTTGAGATAGATCAAGAAGAAACATAATAGAAGAGAAACTACGTCTTAACAGACCAGGAAAAACAAGATGGCGTCGCCTTATAAATATAGATGTAATAATAGGTGTAAAACTAACGAAATTCTCAGTAAACCTATTACGACATTAAGGTACGACATTAAGTAAAACTATCGGCCATTAAAATTATCCTCTTTAAAATTATCTTCTGGTACTTTTCTATTAAGGAGACTCTCAGATGTTAAGACCCGAAATAGATCTATCCAAAAGAAATGTGTTTCAATCAAAAGAGTTGATAAGTTCTTGAGAAGTTTTTGAACTTGGAGTTTTTATTACGATCTGATCTTTGTAAGTTAGTTGATTTTATGCTCTCATAGCGATCTCAGTTTTCAAAAATTGTTTTTAAATGTTAAAAAAAGAAAGGTAAGACCATTTGTCTTATATTTCAAGTTATTTGAAAAAAAAAATAAATATTGCTACATTTTATTTTTTAAGATTTAAATTACATAATAATTTTTTTTTAAAATTAAATTTATTTAATAATAATAATTATCACTTAAGTAATAATTTAATTTTATTAAAAAAATAATATTTATTAATCTAAATCATAATATTAAAATTTACTTTTTTTAATTCTTAATTTTTTAAATAAATTTTTAAATATTTTCAATTGTTTTTTTGTAAATTAAATAAATTTTATGCTTTTATTATTGAATAAATTTTCCATTAATATTTTTTTAAATAAAATTCAATTAAACAAAAAGTTTAATTTTTACATTAACTAAAAAAAAAAAATATTTAAATTATTGAACAAATTAATAATTAATTATTTTGCAAACTAATAGGGGTCAAAGTATCTTACAATTATTTTTATATTTAAAACATGTGGCAATGAATTTATTTTTTTAATTAAACTTTTTAAATAAAACTTTCCAAAATCTTATATTTAAAAATTATTTATAATACGATTTTAAGTAATTAAAAAAAATGTTAAAAAATTAATTATTAATTAAAAATTTAAATCACAATTAATATAAAAAAAATTTTATCGTGTTTGTTTTTTAGTAAAAAATAAATAAATAAATAAAAAATAAAATATTACAAAACTTAAAACCAATTTTCTTACTTTACTAAAAACATATAATAATATAATAAAACAATTAGTTAACTTTTAAACATAAGGTGTAAAGTAAATTAATAATAAAATAATAAGAGTAACTTATAATCTTCAATTGATAAAACAAGTTCACCTAACTCAAAAAAATTATTTTAATTTTTTATAACAAGTATATTTTTTTATCTTATTATCAATTATTCATTATAATATTATTTAGTTTTAATTATTAATTTTATTAAATATATTTGAAATTTAAAAATGATAATTTATATATAATTGATGATATAAAATGATAATATTAATACAAATTATTAATTTTATTACTATTATTGTTTTATTTTTAACTTAAATTAAGGTTAAGTTTTAATGTATTTATAAAATTTAACTTAAAAATATTTTCAAACTATTTGATTTTTTTATTTTCAAAATTTTTTTTACTCAAAATAAAAATTTACATATTTTATAAAAAATAAAAAAAAAAATTAGAAATTATATAAAAATAATATATATATTAAATAAATACTATTTAATTTGTTAAATAATATGATAATTTAAAATTTAACATAAACATTTTTTAATTAAAACAAATAATTTCGTATTTTTAAACAAATTTATTAAAAAATATTTTTAAATAAAAAATTCTAAATTTTTTTAAGATATTTAACAAAAAAAAAAATTAATAGCTATATAATAAAAATTGTGCTTTATTATGTTTTATTAGATTAAACTTAAAACCTAGAAAAACTTAGGTTTTAGAAAAACATTGCATAATTTATTTTATATCTTTTTTAACGTCTAGTTAATGATTTACTTAATTTTTTCTAAGTTAATTTTTTTATATTTCTATTAATAATTTGACTAATCTGTCACATTTTTTTTTTTACTATTAATTTATTTTTATTCTTTAAATTAATTTTGCTTAATCATTTTACAAATATCTGACCATTAAAATCCCTAATAATAAAATAACTATTATACTTAATTTGTAAATATTTCTTATTTAATTTAATGTCCATTTTTTTAATTATTATAATTTTACTTACTTTAACTGTTTTAAAACTTTTTAACCTTTATATTTTAGGATAACATAGTAAACCACATAATACACAACCAAATGCGCATAATAACTCTTGTTTAGATTTTAATTATTAAATTCTAAAAATTAAATTAATCTGAAAAATAAAAAATAAAAACTATTCTTATATTTAATTATTCAATAAAAACATTTCAATTTTGGAATAATGAAAAAAAAATAAAAATATTAAAATAATTTTTTTATATAATATGATAAATACTAATTACTCATTTAATATATAATATTACATAATTTATCCTAACCTTTTATTATTTTTGTAATAATAAATTATTTTATAAATGTTTATATGTAAACTTTATAAAAAATTTATGAAAACTTGTAGTTTATAAAAAAGTAAAAAAGCCTTATGAAACAATAGATTTGAGGTTATACTAATAACATAAAATTTATGTCAACAAAATACATTAATAATTTAAATAAAACAATAACAAAAATAAGAAAAAAATAAATATAGATACAAGAAATGAACTTAATTTTTTTTATAATTAATAAATTAAATGTTATTAATTTAAATAAATAAAAATTAAATACTTGAAATTCGAAATTTTTGAGATTTTATTTATTTAACTTAATCATTATTTTTTATTGAAAATCTAAAAACATTAATTTTTCTAAAATTTAAGTTAATTAATTTTTTAAGTTTTATAAATGCAATAAAATATTTTTCCAAAAATAATTTTAAAATAATTAATAAAATAATATTTTTTTATTTAAATATTTATATTTATATAAATTAATTTAAAGAATATAAAATTTTAATTTTTTTAAAAAATAAGCGTTAAAAATTTATTAAATATAATTTGATAAAATATAAATTAAGTGAATAAATTTTTATCAAACAATTAAAATATGTAAATTAAATTTACAATAATAAATCCTAGTAATATATTAATATCTAGTTGCATAAGAAACAAACGGTAAATTAAGTTAATAAAACTGAATTAACAATGAAAAATAAAGCAAAATTAAATAAAAAAATTTATTTAACTAAATTTGAATTAGTTATTTTTTAAAATTTGATTTAATCATCTCAAATTTGTTGCCATCGGCTTTACGTCGCTATCGGCTTTATAAAATAATTTTTTTTTTCTCAAAATGACAAATAAAAACCAACATATAAATAAAGGATTATTAAATTTAAATTTTACAAATTTTATATATCAAAAAAATAAAGGTAAAATAATTTAGATCAAAGGGTTATTTAAAACATTTGTTTTAAGCTAAAATTTGTATAAATCAATATTTATTTGTTTTTCAATGTTAAATGTAGTATATAGAATCCAACCTTGTATGTGAGATTCTTGCTCACCTCTGACTAATGCAGCATAGAGTTTACTAAGTGCTATCTTAGCTCTTAAGACATGTGCTTTTGATTCTGTGGAAAGAATCATAGACAGTTGAATTATAAAATCTCTTGTGTAAAGACCTGCAACTTCTATTTAAATAACTTTGTAGATACTTGAATTAAAATCAATAAAGAAAAGACTACAAAATGGCGACCCCGGCAATCAAAACACAAAATTCAATTCTACTTCGAAAGAGATAGTAACAGTGTAATGTTACTAACTAAATACCGCATCCCAGATGCAGACGAATGGGTTGAGGTTTCCGCTGACCTCCAGGACCCGGAGCTTAACGAGGTAGAAAAGGCAAAGAAATATAGAAATATATCTATTATTGTGACTGAAGAAGAATTCAGATCATACTTCCCCAATGGAGACCCAGACCTATTCGTTAGCCCTTCATACGCTAACTCTTTGCGTGGTGCTCAAATGCCCCACTCTCCCAAGCAAAGTGTTAAATTTTCCTCACCCTCAATGGACGGATTTACAAATCTATTTGAGAAAATTTCACAGATGGTCATCGATTCCCAGAGAGTGAGTGAGCGAGTTTTAGCTCATTTAGAAAGAATTGATGGCAGAGGTGGAACAGTACCCCTAACTTCCAAAAAATTGATGTTAGGCCCTTCAACGGTGAAGAAGAAAGTTCCGCCACATGGTTGGATATTTTCGAATGCCGGTGTGAGGTGTTAGGCCTCAAGAAAGACGCAGACAAAATCTCTGCGATGCAGTATTGCCTTTCAGGTACAGCAGCTGATTGGTATTATACTGTATATCGTCGAAGAGGAGCGAGTAATTGGAGTTCTTGGAGGACAGAATTTCTGTCAGCTTTTAAGAAAAACCCAGTTACCCTTTTAAGGAATGCATTGGCTCTTAAATATAGCCATGGATCCTTAAAAGAATTCTATTACAAAAAGTTAATAGACTGGACCTATTAGGTGATATGAATGATAAGCTATACACCTCGCTGATTGTAGAAGGTCTTCCATCTGAAATGGAAAGCAACATTCATGCCAAGGATATCAGTACTCCAAAGGAGTTATTGGAGTATATGGGTTGTTTGGCAGAAATCCCTAGCCCTAAGTCCAAACCTTCCTCAGAAGAGATTAAAAGTAAGGTGAAAGATAATGTCTTACTATCCAATTCTTTTCACCCAGGTGTTAAACAGTTCCAATGGGAGCGTCCAGTCTGGAAGGCGCAAAATGGGATTAGTAGTTATCAACTCACTCAGTTTTTTAAAGGCACTTTGGCATTGTGCGGTCCAGACAAATTTTACACCTTTCTTCTTTAAATTCTCTAAAGGCTGGGATATTTCAGCGTAATTTTCAATAAATGACCTGAAGTAACCGGTGAGTCCCAAATAACTTCTAAGCTGTGTCAGATTCTCGGGAGTCTTCATTTTTCGAATCTTATCCACAGACTCTTCTTGGGTGGTTTTGGTCTGGCCATCCAAAACTCTTCCAAGAAACAGTACAGAGCTTACGTTAAAGGATGATTTTTTTATATTAATACAAAGTCGGTAGTTGTTAAGTCTAGACAGAACTTCGTATGTGAGGAGTTCACATTCATCCTGTGTACGGGCTCCGCAAATTATGTCATCTATATAGATGACAACTCGACCATCATGTAAAAGTCCATCCAGTACATGGACCATACAACGCTGAAAAGCAGCCGGACTGTTCTTCCATCCAAAAAGAAGACGATTAAACTCATAGTGTCCAAACGGGACAACAAATGCGGTGGCAGGTCTTGTTCTTGGACAGATGGGAACCTGGTGAAAAGCGTCCCTTAAGTCAATTTTAGAGAAGAAATTACATCCTCCGAAGCGAGAAATCACTTCGTCAATTAGGGGAAACGGGAATGGGTCCAATGCGGTACATCTGATGCGATTAGTTCTTTTTTATAAACTTGTATATATTTTATACAAACTTTTTTTCTATAAATTTATTTTTTATATATTTGTTAAAAATATGGCAATATGTTTAAATAAAAAAATACTAATAAAATATAGTGACTTTTATTAAGGATATTTCTAAAAAAAAAGGTGAATCTTGTAGGTATGCATAAAGACCAAGATATATTATCAACTAAAGCGTCTGACAAAAAAACCTGTGCTAGCACTGGATTGTTAATCGTGATTTTGGGGTAAAATAAATATCTAAAATATAATCTATGATTTAATAATTTATTGATATTGTGAAGAGTAATAAACTATAATGCATATAACCAGTATTCTTGAAATTCTTTATTTTAAAAGTAAGTATAAATAACTGTTACGAAAACGGTTGAAATCGTTGGATGTTTGGACAACCGTTACTCAATTGTATTAAGTGGCAAGTCTCTAGCCAACAACTAAGACGTTGTATCCTCAGAGGCCCCTGACTAATAACTACTAAGACGATTAGGCATACAACTCGTGTCTAACACGTCATTATGTAAATAAAGAAAGAGTTTACTTGTATAAAAAACCCTATGTATGAATGAAAAAAAAAGTAATAATTGTAGAGTACAGCTTTTGCAACTCACTGTGTGAACCTGTGTTCCTTACTATATTTGTGAATAAACGTGTAACTTTATGGTGTAATAATGGCCTCTGAACAATGACTATATTACGGCATTTAATTTTGATTTTTATTAAAGAATTTTTAAATTAATTTTAATATTTTAGTTTTTATTATATATTTTAACAGGCGCCTACAAGAATTCTACTTATCTTAAAATGGCTGAACTACTTAAAACGATTCCGATTGAGGAAGAAATAAAAATCAAAATTAATTTAAAAAAAAAACTTTTAAGGACAAACAAAAAAGATAAGAAGAATTTCAGTCTATGAGAGATAATTTAGTAAAAAATTCATTAAAATATGAATTTGGATTAGATGTATTTAAATTAAAAAATAAAAGCTCAATATAGGCTATAACTGGACAAGGACCTTACAGATTTTTTTTATTTAAAATAAAAGAACATCAAAATCCTTCATTTAGATATTGTGGCTTTAAAAAAAAAACATCCCAATATCTATTACTTGAATGCAAAGAAATTGGTTTAAATAGAAATTATTTGTATGATAGTGAATGGGATTTTGATAGAATAACACTAAACTTAAATAAAAAACTCATCTTAGACAAAGATTTAGAATTTTTTACAGAATTTGGACAAAAATTATAATTTATATAATTAAATGAAAGTTGATTATCAAATTTTATAATCTCATATAACTTATTGGTTAGCAAATTATAAATATATTTGAATGATGAGAGGAGGGAAAAGGGCAAAAAAAAAATAAAAAATTATATTTTTAATTTAATTTTTGTATATATGTTAAACTTTAAAATATTTAAAAATAAATTATAAATTATTAAAAAAAAAATAATAATTTTAGGTTGTAAATAAATATTTTGTTTAGGTTTACAATTTAAGTAATGCAGGGCAAATATCTATCGCGACTATCTACAACGACTATAAGCTAATATTAACAATGAACACTTGGAAATTGATAAATTCTTATGATAAAAATTTTAATTAAAATCATGTTTTATTTTAATAATGTTTTAATTAATAGTAAATTAGAATAATTTTACAAAATGTATTTTTTTTTTATTTAAAAATCTAATAATAAAAATTTTAAAATTTTAAAAAATAAAATAGAAAAAATTAATTATTTATTTTTTTTAAATTATTAAAAAATATTAATTTAATTTATAAAATAAGTTATAAACAATTGATTTTAAATATATAAGTAATAAAAATTTGACAAAAATTAAATGGATAAAATTTGACATTTATTTTATTTAACTAATTTAGTATATTGTTTTTTAGCATGTTATTTTAAAATTATTTTAATTTTATGATGTTAAAAACTATAAACAGACTTAAAATTATAAAATAAAATTATATTTATTAAATAAATTTTATACAAATGATTGTTTTATTCAAAATATAACACAATTTAATATATTTAAATAGTCAAAAAAATTCATAAAAAAATAGTTAAAAAAAAATTTATTTTTAAATATTTTAAATTTATGATCTTAAAAATAAATAAAAATTATAGTTATGAATAACAATCAATTGATCATCAAACTTACATTTTGTATAGCACGTTATTTTACATTCGGTTAAGTTACATACAAAAATCATGTTAAGGTTTGATAAGAAAAAAATAAAAATTTTATTATTTATGCTTTTAAATTTTTTAAATCAAATACTTGCTTGACAAAAAAGAACAATAAAGTTTATAATAAAATAATAATATAGAAATAATAATATAATGATAAATTTAAAATTAATTACTAATAATAAATAATATAAAGTAAATTCTAAAAATTTAAAATATTGAATTTTAATGCATAAATATGTTTTTATTTTTTAACAAATTGAAATTAATTAATTTAAATTACATAATATTTTAAAAATTTATATTTTTTTAATGTTTCATTTTTAACTGTCAAAATAACTTTGAAATATTTTATATAAAAAAAATTAAAAGCAAAAATTTTTTTCTAATTAAAAAACTAAATTAATATAAGTTTTTATGCATTTTAAATGTAGTGGACAACTTTACATACAAATGACACAAATTAATTTTTTTTTTTATTTAATTATTTTAAAGTAAAATATTTTTTTTTTTTGAGTATAAAAATTATAATTTTAAGTTATATATAATATATGAAAAAAATTTTAAATTAAAAAAAATGTTTTAAATATGAAATTTTTTTTAATTATTTCAAAGAATTCTTAAATTGATAACTTACAAATAATTATTCGCATTAATTTTTAATTTGTTACTGAATTATTATTTAATATTTACAATCATAAATATAATTTATTTTTAAAATAAACTAAATTTTTAAAACTTAAATAAAATATATTTTAAAATATTTTAGAACTAGGTAACACAATGTATATAATTAATACATCATTTACATAAGTTTATTTTTAGATTTTTTTACCTATTACTTAGAAATGCATTAATTGTTACAATTATCTAAGTTTTTATAATAAATTATTTTCAAAAAACATAAATAGTAATGCCTTAAAGAATTATGGCAATGATGAAACTTTATTTTTTTTTCAGAGTGATTTCTTTTTGTATCTTTTTACCTTTATAATATAGAATAAATACTTTCTTTGCAAAAGAAAAACAATCATTATTCATTTAGTTTTAATTAATATTTTTTAAGTCTTAAATTTTTAAAAACTTTAATAAAATTTTGAAAAGATTGGAGTTTTTTTAGCCTTTTAACTAAAAAAAAAGATGTTACTTTTTTTGATGTTTTGACAATATTGTTTAATATTTTTAATTACAAAAACTTTAAATTTAAATTTTTAATGTTATAAATCTCAAATCTTTTAAAACTTTTATAATAAATAATATAATATTTTATTGACAATTATATCAAATAATTTAATTATATTAGTATTACTAAAGTATTTTTTCATCTTTATTAATTGGGAAATATACTCAAAGTAATTATGTGTTCAAGCTATTTTAATTTAAGTTCAAAATCAAATGTTTTTAAATAAACAATATTTGGGATTTTTAATAAAATAATTTTTTTCTTATATAACTTAAATAACCTCATCCTTTATTTTTTGTGTTCGTTTAGTATTTTTTAGATGAAATCTTGGTCACTTAAATTTAGTAATTTTAATTAAATATTTTTAAGTGTTTTTTACAATTAAAAAAAAATTATTTTTAATTTAATATAAAATTTTATAGTATGCTTAGTTGTTAAACCCGTGATTTTTTAAACAAGACAAATTCAAAAAATTAAATTAAACGTTTTACCTTTAAAAATGATTGTTAATATTTAATTAGAAGTGATCAATACTACATCTAGTTTAAATTATTAGTTGCATTTTAATTTATTGATGAAATATATACAATTTAGCAAAAATCTTCAATTTAATTTTATTTTTATAATTTATTAAGACTAAGAACGTTAAATAAATTTAAGTCATTATTTAGATAAAATGTAATGTTTATTAGTGTAATTATTTTACAGATATAAATTTGTGGTGGTAAAAATCGAAGAAATTTATTTTTAACTCTAACACAATCTGTGCATTCAGGTGACACACACATGTGAAGTGTATAAGAGCATAGAAGAGTTGACTAGCAAGTTACTGTAGTTTTATAGAAATCTTGAAAATATATAATCTTTTTTGCTATATTTAAACCTAAAATTTTTTTTTAAAAATATGTTCTCGAAAAATTTTAATTATTTTGTATAAAAAATATAACAAAATTAAAAATTAAAAAACTATTTATTTAATTTTATTTAAATTAATCTAAAAACTAACTTTTTTTTTGTGTTACTGATTAAGAAAAAAAATTATTTTATTTTCAATCTTATTTATTAAATATAAAAAATATAATAATATAAAACTTTAAAATAAGAACCTTAAGTTCAAGTTTTTTTTTTGAAATAAAATAATATAAAATGTTAAAATAATTTTTAAACAAATTTTTAAAAATTATGGTTTGATTTTAATAATTTTTTGGGTAAAATTTTTACTTACTAAACAATTCATGTTATTTTTTAATTTTTTAAGTTAACTTTTGAATTTTTATATAATTGCTGCAATAAAACCTGATTTTACTATTTCTCAATATTATTACTTAAACTAGTTAAAAATATTATTTTTGTTTTTAATATAACACAAATTAAAATAATAGATATATACAATATACAAAAAATTAAAATGTTTTTTTAATAAAATTTAACTAATATTTAAATTTCATTTTATATGATTTAATTTAACTAAATTTTTTAACAGTAATTAGTCTATTTGACATATGTTATTTTACAAGTTACTTTTCAAAAAAAAAAAAAAAATTCAATAATTATAGCCATAATTATTTAAGTTAAAATTATTAAATTAAATTTTATATTTGTATATTTTTTTCTCGACATTTTAAATAAGCTAAAATTAAATTAAATTTTTTCTTATTTATTTGTAATATGTAATTTTATTTATTTAATATGTAATATTTGATTTAATAAATAAAAATTATTATATAAATTGATATAGATGTTATATGTAACATTTTTTACTTTCTTGATTCTTTTGTTGCTTGTAATCATCAGCTAAAGCTTTACTTAAGAGTAAAAAATACTGTTGCAGTAAAGGGTAAAATCTTAAGAAGGCGTGATCACACAAACAATGAAGTAACGGATTAACATGTGAAATATGTTAAATTGAAAAATAATAATGTTTGAAATAATCCCGTGAATTTAATAAATAATTTTATGTAAAACGTACTTGTATTTACTAAAAAATGGCGATTAGGTTTCAAAAAGTGATCAAGAATATGTCATAAAAATGATCAAATATTATATTTTTAATGTAAAGGAATGATTTTAAATTTGTGCAAATCGGAAAGACCCAGACTTAAATTCGGTTTTAAACATTTACTAAACATAAATCAAAAAGGAAAGAAATACCTAAACTTATAAGTAGCTTGATATGCATTAAATCGTATGAATATCAATATGTGTTAAAATTGTCTTTTTGCATGATTATATTTTAAAGAAAAATAAAAAAAGACTTTGATGCAAAGCATTATTCTCAATTATCCAATTTTAAGATTTAATTATTTTGTGTTTTAATTAGAAAAGATTACTATTTAGGTTAGATTAAAGGGTACAAAAAAATATCTGATAATTTGTTGTATAAAAGTGAATGGCTTTTATAAATAATTTTTTTATTTTTTATTAAAAAATAATAATTTTAACTAATTTTTATTATTTTTTAAACTATGAAAATTATTTAAAATATTTAAGTTTTTTGTTATTTTTATAGGATTTCTAAAAATTTAAAAAAGTTCAACATTTTATCTAATATGTTTTTATTTTTTTTTTCCCTTTTCCCTCCTCTTATCATTCAAATATATTTATAATTCGCTAACCAATAAATCATATGCGATTATAAAATTTGATAATCAACTTTCATTTAATTATATAAATTATAATTTTTGTCCAAATTCTGTAAAAAATTCTAAATCTTTTCTAAGATGAGTTTTTTATTTAAGTTTAGTGTTATTCTATCAAAATCCCGTTCATTTTCACACAAAGAATTTTTATTTAAACCAATTTCTTTGCATTCAGTTGATGTTTTTTTATTTTAAATAAAAAAAATCTATAAGGTCTTTGTCCAGTTATAGCCCATATTGAACTTTTATTTTTTAATTTAAATACATCTAGTCCAAATTCATATTTTAATGAATTTTTTACTAAATTATCTCTCATAAACTGAAATTCTTCTCATCTTTTTTGTTCGTCCTTAAAAGTTTTTTTTTAAATTAATTTTGATTTTTATTTCTTCCTCAATCAGAATCGTTTTAAGTAGTCCAGCCATTTTAAGATAAGTAGCATTCTTGTAAGCACCTGTTAAGATGGCCACTATTTTTTGGTGAATATTTCTTAATTTTTTTATTTGGATTTTTTTATTTATTAATTAGGTTTTTTTTTATCCAAATTAGTTTATTAACTCTGAATAAAGTATTGTTAAACTTGCCATTAATTTTTGACAGGTTCAGGTTTTTTTTTTTTTTTAAGAGCATAATTTCTATTTTATTTAAATTAATATTAAGTTCGGCTTGTAATGTCCAATTTTTTAGTGTCTTCCATATTTTGTATAGGTTAAGTTGAAGTTTTGAAGTATTTTAGGCATTTATAACAATTGCAATATCATCTGCATAAGCTGTAGTCTTACATATTGTGGTTAAATTTAATGTTCTAATTAATTTGTTTACTCCTATTTTCCACAAATAAGGACTAGCTTTTCCTCTATATTGACACCCTTTGTTTATTTTGTATTACTTATCAAAGATCTTAACCTCTCAATTTATCAGTAAGTTTTCAGCCACCTTCATTAAAGATTCCTTTAGATTTGATTCAGTCAATTATTTCATAATTGCATTACAATGAATGCTATCGAAGGCACCTGAAATATCTACCACCAAAACTATTATGTAATTATATTTTTTTGATTAATTTATGTTTAATTTATGTGTAAACCTAAAACCCTTTCTAAATCCAAATTTATTTGTTTCCACAATATTATTTTCTTTTAATTCTACATTGATTTTTTCTAATATCTTGCCAAAGTCATTTAACAAGATGATTGGTCGTAAATTATTTAGATTTTCTAACCTTTTGTTAGGTTTTATAAAAAATATCATCCTTTTATCTAATATTATATGTTTAAAATATATATATATTTTTCTACTTTTAAAACTAAAACTTTAAAAAATATAATTTTTTTTTTCATTAGAGTTACTTTTTTTAATTTCATGTAATAATATACAATTGCTTTAAAGTCCAAAATACAAAAAATACAAATTATTAAAATGTTTTGTTCTACACTCAAAACCTAAAATAGTGTTTTAAAATAAAATAGTGTCTTAAAATAAAACATTTTATTTTTTTGTAAAATTTTTTTTTAAATGTTGTTTTAGTTTGTTATTTGCTTTCATTTTATTTAGAAATCACTCTAATTTTGCAATTACAATTTATAAAAATTATTAATTTACATCAAATTTTATTTAAAAAACTGAGTTTTTTTATTATATGTTAATTTTTTAATTTTTTTAAACATTTTAAATTGTAATATAAATTAATATATAATTAAATTTATTATTTTTTAGTTAAAATAAATTTGTATTTGTAGATTTTATTAAAAAAAATCTAATCTATTAATTGATTTATTTTTAATTAATTTCAATTAAAATTGATTTAAATTGTATTATTTAATTACTAATTAAAAAAAAATGTTACACATGATAACTTGGTTAACCTAATAATTTTGAACAATTTAAATTAATTATAATTTTTTAGATTTGTTGATAAAAAATTTTATATCTAATAATATATTTTTAAAATTTTTTTAGACCAAAAAAAAATAAATTTTTGAATTATAACTTTTTTAAATCATTTTTATTAATAAAGATTAAAATAATTTAAAAAAGAAAAAAAATTCTTAAATCATAATGATCAGATTAGATTTCCATAATTTTTTAGTTTAAATTAAATTAGTATTTAAATTTTTTTTGTTTTTTTTATTATCATAATATTTTTAAAAAATGATAATGGACTCCAAATACGATCTAAACTCATTGATTTTAATATTATTAATTAGTTTTTTGTTTTTAGGTAGTTCATTATTTGGCTGATTTTGTATCTGTATTTTTAAAAAATAATAATTTGTTTATAGATAAATTGGGTATAATATAATGTTTAAACTTTATCATTAAATAATAATTCTTATTTTAATTTTATCTTATATAGTTAATATTTATTAATTTTTATTAAGTTAAAAATATAAAATTTATTTACTTTGAATACTGTAAAAAAATTTTCAATATTTTTTTTTTTTAATATTTTTAAATTTAAGTTTATTATACTTCAAGATTTTTTTTATTTAAAATGTAAAAAATATTAGAAAAAAAAATATTAATTTAAAATGCTGATTAAAAAAATCTTTTAATTAATGTTAAAGTTGTGAAACAAATGTAACTTTGTGATTAGGGCATTTATTTTGGGGCATCTATAATAAACATTTTTAGATCTTAACAATTTGCTGCGACTGAATAATTATTTAAAAATATTGATAGATAATGATAATAAAATTAAATTGTCCTTTTTTTCGATTTTTTGTGTTAAGGGAAAGATATCAATAGTATGGGCAAAGCTAAACCTAATTTATAATGTTAAAAATTAAACTATTAATTTTTTTAATTCTATTTAATTCACGTTTTTTAAATATTTTTTTGTTTTTTAACGCTTATATATAAGTAATGATAAAGTCGATAGATTAATCATGATACAACTAAGAAACTAAGAAAGGTAACAAAGTTATGATTGTATATATCATAAGTGAAAGCTAACCTGATAATTAAATATAAATCTAGATTTAGTATCAAAATTATAATGTATATAAGTTAAGCTTAGAAACCGTGACAGAATATAGTAGTGAAAGAAATGTGGTTAAGAGTTAATGGCAAAATTTAAATATGTATAACATATAGAGGACAAAAAAAGCTTTATTAAAATTTTTTCTGAATCTGTAAAAATTTTTTGATTTTATTAGTAAAACGTATAATATTACATTTTTAGTCTAAAAACAAAAATAAGTAATATGAATTTTAAAGGAAGAAATAGATTGATAAAAATTAATTTTAAATATAAAACCATAAATTATCAATTCAAAACAATAATACTCAAGTTGAACTAAGTTTAAGTCATTAATAAATATACTTTTAATCTTAATGAGTTCAACTACAAAAATAAACTATATGAGCGATATGTTTAAACGTTTTGTTAAAAGACAAAATTAAGTTTAAACTTAAGTTAAACAATCTATGAGTAAGAATTAATCTTTGGTCAATTTATATAGAAATATCCTACAATTTATTCAATTCTTAAACTTTAATGTTTTTTAAATAAAACAAGGGTATCTAATTATAATCTGAATGTTTTTTAAGTCATTCTAGCTTTATTGAAAGAGTCAGCATATACTTGGTGGACCAAATATCGAGTACCATATAATAGTTGGCAACACGCTTTAAAAAGTGTTAGGTTAACATAGCTTCAAACATAAAAACCAATTTTAAAAAAAACAAATTTAAAAATGGACACGCTTAATTGCAATTAGATCAAATTTTTAATAAACTTAGTTTCCATATTTAAAACAAAAAATGCAAAAATAGTACCTGCACATACAAACAACTGTTTGAAAAGTTACATGTTACTAAATTAATTGATGAGCAGAAAAAGCGGAATTTATATTAAAATCTAAAACCTATTGAAAAAAGAAAATCACGACCTTTATCATACTATAAGACAAAATATATATAAGAAACGGAAATATTCACAGAGTGAAAATTCCAACATAATTCTTTTGTAGTAAATACTCTAATTAATTCAAAAAACAACACTACAACTTCAGGAAAGCCGTTTTCTAAATATTTAACATGTTTCAAATATCATTAGAAAGGACACAAAGTTACTAGCTGCCCACAAAAAAAAATTATTATAAAAACGCTAGAGTTTCAAAAATTAGTAAATGACCTCCTAAAAAACTGTTCCTTAATATCTATAGTAAATGTGAATAAGTTTAAAGAGTTACAATTTGTAAAAACGTGTATGATTAAAATTTTAGAAAAAAACCTTAACATTAGGACTCTATGTGAAAAGTATTATGATTTTCTTAAAAATTCTAAATAATCAAATATAAAGATAATAAAATTAGATAAATAAAAAAAATAAAATTTGTTCTGAATCTGTTCAATTTACTGTAGAAATCATCAATAGTAATAGCATCAACATTCTTGGTTTAGATCTATTTAAACAAATAAACCAAAATGCTATTAACTATACTAAGCTTAGAAAATACTGGAACTTAGAAATATCGCACCTTCTTTGCTAAAAACATAATAAATATGCGCAATTGCTGATGTTGGATATTGAATCAAAATATTTAGATTTAGACCACTATATGAATTTTACATTCCAGTATTTAAATAAAGTGGTTTCTCAATAACATTGGCCATAAATAAAATTTTAAAACTGTTTAATGATTAGCTGATCTTATTAACAACATAACAGATACAGTTTAAATTTCAAAATGAAGTTTAATAAGAACTAGGCGAGATGTTAACGACTGGTATCATTAAAAAAAGCAAAAGTCCATAAGCCTTCCTATTTCTAAGAAAAACCACAGATTACGTTTATGCATTAATAACTAAAGGTTAAATAAGCATACAATAGTCGAATTTGGAGAAATTGTTACAACATGCTATTCTATTCATGTTAATTTTGATGTTAGATTTGGTGGTCGGTTACTGGTATGCATCGATAAGTATTGAAGACAATAAAAACGACATATACTGTTTAGAATCATTAATTTATTTATTTTATGTATCTTAAAAAGATTTTGTAAGACTAATTTTTATAAAATTTAAAGCAAATCTTTAATATATTTAAGAAATTTATTCTTAGGTTAAAGTTTACAAATGTAAGTTTTTGAACCTAGAATTTAAATGTTTAAGACACTTGTTAACACTTAATAAAATTAAAACAGACTCTTCAAAAATCAAATTCATTAAAACAAGTAGATTTTTAAAAATAAGAATAAGCTCAAATATTCCACAAAATTTGTTTTTGGCTTAAAAGTTTATACTAAGAATTTCAGAAATTGCTAAGTTATGAGCAATTTTATTAAAAAAGATAATCCATTGAAGTGAGAAAATAATGAATAATTATAATCTATTATGTAAAAAAATGCTCTGATAGTAATCTGGACTTTGACGATTATATTTAGAAAGTTTTGAAATTATGGTATTAATTGACCATCAAACCTTAATTTGGTTGATGTTCGTTAAGTTATATCTAGGCGCTGCATATAAAAAAGGACACAAAAACCTTATTGAAAACCTATTACTTAAGCCGTCAATAACTGAGGTAATTTTACTTACCATCAATGGTGTTCATTATGGCCTTTATTAAAATATTACAAAGACAATAATTAAACTTAAAACTTACAACTTACCTTAACAACTAGAACTTAAAATCAAAATTTACATAAAATAAAAGTTGGTTTCTACACCAATTTTGACTATTTTATGTACAATTTAATATTGCATCGCTATTATTTATTTGAAAAAAATGACACGGGACAAATTTAACAAACTTGAGTTAAAATAAATCTTTACATTTTCTTTTACCTTTATATTCTGTCAACATGTTTTATTTATATGCATTATTATACTGACACTAAGTCTAGATTTATATTTAACTATCAAGTTAGCTTACACTTATGATATATGTAATTATTGTTTTGTTACTTTTCTTACTATCAAGTTAATTTATATTTGCCTAAAACCTTATATTTTACTTTGTCACCTAACACTAATATCAGGCTTCTAGATGTTTATCCTATTATAATAATCTATCAACTTTATTATTACTCACAGATAATGTCATTATAATTTACTTAAAAATTAATTAAAAATATTAAATTACAGATAAATATGTAAAATATTTGTAAATTATCCAAATAACCAAAAAAGTTTTAAAGTATTTATTACTTTTCAAAATAAGTTAATAGTTTTTAGGGATATTGTTTTTGCTGTAATTTTTTAGAAATATTTAATTAAATAAAATTTAGTTGTTAAAAGTTCAGTAATAATAGTAAGTACTTTATTACTTTTTAATTTAAATATCCTAATGTTGAGTTAAACAAATTAGCTGAAAAGTTTGAATCTTTGGTTGGGACAACCAGAACTACCGTTGGTCTAACCAAAAGTAATGGGTACTAAAAGAGAGAAATGACCAGAAAAAAATACAGAGTTAGGTATAACCTAAGCTGTGGAATTAACTTTAATGGTAATAACAAAATTTCAAAGCGCTTTTATACAGAGTAAAGAGGCGCCTTCTTAACATGCGCTACTAAGAGTGCCCGACAGAATTATCAAGAAGCACATGAAAGTGTAACAATTGAAGAATGTTATAAATTGCGAAGTGAGTGAATCACACACTCCAACACTTAAGAAAAAATTATTTTTTTTATTTAATTTGTTAATTAATTTTTTTTTTTTAAAATTGAAAAATAAAAGATAATGAAGAATTAAATAAGAACACAAACGACAGAGGGTTAACCCTGTAACTTTATTAATAACTGAAAAACAAAACATTGCGGTCATTACAACCTAAATTCAACTGACTCTAAATTTTTTTTTAAGTACTTATATATTGTCGTAAACCACCACTCCCTTCTTCTCAGTGTAGCTAATGTAGAGTGATATTACATAATGCTCCCTCTGCTTCTATACTGAGATACTCTATGAGAGTAGTTTGTCTATTTATTGTTATATAAGATTCAATTCTCTTTTGTAAACCAATGAACTAGACTTGAAAATTTATTAACTTTTCGTACAAACCTTGCAAATTAAAATATAATTCACAAAGATTATAATTTTGTCAAAAGTATATTCGACATATATCCTCTAATTTATCAACTTTCTGATAGGTAACGTTTACTAAAATAAGTTGCTAATAATGTGTCAGAGTTAATTATCGGCCGATAGTCGACTTTTATCGTTATATTCCTTATGTAAAAATGAGTTCACAATTGCTATTGTATGATTTAAATAAATTCAAGAATTTACAAGACATTGGTGCTATTTTAGCTAGAAGTCTGTAGTACTTCTCTTACATCTCACTTTATTGTTCCCGTACATTTGAGCAATTTTACCTTAATATTAGTTAGTATTAGTTAGTCAAGTCAATTAAATTATTTTTATTACAAAATTTAATAAACATTTTTAATAAACAAGTTGAACATATTTTACAATTTATATAATTTTTAAATACTAAAAAAAATTTAAATAACTTAGTTTAGGATTAGGTTTAGGTTTAGGTAAAAAAAAATTAATTAGAATGATAGAAAAAACATATATTTACAGTTTAACCATTTGAATATATTTTATATGTATTTTATATATATTTTAATATAATATGTGATTTTAAAAATAATTGGCATCAATTTTTAAAAAAAAATTATTTAAAACTTATTAAATATATTATTTAATTTTTTTGTAAGATTTATTTTAATTTTTTTTAAAAAATAATATTATAGGTACTATAATAACTTGATAATATTACAAATTATTTTAGTTTAGATAAATTTGCAATATAATTTTAACTTAACTAAATTACATTTTATTTATATTTTAATATTATTGCTATAATATAACATTTCAATAAATAGTTCATATACTGTAATAAGATATTTTTGTAAATTTTTTTTTTTAAATAATAAAATTGCTTTGTGCCAAACTTTTATGCAAAATTTGTGTTGTATTGCATCATTAATTTAAATATATTATTTATTTTTTTTTAAATTTTAAACTTAATCATCTCTAAATTTTTATATCTCTAAGGCATTATCTAAAAATTTATTTTAAAAAAGCAAAATAATATATTTATTGATCTTTAAATTTTTTTAATATTTAAATAAAACACTATAAGATTATAAAAGTTAAAAAAAAACATAATAATTAACACTGTTTTATATAAATAATGCTGAGATGATAAAATTGTGAGATTCTTTTTTAATACTTTAATTTTTTATAAAAAAGTTGATTTTAAATGTTCATTACAAATATTTTGTAAGATTTTTTTTTTTAAAAAATACGTAAAATTCAAGGAGTATTACAAAATAATTTTAAATAAAACAATGTTTAAACTACAGCACTAAAAAAATCCAAATAAACCTTTTCTCTATTAATCTCTAGCTCTAAAAACTATTGCCATAGGTAAAACTGTTTTATTTTGTTATTTTTTAACTTTCTGTTTACAATAAGAAAATAAAATATAATTGTGTTGTTTTGGAATATATAAACGTGAAAATCCTTTAAATTAGTTTTTAAAATAAAAGTTTATTACCTTAAATGTAAAACTAGTAAAACATATCTAAAATACTATACTATATATAATTTTTTTTTTATTTTAAACTAATAATTTAATAAAAAAAACTGCATAATTTTTTTTAAAAATTATAGTTTTGAAAAATAAATTTTAAGTTTTTTATTATAAAATTTTTTAATTGTGAATTAAGCAATTAAGACAATTGCAATACAGTTTTTATAAAAGCAAATATACTGTAAGTGAGTTAATTTAGTGTCTACATATAATTATTAATTTTCTTTCTTTATTCAATAAATTAAATTTTTTTTGGTAAGATTGGTATTTTTCTATCACAAAGTCAATTAATTTTTGATCCAATTTATGGTGATCAATGTCCGATTAAATTACTAAAACAATCTAGAAGATAAATATTCTAATTTTAATAATTTTGAAAATTTAATTTTGGTTATGAAAAACAGTTTTAATATGCATATTTATTTATTTTAATTTTAGAAAATAATTAAGATATAGAACATAGTTATTATTTAAAATAAACTTTTTATATACAATTCATTCAACAGTTGTTTTCCTATAACTATATTTTTTTTAAAGTTATGTAATATCTATCTTTAACATTTAATTATCACAAAAATTTCTAAAATTTTAATAAAATCTCCATTTTTTATTTTAAACTTTCTAAATTTTTAATCAAATTGTATCAATTATTTTTTTACATTTTACTGTATTTGTTTGTTTTTTTTTATCTTTTTTAAAAAAAATTGAGCATTTTTTAGTTAATATTTGTCTTTAAAATAAAATTTTTATTATTGTTCATATATATATTTTTTTAAATAATTTTATTGAAAATTTTTTATTTTTTTGTTAAATTTGTTAATAAAAATTAACATTATTTAAATTTAATTAAAAGTTTAATTTAAAAAAAAACATCAAATTTTTAATATATATAATGAAGAAATATATTAATTTTATATATAACTTTTAAAATTTAGAAGATAAAATTGATAAATTTGTAATATATAATTTTTATTATTAATGAACATTTAAATTTTAAAATGAATTTTTTTTTAGTTTATTTTGATCTTAAATTCAAATTTAAAATAAGTTTTAGATAAAAAATACAAACTAGTTAATTATAAGATTGTTTAAAGTTTTTTAATAAACATAATTTTTTTTTTAAATTTTTATGTTTTTTATTAAAACAATATAAAATTTATTAAATAAAAATTATTTTTATATTAAATTGTATATAATTAAATTTGTAAATATTAATTTAATAATAAAACTGTAGTAAAATTTAATTATTTGAGCTAACTGATTAAACTAAAACTTAAAACACTTCGTCTTGTGTGTCCCTTTATTTTTTCAAATTCAAAATCTTAAAATATTTATCAGACTAGTTTTTAAATTTATTTATTTTTAACAAATTAAAATGGTTTAAATAAAAAAAAATTAGTATAAAATAAAATTTTAAATATTATATTTAAATTATTTAAATATTATATTAAAATTTTTTAGTAATAAATATTTTAACTTTTTAGACATAAAATAATCAATTAAATATTTAATTTTTTTTATTCTAAATCTAGATTATTTGTTTTAAAAAAATTAAAAAATCGGTTTGTATAAGTACTCAATTCTTTTTCTTGTATCTAAAATTCCATTCTGATCTTATATTTATACTTGAGTAAAATTATAATGACTGAGACATCTCCTTCAGATTTAGTATTCTTCATGAACCAGAATAACTAAACAGTGTCTCTGTTATTCTTACAAAAACATTAAACTCACTTATCTAGAAAGAATATAGAGTGTATCCTTTTCACCAGCAAAACTCTACTCAAATCAATCGAAAAATAAAACTGGTCTAGTTGTTTACCATAAAATAAAAATACAGACTAGACCTTAAGTATGTGTGAAAACAAGCACAAAGTCAGAATAAAATATAAGCTGTTCTTAAAACAAATATGATCTGACTTTATGGCCATAACTCTTTTTAGGTCCTTTAATAAAGTCAATACATATTTTGTTTTACAAAAAAACATTCTTTTAGTCTCTTTTATCACCCTAAGGTTATTTTTGTTTTCCATACATCATTATATTATTTTTAATTTTTTTTAAATTAATTGTCATTTATTTAAAAAATAAAATAAAATTTATTATTAAAATAAAAAAAATTTTTTAATGCACATAATTTAAAAGTATTTTTTTATAGTTGCTGTAGATATTAAAAATAACTTTTTATTATGGTATATAGAACAGATTATGATTAATTTTTAAGTAGTTTTTAAGTAGTGAAAATTTTAAGTAGTTAATTAAATGAATTTAAGCTTTATTTTATCGAAATTCACACCAATTTGTTAATATTTTTTTTTTACATATAACTTTCGTATCAATATCAAAATGAATATTATAATCATTTTTTTATTTAAATTTTGTAGTTTTGATTTTCCAACTGAATTATTTGATTTTACTATTGTTTAAAACTATATCATACAATTTCAAAGTGTATAAATAAAAATTTAAATATTTAAAGCCCATCTTAATTGATTTAAAAAGAGGTAGAAAATCTAAGAGATTATAATAATTCTAAAAAAGGTAAACTATTGAAACCAAGTTGAATTTTTAATATGCGACAAAAAACTATTTTTCTACAATATTTATTTTAATTTACATTTTTTATAATTTTTTATATAATTCAAATATTTACATTAATACATATATATTTATGATTATATATATAATTAATAATTTAATGTAAATAACTTGAATTATATTAAAGTTATAAAAAAAAAAAATTTAATTTTATAAATTATATTTATTTATAACATTAAGAACAATTTTTATTATTAAAGAAAAATTAAATTATAAATCATTTAGATTTAAAAAAAAATATAATAACTATTTTCAAATTTAAAAAAAAAAATCACTTTAGTTAAATTTTAATTTTTATATTCAGACTTATAAAAATATTGAAAAAAAATTTTTTAGATTCAATTAATATTTTTTCATTAGTAAAGCAAAACAAATTTTGATTTCAATTTTAAAAAATTAAATCAAAATTAATTTTTACTTATTATGAGAAGCTTACATCTGTTTAATGTCGAAAAAATTAGACAGATACATATTTAAGCACATTAATGATTAAACCTTATTTGTTAAAATATTGAATGTAAACAATTGTGTAGGATAAAATTGATAAACAACAGTTAATGTAACCTGATAATTCAAGCTGACAGCAGACAATAACCATTGCAATGACTGAAATCAATCTGGTAAGTAACATTTTTGACAGATAATTTTTCTAAAACTAGCCATTTAAGATAAAATTTTAATATTTGACACCTGTTTTGTTACAACTTATTACGCTAATTTAAGTTTATTTAGCAATTTTTTTTAGCATATTCATTTCAAATAATAAACTATATAAATTGATTTTCTTTTAAATTATTATTTTTTTTTATTATTTTTTAAGATAATTTTTAAGTAATAAACCAAAATGAAATCTTAAAATTTTATTAAAACATATTTTAATTAAATAAAATAATAAAAGTTAAGTTTAGATTAGATTATATTTAGGTTTATTTTTAAGTATATTAATAAATTATTTTAAAAATAAATTAAAAAATAATTAATTTCTATATATTTATTTGTTTAAAATAATTTTAGTATAAAATTTTCAAAAATATTATTTAAAACATTTTTAAGTTTTTTGTTTATTTTTAAATTTAAAAATTTAAAAATCTAAAAATGAAAATAATAAAAATTAATAAATTAAATAAAAATAAAAAAAAATTAATAAAATTAAAGAATTTATTATAAGAAAAAATATTACTGAATAAAATATATATAGTAGAAATTTACATTAACTTTGTTTATTCATTTAAAATAATTATATTTGATTAAATAAAAAATTTTTTTTTTTGGTTTAGTATTTTAGTTATATTATATTATACTTTATTAAAAATATACTTATTAAAATTTCTAACTACTAATATCAAATATGTAGATTTTATAGAAATTTTAAAATATAAAAAATAAAATAAAAAATTATAAAAATCGAACCATTTAAAAAAAAAATTGATTTTTAGTAAAATTTTAGACAGCATTCCTTTAGAAAGTGAATTATTAAACTAAACTCAAAAAATAACATAAATGTAAATTAAAAAAAATTAAATAGGAATATTATTTTTTTTACCCTATAAACTGTTTAACTTTGTCTAAGTGCTGATACATCTAGTTTACCAAGATATTTATGTAAGAGGTTTAAATAATTAATAACAACATAAAGTAAATGTATAACCTGAATAGTACATGATAAGTATTATGTAAAAGAATAAGATAATTAAAGCTGTGTAAAAAAATATATTAAAAAAAAAAATAAGAAATTTTATTTAATAAAGTGACATGAGTTAAGTAAATTTATGGTAGTAAAAATAAAGTTTAAAAATTTAAAATGTTTTATATGATTTAAATTTAAAATGACACAAAAACAAAGAGGATTAGTTGAAAAATGCTCTAGTTTTATAAAGTTGAATAAAAAGTTGCCAATTCTTAGGCTAATTCTTTAAAACAAAAATAAATAAAAATTTTATTTGTAACATGTTGAAATCTATTTAAAAGTAATATAAATTGTTTTAATATTTAACTTAAATTTAATTTTCACTATTAATTTTTACTAGTTTAATTTTTTATACTAATAAACAAATGTTATTTTTTTAATTGTATATAAAAATGCTTTTTTTTTTTATTTAATTAATTGAAAATATAAATAAATGTGATTTATAACAATAATGTTTTTTTAATTTTAATTAAAATAATTTAAAAGTTAAATTTAAGTTAAGTAATTGTTTGTTTAGTGTTAATAAATTAAACATAAATAAGATTTAAATACATCATTAATATTTTTTTGTTAAATATTAATCAAAGTTGTTCATATATATAAAATGATACAGATAAAATTTCGGATTAATCATCACTTACACGATTTAAGTTAGTGGGTTTACAAATTTTATCAAAACGTTTAAATAAATAAGAAAAAACAAAAAAAAAGAAAAGAATTTAGACTATAATTTTAAGATCTATTTTTAAATAAGTTTTAGCATTAAGTTCCTTTAAATCATTCTAGTTTAAATTTCTAATTTTTCTTTTTCTTATTCGTTTAAAAAAAAAAATTATTCTTTAATTTTATCAAAAATTTTTATTTTTTGTCATTAGTTAAAAAGTTCAATTAGTTAAAACAAATGATAAAACAAAAATCAAATTTTTGTATCATATAAGCAAAATGACTATAAAGTCTTATTTTATAATTTAGATTTTAAATTAACAGATAAGATCATAACTTATTAGTTAAGAAATGTAAGTTTCCTTATTGAACATTACAGTTAGTTTATTAGTTCAGTCTTTACGCATAAACAATTGAAATTAATTTTCACAATTTATTAGATTAAAACTTACTGATAATTGCACTAAAACATTAAAAATTTTTATTCTAAAATTTATTTATTTAATAATAAAAAAATAATAAGAAACTTAAAAAATGCAACTATAAAAAGTTTTATATAGCTATATAATTATATGTTTTGACAAAAGTATTCCAGTTAATTTTTTTTATATTTTAAAATTAATTATAATAATATATTAATATGCATAACTATATAAATCGTCTACTAAATATCAATTTTTTATTGAAAATTGATAATTAATAAAAAAACAAAAAAATTATTAATTGTTTAATTGGCTGGGATGCTATGAATTCAGCATATTTAACTTATTTACGAATTTTAAACACGGACTTTAACTCAAAAACAAAATTTCCGTTTTTTAATTTGAAATTGTTTTTGAGATACTTCTTAAATGTAGTTTTTACTTCAAATAAAATACTCAAATTTGTCTCGATTTAAATTCCAGATTTCTTGATTCTTTTAGTACACATTAGAAGGGTAAAGCTCAAACATCTCTTATACTTTTATATATTCCACTTACAAATGTGTAAGCTTATTCAGCTGGAACACTAAGTCTAGATAAAAATCAAATATTCATACATAAATGTAATTTGGTTATATGACCTTAGGTTATATCTTTAAATAGTGATTTAACTAGTAGTCATAGCTATCTCTTGTCAAAGTCAGAATTAATAGTCTAGTGCTAGCACAGGTTTTCACACTAAACGTTACTGTTGAAAGTATTATAAAACTTTTCTTTACATATTGTTCGGATTAGAATTCTTAGTTAATTTCACTATAATATACATATCTTAATAATATACATATCTTAAAAAATTAATAAAATAAAATTATTTAATATTGTATGAAGTATTTTTTATTGACTAAACACAATGTGTAAAAATTATGAATTTTAAATGAAATAAGAATAATTAAACTTAAATTTAAATTTTATAGTAAATATAAATTATCATAAATTTATTATAAAAATTAAAAGAAAAAATAAAATTTTGAATCTTTCAAAAAAGTGAAAATTTTTTGTTAATTCTTAATAAACTTTATTTAATTTTTTAAGTAATGAGTAAAAAATAAAAAATTTAGTTATGTATTTTTGAATTACTATCGTAAAATTTTTTTAATAATTATTAATTATCATTATTTTTATATAAATTTTTTTTACACATGTAACTATTTAATGATTATTTTAATACTAATTTTTATATGTTTTAATTAATAAAAAAGTAATAATTTAAGATTTTTTGATCTATTGAGTAAGTTATTTGTATAAAAATTCATATTGCGTAAAATTATAAAAATTGTAATTATTATAAAAGCATTAAAAATTAGAAAATTTTTTATTCTAGCAAATAAGAATTGACTAAATCATAATTTATAAAAAAAAATTTACAATTTAATACTTATTTTCGTAAAATACATAAGGAAAAATTAATTTAAATTTATATATTAAAATATTCCTAAATTATTTAAAAAAATTAATTATATTTAAAATTTTAGATTATTTTTTCTTTACTTATATAAATTGTTAAATTAATCGATTTAATTTACATAAATACTTTTATTAATTTTAATTATCTTTTATATAAAAAAAATAATATGTTGTAATGTTCTTAATATAACATTTAAATGACAATCTTCGCGAGATCGTACTTTAATTTAGAATAGCAAACTGAAAGTTAAATATTAAAACAATAACTTTTATAATTAAATTATATTTTGTTTCTAAAATTGTTTTATCTTAAATGAAGTTAGCTAGCTGTTTCTCTAATTACCTAAACTTCAGATGGCCAAAAAATTGGTTTTACTCTTCCTGTAACAAGTTGTAGACCAGCGTAATTCTAAACCGGTTTAATCTTTTTTCTGTTCAAGATAAAGAGTTAAGCATCCCTTTAATCATAAAATCGTGTTATCATAATTGTTTACTGGCTAAAAAACTTACTTATCACATCTGGTCAGAAAAACTTAGATAGAATCAATATTTACAACAAAAATTAATAAAATTAATAAATTTATTCTAAAAAAAAAAATAACACATTGTAAAAAATTTATTAAAAATTAAGATGACAAAATCAAAATTAAGTTAACACTTTTTTTTTATATTAATAAAGTCAATGTTTTGTTGTTGTGTTTTTAATTATAATTTTAAAGCAGATTCACTAATTGTGATTTTTTTTATAGTATCTAAATATATTGTAATGCTAATATAGACAACATATATATATTATATTTACAAGAAAAAAAAAAAATTTTAACTTTTTTTTTAAATTAATGATCTCTAATATTAAAATGCATCATAGCTATTTGAATTTTAAAAATGCATAATTTTTTTATAATGTTAATTTATAAATTTTTTAAGCTTAAACCTAATAAACTTAAATTATGTAATAATAATATAAATTATTTTTATTAATAAAATTATATATATTTAAATTTTTATGTAATTAATACAATAAAAAAAAGTATTTGTTAATTTAAATAATTTAAAAATAATTTGTGAAATTAAAATAAATTTTTAACAAAAATTAATAAAATTGAAAATCAGTTATTAAAAAAAAAGTAAAAATTGACTCAAATATACAATTTAATTTTGATTTTTTATGAAATTTTAACACTGAATTTGAATAAATTTAAAAAATATGCTAACAAATTGGGAAAAATTTAAACTATATTAAGATTGTTATCAACAACTTTTAGAAATTTATTGAAATGCAAAAGTTATAAAAAAGGTTTATTTTTCTTAAATAGACATTATTTTTTATATTTGCATAAAAACATCAAAAACATAATTTTTTTTATTTATTTGTTTTAGTTTTACTCATTTAATTTTTTTATCTTTTAAGTATATATTTTTTATTTTTTTATTTTATCAGTTTATCGTTTTCATTTTCATCACAATTTTTTTTTAGAAAATAATTTTACTATTTTTTATGTTCACATTATTATTATCGTAATTGGTTAACTTAAAACTTTGATTTCATTATTTTTATATATGTTCTAAGTGACTTCAAATAACTCAATTTTGAAATCACTATGTTAATATTAAAAGTTTTAAATTTAAACAATTTCAATTTATTTATATAATATTATTTTTTTATACAAATTTATAAAACTTTAGCACGTATTTTTAAGAAAAAAAAACGTGCTTTAAAATAAAAATAATTGAAATAATAGTAACAACATTATAAAAACAATTTAACACATGTATCTAATAAAAATAAATTTTTTTTTTTATAATTAGTGTTAATCAAATTTATATTTTAATAAATTTGTTAGAAGTAAAATTTTTATTTGATAGATGTTTTTGATTTTTGATGTTTAAAAATTTAAACAAAATTTAAAATAAAAGTAGAAAATGTTATTTTTTAAACATTTTTTAAGTTATTGTAAATATGATTAAGGCTAACAAATTAAAATTATGAATTTCTTTAATTATATAATTTGTGTATTTAATCTAATTTTACTTGTTTGTTCTTTTTGAAAAGCCGAAAAGCATAAGTTTTAATGATTTAAATAAGATTATAATACGGTGGTTTTAGTGAGTTATATCATAATCATACACAAATTTTTTAGAATAAAAAGTGCTTAAAAAAAAAAAAGTATTCTTTTAAAGTATTCTCTAAAAACAGTCACGCTTTTAAAATACTATTTTTTTGTAAAAAAAGTCCAAACTCTTGAGGATCTAAACATTATTGTGTGTCTTTTTATTTAATAATAAATTCTTAACAACAAAAATAATATAATAAATATAAAAAAATCATTCAAAAAACGTTTAAAGATAAGTAAAATGTATAAATGGTTAAAGCTTATTTAATAAAATATATTTAATAATAAAGTAATAGATTTATGATTTATAAAAGTATAAAACATAAAAAGAATATTTATGTTAGATTCTGTATATATATAGAAAAAATATCAATAAAAAAGATGGTTGGCTACTTAAAGTATAACACATAAAAAAGAAAAATGTTAGTGAAAGACACATAAACTAATAGAAAAAAAGAAAGTACTTGATGTTGTAAAGTATAGACTAAGTTGGCAAGAAATATCTAATTGTGTAAATTCTTGCTAGATAGTAAGTAGATACATAAAACTAAGTAAATGAGACGAAAGTCGTGATTTTCTGATAAAAAAACATTAAAGAATCTAATTTGATTTAACACAGAAACTTTTTAATTAATAAACGTTACTTGAACTTGTTTTTGAATTTTTAATTGTGATTTATATTACGACTTTTATTTAAACATATTAAGTAAAATTTTTTATTTTTATAAAGTATTTTAAAAAATTTTAATTTTGGAAAATTAATAAATAGTTAACTGAGTCTAAGCTTTCAGATTTTTAGTGTAAGTTTAATTATCAATTTTTGTTATTTAAAAAAGAAAGTTAAAAATTAACTATAATAATTAAGGTTATTAAATATATCTTAATATATTATATAAAAAAAAAATAATTAATTTTATTAAAATTAATTTTGTAACTGTTTGAATCATTTACACTTTTAAAATAAATTCTAAATATATATTAGTTTAAATATTTTTTACTAATTATGCAAATATATAAAATATACTACATAACCAAAATCAAAATATATAATTTTATTTAATATATATATTATATCATATATAAATTTTATATTTTTTAATTAAATTTTTAGCTTTAAAATAGATTTAAAAATTTCGTTTTTAGATTTTTAATTTATAGAACTAAGAATTCTATATTATTAAGAAAATTTTTGATTACAATTATTTTAACTTAACTGAATGACTTAACTTTATTAAAAAATTTTACTTAAACCCAATTATAAAATACAAACATCAAAAACAAAAAAAAAAATTATAAAAAAATTAAAATTGGATCTATTTTGGATTTAAAATTTAATCAAAATTATTAATTTGTACAATAATAAAATTAAAAAAAAAAATTTTGTATTATTGTTAAATTTTTTTTTTTTTTCATTATATAATTTATGGGTCAAAATTTTACACAATGTCATACAATATCATAATATAAAAAAGTCACGCAATGTTGTAAATTGTTAAATAAAGTTTACAAAAAAAATTTATACCTTTTATTCTTTCATAAATAAGATAAAATGATTTAAAAAATTAAATTTAAATAAAAAAACTAAGCTTAATTAAAGATAAATTTTTATTAAAAATTGATTTATTGACTTAAAAAAAAAAAAATAAAAATTATAGTTAGTTTTTGTTAATTATACTTTAAATAATTTTGTAATTAAAAACAATTGACTTTAATAAAAAAAATTGTTTTAAAAATAGGGACAGTAAAATACTTTTTATTTTTAATTAATTAAGAAAATTTAGTAAACAATTGTGACAATGATGGATTAAATATTTATTACTTTTGAGTATTATTCTTTAGTCTGAGTTTTCTTATTTCAAAGTTTTAAACAACTTAACTTGCATTTCCTCATTTTTTTTTTGTTATCCATCATCTTTGCATAATTACTATTAATATTCAATCTACTTTATTTTACATAGATTGTATCAGTTTTTTTATATTTTTAATGTATTTTTTCTAAATATTGTGTTTAATAAATTAGTTAGCTTTTAAATAATTTTTTTCATCGTTTTTTTTTTTTAACTTTTTATTAAGTGATGTGTGTTATTACAATTAGCCAAATTGCAACAATTTTTAGTTAAAATATGTGAATTTTTTTTAATTGTTATTATTTTTTAAGAATACAAACCTGTTTTAATTTATTGTTGATATAAATTTTGCAAATACTTAACTGTATAGAATTATTTTCTGTCCGGAAGCAACCAGTTTTATTTTCAAAATTTTGTTTCTCATTTCCTTTCCTATATTTTACAAAGAATTTTTTTTTAGTTTTAGTTTAGTTTTTTTGTATAATTTTTGCTTTGCAAGAATAAACGTTAAGCTGTAATCAGCCAAGTGATGCATTCAAGTGCAATTTTTTAAATAATAAATAAGAGTTCAAATTGAGCTTTAAAGTAAATGTATTTTGGTTATTTAAACTGATGATTTTATTTACTTTAAAAATTTTAAAAATTGTATAAGTAATTAAATTTTTGAATAAAATATATTTATATATGTTGGGTTAACATGCTGTTTCAATAGATATCCTCACTTAAAGATGTTCTTTAAGTTAGACAAGTATTAAATTACCTTTTGTAGGGCTCAATATTGGTAAGAACAAAAGGGAGGTTTGAGGATGTAAAGTCCCTTGAAAAAAAGCTAGAGAACCAGACTCAAAGAGCTAAAGTTTGGATTAGGTTTACAGTCTTTTATTTAAAAGCTAAAACAAAAATGATGATGATACAGAAAAATGTCTGGGTATTTATATCCAAAGACGATAAGATGGACACCTTGTCTGTTAAGTGTAAAAGAAAAGTCCGTTGAGACTGCGCTGTATAGTCAAATATGGTGTACAGGTGTATAATGGGCCGAAAGAGTTTACAACGGATTTTCTTTGTCTTAAAGAAAATCAACAATATATAATTATTTATAATTAATAATTGATAATTTTTAAAATACAAATAAATAAATTAAATTTAAATTTAACAATATATTATATACATTTTTATACTTTGAAATATTTTTTTTATTATTATTTTGTTCCCTATTTATTTAAATTTAATAGTCTTTTGTAAATATTAAAAAATTACTAAATTAATTTTTTTTTAACGTTTTTAAATTTTTTACAATATAAACAATATGCAAAAATAAGCTTATTAAGAATGTTAAAATTAATTCAAGTTTAATTTTTAAAATAAATTTATTTAAACAAATAAAAATTTTATATTAAATTTTTTTTTAATAATATTGAATATAAAAAAAAAAATTTAAATCAAAGTTAAATAAATATGTTAAATAAAATTGTTAATTAGGAATAAGACGTTGTTTTTTTTTCCTGAGGCACAAGTTCATTAAGTTAAATTTTAAATTATTATATAAAAATTAATTTTTTTAAAACAAATATTTTAAAATAACAAATAAATTTTTTTTTTATTTCTATTTTTAACAAATTTAAATAATCAATATAATACCAAAGTGTTGTATATTAAATTAAAATTTGTTAATTAAAAATTGCTTAATAAAAAAAATTAAAAGTTGCCGTAAACTACTTCTCAATTTATCTTAGTGTAATCAGTGGAGATTTATATCAGGTAATGCTCCCTCTATTCTTACACTGAGATATTTTCTGGGTGTAGCTTTGACTACTCTTTATTGTTTGACAGTTGACAATTGATGTCTTTCTGTCTACGAGTACACCAATACTTCCTAAGTCTTACACCTTAACCCGATCCTGTACATTAAAATAATATAATTCATTAAAATTATAATTACAATAAAAATTATCCAACAAACAATTATTCTGTTTTTGGATTTTTATTTTAAAGTTATCATAATAAATAATAAAGAAAAATTTAATATCCATTGTCTTTCTGAATTTTTTTTTTGATAAATTAAATTTAAATTAATTAATGATAATGTTTTAATTTTAAATTTTAAAAGATTTAAAATAAACTGAAAATATTTTCATATTACATATTTTTATTCTTAAAATCAACATATATATTAAAATAAAATATAAATAGTTATTTGATAAACTAAAGAAATAACTTTTTGGTAATTAACATAAAAGAAAAATTCTTAAAAGTATAAATGTATATATTGATTAAAATTTAAATAATTTATATGTTAAATCCTTAATAAAATAAATTATATTTTTATTTTTATTTAGATGACAAATATTTCACAGAAAATAATATCAGTTTAATATTTGTATTTAAAATCAAAAAATCAATTTTTGTTTATTGAATATTATTAAATCTTTTACTTTGTTTAGATTTTAAAATTTGCAAAAAAAAAATAAAAAATTAATTTAAAATTATATATAAAATATGTATTAAAAAAAATTAAGTCATAAATTTAAAAGGTATTAAAATTTATATAGAAATAAAAACGTTTATTTTTGTTTATATAAATAAATTATTTATAAATTAAATATTTATTTAATTATCAAAATTTTATTTTTTAAAGTTTATGATTAAAATAAAAAAAAAAAATAATTAAATTGATTAAACAAATTATAAACTTAATAATAAGTTTAAATTTTCTAAAATATTTTTTTTTTTGATTTTATTTATGTTTTTTCTTATTTACTTTTTTTGATAATAATTGCAATTTGTGTTCAAATTTCATTTAAAATTTCTCTCAATCACTGTTCCTTCTCTTTTTTATCTATTTTACACGCAATGTGTGTGTCTAACGATGGGCTACCATCTAACTAATGATGAATGCCTGTTTTAGACAAGCTTCTTGATTATTTTAAAGATTATTTAGTTTTATTGTCTGAAACTAGTTCTGGTGACGTTATGACGATGTAATATAAACAAGGAAACAAAAAGATATATATTTCAACCAAACAAAAATAAATCAATAAAAATTACTAGTTGCTAAGAAATCAGAATTGACCACAGTTTTAAATAATTTATTTTATTATTTACTCAAAAAAATGCTTAATTTTTACAATAAAAATAATTACAATTGTTTCTTTAAAATATTAAAAAAAAATTTATATTAAAAAAAATATCAAGGTTAAAAATTTTATTTTGATTTTTATTTAAACTTTTAATTGCAAATTAACAAATGTGTCTATTTTTAATAATTTAAAATAATAAAATAATCAATATATACATAATATAATTTAATTAAAATTAAACATAATTCAATTTAAGAAATTTGAAAAAAATATAAAATATAAAATTTTTAAAATAGTAAAAATTGAATATGTTTATAAATAAATTTTTTCAAAATGTAACACTTGTTGACCATTTTAATGTCTTTTTAAAATTATTGATATATATTCGAATAGATTAATTTATAAAAATAAATGAAAAACAAAATTTATTGTTATTATTAACTATTTAATGATCAGTTGATGTAAATTAACTAAATACACCAGGTACCTAAAAAACAATTTAAAAAAATTAAGTAAAGTATATATAATTTAAAAACTGTTTCATAATAATTATAGAATTAGTTTTTATTAGGAAACTGACCAACACATTAGTTAAAATATTAAGTTTTATTTTTTTCTTAAAAAAAAAACTGATTATTTTTGATTTTTTTTTTTTTTTATTAAGTTTGCAAATGGAAATGAACAAATACGCTTTCAAGCAAAACTAGTCAAAACAAAAACAAGATGAAAACATATATATAATATTTAGTGTGGCGTGTGACCTGCTACACAAGACACAAGGCCTGTACAAAAACTATCTAAAAATAAAATAATAAATAAAAAAAATAATTTAGAATACTAAATAAGACACAAAATAAAATTTTACAAAAAAAGAAAAAGTATTCTTTAGACAAGATCATCAGCGATGAAAACTGTTAATGGTCTTGAATACGGCGGTTGAAGCATCATTAACACTGCTGTCGTCCACCGGCTTCATGCACTTTTTACCTAATGGTCGTTCACATACAAGCTGTTTATCGGTCTGCTGCTAAAAAATTAAACTTGTAATTTTGATCAATAAATTGTAAAAATTTTAAGATACTAAAAAATTAACACTAGTTTATTTTTAATTAATTTAAACAAAAATAACAGTTATTGTTTGCCAATGCAATTTAAAAAAAAAAAAATTTAATTTTATTAAACTTACATAAAAACATAAATATAATTTAATATAATATTATTTAAAATTTGATTTAAATTCTAAAAAATTAATGTAACAATATTTTTTTTTTAAAACAGTTTGATTTAATTTTCGTTAGATTAAAATTTTCTTTTTGTGTATTTTTAATGACTATTTCATATTTATTGCAATATTATTGTAATAAAAAACTTGAAAAACAAACGTTTTGATGAATGCAGCAGGTGTGAGAGTGTAAAATCTTTAGAGACTAATTAGTCAAAATTTTTTTTTTTTCAAAAATTAAGAGACTAAAAAGTAAATTTAAATAAATAACATAAAAATATATAAATTAAAAATAAAATTAACAAATCAAATATCAGTAACAACAAAAGTTTAAAATTTTTTAAAAACACTATTTAAAAAAATGATTTGTTAATGATACAATAAAATTACCTGTTTTGGTCAATAGATAAATAATAGTAGCTTGCACGCTTAAATTAAATTAACTAAACATTGTAACGCTTAATTTTTTTTTTCTTTTGTTTTTACATTTTTTTTATTTTTGCTTTTAATAATTTTATATTTTTTTATTATTGTAATCTATTTGTAAATTATAATTTTTTTTATAATATTTTTGTTTTCTATCGACACTTTTTTTTTAAATTTTTTATTTTTATTCCAATTTTAAGTTTTTTTTTTATCATACTATATTGTTTTGCTTAAAGTATATTTTAAATTTAATTATTAATTTTAGATTAATTTATTTTAATTTTTTAGTAAATATTAAAAATAAATTATTTTAGTGTTCATTGTTTGAGACTAAAACGTGAATTGACAAGTTAACTCAAAACAATAGGCAGGACTTTTGATTATTTTACTGTGACCAAAGAAGGTGGAAAAATTTTATTTTTTTTTATAAAATTTTTTCTTTGTAAACTGTCAATGTAGCAATCGGACTAGTTTCAAATCAGTTCATTTAATTAAAATGACTGATAGATTTTTTTTTAATTTTAATATTATACACGTAAAACAATAATAGAAAAAGACAGAAAAATTACAATCAGTCAGCCGGAAATCTAAAATCATCATCATAATGATGATCACCTGGTTTTTAATTTGGCTGACCAATTTTTTCATACCGGATTTAAACACAAACCTAAAATTTGAAAATTTTTTTTCGTTTAATTTTTAAGCAAAATTTGGACCACTGAACCAATACTAAGTGAAATTCTAAAAAAAATTTTTTAACGAAAATAAGCATATATTGCATAAAACTATTAAATATTTTATTATTCTGTTTAATTGTGATTAATCATTAACTTATGAACTATAATTTGTAATCAAAATAAAGTTTAATTTAATTTTTTTAAATAAATATTTTTTTTTTTTTGATATTATATTATAATTATAAATATTTTATAAAATATTTTATTAAAAAAAATATGAATAAATAGTAATATATTTTTGATCATATTATTACTAAATTAACCTAAAATTTTTTAATAATATTTAAATTATTATTATTAAAATAGCTTAAAACTTTTTAGATTTTTTAATTTTAAAGAATTTGATTATTAGATAAATTTAGTTGATTATTTGTTAAACAATAAAACAAGTCAATTTTTGATTAAGTTGATTAGTTATTTTTTAGTTTATAAAAATAAACAAAAGTTGAATAATAAAAAAAAATTATAAGAAAAAAATAAAAAAATAAATAAAAATAAGGGAAGTAAAAAGGGGAAACATGATAGAAAAGAAAGACATTATATACACATTAAAAGATCGTTTATAAACATAGACATTAAGTGTTTTGGTGATCAAAGAACTGTGTCTAATGCAAAACTTCAATTGTCCAACTTAAAGCGGGTTTCATGTAAACAAGTTTTTAATACAAATAAATGAAAAATAAAGAAATTAATTAATTTGAAATCGCTGATCTAGATTTTTACCTATGAGTAAGTACAATTATCAAAATTTTAGCAATCAAATAAAATAATGAAAATTAAAAAAAAAATGTTTAAATGATAAATATATTGAATTCGATCATAACAAAAAATAAATTTTAATGATAGTTACAAAGATTTTTATTAGTTTAATTCTATTTTTATCAGTTTTTTTATTATCAACAGTTTTTAATGTTAATTTGAAATTTATTTTTTTTATATATTTAGTGTCGATTAGTCATCAATGTCCACTAATTCATAAAATGCAAAAAACGATTAAAATATGGTTTGTTCAAATAGTGAATTTTTAGCTCATTTAATTAAAAATAAGCACATTATACATTTAATTAATCAAATCAAGCAACAAACAGACTATGTTTTATAATAAAAAATTTGATTTAATTTTTAGAAAAATAAAAGCATTTAATTAAAATTTTAATTTTAAATAATTTAAATTTTGATTAAATTTGAAAACAAAAATTTACGCCTTAGCCTTATTTAATTATTTTTTTTATTATTTTATTAAATATTTTAATAAAAATTAAATTATGTTGAGGTTGCTCATTAGAGGTGGATTCTTCGGTTGATGGAATAGAAATTGTGGGGTTCACAGAACACATATTGATAAAAGACTAATCACAAGTCTGGGTAAAAAAAACAGATTAAAGATTTAGAAAGAGGTTTCAGATTAAAAGAATTTTCTAATTGTTACTAGTAATTCGTTTGGACTTCAACTGTCCGATCATAATCATCCTCAACTCTCTCTTTTTCTTTTCTGCTTTTCTCACTTACTCTAATCTAAAACTTAATGTTAATGTATACAACATGTCAATTAGACCAAATGGTCAAATGTGAAAAATACATTGGGTAAAAAACAAAATATTCATACTTCAAAGTCATCTGGCTATTTTTTCTTAGATTTCATCTCAGTCTGTATTCACACATCCAAAGTCATAGCTTATTACCCTAAAGTCAGAATTCTCAGTCTAATGTTAGCTCAGGGTTGTATGCCAGACTTTACAGCTGAAAATCCTCAGCTCAGTTTTTTCGCATAAATCTTTTAGACTATTCTTTACACTTTATTGAGTCAATAATACCAGCTAATTACAATTCAGCGTTGTCAATACTTCTCCTAAGATCACTAAGAACAGGCGCCATATAACTCATCATTAGAACCTCGAAAGAGGTCGTTATATAGTATTCTATGTTACTATATAGCCATATACTTTAACAAATTATATAAGTTATGAAGTTTAATTTAAAAAAGTTTACGATACATACTCTTTCAGTAATTGTAATAATAAATAAATCCAATAATCATAACGGATTTAGAATTCTTCTTTATTAATAAAAATATAAAATATTTTAGGTTTTATTAAATATTGACTTATCTTACAGTCTTGTTACTCTAACGTTAACTAATCTGATTTAACTTTAAGCCTTTGTATTTATATTCAAATTTTACTTTTACTTTTGAACTCGTTATCTAGGATTGTTTAAAGTTTAAGGTAATTTAATTAGCTATTTTCGCTTTTAATTGATATTAATAATTAGTTAGACCTTTATTTAAATTTTCTGTTTATTCGTCGTATTAGATTAACTTAAAATTTTCATAAATTAATGACATATAAGAAGTTCCTTCCACTTTAAATCTCACTTAAATTAATAATTAAAATTTATATAAAATACAATAATTTAGAGATTGCGTGAAAAATTTAAATTTTATTTTTAGTTGCTGCATTTAATCAAAGTCCAACTTCTTATTATAATTTTGATTACTAATCTATAAGCACAAAAATTTTATTAAGTTGTTATTCAAATATTATTTTAATATTAAAATAGAAACAAACTTTTGTTAATGAAAAAATTATTTTTTTTTTAAATGATAGTTTTTATGTGTTTAAATAATTTTTAAAAAAATATTAAAATTTTGTTATTTTTGTTAATAATTTTAATTAAAATTTAATTATTACCACTTTTTATGTTTATTTTTATGTGGTATTTTAATTACATCATTTTGCAATAAACTAATTAGTTAAATTTAAATTTTTGATCAATCAATGCTTTATTAAAGTAAAAAAGTTCAAATTATTTTTTTAATTTTTGTCTATTTAATTGTTATATATTTTCAAATTTTGTTTTTTAATATATTTATATACTTTTTTTTTTGACAAAATTTTTTTATTTAAATTTTTTAGTATTTATATTGTACTATATATAATTTTTTTTTTTTTTTGTAAGAATATTAAAACATATATTGTTTTTTACCATATAATTTTTTTTATATATATTTAAAAATTTTAAAAACAATTCTTCTTATAATCTTTTATGTTTTTTTTTTTTCAATAACACCATCATGTTTGTAAATTCAACAATAACAGTATTTGTTAATTAAAGCAGATGTTTATTATATTTAGGTAAAATTATGCCAATTTGTATGATTAAGCTAGTGTATGTACAGGCATGCAATGTCCGTTTTAAACCTATCCAAATTACAATCAATGAAAGTTCTCCAAAAACTTTATAAAATTTTTACACTTAACTGGTGACAACTTATTATAATTGTTTTATTATATCTGATCATAATTTGTATGAATGTATTTTTTCAATAATTTTATAGTTTTATGCTTTATTCGTTCATTTTGTCTGATATTTTAAACATTAAATTATTTTTTCAAATTAGTTTATTGATAAAAAAATATTAATTTTTTTTAACTTTTATTATAAACTATCAGTTAGAAAATAAACTTTTTGTATCTGGTAGCATTATATTATTTAGTTATCATAATTTAATTTTGTTTCTAAGTCAAATTTGACCGCTATTTATTTTTTTATTCAACTTAATAATAAATCTGTTAAAATTATTTTTTAAACTTATATAATACTTAGCAGTTTACACTTTAATACAATTTGAAATAGGTATAACTTTTAACCATGATAAAATTACTTAATATAAATTCACTATGTTGAGTCTTAGATGTTGACACTAGCTAGCTTAAATATTAAATAAAATATAGATATTTTTTATAAAAAATATATTTAATATTATTTAAAACATTTTTGCTTATATATGAACATTTATAATATTAAATATTAAATAAAATATTATTAAATAAAAATATTTAATAAAAAATAACTTTTTATTAATTTTAGTTAATTGAATTTTAAATTGTCGATATTACATTTTTTACAATTAAATTTGACAATAATTTAAATTTTTAATTTACACTCAAGAATTTAATTTTTAAAACAAGATTTTTAATTTAAAAAAAACTATATATTATTTAAATTGGTAAATAAAATGTTATAAAAATTTTAACATTTTAAATTTTGTGTATAATAACAATGACAATTATCGAAATTTTTTGTTAAAAAATGCATATAAATGAGAAACAATCATTAATATGTCTTAATTTTATATCAAAATTATTTATTTTAAAATATACAACAGATCAAAATATTTTTCATGTATCAAATTAAAATAAAAAATATATTTTATAATTAAATTTCGTATTAAAAAATGTGGGAATTTTAAATTTAAATAAAAAATAAATTTAAATTAGTAAAAAAACAATTAAAAGTTGTATGCGTATTTTTTTAATAAAAATGTTTATTTTTATTTAAATAATTAGTTAAGTTACGTTACTTACTAAAAAAATGATTCTACAGTTGATACTGTGGCACTGGTTGTTTGATTTTTTGGCTTATTAATTGGTTCAATATAATTAATTAAATGTTCCAATGTATTTTGAGGCGAATAAGAATCTTGGCTAGATAGAGGAGAATAGTCAGAGATAGCTTGTAAAGACATTGTTAGTTTTGATTGAGAATTTGATTTGTAATTTATGTGTTGGTTTTGTTGTTGATTAAAATTTGATTGTAATTTATTTAATTGATTTTTACAAAATTTTAATTTTGGTTCTGTTTCTATTGGATTAGTAGATTGATTTGATAAAAAATCTTTGTTTTCACTATTTATTGTTTGCATCATGAGTCTAGATTGATCTTGAAGTAATTGATCATAATAAACACTATTTGGTTCATTTTCTAAATCAATGCTAAAAGGTGATTCTACCGTACCTATGTCTTGGCTCATTGAATATAAAGATTGTGTTTGAGACAAGGGTGAAGATGTATTAGGTGAAAAAGAATGCGACATTTGACCAATATAATTACACATTTGTGGTGAATAATTTTGTTCATAATTTAAAAATTGTATTGTTTCTTGCGCACTTTCATTACATTGAGTTTTTTCAACGTTTGAAGAATTTAATTCATTTGAATAAGAATATGTCGACCATGAACAATTTTGATTACGAAAATCTTGATTAGTTAATATTAAACTTGTTTGTTCGTCAGCATTCATTAATAAAAGATTATTTGCTACTGATGATGCAGTACTTGACAAAGTGACAATTGTTTTAGCTGTAGAAACTGGCAGTGAATCATTAGCCATTTGTAAAAGGCCTGTTGAATTTGATGCATTAGCATAAATCATTTGTTTTGCAGTTATTGTAGAAGCTAATCTGTTATCCAATGTTTGTAAAAAAGGTGCAATCCGAGCCATATTTTGTGCACTGTGAATAGTTCGGGGATTCAAATTATTTGTCTCCATTTTATTTCCTGTACTCATATCCATTACCATTGCTTGTGATATTAGTGCTCCATGTGTATCAAAATTTGTCAGTGAACTTAATTCTAGATAATGATTCGATTGTGTTGAATTAGTTTGATTAGCATTTGAACTTAAATGTAAACTAGTTTGACTTTGGTTTGATAAATTATGATTTGGTGAAATTGATAAACTGGATACATAAAGTGATGAATTGTTGTTACAATTAATAGTTGATACACTTGTTTGTGCTGTTGTACTTATAATAGGCGTATTATTTATTAAATTTTGAATATTTTGATATTGATGTGGATTGATATTAGTAAAACGGTCTGAAAAAGCAGTTCGATCTAATGTTTGCAAAAGATTAGATTCACAATGATTTACCAATGCACTACTCATGTATTGCTGTTGAACATTAAAATGAATTTTATTTAACTGAGCTACTGTATTTGGCGTAAGATGATAATTTGAATGAAACGGTTGCGAACTAGATTGATTAGTAGATGAATTAGAAGACATATTAGATTGTACATGTAAACCATTATTTTTACTTTGTTGATTTGTCAATACAAATCCGACTGTAGGAGAATTGCAACGTTTATTGTTATCTGTTAAACTAGCATGACAATAATTATTTGTTACAGATGTGTAGCTATGATTGTCGTGTGTAATATTTTCTTTTTCATCTGTTCTTAGCTGCTCTAAACCAGTTGAATTTGATTTATATGAATTTTTAATAGAAATATCAATGAGCGTATTTGGTTGACTGGTTGATATTATAGGTGAAGTTAAATTAGTTTGCATTAATTCGGTTAAATGTCTAGTTTTTTTGCGTTTGATCTCTTGATTAAATTCTTTTTCTTTAATTAAAGGTCTAATAGATGTAGATCTTTTACATACTTTAGAAGATTCAACCACACTTTCACTATTAATTGTATTGACAATAGTTACAGGTGATGAAACATTTTTTTCAATTGAAGATAATGCATTATAAATTACTGCTGTTGATGAAAGTAATGGATCGCATGATGAATTTTTACGATTAAACAAAAAATCAGGTGACATTGATGATGAAGATGATGATGTTGATAAAGGTGATGATGATGATGAAGAAGAAGAAGATGAAGTTGAAGATAAAGATGAAAAATATGATGAGGATGGTGAGAATGAAGATGACGATGACGATGACGATGACGACGAAGATGACAATGATGATGACGATGATAATAATAATGATGGTGATGATGATAATAATGTAAATGTTGATAAAGGTGGTGAAGATGAAAATGATAATAATGAAGATGTAGTCACACTTAATATTGGATTTTTATTTTCTCGGTCTAATCTTAAAAAACGTTTATTCGACAAATGACTTCCATCAATTTTGATTTTTATATAATTATCTTTATTTGATTGATTTGATTTAATTTGTTGATTATTCTGTTTTGATTCGTTTAATTGATCATTTTCATCTTGTTTAGCTTTTTCTTTACGTAAAAGCTGCTCTTGAATAGTCATTGTAGATAATTTCAATGTAGTTGGTTCAATCAAATCTTGATTATTTAAACTAATAGTTTTTGAACAGTCTGATCCAGATGAGATAAAAAATGATTTATTTTGATTATTTGATTCGTTAATATTTAAAATATTTGATTTAATTTCTTCTGATTTAGGTCGTATTACAAGTTTTAAATTTTGATACAAAGTATGTGGACTACTATTGATTATATGAGGAGTAAAACGTCTTATAAAATCTTGCATTTCTCTCTCTCCTTCACTTTTACTTTTTTATTAAATAAAGAATTAGATATTTAGTAAATAAATTATTTTTTAAAATGAAACTTATTTTTAAGCGCAATTAATTGGGAATAAATATTAAATATAATTAAATGTAGTGAAAAATAACAAACACACAGGTAATTAAACAAAATATAATAAAAACGCATGGACTTAAATAATTTTAATCAAAAATAAAAAATGGGCGTGATAGAAAATCAGAACAATAAACAGGCGTAATTGGTTGAGGATGAGCAAATTAAGTCAAAATGATAATTCAACTACTTACACTAGTTTACGGCTTACGCATACGAAATGATCAACAAAACCAGTGTTGCGATCGTATTCTAAACAACCAGCTGAATTAAGATACACCCACTCTCCATTTTTTGACTTGAGTCTATGAACAATAAATCCAGTACCATTGGTACTAGACAACACTAAAGGCGTAACAAAATTAAGAAAAGAATAAGAAAAAAGTACAATGAATGATTATTTAAAAAAACTGTTAAAATTTTAAAATCAAGTTAATTTAGTTGTAACTGGAAATTATTCATTGTGGTTAATTCTAAGCAACAGGAAAGTAAAGACACTTGTTTGTTTTATTTTTTAAAAAATATCAATGTAAAAAATTTTGTTCTTAAAATTTTATTGCAATTAATAGTTTTTTGTATGTTTCACATCATTTTTAACCTTATCATTTTTTGTTATTTTATTGAGTATATATATTTTTTTTAAATGTTTTTTTTTATTATATTTGATTCTAATTGAAAAAATTTAAGTAAAAGCAACAGTAAACTATAACTCTGCATAGTTACCGCCTATTTAAATTGTGCCTACAAAATTCAAAAATAAAATGTTTAGATTAATTGGATTAAAATATAATGTGGCAAATAGAAAGATCTGGCCCAATAAAAGCGGTTTAAAATTTAAAAATATCATCAAAAAAATAATATCAAAAAACATATAAAACAAAAAAAAAACTAAAGAAAAATAAAATATTAAAAAAAAATTTTTTCATTATAAACTAAAAATTGTCAGTTTTTTTTGCAGTTGCAAATAATGAAAAAATTAAATTATTTATTAAAAATAAAGTTATAAAAAATTAAAAAATATATAATGATATATATAAAAATAACCCCAACTTAGCTGACTTATACTCTTAGAATATGAAAATGTAAAATTGTTAGATATTTAGGGGAAAAAAAATAGAAAATAATATAAAAATAAAATTAAACAAAAATAATTAAATATTAATTTTTTTACTTAATTATCAATTTTATAAATAATTAATAAAATTTATTATAAACTTTGTTTAAAATTTATTAATAAAAATTTAATAATATTTAAATAATAAAATTAAATGTGTAATTATAAAAAAATAATTTTAATTTAAATTAATAAATGTATTAAAAATTAAAAATTAAATTTTTTTTTTAATGCCTAAATTTATTTTTTTTTTTTTATTATTTTTTAAGTATTAAATATGTATTGTTAATTTTATACGATTCTCAAAATATAAATGTATTTTTATAACAAATGCATAATTAAATTTAAAAATTACTTACTTAATCGATGAGCAAATAAAGAAATACCATGGTCATCTTCATTTATAAATTCATAAGCAGATCTTCCCATTACTTCAGATGGAAAATGACCTAAAATATTGGATATTCTATGATCACAAAAAATTAATCTTCCATCTAAATTCATACGAGTAACATATTCATCTTGATTAGCGTCAATTAAAGTTAATTTAGAAAATGGTGATGGAGAAACAATTTGTACAAATCCTTTAAATATAAATTGAGGTTGAGAAAGGGCAGAAATTGGACTTAAAATTATTGAGCTTGGACATGTACAAATTGTATTTAAACTAAGTAATGATTTACTTGTTGATAATTGTTGATCATTTCCGTCTAATAAACAAGTAAGATTATTTTCTAACTGCCCTGAAGTAGACAAAAAACTAGAAACGCTTGTGCAACTGCTACTGGACATACTAGAAGGAGCCCTAATCATTAATGATCCGTTTAATGTATTTGAATTGACAAGAAAAGGATCAAATGAATTTGTGAATAAACTGTTTGTGACATTATTAACATTTCCGGATAAATTATTTCCTGAAGACAAACTTGTTTGTTTACTACATTGTCCATTACATTTAGTTTGATTATTTTGATTCACTTTATTTATTAGTTTATTGTATTCTTTATGTTTCAAATAACTCATAGTGCCTGTCAATAATACACTCTGATAATTACATCCATCACATCGTGGTTGAGCTTTTTCACGCATTCGACATCTTATGGATAATTGTTTATTACGTTGGTAATCTAAAATTCATTAAAAATAATTAAATTAAAATTAATTTAAATAAAACAATATATCATTAAACTACAAAATTCATACAAAAAAAAATTAATTAAAAATTAAATTGGTTTTAATTATGTAGGCATTATTTTAAAATATGTGTTTGATTAAAAAATTAAAAATTTTAAACTTAATTTATAAAGGAAATTTAAATTATTTTAAAAATATTACCAATTAGCAATTTTTATATAAATTCTTAAATATATTATTTGTAATTTTTTAGTTAAAACATTTTAATTGAAATTTTAAATGTTAGTATTTTTCACAAAAATTCATTTTGAAAATATTCATTATTTTTGTAAAAAAATATTAAAATTTTTAAAAGATTTAAAATTTTTAATTTAAAAAAAAAAAATTAAATTTTAGACAACAAAAATAGAATTTCATACAAAAAATTAAATATAAATTTAATGCTAATTAAAAAAAAATATTTTTTTAATAAATGATTAAATTAGAAAAAAATTAATAAATTTGAAGAAATATTTAAATAAAAAAAACACACTTTTATTTAAACAAAATAATTTTAATTATATAATAATTATTAAAATAAGTTTAATAAAATCAAACTTACTATTATTGAGTATTTCTTGTTTTGCTAAATTTAATTCGTTGTTAACATATTCTACGTCAGAAGGATGAACAAATGATGTTAAATCATTACCCATCATGTCAATCTGTCGTTTAAATTAAATTTTGATGAAAAAGATGTTTATTATTTTAAAGCATATAAATTTTAAAAGTCAATATAAATTTTGAAAGAATTTTTTATAATAAAATTGTTAAAATAATTAAAATTATATAAATTAAATATCAAATTAAGAATAATAAAAATAATATTAAAATATTGTTTTTATAATTATTATTTTAGAAGTTATTATAGTTAAATTATAATAAAATTATTTGAATATTTCTTATTCTATTATTTTAAGGCACAATTCTAATAAAATTTATTGAATTAATAAAGAATAATTATGTAAAATAAATAATTGTTTAAACTAATTAATAATTTTTTGTTATAAAATTAATATAATAAATAGTAATTAATAAAACTTAAAAATTTATTTTGGTTTTTTTTTATAACTAAATAAATATTTTTAATAACAGATTTAAAAAATTAAAATATTGTATTATATTTAAATGAAAATTCATATTTACATGTTGATGACCAAGATAATTGATACAGGTTTTATCTGTATAAATTATTTTTCCATCTCCAGTAGTAACTAAAACAAAACCATTCATTTCCTGTAAAAAAAAAATTTTATTATAATATTTAGTAAATTATCTTAAATTTTACTGTTTATTTTATTTTTAATTAATTTTATTTTAATAAATTTAAAACATATATTTACAAAAATTGTTTTTTTTAGTTAATCAATATAAAATTAGAAATAAAAAATAAAATTGTTAAAGTATATGGCTATATAATCAAATAGATAGCTTTATAAATACATTTTTATGATCCGCATATTACTCTTATTTACTTAAAAAGTTTTAAGAAAAGCATTATAACTGAGTAGTGAAATTAGCTGAGAATTCTAATCCGAACAATTTGTAAAGGCAAGTCTTGTAGGTAGAAGCGTAAAGACCGAGTTGTATCCTCAACAGTAACGTCTGGCATGAAAACCTTTGCTAGCACTAGACTGTTAACCCTAACTTTGGCGTAAGATAGCTATGGCTATTAGTTAAATCACTATCTAAGATGTAATCTAAAGTCTCATAGCCAAATTACTTTACGTATGAATATTTGATTTTGCTTAGACTTATTGTCTTAACTGGATAAGTTTACACATTTGTAGATGGTGTATGTAAAAAAATAAGAGACGATTGTCCTTTATCTCTCTAATGTGTACAAGAAAAGCAGAAAAGTTTGGAATTGAAATTGAGACTGATTTGAAGAAAGAGAACTTCACTTGAAAAAAATACCTCATTTAAGAAGGACCTCAAATCACGAAATAAAAATCCTTATTCTGAATTTTTGTGAAAGTTTCTTTTTTTTCAATCTTTGAACTATTTTGTGTTATAGTAAATCTAGTACGTTCTTATCCATAATAATTAATGTGTTAACTAATGTTAATGATAAAAGATCTGATACCTTATCCATGGCCTCTTAGCCACTTGAGCATAAATGAAATTTAAAATTTGAAAATTAAAATTGTAGATACATCACATAAAAAAATAAAAATCTTATATAATTAAAATAAATAAATTTTAAAGAAAATTATTTTTAATTATTTTTTTTTATAAAAAAAAACATGTTAAAATAAAAAATTGAACAACATATTTTTTTAATTATTTCATATTAATATTTTTTTTTAAATATTTTATAAAAAAATATAAAAATGTTTATTACAAAAACTGCATAAATTTTTTATAAACTTTCAAGTTTGTATTTTAGTTGAAACATTCAGTTAATAATTTTATTTAATGTATTTAATGCAATTAAAAATTATTACCAATATTATAATTTATTTTTGATAATTTTTAGAAACAAATAAAAAAATGCTGTTTGGTTAAATTGCTGATTTATTAATATTATTATCATCATTATCATCATCAGCGACTTAATATTTTTTTTATTTGTTGTTTTAATCTTATTTATAAATATTAACATTGTTAAATTAAGTGAAGATATATATTAAGAAGTTCAAAATTAATAAAATTATTTTATTTAATGTAGAAGAAAATAAAATTAATTTTTTCAAAATTCATTTTAATTTTAGGTAAATTTTTAAATAAAAAATTTAATTTATGTTTAAATTAGTATATTTAAATATATTAATAAAACAATTATTTTATTAATAAAAATCAAATAAAATTATATAAAATAATTTTTATTCAAATGCAAAAAAAGTCTATCTCAAGTGTAGTTTTTTCTATAATTAGAAACAATTAACAAAAAAGCTTGATAGCCAATAAATAAATTATATTAATTATAATGTCTTTGTTAATTATTTCATAGTTTTCTTAATTATTAAGTAATAAAAAGTAAAAAATATAACTCACATAAGTTTATAATAATAATGATTTTTGTAACAATAAGCAAAGCAAAAAAAAATTTTATAGATAAGATTTTATGATTAGTTAAAAAATTATGCAAAAATTGTAATTTTTATTGTATTTTAAAAACTTTTTATCTAATAAATGAAAATAAAAACTTATTAACACACTTAATTTTAAAATTGAGATTCTTAAACTAAAAAATTTAAATAAAGACTACCTATTATTATTTATATTATTTAATATAATATTGTTGAATTGATTTTTTTTACAATTTACTCAGCAAATATAAAAATAATAGTTTACAAAAAAAATTTAATTATATTCATTTAAAATAAAATTAAATGATTAGTCACTAGTAATCTTTAAAATAATAAAAATTTTATTTAGATTTAATTTTTGACAAAATTAACTTATAAATAATGTAATCTTTATTTTGTAGTTAAGATTATAAACAAGCACAAATTATCATTTTTTATTTATTATAAAATTTATATATCATAAAATACAATCAAAATTATTACAATAATAAGTAATTTAAGTATAAATTTTATAATTGTAGCATTTTAATTTTAGAAATATAGACTAAGTTTTTGAACTTAAAATTTTAATATATAAAATTTTCTTAACTAAAAAAAGTGAAAAAAAAAAGTTATTATTAAGAAAATAAATTAGTAAAGATTAAAAAAACTTGTGTTTGTCTTAGTTAAATAAAGATTAATAAAAGGCTTACTTAGAGAAAAACTAAAGTAAAATAATATTTAATTTTCTAGATAAAGTAAAATAATTGAGAGAATAAAAATAACAAAAAAAATTTTTGGTTACATGTGTTAAAAAACCTTTTTGTAAAATCGAACCTCAATATATTAAAACGCTTTTAATTTAAGAAATCAATTACATTCATATATTATACCTTTTTTTAAATGATTTTTTTTTTTCTATAAATTTAGAAATATTTTTAATTTATAAAAAAAAAGTAATTTAAATAATCATAATAAAAGATTTTACAATAATAATCATTTTTTTTTTATGTAAGTGTTACCTTTTTTATTATGCATATTAACTTTTAGAAATTTTTTTTTTTTAGATAATAATTATTTATATTTTTATCTAATTATTTAAATTATTTAAATTATTTTAACATTTTTATAATTTTTTTTAATTTTTTTGTTTTTTTATTTTTTTTAATTTTTATTTTTTAATTTCTTCATTTCTTAACTTTTTTACTTTTTTAATTTCTTCATTTCTTAACTTTTTTACTTTTTTACTTTTTTACTTTTTTACTTTTTTACTTTTTTACTTTTTTACTTTTTTACTTTTTTACTTTTTTACTTTTTTACTTTTTTACTTTTTTACTTTTTTACTTTTTTACTTTTTTACTTTTTTACTTTTTTACTTTTTTACTTTTTTACTTTTTTACTTTAACATTCTCCTTTATCAACATTTTAAGAGTTTACTTAAGTAAAAAGCTATGTAAATTATTACCTAAACTGTTTGGTTTTCGATTGTTTATGTATACTTGTCGAAATAAATAATGAAATAACAAATATTAAAATAAATAGTTCTTAAAAAATTTTAATTACTGAATCAATAATTTAAATTGAAAATAATTTATTTTGTATTATTTTAATTTTTTGTAAAATTAAAAAAAAAAATAAAAAAAACTAACTAAAAAAATATATTAAAATCATATATCAAACAATTAATTATTTTTTTTATTCAGTTATACATAAATAAAAATATAAAATTTTTATGTATTTTTTAAATATTTATGGTTATTACTGAATGTATGTAGCCTTATGTATCTATTTCACATCATTTTTATGCTTAACATATAAGTTTGGCATTATTACCTTAAGTTAAATATTCTGCCAAATAAACTTAAGGCATTATTACGTGATACCGCTAAAATAGAAAACCCGGTGGTTTTTATTGATAGACACACAAACCATTTAAAATAGAAAATTTTAAATTCCAAAATTATTTTAGCTTCAAGTTAGTAAATTTGTTTTGTGTAAGAAGCCGTCATAATAAATAAATACTTATTTTTTAATTTATTATGTATAGGTCAGTTAGTAGAACTGTTATGTTGTATTTTGCTATTTGTTAAATTAAAAAAGTATAAAATAAATAGCTCTTAATTTTTATTTGAAAACCTAAAGAATATTTTTTAAACTTGAGAACAAAAAATATTTTTTATTTAATAATTCTTATAATTTAAAATATAAGAATTATTTAAAATTTAATTTGATGTAATTTTACTTTTTACTTTAACCTATAATATTTGCAAGTAAAGTTATTAAGGCTACTTCTAAGAAATGGACTTAGTGAATTACTTAAATAAATTTAAAAAAAATAGCTTTAATACTTATTTAAATATAATATTAAATTATTGTTTTAATTAAGTTTTAGGTTTTTATTTATGTTTATTTAAAATTAAATTAATAAAAATGATGATTTTTAATAGATTATTATTAAATATATTGAAATGATAAAAAAATTTATTTGTGAAAATGTGTAAATATTTTTGAATATATAACTATTATTTTTAAAAAATAAAAATATTTTTAAATAAAAATAAAAAATATAAAATAAAAATATTAAATTTGTTTAATTCAAAATAAGTTACAGTAAGTTGTAAAAGTCCAGTAAAAGCTTAAACAATGACAGGTTAATTTCCTTACTAGTTGTAGTTGATGAACAGCTGATTATCAACATCTATGTCTTTTAACATAGTAGTGAACCAGTGGGATTTTCTTTATGTTATTTTCAACTTTTTATTTTAATATAAGTTAAAATCAACCCTTTTTTTGGCTTTCTTAAACATGTAAATTCATTAAAACACATTGTTAAAGTTTTTTGAATAATTTTTTTTTTCATTTGATTTAACTTAATCAGACTTTGTTTAAGCTTTTTTTTTATTTTGAAAAATTTAAAATGAAAACAAGTAAATTTATAAAAAAAAATATAAAAAAATAAAATAAATAAAAAAATATATGTAAAATATTAAAAATTAGTAACTCTTAAGAAAAATAAATCAGGTAAAAAATTAAAAAAAAAAATTTATTAAATTTGACATTAAAATAAAAAAATTATATATATGCATATTAAATATATCAATTAAAATTAAAATAAATTACAAATGTAAATTAACATATGTGTAAAAATTTTGCATTGATACAAATGGCAAAGATTTAGCAATCTAAAAAAACTTTTAAATTATCAAATTTTATAAAATTTTATTTTTATTCATTATAAAACAATAATTTTATCTTATATAAATTTTTAAATTAATTTGAAAAAAATATTTATTTTTAATAATTGTTTTTTTTCTAATATAACTTAAAAAAAATAACAATTAATTTTTTTTTAATGTTTTTATTATGTTAAGCATTTTAATAAAAATGTTAATTATTTAAAATTTATAAATTTAAAAATTATCAATATAAGTTAAAAAAGTAATAAATTAACTCACCTCAAAAAGTTTACTTAAGATGTTTTGTAAATCAGTGTTAAAAAATAAATCGATTGCACTCATTGTAGGTTTATTGAACATGTCATCTAAAAAAAAAAATTAAGAAAAAATAACTAAATAAATTAATAATTTAATGTTTTATATTAGTAAAATATCATAAAATAATATTAGTAGTTGAATTTTAATAATTATTTTATTATTATTGTAATTAAATTAAAAAATATTTTAATTTTAACAAATATGTATATTTAAAAATTGTTAAAAGTTGTAAATATTAAAAAAATTAAATTAAATCAGAAAATTTATAAATAATTTGATAAAAGAAAAAAAAAGAATTAAATTTTTAATTTATTTTAGTGAAAACTAGTACATTTAGAAACAAAAACCAAAAATTAACTTAACCAATAAATTGCAAAAATTCATAAGCTTTATTTTTATTATATGCAAAAATTTGCAATAATTAATAAAAAAAAATGCTATAATCATTAATAGAAATTAGTCTAAATTTGGTTATTTTTGTAAATTTACATATTTATAATTAAAATATTTTTTTATATTATATTTAAAATAAAATTTAATTAAATTTATATCAATATTATGTTAAAAAAATTTAAGGGTATTTTTAATTCTAAAACTCACAAAATTTTGAAAAATTTTACTTATGATCACATAATACAAATTTAAATTTAATTTTAAATAAAGTTAAAATTAAAGTAATTTTTATACATAAACTTTTACATTAAAAATTATTTTTTGCATCAGCATTCTCTCAGTTATTACAAAATAACTTAAGTGTTTAATTGTGATTTTAATCTTACTCTTTATTTTGGTTTAAAGTAAATAAATAAGTTTATTTTATCTATTATCTATTATCTATTATCTATAGAGGTTAAACCGTTAATATTTTCTTAAAAGCTATTTATTTGTTTGCATTAAATTACTTTCTCACTTTTTGCCTTTTTTTTTGGCAAAAAATTCTATATTAATACAATTTTAATGCTATTAAATCAAACAGAAGATTAATAAAATAACTCTTTTATTAAATTATATTTTTTTTCTTAAGTTAGGTTAATATTAAAAAACTTTTTAAAATAAATTTCATCATATTGATGAAAAATAAAATAAAAAAAATAAAATTATATAAAAAGATAAATAATATTAAAGCTATAAAGAATTTTAAATTAAAAATAAGTAAAATTTTCCTAAAAATAATTGTTTTAAATTAGTTATTTTATTATATTATTTACTAATAAATTTTTAAATAAATTGCGTTTTTTATGTGTAGGTATAAAATAATTTAAATTTTTAACATTAAAATAAATATTTTAAATTATAAAATAAACATTATAGAATAGTTTTTTTATATTCTTATAGAAAATTTGTTAATTATTGTAAATTTTTTTTAATTCTAAATTTGTAATTAAATCGGTATTTTATATTTTAGAAAAAAAAAATATACAAATTAAACATAAATTGCATATAACCTTGCGTATAAACATATTTTTTCTAAACTTTTAAAAAACACTTTATTTTTAAATATAGTAAATTTAAATATATAATATAGAAAAAAAATATAGAATTCCAAATAAGAATTGCAATAATCTATTTAATAACCAAATTAAATTGTATTTATAATAATTTAAAAAATTAAAATTTGATGCAAAAGTTTACAAATAAACTTTTTGACATTTAGTTAGGTTAAAAATTATATTATTTAAGATGATTTTATATTCAAAATATATAATAAATTTAACATATAAATTAAAAGTTTTAAAATAAATTTTTATTAATCTGATACTATAATATCATAAAAACAGGTTTCCTAAAAATAAGATAAAAAGTTTTTATATATTTTTTAATATCATTTTTCAGAATTTTTCATAAATTGTAAAATAAAAATTAATAATCAATTATTTGCAGTTTTTATTAAAAATTATAATTAAGTTAAATAATATTAAATCTTCATTTATTTTCAAAAACTATAAAGTCAATGTATTATTAGTTATTATTTTAATAAGTAATTAATAATATTGCAACTTTGTTGTAACTTTGTTGTTGATTTAAACATTGTTACAGCAACAACAACAGTAGAATAAATCCACCGTTCTTAGAACCGAATAAATGACACAGTTAAAGAGAATGGGTTGATAAACCCTTCTTTATTTAATAAATACAAGTATTTTTTGAATTTTACAAATTAAATTACTCTTCTCGTTATTAATCCGAGAAGATATCGACTGACTTCTCGTTCAGTTAACACACTCTTTTTATACTTCTCACGAGGCCATGTTATCTGGATCTAGGATTCTTTTTTTCTTACTTAAACTGTTAATCTCTTACGATCAACACAGTAGTTGATCGTAGTTAACACGTTAGTTGGAGCTCTATTAGAATCTTCTGCCCATCTGTGGAAGTAACAGATTAGTATAACAGCTTCGTCACTTGAATGTTGAACAAGGCTACCCTTGCTTGTAACATAAGCTCACTGTTAGTTCCTACTATCTGTCCTTCTGTCACAGAATCGAACGATCTTATACATTTGTAGTGTACCTCTCGTAACTGTAAGTGTTGTGTTAAACACTAAGTAATAGAGTTAATTAGTTAATATAATGATATAATAATGTATTACTACAACTTTAGATTTTATTCTGTTTATAAGATTAAATATTGTAAATTGTAATTTAATGATAAATTACATTTGTTTAATATTTTATACTTTAGAGAACAATTCATACTTGACAAAATTTTTATTGTTTTAAAAATTAAAATTAAATGAATACAACAAATACATACATAGTTTAAAAATTAAAATATATGAACCTAAAATAAAAATAAATGTTATTAAAAAATAAAATATTTTTAAATCAAAATTTGATTTCTCAAGTGGCATCTAATCCCTAAATCTTATAAAAAAATTATTTGAATTTTGGTCTTGAAACAAAAAATATAAATATAAAAAAAATTAATAACTTTTAAAATCCTAACTTAGAAATTTATATAAAATAAAATAGTCTATTTACTAAAGTTTAAAATAAAAAAATATAAAATTAAAAAAACAAACTAAAGTGTTAGTAAAAAACTTATGGAAAAGAAGTAAGAAAGATTTTGTGAAAGTCAGTTTGAAGTGATCAAACACATCTTATTAGGTCTTGAAAAATCAAACAAGCAAGCTAAATTTTTGAACATTTGAGCAAACAACTCAATTATACTAATTTTTTAGCAGTTTTAGGTAAAAGAGACTTAGTTCAAAAATAAGAGTAAATTTTTGTGACAAATTTACAGAAACTAATTATTAGACGTTTACATGAAAATACACATCTTATATTAAATTATTATAAAATTATTTATAATATTATTTTATATAAAAAATTTTTTTATTTTATTAATAAAATAAATTAATATGCATTACTAATGCCATATTTTTTTATAAATTGAATTAACTATTTACACTATTATAATTAGATTTTAATGTTTAATTTTGCACTAAGCACTATGAAATTTTAGTGAATTCCAAGAAACTTGGTGTAACCATTTTAACAATAAATTAAATACAAATTTTTCAATTTTTATTTAAATACGTCTTTTTTTCTAACATTAAAAATTAGTAAATTTAAAAAAAAAAATTTTTAGAAAAAAAAAAATTGATGAAAAAAAAAAATATTATTTCAAAAAATGATAAAAGATTATTAAAAATAAAAAAAAATGATGAACGATATAAAGATGGAAAATAATTTACATGTAAAATAGTTGAAAAACTATATATTTGTTTATTTCAAATTTTTAAACCAATTGAAGTTAAATAATGTCAATTTGAATAAAACTCAGACCACAAATCACTTGGATTTTGTATGATCATAATGTTCAACATAGTGATGACACACTCAATTGATCCAATTGCAATATTGTTCACTTATTTGCATTATTTATGCACAAACGTGTTTGTTTTTTTTTATACTTTATATTTTAGTTTTTGTTTTTATAATGTCCATTTAATTTATTTTTTTGATTTTCTGATTTTTGTTTTTTAGATTCAGACAATGCATAAATTTGAAAAAAGGTTAAACAAAATAAAAAATACTAACATAGAATATTAGCTTTATGCATGTGTTGATCACAATATTAACATCAAAAACTATTTTTATTTCAAAATACCAAGCACGAATTCTGTTTTGCATTGGTACAAAATTTTATGTATTAATTTTGGATGCATGATCTTAAAATAGACATTGTCTATTGGATTTACATTTAACTTAAAAGTGTGTTTAGATAAACTGGAACTAGTTTTTAGAAGAAATAATATATGACAAAAATACTTGGATTTAAACATAAAGCTAATATATTAGATCTTTTTTCAATGAATTTTTATGGTTTAATAAGTAAGTTTTTTAAACGTGTTAGAGTGAAAAATATAAAGAAACAGGGTGTTTTTTTATATAATAAAGAAATTGTATTGCAAAATAAATAAAAAAAAAAAATGAAAATCTAAAATAAATTTGTCATTATTTATTGATTGTAAACTTGCGGTAAAATTACAATTAATTAGTATATAAATAAAATAAAAAAAATTGCTACAAAAATTTGTTTTAAAATTATTTTTTTTTTATATCTAATATTTTAAAAAATACTAAATTTTTTAAATAAATTATTTTAAAAGTTAAAAAAAATATTTAAAAATATAAAAATTATAATAATAAAAAAAATAATATTTAATGGATAAATTTACTTTTTGTGAAAATTTTTGTTTAAAGTTCTAAGTTAATTTTTTAATATAAAAAAAATATAAAAAATAAAAACTATAATTTTTTTTTAATTACAATACCACTTTAAAATATTTATATTATTATTTAGTGTTTTAATATAACTTAATTAAAAATTTAAAAAACTATAAAATTTTAAATATAATAATTAAGTTAACAAAATTTAAACTAAAAAATATTTTTCAAACACTTCAATTGAAATTAATTTAGCATTATAATAAATATATTATATATTAGATAATTAAATTTTAAATAATGCATATAAAAATTAATTAAAAAAAATTAAGATGTTTTTAAATTACTTAATTTTTTTTATTTACTTTATATATGGTACATAAAATTTTTAATCAAATTTATTATTTATAAACTTAATAAATATTTTAAATTTTATATTAGTAGTTTTCTTAATTGGTTAAAAATTAATTTTTTTTTATTAATTTTTATTAACCACACTTTATTTACATTATCTGTCAGTTAAATATTGTTTAACAATTATTTTTATATAAAAATTTAACAGTTAATTAAAATAATATGAACAAATAGTTGTTCAATCAAAAATATAATACTTGAAAATATTATAAATTTTTAAAATTAATATAAATAAAATAAGAATATAATTAATTTATCTAATATTTTTGTAAATTTAATAAAGTATTAATAAATTCATCAAATAAAATCAGTTAAAAAAATAAAAAATATTCATTAATTTAAAAAAAAATTAATACTTTTAGTTTATTTTGACATATCTTAATCATTATCATATTATATATGATTAAGTATTTGAACAACAATCACTAGTTTATTTTATCATGTTTTTTTTTTTTATTATATATATTATTTTTAAATTAAATAAATAAAAATAATTTAGATTTAATAAAAAAGTTTAAAATAGTTATAAGAAAAAAAATTATTGATTATAAACAATTTTATTTAACCACAACAAAAATAATTATAAACAAGTTAAAAAAAATAAATTTTATAATTAATTGATAAAGCGTAAAATTTTTTTAAATAAATTAAGATTTAATTTATTTTATTTATATTGTTATTTTATTTTTTACTAATTTTTGTTACTATAAATCAATTTTAAAAATTTATTGAAATTGAAAAGCTAAAATAATTTAAAAGTAAAAAAAAAATTAAATAAACTATTTAACATCATAATTATAAAAATAGATTAAAAGTAAAATAACAAGGATTAAATTTAAAAAATTTTTAAAACTTTAACATAAATTACTAAAGTCAACTTTGCAATCAAACATAAAAATAAAATTTAATTAATAAGTGCCAGCTAATTAAAATAAAAAATTAAAAGAATTTTTATTATGTTTTTATTTAAATAAGCAAAAATAGAATAACTAATTAAATAATATTTTTTTAAATCTAAAATAATTAACATTTTAAATTTTTAATTGTTAATTATAAATACAATTTAAATATTATATAAAATTTTTATCAAATAATCATAAATTATTATTGCCATGTTTAAAATAAAAAAAATATTCTAAAAATTTGAAATTATAGGTTTTATTTTTTTAAATAAATAAAAAATATTAGTATAAAATAAAAAAATAAAATAAAATTAATAGAAAAATTATAAAATTATATAGCAAAAATAAAATTACAAACAAAATTTCTTAAATAAAAATATTGTCAATTTAGTGTAGACTAGTCACAAAATTGAATACATTTACAAATTCAAAAAAAAAAATTTTTGATAAAAATGACATTAGAACACGTATCAAGTACAAAAAATAGATATATATATTAGACAAAATAAAACTAAACCTAACAATTTTTGTTAAATTTAATTGAGAAGGCGGAACATAATTTTAAATGTTACCATGTGCTGACCGTCAAAATTAAGCAAGTGACTAATTGTTTTTTTTTTTTTAGAAAAACATTCACAACAATTTACTTTATAATTTAATGATAATGTTAACTAATACTGTTCAACAATTTCAACTAATTCATAATTTTTAAAATTTTTAATTTTTTTCATCTTTCTATCATTATAATAATTGATTTTAATTGATTTAAATTTTAAAGTTAAAAATAAAATAAAATAAAATAAACTGAAATTAATGATTAAATTTAAAGTAGATTATTAGTAATAATAAAAATAATTATTATGATTTAAAAACTAAAAAAAAAAATTTAAAAAACTTCTTAATTAGCGGCTAACTTTAAAATAAAATTTAAATATAGTTGTTGGTGTGAAAAAAAATAAATTATTAAAAAAAAAAAATAATAGATGATGTAAAATAAAGGTTAATATTTATGTATATTTATATTTAAGGGCGTATTTGTTAAGTTTAAAAATTGACACACCTGACTTAATTAACACTTAGCAAAGTATAACTTAGATTTTCACTCAAGTGAAAATATTAAAAAATATTAAAAAATAATTTTTTTTTTGTCAATTTATTAAACTTCAAAAAAAATATTTTTTAAAATAAATTTTAAATTTTTATAAAGGTTTAAAAAATATTTATTTTTATATTTAAAAAAAAAAATTAAAACATATTAATTGAACACTTTAATTTTACAAAGTTGATTGCGTGCAGAATTAGTGAAAATGATCACAATAAAGTTAATCATCAAGGGATTTAACTGATTAAAAGCATATAGTAGTAAAACTAACAAAACAATATCATCAATAAATTTTCTAATTGGTGCTTAAATCCTATTTCTAAAAAATAAATTAAAAAAAAAATTAAAATAAATTATAAAATTAAAAAATTAAATTAAATTATAAAAAACAAAAAAAAATATATGTAAGCAAAAAAATTAAAATTTATTCTACTGGTTTTGTATCTATTATAGAAACCAACGTATTTCAATAATTTTAAATTTAGCATAACATAGACAAAGTTTATAAAATATACATGCAGCAGGTGCAACATTCAAAACAAAAAGTAACAAAAAGGTTCAAAGAAATCCTTTTTAAAAAAATAATTTAACATGCAACCAGTGTAAACCATTGAATACATTGCTTAAACAATGACCAAAAACAAATGGTCAATTAAAACGTATACATAATGGGCCTATTTCAAATCGCAAGACACAAAATAGTCTTGTCTTAATAGACCAGTACTAGTCAACTAGATAGGCAATAGCCAAACTTATAGCAAGCAAAAAGCTAATGTAATTACATTAATGATGTAATAGATGAAAATAACGATGCACATGGAAATTGCAGTTATGTTTGGTGCAAGTTTGTTTTTTCAAGTTTGGCATTATATACTGTTGTAAATACTGACCAAAGTTTTTGACCTTAACATTTACCTTGACTAGTGTTATTTCAGATTGTCAACTAATTTTTAAACCCCAGTTGTAAGCTCGTGTTCAGCATGTTTTATCTATTTAAGTTTGGGGCGCAAATCAATTGCGCATTCAAGTCAATGGCATTCACCGGTAAAATGCTTTAACCGCTTTTACATAACGCATGTAATACAATTTTATATCTTTTTTTTACCGTGCTTTTGTTTTTATAAAGTTTAAGCAAACTAAGCAAAAAAAAAAATTGTTGAAGTTGTCCACACAAACAAATGACTTGTGATGAAAACATAAAATTATTGAAGATAAATTTAAGTTAAAATAAAGAAAAATTTGGTCACAATAAATATAGTAAAAATGATGAAAAAAATTGCTTGAGTTTTTATAATATAAAAAAGCAAATTCAAAGAGCAAACATATACTATAGTTATAATAAACGTGATCATCATAAAATGAAACTAATTGTGCACATAATTTAGTTAGCTCTATGGTCGCATCACTTATACTTGTATACCATACAAACACAGGTAATATTTGGAAACATATAATTATGTTGCTAAAATCCTAATAAATAAAAGGTAAAACAACCACAATCAGCGCTATCATGAAAAAGGTGTGCAAAACGGAAACGCGAAAAAAGAACAAGTTTGATGATTTTTAATATGACTACAGTGACTTACCATAGCTCATGTCACAAATCAACCCTTTTTGACTGACAAACTCAACGCACGCAGTCCAGTATTTGTGGTTTAGTGTGTATAATATTTTTTTCGAATCATAATCAAACCAGATGAGACTGTTTAATTTATGTAATTAAGATGTCAAACACAGTTTTTCTAATGAGTTAGACATTGTGACAGGTGTACACACGTTTTCAAAAAAACTTAAAATTTAAATTTAGCGTTTTTTTTTGTAAATTTAACTTGTTCTTAAAAATAAGTTCATATTAAATAGTTAGCACGTAGTAAAAACATGATGCTTGTCTGCTTTTGGTGTTTAATTGCAATTGAAATTGATATTGAATCTGTGGCAATTTGTGAAATACAGAACTTTGAAAAGATGTTAATTCTATTCTCTCTAGTCTTATCGTTTGTTTTTCAATATGTTTGCATATCTTTTTGTTTAGTTTTTTTTTTCTGAATATTCAAATGTGCTCTAAAATAAGCTGAAAATCAAAAATAACTAAATATAAAAATAAATTGAAATTTAAATAGAAAAATCATTGGCAAGTCGAAAAAAAAAATCAAGTTGATTTCAAAAGTAAACGAATCAAATCTAAAAGAGCAAATAAAAGTTTGATTGAGTTTGTTTTAAGCATTGCATAGATTAGGTAAAACAATTCATATGCAAATACAGTTTGATTTCCGCTGAAAAAGTTTGATTGTGCCACAAAATCAAATTGTAACTTTAAGCCGAAAATTATTTGCAACTATAAAGAGCCAACATGTACAATGTTGTATAATTTAAAAATAGATTGCAAAGTGAGTTAAAAACAAAATTTATAATATTATTGAAACGATTAGATTATTGGATAAAAAAATAAAAGAATGAAAAGATGATTAAATTAAAATAAAAGAACAAAAAAAAAGTGTGATAATAAAATTGATAGCTTTTAATAAAACAAATTGAACAAGTTTTAAATTAAATTTGAAATAATAAACAACGCAATTTCAAATTTTTGCCAAACTATTCAGGTTTGTAATTCTTTTTAAGACCAGAGAGTTAAAATAAAATTAAAATTTTGGTTAATAGAAAATAAATCTTTTTTCCAATTGAAATTCACATTTTATTTTTACTAAAATTTGAATTGATTTAGATTTAATTATATATATTTGTTTTAAAATTCATTTTTTTATATTTTAATTTTATTTATAAAAAAAATATTTAAAAATTATGTTAAATTATATAATTTATAATTTTATTATTTTAATTTTGACAAATATAATTTATTTTTATTAAATTAATAATTAAAAAAAAAATTATTTTTAATTTTTGACAAATATTATTAATATTAAATTAATATATATATTTTCAAAATTAAAAAACGCAAAATTTTATAATTATTTTAATTAAAAAAAATGTTAAAAATTAGTTAAGCAATAATTAGACAAAATAGGTTTGGACTAAATTAATTATTTTTTATTATTTAAAATTGCTAAATTAATGATAAACATGATGAAAACAATAATAATGATTCTAAAATTAGTTTACCATTTTAAAACAAAAAATTACATGTTTAAAAAAATTGTATTACAAGTAAATCACATTTAAACAAATTAGTTTAAGTTAAATTAACTTGATAATTTTCAATGTATTTTTTTTTTTTTTAAAACACAATTCATTTATGAATCTAATTACATTAATACTAATTTATGCTTTTTTGTATGTAAAATGTATATAATTGGAAGTAAATATGGTTGCAGAAATTTTTGTTATCTCTTTAAATGTAAAAAGTTAAGTTTGTCAAATTAACTTTTATAAAATGGAAAATTTAATAAATATAAATAATTTTAATTTAATAATTTTTTAACAATACATCAAAAAATTTAAAAAAAAAAATTTATTATTTAAAAAAATTAAATATTCTAAAATTTTATTAATCCAATATAATTGTTTTAAGATATTAATTGATTTTATTTTTTTATTATTAAATTATTTTATATTTGTATTATTTTTTTGTATTAAATAAAATATGAATATATTAAAAAAAAGTTTTAAAGGTAAAAATTTTTTTAAACAATATTAGGTTGTTTTTCTTTTTTAAAAAAAATAAAACACAAACATTTAATAAAAATAAAAGTGCTGAAATTGAGAAAAAGTTTATGCAAATTTTATGATATAAGATATATAAATATATGCTTTTTTTATATCTTAAATAATCTCAAATAATTTTTTTTTTTTACTTTTATATCATTTTTCTTACATTATTCATTATGATTTTCAACTATTTTTTGTAGTATTTTTGCATTGTAAACAATTATGTAAAAACAGATCACATTAAATACACTCACGTTTATCTAAAATTGTTTAGATAATTGACCGTTATATTTGTCATAAAAAATTTTAATATTAAGTTACGGTTAGAAAAAATATATAAAAATAAAAAAAAATAGCTATAAATATTTAGAAATATTAATGTTACTTTAAAATTATTTATTTAAAAAAAATTATGATTAATTTAAAATTAATAGAATATAAATTCAAATGTCCAATTTAATCAAAAAAAAAAATTTAATTTATATGCACTTATTATTTAAATAATATAATTTTAGGTTTTAGGTTTAAGGTTTAGGTTTATAATTTAAGGTTAGTTTATATTAAATATATTTTAAAAAAATTAATTAACTGATAAATAAAAAAATAAGTTTTTTACATTGATTAAGTCGGAGATAAGCAGCTGCTAATCTTAAAATTGATACTTTGTCTAATCGTTTTACCGATAGTCCAATTAATGGTACAATATTGGCCAGTTCATTAATAAATCCATTTAGACGATCTCTACGTTGTTTTTCCGCTTCATTGCGGTCTTTTCTATTTTGAGCTCTAAAATAAAAAAAATATATATTAATATTTTACATAAAACCTACATTTAATTTAAAATTTTAAAAAATAATATAAGGTTAATAATTATTTAATATATATTTTTTATAAAAAATATTGTATATTTTTATGGTCATGTTTGCAATATAAAAAATAAATTAAATTAATAAAAAAGAAAATTTATAACATATAAATATCCCACAAAATTTTGTCTTATAAAAAAAAAAGATAGTTTATTTATTTTATTAAATAATATAAAAATATATAATACTATTTATATAATAATATTTAAAAAAAAAAAGATAATTAATTTAGCAATTATTTTTAACTGTGCATAATCTGCAAATTGATATTATAATAAATTATTACGTTTTTATAAAAAAAAATTATTAAAATTTATTTAGCCATAAATCAAATAAAATATTTTTTATTATTTTAATTAATTCTTTTTCTTATTTTTTTATTTTATTTTTTAGTTTAAAAAAATTTTTAATTTTTAATTATAAATTAATAATATATATTTTTGAAAATATATTAATAAATTGCGTTTTTTTTATTGTCAATAAAGCCTGAATAAACTTAACAAATAACTAATTTAAAATAAAAAACTTTACTTGGCAAAACAATTAAAATTTTTTTTTACACAATTGGCAAAGTTAGTGCAATTTAATTTTAGATTAAAAATTATTTATTTAAAAAAAAAAACAAAAAATAGATATAATAAACATTGTATGTATATATTTTTTAAACAACATTAATAAAGCTAACATTATTTTTAAAAAGATTTTTTTTAGTTGGTAATTTTTTTTATTTAAACTAAATAATAAATTTAGATTTACAATTAAATTAAAGGATTATAAAGATGTCACATTGTTGATAACGTGATTTTATTATCTTAAATAATTTGTAAAAATTGAAAATAAAACAATGCTTTCTTTTTAAATCAAATGTTAGTTTTTTTTTATTGCCAATTCATTGACAAATAAACTTATTTTAAATAAATTTTATTTTTATCGATAAAATTTTAGTTTTGAGAAATTATAAACATTTAAATATACAAATCACATACACTTATAAATAAAAATAAATAATTAATTTTTTTTTTTTAAATATTTAACTTAATTAATGTTAATTTAAATTTAAATCTTGTATCATAAAAATTATTGAATTATGCAAATAATTTTTTTAAATTTTAGTATAAGTAAAAAACATAATCCGCTCAATAATTAAAAATTAAAAAATTAAAAAATTAAAAAAAATTAATTAAAAATCTTAATTATAAATTAGTTTTTATAAAGAATAATACAATTAAGTAAATTAAATAAAAATTTAAAAAAATATTTCTTTATTAATTATAAATATTCAATAAATATTAATAATATTATGTAGTGTAATTATAATATATTAACTATAGTTTCTTTATTCAATCACGACTATTAAATTAAAAAACAATTATATAAATAATAATTTAATTAAAAAAAAAAACAATTTTTTAACTTAATAAAAAAATTTAAATTATAAAAATAAATAAAAATAAATATATTAGTTATTTATTATTACAAATTTTTATTATCATTTAATTACACTAATTTATTAGTGATGAATGCGGGACATTCTAGTTGAGTGCAACCTTGGTTTCTTGTAATTGCAAATCCGGTCGGAAACTAGTAATAATAAAGTTAAATACAGAATTGCTTTTTGATTTAGTTTAAGTAAGCAATACTAACAAAGTTATACCAATTTTGTTATATTTATTATATTTTATTTGTTAGTTTTTTTGTTGTATTTTATTTCTTGTTTTTTTTTGTAACGTAACAATTTTATTTCTACCTATTAAAACTTTCAATGCATATTATTCTTATATAATTTCTTAGATTTTAACTAAATTTAATTCTATTTATTTGAAAAAAAAATTGGCCAAATTTGAAAACAAGTTTATATAAAAATAAATACAGAAAATATAATATTAGACTAAAAAATAAAATAAATAAATAATCAATATAAATAAAGATCTTTTTTGGATTAGTGCAAATAAAAATCTACAGAAAATAAACGTGTTTAAATTGGTCAATCTGGAAATAAATTCAAATAAATTTAAACAAAATAAAACAAGAAAAAAAATTAAAGACAAAAAAAAATGAATAAAAAAAATTTGTTTGACAAAAACTAGATAGATTGAATAGCAAAAATTTGTTAGTCATTGGTAGTTATATAGCTAAAAAAAAGCATTAGAACGTTATATTGTGTGACACTAACATTTTACATCTCTCTAAATTGACAAAAATAAGACAGAAATAAGCATTATCATCATCATTTTTATCATCAATGTAATTATCATCTTCACCATATTTTCATCCTATTTAAGCTAACTGGTAGCAAATACAAGCTAACAAACAAATCAAGCACAAAACTAACCGAATGGCATTTTATACAGTTAGAAAGCTGCTTTTATATTTTCAACTATTTTTAGTTTTTATTTTGTAATTCCTTTTAATTGAAAAGCCAAAACTTTGTTGAGATGTATACAAAGTAACAAAATTGCACAGATGACCAATTAATTGTTTTTATGCTTTCATCAAAATGTGTAGAAAAACAAACTGTTTTCACTAAAAATACAATCAGGATTAAATACTGTTCTTAAATAACAATAATTTATTCAGCCAATTATCTTTTATACAATCATCAGCTTTCTTAATTTAGGTGCAGTTTTAAAATTATTTTGGACAAATCACATACAAATTTCTATCAAATTAAATTTATCAGAATAGCAACGCATGCCAAAAAGTGAAACGGTTGTGATTAATTATGTTTGATGCAAAAGAAATCAAATTTATGTGAAATTTTATTTGAAATGGTATGCAATTGATCAATTGATCATGAAAATCCAGTATAAGTAATGAAATTTAGGCATTTTTAAAAAAAAAAATTTGCATTGTTAATGATCAGTGACGATAATTTATTTGATATGGACAAAAAAAGAAATCAAAAAATTTATCTTTTTCAATAATGATTCAATTTATTGGTCAGTAAATATAATGTTTGCATCAATTTTTAAATATTTTCACATTTAAAATCTGATAAATTTGAAAGATGCCTTCTGGCATTGTAAAAAGTTAAGTACGGTCAAATCATAGCTAGATTTGCATAAGATTTACTAGTTTATTAAATAAAAAATTAAAAGGGTTTAATATAAGCGGTTGTTTTTAATATTTTTTTTTTATATTTTCATATCAAAAAAAAAAAATGCACTAATTAAAAAATACCAACAAGAAAAAAGATAGCGTATATGATAGTTTTTTATTTACGATCCAAAAATGCAATAAATCGATTAGTAATGTTTGATGAAAATCAACGGGAAGTGATCTTGAACTAATAGTAAATGGCCTACAGCTTAGTTATAGTAATATTATGCCTGAATTGTGTATTAATATAAATTCAATTGTTTGTAATCATCAATCGCTTTAGGCTACTTTTTCAAACAAAAGTTTAAAGCTGTTCATTATTAACTATATTATGCTTGAAGGCAAAGTATTTTAATACAATATGTGGTTGATTAGATTTTTTATATTTTCAAATTATGTAAGATGTTTATTAAATTTTTGTAAAATTTGAATATTGTTAAATGTATCATTTATTTCTGTATCGTTAATTAAATTAAATATTTATTTGAAATCAATTTATATTTAAAACACTTGTTACTTTTTTAAAATTAATAACTTTTTTAATGTATAAATTTTTTAATATAAATAATAAAAAAAAATTATTAATTTAAAAAAAAAATATTTTTTCAAGTTATAAAACTTATTTTTTTTTGTCTATATTTTTATGAAATTAATGTTTAATTTTCTATGAAAAAATACTTATACTGTGACTACAAAATAAATTATTGTAAAAAATTATTTAAAAAATAAAATAATTGAATTCCAATAATTAAAATTAAATTAATTGTTATGATTTTTCTTTTAAATTTCTAAAATTATTATAATAAAATTTTATTAAAATAAAACGTATAAAATAATAATATTAACGTTTGAATAAGCAAAAAAATTATTTAACTATTTTTTCTATAAATATGAAAATAAATTTAAATGTAAAAAAATATTTAAATCTAATTACTAAAAATATTAAAAAATATAAAAAAAAAGAAATTATATAAACTGCATTATGAAAAAAAAATGTCAACATTTTTTTAAAATAAAACAAACATTACATAAAATTATTTTAATATTAGCTAATATGAAAAAATGTTGTTTTTTTATATAAAAAATTGTATTTAGTTTATTTTTTAATTAATTTATAAGAAATATTTCAAAATTTATTTGTATTATAATAAATATATTGTAAAATAATAATAATATGTAACTAAAAGTATATTTTAAAAATAAATTTTAAATTAAATATTAAAAAATTGAATGTAAGTAAATTAATTAAATTAAAATATTTTGAATTTAAATTAATTATGTTATAATAATTATCAATATATAAAAAACCCAAAATGTTACAATTAATAAAAAAAATTTTAGATATAATTTTTATCAAAATAATAACAAAATAATAACAAAAAATAATAACAAAATAATAACAAAATAAATTAAAATAAATAAAAAAGTCCAATAAAACAATCAAAACAAGTTACAATCTTCTTTTAAATTGTAAAATGATAAAGCTGATTTCCCTAGACTAATTAAGACACATTACGCACAATTTATGCATAAAGAAAAAAATAAAGAATAAAAACCAAATAAGGAAAAGTAAAAAATAGTTTACGGAAAATAGATGAAGAATAAAGTCAAGGCTAAAAAAACGATGTGTAAATGAAAAAAATAAAAGTTAGATATACAAGTAATAACCATATGTGGCCAAACACTTGACAGCAAGTGTTTGCAATATATTCAAACTACAGGCTAACTTGAATTTGAAAATGTTTGACGTTTGATACATTAAAATATATACACTAAAAATAAAATAGAAAAACATCTTAAATTTAAGAATAAATGCTGGACACGAACAAACTGACAAATTAAATGTATCTAAAACACAAGGGACAAAAAAAAAAAACAATTAAAGGAAGACTTTTGATTAAATTATCATCTCAAGGTGGTTTTCGCACTATTGTCTTAAAATGACCGTCAAAAAAGTTTTAAAATCTTTTAATGAAATAAAAAAATTTATATTAAAAATACAGTAAACAATTTAAGAAAGTGTATGGTAATAAAAGAAATTAAAACAATTAGTCTACTAAAAAAAAGCTATTGTAAAACACTCAATTAAATTTTTTGATTTTTGAAACAAATTAAATTAAATTTGTTTTTTTTAAGTAATTTAAATTTAATTGTTTTTTAGTTATTCAATTGGTTTAAGCTAATTAAATAAAATAATTTGATAATATTTTAATATTTTTTTGTTTAATAGTTCTTATAACTCATATTAAAAAAAAGATAATTTTATAGTTTTTTAATTTAAAATATATAAAAAAAGATTAATTTAATAAAAAACTTAAAAATAATATTAAATATAATTTTTATTGGAAATATAAAGTAAAAAATTTAGTTCAAAAAAATATATTAAAAACTGTATATAATGCCATAATATTATAAATTACTTAAAAATTAGAAAAAATCATAAGAAAAACTAGAAATAAAAAAATTCAAATTAAATTTTATTTTTAATAAACTAATCTATTTTTACCTAAAATAAAATTTTCAGTATTTTTTTTTAAAATCTCTGTTTTTTTTTTTTTTATTTCTAATTATAGATAAAGTCAAAATTGACAGTCTAGCGTTAATGCAAATTTTTTGCCAGATATTAAAATTGGTATAACAACATATGCTCTATGCATTAACAATTAAGAATCATTTTTACACCTTTAAGGATAAAAAACTTATAGCTAATTACAGTAAAACAATAATATACTTATTTTAAAATTTTATAAGTAAATTATAAGAAAATTATTATTAAGAAATTCGGGTAAGGCAAATATACAAAAATTTTATATAGAAATATTTTGACAATATTTATTAATAAATTTTTTTTTTTAAATTTATTAAAATTTAATTGATACATGTATATAAATAATTATAAACTATGAACAAATATTTCAAATTTTTAATTTTAAGATAACTAATAAATAAAATAAAAAAAAAATCATGTAAAATTTATTTTAAATCTATTAATTTGATTAAATAACTATTGAAAATATATCACTATGTTGTCGGTTGTAGGAAGAATGTAAATCAGTAGGATCTGATTAGCATTCAATAATTGGGACACGATAGAAAAAGGGTTTATAACCCTGTCTTTATTTAAACGTTTAAATTTTAAAGTTACAGACTTGGAAGAAAATCTTCTTTTCTTGACTGTCTGAGAGCAAAATCTCTAAATGACCGTTTTCTTTTTGTTCCGTAAACAACCGGACTTGTTTACCAAAAACTTATCGATGTAAACTTTACCTTTACATCTATGGTCTCGATTTAGCAGACTCAGTACTCATTATTAATCACTTTAAGTCTGGTAGTGTTGGACTTGTGTCTGCTTGGTCCTACTTTAAGTAAACAACTGATAGCATGTCTCTAGCCAATCAATCACTATCTACATCATCTTTACAAGGACTGCTGCAGACAGTGACTAGATGTAAAGGTATAGCAGATCAGGTGATTTCTTGAGGTAGCATACTCTAGTCAACACGAGACTATTAGGTGTCCTTAAGTTTAGCGACCAGTGAGTGAGTCACGTACCAAAACACTACGCAGTAGAATCTCTTAAATTGAGGTAAAGTCGAGTTGTCTAGCAAGGACCGGATAAACGTCGGTGCTGTATGCTTGATACTATCGACTCTTCAATCTAAGCAAAGAAATTTCTGCTAAGACATTAATTACAATAGACCTTTACATATTTTATAAATAAATATTACATCAACTATATAAAAAATTACTTATACTATTTTTTAAAAAATAAAACAATATTATAAATAAACATTGTTTTAACGTTAAACACAAAATATTTTATAATTAAAAAATTATAATATTTACTTAAAAATTTGTTTAAATTTATACAACATTTGATTTTGTCTAAATTATATTTTTTTATATACGAAATAAAATTATTATTTACTATTATTGACTATGCTACCTAATGTTTCTTTAAAACTTTTTAAATTTTTATAAAAATATTTTATAATTTTTAGGTTTTGTCATAAAGTATGTCTATATAACAAAAATCAACTACTTAAAAAATTAAAAAATTTATAAAAATAATTAATAAAATAATATGTTTTTATTAATATTATATAGTTAAAATTCAAATAAATAATAATATGTTTATAATATTAATTTATAATTTTAATAATTTAAAACTAATATATAGTTTAAAAATATTTTTTTTAATGAATAAAATAAAATTTGATGCAGATTTTTGGACAGGTTTTAATACTTAATACTTATCCGAAATAAATGGGAAAACAAGAATAAGGGTTTTCAACCAAGGGACTTGTCTCTCGTCAAGTCGAACATACACTGACTTGCCTAATAGCCTTTTCGCAATATATATAGTCCTCCGTCCCGAGTAGACAGAGCTACACTTATTATCTCAGAGATAAATGTCTAACGATAGTTAACCTGTATCGATCTATTCCTCAAGTGCTAACAGGTTTACGAATACTATTGTAAAGACAATAGATTTACAACCACTGGATCATAACATGCACAGATCTACAGGAATATCGCCTCTATCTCTTTGAGCATAATAAAGAGGATTTCCACCTCTAGACGAGTTTACAAGGAAAAGGTGTTATACTAAGTGAAGTCTGCAGTACTTCTCTTACACCACCCTATGTTAACTCTTAATAACACCTAGACGGAAGTTTTACGTATGCAGTTCGTCCGAATAAATAAATTCTACTACAAATTATTAAAAATGGTTTAAAATAAAAATTGGTTATTTTATTTATTAATAAAAAACCAATTTAATTTTTTTTTTTTTAATCATGCCTTATTCAATCTGATCAGTAGACAAATAACATTTGTTTTGCTTAACGTAAGGTATGCTTGCCAATCAAATTGAAAATTGCTGCAATGTTAACTACGGTTAGCAACCAATTAAAAAGTAAACATTTTTTCCACTATTTTACTATATATTTAATTATACTAAATTATTTTTTCTTTCATTGTTAGCATGTAAATAAGCATTAAATTAAACGTAATTAGTCAAGCTCTATGTTAAAATTGCATAGTTTTTCAAATTTCAAATTTATAACTACAAGAATTCAAATATTCTGTTAATCACTTAAAATCAAATGATGCTAACAACTATTTTATTGATTTCATTTTTTTATTTTAAAATTAATTAAAATTATGCAAAAATTTATTAATTAGTAAAAAATTGAAATTGATTTCTTATTTACATCATATTTTTTTTAATTAAAAATTTGTTATTTATATAAAAATTTTATTAAAATAATTAACTTAAATTTTTTTTAATATTTAACTTAATAAAAAATTAAAAAAATATTTTATATTTAAATTATTTTTAACAGTTAAGCAAGATAAAAAAAAAATAAATTAATTATTTTTGTTTTTATTTAATGATGAAATATTTTTAATTTAAAAATAATAGCATTTAATAAAATCAAGGTTATAAAAATAACATAAACAATTATACATCTTAAAATATTTAATTGAATAAAAATAAAATTAAAAAAAATATATATATTTTTTTAATTATTTTACAAATTTACAAATTTAAAAAAAAAAATTATTAATATTTACATAAAGAAATATTAAATAAAAAAAAAAAATATAATAAATAAAATTAAAACATTACGATTTTTCTGTCATTTTGTAGTTTATAGATGATGTTGTTGGTGATTCTGTTAATAAAGATGATAGGAATAAATTTGTTGGTAACGATGACATGTAAAATAATTTTTATTAATTAATCAAAAAGTAAAAGCACCGATTTAATTTAACATTTAAGAAATCTATTTTTTTTAAATGACACAATTAAAGATAAAAATGTCACAATATCAATATAATGCAAATCATTATATTCATCTGTTGATTATTTACTGTTTTCTATCTGTTAATTTAAACTAATGTTTTTTTTATATTAAATCCACTTAAAAAAGTCTAATTTAAGTTTTAGCTTATATATTAATGTATATACATAAAACCGGAAGTGGTTATTTTTACGTTATTTAACAAAATAAGATTAAACACATATAAAAAACAAGGTTAAAAGATAGCGTATTTAATAGTAAAACTGAAACGGACATATTCTAGATTTATAAAATTCAATAAATAATTTTTATTTATACTTTTTCCATTTTTTTTTCATCTTTATTGAAATTTGTTTTAAATCATTTCATTACATTTTTTTTGGCTTAATGTTTTTTTTTGCTCCATCCAGAACACAATTATTTTAATAAATTTAATGCAACGTGTTTACATAATTTTTAAATGTTAGAGCAAAATCAGAACTTGTTAACTATGCTTATCCTTTGCTTGTGGCACTTTGATTAATTAACAAAAAATTTTTTTTTTGGTAAACACAGTAGAATAAAACTTAATTTCACAAATTATAAAATTGATTTATTTTATTTAATTTTAATTAATTTATTTTTTTAATTTTAATTTGCACTTCACTGTTAAGCCACTTTTGACTATTTGCACTTGACTATTTGCATCTAGATTATTTGCACTTGACTATAATTTACACAAAGTCAGACTAATTATAATTGACTATTTCAATGTTACGTTTTACTATTTTTTATACTATTTAATTAGTAACCACAGTTTGAATTACATAGAATACTCAATTTTTAATTAAGAAAATCAAAAATAAATTTAGTTATTATTTTAATATTTTTGACAATAATTACAAAATTTAAAAATGTCTTGTTGACTAATTTTTAAATTAATATTAAATAAATAAAAATTAAAATAATATTTAAAATTTATATAATAATTAAAACACAAAATAAAATATTTTTCATTAAAAAAAAATTAAATAATTTATTAATATATAAATTAAATAATAAAATAAATTTATATACTAATACACAATTAAGATATAAATTGTAAACGTTCTATAGTTTTAATTAAACAAATTTAAATTTTTATATATATTCCACTTAATTTAAAAAAAAATTATAATATAATATTTTAAGTAATAAAATAAAATTCTTATTTTAAATGTTTTAAAATCAGTTTTAATCTGGATTCAATTTTAGATTTAATTAGTAAAAATAAACCACCATCTTAAAAATTTATAAAAGTTATAATGCTGAATATTTACAATCATCAAGTAATAAATACAATATCTGTGTAAAATAAAAAAAAAATTAGAAATATAATTTATTTAAAATTACAATAAGTTTAAAATTTACATAAATTTTTTTATTTTATAAATTTTGATCAATAATTAATAATTTTATTAATTGAAAAAAATATATTCTAAATTATTTTATTAAAATAATTAAAAAAATTTTAATTTTTTTTTTTTTAAAAAAAATTGATTTATTTTTTTTTAAATTTTTAACTTAAATATATAGATTTATTTTAGATTTTATATACAAATAAATAATAAAAATAAAAAAACATTTTTGCACTGTTGATTGCCAAATGATGTCAAATACAATAAACAAATAATTGTCATAAATAGCTGATGTGTTCAAGTTAGTAAAATATATTCAAACAAACTAGTGATTGTATCTCAATAGGATTAAATGAAAAAGAGCTAGTTTAACAACCAAAGTAATCTAAAAAAAATAAATAAATAAAAAATAAAAATGTTTTTTATTTAAAATAAATTTTATATTTTTGTTTTTTATTATGTAAAACAAAATTAAAATAAAAGTTTAAAAAAGATACATAAATTATAATTTAATAGAAAATATTTAATAAATACTTAATATTTTTTATTTATAATTAAATTTTTAAGATTATTAAAATATAATTTATAAAAATTTATAATATATTTATACAAAAACTGAAAATAAAATTTGTAGTAAATATAAATTAATACATCTATAAATAAAAACTTGTAGATCTTAAATATAAACAAATAAATTTTCAATTATTGTGTAATTCAATAATAAAATTTTATTTAATTATCCTAAAATACAATTTATTTTTTTAATAGATAATATATGTGCACTATATATGTATAAATTTATACTATATTAAGTTAAATAAATTTAAACAAAACTGTAAAAAATCATGATTAACTTTAATTCAAGTTCAAGTACACTTGGATAAATGTTAACTAATAAAACAGATTTAAAAAAAATCAAACTAATCAATTTAAAATAACTGTTTTGTGTCATTTAATAACACTAAAGTTAACTTGAATTATAAAAATTTGACAACAAAAAGTACAATTTAGTTTTTAACAGTCAAAACACGCAAAAAATAACTAAACAAGAATAAATATATGTGTGTGTCAATTTTGTTTGTATATTTAAAATATTGTTACAAGAAAAAAATAAAATCAAAAAAAAAAATGAAAAACTATACTGAAAACTAAAAAGCGACAAATAGTGCAACAAGATGGTTTAATTTAAAGTCATAATTAATCAACCTAATTGTGGTTTGAGATTAGTATTAACTAAATAATTTAGTCAATCACGAAACATGAGCTAGAACTTGCTGAAAATAAAATAAAAATTATATAGCAAACTTTTATGATAAACTTATCTAAAATATGATTAAGTTAAAATAAATTAATCCTTGATTAAAATGTTCAAAATAGTAAAAATTAAGTAGCAATTTTTACATTTTTATAAAAATAAAAAGCTAAATAAAATAATAAAATTATTTAAAATTTTATTGGAAATAAAAATTAAATTTCCAAAATTTAAATAAAATTTAGTTTTTACTTTTTGATAAAAATCGATTAATATCTAAGTTATTTTTACAAATAATCTTTCTAAATATGGATAAAAAATTTTACGAAATTAAGCTCAACAAGTAATATAACTTAAAATTTGAATTTTTTATTATAAAAATAAAATATTTAATATTAAAAATATAAAAATTTATATTAATTAATCTTAATATTTATATAAATAAAAGAGAATAAAAAAAATTTTTTAATTTAAAATAAAAAAAATTTTATTGAAAAAAAAAAATGAATAAAAAATTTGATTGTAAAAATGTGCATATAAAAAAATTTTAGAAAATATGTTTGTATTTTATTTTGAAAAGGCAAGCAATAAATTAAAAAAAAAACCTTGTAAAAACACGTTAAAAATTAAGATAATTTATGTTTCAGATAAATATTTTTTATTGGCAATTACTAATGTGTAAAAAATAAAGTTAAAAAAAATGTTTACAAATTAAAACAATGATCAAATTTTGGTAATACCGGTTGAATTTAGTATAATTTGCTGTTGATACTGTTGTTTATTGAAGATACTAATAAAAGAAATAGGAAATATGATATTTAGCCAAAATAGACATGAAAACTGCATGAATCAAAACGTGACTTTCATCATCACACATATAATCATGCAATGTGACAATTTGAAATAATCAAACCTGGCCATGCTTTTTTTCTATTTGTTGAAATTCAATACAAGTGTTGACAACCACACATTACATCAACATGATTAAAATAAATTAGTTTTCCAAATCATTCAATCAACTGGGCATGTGTGCTAAGTGCCTTTTCTGTTTTACTTTTTTTACTTAATAATTATTTTAGGAAATTTTTTGACAAATTTAAATAATTTTTTTTTTTATTTTACCTATTTGAAAATGAAATTTATATTTTCGTCATGTTTATTGCACAATTTGAACAATGATTGGATCTACAAAATAAATTGGGTAGTGTATGACGTTATCACTATTCATAAATCTCGATATTTCTATACCAATCAATTTTGTACAGAATAATCCGTTAGGCAATTGAGGTTTTGATGAGATTTTTAATTAAACTACAAATACAAATTTAGCGATTCAAATCAATTAAAGAGTTAAAACAAACACGAATTGAAAAACAAATTGTAACATAATTGAAAAATTAAACAAATGAAAAATTGCATTTGAAGAAGCAACAACTGATCGTGATTAAGAGGATGAAAATTGATTAGCACAGTGAGTGGTCACATATCACAGCAGTGAGTCAAATATTGGAATTAGGGATCAGAATAAATAGGAAAGGCCTAAATGGTGCGCAAAAGCTAAGCGTGAAAACATTGCGAAAAAGTTGTTTTAGACAAACCAAGAGATCTTAATGTGGAAAGTCGATACATAATTAAGAAGCATAAATAAATAAAGAAAATTACTTTCACGTTGGCTCTGGCTGGGCGTGACGAAGCGCTGACAACTTCACAAGCAAGGTGCACACTTGGCAGACGAACTCTAACAAGTCTGCTGCGGCTCTGAAATGCAACTGGAGACGCCGAGTTCGCGCCGGTTTTGAGTTGGCGCCGGCTTGCGAAACTGGCGGCCCAAACATTGGCGGCGGGCGGACACCTGCGGATGGTTAGTTTGCAAATGGGTCCCGAAGATTCCACCCAGTCGACATACGTGATTTAGTCTAGACCAAACCCTTCAATAGTCTCCAATCGACCATTCCTTCTATTTTGACCGACCCCACGTCAAAGGCACTTGTTCTCAGTAACGCCCATTGGGCAGAGCTACACGCTAAGTCACTCCCCACATCTCTTGTTTAACACCTACTGTGGTCGCCGGCAACTTGATCCGGTGCTATATCCCTGCTCTTGTTTATTAATGTGCTCATGTTCAGCAATATGTATATATTATTCTCGGCACCCATATATTTAGAAATGCGTGCAAATAAATAAAAATAAATACGTGTATATGTGTGTTCAATGCCTTCACACACAGAAACAAATAAGCAATTAGTGCAAAAATATGAATCATATAGCACTTGAAAAATAATAAATTAATTTAGATGAATTTAGTTATATTAAAAAGCACGTCAAAATGACCATGTGACACATTTTCACCACTTTGTCATCCACAAATTCATCAAAGTTGTTTCTTCTCTCCAATAAGATGTCAGCTCAGCTTGTAAACTTGTTCCTTCATTAGCTATCAACTTATTTTAACGCAATCAACCTTTTTACCTTCGTATTCTTTTCTACAATCTTTAATTTATCATCTCTATATGCAAATTTTCTCTTGGCTTTATTCGTTCAAATTTCATAATTGTCTGAGATAATTGAACTAGATAATTCATAAAAAAGCTTCTTCAATATTTGTTTAATTAACCTTGTTTCTTTACTTTCTTCTTAATCAACTCGTTGGCTAATATTAATCACTCTTTTACTAAATCAAATATTGTCTAATAATAATTAACTTATTAATTCATGTTTTTTCAATTTAATTTACTAGTTATTTTTTCATACGTTACGGTAATCAAAATTAAACCAAAATTAAAAACTACATATGCTTCATTTCTGCACACGTTTTATTTTTACTTATGTTTTATTTTATAAGCAACTTTTTTAAAACAAATTTTTATTCAACTTTTATATTTCTTTATTAATTTTTTAAAATTATTTAAATCAACTATTAAAACAATTAAAACAACTATTATTTTTAATTAAAAAATTCTAAAGCCATTCAATTTCTTTGACAGCTATTATAACAATAAATTAACTTTAGCAAATTATTTGAACATATTTACTAATTACAAAAAAAAGGATGTTTAAAAGTTATTTATATTTTAAATTTTAAGCAAAATAGCATTTTAATTTTATTTTAAAATCATTTTTAAATTAATTAACTAAATAAATGAAAAAAATAAACTAAAATAATTAAATATAAGTTTCTTTTAAATTAGAAACACACTTAAATCAATGTAAATAAAATTTTAAATTTTGGTTTAAATAAAAATTCACAGGTACAAATAAAGTCAAAATGTATATTTAAAAAAACGTGTGAATATGCGCTATTTATAAATTTGATTCAGATCAACCAATAGATTTTTAAACATGCTTGAAAATCTGGGCGGTTAGGCGTATTAAACTAAAATAGGCGTTTCAATTTAATGTCAAAGTTAAGATTAATTTGCAAACAACCTCTGGCAAACAGATACAAAGCCAGGGAAACGGGAAAACACCATAGGAACAGATGCATAACTGACCACAATCAAGCATTCACATTTATATCAATGCTATTTTTTTTTTAAATGTTTTTACATTTATTTAAAATTATTTATTATCTTCTATTTTAATTTATTAATTATGTATTTTAGTTTTAAAACTAAAATCTGTTTAGAATTTAAATTTAATTTCTAAAAATTATAAAAGTTTAATCACTTTCACATAAAAACAAAGTTTTATAAAAAAAATTTTTAATTAGAAAAAATTATATTTTTGTCAACCAAAAAAAATTTAAATTTTTATTAAATATAAATTGTTTCATTTTACCTAAATATACGATTATTTTAACAATATATATTATTAAATAGTATTTTAAACAAATAATTTATTTCCTTAATAAAATTTTGATATTTTTAATAAAAATTAATTTTAGATTTAATTAATAGCCACTTGCTGCTGATTTAAAATGTGTAATATTTTATTTAAGAAGAGAATATTTTTATCAAAAAAATAAATAAAAAAATAAATTTAAAATTAATATTAAAATGTAATTAAATTATAGTATAAATTACTTTAAAAATAAGTGGTATATTTACATAAACAAAAAATTTAAAAAATGAAAACAATTAATAAAAAAAATTAAATAAATTTTTTAATTTTATAAAATCAAAAGATTTATATTAGGTTATTATTTATATAATTTTCCAAATAAACAGGTGTTAGTAAACAATCTAAATCAGATTAAATTAAACTATCCTTAGTTAAAAAATAATATTGTCAATTTAAAACTACTTCTTTATTTATTAATATTTTAAACAAGCTGTTGCTACATTACTATTTATCTTTTTGTTGTTTATGTTTTTGTTTATAATAAATTATTTTTTTTTTTGTTCGATATTTTTAGGTTAATTTGCAAAATAATTAAATTTTAATATTGTTATAATTTTTAAAATTTATTAAATAAATTATTAGAAAATAAACTTTTCTATTAAATTAATTCTAAATAATTGATTATTTTAATTTTTAAATGAATTTAGCTTTAATAACTAAATCTAATTATAATATATTTTAAAAATGAATGCCTTAGTAATATAAATTGAGTTTTTAAACTGTATTAAAAAAATTTATAATTGAAACAAGTTTAGAAATAAAGTTTAAAAATTAATCAACAGAAGGTTAAATTTACTGAAATTTATGTAATTAATACAACTACCATAATTTAATCTAGAAAATTTACAATTGTCATCAAAGAATCTTATTATGCAGTTTTGATTTCAGTTATTATTATTTTTTTCAATTAGTATTAAAATAATGCTTAATAAAAATTAAAATGTGAAAAATTTTTAAATACAAATTTTTAATTTAAGCTATTTTTTAAAAATATTTTTTGTTTTTTTAAATATTATTTTATTAATTAAATAAAATAAAATTTATTAAATTAAAAATTTAAAAAAAACAAAAAATAAAACTATTAAAAATGTTTGGAAAAAATAATTTTTTTTTGGTTTTTTATTTTATAAGGTAATTGTAAAACTAGAATTTTGATAATTAACCTTCTTATAACATTTAGGATTTTAAATTTTTATTTAACCAAAGAAACTTTGAACAAAAATTATAAAGATTCATATTAAAAAAAACTAATACGTAACCATAAAAGATAAACCAAAATACTTTTATTATTTTTTAATTATCTATTATTTCCAAACTTAAATTTTTTTTCCAGGTTTTTAAATAAAATTTAAAATTTTCTTAATTTTATAATTTCTAACCATTAGCTAAACTTAAAACAATTATTTGACTAACTAACTCTATCTAATTGGCCTAATTTTCACTTGATTTACACAAATATTTATTCATTAGTATACTTTTGCCTTACATTTTTTTTTTATTCATGATAAACTTATTTGTTAACGTTATTATATCAAATTTTTCTGTATCATTTTTAATATTTTTAATTTAATAAAACAATTATTAAATTTAAAATTTAATAAAAAACGAATATTTAAATCTAATTTTTTTTTTAAATTAAATAATAAAAATTTAATTAAATACTAATATTTTATAAACATTGCCAACTTTAAAATACAATTTAAAACTTAAATTTTAGAAATTAAAAATTATTAGGAAAAAAAAATTTAATAATTTTATTTATGAATTAATTTTAAACGATAAATTGATCAAATTCAAAATAATTTAAAATTTTTAAAATATTCTAATTTAAATTATTAATTTTTAAATAATAATTTAAAATTTATTAAATTAATTTTTTTTCAACAATTCTTTTTAATATAAATTTTCTATTTTAATTAATATTTTATATTTTTAATTTAAATTTTTTTTAAATTTTTGATTAAAACTAGTTTAATGCAAATAATAAAATAAATATAACTAAATTAAAAATTTACATTTTAAGTTATCCACCTAGAAATCGTGTTTATATAAAATTTTAATCATTTTAAAGGAAAAATTAAAAAAAAAAATTTGAACTTCAATATAAAATTGTGTAAACAATTTTTTTTTTAATTGTTTTTTTTCAAATTATATAATTATTAATGATATTTTTTTTATTTATAAACAATAGTGAATAGAAAAATTAAACTAAATTTGTTGAAAATATAATATAGTAAAACAAATGCATTAAGTAAGAAATTCATAAATAAAGCAAAAAAATGGCTAGAATAAATTTAAAAAAAAATAACTAAGTACGTGAACTGCATTTAAGTATTAAAAAAAAAAAAATTGAAACAATTAATGAACTGGTTTTAGAATATAAAAAATTGACTTCAGGCTGCATCTTAAACTTGTTGAACCAATAGTTAAAACTATTTAATAATTAGAGACATCTATCAGCAAATTCAAATAATTATATATTCAGATAAATCTTATAAAATTTACAATATATCTGAAAATTTTCATCTAAATATATTTAAAAAATAATATAATCGTTATTTAAACTTTTAATAGACCAGTGAATAACTTTTTTATTTAGTATTTAACAACTTAAATAAAAAAACAAATATATAAATAAATAAAAAATTAATTTATTATTAATAAATTATGTAATAAATTTAATTTTATTAAAAATATTAATTTTAGATAATTAAGTTAAACAAACTTTATGTTCGTATTTAACAAAAAAAAAAAAAAAAAATAGATTTAAAAATTAAAGATAAATAATTAATTTAAATTTAATTTATGTTTTCATTGTGTTAAAATTAAATAAATATTCAATTGAATTGATCATAAAACAACAATAATTGTTTAATAAAATCATATCTATTTTTATTTTAATTTTAGTTATCAATAGTGCTCTTAATTCAAACTCATTTGATTATAATTATTTAAACACATATTAAACATATGTTTTGTTTGAGCTATTTTTATTTTAAGTAAATAAAACTAAAAATTTATTAAATTGTATTATTAAATATAAATTAAATATAATAAATATTGTAAATAAATTTTATACTTAATTATTTGATATTAGGGTTAAAATATTAAAGATGTAAAATTTATGGTTAACAATAGTTTTTTAAATTTAATAAGTTATTAAAAAATTTAATAAAGTTTAATTATTTATTTTTTAAATTAAATTATTTAATTTTATTTTTTTATTGAATTCAACAAAGTTATTCGAATAGATATAAAATTATAAATTAAATTTATTTAAAAAAAATTATCATTGAAGTTTGTACTGATAAATTCAAAAGGTCAAATTTATACTTACAAATCAAATAAAAAATTATTTTATATTAATTTACTTAAAAAATAATTAAATTGCAATGTTATACTAACTACTTTATAATAAAAATTAAAAATAAAAATTGTTAAATGTTACAAAATCTACTAATTATTATTACAAAATGAGATTAATATAATTTTAACTAAGTTAACTTTAAAATTAAGTTAAAAAAATAAATATTCTAATAGTACAAAAGTATTTAGGATTTTTAAGTCATAAAATTAAAACTGTATTAAGAGTAAAATTTTCTTAATTTGTATATTATAAAAAAAAAATTAAAAAAGTTAAAGACTGATATTTAATAAACAATAAATGATAAAAAAGTTTGCATGTTTAATTATATTTTAGTTAAAAAAAAAATTTATTATAAAAAAATTTTTAATCAGATAAATAATTTATTAAAAAATTAAATCAAGAGCTACAAAAACTACTAAAAAACTTAAGAAAAATAAATTACATAATTTTAATTTTTATTATTTAAAATTAAACTATATATCAAATAAATTTATCAATTTAATAAAAATAATTTTATATATATTAACTAAAATTAATTTTTGTTTTTTATTTTAACAAAATTTTAAATACTTTTTTTTATATATATAATTATTTATTTTATATTTTTAGTTTTATCTTAATTTAAATTTCAATAAAATTATATAATTTTTTTGTTTATCTGCTATATTTTTTTTCATTCAAAAATTTTAAGACAAAATTTTAATAAAATAAAAATTTTGTTAAAAATTTTTGAAATTTATTTATTTGTTTTTTCTAAAGCCTATGACTATACAACTGTTTAGTATACTATATAGTGAGTCTTTAATCAGGTTCTTACTAATAATCTATGATTGTATTGCTTGGAAAATTTTAGGATAAGTGTTTCAACCACCTTAGTGAAACTGACTGTAAACTCTAATTCGAAGTGTAAAAATGAGTCTTATTATGTGTAAAAACCTAGTTGTACTATTAGTTGTAACGCCTAGCATGAAAACTTGCGCTAGCATTAGATTATTGATTAAATCTAAGATATAAACTAAGGTTTTATAGCCAATTTACTTTATGTTATGAATATTAAATTTTGAACCAATTGGTTTTATTTACAAGGTCATATATGCAAAATGTAATGTAATAAAAAACTAATGTCTTTTCCTTTTCTAAAAAAAAAAAACAAGGAAAGTAAAGAAACTTGGAATTAGAAATAAGGATGATTTAATTAGGACACTTAAAGTCTAAACCTCGTTTAAAATATCTATTAGATTAAAAAACATATAATCTAAATTCTAATTTTAAATTTGTTCTGTTTAAGTTTCGATCAGTTTTTAAAAATTATTTTTGTGAGATAAGTTTTAAAATGTATAATCCATTAAACAATGTTAGTAAACAAAAATTTTCCAACCCAAAAATCATAGCCACTTAGTTCATTTTAATAAATATAAAAAAAAATATAAACCTAAGAATCATATTAAAAAAATTATAATTTACAAAAATAATTTTTTAATAGAAAAATTACAATAAATTTTTGGATTTTAATTTAATTCATTTCAGAAAATTAAAACTAAATTCAATTATTATAAAATCTTATCTAGTTTATTTAGCCATCAGTATTAAATTATACATTTTCCTTTGAAAATAAATATCTAATGTCATATTTAAAAAACATGTACTTTTGAGTTAATACATTATTAGAAATTTTTTATTTTAAACTAAAATACCTTGCAACTTTATTTGTAAAATAAAAAGTATTTGGGACATTTAATTTATTGGAAATGAATTTACAGTATGTAAAAAAATTTAGATATTTTTACAATATTAATTAATAAATATTTAAATATATTCTAAAACTTTTTATTTTAAAAAACATGTTTAAAAATAAATAATAATTTTTTAATTGTTAAGATTTCAAATTTAAATATACATTTTTTAAAAAAAATAAAAAATTTTTTAAATTTTTAGAAAATAATTAGACACTAAATATTTATATAAAAATGTATTAACAGGATTTAAATTAAAATTTTAATATGAAAAATTATATTTATTAATATTGATTTCTTTAAATTGAATATTTTTTTCAAATTGACATTTTGGTAAATAAAAAAAATTGTGCATAAAAATAACTTATACTAATATAAAAATAATATTTGAAAAAATATTATAAAAAAAATTTGTAATAAATTTAAGTATTCTTTTAATTTATAGAAACAATATACTTTTTATAATTGTGTGCATTCTACTCAATATCTTTGTTATTTGTAATTGAGTAATACTAATATGTTGCGTGTAATCGACCAATTATTTTTTTGATTTACAAATAAAATGCTTTAAAGCATGATTAATTTGGATAGCAAAAATGTTGTACTGCTTTTTTTAACAAATAAAATTTTTTTATTTTTAATTTCAATAGTTTTTAAATAAAATTTAATAAATTAATTTATACTATTTTTAAACTATATCTTAAACTAAATCTTATTATATATTTTAAAATATTGTTTTTATTATTTAATTATGATAAATTTAAATTATGTTTAAATCAGTACAAAACAACTTGTTTTTAACAAATGCTATTAAAATTAAATGTTTTTTTGATATTTGCGACAATAAATATTTCGAAAAAAAAAATAATGAAAAACCGAAGAAAAACTGTTTGCTCTGATTATGTGCAATGATGTCATTGGGGACTTTTACAAAGTTATCTGTAATAAAAGAAACGACAATAATGGACCAATTCAAAAAAATTTAAACATTGAAAGGGTGCTAAACATAAATCGGTTTATAAGAAAATCTCACTATACTGATTAAGAAAAAATCAGATACAAAAAGCTTAAAAAAAAAAATCAATAAAAATTGCATTGCGAGAGTTGGTCAAAATGCAAATGATTATAGTAAAGTCAGTGGCACAATTAAAATAAATGAACAACATGACCAAAAACAGTTGAAATTTTATACGATTACATGTGAAAAATAAAATTAATGATTTTTGCCAATTAGTTTTCTAATTTAAGCATTCATTTTTCATTGAACATATCTTTTATTTAGATGATGTTTTAGCTATTTTCATAATTATTCTTGAAATAAGAAAATAAACTTTTTCTTTTTTCTTTTAAACATTAGTAAAAACAATGGTTCTTATTTATAAATAATAAAAGTTTTAAATAGTTTAGGTAAGAAAAGGTAAATGATTAAATTCAAATTACATTCAGCTAGAAGTTAAAATACTTATATTTTTTAAATATCAATTAATAGATAAAACTTAATAAAATTTTAACTTATATAATAAACTATATAATAAAATTTATTAAAACATTTACGATAAAATTGTATGCAAAATTATGTAAATAGTTAAACTAATTTTTATATTCAATACTATATATTATAAATAAAATATAAAATTAAAGAACGATTAAAAATTAATAAGTTTTAAAATAAACAAATTCTAGTATTTCTAAAAAAAATCAAAGAAACATATTAATAAAAAATTTTATTTCTATTTAATTTAAATAAATTAATTATAGTATTTTTTAAAAACAATTGAATTTTTGTATTTGTATTTTAAATTGTAAATGTTTTTATAAATAACAAATGTGTTTGTAATTAAAATAGTTCATTAAATAAAATTTTTTTTTTATTATAAAAATCAAAATAGTATAAATGTTTTAAATTTTGTTTTTATATTAATTTAAACTTTTTTAACAATAAAAATCAAAATAAAATCGTATTAAATTATAAGTTTTAAAAAAATTAATTAAATATATATAAAAAATAATAAAATCTAAAAAACAGTGAAATCAGTTAAAACATAAATAAAAATAAAATTTATTCAAAAATATTTTTCAAAAAAATTAAATTTACTTTTAACATTAAAAATATGGATATCAAATACTATATTTTTAACTAAATAAAATTTATCAAATAAAAATTAAAAAAAATAACGTTACAGGTAGGTAAATTTTTTCAATTTGTATGCAAAATAAATAAAAAAAAAAATTGTACCATATCTAATTAAATTAAATTAAAAAAAAAATGTTGAAAAACAATTAAAATTAATAATGTTCAAACTTGTAAATTTTAGTTTTATAAAATAAAAAGAGTTGCCACTATTGAATACATCATGATGCCATATCATTAAACCGCATCCAAGCAAGTTTGAAAAGACAAGCGTTAATTTAAGTTAATTAAGCATTTTACCATTGTCAAGACATAAAACTTTTATTTTTTGAAACAATACTGTCACGTAGTTTTTAATAAATAACAAAGAAGTGATATTTATAACTTGAAAAAAATTATAATTAAGAACTATCTTTAAAATAAAAAATATTAAATAAAAGAAAAAAAATGTTTATTATGAAAAAAAAATTCATAAAAAAAATTAAAAAAAAAATTAGCGATTGGATTATTTAAATAGTTTTATAGAAAATAATGATATCAAAATATTAATGTATAGTATTAACTAACAATTAAAAAAATAAAAAATTTAGCTAAATGTTCTAAACAAAACTATAGAAATTTTTCAAACTAATTTTATATACTAAACAACATCTGTCGGCTAATTTAAACAAATATATATATATTTAAATATTAAATAAAAAAAAATATATTTTTTTAAATATACTGAATAATTTTATAAAACTTAATTTTAAATTTAATGTAAAAAAATAAAAAATCAGATAAATAAAAGATAAAATTAGAATTTAATAAAAAAAATAATACTTTAATTTTTTATTAAGTTTTAATGAAAAAAAAAAATGGATTACAATAAATTAAACTTAGATAAATAAAAAGTTACATTTATTAAGCAAAGTTTTCTAAATTTTTATAAAGAAAAAATAAGAGTCCCAATAAGTAAAAATTATTTTTAATACTTTTGATTTTAATGTCACATCTGATTTTTAAGTCATAAAAAGTAGAGAAAACAACTAAACCTATAATAATTATAAAGATTCTTAACTCAATTACTAAAAACATAAAATCAAATTCAAAATAAAATCTTAATGCGATTTTTCTTAGTTGATTCTTTAAATAAAACTAAAATTATCAGTAAACTCATGATTTTATTTAACCTGTGATAAGTTTATTTAATTTAATGCAGTATTATTAACAAAATTATTTTGTTGAATAGATTAATAAAAAATCAATTAAAATATTTACAAAATTTATTAAAATAAATATCTTAATATTAATTAAAGCTAAAAATAGTAATTTTTAATTTTAGTTCAATTAGAGTGAGTAATTAATATTATGATTATATATAATATTTTTTAAAAAAAATTTTATTAATGATTTACCACTAGTTATATTATATTTTTAATTATATATTATATATATTGTTATAACTAATTCTAAAAATTTTTAAATTTAAATAAAATTTGATTAAAAAAAAATAATAATGAAGATAAATATATGTTGTAAAAGCTTTTCAACTTAAAATTAATATTTTAAAAATTAAAATAAATAAATTTTTTTACAATTATTTGACAAGGTAGAAATGTTTTGCTAAAATATATAATTATTTTTTATGTAAAATTAAAAATAAATTATTGCAAATTATTACATAATTATTTTAGGATCAAAACAAAAATTTTTAAATATCAATTAAAATCAATTATTAGTTTAGAATTTTTATTTTATTATATTTAAAAAAAAATATTTAAAATATGAATAAATAAATTGCATTTTAATAAAATGGAGGCTAAACTAACCTCTACTAATGTTGAATAGTTATTAATGGTTTGAGTGACGACTCAGACTATTTAAATTGATTTTAACAAATTTTTCTAAAAAGATATTTGTAAAAACGCAGAGAAAAGTGATATCTACCCTTTCTTAAGAATTAGGCTATTCTGAGTCAATACAGAGGCCTAACTGATTTATTTTTCTCGGTGATCTCAGCCCGGATCAGCTAGTGATTTATAGTTAATCATCTGGACGAAAACCAGAGATAATAAAAAAGACTTAATTATTGTAGCACAAAATAAGTATAAATACCAAGTCCTATTTTTCAATGAAAGTTAGATAACATCCGAGTTTCTTGGCCAGATCAACGGTAACCAAGTTTTCACTCAGGAAATTAAAATATTTAGTTGTTATTTTTTTATTTTTGTGATTCACTTAAGTAAGATTAATTTTTACCTCAAGTCTACATCAGTATTAGGTTTAAGTTAGATATTAGGAAAAATATTATTATAATTTAAAATATATACTTAAAAAACACACAAATTTTTTGTAAATAAAAAAAATTTTTAATAAAATAATTAAAATTTAATTTTAAAACTTTATTATAAATTTAAAAAATAATTTTATTATAAAAATTAAATTATATAATTAATTATTTTTATTGGCATTTATTAGTCAAGTTAAAAACATGACTTTTTTAAAAAATTTAAATAAAATATTTAATTTGACAATTTTGTTTTAATATTTTAAAAATTATTTTTTTTAAATTTAAAAATATAAAATTTAAATAATTTTTTTTAATAATATGCAATTAAAAAAATAAATAATTTATTTGAGTTATATATAATTATTTGCTGTTTTATATATTTATTTTTTTAATTTCAAAACTTTTTAAACGTAAAATTTTTATATTATTTAATAATTTAAAAACTTGTGTTGAAATGCAAAAATAATTTAAAAAAAGAATCATTTTGTTTATTTCTAAAGTATAAAAAAAAAATTAATGTTTAAAAAAAATTAAGATAAATAATTCTCTTCAAAGTAACTATGGTAAAAAAAAAATAAACGAAATATACAAGTATTAAATTACAAAGGTTAAGAATTGACTTTTTTCTCAAAATAAACATGACGTGAGCAAAAAATGAAAAATAAAACCAAATAATGTGTAAAAATAATGGACCAAAATAAGATAAACTTTAGATGAAAATAATAATCTAACATAATAAAACATAATATAACAGTAAAAAATGACTGTTTAGTTTTATATTTATATATAAGACATATATTAACCTCTATTTAACAAATAAAATATTTAATGAAAAAACTTTGCAAATAGTACATCAATATAAACAAACAGTAAAACCTATAAAGTAAAAATTTGAAGAAATAAAAACTAAAACAATGAATAGGACAAAGATGAACATTTTATACCTGCAAATTCAATAAATTCAGTTAAAGCATGTCGAGAAAAATAAAAATATGTTTAATAAAATAAAAAGACCACAGTAAACTGGTCGACAATGATATTCATTCAGGTGGTAGAAAATTTTAAAAATATTTAATTTACAATGCAACATCAATGCAACAAAAATGAAGTAAAAAATGAAAGATGAGAAATGATAAAAAAACTAAAATTAACATTTTACAAACTAAGACAATTTTAAACAAAAACGTGTACTCATCACATATACGTTGGATAAGTAAACGTGGCCAATACTGTTTTTTTTAAATGTAAATTATGTTTTAGCATATTCAATATGTTCATTTTTTATTTTTATTGTATTTTTGGCACCTAAACAAAATTTTTTTTTTAGCATCATTTTCTTTAATTTACTTTTAGTTTTTTTTTTTTGATACTAGTTTACATTATTTAGCTTAGCTATTGAATTATATGAGTAATAAAGTTTAAGTCCAGTAAAAATTTGAAGTAAAAATGAATAATGTCATTTGGTATAAACAAAATTATTTATAACTTTGAATATAAAAAATAAACTGTTATCTTTTATTACCAATTATTTAATGTTAAAATGTTTTTCGCGATTTTATCAATTTTATTAAAAAAAATTTTAAGAATTCAATTAAAAAAATGTATTTAAACAGCAGTAAAAGTTAATTTTAATTTAATTAAAAAAAAAAATTTAAAACTATAATATATAATTAAAAAAAAAGAAATTTAATATTTGAAATTTAATAACTATTTTAAACTTTTGTTTGAAAAAATGTATTGTAGTTTTTAAAATAATTAATAATAAAAAAAATATTTTGTATAAATATAATATTAAATATTACAGATAATATTAAAAAAAAAAAAATTTGAATTATATATTTTAAAATAACTTCAAATATATTTAGTTTTGAATTAAAATGATGTAAATATATTAACTTATTTATTAAAATTTATTTTTGATTTAATAATTATATAATATTTAAAATTGTTAAATATTTAAAAAAAAAGATTCTTTATTATAAATATAATATGTAAAATATTATATATTGAACACTTGTTGGATAAATTTAAATTAAAACAAAAATATTTTATATATTTACCTTGTTTAATAATAAGAAAAAATAATTCAAATATAAATTTTATATTTATATTAAACATTTATCTAATAATTTAATGTTTAATTAATTTTAATTCATTAACAATTTACTTAATAGTTAATTTAACCAATATTTGGTTAAAAATTATTAAAATAAAAAAAAATTAATTTTAAAATATTAAATAATAAAAATTTAGGTAAACTTAAAAAAAAAATTAATAAAAATTTATACAATAATTTTATTTTTTCAAAATATAAGGGTAGTATATAGCCAGCTAACTCTCTTACTGACTGTTTTACATTCTCTAACTAGAGTTATATTAACATGTCATACCTTGGTTATGACAACTTAGTTGTGATTAAGAAACCACAGTAATAGTGGAGTACATTGTTATAACTAGCATCTTTTATTATAACTTATAGAAAACCGCAAGTTGAATTTTCTGCTGTGTTTAGTATTATTGTATTACTTTATTAAAATAAAGCATATTATTACTACTATAAGTTATACAAAATTTTAAATTACTTATTCATGATATTTTATAAGTAAAATTTTGTAATTTTGACATCATTTAAAGTTAAAGTAAAAAGTTAATTTTAATAAACAATATTAAAATTTACTAAAAATATAATTTTTTTTAAAAAAATTAATCATATTAATTAAATTCTAAATTTTAATAATTTTTTTTTAGTTATAATTTTTTTCAATTAATTTTAAGTCGAATATAAAAAATATTTGTTAACTAATTTTATTTTTTACCATAAACTAACCTTAGATATTTATAAACATTTTTACCAAATTAAGCTATACACATTTTTTTATTATGTTTTCTTGTTAATTATGTAGTTTAAATATATGTTAATTATTTACACTTGAATGTGACATTTATTATAAAAGTACTAAAAATTTATTTTATGCAGTTTAACATAAACCTAAAAAACCTTAAATATTACTCTAAACCTAAAAATTATATATTTTTTAACAAAATAGATTTTGGATTTTTGACTATAAAAACAATGTGACCTCAATTAAAAAAACAAAAAAATATATATAAAATAATAGTCTATTAATTTATTATCTAACTTATTTAATTAAAAATTTAATAAGTTTTTTAAATGTTTAATTTATAAATATTTTAATAGTTCTGAAGTTTTTCAGTTTAACCGTAAATCCTTACACTCTTTATTTATTTAATAATCTAATAATGTGTAAAGCTATTTATAAGTTATACTTTAAATTTATAATCTATAGTTTAAAATAACTTAATAAATATTTTAAATAAAAAAATTACTTTAAAAAAATATATTTCATTAAATTTAAAAAAAAAACTTGTTGATCTTAACAATTATAGTATAGTAATTAGGTTTAAATTATATATCTAAAATATTAAAAAACTAATATTATGTTTTATAACTTTTTAATAAACTTATACATAATATATTTATAAAAAAATATCAAAAAATTTATATCTAAAATTAATGCAATAATTTTTTTTTAAACTATATTTAAATTTTACAACTACTAAATAAAAAATATATATATATATATTATTATAAAAATAACGAAATTTTGATTTTTAATTTTAATTAAATTTATTTAAATATAGAAAATTCAATTTGAAATTGAAAACAATACAAATATTTTATTGTTAAACATTTTTATTTTTTTTAAATTTTGGATTTTAATTCTAGTATTTATTAATAAGATTGAAAACTAAATTTGTTTTCTAATAAATTTTTTCAAAAATAATCAATTAATATAGCTTTTATTTTATCTATTACTAGTTTTCTATTGATTATCTTGCAAAAAAATTTATCAAAAAATTTTAACAAATTATTATGAACACTTGCTTAAAATCGATGTTTGTAAAACTTTAACCCCAGAATAAATACAGGTGCAAATAGTTTGAAATTTAGTGGAAACAGGTCACTTGTGACTCATAAAATCTTGCAAATAAATTTTTACTTATTTTGTTTCTTATTTTCCTTTTATTTTATTTTGTTTACTTATTTTTTTATATTTTGTAATTTAACATATTGAAATCAATTCGTATCATTAAGTATGAAAACGAAAAAAAAACAAAGTTAGATATGAATTTTTATCTCAAATTTTTTATAATACACCTATATATACACCTATTTAAAACTAATTTTTTTCGGTTATTTTTAATTATTAATTAGTAAATATATAATTTTATTATTATATTTACTTGTTAATTTATATTTTAAAACAAATAATCATAACTAATACTTAATAATAAATAAAAAAATAAATATAAATACTATATATACAATAGATAAAATAATAGAAAGTAAATGGTTTAATTGAAAGTAAATCTGAAAATAAACAAAATAAAAAAATTAGATAAAAATGGTTATAAAATGGATAGAAAACAGATAACAAAAAACAAAAAAATAAAATAAAAATAGGTTGAACATAAAAAACGTGCTCAAGCATAAACACTTATAAAAGCTAGCTAAATTGTATCAACAATACAAGTTTTTTGACGAATGTTGTGGTTTTTTTACTTATAGATAATAAATTTGGCCCATTAACTAAAACCTATCTTTCAAAGACAAGATAAAAAACTAAGACCAATTTAGGTAACTTTGCTATTAAAAACTTATATGCCAAACATAATAGAATCTTAATAAAATAAAAATTTGATTTAATGGGTCCAACGCAATGATTTTTTTTTAACAATAAAAATTTCTATTTGTGGGTGTGAATAGAAAACAAGTGTATAAATAAGTAGATAAAGATAAACAGTAAAAATTGATAGACACAAGAACACATCAAAAAAATGCTTGTAAAAAAAGTTTTTAACTGTTAATCTGATATTAAACGGCACTACTATTTCATACATAATGTAGTCGCAATGAAGCATATAAAAAAATGTGTTTATCCTATTTTGATGTCCGAATGTCCAGTCAACTAGATGGAAAACTAGTGATGAAAAAAGAAGAGTAAAAATAAACAGATAAAAATAGTTTGCAAAAGTGAATAAAAAACAGGAACATAAATATATGCGAATTTTATATTAAAATAACTAAAGGCAATAAATAAATTTGCATTGGTCTCTGTTTGCTCATAACGATAATTTAAATTACAGTTTAGAAAAAAATTTAAAAAATGTATTAAAAGCATAAACTATAAAAATAAATTAAAAATTTGGTTTGATTTTAATACTATAAATATAAAAAAATGTTTTAATTAATTGTTATAAAAAATTATTAAATTACCAAATTCAATGTTTAAATTTAGATCTGAGTTTTTTTATCTAATTTTTAAACTAATTATTAAAACATCAGTAACCAAATAAAAAAATTAAAAAAATGCAACAAATAAAATTAAATTTGGGATAAATTTTTAAACATAAATTAAACACTTTAAAAATGTTTTAAAAAATAATAATATTTTATTTAAAAAAAATAAATAAAATTTTTAACATTAATACAATTCTCTAGTAATAATAATTTAAAATTATAAATTTTATAAAAAAAAAACAAAAATATATTATGTAATCGAATTTAATATATTGTACATGAAATAAATAAAGCAACTTGTTATGTAATAGCGTTTAATATTTTTTAAAACTTTAACGCAAACGGTTATTAAAAAAAAAATTGAAATAAATTCATACAAGTTATGAATTCAAAATTCAGTATAGCTATAATATAAATAACAAAAGCATTAATCATAATTATAACATATTGACCTGAATTTCTCTAATAGAATATATTGAAAATAACAGCTTTTTACATAAAAATAGTAGTTCTTTTAAAGTTACTTTTTTACAATTACAAGTACATCTACAAATTTTAAATTACATTAATTGGTACAATTAAAATCAATTATACTTTATTAAAATTTCAATTTACTTAAAAATTAGAATACCTTTAAAAATAAAAGAAAAATATTTGTTAAAATAAAAAACAGTTTCCTAAATAATAAAAATAAACATTTGCAATCTAGTTTAATTTATCATTTGGTCTCTTGTTTCAAAAATAAAAAAGGATTAAACAAATTTTTTTTAAGGAAAACAAATTTAGATCCAAGCAATTTTTTAATTTTTACATCAACAATTTAAATTTTTGAAATATACTTAACATCAAATATTCACTATTTGATTATTGTTTGATGTATTTAAAAATTTTTTATTCAATAAGGCAGAATCAAATGTTATTTTTATTATATATCTTTAAAATTTAAATAAATCTCAATTAAAAAATTTTTTTAGTTAAAATTGTTAATGCTGCTTATTTTGAATTTACTGTAAATCTTGTGAACCTTTAATTAAATCTTGAAAATAAGCATATCAAATTTCCAATACAAAGGGTTAGCAGATTTGCTTTTTTTTTTAAAAAAATCTTTAGCCATCAATGTATCTCTAAATTATATAATGTTTTCTTTGGGTTATTAGAAGCTAACTTACTAAATCATACAGTAATTTTAATATTAACTCGAATAAACTCATAATTTACAATAATATTATAATGAGATGTTATATCTGATATTATGAACAATAATGTATACATGACAGTAACCCACATACTTTTATATTCTTTAAACTTTTAGGTATTTACTTAATTTTTAATTTGTCTTAACTTTGTAAGTCGTAAAGAGCCGTCTCAAAATTTTCTTGTCAAAATTTTGTTACTTTAAAATAAATAATAAAAAATAACTTATCTGAAAATATCAATGTTCAAAAAAATTTATTAAAGGTTACAAAATGGCTTTAAAATTTTATTGTTTTTTTAATTATTACTAGATTGTGTCTAATATAATTTAAACCACTATAGGTTTTTTTGATACCATTTTTTAAAACCATTTAGTATTTAATCTTAAAAACCATTTTTTTTTCTAAATCTATTTAGTTAAAAATCTAACTTAAGTTCTATTTAATTACACAAAGCAATTAATATAAAAAGTTTAATGAATATGTCCAATTATAATTTATTTTTTTCTTTTTTTTTTGTAAATAACCTTTTACAACCAATCGGACCTATTAAATTAATTTATTCTATTAATTTTTCTCTATACAAAAAAAAACATAAATAAAATTTTAAACAGAAATATAGATTTATCCAAATTTATGACAGTACTCATAGCCATTACTTCTTAAAATAACACTTTACTTACAAACAATTTTTCTAAATATAAAAAATTTAAAATTTCCAAATAATTACCTATTCATCTTCTATTAGATTAAATTAGTTTAATTTGCATAATTTTATCAAGTCTCATATTTTTTTATTTTCGAGAAATTATATTTTGTAAATGATGCTTGTTTCCACATAACTAAATATATAACTAACCTTTAATTGTTTTTTCAAATTTTTTTTTCCTTAAAATTTACACATACAAACGCTAATGTACCGAGTAATCTCAAATCTAAAATATTGCATTTCTTAATATCCGACAATTAAAAAAGGTAATTTTTTTTTTAAAACATAAAGTGGTGTTGATCAAAAGTCAGATGGTTACATCATTAACTTATTACATAATGATAAAGAGAAACTAGTATCGTATAATTAAACTAAATTTGAACTACATTGAACATAATTTCCTAAAAAATATTTGCTTATCTTGTTGTCCAGTTCATTTCTTCCGTCTGTTATAAGAGCTATAAGGAGTATTTCTCTTGTTGATCTAAAAAATGTAAAAAAAACTTTTTAATGTATCAAAAAAAAAAACTTTTTTGTATTTTGTACCTTTGTAAATTTTAAACACTGCAAAATATTTAATAAGCCAAATATGAGAGCCAAAATTCAACATCTAAATATATAAGTTTAATGTAAATTAAGTATTATATACTCACTTATAAAAAAATTAAGCTAAAATATCAATACTAAACATTAATATATTCTTGTTTGAGTATTTGTTGCTAAGTCTGGATATAAACTACTAAAATATTTATTTATTAAATTAATAAAACTTTATCATTTAAATTTGTTAAAATTAAATACTGTTAAAAATTACCAACCTGTATAGTTTACCGGTCGACACCGCTTATAAGTAGTATTCTTACTTAAACATTCATTCTAAATGCAATTGAAAAAATTGGTAAAAATTATTATTTTTTTTTTTTAAGAAAAAAAAGTTCCAATTTTCAAGTATAAAGTGTATCACTATAAATATAAAACTATACATTTTCTAAAATATTATTACAATAAAAATTTGTCTACTTGAGTGTAAGTTAATGTTTAAAGTTTTGCTAATTGTTTTAATGTTTAATAATTTATCTATCTTTGTTACCTATGGATTCATACAATCAGAGATTTATATTTAGAAAAAACTAATAAATTTTTAGTATAGTAGTGTATTTCAGAGGCAAAACCTACTTTGAATCCTAAGATCTTTACATAAAATTATTGTCATTAGCAACTCACCACTATCTGCTTAAAAATTAAACACTGTAAACAATATAAATAATACAGATGGTGTGCATACCGTACTAGTAAAAGATTCAAATTTTATATTTTTATTGTTCTTTAGTGGTTTGCATGAATATGGAATTCGGTCAATCCTAAAATTTTTAAACATTCTAGTAAATATTGTATTTGTTGGCATTAGTAATTGGTCTATAATAATTTTATTTAGTGTTATATTTGCAATATCTTGTTTAAATAAAAGGTCAATGATAAATATGACTTATGTTTTAAAGGATAATTCAGATCTATCATTTTATGGTAGTTTGATTTGTGTCAATTAAAGGTTTAGTAAAATTTTGTAAATATCAATGTGCTCTGTTATACAGTATTTAAGTCTCATATCATTTACTATAATGAGAAGGCAATGTTGTGTTTTCTATGCATATTTAATTAAAAATAATTAGAATTGTTTATAATTGTGCTTTTGTTAGATCTTTGGTTAAGCTAATAGTTTACAAATTATATTGTATGTACAAAAATTACTGCAAGTGGCTTTAAAAATAAATCAATTAGTGATTGACCGTTTCTATAATTTATCAGTCAAATTTTTTATTTGCTTTGCTGTATGTAGTAATCTTAAAGGTGAATAAATACCTGCAATTCTGTCAAGATTAGTTTTAAATTAACTAAAAACAAAATTATATTTTTTTTCATTTTCTGACATTAATGATGTGATTTCTCAAATTAGCGGATTTTAATTTTTTTTAAAGATTGATCTTTTCAACGCCTTTCACCAGTTTATCAAGAAACAGACGACAGTATATCGCTTTTGTAGACCTCTTTAAGCATTACAAATATTTAAGGTTTTTATTTGATTAAAATAAACTCATTTAAGTCTGGGTGTCATATCTTTCATGTTTATTAAAAACTTATTAGTACTATCTACTTTGATAAAAATGTGCGTACTAATAAAACTAAGAGTAATTGGCTTTTTTTTAAAAAAATAAGTAAAATTAAACTAAAAATACTAAAAAAAAATTGATCAACAAGGTGCGTAATTTAATAATTTCAGTGTATGTATTTCAGCTCTGTAATTATTTGGAGCTTACTGATTATTATCAAAATTTTATCTAAATTTTCACAAAAATTGCTTGGTTTTTATTTTTTTTTTTGTTGATAAAAGAAATTAGCTAAACCTTTATTTTGGAATTACAAATAAAATACAAGTTTTTTTATTGTCCCAATTAAAGGATTAACAGATGTGATTCGTTATACTTCATCTTTTTATTTAAAGGGTAATGCATAAAGTAAGATTTGTATCCAAAACATATTTTTTTGTTTAAGTTCACTTTAGTGAATAGATATAGTATTTTATACTATAGTATTTTATGTCCATTCAAAAGCATATTTATTGCACTTATTGTTGTGTTATTAGTATTTCATAGAATTTAGTGATATATTCGCCTTTGTTTACGATGAAAAACTATCTTACTATAGATAATGACATATTCGAAATTTTTTTAAAATTTAGCTAATGAATGTTTCAACATAAATGAGTTCCTTGATATTTTTTTTTTATAAAATAGATATTAAATAAATATTTTTTTTCACAGTGTTATTGTTTACTAAATAACATTTACCAATAAATTTAACCAATAAAAAAATAATTGTTATTATTAAGTTACACCTTATTACAAACTTTTATTATTTTCTTTATTATTTTTTACTAAAAATTAAAAACAAAATATTTGCAGTATTAAGCATAAAAATATACCATTTTAATCTATATTATTTTACCATCTTCATTTTCACCACTTACTGATATTGACAAAGTACCTAGGTCATACGCTGTCTGATTATTTCAAATAATTTAACATTAAACTCCTTATGTACTTTACAAATAATTCTCTAACCATGCACATTTTAGCTTTTGAAGCCATTAGATACGCTGTCTTGATAAACTATGCTGGAGTTAAAGCAACCATAACGTTTTTTTTTTTTCCTCTTATTCCGTTATTTCTTTAATTATATAGTTAATGTTTGATTGAAACTTGTTACTATGTGTTTTCTTGTATACAATTTTCATTATAAATAAATTAATAAGCGATTAAATAGCCTTTTTTATAACAGATTTTTCAGTTTTGTACTACGTTTTAAAATTTACTCTCCACTTGACCTTCAATTTATATGTACTAAATTCTAGAATTTAGTTTAGTCCCAAATCTCTCAAAATAACCTAATTATATTGGGAAATTTTTTATGCAATAAAAATTTATAATTAATAGAAAAAAAGTTTTATGATATTTTACAAATAATAAATCAATTTACATTGATATAAATCTGTGTGCATGGTTTTTCTAAGTTTTGTAAGCAATGAATTAATATTAATGTTATAAATTTTAAAACTGATAAATTTAAAAAGGTGTATTTGATTTGTAAACTGTTAAACGTTACTTTATAATTATTTTTATCTCTTAATAGTTTTATTGCTTTTAAAAAAATTTTACACTTTGTATTTATTATCTGTTTTTTGACCATATAAATTTTTTTATTAAAATTAGTTACAATTGATTAGTATTGAATAATTTGAGCTTGTTGCATCTAATCAAGGAGTTTATATTTAGCTGGTTAAATATCTGTTGATAATAAAAAATTTATATGGTAGTTTTTTAATAGACTCAAATTTTATTAACATTTTTTTTATTAATTTTATTTTGTAACCTAATGTTGTAATCAATTACATTCTATTGCAATTGTATTTTACTTAGTTAAAAATTAGTATAGGCTTATTTTAAAAAAGATTAAAAATTTATAGTATTAGACATTACGGTTAATAGTAAATTGTTGGAATTTGTGATTCCTACACGCTTCTCCGTTTGGTTTCTTAACGGCTTCAACCATCTACTCCTTAAGTAGTCGTTTGCAGTCAACCTCTTATGTTTACTGACTAGTATAACCGTTGAGTTACACTTGTATATAAACTCTAGAGTTTTTAATTGTAGTTGACTAGTAATCATTTCTCATTCACTGAATAAACATTGTTATTAACTAAATTAAAAATTTAGTTTCTATTAAAGTCCAACTTACAATCATACCAGCATCGTAGTTAAATTACTCAGTTTTTGTTTGCGATTTACTTATCTAGATTCGTTTTGATATTACACCATACGAGAACCCGACCAACGGTAATTCTTGTATCAGCGTATATTCACACTTGTTTTGCTCGCATTCATTCATTCCAATAGAAATATAAATACTTGCAATAAATATAAATTTAAATATGTCTATTAAAACAAATAAAACATTATTTTTTTTATTAAAAAAACTTTTTAGTTATTAAAATCATAAGAATAATTATTTTTTCTTACACATTTTATTAAAATTATTTTCTCAGAATATAAAGAATAACCTATGTTTACTATCTGATTTCAACATTGGTGTTTACAGTTCATAATTTATTTCTTAAAACTAACAATACAAGATGTATTTATAACAACAGATTTATAATTCCTTAAGAAATTAATATAAAGGAATTACGGAAAAAATTGAAAAGTAACAGTAATTATATTACTGTATTAATTTTAATAATATTACTTTTATTAATCGGTTTTTCATAAATTAAACTCAAATATGTGCAAAAGATTAATTTTATAATTAAAAATCTGGCGTTTGTTTTAAAAAATTTAGTATTTTTCTAATAAAGAAAGTTTTTGATGGCCTATGCATAGGACGCAAAAAAAGGTAAATGAGAAAAAAAGCAATATAATTAAAAAAATTCAAATAATTTAAAATTTTTGTTATTTAAAATAAAAAAAGTATTTATATATAAATAAAAATAAAATATAAAACAAAAATAATTTTTTTTCAATACGAATTCTAATTGTTAAAAAAATTAAATTATTAAAATAAATTAATGAAAACAAAAAATTGATATAAGAATTTAATAAATAATGTGTTTATTTATTTAAATTTAAGTTACTAATAATATTTATATATATTTATATAAAAAAAAATAATTAAAACTTCTGCTTTAATTTATTTTGACAAATTCTAGTTAAAACCTTACATTACTAGTTTAATAAACATAAATAAAAAGAAGATATTTTTAAAAAATATATTCTAAATGGAAATTTTTATAAAAAAAATTTTAAAAAATAATTATACAATTTTAAGATAAATTTTCATCACTAATCTAACACATTTACTAAACACCTTAATTTTCAAGTAAATTCAAGGTTTACAATACACGTTTTAAACCTAAGGCAAACTTAATCCACTGAGACAAGTATAAAAAAAATATTGAAAAAAAAATAAAAAATACAAGTAGTGTGCAGTTGATAAAATAGATTGAATTAGATGAAAAATGAGTAGGAAATAAAAAATAAAATAAATAAAAACACTTTACAAATGTTAAACTAAGACTAAAGCAAACGGTGACTGATATTATTTTTATTAAAATAACAAATATTATAAAAATCTTATAATACCAAAAACAAAAAGAATTATTTTAATAAAAAAATATCAACAAATTGACGGTATTAATTGTATTAAACAAAACATTAAACTCACATAACCTGTTTTATATTAATGTACTATTTTTTTATTTTATATTTTTGCTTTAGAAATTTAAGTTTTCTAAAATCTTAAACTATTTTATTAAAATAATTTTTTTTTTTTTGTATTGTTATAATTGAGTAATTGATAATTTTTAACTAAAATAATTTTATTTATTTTTAAAATATATTAAATTAAAAAACAATATTAAAAGATAATAGGTAATTTATATTGATAATTTTATTAAATTTTTTTTGCTGCTTAAAATATTATATTTTTTAATATTTTCAATATTAATAAAAATTATTTTAAATAAAAATTTAAAAAAATAATTTATTTAAGATCATAAATTTTTAAATTACCTTTTTTTTGCGATTATAAAATTATTCAAATTGTCAAGATTAACTTGTTTATTTATAACACTAATAATTAATTTATATTTTTTAGTTATTTCTTTATATTGAAAACATTTAGATTCAAACGTCATTGTTATGCTGAAGAAATTACATAAAATTAAACTAACTACATTATTCTTTAACCTATTTTTTTACATAATAAACACAAGTAGACTTTTTGACATATATACACACTCTGTAATTTAATACAAATTTTCAGTTTTTAAACCATAATTACAAATTACTTAAAATATTATCAACACCTTTAAATTTTAAAATTTTTCAATAATATAAACTTCATATTGTACGTTTCATAAAAATATTGTTTTGATTATTGTATTTAAGTAAAACTTATATAAAAATATAGGCTAAATTAAGATCTCATGGAAAATACTAAAATATCGATAAAATAAGATTATAATTTTAAAGTATTTTAAAAATTATTATATAGTATTTATAATTAAAGTCATTATTTTCATATTAAAATTTTGTAAATTTTTAAAATTTTAAAGACTAAACTTTTGATTTAAAAAATGACAATTATATCATCCGTATTTTTATAAAATTAATTTACTAGTAAATTGAGCAATTAAAATTTTTATTTTACTAATTTAAATATAACTTTATTTTGTTTTTCCAAAACAAATATTTCCAGCTAAAAATTTAATAATCTTTTATCACTTTATAACAGGATTTAATAAAATTTTAAAAAACTAACTTTTAATTTATATAATTAATTAACTATTAGATCTCAAAAATAAGGGAGGTAGCTACTATAACTTAATATTAAAGAATTTCTTATTATTGAAGCTTTTATTTCAAAATATCTAATCTTGGTATTTGTCCGCAATTTTTTATTACTACTTTTGCTTTTTATTTCTCTATTTTTTCTTTGCTATTATTTGTGATAGTAAATTTTTTGTCAACAATTGACTAAATATTCATAATAATCTTTTCACATTTTTCAGATTTTTTACTTGTTAAGTTTAAGGTTTATATAAATTCTAATATATAAATTAAAAATTATATAAGTTCTAAGTTTTCCTAAACCTTTATTGTTGGTTTTAATCTTTTCAAAATATTGCACATTAACACAAAAAAAAGCATTTGTAAACTTTTTTTTCTTAGATTTATTTATTATAGAAATAATATATTACATTTAAATGGACAAGATCCTTGTTAGATTATTATTATTTATAATCAAATTAAAATTTTTTGTTTGAGGATTGATTTTTTTTTTCTCTTAGTTATATACGAAAATCTATTTAACTATAATCTAACTTGACTTTCTTGCATGATAAAGATACATCTTCTTTTATTTTGATTAGACTTAAAATCTTTTTCTAAACTTAAGGTTCTATTGCACATTTTTGAACTTTTATTATTAATAGCAGAAATTTAACCTTGAACTTTTTATTTAACTTTAGATTATTAATTGTAATTATTTTTTTTAAAAAATTTAATATTTTTGTTTTTATTATCATTTCATTTCAATTAGGTAAAAAGATTTTTAATCATTTGAGTAACACAAAAAAAAATAGCATTTTTTACTACACATTGTTTATATCTTTTATAAATATTTTACCGCTAAAAGTATGCAAAAATAAATCTATTAAAAAGCAGTTTAAAAAGAATTTTGTAATTTATTTGGACAAATGTGTGTAACATCATTTGCTGTTAAAATTGCAAAAGGTCAGAATCAAGGAGAAATGCAATTCATAAATATTTACTCTTTTCTTTAAAGTTTTGTCCAAATTTTTTAATAAAATTCTTTATTTTGAGATATATTCCCAATAGCAAATTGTGGCTGATACAAAATTTATTGAATTTTTGATTCATATATTTTTCCATTATCAGATCTTAAAATTTTAGCTTTTTCATCAAATAAATTTTTATCTTAACCTTAAATTTTATGATGTTGTAACATATTTTTTTAATTTAATGATATATATCTAACTAAATCTAGATTAATTATTAATAAAAATCAAAAAATATTATCATATTTTTACTCAAATCTGTATGAATTAAATCTATTTATCCAAATTCTTGAATTGTTTTAACAATTTTATAAGTAAATTTTTAGGAAGCTTTTTTAAATGTTTTGGTTCATCTTTAATTTTTTTAAATTATTAACATTAACATGTCATAATTTTTTATACTTTATTTTTTCAAATATTTTAATTTTTCCTAGTGTCTTTAACTATGTTTCTTTCAACCATTTTATATCTTCTATTTCAAAGTTTTGATACAACTAATTTTCCATTTTTTTTAATTTTTAATAAATTTTTTAAATTTGATTAAATAAAGTTATCTTTATCTAATCTACTAAGCAAAATTAATTTATCAACTAAATTTTTGCACAGATTAGTATTTTTAAATACTAGATTCAAGTTAGATAATCTACAATTACAAATATCCTGTGTTCATTTACTTTTAATTATATTTTTTAATTTTATCATTTTTCAAGATTAATAAAATTGTTCATGTTATTAAATACATACATTATTATCCCTCCGCTAATAAACCATTTATTCAAAAAAGTTCTTTGTGTGATTGCAATGTATGAACATCAAGAAACTTTACTTTTGATCAAGGAAAAAGATGAATTTTCGATAATCAAAAATTAGTTTATACTTTTTTCTTTTGAGCAAACTTTCTGACAAAATGCCTAACTTCATCAAAAATATAAAATTTTATTTAAGACAAATATATACTTATTTTAATGGCGTTTTACTAATTCTTTTAGCAAAAATTGCTGCATTGATTTACAAAAAACTATTGCAATTTAACTTATTTAAGTTAGACTAAGCGTTTAAACAGTATTTTGTTCATCATTTTAAAGTCTAATTTTTCGAATCTTAGTACTAATGTAGCTACTTTTAGTTTTGAACTATTTTTTTTTGTTACAGAACATAAGAATTACGTTCTTTAGAATTAGACTATTGAGAATTAATGCTTTTTATTCTATCTCTAATCATTTGTAATTAATTTTTAAAATTTATTACTCTTGAAAAACTATATTGGTTGCTTTAAAATAAATAATCTAATAATTTATAAAATATAGTTTTTCCTTTTTTTTTAAATTTTTCTTGGATTTTCAATTGTAAATATTAAACATATTACTATCAAACTTAAGTAGAATAAAATTTCACATCTAATTTGGGCATCAGCTTTTCTTAACACTTTGTAATTTTTAAAATTATTTTAAATTATAACTTTTAACAACTAATTTACCTAACACTGTAAGCTTATAAGTAGAATCCTTTTATTGAAAACACAATTCTGATTATTCAGCAATTTTTTTTGTTTACGTTGACTACCAAAAAAATTAACTTTTATGTTAAGTTTTTTAAAAATTATTAAATTTTCATTCTAGCTCAAGATTAGAAAAAAATTCTAACCAGTTTATTGGTTAAGCCGTCATGTCACGTCTATTTGTTACAATTTTATTTTTTGGATTTATAACCTGTTGTACATTACTGTTTATAGTTGATACTAACTTGATGATTTTCAATAAACATTAATTACATAAGAATTTATTTTTACGTAAAACTTTATTGCACTTGCAAATACAAATTCAAAACCAAAGGAATCAAAAAAAGAATAAGTTACAACACACTTGTAATATTATGAATAGCTTTAATTTTTTTTTTTTTTATGGCACTAAAATACTAGCTTGGTACATCTTTTTATGTACAAATACCAAACTAGCTCTTAAATTTGTGATAACTTTGCTTTAATATCTACATTTATGTTATGACTTTATTAATAAGTTAAAAAAAGATTTATCAATAAATACTTGCACGTTAATGACAAAATACAATATTGGTTTAACTTTATAATTTCAAAACTATTTTTATATTTCCTATCTTTTAAATAAACATAGGATAAACACTCTCTGCATTATTTACACCCTTTAATATATATGATTTTTAAACAAATAGTCATAAGTTTTTAAAATCTAAAGACTTACATTCATTTTTATAAATATATGTAAACTCGATTTTTTAAGATTTGTTAGCTTAACATTACGTTAACATTTTTTTAGGTGATTTGTTTTTGAAATATAATATACAATCATCAGCTCATTACGATTTTCCTAGTAAAGATTTAAAACTATATACTCTATTGTGTATGATAATAGGCAAGCCTATATTTTTTTTTACATTTATTAAAACTTTAGGTGCAAATTAACTTTAACAAACAATTTTTTTATTTTAATAATTAAAAAAATCAAAATTTAAAAAAAAATTTTTAATTGTTTTAAAGTGTTTCCAAAATGAAACACTTACTATTGAGCAGTACTGGTTTTATAAACGCAAATTTATAAATTTTAATATATCAGATTTTGCATCTTAAACTCTTCAAAAATTATCATATGAATTTAATCATGTTTTGTTTATTTTAGTTTTTTTTTTTTTAAATTAGAAAATGCCTGTTTCAAATATTGAAATTAAATATTCACTTAAGCGGGTCATTTTCTTAATCAAAGTTTTGAAAATATTAAAATATTTAGGGTTATTATTATCAATAAGAGAGTTTTTAAGACATTTTGACACTGACTAGCTTTTGTTATGAATAAAATAATAAGTAAATTGAAGATGCTAAAAACGAATTAGTTTAACTTTTTATAATCATCAAATAAATGTTTATATTCATTTTTTGAAATACCATTGATTTTGATTTATTGTTCAAATCAGGCATATTAAATAAAGATTCATGTTATTTTCAATATCAATGATTATCTGTTAATATGACAATCATCATGTTTAGGTTTCAATTATACGGTAAAGTACTCACCAAATAAAACTTAAGCCTTCAATCAAAAAAAAAAAGGAAAACTGTCATTACCAAATTTTTGTGTGTAAGTTTATAATATTTATAAGCTAAAAAAAAATTTATCAGCTTAAAGCAATCATTGCAAAATTAGTATAAACATTTTTAAAATTTTACATTAAACATGACATATAACTAATCTAAGATTAATAAAACTATATATTTTTTAATCTTCCTAAACATTACTATTACATTTATGTGTATAATAACATAAAATTTTTTTTTAAACAATTTAAGCAATTTACTTATCCCATTATAAAGCAAAATTTGTGATTAATAAAGAATTGTTTAAAAAAAAAATATGTTTTTTAACTAATATTTTTAGCATTTTTATTTAACATAAAGTTTTAAATTATTTTAAATTTATGTCTTTTATATATGGCACGCATATCAGATAATTATTAACAATTAACTACTTTAATATTTAAAAAAATATAAAATATTACAATAAATTAAATGATGATGTAGAACATAATATATATCATTAGCCTCTAAGACCTAAGTAAAGCCCTAACGTATCTAAATGCCAAGATGACAGTAAAGAATAGAAGGGGTGCAAGTACTGCAGACCTTACTCTGTAATCCTAAGACCTTGTAAACCTGTCATAAAGCAAATAGAGAACTCGCTGAAGAGATCAGGAAAGACATGTTGACGTCACTTAAGATATCTAAAGTAATAGTAGGTGTAAACCTGATGAAAGTTTCCGTAAACCTATTACAACCTTAAAGGGACATCGATAGAAAGGCACTATCGAAAATCAACTAGTCAAGTTCCCTGATACTCTTTGGGTAGACGTAGAGTTAGGCAGCGTGTTAGTAAAGGTAACACAAAAATAGTCTTATAAAGGAAGACGAAGAGTTTAGATCTATTCCGGGACGCAATAGATTTTTAAGCTCAGTCAGAATCTTGACTTCAGTAGCGTGTGTGCGTTTGTATCATCTTCTTAAAAACTAATAAAGATAAGGTTAAAACACTCCATCTTGTTTAAAATTATTTCAAAAAGGTTAAGTATTAGCATTTGCTACAATGAATAATATAATTAATTGATTTAAAAATAATTTTTGTGCAATGCTAAGTTTACTTACATTTAGCAGTTTTACTTAAATTTTTATTTAAGTTTATTTTCTCAAAAGTTATTTAGGTTTAAAATCAAGTTTATAATTTTTATGGTTATTATAGATTTATGCAAATTATATTCTTTACTGTTATAACTAGAGAATTGAGAACAATTATGACAAATACATCAAAGTAAAAATCATAACTGTTACTTATCAATAAATAGGTTTTTTATTAAATTTTATATAAAACTAGTAAATTGATCTTAAATATATAAATGTGCATATTTAAATCTATACTTTTATAAATTCAAAATACATCTTTAAAATATTTCTTAAATAAAATTTTGTTTTAAATAAAAAAACATTTTAATTATACATTGAATTTCATCAAAAAAAAATAAAAAATAAATATGGTTTAATTTATAATTTATAAAAGTTAACTAACTTAAACATTGATCAATAAATTTTCTATTTGATTATAATAAAACTTTTTTATAAAATAATATTTATTGTTTTTATTTTGATTTATTTAAAATATAATTTGTAAGAAATAAGTGCTTAAAAACAATGTCAATAAAACAAACAAAGAGTTTACTTATAAAATTTTTATAATATTATAATATTAAAACTTGAATATATTTTACACAATTTTACAGGCTTCAATATTTATTTACTCTTAGGTTAAATATCTCATGAAAATTTAAAACCAGTTAAAGAATAAATATCATAATAATTAATAATATTAATAAATTATATCATTAATCTTTTGGCAATGTGTAATTTAACAAAATTTATATAATATAAATTTTAAAAAATGGTATTTCCTATCAATAAAAATGTTTAAAATTATTATATAATTAAAAATATGTAATGAATAATAAAATTAAAATGACTTCTAAATTAGATCAGAGAGTTAATTTAAAACTATAAACAACAAGATAATACAATTAAAATAACTTAAGAAATATTCAACAAAATATAGTAATAACCTTAACGGAAACTTACAAAAACACAAATTACTTTAAATAAATAGTACTTTTAAAAACGATTCCTTTAGAAAAAGAAATAAAAATAAACTTTAACTTGAAAAAAATTTTTGGTAAAACTGAAAAAAACAAAATAATTAAGTTAAATATAAATAAATTCAGATAAAATTCAATTAGATAAAAATTCAATCTAGATATATTTAAGGTCAAAGCTAAACAATCAATATAAATAATAAAAAACATGTTCTTTTTAGCTCTTACTTATTTAAAATAAAAAAATATACCAACTTATTTTATAGATATTTTAACTTTGAAAATAAAATTTTAAAACATTTCCTTTTAGAATACAAAAAATTAAAAATAGATGAAAAACATTATGTGATGATAAAAACAATTTGACAAAATATCTATTATATTAATAAAAAAACTTAACAAAGATAAAAATTTAATATACAACAGTATATTAGATGTTGAATATAAAAGAAAAATCTTTTATGGAAAGACCTTTTATGAATATTATAACTATAATATATATTTTTTAATTGATTTTAAAAATTTATTTAAAATTAGATTCAAAAATAATAATAAAAAAAAAATAAATAAGATAAAATCATTAAATAAATTTTATAATTTTAACATTTGAATTTTTTCAACTTTAGTATAATATACTTTGTTATGTAATTTAAATAATTTTTATTTATTAACTTACAAGTTCTTTTTATTTTAAAATAAATAAAAACATACTATAAATACATTTATAATATATAATAAAAGGATTAAACTGATATTTAAAGCATTTTTATTATTTTTATTTTAGTTTTTATTAATTTTAAATTTATTTCTATAAAAATATTTTATATGATTTTTGTATATATTTAAATATTTATAACTAAAATTTTTTTTAATACATAATAATAATTATTAAATATAGAATACAAATATTATTTTTTATTTATAGAAAACACAAATAAACAATAAAAAACAGTATTAATAAAAACTGAAATTTTATATTTTTGTTAATAAACTTTTATTAAGTTTAAAAAATTTAAAAACACTGTCAAAGTTAAACTTATCTTAAATTTTAATTAAATATAAATTTGTTAAAAATTATAAACCAAATTTAGTACAATTTTAACATAAGATTTTTTTTTTAAATAAATAGCAATTCGAGAGAATTTATGTTATTTATTGATGGCGGTGAAAAGAATAAAAACTTTTAAAGTTTTGAAAAATAAAAAATAAAAGTTTAATAATAATTATTTTCTTTATAATGTATGAATAAATATTAAAAATGTTTAAAAATGTAATAGAAGAAAAAGATATAATAAGTCAAGATTAAAAATAAAATTCGATTAAATTTTATTTTGTGTGAAAATATGGTTATAAGGGAAAAAGATATTTGTTAATTGTAAAACAAAAACATATTAATCGTAAAAAAAAATTAATTTGAAAGCAAAAAGATGTAATAGAAAAGTTAAAATTAATAATAGAGAAATAGAGAACTCAATTAAGGAAGAGTTAATTGTAGCAACAGATGAATATTGTAAAAGACGCTTGATTAGACGCATATAGATTTTTCTATAAAATTTTTATTTTCTTCTTTTAAAGTAGTTTAATAATAATTAAATTTATAAAAATTATAAAAAAAATTTAATAAAAATTTTTGTAGTAAATTTGAATTATTTTGTTCAAAAAACAATCAAAAAAAAAATTATAAATTTTATTAAATATAATATTGTCACCTTTAAAATAAAGTTATCCTAAAATAAAGTTTACGACATTTTTGTTAATTGTAATTAGTTTCTGCATACTTAACATTAATAAATGTTAATAGATTATCTAAAAATAAAAAAAATAACAAAATTAATTATTAATTTATATGTTTCAAATAATTAGCATTTAAGTTAAAATATATATAGATTATATTGAGTAATGTATAGCACCGGTCACAAACAATAATTAATTAGCATTGTGTGTATAAATGTATTACAAGATAAAGAATTGTAATATAACAAAAAAAAAACGTTTGATATATTTCAATTAATTATATTTATCTAAAAATTTAAGCTAGTTTTATAATAAAAATATTATTATAATAAAAAATACAAAATTATTAATAGTATTTAAAGTATTTTATAAAAAAATAAAAAAAGCAAATTGTACTTAATCGCTAAATTATTATAAATAAAACACAAACAATAACATTTTTTTTTAGTCTATTTGATAAAATTTAAAACATTTTGAATTTTTTATTTTTAAAACATTTTAAATTTTTTAGTTTTAAAACAAAAATTTTTTTAAAATTATAATATACTTACATTATATTATCAATTGCATTAGATAAAATAAAAATATAGAAAATATAAAAAACAAAGTTTAAAAAATAATAGAAAATTAGACTTAAAACTTCAGGTTTAAATAAAAAATAAAAATTAAGAATTTTAAATAAAATAAAATAGTTCTTTAAATCAATGAACAAAAATCTATTAATGTAATATAATTAAAGAAATAAAAAAATTCATCATTATATTAATGGAAAAATAAAATAAAGTAAAATAAATAAGAATAATAATAAAACTATTTTATTATATATAAATTTTAGTTTATATTATATTATTATATTTTTAAATCTACTATAATTTTAAAAATATTTGAAAAATGAAATATGAATATAAAGGGCGGATTAAGTGCAATATAAATTTGTAAATGTTTAAACAATAACAAGTCTTTCAATATATTTCTCCACATATATTATGACACAATTAAATACTTATAAAATTGCACCATAATGCATTAGTATATAAATGATATAAATGCACCTTCAATACACAAGATCTAAAAATGTAAATACAAAAACATCTTTTATTTGATCTTATTATCTGCTCTGAAACAATAGCTCTTACAATTTGGGATCTTAATAGTGTTTACAAAGTTATTATTAACATAGATGACATATTGATAAGTTTATTCATATATTGAATGATAGTAATCCTAATAAAGTTAACTTTAAAGATCTTTCTATGACAAAATCCAAGACAAATCAGAATTTAATCATTTGCAACAAATTTTTTAGAAATTATTACATAAATGCGGTCATAATGATCTTTGATTTTTAATAGTTCTCATTTATCTTATCTAAAAAATTTTATTTTCAGAAATAAGGTGTTAGAAGATGATTTTTTGACTCATTTTAAAAAGTTAAAATAGATAGTGTAGAAAGACAATATAGAATGTTTAAATATGATTAAGACGCTTGAACGTCTGGCAAATAGTTAAAGATTTCATATAATCTCATCATTTATTCGCATTCTTGGCTAAAAGAATCTTTTTTTTAAATTTTCTAATATGTGTCACAAATATTGGTATGTTCTATTAATTATGGGTTATCATGATCATTGTAAAAAACTCCCTGAATTATATGGAATTTAGACTTAAATGATATTAGCCGATTGGCAATACCAACCATCCGATACGTATCATAAATATGTGATGACACGGTTAAAATTTTTTTTTAAAAAAACATAAGCATCAAGTAAGGTTTTACCGTTCTGGTGTTTGACCATAAAAGATAACAAGGCTAAAATACATCTACTGTTTTTCAAGACGACCACAAGGCTCTTTTATCTGCAACAGAAAAACCAAAGCTTGAGGATCAGTGTAAACTGTAAACGTCAAAATTTAAATGTACTAAATAAAGTATTTGACACTCTTAATAACAACAAGACACTCCTCCTTTTACATTTTTAAAGTTTTCTTTGAAAGCTGATAAAAACTTTTCTTTAGTCTTCCCAAATACATCTAATTTTATAACTTAAGTATGAAACGTACAATTTATGTACGGTTTACTCAAAAAACTATACAAGTAGATGATTTTGAAATCATCAAACTGAGCACTCATAACATGACAATTCTCGTAAATATCGAGCCTAGTCTTACTACTTTCAAACTTCCTATAAAACAATCTTACGTTTATTTTGAATTATTTATTAAGTGAGTTTAGCATAGAAAAAATTTGCTCACTTATTTTTCTTATAGTCATAGAAAAATTGGTCGTACTCTTTTTTAAATACCGCAAATTTAACGGCTGTGGCTAATTTACTACGTAAGTCTGCAATATTAAATTTGATTTGAGTTTAATAAATAAACATATATTTGAACTTATATATTATAAAATTCAACTTGGCTTGTTTTAGACTTACACAAAGTTTCAAAAAAATAATTGAAAAAATAGTTTTGGAAATGTGCACTATTTTATATTCCAAAAAACTGGAATTTTAAATTCTAATTCTTATTATTATTTGTAAGGGGTTCAAAAATCTAAATATTTAGCTTTGAACAAAAAAAATTTTTTTTTATTTAAACAGTTTAAAAGCAGTTGATTTGTCAATTGATATAAGACAACTTATAATAAGATACTTTAAAGTTCAGTTTTACAAACACAAATAATTACTTAAATAACTCGTAAAAATACGAGATTTCAACAACAATCAATATAATAAATCACATATGGAAAAAAAACTCAAATGTTTTAACAGAAAATAAGCGTAATCAGCGCAAATCTTACTCACCCGTTTTTAAGTGAGTTTCAGATGAGGTTCACATGACAAGGTATTAACTTTTATGAATTTGAATTTGATAAAGATACATAACAATAGAGGAAAAATTAAATTAGATTAAAAATTAAAATTTAAGTTTTAGTAGTAAGCAATGATACATTATCAAACATTCAAAACTGGAAGAATAATAGTTAAAAAAAAAAATAGCAAAAAATTATAAATCAAGAACTAAGTATAAAAATAATATTTAAATATTAATAATAATACCACAAGATTGCATCATTTGCAAAAAAAGTATATAATATTAAGTTCCACCTTAATGTATTATAGATTAAGAGTAAGATTGTTAATTAAAAAAAAAACAGTATTTTTATATGATGTTGCTAAAAAAAAATTATATACAGTTTTAAACATGATATTGGATGATATTAGTTTTAGAAAGTCAAGGGCTGAAAGATGCAGGTTTTTCAAAAAAGATAGCTATGGTAATGTCAAATGTTTTTTGATTTATTTAAGATAATGAGCTAGAAAAAGATATTTTATATAAAGAAACGGCTAACTTACTTTTTAGTTTAAAAAGCTAAGTCTAACATAATTTTTGTTGTGTTTAGATTAAAGGTATAACTCTTATAGTTTAACAAAAATTGTATAACATTGCAAATAAAACATTGCCTTATTTGTTAAATAGTAAAGAGTAATGAATTAAATATGACAGAGCCAAAGGATTAACATTAGTGACTTATTTAAAAAAATTAACAATAAAAATACTATATCAACTTGAAGATTACAAGATCTAATTCACAATTCATTTTTACAAATTTATTTACTAATGCAGAATATGTGGAAATGTCATGTATTGTTAACAATGAATTATAAATAAGAAAATTGTAACATAATAAAAAAAAACACGGCAACTATATTTTAGACTGATAGTTAAGGTTTAACTAAGGTTAGAGGTTTATTAGATGGTCATAAAGTTTAAACATTTATTAGTAAAGTATCATTCATTAACAGAAAAATTTTTTTTAGTCAAATAATACAAATAATACTAAATAATAGTATGCAGCCTTTTTTAAATTTTTTGTTTAGATTTTAATATAAGATGTTAAAATATTTAGTAAAGTCAAAGTCATTGTTTTATTGTATCAAATTAAAGTTGTGTAATATTGTATTGACTAATATAACAGATGAAAAAAATTTACATTTATTTTGTTTATTTTACTAAATCAAGTTTATAAAAATGAAAACTTGTTAATTATAATTCTGAATACTGCAATAATGTACGTGTTTATTTATTTTTATAAAATAAAAAACATTAAAAATTATAATAAAATTAAATGTTTTAAATTTCTTTAATTTTGAGTAATTATAAAATATTATAAAAATTATTACAAATTTTTATATTAAGTAAATTTAAATTTGCAACAAGTTATTTTTATTCATTTTTTATAATTTATTTAATTTATAACTAATAATTAATTTTTATATATTTTTTTTAAAATATTTTGATTTTACATATTTTGTGTATAATGGAATTTAGTATTAAAAAATTTTTTTAATTATGTTAAAGTTTGTGATTCACTTAACATTTTTATTATGGATTTATTATGGGTGCAAGCTTCCCATAATAATGGGTAATTATTACGTACATGAGCAATGCAGTGTTTTATCTTTGAATATAAAAAACAATTGTAATCTGATTGATATTCACCAGTTAAGTTTTAAATTCATTGCCTGTAATATTTTTATTAATATAAACTTTCATGTCTATTTAACTTCTAATCTCTTACTTTGCTTTGTTTCTCTCTAAAGTTGATCTTTCTTAAGTAGTCCAAAACTCCGACCAACGGTAACTCTTGTGCCCACTTTAAGTTAGTTCTGATCCTAACAAATTAAATTATTTTTTAACTTTTTGGCAATGACCTTACTCTTGACACACATTTAATCAATATATATAATTTTTATATTTTAATTTGTTAAATTGTTCTTGAGTTTAATTTTATTTTTAATTTTTTTTTGTTTTTAAAAACATTTTATTATGTTAAAATTTTTTCCAAAAATAAAATAAGTTATTATGTAGTAAATTCGAATGAAGATGTCTTATGCATAAGATATTAATTTCTAACTGAATGCCGAATTTACTTCGAAGACCTGATGCTAACATGAAATGTGTTACCATAACTAAGGTTTCCTTACTTTGCAAACACTAGTTACTCATAACTTGTGAGTACAAAGTAAGTGAGCGGCTTTAAGCCAAGAGTTACATGAGTAACTTGTCGTGGTATGCTATGACCACGATGGATAATATGTTGTAAGACTTTCTTTTGTTAAGAGATATCCAGATATATATCACTCTCAATCTGTTAAATTGGCGTAAAGCAACTATTTCTCTTGTAAAATCTTTGTTAAAATAAAGTACGGTATAAACCGTCTATCTTGGTCCTTATTTTTGTTCTCAAGTTAAGTATCATACTACAATTATCATTTTTTTAACATTATAGATTTTTTATAAATTAATTTTATAAATGGTTTTTCTTGTTCTAATTTACAAATTTTAATATATAATTATTCAACTTGTGGATATGTCTCAATTATCTTATGTTGAGAAATAACATGTTAAACCATGTGGTTAGAAACAGTTTTTCTTGATACCCAGAATTGTGACTGATTAATTTATTCATTGTGATTCTTTGTAAAAATGTAAACTATAACCTGTAGCAAGAACAGAGAGTAATCAGTGATACCTCGTATTAGCGTGTAGCGTGTTAAGTAATTTTTCTCAAGTTTTAAGCAATGTATGCAGAAAAGCAAATAAACGAACAGGTTATGGGCCCAGCACCTAAGTCCAAGTTAACAAAATTTACTGAAGGTAAATTGAGATTTACTTCAGCCCAAATAGTTAGACCTAACTTCCAAAAATTAACTAACCAAAATTGGGAAAATTGGAAGGTGGAAATGATAGACAGACTTGCTTCGATGAGGCTATTGGATTTAATTGATACCAAATACGACCCTGAGTCTTACAGGGACAGTTCTGAATGGAAACTTATAAATCAAGACGCAATAGCCGAGATAAGAATGAATGTGCAGGACTCAGTTGTAAGACAAAAGATTACCGACGTAAAAACCGCTGAAGAGGCCTGGAGTGAAATCTGTAACCATTTTGAAGGAAAGGGCTTGAGAAGAGTTCTAAATGCTTGGATGGATATATTGAGCTTGAGATCAAAGAACGAGACGGATACACATGTTATAGTTTCTACAGTTGTGAAAAACTGTAAGATAATAGAAGATGCGGGAGGATTTGGATCGGTAGATGAAATTAGGATAGCAATGATTTTGATGTTCCTACCGAGCAAATTTGGACAATTTGTTACAAATGTGTGTGCTAGCCCGTCGATTTCACTCAGTGATTTAACAAATCAACTGTTCGTTTATATTCTTTTGTACAGACATTGTTTTACACTTGAGAAAAATTACTTAACTTGCCACACGCTAATACGAGGTATAACTGCTATCCTCTCTGCTCTTGTTATAATCTATATATTACACTTTCATAAAGAGCTACAATGACTAAATTAATCAGTCACAATTCTGGGTATAAAGAAACACTGTTTCTAACCACATGGTTTAACATGTTATTTCTCAACACTCTGCTCCAGAATCGTGCCTTATTCATACAATAGAATCCTTCTCAATAATAAAAATAATCCAATCGAAAGTGGCTTAGTTAATATATCCGCGATCATTTCCTTCGATGACAAATGGCTAAGTGCGATCTTTCTAATTCTTATCTCTTCCTGTGTGTATGCCAGTCTCATTCGGTAGTGCCTACTTTTCACCTGTGTACTACCGTTTAGTATTGATTCGATCGCTGCTTGATTATCATTATAGATAACGGTGTTAACCATTATTCCATCCTCCAGATCACTCACAATGTCTCTGACATAATTCACGTCAATTAACACGGAGCGCACTGCAGTCACCTCTGCCTCACAGGTCGATTGTGCCACGGTAGATTGTTTTCTACTAAACCATCCTACCAGGCTGTCACCATAAAATATCACGGCTCCTGACGTGGACATAGATGTTTTCAGGTCTCCGGCAAGATCAGCATCCGCATAAGCCTTGATCTCAGACCCTTTGCCACTGTATAATATCTTTAACTTTAAAGTTGATTTAAGATATCTTACTACTCGTTTTGCTCTTATCAAAACACTGTCCACTGACGAGATTATAAATGGTCTCACCTTCTCCCTCCTACCTGGCACATGTGTTGGTTTAAATGACAATGACTTTAGATTGGCGTTAGGGTATTGTTCTTTGAATTTCCTTAACTCTCCCTTGTTAAGGTAAACATGTCCAGTCGGGTGAGCATTTTCATTCGGATTTTCAGAATTTTCTGTATTATCTGGTTCTATATTCTGTTGGTCTCCATCCTGATTCGATTCCTCTAAATCTAACGTTTCACTAGGTTCTATGCAATGATCACTGTTATTTCGGTCCAACTCTTTCTGTGCCACATTTCCATTCAGGATCACGGGGTGTTCCAAATTTTCTTCAGGCTGTTGTTCAATTTCACCAATCACCCTCTTTCCATCTGAAAATATAACATCTCGAGACACTATCATCTTCTTTATGCTTGGGATGTAAATGCTATACGCTCTATGATCTTCTGGGTATCCCAAAAAAATACCTTTCACTCCTGAACAGTCAAATGTTTTTCTCGCTGGATCAGGAATTTTAGCTACTACCAAGTCACCAAACTTGTGGATTTTATTTAAGTTAACTTCCTTTGATGTCAAAATTTCTATGGGTATTTGACCCTTTAAGGCACTACTCGGCACTCTATTTCTAATGTAGCCAGCCATCTCGATTGCATATGGCCAAAACTTGTCCACCAACTTTGCCTCTTTCATCAACGATCTCGCCATCTCTTCGAGCGTCCTATTCATACGTTCGGCAACTCCATTCTGTTGAGGGGTGTGTGGTGTAGTAAATTGTCTAACAATTCCCTTCTCCTCAGTCAGATCTCTAAATTCCTGGTTTTTGAAATCTGTGCCATTGTCTGATCTTATGGACTTAATTCTTCTATCATATTGTCTTTCTACTTTGCACATAAATTTTCTAAAACATGATATCACCTCTGACTTAGATTTTAACAAATATATCCAAACATATCTTGAGTAATCATCAATAAATGTCAGGAAATATTGCACTCCCAGTACATTTGGTATTCGGATGATTCCACTCAAGTCTGTATGAACAATTTCAAGAGGCAATTTTGATCTTCTGTTTGAACTGTGAAATGGTGGTCTATTGATCTTGGCTAAACCACAAATTTCACAAAAAATGTTTTTAGGTTTTATATCACTAATTCCCAATTTATTTGACAGTAAACTTAGGTCTTTGAAATTCAAATGACCCAGTATTCTATGCCACCTTATCCACTGATCACCGTTGTTCACTGCACTGACACTATTGATTACCTCATCACTATTAACTTCGATTATTCTAAACATATTATTTTCTCTTTTTAATTTCAAAACCATGATACTGTTCTTATATACTGCTCCACCTTTACCATGCAATTTTATCACATAACCACCCTGGGTCAATTTAGATGCTGAAACAAAACTTGCCTTTAAATCTGGCGAACACAAAACACTGGTAAGGGTTAAAACTCTGTCACTTATGCTATTTATTTTGCATTGGCCTGCTCCTATCACCTCCAGCTCATTACCATCTGGGCCAACTAGAGTCTGTGCTATTTATCACTTATGCTATTTATTTTGCATTGGCCTGCTCCTATCACCTCCAGCTCATTACCATCTGGGCCAACTAGAGTCCTATCGACCTGCATCAGTTGATTTGTTAAATCACTGAGTGAAATCGACGGGCTAGCACACACATTTGTAACAAATTGTCCAAACTTGCTCGGTAGGAACATCAAAATCATTGCTACTCTAATTTCATCTACCGATCCAAATCCTCCCGCATCTTCTATTATCTTACAGTTTTTCACAACTGTAGAAACTATAACATGTGTGTCCGTCTCGTTCTTTGATCTCAAGCTCAATATATCCATCCAAGCATTTAGAACTCTTCTCAAGCCCTTTCCTTCAAAATGATTACAGATCTCACTCCAGGCCTCTTCAGCAGTTTTTACGTCGGTGATCTTTTGTCTTACAACTGAGTCCTGCACATTCATTCTTATCTCGGCTATTGCGTCTTGATTTATAAGTTTCCATTCAGAACTGTCCCTGTAAGACTCAGGGTCGTATTTAGTATCAATTAAATCCAATAGTCTCATTGAAGCAAGTCTGTCTATCATTTCCACCTTCCAATTTTCCCAATTTTGGTTGGTTAATTTTTGGAAGTTAGGTCTAACTATTTGGGCTGAAGTAAATCTCAATTTACCCTCAGTAAATTTTGTTAACTTGGATTTGGGTGCTGGGCCCATAACCTGTTCGTTTATATTCTTTTGTACAGACATTGTTTTACACTTGAGAAAAATTACTTAACTTGCCACACGCTAATACGAGGTATAACTGCTATCCTCTCTGCTCTTGTTACAATCTATATATTACACTTTCATAAAGAGCTACAATGACTAAATTAATCAGTCACAATTCTGGGTATAAAGAAACACTGTTTCTAACCACATGGTTTAACATGTTATTTCTCAACATCAACTGATGCAGGTCGATAGGACTATGAGTTTTGCGACACCAGACGATAACATGTTAGTGGCCTCAATGAGAAAGAGAGATGATAGGAACAGCGGAAATAAATATGAAAGACCGGAGATAAGATGCTTTGTGTGTGGTGGTTTGGGCCATAAGTCCATGCAGTGTCGAAAAAGAAAGGATAAGTTAAACGAACATCTTAATATTTTTATCTAATAAAAATTTATTATTGTATGATTTTTTTATTAATAAAAAAAATTATAAAAATTTTATTTATAAATATTGTGTCAACTAATTTTGTAATTATAATAAAACGTAATTTTTTAAATTATGTATTAAATTAAATTGGATTTTAATTATGCTTTTCAAACTAATATTTTTATTATAGTTTTAACTATTATTATTATTGGAGGTTTACCTCTCCTTGAAACAGATGGCGTGTCCCCATTCTTCTAAGAGTGAAATGGAGAAGAGTCTTTAGTGATTCGCATCTCTGATGAGAGTTATCATCAGAGTGCTGAGAAACAAAGTTCGAATGATTAGACCTTGGGCCTAGAGAATCTGTATTAGAAGTGAACAAGCCCGAAGCAAAATCATCTGGGAAAGCAAAGTGACAGAAGGAGTCCGATTAGAATTCAGAGAATTATTAGGCTATGAAGAAAGATCAATAGTCTTAATAAAGGGATAGAGTCAAGATCATAACCCTCAAAGAAAAGCGAGCCAAATCTAATAATCGAAGAAACTACCGCAATTTTAAAGTTGTTGGAATTAGCTACTCAAAAATGGTGATCAGTGTTTTAATAGCCAGTGAAAATCGCAGCTTGACCACAAGAATCAAACTTTAATCTCTTGTTAGATGGAATAGTGGTAAAGTATTGCCGATAGAAGCAGAACAAGTAGATGAGCGAGGTCTAAAGGAAGATCTAACAATTTTGTCCAACATGCAGGCAGAGCAGATGGTAGAGGAGGAGTCAGAAATTTCTCTAACCACAGCATTAGTTTTAAAGGTGTTAATGATTGCTTGGTTATTAACTTGGTCAAGAGCCAAGCGCAAATCAGAAAAGGGTCTAGAGTTATCAGCAGACCTGGAGATTAATGATAATTTGTAGAGATTGATGTTAGATTTAGAAAATAAATCTTATTTAAGGTTTAAACCCGAAATAATACCAACCTATTTAGCGATAATCTAGATATCGAATCCCTTTTCTTGCAAAGTACCAAAAAAGATGAGGTTAAAGCCTGAACTTAAATTTAAGTTGGGGATTATAAAGTACATCAGAAATGTTAACTCTAACCCATTCTATTGCATTGATGGCATTCAAAGAGAAAGTTCCGATCTGTTTTATAATAACGAGTTGTTTGTGAGCGACTGAAAATTAAATTAGTTTTTCGAGAAAATCAATTTCCGAGAAGAGTGATTTATCAAAGCATAGCGTGCTGAGTTACATCACAGTCAAAAATCCAATCGGAAATAGGCCTGGAGAAGATAGAGCAAATGTTGATGGATCTGAATGTAAGATTGGCAATGGATGAGCTAAAGTGGGCTTAGAAGGTTAGATGTTGATTTAGAAGAATTGTTTAAGTTTAAGACATAATCTTTTTAAATTAAAAAACCCGTGATTTGAGAATATCATTGTTAACCGTAGGTTTAAAGTTTTTAAAAAAATCCCAACCTCTCTTAAAGTTGGTGGATTAGAAGTAGATAAAAAGAAACCAAAAGTATCCTCAAGAAACTTGTATCTTAAGGGAAAAAATCTCAAAACTCTTCTGATTATTAGGGAGTTAGAAAGTACAATTTTTAAATCACAAAGTTTGTCCAAAATAAGATTTTACTTTTGGAAGAAATCAAAAGGAGTCATATGATCCGGCTAAGTAAGTTCCTCAAGTTTACATTCTAATAGTCGGAAGAGGCAGTTATAAACTCAGATTTCATTCTTTCAATTGTCTCCATGATTGAAAAAGCAGTAGTGTAGGAAACGATGAAATTAGCATCTTTTTTGGACAAAGTGCGAAGAATAAAGTTATACCTAAACTAGCCATAGCATCAAGAGTGGTCTGCTTTGCTGAGTAGACTTGTAGATAAGAGTAGGCTAAATTGTAGATCTAAGAAGGAAAGAAACAAAAAGAGAAGCAACAGAAAAAAATTAGACAGATAAGATAAAGTGGTTTGAGTAGAAGACGAAACTTTACGAAGTTTAAAAAGACAATGAGAAAAGATTTAATTTGAGATAATAAAGAAAGAACAGGAAGCGCATTAAAAGTGTGTAGGGAAAATAACCTGTTGAAGTTATAATAAAGAATGATCAAACGACAGAGTAGCAGAGCTAACTTAAAGTAGTTACCGTTGGTTAGGTTTTTGAAGCACATAAGTGAGATCAAATTTAAGATAAAGCAAAAGACCAGAAATTAAATAAACATAAAAGTTTACATGAATAAAAATATTACAAATAATGAATTTAAAACTTAACTGGTGAATATTAACCAGATTACAATTGTTTTTATAACCAAAGACAAAACACCGCACTGCTTATGTGTTTAGGGAAACCTTTATTATGGGAAGCTTTTATTCATATGTCAAGAATGAGATGATTGTTTTAGTAGGAGAGTACATAAGAATGTTGGGTGGATCACAAACCTCAACAATTATATATAAAAATATATATTATAAAAAATATATTATAATTTAAACTAAATAAAAAATTAAAAAATATTAAAGAAGGCAAATTAAAAATATTTTAAATTTAAAAAAAGAAAAATTGAAAAAAAAGCAAACTAAAAAAAATTAAATTAAATTAAAAATTAAATATTTTCGTAAGAAGCATATAAATTTGAAATCATTATTTATTAAATTTATTTTTTCAAAAGTCAATAACATTAATATTATTTGATAGTATATAAGGTAAAACTTAAAAAAAAATAAATAAAAAAAAACAGAATAAAGAAATAAAATAATTTGAATTAATTAATATAGAAAACAAATTTTAATTCTAAAAAGTTTCATTTTTAATTAAATAGTGAATTTGATAATTTTATGTAAAAAGATTTAACATAAAAATTTATACAACTATAATATAGATTATATCTATAAATTTTTGTTTTTTAGTTTATATCAAATTTATATTAAAAGTATAATATATAGTATAATATAGTATATATAGTATAATATTACTGTGTTTTTTTTTTATTAAATAAATTAAATTATTTTATTGTAACATGAAAATTAAAATTTAATTTTAATCAAAATTATATTTTTTTAAGAAAATTTTACGTGAAAATATAATATATTAATTAAATATTTTTTATATATAATTAATAAAAAAAAATTGATTTAGAACAGAAAACTATCATTAGCCCCTAAAACTTAAGTAAAGCCCTAACGTATCTAAATGCCAAGATGACAGTAAAGAATAGAAGGGGTGCAAGTACTGCAGACCTTACTCTGTAATCCTAAGACCTTGTAAACCTGTCATAAAGCAAATAGAGAACTCGCTGAAGAGATCAGGAAAGACATGTTGACGTCACTTAAGATATCTAAAGTAATAGTAGGTGTAAACCTGATGAAAGTCTCCGTAAACCTATTACAACATTAAAGGGGGGCAAAGATAGAAGTGTAACTATCGGTCATTAACTATAGTCAAATTCCCTGATACTCTTTTGTAGACTCTAAAAAGGTTAAGCGGCGTGTTAGTAGCTGTAATACTAAGAAAGCTCTTGAAAGGAAAACAGAGAGTTTTCAAAAGGCAGTAAAATTTACGTTCAAGTAGCAAAAAAAAACATTAGTGTGCTTAACAATTTCGTTCTAATAAATAAAAGGGATAAAACCCTCCTCCTCGTTTTCTTAAAATTTTTTATCAAAGTTAAGTATCTGCAAAAAAATTAAATATTTGCATTATTTAAACAAAATTAAGAAATTTTTGGCATTATAAATATTGACTATGAAAACATTAATTTTATTTATATATTAAAAATTTTAATGTTAAATAAAATCTTAAAAAATTTATTTAATTATAAAGATCTTTTATAGTTATTTTTTTTAAAAATATATAACTTATTAAATACAAAATTTAATTAAGTCGTATTATAAAAATTAAGATTTTAAAATATTATTTATATTAGAATTCTTGCTTTTAAATATAATAAAAATTGAATTAATTCTAGCTGATATATGATACGTTAACGATTAAAAACCTTCGAAAGCAACGATTTATAGAATATGTGATTGATGAAAATATTCAAATTTGTTTTTAAATATGGATTAGAGATGATAACAAAATTAGTTTCACAAATCAATTTGTAAAAAGATAAGAAAATAATATTTTTCAAATCCTAACCAAAATTTTATAAATAAAATTAAAACTAATAGATTATGTTTGAAACTTTAAAATAAAATTATTTCATGTAAAGTAAAATAAGGAAAATAAACAAAAAAAAATATTAAAAGGGCACAACAACAAAATAGGTTATTAATCTGTTTCTTTGAGCAAAATGTCCATATTATTTTTTTTTGTTTTAAACATTGTAAAGCTACATATTTTGCTCAAAAAAATATATTTAAAAAAAATAAATAAAAAGATTAAAACTTTTTTAAATGTCATTAATATTTTTTTTAAGCTCGTTTAGAGGTACAAAACAATATATTTATTACAAGTATTTTTTTTTTTAAATTAAAGCATCTTTTATTATGTATTTATCCATTTGGTAAAAAATTGTTTAAAGTATTGTGTTTAATTGAAACTTAATTATAGAATTTTTAAAAATTAAATTTGATTATTAAAAATTTACTCACAATAGCAATAAAAAAAGGTTATAAAATTATATAATTTTACACTAAAAGTTGAATATCATATTGTAAATTTTAAAAACATTTTGAATAAAATAAAAAAAAACAAAAAAAAAAAAATCAAGTTAATTGTGCAATAAGCAAAATATTAACATAGATCATTGAAAAGTAAAATCACAGAAAAATCTAACTTTTAATAAACTCTGTACAAAAATTAAAAAAAAATAAAAAGAAAGAATGTCGCAGTAAGAAAAAAAAAAGTTTTTCTACAAATAAAACTGTGAGAAATTTTTATAAAATATACTTATTATACAAAAATAACTTTCATAACAAAATTTATGAATTTGCATTTAGTATTTAAAAAAAACTAAAATTTGATAATTCAATAAAGAATTGAAATAATAGTTAAACTTAATACTTAAATAATTTGTAATAATTTAAGTTGCTTTTTAAACGACTAAGTGCTCATATCAAAGTAAAATTTATTATTAATTAAATTTATATATAAATGTAAAAACTTCAAAAAAAATTTTAATATTCTTAATTTTTAAGATTTTAAAATATTTTTCAAATTAATTTAAATTTTTTTTTTTCATATTTTAATATAATATTATTTGACAACATTTTGATAACAAAATTTTTTTTTACTAATTTTATTAATTTCAATAATTATTTTTGTTTTTTTAAATTTTTAATTTTTTTTTTAAACTTAAGCAACAAGATTAATTAATAAATAAATAACTTTAAGATTATAATTTTTATAATTTAATGTGAATATTAATTTAAAATTAAAATAAATGCATTTTTTTTTTTTTGTTAACAATTTTGTAATTATAGTTTAATATTTTATTAAGATAATATAACATATATTAAATTATAATAATTTAATTAATTATTTGTTCTAAATTAATATTAATGTTAATTTTAAAATATATATAATCTTTACCATATTTTTTTTATCAATTTTTTAAAGAAAAAATTTTTTTTTGTAAAGAAAAAAAAAATTATATTTTTATCAACTATATCTTTATATATTATTAATTATTCGCAAATATAAAAATAATAAATTTTTTTTTATGTAAAAATTAAAATTTTAAATTAAATTTTATTTTATTTTTCATCTAAAAAATCTTTATTTAAAGTTTTAGCAGATCATAATTTATTTTACCATAAAGATTTGAATAATAATTTATTAATTTATCATTTTTAAAACTATTTGTTAAACCTAAACTTAAGTGTTATAAGTTAGACTTTTGATTATGAAGTTAAATAGCCATATCTTATAATGTCCTTATAACTTCAAATTCACAAAGACTTAGTTTTATCCTTTTATTATAAAAATTATGACATTATTATACCATCATAAACTTAAGTAGGTTAATCTCCATAAATTAAATCTAGCTATAATATACATATCTCAAGCATATATCATAATTAGTGTTTACCGACTACCAAGATTTGCTTTATTAACTTTAGGTTTAAAAAGTCGAAAACTCTCGACTTTTTACGTGGTATTTTGACAGTCATGTTTGACTTATTTTATCACTCAAAATTAAATTAATCACAAATTATATTTCCTAGTTTTTTTTTAATTAAATTTGTTAAGTAGTGGATTTAAAATAAAAAAATATTTAAAAACAGAGTACTCCCGAGTTTATGCTTTCTTAAAAATAAAAACATAAAGCAGGGTTAAGACTTAATGAGTAACTCTGTTAAGTTTTCAGATTAAAATTAAGGATTTAATTCTCCGTTATCTTATAGTAAGGTAAAAAACAGAGTTATGTTCTTATTATCTAAGATAAAGATTTTGGTTGGACCACAATGAGAAAGATTAAAGTTCTTGACGGCATAAAGTAATAAAGATTTGATATCCCCTAATGGCCTTAAAGACAATTATTTTAAAATTAAAAAATTTAAAAGTTTTTTTATAGAATACTTTTTAATAAAAATATAATATAATTTAATTTAAATAATGGCTGACAATAAAATTAATAAAATTTTAAGATTGTGTTTTATGATAAATTTTCAAAAGTTTAAAAAAAAGTTAAATCATAAATTAAATTATTTTTTTGTATGAAATAAAATTTGCCAAAAAAATTGATTGCATGTGTGCTTCAATATATAATAATATTTTTTTATACTAAAAAAATAAAAATAATTTTATTTATTTATATAAAAAAATTGTTTTTTAAACCTAATATTAGTGATAACAATAATTATTTTTAATAAATAGCCAATAAAGCGTTTAAATTTTTATGCATAAACATTAGATTTGATATAAAAAAATAATTTAATTATAAATTATTAATTATATAAAACTTTAATATTTTATTACTTGTATCTATATTTTAATATGTAATCGAATAATTTAATAAAAAATAATTAAATTAGAAAAAAAAATATTTTGAAAATTTAAAAAAAAAAACAAAATATAATAATTATAACATTTTTATAAAGTAAAAATCAAACATTTAACGAACGAAAAAAAGGTGCAAAAAAGATGCAAAAACAAATAATTTAAGAGATAAATGGAAATGTGCTTTAGATATTTTAAGCCAAAATAGTTAGAATAAAACACACAAATAGAAAAAAGTATTGATGAACTTTATTTAATAATAAACTAATGAACATGCATCAATAGAACAAGTGATTAAGTGAATTTATACATTTTAACTCTAATGCTTAATCTAATGAAGCTTTTTGCATTTTCTTTTTTGAAAAAATTTGTATTTTCTTAAATATAAATGTATAACTGTAAATGTAAATGCCGTAGGCATAGAATACACTTGTCATTCATGTATAATCAATTTTGAAACCAAAAAATTTTTTCAATTTACAAATTAGCATTACATTCACGTTCATAGAGTTCATTTATTGATCAAATTAAAATACTTCAAAAAATAAACTCTTTTCATTGACAATGGATTGCTACTTAATTTACAAATGGATTAAAAAAAAATTTAATTAAATTTTTGATTTAAAAATTAAAATAATTTTTTTTAATTAAAATTAAAACTCATATGTTATTCAAATTTTAATTTCAAATAAAAAAAATGTTAATTTGAAAATAATATTACTACATATATTAAAAATTAATTTTAAAATACATAATTTTATATTTAAATAAAATTTAATTAAAATATTTAAAACAATAAAAAAATTTTATTAAAGTTTTTTTAATTTTATTTCTATTATTTACAAAGTATAAATAATATTAATAAATATTATATACAATAATTTTTATTTATTTTAACTTTTAACTTTAAATTAATTTAGTTTTGGAAATTAATAACTAAATAAGTTTAAACAAATTATATTTTTAAATATATTATCATAAAATTTTAAATTCAAATAATTTTTAAAACTAAATATTAATTTTTAATTTATTATTTTTTTTTTAATTAATGTTAATATTATTCAAATTTGAAAAAATAAAATAAAAGTATTTATTTATAAATTTATTTAATATTAAATAAATATTAATCCTTATTTGATATCTATAAATTTAGAAATCTATAACAAAATAGTACTATTTAACTATTATCATCAACTTAAATTCTATTTAATTTAAACAAATAAATATTAAATTTATGTTTAGACAATTAGTTTACAATTTTGAATTGAAAATTTTTTATTAAATTGACTAGTTTAGCATGACCACCTGTGCAGACATTTCTGCAGCTGTTGCTTTGATTTGCAATGAATATTTGATAATAAGCCGACATTTGAAATCCGGTTAAATATAAACTATGTGATCAAAATATTAGCGATTAGGATTCAGCTTGATCAGACCTATACGTGATGACTTAGCAAATTAATTTTGGTTTCTTTACTAGAAGTTTTTTTTGCATTTGACCGTTTACTAATTGTAGACCAGATTCGATGTTAAACGAATGTAAACTAAATTTACACAATGCCTTTGGGGCTTGGTCAAAGAAGCTTTTTGTTTTGCATCAGTTCATTTTCTGCGTGCCTTCGTTATTCTGTTACACATGGCTAGGCTTAGTAAATTGCCAAGAGAAATCAGTACAAACTGATGAAAACCAATGAAAATCTTCTTATCTTCTTTAATTTTTATTTTATTTTTTTTTTCTATTAGTATTTTATTGCTTATAATTTTGATTAATATTCAAAATTATTTAAAATGTCACTTGTGTTTTAGACGCCCATTTTAATGATTTTATTTTGCGAAGTTTGAAATAGTTAAAAAAATAAAATGTCAATCGAAAGTGCCTTTGGTAAAAAAAATATAGATAAAAAAAATTAAACTTTCAATATGCTATTGATGGATTTATTTTTTATCAATTTTAAAAAAACAAGAAAACATGTCAACGCGTAAAGAACCACAAACTAACTTTGTTGATAAGTAAATAAAAACGAAAAGAAAATTAACAAAAAAAATTGAGAAAATAAAAAATCACATTTTTGAGAAAATCTGATAAAATCTAAAAATGAGTGAAGATTTTCAGATTTTGAATTGATCAATGATCAGCTCAAATCAGCTAACCATGTGTTTGCAATTTTGTTATTGATTAGCATTTAACTTTAAAAATATCAACTTGTATCAAAATACAAGTGATTCAACATGTAAACATTGACTTTGTAGCAGTTGCTGCATTTGTTCTAATGTATTAAACAAACTGATGTTTATCCAATGCTTTTCACTCAGCAAGACTTTTACTTTTTATTTTTAAAACTTTTGTATTTTTAATTTGCATTTAAAATTTGATTTTTTCAACTATCTTTTTCCAAACAAATTTAGGAGTAAAACTTTCTTAAGCATGCATTATATACATTCGTTTTTTGCTTAATAATTCATGCACTTTTTTAACTTTAAATTTTTATTTATATTTTAATATACTTCAATCGATTTCAAATCCAGTTTAAATGTTTTAAAATAAATTGAAAAAAAAATTAAATAAAAAAATTTTATTCTGATTATGTCTGAAATGCAAATAGTGTAAAATGATTTATATATTGAACTTGTTTGTCAATTTTTATAAAAAAAATATATAAATAAAAAATATTAAAATAAGTAAACAAAATGAAAAATATTTAAATAAATAATTAATATATTTATTACTAAATTTTATTTTAAAAATTAATTGTATAACTAAATTATTTATAAATGATAATAGTTAACAAAAACTATTTTTAATATATTGAACGAAATCCTTTGTTAAATTAAATTTTAATTTATAATAAAAATTAAACAGTTTTTTGATTTTTTTTTTAAATATACTTTTATATAATTAGAATTTAAATTAATTTTTATACTCTAATTATATCATTAAAATTTATTAAATAATATGTAATTATTATTTTTCTAATACTACTATTAAAGCTTTATTTTAAATAAGTTATTATAATAACTATTTCTTAATTTTTTTTGTAATAAACAATTTTAAATTTAATTAAATATTTTAACAAGATATTTTATATTTAAAATTAAATTTAAATGCATTTTAATTTAAAATTTAATATATTATATTAAAGAGTATGGCTATATAGCAATTCTGAATGTTATATAGTGATATAATCTATTGAGATTCTAAATATCTTATACTTTAAGTGAAATTAGCTGTAGTTACTTAACAAAGTGTAAAGTTTAAGGTAATTCAGCTGTAATGTCTGGCATACAAACCTGACCTAGGACAACACTGTGAATTTCTGACTTTAGAGTAATAAGCTATAATTTTATGAGTGTAAATGCAACCTAAGATATAAATTAAGGAATAATAGCTATCTCACTTTAAAGTATGAATATTTTTTACACTAAACCAAGAGACAAAATTGAATTGCATCATGGTTGGAAATAAGTTTTAGAGGTAGGAAAGTGAGGTCGCCTCCTGTGTGATAGTAAGAAAAAAGCAGAGAAAACAAGGAGAATGTTGAGGATGATTATGATCGGACAGTTGAAGTCCAAACGGATTATTAGCAAGTTCTAGCAATTTGAAAATTAATCTAAAATTTCTCATCTTAATCTCAAGACAGTGATCATTCTATTTGTTGATTGTATTTAAAAAAATGTGTTCTGTAATCCCAACCGTTACAACTCCACAATCAAACAATCCTTCAATGATCAAGGAATCTCAACATATTATTATTAATTAAGAAATCTTTGACCTTGACAATTAAAAAAAACATAAATAATAACTTTACTATGTGTTAACACTTGAAAATAAAAATAACTACGTTTATATTATATATAATAATATAAAAAAATATATATATTTATTATTGGTGAAATTTCGAATATAAAATTTTATTAAATATTAAAATTAAGTAACAACATAAATTTTTTTATATTTATTGTTTATAAATTAATTATCATTTTCTATGTAAATAAAAAAATTAAATTAAATAATAATTAATTTAAATTTAAAAAAAAATAATATAATCATTTATTATAAATATTATCTTAATTTTTTTAAAAAGATTACTGCATTTTTAAAGAAATTGAGAATAAAAAAAATATACACTAATTAATTTTCTTTACATAAAACTTTAATAAAAACTTTAAAAAAAACAATTAATAAATTTTAGGTTTATTAAGTTTATAACCTAAACCTATTTTATTAAAAAAAATTTGATTATTTCTTAACATTAAACAAATATTTAGTTATTTTAAAACTAACATAAAGAAATTTTATTAAAAATATCAAATAAGTTAATTTAGTTTTAATTAGTATAATGTATATTTTAAGTTTTATGAAAGGAGAAAATTGTTGAGATGTATTAATTATTTTTACTCTAACTCTATATATTCTTTATTTTATCTATATATTTACCTATTGGAACAGATATAATTATATTGATTTTTGTATTTTGACTAATTGCTGCTAAGTATAAAGCATAAATTGAAAAGAATATGTAATATCAGATTAAAAACAATTAATAATTCTTAAAGATCTAAATTAATAAAAATAAAAAAATTTAATTTTAATTTTTTTTCTTAATATTAATATTTAAGTTTAAACTTTTTTATTTTAATTAACAAATTTTAATATTTTAACTATTATCAAATTTTTAATAATCTATAAATAATTTTTTTATAAATTAAGTGATATAATTTAAAATATAATATAACAAGATGATATAAAATAAAAATTTTGTTAATTTGATGAAAGATAAATTTTAATTATCTAAATTTTAAATAATATTTAAATATATAAAATAAAATTATACTTTAAAAAGTTAGTTTATTATATTCTAGATGGAACTAATATTTAAGCTAACTTTCTAAATTTATGCTGCTTACGAATACGGGTCGAATACTTTAATTTCGTAAATATTAAAATATCTCAATAATTTTAAACTAGTAATCAAAAAAGATTTAAGGAAATATTTATTTAATTTTTAAATGTTCTTTAAATTAAACACAATAACAAAAGTTTTTATATCAAATATCTACAAAATTTTTATAAAAAATAATTTAAAACTTAATTGTTTTTATTCTAAATTTTTATAAACGCAAAATGTATATCTAATGAATATTTAATTTATTATTATGAAACACTATTTTTTCAGGAAACAAAACTTGAAGCAAGTTTATATAAAATCTTAAGTTTAAAGTTGAAAACACCTCTATTAGAAGTAAGCTCATTCAAAAAATTTTAATCAGGTCAAATAGTGAGTTGTTATTTAAAAAACTATAATCATATTTTTTTTTCCATCCGACTTTTACTAAAAAAAAAATATTACTTTAATTAATTAATTATTTAGATATTAATTTTAATTTTTTAATTAAGAGTTAAAAAAATTAAATATATTTATTTTTTTCAAACTTATATTTTGATAAATTTTAGTTATAAATTGATAAATACTTAAAATCATTGTTAATAACTATTAAAATATAAATTTGAATAATTAATACATATTTTTATAAATTTTTTTTTTAATTTTTCAAAAAATTATCTACAAATTTTATTAAATTTTTTGATTATTTACAAGATAAAAAATAACAATTATCCATAGATATAAAGTTTTGTCAAATTTATTTATAAATATTTGAAAATAGCCATAATTGATTAATTGATTTATAACAATTACAAAAAAAGTAATAATATTTTTTTTTATTTAATTTAGGTATAATGATATGCACAAAAATTTTAACTCACGATTACTATTTTTTTTGATGTCCTAAATTAAAATTAACTAAATAGATAAATTTTACTAATATTGAAAAATTTGAATCATTTTAGTTTAAAAACATGTAATTTTTAAATCATTAGTTCAATTACTATAATAAAATTTGGATATCTGATTAGTTTTTTTGATAATTAAATATTTTTTATTGTTTGATAAAATTTATTTATAAATGATCTTATATTATTTTGGTATTTTTATCATTTTTTTGCTATATGTTAATTTTTTTTAATTTAGACAAATTAAAAAAAGTTAAATAGCACAATTAATTTAGATATTATTTATTATTATAAAATATTTAAAAATATATAATTAAAAAAAAATAGTTAAAAAATTGATATAAGTTTTGTTTAAATTTTAATTTGTATTAACTATTTTTTAGTATTTATTAATATTATAATTTTTTTAATTCCAAACAAATTTTATATATTTTTAATAATTAAAAATTTACTTAATTAGTTTTAATTTTTTTTATAAATTTTATTGAAATAAAATTTTTTTTTTTCAAACCGAAATTTGAATATTGCTAAATATTTTCTAACTTTATATAAAAAAATTTTAAAAATTAATTATTTAAAATTAAGATATTTAATATTTTTACCAAAATTGCTACCAATTAATACTACAACTAATACTATTATTACTACTACTACTAATATAATAATATAATAATATAACAATATAATAATATAATAATATAATAATATAATAATATAATAATATAATAATATAATAATATAATAATATAATAATATAATAATATAATAATATAATAATAAAATAATAATATAATAATATAATAATATAATAATATAATAATATAACAATATAATAATATAATAATATAATAATATAACAATATAATAATATAATAATATAATAATATAATAATATAATAATATAATAATATAATAATATAATAATATAATAATATAATAATATAATAATATAATAATATAATAATATAATAATATAATAATATAATAATATAATAATATAATAATATAATAATATAACAATATAATAATATAATAATATAATAATAATATATTTATTAATTACAATATACAATAATATAATAATAATATATTTATTAATTACAATATACAATAATATAATAATAATATATTTATTAATTACAATAATACAATTAGCTCAAGTGCAAAAAATAATTTAAATTTTTATTTATGGGGTTCTAAAGATATTCTCATTTCTGTCAATCAAGTTAGCATTTCACTTATAACTAACTTAAATATTTAATTTGTTCCGTCTAATGGAGATTTAAGAGATTGATATTTTCAACTTTTTTCATTATATTATATCGTGAGCATTGAAATTGTTTTTCAAAATTGATGAACGGATTCGTTTTTCTTGGCACAGACCTACACATAAATTAAATACCTGTATATTGAACTGTATATATATATGTATGGTTTTGAATTAATAAAATGAATGTAAGAAGAAGCAGTTTATGGATGAGACAGGCTTCATTCTCTTGTGGCCAGTGCAAAAAAGAATCAAATGAAACAACAGCAAAAATGAATAAATACTGAAAATCACCTGTAAAACCGGTAAATAAAATACCGTAACATTATTTATTTTTATTTTTTAAGTTTTAATTTTAGAATTTCAAGAGGCTGTTCTTTCTTTGCTTTTCATCCTCTTTTTTTTTAATTTCTTGCTTGAATTCTTACCTTTTTGCATGTCTGTCTGTTTTTATCCTTGTTTTTACATCAAGCAATACTATCCTCTTTATTCATCCTCTCCTTCTGCTCATTTCTGTTCTGCTTTTTTTCAATATTTGCTTTCTCTAGCTAGAAACAGTTAGAAAAGAAAGTTTATGTTTAAGTTTTTATTCAGTTTAACTTGAATCATATTTTTATTAATGTTTATCACCATATATATAAGTTACATGAGTAGAGGTATATTTATATATTTGTATGTAAACATATAAAAAAATATACATAAACAAATACATATTAAACAAATGTTGCAAACTTTGTTTAATACTTTTTCGTATTTCACTTGAGAATAGTAATTTGTGGATAATAAAGATTCTTGATTATTTGAAACTGAAAGTTACTCTAACTTTTTTTTTTTAAGTTTCCGTAAAAATTGTTGATAATTTGGCACCATAATTTAAGTTAGTGAAAAAAAAAATTTAGTTTTAAATTATTTCTTCAAACAATTTAAGCCATGGATTTATAAATTGCATCAATTTTTTTTATTCATCTTTTATCACTTGTATCTTTTTTAGTAAAATTAATATCTAATTAATTTTCAAGTGCAAAAGTGTTTCTTAATTTAAAAAAATACAACCTGTTGTCATCTTTGGTTGAAAGTGATTTTACTGTTTACTTAATTTTTGAATGTTAAATATTTTTTTTTTCAAAATTTTAAATATCAAAATAGTAAATAAGTTAAAAAAAAAAACACAATGATATTATTTGAAAGTTTACTTTGGACAGAATGGATTGCTTTTTCGTTTTCTGTTGGATTTTTTGGATTTTTTGTACTTTTTAAAGATAACTTCCTCCCTGACCCATTAAAAAGAGTATACAAATATGGAAAAGCAGCTGAAGAGCACAAAAAATCAATGTTAGGAAAATGTGAACTACCTAAAAGGTGATATATTTAATTTATGAAAAATAAATTCAATGACTAAACAACCAAAAAATCTAATAACTAAAAGTATAAAAAAAAATTGTACATATTGCATTTAATAGTATGTATTTAAATGCAGTCGTTCATATAGAACTATTTTTAAACCAATTAATTTTAAACTACTTCAGGCTATTCAGTTTCCTAATATGCATTTTAACTTTCACTTTGATTTTACTTTTATATTGTTTTCTTTTGTTTGTCCATTTATCCTTGTTTTAATTTAATTTCTTTTTTAAGTACTTACCAAGCATTTCTTTTAAACATGTTTTTCTTGCTTTAGTTTTATCATTAACTTTATTTCATGAGAAACTCATCAGGCTTGTTCTAAACTTTGTTAACTGTTTGCTTCCTGCCAATAAAGGCTATTATTGACTTTGCTTTAATATATCCTATTTGCAAGATTTCCTGTTGGAAAAATATTTATATGTATATAAACCTATACTATATATATATATTTACAATTTATCTTTATTTACATCTTTTTTAATGATACTTTGATGATTTATTTTTCGATTAAACTTTATAATTATTTAAAATTTGAAATTATTTAATTTTAATTTTTTAATTAACTTAAAATAAGAACTTAAAAAAAAATAAAAATTATACTAATTTTAATTTTATTATAATAAATTTAGCTGGTTTTATCATTTTTACCTATTCGCCACTTGTCTTTATCTTTATCTTCTTTGGAGTTTGTATCAAGTTTACATAAATGGAAATGAATTGCCTGAATTTGCACAATTTTTGCTCAATTCTTTTGCAGGCATTTATCGTAAATCCAGAGGTAATTTTCGGTTGCTCGTCCTGCTTAGCATCAAACTTGTTCATTTTCTAAACATGTCTTAACTTTGCGTTTCAAGTATCGTCCGAATCTGTCGTATTGTGTATGGTATTAATGTTGGTACAAGTGGTTAGAAGACTAACTGAATGCTTCCTTGTTTCCGTATACTCAAAAGCAAAAATGAATGTGGTTCACTACATGTTTGGCATTTTTTATTATTTTGGGGTTGGTCTATCTGTACTTGCAGAAGGAAACGGACTTAACTACAAAGGTAATTAATAAAATTTATTCAAAATGTTCAAAGTTATTTATTAAAAATTTTATTTTTAAAAACATTAAAAGGTATTTCAAAAATTCACATGGTTTGCGTCAGCAATTTTTTCACTTTAAATCATTTAATTGGTTTGGTAATATTTATTTATGCATCAATACTTCAATTTAGGAGTCATCAAATATTAGCATCACTTAGAAAAGATAACAAAGGTAACCTATATATAATTTAAGTTTTAAATTTTAATTAAATTTTAAATTTTAAAGGTAAAATCGTTAGTTATCAACATGTGATACCCAGTGGAGAAATGTTTGAATTTGTTAGTTGCCCTCATTATTTTGCAGAAATTCTAATCTACCTCGCAATGGCTGTAGTTCAAAACGGTCAAAGCTATACTTGGTGGCTAGTTTGCTGTTTTGTAATAATTAATCAACTTTTAATGGGTTTAATTAATCATCAATGGTATATTAACAAGTTCAAAGAATATCCTAAAAATCGCAAGGCTGTAATTCCTTTAATGATTTAATTTTTTATATATTGAATAATTTTTTCTGGTCTTTTAACTAATATTTTTATTTAATATCAGATAAGTTTATTAATTTGAATTTTTATAAATGTATAATATTTTTTGTATAAATTTAACGATAGCTCTAAGCTTAAAATTACTTACATATTTTATAATTTATACTAAATTAAATTTTTAGAACTTTCTATCGTGTAAATTTAAACACAATAAATAAATATTATGAAAAAGTATAATATTTCCAAAAAACTATAATAATTAAATAATATTTTATTCATATAAATAACAACAAACTATACAAATTTGAATTTGTATCTATAAAAGAAATAAATTTAAATCGAATAACGTTGTAACAATAATTGTACCAAGAGTTAACACTGCAGTAATGCCAATAAATGTTCCATACATAGCTAACATCCGAAACAAATGAAAGTTTCTACGTTTTGAGACTTCTGGGCTGTCAAATTTTCTCATTAATTCAATATGTTCAACTGGCTTAGGTTTAAAAATATCAAAACCAGTAGTTAACTCATTTTTTTTTGATAGCAAATTATTTGAACCTTGTGAAATAGTTCTAATTGGTAGTTTTTGAAATTTATGAATGTTTTGCAAATATTTAAAGTAAGATTTATTAAAATCTAAAATTGGACGTAATGTAATTGAAACCATTTTATAAAATTTACCACAATCAAAATTTAAATTTAAGTAAATTTAATTTAACATAAAATAAAAACTAATTTAGGTTGTAAACAAAGTCGAATTATACTCACGCTCAGTGTATATTTTTTGGAAAAGAAGCGCTAAATTTAAATAATTTTTTTGACATTACAAGACCAGCATGTTAATTTTATTTTAAAATAAAATTGTTAATTAACTAGATTATTGAACTATTCAAACGTATTTAAATTTTAAATTTTAAAATTTAAATAATTTGTAAATTTTTCAATTATTTATTTAAATTTATCATTTTTTATATTTATTAATTATTATATAAACTATATGTTGATTTTATAGTTAAAATCACACCCACAATTTTTACAATATTTATTATTTAAAAAAAAAACAAAACAGCTTTAACTTTCTTATAAAAATGGTACGCTTTAATATGATTTATAATTACCCTTTTTAATTTTGTATAATTAAATCATTTATTTTTTGTCTAGCATGGAAGATTAAAAATTAAGGAAAAATCTGAAATTGAAAAAGAAAAACGAAAACAGCTAGAAGAAAAATGTAAACAATTTGAAAAAGGCCTTAATCAATGTCTTGAATTGGTAAAAATTGCTTTAATTTTTTATTATTAAACTAAATTTTTTTTTTTAAATTAATTTTAAATTTTTTTTTTTTACTATTTCTATTCATTATAATATTTCTTAAACTAATTAATTTTTTAGAAACGATCTAATAATCATAGTGACAGTTCACTTTTACTTTGTGCTAAACTAATTTCTGTAAATTGCGATACTTATACTTTGTGGAATTTTCGTAAAGAAATAATTGAAAAATTTAAAAATGACATTGAAAATACTAAAAAAACTATTTTAGTGAACAAAGATTATAAAAATCTTGATACAAAAACAAATGATTTTGAAACGCTTGAAAATCAAATTAATAAACTTAATGAGCTATGTAAAATAGATTTAGATTTAGTTTTAACTGGGTTAGCTAGTAATCCAAAATCATATTATTGCTGGCAACACAGATATTGGATTCTTAATTTGATGCCTTATCCAGATTTTGATAAAGAATTTGCTTTGTGTGATTCATATCTTCAACAAGATGGCAGAAATTGTAAATATTACATAACAACTTTACTTGATAATTAAATTTTTTTTTTTCTTTTAAGTTCATTGTTGGGATTATCGAACTATGCTTTGTAGCTTAACTAAAAGAGATATTCAAAAAGAAGTTGATTTTACCTTAAATAAAGTAAAAGAAAATTTAAGCCAATTTTCTTATTCTACATTGTATTATCGAAGTTCTTTATTAACAAAAGGAGCTAATATTGGATTATTTGATATGAAATCATTTTGGGATGAAGAATATAATCTTATTGAAAATGCCTTGTTTACAGAACCTTCAGATCAAGCATTATGGTTTTATCTTAAATGGCTTTTAGCTATAAATCTTGGAAAAAACTTAAAAAATTCAAAATTAGCCAATGATACAAAAGTTGATTCTATTAATAATATTTTTGAAAAAATTATTTTTAATAAAAAATCAGAAATAATTATTTTTTATACTAATAAAATTTTATCTGATTTTCCGTTTGAAAAAATAAGATTATTATTAAAATCAGGAATAAAAATTGATAAATTTAAAGATTCAATTTATTTAGTTAAAAATTCTTCTAAAAAGTTTTGGTATTTAATAAATTGTACAAATCAAGTAGATAAAATCATTTTTGTAAATAGTAAAACATTCAAAGAATTAAATGAAATAACAATTAAATTAATTCATCAAAATGAATTTTATTCAAAATGGGAAAGTAAAAATTATTTTAATTCAAATAAATCATATCAATTACATATTGAAGAAGATAAATTAAATTCATTGCTACAATTAAAAGAATTAGAACCAGAAAATAAATGGGTACATTTATTACTTTCCTACATTACATCTACTGATCAAAGGGAATCTTTAGAAAGACTTAAAAAGTTAGATCCACTAAGAATAAATTATTATTGCGATCAACAAAGTAGAATTACAATTGAAAAAAGCGTTGAAAATGTAAATTTAGACGAATTGCAAGATTTTAAATGCTTAAATTCAAATTTAACTGTTTTTTATAATCCACACATATTCGCTAATTTAATTAGTATAAATTTATCTGGTAACAAAATTTGTACATTAAATGCAAGTTTAAATTCCTTAATATGTTTAGAATCTTTAATTTTGGATAATAATGAAATTGTCAAAGTACATCGTGGATTTAATTTAATAAATTTGCATCTTATTTCAATTCAAAATAACAGTAATTATGAAAAAAAATAATAATTAAAAATTAAAAATTAACAATTTTTTTTGCCATTTTAGATATAAAAAATGAAGAATGTATCATTAATTTGGCAAAATGTAGTAAATTAAAAAATGTTTATTTATATGGTAATCCTTTGAAAGTTATGAGTGAAAATTTAACGGATTTAAAATTTAAAATTAACTTTGATGAAGTTATTTAGATGATGAGCAAAAGAACTGGATTTAGAGAAAATTGAAAATAATTTTAATAAGAAAAAAAAATTGATGTTATTAACCTAAATTAATAAACATTTTATTTACAAAAATGATAAAAAAAATGTTAAATTAGTATTGATAAAAAAATTAAGTTTTTTATATATATAAAAGAAACAATTATCTTTAAATTTAAAATTTATAAAAGATACTATAAAAATTGTATTAATTTGGTAGTTTGCGCCAATTTAAAAACATTTCTACTACAATAAAAGTGATTAAAAAAACTAAAAATAAATTAAATTTTAGGTAAGTTTTTTAAAAAATAATTTACTTAGTTTAATCAAATTAGATTATTCTGAAATAATTAATTATTCTTTTGAAGTGCTTTGACAAACGTTTTGGCTTTGTGCATCGTCCGCAATATTCGCCTTTTGCATAATTTGACTTAAACTACGTTCTAGATCACCAACTCTGACATTCATCTCATCTATGCGTCCAAGAATTTGAGTTGACATTGTTTGAAATTTATCTTGCATTTGAGCCAATAAAGTTTCCAACTTTGTATAAATTGTCAGAATTGTTTGAAAAATGTAGTGCGTTTTAATCGATCAATAGAACCAAACCAGAAGTGCGGATGATCACCAAATAAAGTTAAAGAGAACAAAAAATCAAATTTATAATCCGTTCGATTCGGGTTAAATTAAATTTTCGCAAACGTACAAGTTTGGTGAAGTTTTGAGCCTCATTGTCACCCAGACCAGAAGATGAAGATGAGGAAACCACGTTTTTGTCATTGTTTTTATTGTCGTCCATACTTTCGCAGGAGAATGTCCAAATCGCAAATGCAAACGTTAATTTTGAATGCACCAACACCCTCTCTTTTTTTAGAGAAGGCTAATTTACACCAGATTAAATGCTATTTCGATTGATTGCTACAATTTAGCTTCTTAACCACAACATGACAAATTATCCAACAAAAATAAAAATTTGTCTATTTCAAAAAGGTTTAACAGCCATGCTCAAAAAAAATGGCTCCAACTGATGAACAAAATGTAAACAAAAAAAATGTAAACATTGCGTTGCTCATTTTCAATAGCTTATGTTTTTTAATCTTTTTTCATTTCTTCTTAAATAATTTTTATAGAGATTACAGAGAAAAATATGTTTTCATGATTTTCTAGTTTTGTTTTAAAATTAAAGTCAATTTTAAATGTGGCACAGTTTAAATATTAATTATTGATTTTTTGATAATAGATAATCGTGTCTAAAGCATTTTCAAACTAGTATAGTGTAGAAAATTATAAGCTAATTAAGTTATGAAAATCCTAGCAACATGATTGGCGTATTATGCGGACATTTTGCAGTTCCTATATTTAAATTAAGTCATAGATAATTAGCTAAACCTTTAACCATATAAGCTTAATTAACATATGTATGTATTATTTTCAAATAAATTTATCTTTGATAAATTTTTTAATTTTAAGCAAATTAAAACTAAATTACTTATTGTATTTGATTTAGGTACAGCATTTAAAATTTTAAACTTAATTTAAAACATTTCTTTTTCAAAATTGTAATCATAATTAATTTTTTTTCTTCTTAATTTATTTCAGATTTTTAATAGATTTAATTAAATTAAAATAATGTCTTTGGAAGCAATTATTTATTTTAGAGGTAGACTCCGTATTTTAAACCAACTGTTGCTACCCTCACAAATTAAATACGAAAATATATTTAATACTAAAGATGCTTACGAAGCTATTAAACAGATGAAAGTTAGAGGAGCACCTGCTATAGCTATTGTTGGAATGTTAAGCATTGCAATCAGTATTCAAGATTTGAATAAATTAATAGATGATGAAAAATTAAGAAGACTTAATAAATTAGACTTTTTGCATTATTTAAAAAATGAATGTGAATATTTGTGTGAAGCCAGACCAACAGCAGTAAATATAAGAAAAGAAAGTGATAAAGTTATACAAAAATATGAAACTTTACTCAATGACACTCACTTAAGCTTAGAAGATTCTGTAGAACTTTTAACTCAATCAATTGAAAAGCTTTTAGAAGAAGATATAAAATGCAATCAAAGCATAGGTAAACATGGAATGGAACATATTAATAATTATTGGAAAAGAGAATTAAAATTGCCAAACTTAGATAAGAAGTTAAATATTTTAACAATTTGTAATACTGGAAGCTTAGCAACAGCAGGATATGGTACTGCATTGGGAGTTGTTCGTTCATTAAATAGTCATGGAATATTGAATTGTTGTTATTGTACTGAAACCAGACCATATAATCAAGGTTCAAGACTAACAGCATTTGAATTGGATTATGAAAAAATTAATTCTACTTTAATTTGCGATAATATGGTGGCATATCTATTAAAAAAAAAAACGATTCACGCTGTTGTTGTTGGCGTAGATAGATTAACAAAAAACGGTGATTTTGCAAATAAAATTGGAACCTATCAAATGGCACTTCTTGCTAAACAATTCAATGTTCCATTTTACGTAGCATGTCCTTCAAGTACGATTGATTTAATGACCGAAAATGGAGATTCAATTAATATTGAATATCGATCTCAAGACGAAATCAGGTATTTTAATGGAATACAATTAGCACCTAAAGGTAACTTTTTCAATAGTTTTATTTATGTTTAGGTACCTATAATTATTATCATGTTGTTTTTTCTTAGAAATGCATTGCTTAAATCCAGCATTTGATGTAACCCCGAATGAATTAATTAGTGGTGGAATAATTACTGAAAAAGGTGTTTTTTTGCCAGAACAAATCAAAGACATCAAATTTTAAAATTAAAATGATCATATTTTTATATTATTATTAATTTTTTTATTTAGGATAACTGAGTTGTCTTTTCAATCGCAATATTTTTTAAAAAACGCGCTTTTTTTATTAAAATTAAAAAATAGTCTTTATTTTATTTGTAAAACATGTGCTATTTTTTAATATAACTCTTTTTAAACAAATATATTATTTAAATTATAAAAGATGTATAATTTAAAACTAACTGATTGTGTTGAAAAATGTATTCCTTTATTAAAAGATATTCGTTTTATAAGTTTTAGTCTAAATCATACTTATTTCTATATAATTGATCACAATAATCAATTAATAGAATTTAAAAATGAAAGTGCTCATATTTTGTTTAGTTTTTCCAATGATACTAATTCAACTATTATTGGATTTGAATACATAGATGATTTAGAAAATTTTATAATTATTTATAAAAATGGCAGAATTTGTCAATATGATTTTTCTATAGTACTTATTCAAGAAACCACAATTCAAGATGATTATGAATTTGCTAGTTTTAGTCCAGATAAAAATACATTTTTAATGATTTCTTCGGATTACAAAAAAATTATCCTTTTAAATAGTTCTTTTCAAAAAATCAATTCAATTGATTTGCAATCGCTTAAACCTGCAACAATTAATATGGTAAATGTTGGTTGGGGAAAAAAAGAAACACAATTTCATGGTTCTGAAGGCAAAGAAGCTGCCAAAAAAATTATCAAGGTAAAAAAAGTTTTGATTTAATAAAATTATTAATTGTTTTAGTTTTTAGGAAATACAACCTGTTGATGAAAGTGATGATAAACTACCAGTAGTAACTTGGAAAGATAGTGGTGAATATTTTGCTATATCATATGTTGATCAGGAAAAAAGTATTTTTTTTTTTTTTTTAATTATTTATTAATTTTTATTTAAACTAGATTTTAGAAAAATAAAAATTTTTAATAATGAAGGAATATTACAGCATATTTCAGAATATTGTCAAGGGCTTCAAAAGTTTATTAGTTGGAGACCAACTGAAAATTTAATTGTTTCTAGTCAACAATTACCAAATGAACTTAAAATAATATTTTTTGAAATAAATGGATTAAGATTTGGTGAATTTTTTTTACCATACAAACCAAATGAATTTGAAATTAAACAATTTTTATGGTGTGGTAAATCTTTTCTTATAGTATATGGAGATGAAAAACACAATAATTCAATAATTTCAAAACAAATTATAAGAATTTTTAGTGTTAAAAATTGTCATTGGTATTGCAAACAATCGTTAAGCTATTCTATTGAAAATAAAATAATTAAAATTTTAAATAATAATCTTTATTGTGACGAATTTTTTCCTATTGATATATCAATTTTATTTGATAATGGACGATATCTTAAACTTAGTTATTCAAATAAAATAGATGGTTTTGAAGGAACAATTGGTGTAATTGATGGAAATAAACTTTTAATTACAGATTTTAATTTTCATGTGATACCACCACCTAAATGCGCTTATTATTTAAAATTTAATGAAGAAATAAACGAAGTTTGTTTTAATGAAGATAGTGCTATAGTTAAATTATCTTCAACTTTAATTTTACTCTCAAAAAAAAAATATTCAGATAACTTAGAATATAAAGATTTAACTATTAATTTTCAAGAATTAAATTTTTTTCAATCAAACAGACCAGATATTTTTAAATTTTCAAAAAAAATTGATGAAAATATAATTGAAAATTCATTTAATTTTATTTTAAAAAACAATAATGAAATTTTTGGTTTTTTTAATAAAGATAAAAAAAAAATATTGTTTAAAATTATAAACAACCAGATTATTACTTATGAAAATCTTATAAATTTAAAATTTACTGTTTATAATAATCAATTAGATATTTTGATAGCTTCAGATATACAAAATTTTTATTTTATAGATGAATTGAAAATTAATTATATGAATAATGAAAAACATATTTTTTTACACAAGGATAAAAATTATAAAATTTACAAAATATTTCCAGTTTTATCTTCTCAATTTAAATCTGATATAAAAAAAATAAATTATATATATTTATTAAATAATTTTAATCTTTTATATAATTCTAAATTAATAGAAGCTAATTGTACATCTTTTACTATTTATAAAAATGAATTTTTGGTATTCACAAATTCTAATCATATTATGAAATTTATATCTTTAAAAAATTTAGAACTACAATATGAGAAAATTATTAATAACTTAGATACTACATTTATTTGTAATATTGAGTTTGAAAGAAATATTGAAATTTGTGGAAAAATAATAGATATTGTATTTAAAGAAGGAAAGGTAATTCTTCAAATGCCAAGAGGAAATCTCGAAATTGTTTATCCAAGAATATTATTATTGTGTCGAATTAAAGAAATGCTTAATAATTTAGATTATAAAAATTCATTTTTATTAATGAAAAAACATAGATTTAATCTTAATTTGATTATAGAACATGATATAGATTCCTTTATAAAAAATATTTTTACTTTTATTAAGCAAATTGGAGATCTTGGTTTATTTGAATTATGTTTATTTATAAGTGAGCTATCTAGTGAAAATATATCTAATATTTTATATAAATATATGTATAAGGAAAAATGTAATAAAGATCTTGATTTAATTTGCAACACTTTAAAAATAGCTATGATAGAATTAGATGATTCAAAATATTTAAATCCGATACTTCTAACATATGTTAAAAAAAATAATCCTGAAATTGGCGAAGCATTAACTTTAATTAAAAAAACTAATAATTTAGAAATGCAAGAATCAGGATTAAAATATTTGATGTATTTAATAGATATTAATTTATTGGTTAACGAAGCTTTAGGGACTTATAATTTGGATACAACATTAATGGTTTATTCAAATTCTTTAAAAGATCCAAAAGAATATATTCCTTTTATTGATTCATTTAGACAGTATCAACCTATTGAATATATGAAATTTAAAATTGATACTTATCTCAGAAGATATAACAAAGCACTAATCAATATTAGTAAATGTGATATGGGTAAACATTTTAATGAAGCTTTCGATTTAATAGTAGCTAAAAATTTATATAAAGAAGCAATTGAAATATTTTCAAAACATGACAATATTTATTTAAAAAAGATTTGGGAGGAATATGGTCAATATTTGTTAGCTAAAAAATATTATGAAGAGGCATTAATTGCATTTAAAAAAAGTGAAAATTATATTCAGGCTATTAAAGTCGCACAAATTTGTGGAAATTATAATCAATTACTTATGTGTGGTAAATATTTTATTAATTCTGTTGAAAATGATAATTTAAAGCAAGAGTCCCAATTAAAAGTTGAATCTGCTTTAGAATCAATAGCAGCAAATTTAGAAAAAGTTAATCCTGTAGAAGCAGCAAACATTTATGAATATGAATTAAAAAATATAGAAAAAGCTTTAACTGTTTTAATTAATGGTTGTCAGTGGGAAATTGCTTTTAGAAAGATAGAACATTTGAATTTTGATAAAAAAGAAAGTTACAAATATTTAGCTATAAATACTTTAAATGAAAAAGTTCAAGAAATTATTTATTTAATTGATAAAACTCAAATAAAACTAAATTTAGATACCAAAAGGTTGGAAGAAGTTCGCTTAGAAAAGTTAAGATTAATAAATAAACCAGGTTGTTTTGACGACGAAAAAAATTTTGATGATCTTGATTCTGAAAATTCTTCTGTTTCAAATATAGATAACAAAAATACACGAAGATCAAATTCAATAACAACTAAAAAATCTAGTAGTAGAAAAACAAAAAAAATGATGTTAAAAAAATATAATTTAAAACAAGGAAGCCCAACAGAGGATTTAGCTCTTATTAACGAAATACGCGAAAATATAATAAAAACAGAAAATATGAAAGAAGAAGTTAAATTATTTATTCGCACTTTGCTTGAATATAATTTTTTGGATAGTGCTAAACGTTTGCAAAAATTTTTTGGTCGATTAATAAAGCAAGTTGAAAAATCTTTAGAAATAGTTTGGCCTTCGGAAGAATCAAATAATTCTTTAAATCAAATATCATATAATAATTTTTTTAACAAAAATAAATTAAATCCTAATTTTATTAATGGTATGTTAAATTATTTTTATTAATATTATATTTATTTTGTTTTTTTTAGATGTTAATTTACGCAATCCACCGACACTTAAAAAAATTGATTGGAAGTTAGTTTTATTAGATCATGTTTAATCAATTATATAATGATAGATTTTCACTGCATTGCTACATCAAAAATAACAAATTTTGAATTATAAATAAATTAAATGTAGTATAAAAGAAATACCTGTAAAAAATCGAATTTATTATTTATGGTTTTTATGATTAAAAGAAAGTATAATAAATATATTTTAAAATAATTAAAATATAAATAAGTTTTTTATTTTAATATGTAAATATTTTAATGATTAACTAAAAATAAAAAAAAATTGATTAAAATAATAAAAAATTATGAATACTGATGTAAAACAAATTTTTAAGTTTTTATTTAACATATTAAGACTTTGACCAAGGCAAATTGTATCCTAATTCTCTCTCTTAGTGAACAGTAAAGGAAAGTGTTTGTAAAAGTACTGTAAATCTTACTCAGAAAAACACATGTGCCTTATAAACCTGTCTAAAAGAAAAGACTTATTACGTTTTAATGAGACAAGCAGGACTAAGATGGTGTCGCCTTTTAAATGTAGATGAAATATTATTTGTGAACCTACAAATAGTTTTTGTAAACCTATTGCTACATTAAGGTACATAAGGGAAGAAGTTGAAATATCAGTCAATAACAATCCTCTGGTATTCAGTATTAAACCCCTATTGCGATAGGCAACCTTGGGGTAGATATGTTTTTATAAAAAGAGTTGAGTAAAAGCCCTTCAAGAAAGTATTTACAGTTAGTAGAGTTTTAGTTTTCTTAACGACTTATGTTTTTTGTCTAACTGATATATCAATAGAGATAGGGTTAAGACCCTTCACCTTCTTGTTTCCCACTTATTACTTAAAGTTTAAATACTACATCAATATTATTTTTTTTTAACTTTTTTACTAAAATTTAAAATTATTTATATTATTAATAAAAATAAAAACTTATTAAGCATTGCAAATATATATATTATATATATAATTTTAACTTTCAAACTTTAAACTATAATTTAGGTTTAAATTTATATATATTATAACTTGAATAATTGTTAATTTATATATGTTAAATTTAACTTAAATATTTATTTATTTTTTATTTATAATGTCATACATCATTAAATTAAATTTATTAATATTTATAGATAGTTTTTTTTTTGTATTTACAACTAGTAATATTTATAAATAGTTTTAAAAAAATGCAACTTTTTGAAGAATGATAAATTTAAAGATAAATTACAATTTTAAAAAACTGTAATAATAAGATATAATAGAACTCAAATTAAATTTTAAATTAAAACAAAATTGAATTTATAAAACATTAATAAATATATTTTTAATTTGTTAAAAAAAATTAATTTGTTAATATAGGATTATGCAAGGTATTAACATTTAAATTATAAATAATTTACAATTTTATAATTTTCTAAATTTTTACACTAAATTTATTTTAAATTTTTGGAATTTTAAATTTATATACAAATTTTAAAATATTTTTTTAATAAATTTAAATAATTTTTTTATATTTAATTTTTTAAATTTATATAACTTTATTTAAATATTATTTGTGCAAATAAATAAAAAAATATGTTAAAAATTTTATTGATATCATTTAATTATATTGCATAAATAAATATCACATACTATATTTTATATAGTATTTAGAAGTGATAAAATTAACTTTAAATGCTAATTCGAATTATTAAAGATATAATGTGAAAAATTTATTTTTTAATAACTGAATTTTAAACATTGATTAAAATAACGTAAATATCTATAAAATTGTTATTTTATTTGTTTAGAATAAACTTTGATTGTTTCATAATAACTTTATTTATTTATAAATTAGATTGAATTCGGTAATATTGATGCAATTTAAAATTTAATTTTTTAATTTTTTTATGTATTGTTTTATATTTTTATTTTTGTTATTTTTAATTAATTTATATTTTGTAGTAAAAATATATAATAATTTAAATGCAAAAAATGTAAAATTTTAAATTTATATATATGTTTGCTAATTTTTTTAATAAATAAAAAACATCAAATTTCTGTTATAATTTACTTTGAAATCGGTAAATAAATTATATTAAAATTAGATTTTTAAACTATTTTAATTGACCATTGATTGAAAATTCATCTTTCTTATTAGTTTAAGCCATTTGCATTTTGTATTAAAATTTTATTTTATTCCATATTAATAATTTAAATGAGTTGATTATTTAGGCTTCAAAAAATTCTGTAAAAAATAAAAAAAATTTTAATTATTATTTAAAAAAAAATAATAAAATTTTTAAAATTTATTTTATTATAAATGTAAAACTTTAACAAAAACTCTTCAGTAATCAATTACTTGTAATTTAAATTAAATATATTTAAAAAAATATATTAAAAATTAATTTAATAATTAAATTTAATTTTTAAAAAAAAAATTGTTTTAAATAATTTAATTATTTCATATTTTCTATAAATTACTTTTTTACTTTCATCAACAATATCACGTTTTCTTTTCATATATTAATTTTTTTTTAAACTTATTCGCTGCTTACTTATATTAAAGTTTATTTTTTTAGGCTTAAACCCTTGTAGGGTAGCTTAATTAAAAAATAAAATTAATTATTTTTATTCTATTATATAAAAAATATATTTAAAAGATATTTTATGAACTCAATTCATTTATCAAATAATTATTAAATATTTAATAAAAAAATGTATTTTTAATGTACTCAATAACTAAAAAAAAATTATTTCTAAATAGTGTTTTCTATAAACATAATTATAATAATTGAATAAAAGTAAAAAAAAAATCATGTTAATCTATTTTAATAGATGTAAAATTTTTTTGGATAAATCAGAAATACTCAATTAGTAATCTGAAGTGTGTTGAAATAAATATTATATATAATGTTTGAATTAAAATATAATAAATTTTAAAAATAATAAATAATAAAATTACTATTAAAAATCATTTAAGATAGAATATTATACACTCACCATTCCAGTTTCAATTTGTTGAAATAATTTCTGTGATGTAGTTTGTGGTTTTTGTTGTTTTTTGGCAAATTTTTGTAAAAGTTTAGAGGAACCTGAACTTCCCGTTGGCAAAATAGAATTTTGTCCAAGGAATGCTGCTACAGAAGATCTTCGATTACGTTTAGGTGCAGCTAAAGCATTCATAGGAAAATCCAAACCTAAGCCAAGTGATGGACATTTTGTTCCATCCTATTTAAAAATAAATTAAATATTAAATAATATATAGAATATTTAAAGCGATTATTTTTTTAATAAAGTATTTATATTATTATAATGAAATTAATTAAATTTTATTTGTTTTAAAAAATAAATTTTAGTTTTATTTAACAAAATTTTTTTTTTTAATATATATTTTTTTCAAAAATTAATATTAGAATATTAAAAAAAATTATCAATTACTTTAAAAATTACAAAAAGTATTTTTTAATTATTAAAAAAATAATATATATTATAAAAATTAAAAAATAAATTTTTAAAATGGTTGGTTAATTGATGCTACTTATCATTTTTTTTTGATTGTTGATTAAGCAAGGAAATTTAGTCAGAAAAACGTGGATTGAATTAAATTTTAGCTTTTGTTTTTTCTAAGCGTGAACAGAATAATTGAACAATTGCGTGTTTGACTTTCATTAAAACTAGTCTTAAGCTTTTATAACTTGCTTTAGACTATCACCTGAAAAATCTAAAGCGACAAATTGAAGTTAAGTAAACAGGTCATTGCATCACAATCAAAAATAAACTACATATATAAAAAATTATAATTTTATGTACATTATTGTAGGCGTATTTTGATTTAATTATTTTATTTGTAGACATGTAATCAATAAGAAATAAATTTCAAATTACTTAATTTTTCATACTTGAATATAATTTATAATCAAGTAAAATAATTAAATTTTTGCAAATCGTTATTTAATTTTATATCAAATACAATCAATGATATTATTGTTGTTTTAATAAAAAAAAATTGTATTTTAAATTTTTTTTTTAAATATAAAAAATTTTAAACTAAAAATTTTATTTATTTTAGTAAATTTTTACAAAATAATATCAAAATATGAAAAAAAAGTCTAATAAAATATATAATATTTAAAATAAAAAAATTAATAAATACAATAAAAAATTAATAATTTATATTATAAATAAAAAATTATCAAAATTTTATATATGTCTTAAAGTTTAATATTTTTCATAATTATTTGATTTTATTATATAAATAAAATTAAAAAAAATTTTAGTAAATTTAATTAAATTTAATTTAAAATTAATATATTTTATTTTTAATGTTTAAGTTTTAGACTAAACTTTTAAACATTGATTTTAATATTTAATAATAAATCAAAATCAAATTTAAATATTAATTTTTGTATAATAAAAAAATATTTAAACAACTAAAAAAAATTTATTATAAATTATTTTTTTAAAATTTAAATAAAAAAAAAATAACTAATTTTTTTTTTTTTTATTAATTTAGTTTAAGGATAATAATAAAAAATAATATTTGTCAATTCCTTAAACTAAATTAGTTTTTTTTTTTTACATTTTCAATTTTTTTAAAATTTTTTTTTTTTGCATTTTAAATTGTTTTAGATATTTTATTATTCATGAATTTGTACTTAAAATAATATTCAACTGTTCATAGCTTAAAAATGTTTTATTTTGCTAATATACACAGAATATAAACATCATCAATTTGCTTTATTCTCAAATAAATTTTTTTTAAAAATCTCAGAAAAAAAAAGAGATCAACTACTCAGCAGATGTTCAACTTAATCAAACATAAAATGATAATGTAATTTAGATATTAAAGACAAAACCAAATCGCTTGAGACATTTTTAAATTTTTATTATTTGTTTACTTCTATTTAATTGTTTGATTAAACGTGATAATGTTCCTTAATATATAGCTATAGTTTTATTTAAATATTAGTTAAATAATTAAAATTAAAAATTTATTATTTATTAAATTAACAAAAAGTGTATTATTTAAACAAAAAAAAAATTTAATTTATTTTATAAAAATAATTTTTATATGATCAACTAATTATTATTTATAATGTCATTTTAAATTTAAACAATTTAAAAATGCAATTTTGACATAATTTTTAATTTTAACATAAATTAAATTTACACTTTTTTAAAATAAGAAAACAATTGTGTGTTTTTTCATGTTTTAAATCATTTAATTAATTTTTTAATATAAAAACTAATAAGAAATATATAATTTTTAAAAGACATAAACTAAATATAGTTTAAACTATTTTTTTATTAAATTTAGCTATTTGATTTAAATAATGTTTTTAAATTAAGTATAAAAAAATTATTTTAAAGATTTATTTGTTTTTTATATCTATTTCTATTTGTTTATATCTGTTTCATCAAATAACTTTTTATTGTTTTAACAGTTATAAAAAAAGCCTAAACCTTTTGGCCATTTTTGCTAAATTCGGTTAAATATAGGTAACTTTGTGTTTAGGCTATGATGATCGTTTAAGATAACTGATGATGAGCTGTTACTTATAATCATTGAATTGACCACAATTATGGCCGCAGACTAAATTTGATTTTTTTAATGTTTTTTTTTATTTTTAATTTTTTGAAATCAATTTTTTAGATATTTTTACTATTCATTGTCCATTATTTTTAGCAATTTAGCTCTTTATTTAAAAAAAAACTTTTCATTGTTTTGAATTTTATACTCTTTAAATGTGAACTCAATTTTTAATACCTTATGCATTTGGCCAATGTTAAAAACAGGTATTAACTGCGACTGTGTGAATTTGTATGCTTGTAGCTAACTGTATGTCAGCACGTCTGATTAGGTTTGATCATGTGTGACCTGAAGCCAATATTTTGCCTTGAAATTTTGTTTTTAAAAATTTAGAAACCACTTCCGGTTGTAACGTCACGTTAGTTTTATATAGCAAAAATGAATATAGACTATTTGCTCTAGTCTAATCATAAGCAATCTTTTATAAGTTTTCTCTTTTCAATTTTCTTTTTTGCATAAATTGTAAACGGAACAAGACATACAAAAACATGTACAAAACCAAAAATTATATTTAAAATAATAGTAATAATTAAAGAAATTTTAATATATGCTATTATGATATATTTTATTCACACTCTTTTTTAAATAATCAAATTAAAAATAAAAAATTTTGAATTAACCTAAAAGATTTTATTTTAAATTATTTAAAATATTAAATTTTTTTTTAAACTAATATATATCTTGTATCTTTAAGTAATACAATATTTTAATATTTAAGAAAATATAATCAAAAATGTAAATTAAAAAAATTGAAAAAAAAAAAACAAAAATTAGTTAAGATTTAAAAATTCTTAAACTAATCATTCAAAAAAATGTTTAAAGCAACTAATATAAAAAAATTTAAAAAATTAAATTTTAAAATAAAAAAAGGTATAAATTTTTTAAAAATTTATTAATCTTTGTTTAAATTTGTTAATATATTAAACATGCAAATTTAAAAATAAATTTCAATTTTATTAAAATTAAACTTACAACAATTTTTTCAGTGGTGGACATAATTAAATCATCTGCAGCCCTAGTTACTTTATTAGCCATATTCTTGATGTCATTGGGATTGATAGCAGAATGACGACGTTTATTAATGTTATTAAAGTTCAAATCCAATGTAATAGCAGAATTTTTTCTTTCTTTATTTCGTTTCTCATTAAAATTAGCTAAATCTTCAGGAGAAATTGAAGAAAATCGTCTGCCAGCCAAATTAGAAGAACTAGCTGCCCTAGCAATACTTTTATTTTCATTGGTGGTTGGAGAACTGTTTTTTAGAACAAAAAAAATAAAATATAAAAAAATATAAATTGTTAAAATGAAGATGATCACATGATGATAAAAATGATGAAAAAGTACAATTTTAATTTGATTCATTGGTATGATAAGACAATGTGTAAATGAGTAGCATAAGTATTGAAAGTATAATTGTATTCATTTTGATTAAAAAAAAATTTACTCAAAATAAAAGGCAATCAGATTCAATTTGCTGTTTTACCAGTCTATTTTAGACAGTAAAAACTTCAAACCATTGTTTTGATTTTTATTAGGATATTAAAGTTATCATATAAAGGATTTTTTTTTTTTGAAATAAACAATTAAAAGAACTAAATTTGTTGGGAATCAACTAAAGTTATGAGTAGCACTTTAGATTGAAACAATTAAATCAATTGAAATTGAAATCAGAAATGTAAACAAAAAAAAGCGGATCTTTCAAACGATGGTAATGAAAAACACAAAAAAACTAAGAATAATTACAATAAGAAATAAAAAAGAAATTGTAAAAAAAATAAAAGAAAAATAAAAAATAGTGCAAAAAGTACTCACCTTAATGCGATTTCAATTTTAGGTACGTTGATTGCATTGTCGGAATGACGTCTAGATTTCATTCCGCAATTGGCCACACTTAATAAATTGGTACTAGGAATAGCTTGATTTGTAGAAACCGGTTGAGTTCCGGCAGGGGAATGACTAGTAGATACGGTTGGTTGGTTAATTATTTGGTCCGGTGAAGGAGTCACATTTTGAAGTAGGTTAGGCCGAACACTATTTAAATTGTTGCTGCTGTTACTATTTTTTCTTAAGCTCGTACTATCGTTGCTACCCGTAATCACCATACCGGCTACTTGATCGCTAATTTCTTGGACCCGTTCTTCACCATAGTTTTTTTCTGTGTTTTTGTTTAGTTGACTTTGGTAACTGGTGATCAAATTATTTAAACTACTGGTCAATTGATTTTGCGACAGAGATTCATTTAAAATTAAATTTGGTCTTGCATTTTGATTAGCACTGCACGCGATTTTAGATTATTTGTAAAAAAAATTTAATTAATAATATATTTCTTTTTGTTATTAAGAAAATTTAATTTATTTAAATTTTTTGTTTGATGTTAAGGACTTTTTTGATTTTGTAAAATTTATTTTTTTTCTTAAAAATAATTTTTTCGATTTATTTAAATTATTTTATTTTTTAAAACATTATTTTTTTTTTAATTATCATGATTAATTTAATATATTTTATTTTAGTTTTTAATCAACTAAATTAAACTTTTTTTAATTATAGAATAATTAAAATTAAAAATATTTTAATTATAAATTTTTTATAATTTGTTTTATATATGTTTACGTTAGCATTTTTATAAAATACGTTAGTAAGTCTAAACTTTTTTATTATGCCTAAAAAAAAATTTTTATTATTTTAATCTTTGCTAATAAATATAATTATTTTTTATTTATTTTAAATAATATAATATTCCTTTTTTAAATTATTGTTATATAACTTTCCAGTTAAATAACCTATTTAATTTATTTAAAATATAAGTATAATATTTTTATATTTATTTCACATATAAGTGATTTTGCTTATAACACTGTGTGAGTACACTAATTTGAGTTTTAATAAATTAAACACAAGGATATAATTTTAGGAAATCTTAATTCTAAATATGTAGAGTATAACAAATATCATTGGTCTTTTTTTGTTTAAGATGTCATCATTGCCAACTACTAAATCTTTTATACTATAAAAATATTTGATTCTGGGTCGATATTACCTCTGTATGTTGAATTTAAATGAGCATGTGAAGTTTAAATTATAGTATAACTTTTACTAGATTTATAACCAATAATTTTTTACATATATTAACAAAAAAAAAAAAACTATATAAAAAAATAAATTTTATCAATCAATGATTAAAAATTATCCAAAAACTATTTTTTAGATTTACCTTTAAATAAATTATATTAAATTGATAATTTTTTTAATTTTTATATTAAAATTAAATGATGGAAAATTTAAATAAAAAAAAAAATATATAACTTAAAGCTAAATTTTTTATTTTTGTATGATGATAAAACTAAAAAATTGACCTTAAACATAAATAATATCTATGTATTTAAATAAAACATCAGTTAAATCAATGATCTAATAAAAATATTTTATACGTCTTTGCAATGTTTACCTTTTAAAAATAAATTGAATTTTTGCTTAAATTATTTATTTCAATAATTTCAGTTTTATTTAATAATTAAATAAATTGTATTAATCAGTTATAAAATAGTTTGAAAAATTAAAATAAATTATTTAAACAAAATTTAATTGATTATTAAATTGTTATAATATTATTTAAAATTTTTTAATAAAAAACTGTTTAATTTTTTTATTTAAATTGGAAATATTATATTTAAATTAAAAGTTAAGTTAATTTTTATTAAATATTAATAAATTGATTTTTTATTTATGTTATACTAGATTATAAAAATCAAAAAAATGACAAATTTTTAAACCTTTACAAAGCTAAATTCATTTTTCTCAAATTTAAGAAAATAAAAATTAAAAAAAAAAAAATAAATGTTGTCTAAATAATTTTTTTCACAGTACTTTAAATGCGATAAATAATAATTTTATTTAAATAAGTATTTTTAATTTATAAGATATTTTTTTTCTTTTATTAAATTGAAAACATATATTTTTAAAATTTTTATTATCTTAAATTTAAGAAAACTAAAAAATTATAACTAAATATAAAAAAAAAAGTTTAAATTAAAAAATGTATTGAAAAAATTGGTTTTATTTAATATTTAAAATTTACAATTGGTACTTTTTTGACATTCTTGTTTAATTTGATTGACATTTATATTATTTTATGCAATTTTATAATTTTAAATAAATTATTAATAAAAAAAAAGCATTTAAATAATCATATTGAATAAATAAAAAGCTTATCTATATGATGCATATCAAGTTAAAATTTGTCATTTTTTGTTATTTTTTTATTTTTAAAGAAAAATATATATATTTATATAATTTAAAATTGTACAATTAAATAAAATAAATTTAAATGTTTTTGGTATAGTAGGGTATATCCAACCAATATACTGGTATGATGCTAGTAACAGATCAACTTTAATGGTCTTTCCACCTACAACTACTTTGAATGAAAATCTTGAGGAGCCATTTGCTGTGTCTTTTCTGAAATAGTTGGCATCCTCTTGACTTAAGTAAAAGGGTATATATAAGAGTAAATGGGCAAGTAAGTGATATACAGTAATTGTTCACTAAACAACTAAGCATTGTGAAATCGTAGTAAAATTAATTTTACGTCTTAAACGTGTAAATTAAAGTTCTAATAAAAATGTAAAGTCATACTACTCAAAAATCTGAACAATTTAATAACATAATTTTTTTTAAATTTGAAACTTATTGTTTAATTTTTTTAGTAAATAAGAACAAATTATAAGTTAGTTAAAAATTAAAAATATTATAATTGATTTAGAGTTAATTTAATCAAAAAATAAAAATAGCTACAAATGTTAATGGATGGTTTCTAATATTATATTAAAAAGTTTCATTATAAACGATCATGCTCCATTTACATTTTCTTTTAATAAGGCACATTAAAATGGATTAAGCGTCAAAGTGCGATTTCTTTATAATTTTTCATTAATAAAAATAGTTTTGTTAATTTGACTTGGTTCAATAATCCAATATACATCGCAATGCCATTTTTATTTAAAATTTTTATTTAAGTATTTTTAATCAATTTTTTTTTTAATTTTAATTTTAATCGTATTTCAAATCAATAAGTTAACATAAAATTTAAATAGTTAATAATAATTAACTTTATTTGATTTTTTATAACAAATATTATTTTTAATATTAAAATATAAAATAGAATTCAGTTCAGATAAAAATAATTTATTATAAATAAATAAATTATTCTAAAACAAATATTCTGCAAAATATTTTAAAATATATAGTATTTTTTAGGTAAAAAAATTAATAAAGCTAAATATTTGCTAAATAATCAGCTCAAAAATTATAAAAATAATTACAAAATTAATTAAATTTTTTTTTTTAAATATTAAAATTAAAATCTATATTTTTAATAAATATAATATTTTATTTTTTATAATTTTTATTCAAATTCGATTTTATTAAAAACATTATATTTGAAATTTGATTAAATGAACTGAATAAAACTTTTTTTTGTAAACAATTTATTAAAAAATAAAAATTGTTTTTAAGAGTATTAAAATTGCTAATGTTATTAGATAATATAATATACTAATATAATATATTAGATTACTGTTAAATATTTAATAATGGTTAAATAATTTGCAGCATGTTCAAAGAAAATTTTATTGAATCAGTATTTATTTCATATTTTATTATATGTAATTAATGAATCATAATTGCATTTAAAGTAATAAAATTACTTTAAATTTAGTATTCATTTTTGAATAATAAAATAAAAAAATATTTATAAAAACAAATCTTTTTTAAAAAATTTAAGAAAAGTTAAATTAGTTAATCATTCTCATTTATTAATTTGCATCTTAATAACTTACAAAAAAATGTGCTTATTACTTTATAGAAATATTTTGCATATAGATATTTAAATAAAATAACATTTATTAAGTTGCTTTTTTTAGTCCATATTTAATACAAAACTAGTAAATTATATTTTTTAATATTAAAAAAATAAATAACCAAATAAAAATATATAATCAAAAATTAATTAAAAAAAAAGAATTACAGATTGTATATTTAAAATATATATATTTATCTAATTTTTATTATTTAAAACTACCAACTTTTTTTAATAAATAATATTTTTTTTAAAAAATTAAATATTTAAATAAAATTTATATCTATTTAATATTTTTATATAATAAAATTATTACAAATTGAAAACATGGAAAAAATATGTATAGTTTAAAATATTTAAGATAAATGTCTAAATTTTTTTTTAAAAATTTATAATTTAATATAATTATATAAAGTATTTACATGACAAATGTATTTAAATGTAGTTAAATCAAGACATTTGAAATTTGTTATGCAAGTGAATAAGAAATAAGCAAAACTCAAGTATATTTTATAATAGGAAATGGTTGATGATAGTTGATAGCGCTTGATGGAAGTTGCATTTCATTAAAAGAGTCAAAATTACCGGTAAAACGGAAACAAAATAAACCAAAAAATGCATTTCTAGTTTGTCTGTTTCAGAATTAATGTTTAATAGTACAATAGACTCTTATAGTTGTAAACCGAAAATGATAGCAAGTTTGTATAGGTAGATAAATGGGACAAAAAACTGGACAAAAGTAAAATAAACTTATAACGTTAGCTAAAACAAAACTAAAAGCAATCTGTGTTATAATCAAAAACACAAAATAAAACAAAATAAATTAAAAAAAAACATAACAAACTTATGCAAACAAAATTATATAAAGCAAAATAAGAATTTTAAAAACCGAACAAGTGGGGAATAATAGGACATAGTAAAATAAAACTAGTCCCAAAGTAAATGATAATTTATTTTTTAAAATACATTTTATATTTGATTTGAAATATTCTTATTTTTTTTATTTATTTAACTACTCTATCTTTTTCTTTGGTTGAATTGTTTCAATCATGTGATTTGTGTCTATTAAAAAAAATATATATATAATATTTAACATAATTTAGCCAAAATAAAAAATGTTATAATATCACTTTACCAAAATAAATAGAAAATACTAAATATAAATAAAATTAAAATTTTAATTCTAAATATTATATAATTGAAATAAAAAAAAAAATATTAAATACATTTTTCTTTTAACAAAATACATTATCAACTAATTGAATCAAATGATTGTATTAATAAAAAATTATTTTAATAAATTTAAATAAGTTAAAAGTATAAATCTTTTAATTAATAGATTAATAAATTAAGTTAATAAATTTAACTTTTTTTATAAGACTATATAATTAAATAGAATATTATATAATAATCTTTATTAAGATTTTCATGGATAATTTTATATCTATTTTACTTAGAAAATCATAAGATAAGTAGTTTAACTATATTAGTGAAATTAGCTAAAAATTCTAACACAAATAAAGTGTAAAGATAAGTGTTGTAGGTTTATTCGTAAAGATCTAGCTGGACTATCTGTAACGCCTGGCATAAAAACCTGTGCTAGTATTAAACTGTTAATCCTGACTTCATAGTGAAATAGCTATGATTATTAGTTAATTTAAATCTAAGGTGTAATCTAAGGTTTTACAGCCAATTTATTTTATGATATGAATATTTGATTTTGCTTACAAAAATCAACCTAACTGGGTTAAGTTTACAGAATTGCACAGAAAATATGAAATAGAATTAAAAAAATATATCGTTTCCTGTTCTAAAAAATGGAAGAAGAGCAGAAAAGTTTAGAATTGAAAACGACATCAATTTAAAAAATTTACTTTAAATCAAAACTTTATTTTATACGCTTCTTAAGTCGTGAAACAAAAGTTCTTAATCTTAGTTTTATTTTAGAGTTGTAATTCTGATTGCCTCGTATGTCTACCTTAAATATGTTTAATCTGTTAATTAACGTTACTGATCAAGAATCCGAAACCTAATACATTACATTTCAGTCATTTGAACATAATTAAATACAAATAAAAAACAATCAATAAATTAAAATTTATTTAAAAAGTTATTATTACTAAGTTTTTTTTTTTATTAAACTTATATAAATATAATAAATAAATATAATAATAATTTTTTAATATAATTATTTAATTTTATTATTTATTTTTTAAATTTAAGTAAAAATTATCAATTAACTTTATAAAATATTTTTCGAAAATTTAGAAATATTATTAATTTATTTATTATTAATCTTAAAATAATAAATATTATTTTTTAAATTAATAATTTTATATACAAAATTACGTTTATTTTAAGTAAAAAAACATTCATTACTATTTTTTTTATTGCTTAATTATTTTATAAATTTTAACATTTTTAAATTTAAAAAAAAAAGCTTATTTATTATTTATTTTTTTATAGATTTTAAAAAAATAAATTTTGATTTTATTTTAAGTTATCTTTTTTTTTTTAAGTTAAAACAAATACACAAAACAAGTTTTTATTAAACAAAAAAGGTAAAATGCTAAAGATAAACTTAGCTGGACATAATAAAAAATTTTTTGACTTTCATTTATTTTACGTTTTATATTTAAACAACGCACCGGAAACTGGTTACAATTTTCATCCTTGGCCTAATATATTGTTAATAGTACCTAACATCATAATAAACAGATAAATCCAAAAACAACACTAGTTAAGTTCCTACATATTTGAACATAGCAATCAAATCGAAAATTTCTAAATAAAAAATGTGAACATGCATTTAATGGTATCTTTAAATTGATACATTGCATTGTTTACATCGGCAAACAATGTTCATCTTTTAATATTTTATATATAAACATTTACACAAAAAAATAAAATTTTTAAAAAATGAAAAATATATTCAAAAAAAGATTGGTCAGTATGTATAAAAATATTAAGCTATTAATGTTTAGTATTTTTTTAAATTGAAAAAAAAAATTTAATAATGTAACAAAATTATATTCTTAAATAATTATATTTAGTGAGTTATATATTTTTTTAAACTTCAATACAAATTTATGAATTACTAATAAAAATCATAAAATTAAATATTAAGTCATAAAAGTTAGACAGTTATTTCTTTTAAAATTATTATTTAATAATAATTAAATAATAATAAAAATACTAATTAAATTAAAAGTTAATAATAAAAAAAAATTAATTTTCCCATTGCATATTGATTTAATTTTCATACTATCATTTATATATATTAAATGTAAAACATCTAAAATAATGAATAATGATTTGAACAAAACAACATACATTAATGAAAATTAAATATATTTCAGCATGAATGATTGAACTAATTTAAACATCAATAGCGTTATTACTTTATAATCAAAAGAAAAGTTCATTTTAACAATTTTTTTTGTTAAATTTTCATCTGTTTTTGGCAACACTATTCATAAGCTTGATGTATCTGGTTGACATTTGTCTATCTTATTTTAGATAGCGGAAAATTTAATTGAACTGTTTTAATTCAAAGATTACTAGATCTGTATTCAACTTTAATTTTGTGGCAAGTTAGATACTGGATGAATAGTTAACAATTCGATACGAAAAAAAGCTGTGCATTAAGTCATAATAAAAAAATTTTTAACGCAAAATAAATATATAAAATCTTTTGTCAAATGCACATAAGGCATGTAATCATTTAGGTACATAGGTAAAATAACAAGATTAGAATAAATGTGTAAACTAAATTCAAGAAAAATGCTAGAGACAAAAATGTAGGGGTAAAAAAATAGACTAAATTAAATAGACTTGTAAATAGAAATCAACATTAGAAATTGAAAAAGTAGATAAAAAAAAAAGTTATAAAGCAAAAAATACAAAAAAATTAAATCAGATGCAGACACATGCTGCTGACCAATGATATGGCTAATTGTGGTCTAAATACAGAATTTTCGCTTAGAATACATTTTGATCGAAATTCAAGTGTAGTAATTTTTGTCAAAAGCCGTTTAATAAAATTATTTTTTTAGGCGATTTAACTGATTAGATCTAAGATAAATAACTTGAATAACTTAAAAAGTAACAAAGGCATCATCTTGTTTATTATCATTTTTATTTTTATTTATTTGACGTTAAAGTTAACATATTTTATTAAGTTAACGTTTTATTGCTTTATTATTTTAATTGTTATTAAAATATGAAAATTATATTTTGATTTATTAAAAATAATTTTAAAATAGATTATATCAATAATTAATATTAATAATTAAAATATTAAAATAATTTTTGGTATCAAAAAATTATAAGCATGTAATCAAATATATATTTTTTTTTTATTTTTTTTATAAATTGTTCATAACTAATGATTTAGTTTAAAATATTTATTAAACATTGTTTAAATAATTTAAAATATTATTTTTTTAAAACAATTTTTTTTTAGAATATTTTTTAAAATTTTTTTTTATGACATTTAGTAAATTTTTAACTTAAAAATTAAGATAAAAACAAAAATCAATATATTTACGTCAAACAATGAAATTTTGCAATTAAATCAATATTTTACAATTTATATAATTTTTTTAGTTAATTATTTTTATTTTAAAATATTTTTATATCCAATATTTTCATAAAAATTATAGTTTAAATCAGTTATAGTTTAGGCTTAAAAATAATTATTATTTTACCCAATAATAATTACATATATTTATTATTAATTTTATTTATTTTAAAATATGTTTAAATAAATTATTAGCTAATTTTTACTTAATTAAAATTTATCAAGTTATATTTTTTTATACACAAAATTTTAAAATTTAGTAAAATTATTATATTTTAAATATAAAATTTTATTTTTTTTTTTTGATTAGTTACTAACCGATTAAAATTTAAAAAGTATTAGTTTTAAGCTTTTTTAAATTTTTCCTAAGAATTATAATATTTATTTTAAATTTGATAATAAAGCTTAATTTCTTTTTTAATTTCAATTATTAAACTCTATAAAAATATTTTAAACACTTAAAATTAAATATAGAATTTTCAAACTTAAATCTTAGTCAAATAATTTTTAAAATTATAAGCAGATAAATTATATATGCATTATATTATTTTGTATATACTATATATATTTTTATATATTTAAGTAAAATGAAATTTTATTATATGATTTGTTAATTTTATTTTCTCTTATGATAAAAAAATTTTACAACTTACAAAATTAAAGTACTCGGAAATATAATTTAAATTTTTTAAGTTATATATTAATATTAATAATAGAATACAAATGTACTCTAATTTATTGCTTTAAAAATCATTTTATTAATAAAATAAATTTATCAAAATATTTAATAGATTAAAAATTAAAATAAAAAAATTAAAATTTAAGTAATTAAATTTTTTTGTTTTAAAAAGCCTGTTAAAGTATAAATTTTTATTTAATTAATCAAAAATATAAAAAAATAATATAATTTTAATTATCTTTTTAATAATTTATTTGTTAACATTTTTTTTATATTTTTTTTTATTTTGTTTTTTTATATCTTAGTTTATCAAAAATAAGGTATAATATATATTTTACGTAATTATTTTTTAAAAATTTAAAAATAAATTTGTTAGAAAATTATTATTTAAAGTATTATTGATTTTTTTAAAAATAAAAAAAATATATATTAATTTAATTGATTTGATTTATTCATTATTAAACTAAATTTTGAATAAAAATAACAAAATAACAAAATAACAAAATAACAAAATAACAAAATAACAAAATAACAAAATAACAAAATAACAAAATAACAAAATAACAAAATAACAAAATAACAAAATAAAAAAATAACAAAATAACAAAATAACAAAATAATAGTAAAAGAAACAAGTAATACAGATTGCAAATTAACACACATAAAATAAGAAAATTAAAATCTATAGCTTTTGAAATAAAAATAATCAAATCAAAAAAAACTGAAAATAGATAAAAACAGTTATATTTTCAGGTCACATTCGACAGCTATTGAAATGCACCATTAAATGACTCTATTTGAACAACTTGCTCATCACTTGGTTGGATGTCTTAACAAAAAAAAAAAAATAAAACAAAAAGATAAATAATCCAGGTTTGACGCTAAATAAAGATGAAAATAAAATTCTTAAGAAAATTTTATTGGACGCAAGTGACACCATGATCGGGGCAGATGTATTATGTTAGTTTGATTGCGCACCAAATATAAACTATTGTACTAATGTACAAAAAGACTCAAACACACATAAATAGCACTCCAAGGTCATAAAATTAAATGCAGACCAAACAAATCCGTATAAATTATTAAGCATCATTTTGCTTGCAACAGTCATTTATCGTAATCATACAAACAAGTTTGTAAAATGTTTTAGCTTTATTTTAAATCACCAATTAAAACATATTTTTTGTTATTTAAATATGGTCAATTATGAGAAAATAATAATCAAACCAGAAAACTTTAAACTAATTTAATATTATGTCAATTCATAAATTAAAATTATTTAAAATTTTAATTCAATTTTGAAATTTATAAATCAATAATTGTTTTTTAATTAATCAATTTTGTTTTATTTTAATTTAAGTAATTTTAAGACAATTAAGTAAATTAAAAAACTTACCTATCTATTGATATTTTGCTACGTTGATCATTTGTCACGTAGCTTAGCATTGTTTGTAATAATTCTGTTATAAACTGGAACTAAAAAAAAAACAACATTAGTTTCAATATGCTAATATACCATAAATATGTTGTATTAAAAATTTAAAAACCCAAAAAATATATTTTTTTTTAAAATTTGAAATTTCGCTTTATTATTTGTGTAATTTGAAAAAAAAAAAAATTAAAAAATGTTTAGTCTCCGATCAGTAACAATTATGACTAATGTTTCATTATTTATGTAATAATTGCACTCAAATTATAACAGTTAAATATAATAATTATATATAAATAAATTTATGTTAATTATAAAGATCTTCAACTTGTTTATTTAAATGTGTAAATCTAAGCTATAATTATCACCTAGATAAAAAATTTATATTAGGTAACTATTTGATTCAAAGATTTAAATAATAATGTAACACTCAAATTTTAAAAATCATTTTAAAAAATTATAATCCTTTTTGCATATTTTGACAAAATATCATCTTTTTAAGACTGTCAATATGTAAATTTTTTTTTTTTTATATTTAATCAGAATTTTTATATCTTACAGCAATTATTAATTTAAAATACTAAAAAATAACTAGTAAATATATAATATATTTTTTATATAGGTAAAAAATTAAAACAAAATAATTTGATCTAAACTTAAACTAAAATATATATAAAATAACCTTAAAAAAAAAATGATATATTTAAACAATTTTAGGTTTAATAAAATAAATAATAAAAAAAATAAATTAATATTTTAAAATAATTGTTATATAGTTAATCATATTATTTACCTGTTCTAAAGTTAAATTATGGTTAACACTAAATGGCATTAAAACAGGTAGAATTTGTGTAGCTATACAATTCGCAGGAAGTTGTATTGTTGCACTTTCAATTAATTGTTTGTATAATTCTAAAAGATTAATCAAAATTAATCAAAGTTTATAAAAAGTTAATTAATTTTTAAAATTAAAATAAAATTTAAATAAAAACAAAGTATTTAAATTAATTTTTTTTAAACTTAAACGTAATTAAAACTAATCAAACTTATTTTTATTATAAAAAAAATTAATCATTATAGACAGAAAATAATTTTATTTTAAAGACTTAACTTAAAATGATTTCAATTAATTAAAATATATAAATCAAAAAAACAAAACTTAAAAATAAAAAATATTTATAAAAATATTAAATTTCAAAATTTATTACTTACTTGCTACTGATATGAGTATACAGGGTTCATTTAATTGACACTGAGCAAGTAACGGTAGAACTTCATCTATAATATCTTGCTTATCTAATTTTTCAAATATTTTTTCTATGCAAATTATTGCTTTTTCTTCAACCTATTTAAAAGATATCAATATTTTTTTTTGAATTTATTAAATAGATTTAATCAAGTTAATTTAACAAAGAAAAAAAAAAATAATAAAAATTTAATTAAAAAATTAAAAATCTAAAAATTAATTTATACTAGTTAAAATATAATTAAAATATGTTAAAATAAAATTTTAGATTAATGTTGCGATTTTTTAAATGAAATTTCATTTTAACATTAGAATATTTTTATATTAAATGCGATATATTTTTATTTTATTTTAAAAAGTTATATTTATCTTTAAAAAATAATTATTTTTAAAATATTAAAATATTAAAATAAATAAAATATTTATTTATTATAAATAATTATAAATAAATTTATTAAAAAAAAAATATTTTTCCAAAATAAAAATAAAAATTTTTTTAAATTATTATTACTTACATTTACATCTGTTTTTTGTTTAAATAAAGATTTAATACGTTGAATTAGAATTTTTTTTAGGTGTGCTTCATCATAAAATGTAATTACAACGGATATAGATTCTAAAGCAGCTACCTGTTAAAATGTAAAACAAAATATATTTATTATAATTAATATTTTTTTAATTTTACAGTAAAAATAAATTTTTTCAAATAAAAATAAAATAGTTTGATTAAATAATTTTTTGTTATTTAGTATAAAAATAATAAGCAATTATAGTGAAAATTAGAATCAATGTATTTGTGCTTAGAAATATCAATTTACGACTATTTAGTAATTTAAATTGTTTTTTTTTTGTTAAAAATAAAAAATAATAAAAATAGTAAAATAAATTAAATAAAAAACAAAGTAAAAACAGAAAAAAACTAAAAATAATTTTAAAAAATTTTTACTAAATCTGTTGTAAAGTTGATTTTATTTAAATTTATAAATTTAATAGAAAAAAGTAAATTAAGTTTGACCATTTAAAATCAATTGGATTTGATTTGATCCTTTTTTTGAACCACAAGAATTTTTGCTATTGATGATTTTATTTTTAACTATTAGAAATTGGTTTGCCACTGTCGTTCAATTTAGACATAACAAAACCACATGTAGCAAATTTATATTCAAAAAATTAAATGTAATAAAAACGGTAAGCTGGATACTAGCTTATGGTTAAGTGAACAGCAATTTTGTTCAAAAGATACCAAAACAAACATATTGCAATATCAGCTTATGTCACTTATGCAAGTTAATAAAAATTTATGAAAAAAATATTGGCAAAAACTATGCATAAAATGTGTGGATGAGTAAGATTAAATTTAGTCAGTAAAAAAAACTATTGATAGTTTTATATTTTATGATTTTGTTAAAAATTAATATCTTAAAAACTACAAACAAAATTTATGTTTTTTAAATAATAAATCATTTTTGTAAACTTTAATAAACATAAAATTATTTATAAAAAAAATCAATTTTAAAAAAAGTAAATTAAATTTTATACCTGAATTTCAGGATTATTTGAGTCAAAAGCAGTAAGGACAATCGGTAAAACTTGATTTTTAAAATCATTTTCTGTAGACTTTTCCGCAAATATTTCAATGTTTTCCAGTATTGCAATAGTTGCCTAAAAAAATTATTAAAATTAAATTTAAAAAGTTACAAAAATTTAAAGCTAAAAAATAAATAAAAAAAAATACACTTTAATTGCTGTAATATAAATTTTATTAATAAAAAATAAAAGTTATTATTTTAATTAATTTGTTTTTAATTATTTTTTCATCACTTAAAATTTAATTTTTTCATATAAATATTTAGTTATATTTATGTTTTTAAATATTTAAAACATAAATAATATGTTTAAATTAAATAAAAAAAATTAGTAATATTTAAATAAGTTATTTACCTGATTAGTTCGAGCCATTGTAAATATGGGTTGTATATAAGGATAAATAGCTTGTTCATATTCTTGTCTGTTAGATTCAGCAACTAAATGAAGCGCTGGATCTAATGCGCTATTTAATATTTCCTGATCATTGAACTCCGCTGCAATAGAAGGCAGTATATGTTGAAACCACATTTTCTAAATGTTTAAGAAAAAATAGCAAATTAGAAAAATAACATTACTTGATAAATTAAGCAGAAAAAGCACTTAAAACAAATGATATTTCAACATATTAATGATCAATGAAATGCAAATCAACACAAATAGCAAACTTTTTTAGAAAAACTTAAAAAATTGAATGAGTTAAATAAAAAAAAAAGTAAATAAAATATAAATGGCACTAAATTGCCGTTTAAAAAAAAAATTAGTGTTAATAACTAAAAATTTAATAAATTATATATTATATTTAACTAATTAATTTCATTAATAAATAAACAAAAAACAAAAAAAAAAAAATTTTTTTTCAAAAACTAATTAAACTAATTAAATTGTAAAAATCTTAATTGTAAAAAAAATAATAATTAAAAGCATAAATTTTTTTTGATAATTTTATTAATAAAATATTATAATAAAAAATATAAATTTTAAGTTTATTTAAAAATAAAAGTTTAAAAGCTATAATACAATAAATATAAATAAAATATTTTAAAATAATTAATGTAACCTTGAAAATAATAAAATGAACTTAAATAAAAGTAATACAAAAAAAATTTATAAAAAATAAATTTTTATAGAACTTATAAAATATATAAAATAAAAAAATAGATATTAAAAACATATTATAATACAAAAAAACTTTTAAAAATAAAAATGTTAAACTAATATAGATATTATTAATATAGGCATGTTTTAAGATATGTAAAATCCTTTTTTTATCTAAATTTTATTTATTTATTTCCTTTATTTAAATTTATTTTCAATGTTTTATCATTTATTGTTATTATATATGATAATTTTTTTGCAATATTTTTTTTTTAATATTTAAGTATTTTATTTTAAAAAGAAAATAAAATAATTCTTTTTTTTATATTGTAATAATTAATAAATAAAATAATAATAAAATTTTCTATTAGTATTTATTTTTTTTAAATGTTTTGTTAAAATATATGTTTATACAATCAAATAGATAATTATATAGCGATCATTTTATGGTCCGCATATAAGAATCTATGTTTCATTTACTTAGTAAGTCTTAAGAAAAGCTATATAATTGAGTAATGAAATAAGCTGAGAATTCTAATCCAAACAAGGTGTAAAGGATAGTCTTGTAGGTAAATGCGTAAAAACTGAGTTGTACTTTTGACTATAACGTCTAGCATGTAAACCTGCGCTAGCACTAGACTGTTATGCCTAAATTTCACGGTAGATAGCTATGACTACTAGTTAAATCACTATCTAAAGATGTAACCTAAGGTCATGTAACTAAATTACATTTATATATGAATATTTGATTTTTGCTTAGACATAGTGTCCTAACTGAATAAGCTTACACATTTGTAAGTGGAATATATAAAAGTATAAGAGATCTTTGACCTTTACCCTTCTAATGTGTAATAGAAGAATAAAGAAGTCTGGAATTGAAATTGAGACAGATTTTAGAACTTCACTTGAAGAAAAAACTTCATTTAAGAAGATTCTTAAAAATCAATTTAAAATAAAAAACGAGAATTTTGCTTTTGTGTTAAAGCCCGTGTTTAAAGCTCTTAAATAAGTTAAGTATACCAAACAGTATCACAGATCAGAGATCTGAAACATCATCCATGGCATCCCAGCCAATTGAACATGTTTTTTAAATTTTAAATATTATTTATTACTTAAATTTTATTTTAATTTTAGTCAACCTTTAAAAAACTTATAATTTGAAAAATATCACAAAAAAAATTGTTATGCTTTATTAAATTTTATTTATACTTAATATAGTTAAAATTTAATTTACTAAATCATAATTCTTTTAAAAGTTAAGATACACTTATAATGTTGGGATTAGATTAAAGATTAGAAGACAACTCTATTATGTATTTACGCTTAAAATTTATTAAACTATTAATTGTACAGTTACACTGTGTCAAAACATGACTATATAATTATAGAAACTATATAATTATACTTGTTTAAATTCTTTTTAGTTTCATGTTTATTTACTTATAAAATGTTAGAATAAGTGTAGGTGTTAATTGTCTTAATGTTTAAGTTTAATGTAACAAGCTGTAAGTTTTAATTTATTAAAATATAAAGATGAGTCTTAAATGTTTATTTGTAAAAAATTAACCATTATAGTAGTTTTAATATCCGGCATTGAATTAGCACAAAATTGATAATACTAAGTTTAAAGTTAATAAACTATGACTTTATCTATTAACTTAGATTCTAAAATGTAAAGTAAGATTTTTAATTATTTCGAGTTTTGACTTAAAAATTTTTAATCTCATATCTATTTAAACTTTTAATTTATTGATATAAAAATATGTAATAAAATAATTATTTGTTTCAAATTTAAAAAAAATATAAGAAAAGCAAAAAAGTTAAACATTTGAATGAGAACGATTTTAAATAAGAACACTAGAAGTCTAAAGTTAGTTTAAAATAGGTCTTAAATAAAGTAGAAATTTGAATTCAAGTCATTGATTCATTTTTTTTTATAATATTTAACAATTTGATAATTTATGTAATATTTAATTTTTTTAAATATTACATGTTTTTAAAAAAAAAAAAATTATTAATTTAAAAAAATATAAATTTAATAAATAATTTTTTTTTATATTTTTAAATATGTAAGTTTTAATATTAAATTATTCGTATAAATTATTTTATTTTTAAATTATATAATTTAAATTATTATAAAATTAATGCATGTTGTAAAACTATTATTTGGCTTAATTCTTATTCATAAATCCTGTATTATCAAAGTTTAGTAATCTAAAAAAAACAGTAATGGCTACTAATTAAAACTAATAAGATCGTATAAGATTTTTCAATTCTGTAGTCTAAAACTAAATAAGTAATACAACAGTAAACATAAGTACAAGTGAAGTAGAACTCCTTGTATGTTGGTTATCCTGGACTCAATACAAACGGGACAAAAATTTTTAGTAAAAGTACAGGTAATTTTAGGTTTAACATTTAGAAAGACTGTCTCTTTAATCTTGTTAAAGAGATTAACAAGATATGCACAACAAGATACAGTTAAGAATTAAAAGTAAAAACAAAGCTGACTTAACTAATTAAGACAATAATCTTTAAGTTCCAGATAAGATACCCTGGAAATAAAAAGTAAAAAAAAAGATAAAGTTTAAAAAAATAAAACCAGTAATGATTTAGCTTAAGCTAAAAGAATTAGTTTTAGTTGAAAACAAAGAGTCAACATGTTTTCAGGTATTTTTTTATTGTTCTATAATAAATATAATAATAATTTACTAAATAAAGAAGTGGTCTAAACTCGTTGTTTTAGTGCTTCTAATTTTCTTCTTCAACTAGACGAGATCAGTCTACGGCTGAAGTTTGTTGGTGGCGATAGTAAAACATATCTTCACATGCGTTTATTTAAAAAAATTTATTTTTTAACTTTTTAGAAAATTATTATATTATTAAAAATTTGTAATATTTTATTTTTAATTTTTTTAATTAAATGATAATACACATTTTAGCACTATTTTTTTTTATCACATTTGCTAAAATAATTCTAAATATTAAATAATTAATATTAAGGATTTTAAAATAACTGATAAATAAAGATTGATGTGAAAAATAAATTTTTTTATCTACTTAAAATTATATTTTTAAAACTAATAAAATAATATTTAATAATAAAATTTTTAGAAAAAATTATTATTTGTGAAATTTTATATAAAAATATTTATTTTTTATAAAATAATAAAAAAAAAATATTTTTGGTTTATACTTTTGTTTGATTAATATAAATTAAATGGTACAAAACCAAAGTTTTTATTTAAGATATTAACGTCAATCAAAATTAAAAAAATCTAATTAAATAAATAGTAATTAGTAGATAATAATACTTAAGTATTAAATAAAAGTTTATTTTTTTAAATAAAACAAATAGTAAACAATTTAAAGAATAATTGAAAACTTTTGTTTAAAAATAAAGATTTTTGATAAAGATAACAATGAATCCAAAAAAGAAATAATAGCTATTGGCATAGCCTTTTATAACTTTTAACAGAACAGGTTTATTGGAACCAAATAAAGCCAGATTGCATAAAAGTTGCTATTATAAAAATGGTGAAGTATCAACACAAATCTTATAAACAAAAAAAGAATTATTGCAAAAGACAATTTATACAATTGACAAAATTACAATAAAATTTGATGTACTTGTATTATTTATTAATTTTTTTTTTTATTAAAAATAAATAATACATTAAAAAATTATTTGATGATTATAGAAGATGTTTTTAATAAAAAAAATAAATTAGTTTTTTAATTTATATTTTTTAATTAACAAAATAATTTAAATAATCAACCAAATTTTATTAAAAATATTTTTCTTATTTATTATATAAAATAAATGAGTTAATGTAATATTTTTTTAAAAAAAACTAATATTTAATTTTAATAGTAATAAATCAATTATTATTAAAATATTTAAGTTTTTAAACCTTTTTTTATATAAACTAGAAAATAAATTTTTAATAATTTAAAATCATATTGAAAAATAAAAAACAAAAAAATGCTTAATTTTAAACTAAAAAAATGCTGTGCAAAGCAAGTTCAAATTATAATTTTAAAAAATACAACAATGATATAAAAAAAAAAAAAAATAATACCGGAAGAAAACTATAAATAAATAAGAAGCCACTGGACAGTGATCTAGCATTAGTTTTAAAAAAGCAGTCCAATGACTGCTAGATTTAGATTAAAGTAGTAAGCATGGTTATAACAAGTAAAACAAAATTTTATCCGGATACTAAACAGAGTTCTGCAAAATAAAAAGTCAGCCAATCGTTTTTTTTTTATTTTTTGCATGAACATGGTCACGATTTAGTTACCACATCAATGCCAAAAAAAAGTAGCTGATCACGAGCAAAATTTTTCATCTAGTTGAATGAAAGGACATTGATAGGAAAAAAAAGTAAAATAACTACTTAAAATCCAACTATAAAAAAAATAACTAGTAAAAGTAAACAAGAAAAAAAACAAGACAATCGTCTTGATCAGCAAATTGATCTGATTAATATACAATAGTTGAAAACATTCAATATAAACACACCTGTTTAAACCACTTCAATATATTTTATCTATTGAAAAAATATTACAAATGAGTTTAGTTTAATTTTTTTTTAAATTTAAAATACACAAATCAATTTTTACAATTGATTTTTAATATCACATAAAATTTAATTTTAAAAATAAATTTTCAAAACATTAAATTTTATAATTTAATGTACATTAAAATACATTTTCAAACACAAATGTTATAATAAAAATACAAAAAAAATTTTTACACTTTTAACTATTTATTTTGCATAAAAATATATTTATTAAAATTTTGTCTTAAAACAATTTACAATTAACTATGTATGAATAATAAGATAATGCAAAAAAAGCAAAATCATAATTTTTTTTTAATACACACGTACACATATATGCACATACACAATTTAAAGTGCATTTAAAGTTGTTTTAAAAAGTTTTGAAAAGAGGGTTTATAAAAAAAAATTGATGTTGAAAAATTTACCTTTGGTACAAGATGCATTAGTCCAGTGAGACTTTGGTAAAAGCTATTTCGATGTTGTGATTCTCGCATTTGAATAGTATCTAAAAACTGAAGTGCTTGTACTCCAGCATCCTCAAAATATTTTAACTAAATAAAAAACAATGATTAAAAGAAATTAACTTAAATATAAATTAAGATTTAACTTAAAAATAAAATAACAAAATAATTTAATAAAAACAATATTAATTTTAAAAATAATTAATAAAATATAAAAAAATTAATAATTCTTGTTTATTAATAAATTAAACTGATTTATATAATGATGATTTATATAATATTTTCATTAGATAAAATGTCAGATTAATAAAAATTTTTGTATTTATTATCTATTATAAAATGTTTATTAGTCTTATTCTTTAAATTATTTATTCATTTTGTTTATTTCCAATAATTTCTATCATTTAAAAAAAAATACTTTCTAAAATGTTATGAAACTAGTACTTTAAGATAAAACTTACAGAAAGAAACTTATCCAAAGTGGGTCTACGACGTTGATCACGTTCCAATAGCCTTTGAACAGGATCGCTTAGTTGATTTAAGCTAGGTCTTAAACCAGCAAACGTGTCATTTAACTGTTACCCGAAACCAATGGTCCAATGTTGATTGAATAAACGAACGGGAAATAGGGAAAAAAATGTGAAAAAATAAACAAAAGTGGATTGAAAAGGATGGCGCAAAATAAATATGAAAAAATGATTAGAAAAACCATAAAACAGATTATAGAAAAAGTTAGATTTGATTTGCTTTTAATTTAACTGATTTTTAGATATTTTTATTTTCAAATTGTTTTAGATTTTTGTTAAATTTAATCTAAAAACAAACTAAATAAAGTTAAACACTAAGAACAGGATAATTAATTTTAATACTGACCAGCTCAAGTTTTTTGGCATAAATGTTCATGTTTAAATCACAGTTCAACGGACTAAGGCCGTTATTAAATAAAGATAACATTAATAAACCTAGTGAAAACATGTCTGATTTTGGACTTGCACAAGTGCTTAATGCGCATTCAGGTGCACTAAAATTAGGGTCTGGTTGTGCCAATTTTGGAAGTTTATTAGTAAACGGAACAGATGATATTGGATTCTAAAATATAAAAGAAATAAATCAAACTTAATAAGATGTTTTAATTTAACATACCAGGTAATCAGTAGCATCACATTTTTCTGCATATTCTAAACCAGCCAATTTCCAAGTTCCTTTTTTGTTGATTAAAATTGATTGTGGACAAATATTTCGATGAATCGATTTTAAATCAAAATGAAGGTGCATTAATGCTTCAGCTAACTAAATTTATGCATTGCAAAAAAAAAAACAAAAAAACAAATCATTTTAATAGATTAAATAAGGTTGAACGAAAAAGTTATTTTTAAGTTTAAAAAGTTTTATTGAGTATTTAAAGAAAAAAATATATATATTAATAATATTAACAATATTAAGTAAAAGTCATTCTTGACAACATTTAAGTTAAATTAAAAGGAAAAAAAACAAACTTTAAAATATTAGATAAAAATAAAAAATTTATAGTTTTTTCCAAACAAAGGTAAAAAAAAGCAAAAAAATGAGATATGCTAAAAAAATAAATGGTTAGTGGTCAAAAGTTATTTTTTATATTGGTTTAGAATTATTATATGCATTAGATGTTTAAACTATTTAGCAGAAAATGTTAGCATTTCAAAATAGCGTTAACTTTATTGTGAAATTGGTAAAAAAAGTTTTAGCATGATCACGTTTGAGTAAAAAAATATCGATTTAAATAATTTTTTTTTATAATTTTCAATATTTAACAAATATAAATGTATATATAAAAAAAATTATTAAATATATATAAAAAAAATAATTATTTTACTTAGAAATTTTATTTATATTAATCTAAAATAATAAAATTAAAAAATTAAAAAAAAATTATATAAAAATATATATCAAATTATATATTTTTGTACTATTTAATTTAAATTGCATTTATAAATTAATAAACAAATTTTTAAATTAAAATTTTAAATTTTTTATAAAAATTTATAAACAAAAACAACAAATAAAAATAATAATATTAAAAATATTATGTTTTTTATTAAAACCAAACAGTTGTAAAATATTATTTTAGAAATTTCTTATTTTAATAAACTTTATTAAAAATTGATTTTAAAATATCTTAATTTATATTTTAAATTTTGCATAACTTTAATCAGCAGCTGGAAGTCATTTTTACAAATAATGTTTGAGTTTTTTTCAACTATCTTCTGCAGTCAGTTAAATAAAGTTTAAATTATAATCTTTATTTGGCATTAAGATGTTTGAATTTACGTTTAGCGAACAGTTTTTTACCAATTTGGTGCCAACTTAAAGCGTGCGTTTTATTGGTTTTACAAGTTGTGGCTTGATTTCTTCTTTTTGTTTTGATTTAAACTATTTCGTTTTTCCTATAATAGTTTAAAACTTTTTCATCTGTTTTTGTTTTTCTTATTTAACTTTTTTTTTAATTTTTAACTTATCTCCTTCAATTTTTAAGTTTTACTTTTTCTTAGTATTTTATGCTTTTCAAGTTTTTGGCATATTTTTTTTGCTATTGCCACAACAGTCAATTTTTAAAAAATGCCATAAACATTATGGCAAAAATATTACAGACTGACAAAAATTACATCTAAATATAAAATTTTTGAATACAAATATATTCTTGTTTCCTAGTTGATTTGTTTTTACTTCTAAAGTTACGTTTTACTGGCAAAAAAAAACTTTCTTATTATTTAAAATTCAAAAAAATGTATCTTATTATATTCAATTTTATATCTTTTTAACTTTTTTTTTATTTTAAAAAAAAAATTTTTTTTATTATTTTGACAATATAAAAATTTATATTTATAATTTTTATTTGTATTTAACTAAGTTATATTTGATAACTAAAAATATTGTTTATAATATAATTTATTAATTAATTTAATTAAAAAGTTAAAATTTTTAAGTTATTAATAAAACATATAAAACAAATAAATAAGAATAGCACAATTAAATGCAAGTTGGTTAAATTGAATAAAAAAATGATTACCTGCATTAATCCATATTTTACTTCAAATTCAAGAAATGAATATTCTCTTAATGTAACAGGAATATTTTGTCGTAAACGATGTTGCAAATAACCTGAATTATTAAAAAATTAGTATAAATCATTAAAATAATTAAAATAATTATATTGATATTCAAAAAAGATTTATTATAATCATAGTTTTAATCCATGGAAAGCATATTTATAATATAAAATTAAAATGATAATAAATATAATTTGTAATAAATTTACGCTTACCAGTAATATTAGCCAATGAAGCAAACAAAGGTTCAACCGCAAATGCTAAAGTATCATTTGTTTCTTCTAATTTATGTACAATTTGCAAAAATTTTGAATTGATTTCACTATTCAAATTTTTTAAATTGGGCTGTTGGGCGTAAGCTTGATTGGATGAACAATGATGTTGCACCTGAAACAAATTACAGTAGCCTTTTCGAAGTACTTCTACTACTAATTCTTTACGTCTTGGCTTATGTAAACGTTCTGTAGTTCGTTTATCAAAAAAAAGAACCGTGTATTCCTAGAAAATGTCAACAAAATGGGCGGTAGACAATTTTTTGTAGAAATAAAATTAGAAAAATTTAATAAAAAAAATAAAAAATTAATATATAGTTTAAAAATTAAATTTATATAAATAAAGAAATAAATAAGATAATTAAAATAAAACAAAAATTATAAAATATTTAAAAAAATAATTTAAAAGAGTAACAGTTAAAAAATAAATTATAAACATATTTTATAATTTAAACACTATTTTTAAAATTTTTAAAAATTTATTTGTATTACAATAAATTAAACTTTCTTTATTAAGTTGTTTGTTAAGGTTTAATATTAGCAGTTGAAATTTATAATTTAACATTGTTTTTAAATTTTTTTTATTTATATTTTTTTAATAACAATTACATTTAAATTTATGTTTAAATATATTTTTGTAATGTTAAATACATTCTATTTTAAACTAAAATTTAATTTCAAATATTTATTTTATATTTAAAGGAGTGCCTTATTTTCTTCATTTTTATCTTACAATTTAATTTCTTAAAAAAAAACAATAATAAATTAGAAAAAATTTGAATTAACATTTATACAGCTAAAACAAAAATTTAAAACTAAATATAATTAATTTATAAAACAAATGCATTTTGTATTTTGATTTAGATATTTTATTAAATCACAAATTCAAGTTCAAACAAAAATAATCGTTTTAAAAACATTTTTTTAAAAAATAAATATTAAAAAAGATCCAGTAAACTAAATAAGTTTTAAAATTTTAATGTTTTAAAATAAAAAGAATTTATTCTTTTCTAATAAGTTATAATAAAAATAAATAAAAAGTATAAAAATAAAATAATTAATAATAAATGTATATTAATTTAATTATACGTAAAAATTGAATAGTTTAAGTTAATGGAAAATTAAACAAAAAATTTGACCATATATTAAATAAAAATATTTAAATTTAAATAAAAAAATATATATATATTAGATAGGATTTCATTACCTATCAAACAATTTTAATTTATATCCAAGAATTAGCTTTAGGCAAATTAATCAAAATGATCAATGATTAAATAGAATTTAAATAGCATTTTAGTCATTTAAGTAAAGTTTTTAATAATTAATATAATATATATAATTAGCATTAAAATTTAATTTTTTTTTTTAAACTTAAAATTTGATTTTTTTTTTTAAACTTAAAATTTGATTTTTTTTTTTAAATTTAAAAATAAATTAAAATAACAATTGAATTTTTTTGATTTATTTGTAAAAACAAAAAATAAATTATTTTAAATATAAAAAATATATTTAAAAAATAATAGTTGCTATTACCGAATAATTGTTTACAATTTTAAGATGTTAAATATAATGAAAAATAAGTATTCTTTTTCAAAGTTAAAACTTTAATAAACTTTATTTAGTAATAACTCTTTTTTTTGTAACTTCACTCACATAAGAAGTTTTTTGGCTATGTTGTTTCATTAGTTTTTAAAAGGTAACTAAAATGATTAGAGAAAATTATTTTTATTTTGTGGTTTGGTCACAAATTAGTCAGGTAAAATTGTTTGTCTAATACCAATGTCTAACTGTTAGTATCTTTTTAGGGCCTAAATTTGACTATAAGTTATTTCTTTTAAATGCTAGTTTTATGACTAATTTACTTTATATTTTTATAACATAAATTTATTTTTTTAATTTTTCTCAATGCTTATATTGTGTAAAATCAGCAAATGTTACAAAATTTTAAACTTCATGTTTATAACACGAGTCTTGTTTTTTATAGCAACTGCTTTATTTTTTAAGTACAATAAACTTTATTAAATAGGTTTACATTAATTTTAAAAAATTTTTAAATGAACAAGGTGATATAAAAAATGATTTTTTTTAATTAAAAAAAAGTGAAATAATTAAATATCAAAACTTAGAAATAATTTTAGTAATACGTCTATAATTATGAATTTTTTTTTAAATCATTGTATATTTTTAGTGTTCAAAATAAAAGCTTTTATACTTTTAAAATTTAAATGCATCATAATAAATATTATCTTTTTAAAATTAATCTTATTTTTTATAATAAAAATGTAAAATACTAAATTAAAAAAATTAACAAAATAAATTCTAGGTATAAATAATGATATGCAAAATACTTTGATTTATGTTTTATCATTTTTATGTAAAAACTAGGCGTAAAATTATAATTTTTTATTATACAAATAATTTAATGCTTGCAAAATCAAAATACAATAAATATTACAATTTATTTTGAGTCATTAATTAAATAACCTATTCAAGTGTAAAAATTTTTGATAATTATAAAAATTAAATTAAATATATTTTAATTAAACAAATCCTAATAAAATTAAAAAAAAATAAAACTAAATTATATTTAAAATATGAAAAATTAATTCATAATATTTTTAATGGATGGAATGAAATAAGTATAAAATTTAAAAAAGATAATATTTTTTAATAATAAAGTGTAAATTAAATTATTGAAAAAATAAAAACTTAAAATAATAAATTAGAAACTTTATAATATGGATGATTATTAATATAAACAAAACCAATTTACAAATATTTTTAATTATAGGTAAAAATATTTTTTGATTATTTTAGTTTTTGGTTATTTTATTAATTTTTAAGTTAAAAATTTATGCTTAAAAATTTTTATTATTTTTTATTTAAATTTTTTTTTTAAGTTAAATTTTTTTATTCATTTTATTTTCAACATATTTTAAATATTTAATTAAATAGATTTATTGAATATTTATAAAAAAAAATTATAAAAATTATTTAAATAATATTTTTAAATTTAATTATAAATAATTTGAATAATATTTAATATATGATTTACAAAATAATAAATTTTATTAAATATGATAAAAAATTTAAAGAAATATATATTTAATTAAAAAGGTTACCTACACAAAAAAAGAAAGCTTAATATTTAATGTGATTTTAAAAATTATAAATATTTTTAAGAAAAAAAAAATTTTTTGTCAATTTTTTTTTTTCACACTTTTGCCATAAAATAATAAACTGCTTATAATAAATTTTTAAAAGATTATACAACCGTAGTTGTAATAAAAGTCAAATTTGTTAAAAAACATATCAAAATTTTACAATTAAGTTATTGTTCTAGGTTATTTATTATAAAACAAAAATAAGACTTGGTCATTGCTTTATTCATCTTATAATAATTCTTTTATTATTTTACACTTTAATAACTAAATTAAACTTGATATCTAAGTTTCTATTTTTATAGGCAAATAATTTATTAGTTTTCAGTAAATTAATATATTGTAAGTGGTTTTTATGTAATACTAATTTTTTAAAACTAAATTTAATAACAAAAATTAGTGTTTTTCAAATTTATACTTAATTTAACAAAAAATTACTATTTATTTTTAATCAAATATTTAATTATATATATGTAACTTATATGAAAAAAAATTATGCGAAAAATATTAAAAGTGAATTAAAAATAATATTTATTTAAAATATGAACCATATCTTAAAATTTGTTTTTAAATATATAACATATAATTAAAAAAAAAAATCTTTTTTTTTTATTAAAATGATTATAACATTAACTACTTTTTAATTCAAATTTATTATAATGCTATTTGTCATGTTACAATGTATGGCTTAAAAATAAAAATACTTGCTATATATATTTTAATTTAAACTTTAAGAAAATACTTTTTTATGTCAATAATACCGGTTTCAATTAAAAAGTATATATAATTATATTTTAATTTATTTAATTTATTTTTTTTTATAGAATATTTTTTTTAAATTATTAAAATATAATATAAAACAAAGATTTTACACACTTATTAACAAAAAGTAATATAATTAATATAAAATATTAATACTAAAAAATAAATAAGATACTTATTAGAAAAACATATTTTTATTAATTTAATTTAATTTTTTTTTTATGCATACAAAATGTATCAATACTAAAAAATAATTTTAAAATTGAAAAATAAATAATTTTTCAAAAATATTTAATAAATAATAATTTAATTATATAATATTATTTTAAAAAAATTATTTAAAATTTATAATTCTATATTTGTTAATAAAATAAAAACATTTTTATTATAAAATTAAATTTTATTCAATAAGTTACAGTGTTTAAATTAATAAGTTAATAAGTGTTTAAATTTTTGTTATTATAATACTGAATATATCTTATTTTTTTTTTAGAATAAAAACTTAATAAAACTCATTTTTTTTTCATTAAGTTTATTTATTAAAATTGTTTTATTTGTTTTTCCTGCATTTATAAGATAAAATGAAATTATGATTTTGTTAATAAGAATTTTTTTTTATTTTTAAAAAATTAAATATTTTAAACTTCTATAACTTTATCAACTTATTATCATCAGTATTTAAAAAAAATTTAATAAAAATAAATTTTTATTTTAATTTAGGAAAAACCTTTTTGAGAATAATTTAGTTTAAAACTAAACTTTTAACTTAACTTCTTTTCAGTGCATTAAAACTTTTAATTTTTTTTTTATGAATTAAATTGATGATATTAAATTCAAAATATATTATTTTATAGAAAAACAAAATTATTTCTAATAAATAATTTTCAGTTTATTCTATGAAAGTTTTTAATATTATTACAAACATATTATGATACAATTTTATCTTATTTGTTTTATAAAAATCCATTTATAAAAAAAAATTTTAGCGAAAAATTTGTAAATAGTTGATTCATTTATTAGTTTATAATTTTTAATTCACCTAATTTTAATAATTTAATAAATTTAAAATATTTTAATTTTTTTGTATTTATAAATAAAGTTTTAATTTTTTATTATTTAAAATTAAAATCAATATTATTAATCTTTATATTTTTAATTTTAATTATTTTATTAAATATCTCAATTATTTTTAATTTTTTAATTAAAGTTTCAATTAATTATAAAATAATTAAATTTTTAGATTCAGGTTTAATTGTAGCAAGTCATCCTCAATCAATTAATTTGTATGTTTTCTGATATGTTATTTAATAATAAAATGCATGTTATAAGTAACAATTATTTTTAATATGTTAAGCATTCGTATGTAATCTCAAAAAAAATTTAATGGTTTTTTAAATTTTGATTTATGTGATAAAAAAATATAATTTTGATTTAATTGTAAAATTAAGTTTACTTTATTTAACTATATTTTAATTGAAAATTTACATATACATATAAAACAGGAAATAATATTTTTACATATTACATACTAAAATCAAATTGTATCAATTATAAAAGCAAAACAAACTTCAAAAAAGATTCAACATACTTAATAATTAATTTTTTTATTCAAAACATTTATCTACATCTCATCATATACATACAAATAAAATACAATAAAAAAAATAAATATAATCTTTTATATATGTAATATTAATTTGTTATATTTTTATAATCTTTGTACGTGAATAACTCTTTTATACATATACTAAGCTTTAACCACACAAACATCTATTAGATCAAAATCTTATTTTTGTCAAACACTAAAAAAAACACAAAAACAAAAAAAGGGTTTTTGTGTTTATGCAATCAATCGAGTTTTTTTCTATATTGCCTTTGGCACAAACTCAGCTGAATTGCTAATAAACGGGGATTATTTCTATGACCGTCTTAAAAAAAAAAAATATAATTCAAACCATGAGTTTTAAATAAAAATAAATTTTATAAAAATATTAGTCCAAAAAAAATTTTAAAAATAATATAACAAACTAATCAACTAATTTAAAATAATTAATTTATTCTAATATTTTGACAAAAAAACTTTTTAACATAACATAAAGTAATAAAAAAAAATATTGATAATAATAATATTAATATTTTTCTAATTTATTGACAATTTCAGATTAATTTTAATTATAAATTATTATAAATGCAATAACAATTAAACAATTATAATTTTTTATTTTTAAATTTATTCTTAAATCAAACGCATTTAAGCCAATAAAAAATATAATTAATTTAAAAATTAATTTTACACTTAATAAAAATATTAATAAATTTTAAGTATGAGAATTTCCTAGTAGAAGTTTAAATAAAGTAGTTGAAAATTTAATAAACAATTTGATAAGAAATTAAATAAAAAGTTTAAAGAATTACATAACTTTCAATCTACTGTTTTAAAAAGTAATAAAATAACTGTTAAATCAAAAAAAAAAAAAATAAGTTAACGTATAAACAATAATAATGTTACTAAAAAATATTAAGCAATAAAATATATTAAAATTTTTAAAAATAAAAGTAATGCTTTTAAATTAGTAAAAATTTTATTTATTTTATATTAAAAATTTAAAAAAAAAAATATTATATATATTTAAAATTATAATTAAAATAAAATAAAAACAATAATAAAATTAATAATAAAATTTATAATAAAAAAAAATATTAAAATTTATTTTCGTTAAATTAAATATTTGAAAATTTTAAATCATTATAATGTTTTTAAAATGATATAAACAATTGTTTATATTTTTATTGATTTAATCAATTTTATTTATTCTTAAATGACGTTCTCATATCATTTATCTTTTTAATTAACTTATTCCGACCAAATTATTTTTTTTACATGTTTTTTAACAAAAAAAAACTCAAATATATATTAGTATAAAAGATAATTTCTAAATATTATATAAAAAATTACTATAAAAATCTAAAAAATGTCCTACAGATTTAAAAAATTGAACTAATAATTTGAAAAAATTAAATTAAAATAATTAATCTAATAAAAAATTGTAGTGAATCCTTTTAATAAAGTACATATATGTAGAATATATGTGTATAAGATTAGGAGTCTACGTTCCCTTAGCGCTGAGGTAAAGAACGTAGTTATGTTCTTAATCCCTGAAAGTAAGATTTGGGTGGACCACAGTTTACTCCCGTGTCCCAGACGACCTTTAAAGTTAAAGGAGACTTGATATCCCTCCGAAATGTCCGTGAAGGCTCCAGTCGTCACGAGATAATGACATCATGAGTAACTGTGAAGTTCCCAAATGAACATGTCGTAAGATAACGATAAAGGGTAAATGTAAAATATGATGTTTTGGTAAACAACAAAATGGCAGAAGCCCCAAAACAGAAAAGAAAGGTAGGACAAGAAGTCCGAGAGCAATGGGTAGTAGAAAATTAACTCTAAGAGAGAGTGGATCAATTGTTACGTTTGCCCTACTAAATAAACTACTACTACAAAATACAATAAAAACTAAATAAATAGAAAATGTTAATTTATTGTCAATTTGTTTGACAGTATATCAAAAATTATTTTTAAAAATATAAATTGACCGTGCAATATTAAATTATATTAAGATAAAAATAATTAACCTTATGTGTCACAAGTATCAGAAAATAAAGAAATCTTTTTTTATACAAAGTTTTTGTTAAATAATTTAAAAAAAAATTTTAATTGATAGTTTAAACCTTTAAACAATTTTAACAATTGTTAAATTATAATTATTCTACTCCTAAATAATTTGTAATTTATAATTTTATTATTTTTAATTTAATAATTTTTTTTTTATTTAAGATAAGTTTAGATAAGTTGATTTTTTTGATTTATTTTTAAGTATATAAATTTTAAATCTTTCAATAAAAATAAAAAACAATTTTCAATAAAAAACATTATATAGCATTTAAATATACAATAAAATTGATTAAGTATATAGAGTATACTAATAAATTTTAAATAATTATAGCCAGGAATATTATGAAAATATTTATAATAATTTTTAGCATTGCTTAATAAAATAAAAAAATTGGATAAAATTTTAAATATAATTTTTATAAATTAAAATTTTTTTTTGAGTAAATTTTATATTTTATTTTGTTGTTAAAATGCTAATATAATTTTTTTCAAAAAATAAATTAATTTTAAAAGATTTAAATTAATAAATAAATTAAAAACAATCTAAATACATTATGAAAATTTAAATCAAATCAGCTATTTTCATTTATATAATATAAACCTATAGTGTAAATACCTATATTGTAAACTAGAGTCAAGATAAAAAAAAACTTTAACATAACTATTTAAATAATTTTTAATTTTATAAATTTATGCATGTCATTCAGCGATTTTGTCATTAGTTTATAACTTGTACAACATTAATATAAATTGCCTAAATCAACTTTTTATATATTTTATTAAAAAATTAAAAAAGCAATGTTTTACTACTTGTTTTATATGTATTTTTATAATTGAACTTTAATTAAATATGAAAATATTAATTTAACAGTATTTAATAAAAAAATATAAAAATTTATATTTAAATTTCATTTGATAAAAGTTTAATTTTATTTATAAAAAATAGATAAAAAATTAAAATAATTAAAAATAGTTAATAATAGTTTTATAAAAATATTTAATAAAATATTTATCAAACTAAATTTATTTGTTTTTATTAATTTAATTTATTAAAAGAAAATTTTCATAAAAAAAATATTAAAAATTTATTTATTCTTTTATTAACTCATATTACTATTAAATAATTTACATTAAAAAAACAAAGTTTTTTAAAAAAATATTTTATTTCAAAAAAAAATTTAAATAAACAAAATAAAAAATTAAAAAATTTTAGTATGTTACTAAAAAAGATAAAATTTTATAAATTGAAATTAACGTTTAAGGTATATAAAAAAAAAAAAATAAACTTTATTATATTATCTTTAAATCAAATTAATCATTTAATTTTGTTGAGATTTGTGATTCCCACACGCTTCTTAACGGCTTCAACCATCTACTTCTTAAGTTGTCGGTTACAGCAAACCTCTTATGTTTACTGACTAGTGTAACTGCTTAGTTACACTTGTATATAAACTCTTTATTTTTTAATTGTAGTACTGGAGTAATCATTTTTCATTCATTGTATACACATTATAATTAACTAGATTTTTATTTTCAATCTCAATTAAAGTCCAACTTGCATTATACCAGCATTTTAGTTAAATCATTTAGTTTTTGCTTGTGGTTCACTTATCTAGATTCATTGTAATATTACGCCATACAAGAACCTGACTAACGGTAATTCTTGTATCAGTGTACATTCACACTAGCTTTGCTCGTGTTCATTCATTCCAATAAATATTATAATAAATAATTATTTATATTAATTAAAAAAATTAATAAAATTATTTATTTTTTTAAAATATATATCAATTTTCAATTTTTTTTTTAAATTAAAATATTTATTTATAATAAAGTTTAAATTATTTTTTAATAAATTTAACATATGTAAGTAAGCAAAAAAATTAAGATTTATTAAAAAATATTTTCAAAATAAAAATAGTATACTGCAAATTATACATTAATTTTTTATTTTTAATATTTAGAAAACAAGCAATTTAAATAAAATTAAATTAGTATTGATTGAGCAATCGCTAAATTGTAACTTTAAATTCATTGACGCACATGTTATTAATTTTGTACATTATATGTACCAAAATCTAAACATGAAACTAATTCAAGAGACAATACCACTTAAACTAGACAATTAAAAAAAAATCTAGCTATTTAGTTTAAATAAAGCTAAAAAAAATTAATTTATTTAAATTTATTCAATAACTTTTACTTTTTAGAATAAATAAACTTTTTTTTTATATATATATTTATGCAAATAAGTAATAAACAAATGATAAAATAATAAAATAAATAAATAAATATTAATTAAATCCAAATAAAAAATACCTGTTTAATTATAAGTAAAACAAAGTTGTTTTTTAATATTCAAATATAATAAAAAGATATAAATAAAAAAAATTAAAAAATAAATTAAGTATATTATAAAATCATAAATAGAATATAAAATTATAGTAAATTATTAATTATTAATTAAATATTTTAGGTTTAAATTATTTGTATATATTTTACTTTTTTATAATATAAAGATTTTTTTTTTAATTTATTAAATTTTTTTTATTTTGGTTTAATTTTTTTATAAAAAATTAATTCTTAATTTACCTATGTTGTTATATAACAAATCCATAATCAATCTGGCTTTCACATATTTTATATGCTAAATTTATTTTAATTTAGAAATCATATTATACCTTAAATTAAGTAAACATTTTTTGCTTATTGTGTAAATAAGATAAAATTAAACTAATATAAAGTATATTAAATTAAATGAATAAGTTATTACTTGTCTTAAATATTATTACTTGTTAATTTATACTCTTTAAAAAAAATTTTATTTTTTGAATCAAATATGTTATTTAAAATTTAAGATATAGGTACATTAAAATTGGTGACTTTTCCTAAAATTCCAATCGACATTCAACAAATGTTTACTATATATTAAAATCTTTAAAATAAATTGACTTAAAATGATAAAATGTATGAATATGTTAAAAAAATAATATCTTTATATATTAATAAGACTATTTAAAATAAAATAAAAATTACAAAATAATTTTAAGATATTTAAATTTATAATTTTAAATACGTAAAAATTCTTCAAAAAGTAGTATAAAAATAAAATTAGATATTATTTTTTAGTAAAATCGTGACAAAATTTATAAAAAAAAAATTTATATAATCTAATTTTTAAAAAATAAATAATGTATAATTAAAAAAAAAAAAACAATTATTTTGATTAATCTAAATAAAATTTTTTTTAAAAATGAAAAATTCTAAAAAAATTAAAATTAAAAAAAAAGTATAATGCTAATATTTTTAATAAAATTTTAAGATAGTTTAAAAAAATAATGAAGATAAAAAATTTTTACATAAAAACTTAATGTAAAATAAAAAAAATTTATTTTAGCATAAGTTTAATTTCAAGACGTGTTTGATTGTATTCACAATTATTTGTGATTTTTAGCAATTAAATTTTATTTTAAGTAATCAACAAAAAAATAAGTAATCTAAATTTGTTTAAATGAACAAAAAAAATTATTCATTTCATTTTCATTTCATTTATATTTCATTTAATAATTTTTTTTTTAAATTAATAAATTACTTGTTTAACCACTTTTCTTATAATTTTAATAATTTGAAATAAGATGTTTAAAAATTTTTATATAAAAAAAAAAAAGTTTTAAAATAAAATTATTAAAAAATATAGATAAAAATTTTTTTGTTCAATTATTTGTAATAATAAAAAAAAATAAAAGCATAATCAAAATACCAAAATATATAATTTAAATTAATAAAAAACAATTATAAAAATGCATACTAAAATAACACATTTTGAATAAAAATGTTCGTAAAAATAATTTCCAATTTGTTCTTTTTTGGCTTTTTGCATAACTCATAGAAAAAAATTGAAATATAAAGTTTTAAACCACAAACATAAAAAAAAATTTAAGAACTCTTGTCAAAATAAATGAAAAAAAAAATTGTTAACTGATAAAATGAATGACACAAGTTTTGTGAGCTCATAAGTTGAACAAACAATCAATTCGTAATTATTAATTGTATCAAAAGATAAAAAACTTTTTTTTTATCAAGCGAACAATCTTATGTTGAGAACGAATTTTGGCGCCGTTAGTTAGATTAAAATAAGTAAAAAAACTATAAACCTAAAATTAAACTATAAATTTATTTAAATGTTGTAATAGTGTATTACACAACTTAATTTTATATTAAACTAAAATAAATTTAAATGCTTTAAATAGTTTTGAAATGCAAGCTTAAACAGATTTAAAATAATTAAAATAATAATAGTCAAACTTGTTAAAATGTAATAAAAATTGAATTTGATAAAAGAAGCTAGGTGAAAAATATTAACTAAAAATGTGGTTAATAGAGTTAGACTTAATGTATTCGTGGTATGTAAATATTGGTTTTGTTGAAATATTATTTTTTACCTTGTTGTCGGAAATTCGAATAGCTTGATACATATTCCAAACTAGCTCAGGACCCATTGTACCAATAAATTTTTTAATTTGAAAATAGCGAACAATCGGATTAGTATGAATGATAGAACGTAACTTTTGCTGTTTTTGTTTAGAGAGAGTAGTGGTATTAGAAGGAATTTGAGCCACCTGAACCGATGAAAGATTAGATTGATTTATTTGCTGAGAAAATTGCATTTGATTTGGAAGTGTTTGAGTAGGAACAGGTGGAGATTGAGCCTTTGGAATTGTACCAGGCTTAGGTGATCCGGAATGAATGATATATTGGCTAGATGAACAAGCACCTTGAGTTGGTGAAGTATTAGTGTGGTATTGATTAATCTGTTGTTGGCCTATTACTTGGTGACTAGTTGGTTGATTTGACACTTGATTTGTTAACTGAAAAGAAGGCGATGAAGAAGGAAGATGTTGTTGTTGTTGTTGTTGTTGTTGTTGTTGTTGTTGTTGTTGTTGTTGTTGTTGTTGTTGTTGCTGTTGTTGTTGTTGTTGTTGTTGTTGTTGTGCTTTTGGTAACTGCAATGGTTGTTGAATTTGATTTTGAATATGCTGTTGTTGTTGAATCTGTTGTTGTTGTTGAATCTGTTGTTGTTGAATCTGTTGTTGTTGGTGAATTTGCTGCTGTTGTTGAATCTGTTGCTGCTGAATTTGCTGTTGTTGTTGTTGAATCTGCTGCTGTTGTTGTTGAATCTGCTGCTGTTGTTGTTGAATTTTCTGTTGAATTTTTTGTTGTTGTGGCTGTAACTGTTGTGGTTGTTGTGGTTGTTGCTGCTGTTGTTGTGGTGATTTTTGTGTCTGTTGTTGTTGTTGCTGCTGTTGCTGATGAATTTGATTAAATATTGGTTGGTTTACTACCGATTGGCTAGGTATTATTTGACTAGACATCGATTGAGCTTGTACAGGATGCATAGCCAATTGTGAACGTATGGCTGGCAATTGATGAGCCGAATGAGCAATCAGTCCTTGACCTGAGGCCATTTGAGCTGTGGCACTAGTATATTTAGCTGTAGAAGGAATTGTCATTGGGGGCTGAGCTGGCGGCGCATAAGGAGTTGGCATTTGTCTAAATGCATTGTTAGCCATTGCGGCTCCTCCGCCGCTAGCAATCATTTGGGCACTATTTGGCGCCGCTACCGGACCAGGCGAAGGAGCACGACTAGGCACCATGTTAGTTGCATCAGTCGGATTCGTCAAACCAAACTTGGTAAACATTTTTGCAACTTTGTTTAATTAAAATCTAAAGTAAGAAGAACAAAAGTTAAGAAAATATAGGTGCCGAAATCAAAATGTTTAAGGATTCGGAACAACTTTTTGTTATTACTAATTTTGAACAGTTAAGTGAATTTTGTGCAAAGTGACTTTAATTATATTCTTTACTAAAATGCATCAACAAATTAATGAATTGAATTATTTTCAGACAAGCGTGTGAATGATGGATGTGATGCTTATAGTATACGACTAAAAGGGTTGTCTGCGATCATTATGAACATATTTGGCTGACAATTAAGAGATATGACAAAGGCAAAGGAACAAAACAAGCAGCTTGTTTAGTATGCACAAACCGCTTCTGGTTTTTTTCACTTTTGCCTTGTTTGATTTGCTTAAGATGTTCTTGGTTTTCCTCTGTCAACACTATAGACTCCGCTTTTACTGCACTGCGGCGAACACTTCATTGCTTGTCTTCCTGCCAGCAGGCCGGCAATCAAGGTTAAAGTAATAAGGTCAAGTGTACAAGGATTTTTTCTTACTCCTTCGATTGCTCATCTTTTCAAATTCTAGCCAAACGTGTATAATAGCATTTTACACCTTTTTATTTCATGCGCAATCTCCATCTTATAACAATTCAATAGCCTTATCTTTTTTACTTTATCTTATTTTGCACTTTTCATATTTTATTACTGTTGTAATTTTATAAAAATTTTAACCTTAATTTTTATAGATTGTCAAATATTAAATTTAATCAAATTTTTAAAATTTTTTTTTTAACATATTTTCTATCTGATTTTTGAACATAATATTTAAAAATTAAAAAAAGTACATTTGTTACACTAAATAACCTTTAATGTTATCTTATTTAAAAGAATTTTATTATACATAGAAGAAGTATCAATAAAAATACAATAAAAAAAAAACATATTTATTTTAAAGTTAGTTTGTTATTAAAATAATTTACTATTTTTAATAAATAAATTTATATTTGTAATATAATTTATTTTTAAAAAATTTTTTTGTCCCATCAAAACACAATTAAATATTTTTTATTTTTTAAATATGAATAAAATTTTTAATTAAATATAAATATTTAGTAATAAAAAAAAAAAATTTCTTTAATTTTTATTGTTTAAGTGCTTTAAAAAGCAGTTTTTTTAAAATACATTATGATAATCTAATATGTAATTTTGTTTTTAAGATGTTTAATAATTTTTTAAATAAAAAAAAAATTAATTAATAAAAAATTATTTAATTATATATATATTTAATAATAAGTAATTAAAAAAAAAATACATATAAATTTATTTTAATAAAAATATAATTAATATAATGATATAATTTAATTTTTTTTTAATTAAAAAGTATTAAAACACATTTAAAAAAAAATTAAATTATACAAAATAAACAAACTTACATTTTAGTGTCAATTAATTTAAAAATAAAAAAAAACGTTATTTAAGTTTTATTTAAAATTTTTATCGAAATTTAAAACAGATTTATTTATAAATATTTAAAAAAAGTTTAAATTAAACATGTTTAACAATATTTATTTTTTTAATTAATTTTTTTTTAAACTAATTATTTAAATGTTAGTTATTTTTAATATTATATAAGTGCCAATCATTTTTAGCTAAAAAAAAAATTTCAATATAAATAATTTGTTTGAAAAAACTCATTTATATTCATATTTTATATCTATTTATATATATTTTAAAATTTATAATTAATTATTATTAAAAAATTTAAAACTTTTAAATAATATAATTATGATATAAAATAATTAAAAAATTATATTTATTTACTTAAAACTTTTACTTATAATTAAAACTTTAAATTAAAATAATAAAAAAAATATAATTTAATTTAAAATTTAAGTAGTCTTCAATAAGTAATATATTTGAAAATTTAATGAAAAATGAAATGAAATAGGCTATTAGTATAAATTAACAAACATTATTTCTCCTAAATAAAAACAGTTGATTTCTTGTTTTTAATAGGCGTAAATTTGATATAAAAAACATTTATCAGGATTTTAAATGATTTGTGATACCTATTATAATCTAAATTTTAAAACACATATCTAATTATCTTTTTAAATACACTTATAAAAAAAATAATCTTAAATTTATTGTAAATTTTTTTCCTTTCATTTAAATAAATAAAATAGAATATTATATTAAAGTTATATTTAACTATTGAAAATTAAGGAAAAAGAAAAAACTTCAAAAATTTTCAAAGAAATCGTATATATTTTCGAAATAAACATTTTACAAAGGTTAGTTTGAAAATTTAGAATAACTAGTTTGATTGCTAAAACTCAAATAATAATACCACTTGATTTCAATTTACGTTTTTTAAAAGTTCATTAAGTTAAATTTCTTTATTTTCAATTTCTAAAATATTTAAATCTTGGGTTCATACTCTTTAGTAAATGATTTTAATTTTATGTCCTTATCATAGGCTTGTATAAGTTATATTTTTCACGTGCCTTGACTTGCAAATTGAATGTAATTCAATTATTTTTACTTATTAGGTACTTATTTTATTTTAAGCATTTTTGCAGGAGATCAAAAAATTCTTGCTTAGATAACCACTTTAGTTATAGTTTAATGTTATAAAGGTTTAAGTAAAAAAACCTAAAACATAGGTTATAAATTAATGTAAAATTAAATTTATGTTATATTAGAAATTATAAAAAAAATTATAATTAAAATTTTATTAATTATTTTATTTTATTTTATTTTATTTTATTTTATTTTATTTTATTTTATTTTATTTTATTTTATTTTATTTTATTTTATTTTATTTTATTTTATTTTATTTTATTTTATTTTATTTTATTTTATTTTATTTTATTTTATTTTATTTTATTTTATTTTATTTTATTTTATTTTATTTTATTTTATTTTATTTTATTTTATTTTATTTTATTTTATTTTATTTTATTTTATTTTATTTTATTTTATTTTATTTTATTTTATTTTATTTTATTTTATTTTATTTTATTTTATTTTAATGTAAATTTATATATAAAATGACGATTTTAATTTAAATATAATTTTTTATTAAATGATTGATATTTTTACTAAAAATTTAATATTTTATTTTTATTATTAAAATTATATATTAATACAATGTTTTAATAAAAATGTATATTTAAAAAAATATTTTATTATAATAAACTACCAAGTTTTAAGTAATTTATTTTATTAAATTTTTTTTGTTTTACTGTAAGCAATTATTTTTGAAAAAAAATCAATGTCATAAATAATATGACAATTCAATTTATAAATTTTTTTATCAGTTAAACTTGATTTATTTTTGTATTATTATGTAACTTAATGTATTTTATTTGATTAAAAATTATTTTTTAAAAATAGTGTTAAAATAAAAAATATAAGAATATAATTTTTAATACTAAACAATTAAATAAATTAAGTTTAACATAATATAATTGACTTTTGCCAATTTACAAAGCTATTTATTTATATAAGTATATATGGATTTATTAATTATTTTTATGTAACAAAATATTTATTATTTGCTCTTTTTAAATATTTATTTTTAAAATAAGTTTAATGCTAATTAAAAAAATATATATATATATTTAAAAAAAATAAATAAAGTTTAATAAAAATATGTATGTAGTAGAATTGATTTATTTGATCTACCTAACAAACAAACTAAACTAATATTAAGACAGAACAGACAAATGTAAAGAGACAGTAAAGAGATGTGTAAAAGAAGCATTGCAGATTTCTACTTGAAATAGCACCAGTGCCTTGTAAACCTTTCTAGAAGTGAAATCTTGTTAGCATTGTGATCAGTGCGTTAAAGGTTTAAGGTTTAATTCCTAAAATTATGTAAAATATGCATAAGTAAACCAATTTGTAGATAAGAAATATTACGATAGAAGTAAACTATCAGTCGATATTTAACATTAAAATAATATAGGAATGCTTAAGGTAATAGATAGCTTTTGTTGGTAAACGTTATTTTAAATAATGTTAGTTCATAAGTTCTTAAAAATAAATTTTAAAGTCAATTAGTTTTGGAAAGTAAAACTAGCAAACAATTTTAGAAGAATTGTATAATTTTATTTTGTTATTTAATAAAATCATAAAGTTAAAACCCTTTGTCTTGTTTAAATTCTTTAAAATACCTTATACCCTAAAATATATATTTTGTATATTATTATATTACAATTGAAAATAAAAAATAAAAAAGATAAAATAGTAAATTTTAATTAAAATATATTAAAATTAATTAATTATATATTTAACAATTGATATCTTTTTTAAAATATATATAAATAAAAATTAAATAAAATAATACAAACAACTATTTTATATATAAAAAAAATAGTAAATATTAATAAAAATTAATTTTGCAAAATGGTTAGTTTTAATGATTAAACATGAACAGTTAGAATAAGTATAAAATTTATATGGTTCAATATATATAATTATAAGATTTCTGACCCAAGTATTTCAGTGTAAAAATAAAAAAATATAATATAACTATAGATTTTACTTAATTCGTAAATAAGATCGATAATAACTTACAAAACAAAAACTATTTACAACCGAACCAAATAAATTTAATATTTTTACATAAATTATTACAATCATTATAAAATAATTATTTTTAAAAAACATAAATTCAAATTAAAACTAAATAAAAATTAAAAACAAAATTTTGCATTTATTTAAATTTTTTAAAACCAATATTAAAAAAAAAATAAAAAAAATACAAATTTTTATTTTGTTAATTAATGTTAGATAGTTATATTGTCAGGTTAATACAAAAAATCAAACAAGTAAATTCAGATTGGCAATTCGCACTTAATACAAACCTGATACTAACTCAAAGCACATCATTTATTTATCACTTCAATAACAGATACTTAAACTTGTAGTAATAATGAGCATAAAACAAAATAATGTGTTTGATTACAAACTATATGTTTGACAGTTTATGTAATGGTCTGCACTGTGCAAATGTCAGTTAACTAATAAAAAACATAAAAATGAGAAAATTTAAAATAATTATAATTTAACTTATTTAACTTATTTTAAATAAAATTAAGTTTTAAAAAAAAATAAATAAATAAATAAAATTATATTAAAATACTGATTAAAAATAAATTATTAATCAATTAAAAAAAAAATATTAAATAAATTAAAATTATTAATTTTAATAAAAAAAAAAATATATATGTACAACAATTATTTAGTAATAGAAATTTTTGAATTATTAAATAGTATTTTTGTTGAAAACAGTTTAATTGTGGTAATCTTGTTAAATCATTTATGATTTGTAATATTTTAATCAACTAGTAATGTTTTTCGTGCAGATAAAAAATAGTTTTTAATTGACTTTAAACCAAAGCGTAAACTAGTAGATATTTATTCTGATAAGTTTAAAAAAATTACTAAAAAAATTATTTCATGTTAGTCAATAGCAAAAATTTGCTAAATATTAAATTTATATATTTTTAAATTTAAAATATAATTAGATATAAATATAAATGTTATTTTAACATTAATTTTTTTTTAATTTTAAAATTAGCTTAAAATTTAATTTATTTTTTTTTAACATTATTAAAAAATATTATAATAAATTAAAAATATAATTAAATATTTAATTTGAAATTTTTATAAAATAAAAAATTAAAAAATTTTTTAAGAAAATTTATAATTTATTAAATTTAAATAAAATTAAATAACAAAATTATTTTTTTTTGATATAATATTAATTTTTATTCTTTTAAAAGTAATTCGGTTTAGGTTAAGATATAATTAAGATAATTATATAAAAATTTTTGTTTAAAATATTTTTTTCAAAAATTTAAATAAAAAAAAAAAATTAAAATTTATAAAATTAAATATTATAAAATTTTAAAATATTATGCTTATTTATTTTTTTCATAAATTAAATTTAATTAATATTGTAATAAATTTTAAATATATTTATTATCAATAATTTGTTTTTTTAAATTTCAATTTTAATAATTAATTAGTTTTTAAACTTAATCAAAAATATTAAATATATTTTTTTAATTTAATTTTAATTTATATACAAAATAATAATTTTAAATAGCTATAAAAATAATCATAAACGTTTGATAGCAAAAAAATTTAATTATCAATTTAGATAAATCATTAACTTCAACTATTAAACCCTTATGTTAGTTTTAAACATAAATAGTTATATTATAAACTTATAATAAAATCATTAAAAAATTGAAAATTTAAAAATATTTTAAATTCAAATCAAAAATAGTTTCATATTTTTTATTTTTAACTAATTGCTAAAAAAAAGCTAATATATAATACAATTATAATTGTATTATATTTGAAAAAATTAAATTAAAAATCATAAAAAAAATATGTAAGAATTAAAAAAAATTAAGATAAAATATGAATGTTCAATATTTTATTTTTAATTTTTTATTGAATTCATAAATAATAAAAAATACAAATGGCGACATAAATGATGCTTTTATAGTTAACGTAATCAGAACATCCGGTTTATTTTCAATTTTCATGGAAAAAACAATTTCAATAAACGTAATTCCCGGTTAAAATTAGCATTTTTCATAGTATTTATCTTAAATACTTGTATCAAATAAAAAATTTATCTTACTTTTCCATCATTAAACCTATGCCAATAATATTAAGTAGTCTAAATTATGTTAAATAAAGTTTAAAAAAAAATTTTTTATATTTTTTTATTTTTGATTTTATTAAAAATTATTTAAATTGAAAAGATTATAAAATGTTTAATTATAATAAAATATTATAAAAATATAATAAAATACTTTTTATAAAAATCAATTTATTTTTATTAAACCTTTTAACAATTTTTAAATTTAATAAATGTTTTTTAAATAATTATTTAAAATCATGTGTAAAATAAAAATAAATTTTTTAAATTTATAAATTTTTATAATAAATTAAAATTAAATATTTTCTTGATTTAATTTTTCAAATAAAAAATAATACAAATAAATGTTAATATTTGTTAAAAATAAAAAATAATTATAAAAACATAATATAATATTTTGTTTTAATAAAATTAATATATAATTTTTTTATGCTTATTAAGTGTATTGATATTTTATATTATATTTTTGATTTAATCTATATTTTTAACAAAGTATTATATAAAACTATTGTTTTAGAACAAAAGTTTATTAAAATAAAAAATCTATAAATTCTAATGATACAAATTGTTGCAATTAAGTCTAGGTTTAAGACTATTAAAATATGAATTTTAGTAACATTAAACGGATAAATTAACCTTACAAAAAATATAAAAGGCAAATTTTTTTATAATAAATTTTAAAAAAATTTAAAAACAACTATTTAAAAATTCAAAGAGCATTTTCCTGTAATTTTTTTGATGATATCTTTCAAGTGCTTTTCAATTTTATATTTTGTATTTATTATATTTAGTGAATAGTGAGCGGGTTGACATTCTTGAGTATCTAATTATTTTTCTATTTATGAAGGTTTATTTATTTATGTATTGATGTTTTTAAAAATCATTTTATTTGAAATTCATTTTAGTACCTAACAACATTAGAAATAATTTAAAAAAAAAAATTTATTGATATATTTTTAATTTATATCATTTGAAATTTTGTATATTATTTACAAATTGACATTGAATTATAAATTATTATATTAATAAATTTTATAAATATTTTTACATATTTTAAATAAAATAAAGATGAATATTTTTAAAAATAATTTAAAATAATAATAATTTAAATATATTCAAATTATTTGTTAATAAAAAAAAAATTTAATAAAATTATTTTATAAAAACATTAAAACATTAAAACATAAAAACGTAATTTAAAAATATATAAGATAAAATTAAACTTAAATAAATTAAAATAACAAATGTAATCAAATAAGATTTGTAAGTTAAATTATGATTTAACTTGATTTTTGATTTATATAAATAGCAGTCATTTATTTTCAACTAAACACCTGGATATTTTTGGCTGGATTTAAAGATTTGATATGTTTTACTTTAGGTATTTAAAAAAAACATGCGTATTAATGTCAAAAAAAAAAATTTTGTATTTTTTTATTTTCTTTGTATTTTAAGACTTTCATACTTAAAGTTAATAATAAAAAATCAAATAATAGATTTTAAATATTTTTAACGTTTTATTTTTTCTTTAATTTAGCACATATGTAAAACTTTGAAAAAAAAACTAGTTATATGTAACCTTTTCAACTTTACACCTGCGATTGACAGCAATAGATCACTATTTAACTAAATTCGAACCCGCCTATTTCTAAGCTTTTACCATAGGCAGCATTGTTTACAAAAACATTGTAAAAAAGTGTGACCTATTGTGTCTTTTTTTCCCATTTAACACATAAATTACATTTTTCTGTTTTTCATCTATTTTTTTCGTATTTTAAGTCTTATTTTAAAAAAACTTTTCACAAGACCACAATAATTTGCAATTGTGCAGGTGATAAAGGTTGTCTAATATTCGCTATTATTGATAATTTTTTATAAAAAAAAAGTTTTCTTTAAAACTTTGTGTACAATTTTGATACAAAAAGAATATAAAAACTTTTGTAGTATTAAATATTGTTTTTTCTCTAGACAGTTGAAAATCCATTGTGGACCTGTTCGCTTTTGAACTTTAAATATGTGTTTTTAAAATTATATATATATTTGTTTGCGTAAATTTTAAAAAAGCAAAAATAATGTGTAAATAAGAATTAAAAAAAAAAATAAAAAAATTTAAAGTAATTTTAAACAGAAACGATGGGCTAAAGGTAAAATGAAAGACTAAAAAGCAAAATAATGTTAAACTAAATAAAAATTTTTATAGACAAACAATAGTATAAGGATGTAGATGTTATTGTCACAAGTGTATATACTAAATTTCCGTTATAAGTGTTGATAACCTGGCCACAAAAACACCTTCGTTAAAAAAATGAAATGTTGTTGTTATAGAAACTGTACATAAAAACTTGTCTTAAACTAACAAAAGCAAAAAAACAAAAAAATATCTTATGTACAAAAAGTTTATAACAAAGTTTACTTATAACGGTGTCAAAAAAATATTAGGGTTCTAAAAAAAAAAAATGCCTGGTTTATATCATTCTTTTAATAAAACTGAAATATAAAACAAAAGACTAAATAATTATTTAAGAAAAAGTTTACTTTTCATCATTAAGCTACATTAATCTAAACATTTGATCTCACTTTTATTTTGTCATATGTTAAATTGACTAATCTTTAATTTATTTATTTTTTAATTTTTAGACATGCTGGCAATTTAACTTAATTATTTTATTTTAAATATTTTTTTTATATAACCCATTCATTTAAATTTACCTATTTTTTATTTTTAATAAAAAATAAGCTATTAAGTGCTCATATTAAAAGTTTATCTTTTTTTATTTTAAAGTTTAAATATAAAATAATTTATTATATAAAAATAATATACATTTTTATTGCAATTAAAATTAAATACAATTTAATTAAAAATAAATAATCACTATTCTTTAGTTAAATAAAAAATAACAATTTCTTACATAAAGTTTAAAATTTATTGTCTTTTTTTTTATTTAATATTAGTTTATATATTCAAAAAAAGTATTGAATCTATTTTTTTAAAGATTAAATTTTTTATGCTAAATAGTTATTTAATCAATAAAAAATAAATTTATAAAGGTAAAACTTTCACTTTTTTTTTGTTACAACTAATTTACTAAAATATCATAATTTAGCTGATTTTAACAATAAAAAATTATTGTAACTTTTTTCTAAAATTAATATAGTAAAAAAAAATACAAATTTTTTATCAAAATTGTAAATTGTTTATTAAACATATTCAAAATTTATAGTTGTTTTTGAACAAATACTGGCATTTATTTTAAATTGCTCTTTTTCTTTAAAAAAAAAATAACAAAACAATAAATGTTTATTTCTTATAGCAACCAATACCCGAAGCTACTATATTTAAATAAAAGCCATTAACCTATCTTTATCCAAAACGCACTTGTTTTTGCCATTAAATTTGCAAATCACAATAACAATAAAACAAAAAAATATATTAATAAAAAGTAAAAAAATTTAAAATAAAATATTTGAAATTATTAAATATTGATAAAAAGTTAAAATGAATAAAAAATATTTATATATTATCAAAAAACTAATGTTTGTAAAATAGTAATTTTATAAAAATCTTAAAACTATATAAGTATTAAAATTAGAATAAATATTAAAATTAAACAATTTTTTTTTTAATTTTTTTAAATTTAATTAATTTTATTTTATAGCACTTTAGTTTAATTATAATTATTTAAACAAGGATTAATTGAAATTGTTAATTAAAAAATATAAAAAATTTAATAAAAAAATGTTAAAAATTAACAATTTTAAACTTACTGACCATAGTTATCACTAATTATTTTTACATTAAAATTAATTAAGTGCAACTAAGCGACCTGAAATCTAATTAAAAACAAAAATTTTATTTAAACGTATTTGTGAATTTATTCAGTTAAATTCATCTTGTCTATTTAATTTTTTGTTACTAAGAATATTTTTTTAATAATAAGATTATTGTTTATATTAGTCGTTAATACTACTTATTTTACCTGTAAAAAAAATTAGGCAATTTTATTAAATCTTAAGCATTTCAAAATAAAATATAAATATAACTAAATAATATTTTTTTTTTTAATTTTTAACATTATAAAAGTATTTTCAGTTTAGTAATCAAAATAAAAAATTTGTAAAAAAAAAATATAAAACCTAAAATAAAATAATTTTGAACAAATGGTCAAATATTGATAACGATTATAATATAATTATAACTTAATTTTTACATGAATATGACCTTGTTGTAATTAATATAATGTAAAACAAGAATGACGTAAATTTATATTTTTTTTTAATATTTATTTAATAAAGTGTAATTCTCAGCAATAAATATTTGTCCTGTCATCTTATTTATTTTGATTTTTTGATACATGTTAGCAAATAAATCTAAATAAAATAAAATTAAATAAGAAATTGCAACATTTGCTATAAAAAAAATTGACTAGATAATCTTGTTGAAAAATTATTAACATTTAAGATATAAAACGAGCTTTAAAATAATAAAAATAGCCAGGTTAGTTATATTAAAATTATATAGCCAACAAATTTTGTATATATTAAGTATTATAATTTTCATAAATCTTATAAATTATAACAATAAAAACAATTGAGATTTATTTTGACAAGTTTATTTAAAAAAAAAAAATAAAAAATTTACATCACTCAAGTTAAAAATAAAAATTTATCAGTTTAATATTTAAATATTGATTTTTTATTTTAAAAACTTTTTATCTTTGAATAAATTGTATTTTATTTTATAAAAATTAAGCAAAAATTTGTCTTTATTAGATATAAATATAATTTTTTTTTATAAATAATTCAGTTTAAAATAATTTAAAATTTTATATTAAAGTTTAATAACCAAAAATTTTTTAATTGTAAATATTTGACAATTTGATGTTTTATTATAATAATTTTTTTTTTTAAAAAATAATAAATCAAAATAAACTGATGAAACCAAAATGAAAATATTTTTATTAACTAATTAAACTAAATACATTTATTTTACACATCAAATATATTTTAAAAATGAGATTATTTTAATTTTGTTTTATTTAAAAATGATTACATTTGCTTTTTTTATTTTGCCATTTTGTATTGAAATATTTTTAGTTATAATCAAGTCCAAAGTATTAAATTATAAAAAAAAAAATTTAAGCCTTAGAAACATAACAAATTTTGACATATGCAAAAGCAAGCAATCAAACTGATTTTATTAGAATTTAATCTGGGTACGCTTGTCAATGCTTTAACTATGATGAGATTTAAATGTTTTTTTAAATTTTAATTTGCATGAATAACTCTTTCAACATTCTCAAACTTAATCTTTATTATTTTTTAACTATTGCATATAAAAAGTAATCAAACTAAAATTTTATTTTTTGTTGATAAAGTTTTTTATTAAGTGTGAATTTAAGAAAACTTTTTTTTATAAAAATCATAATAAATTAAATTAAACTTAATACAAATCATAAAAACTAAATAAAAATTTTATTTGTAGTGCCTCAGTACTGATATTTATTACTACAAAGAATATTTAAGCAAGAACTTTCCTAGATGAAACAAATAATACAATCCACTCTCCACTAGTGTCTACTAATTACTGTCTTTTATAAGACAAAGCCCAATATAACAAAGGGAGTTTATGGGAAACCCCACAATCCAATAAGCAAACTTATGGCAAGTTATTGTCAGTCTGCAGTGCGCTTAAGTGTTAGACATAAACAGGCACTACATTATTCAAAAAAGTATATATTTTTTAAAATAAAATAATTTAAAAAAATTAAATTAATGAAAAAATTATTTCAATCAAATTAAATTAATTACTTTAAATAATAGTAGTCAATAAATTTATATACTATTAGAAAAATTTAACAATCATCGATCAATATAATTAGACCGTAAAAAAAATTCACGTGTTTATATTAATAATTTAAAAAAAAAATAAAACTATTTTGAAATTTTAAAATTAATTAATTTAATTTTACTTGTTTATTTTAATCATTTTTTAATAAAAATAAAATTGAATAGCAATTAATGTTTTTAAAAGTAAGAAGTTTTATACTATATTTTAAGTTTATTTTTTTTTAATTAAATTAAATTTTATAAAAAAAAATTATTAAAATCAATGTACTTATACTAAAAATATTAGTATAAAATTTTTATAAAAAAAAAACTTTTTATTTTGTCAATCTAGAAAAAAAAAAAATTAACAAACAATATTTTATAAAAATAAATAATAATTTAAAGCATAAAATAACAAACAAAGTTTTGAAACACAATTTCGATTATATAAAAATATAGATTTCTTAATTTAAAAAAAAATTGAAACAAAATTTTATTTTCTTCAATTAAAAGTTTTTTAAATTATATAAAAATTAATTCAAATAGAATAAACGTATATATAATTTAAAAAAAAAATTATAAACAAGCTTAACAAACAATTAAACATAAAGTCAAAAAAATGAATAATAAAAATCAATAAACAAAAAAAAATTGAAATTTTACAAAGCTGAGTAAGAAATCTATCTAGAATAAAAACAGATAAAAATAGTTGTCAGCAATTGGTAAACTCGTATCGATCTAATTTGAAAAAGTTGTTCTGTCTTGTTCCATTAAAAACGTGTTTGATTTGCCGATGTTGCTCTATTTTGTCTTCTCATTAAACTTGACATAGATTAGCTTGAGCCAGCAGTTTTGGGAATAGCTTGATTCAAAACACCTGCTTTACCTATTTGATGTCAGGTTAAAACAAAAATCAAAAATCATGATTTAATAAATAATAAATTAGCCAGTTTTGTGGACAAAATAGTCAAATGGTTTGAATATAAAACAAACAAATTAGAAATCACGTTAAAATATTTCAAATAATAATTTTGTAAAACATATGAAACATATGAAAAACAAATAAAAAAAAAATTAAATAAAAAAATTTTATTAATAAATAATCTAAGTATTATTTTAAGTTTAAACATTACTATTTTATTTAATTTAGAAAAAATTGAATAAAAAAAAATTGTATTAATTGAATAAGTTAACATAATTTAAAAAAACGCTTATTTTTTAATTATAAAAAAAAAGTATTAAAAAAAATTATTTTTTTTTATTATCAACATATTGATTAATAATAAGATAATTCACAATGAATAAATTGAAAAAAATAATAACAAAATATTTTTTATAACCAAAAAATATGTTAATATTTATTAACTTATAAATAAAAAAATATAGCAAAAGTATAATAATAAAAAGATTATTGAAAAATTTAAAAAATAAAATTTAATTTCCATTAATTATTGGTTTTTCAAATAAAGCTTTGCAACAAAGTAAGCTTTACAGACGCATTATATATTTATATTTATTCTATAATCAGTTCTCTAAATAAACAATTTAAAACCACTTCAAATTAAAAAACTTAGCTTAATCATTGTTTTAATTCTTTTGCATAAACAAATAATATAACGAAGCAAACACATTGACAAATGTCAACAAGTTAAAATAAACAAACTTTGCTTATAACTGTCAATCGTTATTTATACCAACACTTTGTATCTTTTATTAAAATTTTTTTGACATTGAGCTGCTACCCTTTATAAATTGTTATGTTTATTGTATATTTAATAACATATGTTATTGACTATTAGTAAATCTCACGATTATTTACTTAAATACATGTGTAAATATTAAAAAAAATTTATTTAAAATAAATTTTTTTTTGTAAATTAAAAAATATAAACTAGTTAAAACTAAAAACGATTTTATATAAATTTAAATAGTAATATTTTAGGAATATTAAAAAAAATTAAATTAAATAGATTAAAAAACTCACCTGTTCCACAATAGATAAATACTATAATTTTAATAAACATATGAATAAATCCTTGAAGGAAACTAAATTACTTTAATTTATATAACATATTTAATAAAAAAAATAAAATTTGACGATTATAAATTAAAATTGTTATTAAAACTTAACTGTTTAAACAATAAAAATAAATCAACATAAAAATTTTATTTATTAAAAAACATCAATAATTTTTGATATTTCTAATTATTTATAATTAATAACTAATATAAATAAATTTAGTTGAAAAAAATAAATGTTAACAACTTAAAAATATATTTATTTTAATTACTTTAATTTTAATTTAAGTTTAATAAATTACTGTAAATTTATGTTTTAATAAAATAAATTTTTCAATATGAATTTAATTTAATAATCTGTGATTCATTAAAATACTTTAAACAAAAAAATTATTTTTAAATATTTTAACTATATTTTATTTATAAATAAAATGTATAATTAAAAATTTACTTTTAAATTAACATTAATGACGTTTTCACTTAAAAAAAAAAAGTTGAATAAAAAAAAGAAATTATAAAAAAAACACATTCATAATTACTTTTTTTTTGCATCATCTTAAACAATTTTTAAAAATAAATAAATAAAATTTTTAAGCACAAATTCATTAAACAAAAATTCATTAAACACAATTTTATGATATATTTATTTAAAAATAAATATTTAAACAAAAAGCACAATGTTGATATTTTAATAAAAAAAAAAAATTCATTCATTCAGTTTTAAACAAATATAATGAATTTTTATATATTTAAAATAGATAAGTAAAAGTAGCTAAATACTTAAATTAAAATAAAAAATATTAACATACATTTTACAAGTTAAATAAAAAAAAAATAATCAACATTTACACTTATTTACTGAATTTAATAAAAAAAAATATTCATTTATATATAAAATCATCGTTATTATTATAATTATAAATATAAATTATAAATATAGTATTTGATTATTAAAATTATTGAAACTATCATAAATTTAGTAATATAAAATTTGAAAAAGTACCTATAATAAAAGAAACATTTGATTGAATTAAAATAAATTTATATTATATTCATTTAAAACTTATTTAATTAAATAAAATTTAAAAATAAAGTAAATTAATAAATTTAAAAAATTTAAATTAAAAACATTTTATGATTAAAAAAAAAAATAATAAAAATAAACTAAGTTTATCATTTAGAAAAGTTAATTAAAATGAAAACAAAGCATTTAAAAGTATACTTTTTTAATTTAATTGTATATTTTTTAAACTTTTTTGTTAAAATTATTTATAGGTAATTTAGTTATATAATATTTAGTTTCTTAAACATGTAAATTGAAAAAAAACAAGTTTTTTAAAAATTAAAAATGTGATCATCATACTTAAAGGGTAAAATCAAAAAATATTTTACCATAAAAACTAACCGTTAAAGCAGATCTTGTTTAAAAATTGCAATCACATGCAAACACATCAGCTGTTGTGTCAGCTGCCGGTTTCAAACTCGTATAATTTGAGTTAGCCCTACAACCAAAATCTTTGCTAAAGTTCTAGACTTGTTTAAAATTGCAACTAGTTCTAATGGGCTGACGTGTGAATATCAATTCACCAAAAACAGATAGAAAACTTAAAAACATAAAGAGATTAAATACAAGATGTTACCGTCAAAAATGGAATAATTACAAGTAAAACTTAAAAAAATTTAACAATAAGCATAATTTTTGAAGCAATTGAAATTGTCATTTATAAAAAGACACAATGTTTAAAAATGTTTTTTTATTTTTTTATTTTAACAAATTGAAAAACATGCATTTTAAAATGTTCCACCTATTTTATACACGCAATTCTAATAATTAACTAAAAGTAAATTAAAAACACATACAATTAAAAAAAAAAAATTAAAAAAAAAAAATTAAAAATCATGTGGTTTTTTAAACTAAAATTTATAAAAAAAATAGCCAAGTTAAATGAAAAAATAGTTAAAAAAAAATATTTAGTATAAAGCAAAAACTAAAATAAATAATTATTAAATAAGCGAATTTATTTTATATTAATAAAAAAAAAATATAAATAGAAAATTTTGATTGAACAATTAATTTAATTTAATTGACTTACGAATGAATTTGCTTTTGGTTAAGGTTTATTAAAAATTAAAATAAAATTTATAAAATTGTAATTGTTGATTCAATAATATGCGAGTAAGTTTTTAAAATAACACTAATAAATTCACCGTTAAGAGTTAAACTTTCTCTTATTATATTTTTTCTTTTTAAATAATATAATATAGTTGAAAAAGTGAATTAAGATTGAATATTGAAATAAATGTACACAAGAAAAGTAAATATAAGTGAGAATTAAGTTAAAAATTTTAATATTGAAGATAAATTTTTTAATGTTATAATAAAAACTTTTTGACATGTAAAAAACAAAATTTGATTAATCACTTAATTAATTGGGGATTTTGGTTAAATAATTAGGTTTTAAAAAATATTAAAATGACAGTTTAATTGAACGTTTAAAGATTAGAAAAAAGAGTTATTGGCCACACTAGTTGCAGAGTTAAGAGAAATGAAAAGAAAAATAGAAGAGTGAAAATGATTGAAGGAGGATAGGGCAAAATGAGAATATTTTTTAGAGAATAGGAAAATAAATTAAGAAAACTGAAAAAACTAAGAAAAACAAAACCAAATAAAAACTAAGAATTGAAAAGAAAACATACAACTGGAAAGCAAAGTGGCACAAAGTTTTGTTTGAAGAAAGATCTACATAACATTTTTTGAAAAATGTAATAAAAAATAAAAATAAGTAATAATAAACACGTGCATAAGATAAATTACTCAAAACACACAATCACCATAAGTATTTGACAAAAAAACAGGCCCGAACCACGAAAGTTCAGCAGGTTTAACAGATAGCAAGCACTTTGATCAGCTACAAAAGCACACTAAACAGACCTAGCAATACACGGGAACTGCGCGAAATTCGGCAGCAATACGCTATGACGACCAACCAATGAAAATTGAGTTCGACCACTAGTGTAGTTTGGCGGCGACTGCGCTAGACGGACATACACACCAATGCATCCACTGAAGACTCACCTGTTCCTGTGTAAATTACACGGCGCACTTCCGGTTGCCGAGCAGAACAATTCTGCACCGATTGCTTAATTATGTCTATTATCGTTATTAATAAACCCTTTCTCAATTAAGCTTTTCGATTATTCACTCTCTTTATTCATTGTCACTCTGGTCAATCAATTACTTATTCAGGCTTTTTTTGCACGGTCTCAAACACTGTCCAGCTAAATCATTCTTCTCTACAGAACTTTTTGCACATTCAGGTTTTGCCAAGTTCAAGTCCGTGTAAGTCATATGAGTCTCAAACTTCCAAACCTAAACATAACTCGTCGTATCCATACATTGATTAGATTGAGTACCCAACTTTACATGTACAGGACCAGCTTGCTAAAAACATTTCTCATTCACAGATTTCTCATTTAAACATTCACCTTTACTTTATAACTAAATAATCTTCTTTAAAATCATCTAACGCATTTCACCGATAGCACAGCGCAAACAAAGCAATGAACTTTTAATCAATCACACAATTTTAAACATTTAATTAGTAGTTAGAAACAATTACTGCTTTAACTGTTCAAAATCGGATTATAAGTAATTTGCTAATCAAAGCTGGACATTAATAAACATTAATGTTTTGCAACTTTTTTCATTCTTCTAATGATCAACTCTTTTCGGATAAATGAACAATTGAACTTTGATCCCAAATATTTAAATAATTAATTATATCAAACTTTGCAGCAATTCATAATTAATAAAATGTAAAAAACAAAAATAAATTAAGTGAATCCAAATAAAATCAAAAAAATATTTAACTTTTACTAATCACTTATTTAATAGAAAAATAAATAATTATACAAAGGCCAAATCATGTTAAAACCAGTGGCAAATTAGTAAACGAGCAAGTTTGTTTTATTCAAATAATGACAAGTTCAGAAGTGTGAAAAAATTACTTTTCAAACAATAATTCGTTCAATTAAGAAAGAATAAGCAAAACTTTAATATAATTTAAAGCCGCTAATGCAACCACAATTGAAATCATTTTAGTTATTTTGGTAATTTTTATTTATTTTTTTTTTTTATAAAGTTTACAATTCAGATTTTTTAAATTCTGTAACAACATTTAATCCACATTTTTTAGCTTCTCTGTTGATCCTTTTGTCCTGAATCTACTACCTAACATTGACGTTTGTGATTATTTGCAAACTTTTTACTTTTATTCTTTACTAAATGAAATCAACAATAATATAATGCTAAACTGTTTAGATACACAATTCAATCTTTTTCACACCAATAAGTCTGCTCAAAAAGAGTAAATTAAAAAAAAAAAAAAAACAATGCAATTGATGAAAAATACATCAACCGGAAGTAGTTAATGCAACATTACAAAAGAAAAAAAAACGAAGAAAATGCTTTTTCTGACAAGCGTCTAAACATATGTTTATTTGCATACAAACCGAAATGGAATTATCACGCAGGACCTGCATGCGATATAAAGCAAAAATTAATAACAAAATGCTGACAATAGCAAACTGCAAACAAAAGCACTAAACCTACATAATTAATCACTTTATTAGTCAAAATAACCTGCTCACGCCTAAACATACTACTCAAAGTAGTCAAAATAATAATGAACAGGGGCTAAGTTTGATTTATTCAAATACTTATTATTTTAAATTATATATATTTTCAACGGTTTTTATTTAGCTATCAATATTTTTAAAATAAATAACTAAAAAAAATTTAATTTTTAAACATTTATAATATAAAATAATCTAAACTCTTAACATTATTTTTTCTTACTTAAAATTTACTTAATTAATAATTTTTTTAATTAAATTTAATTTATTTATTGAACATGTAAATTTTTTTCTTAATTCAGTTTAAAAATATTAAAAAATAAATCTAACTCATAATTTTAATAATAAAAATTAGATTTAGATAGTAAATTAAACAAAAATTAATATATTTAATTTAATATTTTTTTTTTTGTAAACAACAAAAAAATTTAATTATAAAAAAATAATTCAGGCTTAAATATTCAATAAAATTTAATTAAAATCCTTAGATAAATATTAAAAAATTAAAAAAAATTAAAAAAACTTAAAATAAATGATACCATCACAGAAAAAGTATTAATTTTTTAATTTAGTTGGAAGTTTATAATGTTTAATATAAAATAAATTATGTTACACCAACTTAATTGCAATTGGATATTAATAAAAACAAATTTTTAATTTAAGCAAAACACACTTTAAAAAATATTCTTTATTTTATTTTATAAAAGTCATAACCAAAGTGTTTTTAAGATAATTTTAAACTTTACTAAAATATTTTATTAAAAAAATTGAACAAAATTTTTCTAAAACAGCTCTAAACATATAAACTACAAACTAATAAAATATATTTAATTTTGACTAGAAAATTTTATATAAAATATATTAATATATATATTTTATGTTTTTTATGTATAACAAATTGTCTGTTTCTTTTACCTGATTAAAAGAAAATTAAAAAAAAAAATAAACATAAAGCTTTAATATCAACAATGTTTAATCACCTATTTAATTATTTTAGTTTACTGCAACTAATCATTAAACAATGATTGTTTTAAATTAAATAAATTTAAATTTATATTTTAATTAAAAATTTACGAGTCAAATAAATTATATTTGATGTTAAAAAATAACAAAAAAAAAAAATAAATTGTCAAAAAAATTTGAATTAAAAAATAAACAAAATATTTTATTTAAAAATACAAAATTAAATATTTTTTTTTAAAATACCAATTAATGTTATGCACATTAACAATTTGTTGATGTTTAAAAAATTAAAAAATTTAATTTTTAGTTGATAATTTGATTAATATAATTAATTGTATAATTTTTAAAAATAAAACTAATTTTTTTTTAACATTGATTTTTCATGGGTCAACTACAAAGCTTAATAAATCAAATAAATTTAATATAAAATATTTTTTTTTATTTTTATTATTGAAAAATTACTATAAACATAAGTTTATATATTTATATATTTTAATTTGTTTGAAAAAATAAACGAATTGAATTATTAGTTTTAATTAAGCATAGAAATTTTTTGGAAAAAAAATAATTAGATATTAGAGTTTTACTATGAATGTAAGGTCATGTAAACATAATTTTTTTTAATGTTGATTAAAAGTAAATAGGTATCTTAATATTTCATTGAAAAATCATTTATTTACAATTACTTTTAAAGCATTAAAAAACAGTAATATGAGAAAGATAAAATAAAATGCCCAAATAATTATATACACAATTTTATAGAAAAATTAAAAGAATAAATTAAAAAAAAATAAAAAAAAAAATAATAAAAAATATAAAAATAAATACTTTTAAATTTTGAATTTAATAATAAAAAATAGTAAATCAAATCATAATAAATTTAATAATTATAAAAATAAAAATTAAAGATAAAAATAGTAATTAAATTATTTATACTTAAAATTTCAATAAAAAAAATAAGTAAATAATTATTTTAACATATTTTAAACAATATAATTTTTTTAATTAATAAAATTTTTAAAATTTACTTTAAAAAAATTTAAATTAAAACGTAACATTATATTAATATCAAAATTAAAATAAAATGAATTAATATTTTATAGTTTGAAATTAATTTGATTAAAAATATAGTTGTAAATTTAAAATAAACTAATTTAAACAGCATGACTAATATAAATAATGTATCTTAAATTATACATTTAAATTCTTATTAAGCAGCTGCTGAAACTATATTGACCTATGAACAAGTTTCAAACAATTTATTAACAAATAACCAGTTTAAATAGATTTATATAAATACAGAATTACAAAAATTCTAGTATTAATCTCTTTTTTTTTTTAAAAAAACAAAATATAATTTTACTCAGAAAAAATAAATTTCAAAATTAATTTAAAAAAAAAAATCAAAAATTAAATATGAAATTGCTTATTTAGTAATTTGTAAGCCAACTAATTGTTTGATTAAAATAGAGTATTACTTAAAATTGCTATAAAAAATTTTTGTATGCGTAATTGAAAGATTTAATACTCAAAATTGAATTTTTTTTAAAATTAAAATAAATTAAAATTTTTCTAAATAAAAATTTTAAAATTAAAAAATAAATAAATAAATAAACGTTATCTTTTATTAAAATTCAAAATGTGTTTCTCAGTAAAAAAAAAATATTGGTAATTAAGCTTAGAGTATTAGTAAGCTAAACGTAAATCAAAAAAAAAAAAATAATCAAAAAAAAATTTAAATAAAGATATAATTAAAAATCATTTATGAACCACTAAAGAAAAAAAACATCTTTGTAATATATAATATACGTTATTTAAATTATAATATGCTTAATAAATTTACATGTAAAATTTTTAAATTTAAATAAATATTTAGTAAAATAGCCATAAAACATTGTTAAAATTTAAAAAAAAAAAAACCTATATTATGAAAAACTAATTGTTAAAAAAACAGTGAAAAAACTATTATAATTTTATTTTTTAAAAATTTTTAAAAAAATATAAAAATTTTTATAAATTCAAAATTTTTTATTTTTACAATTTATTTAACCAAAATTAATGTAAAATATTTTTAATTAACTTATTTAAACTTGTTTTAAACTAATTTTTTTTTTTCATAAAAAAAAAATAAAATATAAGTTTAAAATTTATATCAAAAGATTATTCAAGTAATTTTTTATATCTACACAAATCAAAACTTTTATTATATAAAAAAAGTTTTTTAAACTAAAAAAAGATAAAATCAAACTTAGTTTTATAATTTTAATTACTTTTTGTTATTTATAATTAAAATTTTAAAATTCAACTTATTTTTAGTTTAATTTTTATTTATTTAAATTTTTATTAACTATTTAAATTGATTTTTTCAAAAAAATTAAAATAAAATTTTTTTAAATAAAAAACGCATGTACAATCTATATATTAAAAAAATATAATTTAAATGAACAAAATCAAATTAAAAAATTTAATAACAAAAAATTTGATTGATTGATTTAAACTGATATAATAAATTAGATTTTAAACGCATTAAGAACATGAATTAAATTAGTTATGCAAATTTGATGTTTGTGTCAGCTCCTGTAAATAACATGAAAACATCATAGAAAATAAAATTGGTTAATATCAATCTAAGATACAACTAATTGTGTTTGAATTTTTATAAAAAAAAAAAATTATATATTTTTATTCTCTTTTTTTAATCTATTGTCAAAAAAAAAATTTAATGATTATGATTTTAATTTAGTTTTTTTTTCAATTTACTTGACCATTAATTAAGTTTTTACAAATTTTTAATGATAAATTTAAAATTGATGTACTTTTTTTTTAATTTGACAACAAGCTTTATCTATCAATTTAAAACATATAATTTTGTTTTATAAAACTTTTTAAGCTTAGCTTTAATAATTTTAATATTTTATTAATCTTAATAAATTCTAAATTTGAAAATTTAAATTTTATAATTTTACCAATTTTAAATCCCAAATAAGGGATTAATTTAAATTTTTAATTAATTTTTATTTTTAAAGATCAATTTAAAAATAATTTTATATTGATGCTGAGTTAGCAAAACAATAAATATTAATAATGAAAAATAATAAAACAAAATAAAAATTAAAAAGCTGATCATGACAAAAACTAATGATAGTTTTTAGATTTTGAAATATGCAAATAAAAAAAAAATAAGCGACTTAAATTAAAAAAAATAGTAATAGTTAATAAACTAAACATAAAATATTTTAATAATTTAAACATAATCATAAAAAATCTAAAACAAAAAAAAAAATAAAGTATATATATATAATTTTTATTATAATAATTTAATATTTTTTTAAAAAATTTTTTTAATTATAAAAATATTAATAAATTTAACAATTACTAAAAGTCAATATAATGAAATAAATTATTAACTTGTCATAACATTAAGTTATTTCTTTTTGATCAATTAAAAGAATTTCATCACACAATTTTTAGAACATTATTTAGGTTTAAAAAATGTTATTTTAAAATCTAATCTGTTAATAGGCATGCAAAGTGGTTAATAACTTTTAATTTAATCAAAAAAAATAAATTAAAATTTTCTTATTAATTCTAAAATAGACCATTAGCCAATTTTCATTTTTTTACTTATTTTTTAAATTTCAAATTTTTAACCTAATATTTAATCAAATAACTATTTATATAATATTGTTTCCATGTTAAATATTTACTTTAATCAATTTCAATTTTTATAATTACTTTTTTTTCTAAGTATATTTAATTACAAATCAAACACCTAAACAATTTATTTGACACAAGCTATTGTGTTTTTAAGTTAACTATCAATTATTATGTTTCAATAAAGCTTTTAATCAAGTAAAATTTATATTTACATTTATGCTTAAAAAAATAAATAAATTAAATAAAAATTTAGATAAAAAGTAAAAAAATTAATTAAAAAAAAATATTTTAAAAATTTTATTAAAAAAATAAAAAACTAATGTATAAAACTATTTAATTTAAAAAAATATTTAATTAAGTTTAATTGATTAGTATTTTATAAAAAATTGAATTTACAAACTTACGCTTAAATTAAAAATTTTTAAAATAATGAGATGTTTAAAAAAAATAAATTATATTTAATATATAAAGATGTAATCTATAATAGAACCATTAATAAAACAATTGATCAGATTTACAATTTAAACACCTGAATCTACGTTTTCTTATTAGGGTTTAGATCAAAAGGCCAAATAAAAATAATTAGCAATTTAGCTAAACCAAAAATAGTGATAATTTATACACAAGTAATCAAACAACAAATAAACTGTTTCTTCATTTAACCAGTTCAATATTGTTATCCAACTTTCAACCAACTGCAAGAAAACATCTTAAAAACTTAGTGACATGAATTCTTTTGATTAAACGTATCGAACCATTAAACATAAGAAAATGCTTTAGTTCAATCGCTATATTAACTATTACATTGTATAAAATTTGATTAAATAGTGCATCTACTATAAAAATTGCCTTTCATGATTAATGCAGAATAGTTTGATATTTTTGCTGATTTTAATTTAAGTCAACAACCCAACAACTTTAAAATTTGCAAATATAAATAACAAATAAACCAAAGGTTGAAAATATTTTCAAAAATTATCTAATTAAACAATATATAGTAAATATGTGTATAATTATAAGTTTTTTAAAAACCCGTTTTAAATTAAAGTAAAAAATAATTTTTTTTTACTTATTTAAGTTAGGAAAAAACATTTTATCTGCAATCTCAACAATTTTAAAATTGATAACAGTTATTTTAAATCGTTCATTTTTTCATTCATTTTCACAATAGCCAAACTCGCAATAAATCTTACTAAGAAATATTTTAAATTTCATTTAATAAAAAATGTGAATATCAAATAATATCAAAATAAATAAATGAATATCTTATAAACAAATTCGTTAATTCTTATAAATTTTATGTCAATCAAATCAAACAATGGAATGGATAGATCCAGTAGAACTAGTGCGTACCAACTTATATCGACTGAATTCTCGTAAATTACGTAGTAAATTAAAATTAGTAAAAAAATTGTCCATGATAAAGTTTTTATAAAAATAGACAATAAACCAAACAAATATAAATAAAAATGGCAATAAAACCAGCGTAGAAACAAAAGCAGCTCTTTTACCTATTAATTAAACAAATAAAACAAAGTCAATTATAATGATATTTAATAAAAATTAATAAAAATAAAAATTAATAAAAATTGTCAAGAAATGTTAATTAAAATTCTATTGCTGGTAACTTACCCGGAATACCGTTCGGAAATCCTATTTCCCAAAATTTAACCCAGCCCAAAATAATAATCTCAATAAGAAATAAAAACACCCCATAAACATTAGAAAAAGTCCAAGCTATTTCAATAAAAAAATTGATACGTTCGTGTTTTTTCAAACAATTTAAATGCTCTTCCAAGCATTTATCTCGATTTGATACACTACTATTTTTATTTGCATTTTTTTTTTTATGCTTTCTGTTAATTTTTTGAATTGAACCTTCAACAAATTTTTGACCAGCTTGATTCTCGTTATTTTTTTCTAAACTTTCATTTTTAAATTGAGTTTGATTTATATTATTTTTCAAAGAAATTTCATTGATTTTTATTTGTTCTGAATTAGAATTGTTTAATTTATAATTAACAATATTTTGTTCGGGCAAAATAGTTAAATTTTTTAAACTTGAACCAAGTAAATGTTGATTTTCATCATCTTGTTTACTATTTTTATCAATGTCACATGAATTAAAAAGTTTATCACTTTGTTTATTTGCTTTTTCACTTAAGGTTCTTAAATTGCCAATTAATTCAGTAAAATCTTCATTAAGACATTCAAAATCATTATCGTTTAACCAATTATAACTATTACTAATTGATTCAATAAATGGTAACAAACACGTAGAAATCATTAAAGCCAGTATATTTACTGCAACTAGCAAGGTGGTAAATAACGAAAAAAGAATGATCAAAAATTCAGGCAAAATAGTTATATTGTGATTAACTGTAGCTGCCACACCCACACTATGACCAACAGTTGAATTCATAGGTGCAGTGTAATCTGTATTAAATTGAACTTCTACCATAGCCACCATTGCAAAGCCAGCTAAAAGTGCTGAAGTGCGAGCCGAAGCTTTTAATTTAGATTTATTTAATTGTAAATTAATTAATTTTTCTTCAAAATCGATGCTTTTAGAAAGTTCGATGAATCGTTGATAGTTAGACCGGAATCTTTCAGCATTAGAATGATGATAATTGAGTGAAGAAGGAGCATTGTCAGAAAAAGCGGAAGGTTGATGAACAAATTTGGGTCGACAAGCAGGAGAACTACATCGATGATAAGAAGTGTAGTGTTGATTTTGGGGTTCTAAATCTGTACCTGTTTTACATGGCACTTGGATAGCATAACCAGGCACCTCATGGTCGTAATAAATACGACTTTGTAAACTAGATTGTGGACTTAACACTTTTCCATCTTGACGAATTGCCCGCCTATCATCTTCCGGGGTTTTGAGAGTCTGCTGACGAACCAATGGTGGCCGTATTGAATCATCTGATGGTTGCACGATTTTGCATGTTGTACCATTTTCATCTGATTTATAACTGTTACAACCCATTTGCACTCAGATCAACAATTTTGATAATTAAAAGTTTAAACTATTTTACACTAGTTCAAAAAATAATTTTTAATTTTGAAACTTTTTTTCACTTTTAATTAAAAAAAATAATTTTAAATCAATCACATTATGGGATTTTTTTACATTTCTAGACACAATTATTTTAATTGTCAAAGATTTACAACATTTATTTTACATACTATAAAAATTAAAAAAAAAATATATATATATATATCTTAGAAAAAGGTGATTTAACTAACAAAAAACTATTAATAGTGTTTTTAAATACTATATAATTATTACAAACATCTAGATTTATTCTTCTTTAGAAAAACGATTATCAAAATAATAATGAACAAAATGTTTCAACAATTCCAACATTTTTAATTAGATTAAATTTATAAACCGCTGCTTAATTAGATAATCTAATGCACAAATTAATCTTGACATTGGAAACACAAAAGCATATTATAATAAGATGAACTGTTAAAACAGGCTAATTTAAAAATACTAAAGAATTAATTAACAATTTACTATCCAAAACTTGATCATATAAGTTGTCTTTTCAATATATAAACATCATTACAAAATCTGTTTAATACAAAATAATAAATTGCGGCAATAAAAACATAAACGGGTAGTGGCCAAAAAAGCTATCAGTTAACTTTTTGCAATGTCATCATGGCAACTTTTTAAAGCAACAGAAAGACCAATAAGTATGCTTAAAATCACTTATTCACCTGTTCTAGTTTTAATAGAATATATGCAAGAAATGATTATTTCCTTAGGTAGTTAAATATTTTCACTTCTAATATGCAATTTGATCAGTTCCTAATCTAAGTGTAAAACAGAAGAACACGTTTTAATAAAAAAAAAATATGTATAAATACAATAGAAAAACTAATTTATTTAGAGTTAGTTTATTGATCAAATAAAAGATCAAAAGTCGTCTCAAACATTACCTTTTCTTGCATTCTTACTATTTCTTTTCGTTTCAGACTAAAAGCAATTCTTTTCCATTAGGTAATAAAAGCTTAAGATGGTCGTTAATTATTGTTAAATTAATAATTAATTAATAATATTACTAGTTGGTCACGACGAAGCAACTACTTTGCCAACCCACTAAAAGCTCAACAAGTTCGCTTGGCACTTGCACTTAATTTATATTATCTAATACAAACTTTTTATGTAATTCTGATTAAAATGAGATTTAATTTAATATTTTTTTTAATGCTATGATTGAATTCGCTTTAGACAATGTTCTTTGCAAACACAATTCATTTTAATTTATAAATAAATGTACTTTTTTAAAGTTTATTTAGTGTAATTCATTCTATTGATTTATTGATCAACTATTAAAATTTTAGCTTATTGAACTTAGCTTAATTTATGCACAATTTAATTTTTAATTGTAGAAACAAATAGTTAAGGTTTTATTGTTGCAAAATATGATTAACGGATATTTTTAAGTAAGCATTAGTTAATTTTATAATAAACGTTTAATTTAAAAAATGCAACTTCAGCTGAAAATAGTTGCAAAATGTCACATTGAAAATAAAATAAAGATCGAATTAGTTCACGATTTCAAAATCTTATAATTATTTTTTTTTTTAATTTTGTAGAACGAATAAACTATGTAAAAAAAAAACGTTTTCTAATTAAAATGTAAAAAATTAGATGTTTCGATGATAAAAGTAAGGATGGGCTACCGTTTACCTACAAATCACAAGTGTAAACATGATTATTATGATTTGATTGTATTGTTTTATAATGCAAATGAATTTCAATTGTGTACATTAGACTAAAGAAGCTGCATAGTTTCAACCATAAGTCAATATGCATGACAATAGATGACAATGGCAACAAACAAGTTAAAATACTAAAAGAAAAAAATAAATTTACAATATAACATGTTAAATCAAAGTAAGACAAAAAAAATAAATTCAAATCAACATGGCAATTGAAAAATGATAAACCTAATTGTGTGACAGCATGGCTCCATAATTAAACAATGTCAAAAGTATACGATACTTTTACATAATAAAAACAGATTTTAATTTTATTTTAACCTACATTTAGATTGCATTTAACCATTTAAGTTAAATTTAAATTATTGCATAAATAATTATTGAGAGTGTAATCAATTGTAATTAATTATTAATTTCTATTAATTATAAATATTTATTTTGTTTTAAGTTATTAGCACTTTATAATCACGCAATTTCTTAAAAATATTTTGTTTCAAAATTAAGATTTTTTATAAATTAAATTAACACTTTTAACATTTGTCATTTTTAAAAATAGAAACTTTTTAACAAATCAACAAAAATGTAAAACAAGACTACTATTTATCAATATTAACTATACATATTAAAAGTAAAACAAATTAATTTAAATTTGACCTGTTTAAATATTAGATTTATTTTTTTACAAATTAAAAAACTATAATATTTAAAAAGTCGATTTTTAAATTAAATTGATTTATTATGATTTTTCTAAGGCTAATTCTACGTTATCTTGCTTAGGTATGACTTCTGTAGGACTTTTGCTATTATGATGTTTATAAAACATCACTAATTTAGGAGGAAAATTTAACATCCGATTCAAAGAATCCCGAATTCGGTTAACCACATCCGTGTTTTTTGCAGTTCTGTTCCAAATAGATAATACTGCAGCTTTATGTCTTAAAGAAAGCACGACTCCACATATTTCGTCTCCCACAATAAATTGCTCACCTAATTAAAAAATAAAACAATAATCTAATGATCTTCTTTTTTACTATTTTTGAGATTATACCTAAAACACCTAAGATTAAATGTTCCCAAATTCTTGAAACGATTTTGAAATCCAATTTTATTACCCACTTTCCACCGTCTCGATTAGCTTCGTCTTCCCACATCGGTTTTATATTATGTTTAAATAGATGAATTTCTGACTGCACAGGCAATTCTTCAGGCCTTAACAAATAGGAATAAATAGACCAAAATTGTTCAACTGTACTAAATGTTCCGATCATTCGAAGTGTTGAATCATAATCTCTATTATTGGATTCTAAATATTCCTTTCTTTAATATAAATAAGATGTTAAAAAATAACGTTAAATGTTGGACGGTCAATATAAAAATTTACCTGTTTGAATACCACATAACGTATTTATGTTGCAACCTATGTTGTTCTTCAAAATTATAAAACTCATCTAAATAGTCGTCCTCAAGGCTTAAAAAAGTATCGTTGTCATCATCGTTTTCTCTATTTTGATCAGACTCTTTTTCTAAACAACTATTTTCATTTTTCATTGATAAGGTTTTGGCGAAATCTTCTGCAAAATCAATTATGGAAGTTTCAGATACCATTTTATTATCTAGTTGATTAAATAAGAAGCTAATATGATAAAATCCTAATAAATGTACCAATAAATAGTAAGTTTAAATGAGTATTTTTAGGAAAATAAAATAGATTTCAGCATTAAAACTAGAGTAATCAAATACGTTGGATTGTGAATTAACAAAATGTGTGAATTTAAAATGAAATATAATAAATTGAATTTCAAACGAATTAACAATATTTAATATTAAAAATCAGTAATTTAATATTCAAATTCCGTAAAGTGTGCAGCAAACTCAACAATATCTTAGTTGGTTTTGGATTGCAGAGTTGTGTCTGAGATTTGGAGTTGATAGAAAGCAAATCCAATTAATCAGGAGAGGTTCATTTTAGAACTGCGACTGGTGATAGCAGTTTGATGAAGGGCTGACCTCACAGACAGCTGATGAATGTGGCGATAGCAGTGGATGCCGACTAGACAGAGTAAGTCTGCAAATTAAATCACTCGTTTAGATGTTCCTAAGACGATTGTGGACCTCAAGACACAATGAAAGACAGATGGACCAGGTGTACAATTCAATTTCTGATCTTTGTGGTCTTCCTTGATTCGGTTTCGCAGCTTATGTGCATGCATTTCGCTTCGGAGCGGCTGCCAATGTAAACACACTGAAAATGCGTGTGTTAACATGCGTGTCAAACGCGGCAACATTTAAAATGTTTCAAATATTTTCAAAACTTTTCTTTCTTATTGCTAGTTTCTAGTTTCTTTTAATCACACAAGATCAAACCCCATTAAATAATCAGCCAAAACCACAAATTCAAACCACATCACAAGCTCAGAACCTTACACTTTGCAGCTACATTGCTTTAGACCACGTACAATTAAATCAATCATTTGAATCTATCACTTAAATCATGCACTTTAATCATCAACTTAACTCAACATTTTACCATATACTCACGTATTTACATTCGATTAGCCTAAACTTATATATCTCGCATTCATATTTTAACATTCTAAAGCTTTCTTTTTATATACTTGTGTAATCATATTTAAGCTCACACCCTCATACTTACATAGCATTGTTTAAGCATTCATATACCTTTATACATTTATATTTACATAGTCTTATATGCTATATTCCTATACTTTCATGCTCTACTCACATCCACTCAACATTTAACTTTTTACAGTAGACTCTTTAACTCAATTTAAATTCCAAAATTCTTTTTAATTTATACGATTCTAAGAAAATTTTTTTTTTAATCAATAACTAATACTTTCAATTTAAATATCAAATTTAACCTGTTATCTTAACAGTTCAATACTTTTTAATATTTGAAACTATTTAAATTAAACCACTTTTTTTCTGGTTCATTATTTTTTTGTTTTTAAATTAAACTGCTTCTTTCAATAGTAGGCAAAATTTAAATTAAATACGGATTCAGTGCAGCTAAAAATATATTCTAGTTAAATTTAACTTAATTTTAAATTAAAATTTTAAAAACTAAACAAGAAATAATTTTCCAATAAATAGCAATTTATAAAATTATTAAAAAAATTATTTTTTATTTCTTATATTTTTGATTTTCACATTATTTAAATTATATTTAATATTTAAAAACATTTTTTATTTTATTATTATTTTTTAATTTTAACTTTTACCTTTTGTAGCAATAAATTAATTAATCTAATTTATTTTTAAAATAATAAAATTTTTGTTAAAAAATTTTTACAAAAAAAAAATTATATATACTTATATTTTTTTTATTGTAACATTTAATATATATAAACTATATTAAAAAAAAAGTACAAATACTGTATAAAAAATGTAATGAACAATTACAATTGATGAAGATGAAGGGTTTTCAAGACAAGATTTAAAATTGTTAAGATGTCTTTCAAAAAAAAATTATAAATTATATATATGTACGAATATGCATATATATATAATTAGTTTTTTCAGTTGTCACAAAGATGTAAACACTGCTAATTAAAAATGACAAAAGCAAACTTAGGATGAATGTGTGATCTACAAACTGGATATGAGTGCATCACTTCATCAAGTGTTCACAAGATAATAAATTAACAAAACAACAATTATATTAAAAAAAATCATAAAAAATAAAATAATAATAAAAAACAACAATAAAAAGTCTTTAAAACCATAAACTGATTTTGAAGTTCTAAGTAAAACTGATGTATTAAAAAAAGTTACATATGTATATATATGGACACATTAATTGCATCTAATGTACACATGCAAATATAAACTTATATTTATAGATTTCAAAAATAAATTATGAAAAACTATCAATTAATTTTACAGATCTTTTCATTTGATAAATTCATATAAATATATTAAAACATTTAAATGTGTAAGCAGTTGCTTACTAGTTTTAAATTTGATTACAATTAAAACTGCAATTAAAAATTCCAATGTGTGTTAACAGTTGATGTAACTTATTTGTATAACTATATTAATTGCTTAATATTTTCAATTTTAAACCGTAATTTTAAAAAAAAATATTTTTACTAGGCTTAATTAAACAGTTCATTATATAAGTTTATTTTAAATAACTTGTAATTAAATTTTAAATATATATATTTTTTTTTATTTTGTTAAGTTATTTGAAAACTTAAATTTCAATTGGGTTGATTAATATGCTTTGTTAAATTCGACTAAAAATACCACTAAAATACTTAAATTGGCAACGATCTTAAGTAAAAAGAAATAAAGATAGATAAAACATTTTAAAACAAAAGATAAAAAAAATAATGTTTAACCTAAACATAAAATAACAAAATTGCATTTGAAAAAGCATTAATTAACCCGATTGATTGATCTAAAAACTGAAAAAACCCACATTGGATTATTTAAGCAGATAGATTAGATGGTAATTATTAAGGCTATTATTTGTTGCATAATGCTAACTTAACGATGTGATTATAGTAGGATGTGAGTTTGAGGATGCCAAATTTTAATCTATTTAAATCTTTACTAAAATAGCGCAGGATAGACAAAACTTGGCGGAGCAGGAGACAGATTGCGACAGGTGAGCAAAATTAATTGCGAACTGATTGCTGCTCTTTTTGTGCCTTCAAATTGTTGGCATTGTTTTCAGCAATCACTTGTTTTGGTGCAGCTACTTTTTGTTCGTGTTGGTGAGAAGCAGCGGCTTTCCATGGCTCCCAACTTGGTGGGTGATAAACGGGCTTTTTCTTGATGTAAACTCTGTAAACAAAATAAGTTTAATTATTAATTAATTTAATTGATACTAAATTTAAATTAAAAAAAAGTTATTTAAAAGTTACACATAATATTTTTTTTTTAATAATTAAAACATAAGTTCTTATATAATTTATTTAAATAAATAGTTTTAAAAAAATACATTAAAAAATTAAGCTATTATATTTTAGATAAGTTAGTGATTTGTTGCAATTAAAAATGTTTTATTATTTTATTTGCATTTTTTAAATAAAATTGTCTTATTTTATTAATTTATTTATCTAATGTTTAAATAATTTACTTATTTATTATTTAATTGAAAATATTATATTTTATAAAACGATTATGTGTTTAATCTTAAAAACAAATAAATCATTATAAAATTTTATTTTTATATAACAAATAATTACATTACAAAACTAAGAGACAATATTGGCCAATGATTTATTTTCATTTGATTAAAATAAATTTTTTTTTTTGAATCAGTTTCTCAATTAAACTAAACTAAGGTTTTGGTGTCTTACGCTTAAATAATTTTTTTTTAAAAACAAGTTATTTAATTTTTTTTTTTTTTTGTTTTACTCATAATTTAGAACATTTTAAACGTTTTGTTTCAAACATGTTTTTTTTCAAAATAGCAAAAAATATAATTAGTTAACAAGTCTGACCAGTTGTAAATAATGTGGGAGTTTTATTTAGTAATAGTTTATTAAATTAAAAAATAATTAAAAAAATAATTAATTTAATAAGTTCCGTAAAATTGAGCGTCATAATTTTATAGTTGAACAAATTTGACGCAAAAAAACCGACAGTTTTGTGGCATCAAGAATCGTAAGCCGGTTCTTAAAGTTCATAAAAGAGTCAAGATCAAACTTAGTTAAGCTAAAACTAATATATGTTAAATAATTGTCTAGCTGAGATCAACTGACGATGCCAAGCTTGGTTTCAGCCATAAGGTGTCACTTAAGTTTAGTTTGATAATTTTAGAAATTTATTTTTAGAATCAAAAACAGCATTAACAACTGCATTTAACCACTGACAACAACAGCCACAACAACAGTTCAAAATCTTACGTTTGCATGCCAATTTCAATTTATATACGCACTTTTACAAGCTTCTTTTTCAAACTTCTTTCAGGTATTTCTTTTTTTTTACTTCAAGTTTCAACTTTGTTTCAAACCGTTTCTTTACTGAAACACTGTCCTGTAAACATAATATTTTTAGTAACAACTAAAATTCAACTGACTTTGATTATTTAACAAACTTTTATTTAGTTCAGCCCCACTGTCTTAGAACTCTTTGCAATTTAGACGAAAAAAAATTGTATTAAAATTTTGACAAAATGTTTAAATATTTAAAAACAAAATAAAGATAATTTTATATAAAATAAAATTAAAAAATTAAAAATTGAAAACAATTGATGTTTTTAAAAAACAATCTTCTTCATTTTTTTTATTCAAAAAAATTATAATAATAATTAATGCAAGTAAAAATAAAATTAATTTTAAATATAATAAAAGCAAAAAAGCTAATATAAAATATCTATTTTTTCTCATCAAAATTGATCTTAAGAAAAAACAGAAAAAAAAATTCAAAAATAATGCAAATAATTGTTTTAATCAATCTAGCAGAAGAAAAAAAATTTAATGTAGGCTAAGTGGTTCAAAATGATAAAAATGCTTGAGAATATAAATTCGGCCAAGTCCATATTTAAATCATTTGTTAACCACAAACGATACTGTTCAAATTTAACTAATATTTATCTGTACATGCCACTCTTCATATATATGTACATCAATACATCAATTAAAACTGTAAAAAACAAATTAAACGGAAAATATTCACCTAAAATCACGCATTTAAAAAAAAATTTGTAAAATATTAAACTAAAAACACTTGTGAATACGTATTTTAACTAAAAATATTTTTGGAAGAAAATATATTTATTAAAAGCATTTAGTTTGTTAAAGGAAAATAGTTCAAATATTTGTTTCAAAAAAAAAAATTGTAATTTAAATTTTAATTACTTTAAACAGTTAAGTTAAATTTAAACCAATTAGTTAAAAAAAATATAATAAAATCAAAATAAAAAAATACAATTGAACATTTAGAAATTAAAAATAAATTGTTGTAATTAACTCTACAGTAATTAATTTAAAAATATGCGTAATTTAAATTTTATTTAAACTGGATTTGTTAATTACTTAAATCACTTTTACACAACCACACACTACCGCACCTGTCAAGTGCTTGATTTCAATTTTTTATTTTTTTGGCTAAAATAATTTTCAAATTCAATAGAGCATTTAAATGCGTGCAAATTGTTTAAAACATTTGTAAATGATCTCTTATCGATTTGTTCTGAAAAAATATCTAAACTAATTGAAAAAAAGCAAAGATTTTTTTTACATATAACAAATTTGAATAAATATAAAAATAAAAAATATTATTAAAACTTAAAACCACAAAACTAGTTTAAAAAATGACTTATTTTCCGACTAATAATTATGTTTCAATAGGTTAAAAATCAATTTTGATTTTTTTTATACTTTTTCAAAATGTAATAAAATTATAGATTTAATTTAATTATATTTATATTGTGTAAAAAAAAAAAATTATTTTCCATTGCATTAACAGAGTTCAAAAATTATAACCAAATTTTTGAACCCTAGGGCAATTAGTTATATAATTTTTTATAATTATATAACATATAATATATAACATATAATATATATTATATGTTATGTATTATATATGTTAAATATTATATTATATATAAAAATTGATGCTTTAAAGTATTTGCAAAATATTAAAAATATTTTTGAATAAATTAAATAATTTTTTAAATAATTTAAAATTTAAAACAATTTATGTTTTTTAAAAGTTTAATTAATATTCAAGAAATTTTTACTGTTATTAAAATATAAAAAAAAAAAAAAACAAAACAAATAAATATAAACTTAAAACTAGCATGAAGTATCTTTAAATGACCTTATTGTAAGTATTTTTTATTTTCAAAATTAGTTACTTCATCTTTTATCTCTTTTTTTTTTTTTAATTCACTATAAAATCGACAAAAAAAAAAATATAAAAATATATTTAAAGAAAGTGATTAATTTAATTAAAAAAATTATTATAAATCAAAAAAAAATAACAAATTTAAATTTTTGATTTTAAACGTGATTACCTAAATATTTTTTAATTAAAAAATTATATACTTACGGAACTGGCACTTCGATTGGTCGTTTCACATAAACTTCTTTATATACTGGCACTTTGACGGGTACGTGGTAAGGCTTAGGCACTTTGATTACCTGTAAGATTAAGTAGTATTTAGTTTATTTTCCGGTTTAAAATTATATTAGTTTAATTATTTAATAACTTAATATAAAAAACTACTTGTTTTTATCAATTTTAAAACAATATTTATTAAAAAAAAAAATGCTCTAATTAAAAAAATAAGCTTATCAAAAAAATTCGAAAAATAAATTTAAATTTTTTAATAAATTTATAAAAAAGAATAAAATAAAAAGAAAATATAGCCTAAAAATAATACATTTTCATCATTAACATCATAAATTTTATTGAAATCAAGATAAATAATAAAAATAAAGGAAATATTCATATTTAATTAAAATTAAACTTTAACTTAGGGATAGGTCATTCAAAAATTTTGAATGACAGTCTAGCATAATATAACCTAAATATTAAATATTGTAAAATATATTTATTTTATTAATTAACTAATTTTTTAAATATTATATTTAAAAAAATATTTAAAGTATATGTTAACAGTTAAATTTAAAATTTATTAATTAAATATTAAACTAAATTAAGTTTTGAAACAAAAAAAATTTAAAAAATATTCAATAAAAAATAATTATCAAAGTTTTAGAATGAATGCGTGATGTAAAAAGGATGAAAATTGACATAAATTCAAAATAAAAATAAACAAATAAAAAATAATTTTCAACCAAGCGATACACCTAAAATACTTTTAAAATTTATCAAATATTAATAAAAATTTTTTTTTTATAAGCGAATTAATTTTTTAAAAATAATCAACATTAAAAAATAAAAAATATAAACAAACCTTAGGTATTGCAACTGGATATGGTTTAGGTACTTTTACATGTACCGGAACTGGATAAGGTTTAGCCACTGGCACATGTTTAAACACAGGAACCGGGTAGTGTTTAATCACTGGAACAGGAACTCCTACTGGTACTGGTTTTTGAATTGGAACTGGCTTTGGTACTGGAATGTATTTAGCCACTGGGATAATTTTTTTCACAGTTTTGTACACTGGGACTTTCACTGGAATGTGTACCGGATGTGGTACTGCAACAGTTTTCGGCACAGGAATGATTTTTGGAACATTAATCACTTTCGGAATAGGAACGTGTTTTGGGATATGAACTGTCTTATGAATAACCTTGATAACAGGTGGATCCCAAGAATTAGCGGATACCAGTCCTAATGCCAGCAAACTGCATAACAATAATGATGGGTTCATTTTGAAGCGACCAAAAGCAGTGCCTATTAAACGGAAAAAATATAAACTTTTAAGTAAATAATGGTAATTTAGCTCAAATTTTAAGTTTAAATTGCAAAAATAAAAAACAATTTAACCGAAATCAAACATAAACTTTAAAGACTGGTATATTGGAAATTAAAATCATTTCTATTATTAATAAATAATTTGAAACCAAATCGACTGATGCGTGCCGGTTCTTGTGTCAGTGCGTTCATTGTTCCACATATTTCAAAAATATATTGTATTAGTTTTTAATTTAAAATACAGTTGTTTCTCATTAGTTATTGATTATAATTGTTTTTTAAAAATTATTTTTTTCAAAAAATAGATTAAAAATAAAAATTAAATAAAATTTGCTGTTAAGTAAAGGTAAAATATCAAATGATAAAATGTTTAAACAAACCTATCATTAATATTAATTTAAAAATAAAAAAAATCTTTAATTTAAATTTTTTAAACGCAAATAAATATGATAAATTTTATTTTAATTTAAAATTTATTTAAAAAAAAAAATAATAAACTATGATATAAATCAAAACTAAATAAAATTAGTTAAAAAGTATCAAAAATTAATTATTCAAATTAAAAAATTATGTGAAAATTTTACAATACATTTATATATATTTTTTAATTAAAAATGCTTCTTTTTTGAATTTATAAACAAGAATAATTTTTTTTTTTTTGATTAATAATTAGTTAAATAAAATCAAACTTTAATCAGTTTTAAAATATAAGCAAAAATGTTGAAAACAAACAAAGCATGCCATCAATATCTTTATCTCAAATAAAATTAGACAGAACAGATAAAAAACAAAAACCAAAATTACAAACAAAACTGTATTAAACTTAAAAAAAAAGTTTAAACAATTAATTCTTAAAACTCAAAACAAGTTGAATGTCTATCTAGTCACCACAATTACATAACAATCGTGCTTGTTATCCTCAAACAATTGAAATCAAACACACAAACAAAACGCCGAAAAGTTTAATAGAAAAATTTAATTTCAAAGCATGTCAAAGAAGATAATCAAGCAACCAAACTTAATAGGACTAAATCTTGTTTGAAAGAAAACAGTCATAGTCTGTCTAAATGTCTAAATTTAGTCTGAGATGATGGTAAAAAATCAAAAAAAGAAAAATGTATCATTTCTTTAAAATGTGCATAAAGAAAACTTAAAAGTTTTGTTTGAATTAAAAAATATATATATGCGTATATATATATTAATATATAAATAAACAATTTAAAAATAAAAACTAATTTTAATGCTAAAACTCGCGTTTTTAAAATATTTAAATTAAATATGAGATGAAAGTAATTTTCACAAATTTTTCTAATAATATTTAAATGTATTTTAAAGAGCCAAAAATTTAAAATCTATTAAAAATAATTAATTTGTCGGATTTTCAAATAACTCCATGCATTCACAATTTGCATGAATAGTAAATGAACGAAGTATTGTAGAACACATGTTGATCTTATTAAATGAAAAAGCGCACAAATATACATCACTGACTGATGAAAAAGATGAAAAGTCGGCTAAAATGATTTAATGACTCAATCTTTAAAACCCGAAATCGAATAATTAATTTTAGTAATAAGCTTTAAAATGAACTATGCAGACCAAAAAAAGTTGTCAAAATTAAAAATTAAATGTGCAAATTAAGCTAAGATTTATAATTTTAAATACTATATCAAAGTGAGATTCATTTATTTTCAATGAATAAACATTGCACAAAACAGGTATTGCTCTGAATTAGAGCCACAATTAAAAAAGGATTTTTATTGATTTGTATAATGAATAAATACTTTTTTAATAATTTCAACAAAATGAAAAATGATCAATATTTGACAGAAAGACGCACAAACTGAAATCAGCTTGAATAGATCACAAAAAATAGTGGATCAGTTTAGCAGGAAATAGAATTAAAAAATCACAATGAAAGCTATTTTAAGCCGGAAGCAAACAGAAATAAAAAACAACGAATTATATTTAAAATCTAAGATAACTCACTTCACTTGCAATCAAATTTCACGTCTGATACTTTTAATATTTTGAATTGAGTCTGCAATAGTAGATGCAATTGCAAGCACAGGTTCAAGATGCGGATTAAGATGAGGTGCCCAGTTTGCGTTTGCGATCTGCACTAAACTCATCAAAGACCGCGTTGGCCCTTTTTATACTTTGATCGCTTGAACGACAATACGTTCTACTACGACGCATGTGCGCACCTTCTTTACCTGGCCCTTATTTCTTTTGGTTTGCTTGTTTTTCAGCTCATTTTCATCTTAATATTTCTATTTTGTTTTATTTCATTTTTCATCGTTTGACTTGTTTTTTTATCCATATTTGTGCACTTGTCTCTATATATTCAGATTTATAAATCAAACACTTTTACTATTTTCCTGCAATCACAATTTATCTCCTTTAATGTTCTTACAAAAACTTTATTCATATAAATGGATTAGATCCGATTAGCCTAGAAAATAATGTGAAATTTTTCCTAATCTTTTATACTTGTGTTTTTTAGTCAATTAAAAAACATATTGTGATACAGTAACTTTTTTAAAATATTTCAAATGTCAAATTTGTCCATTCGCTTAGCAATTCACGACCTTCTTTCACGCCCATACTTTTAACTTTCAATTTTATTTTTAAAATAGAAAAATCATCTTTTCAGCTGTTAATCTGGATTACTTTAAGTCAGAAAAATTTTACTTAAAGTTTTACTCTTCATATTTTAATTTCAATTTATTTAAAAAAAAAATTATTAAAATTTATACAATTTTTAAAAAATTAATTTAAAAGCAAAAGTTTGTTTTCTTTATTTTTTCAAACTAAAACTTTATAAACTGATGCCCGATTGTATACGCCTTTTCAGCGTCATTCATGTTTACTAAATTCTTTTCAAAAATAAAATTCTTAATCTTAGTTTCATCACTTCCTTTTTAAAAAATCAATTGAATCTTATTTTTTTACCGCAAAATTTATTCATTTATAGCTTTGATTTTTTCATATTTATTTATTTCATAATTTTATTTGTACTAAATGTGTTTCACGGTAAATAATTAAAATAAATTATTTTTTTAATATTGATATATTTCCTCATTACATTTTTTATAATTTTTTTAAATAAAAAAAAAAAAAATTAACTTAAATTTCTTTCTTTGTATAATTTGGACTTGAATATTGTTTTTAATAAAAAACAATTAAATTTTTTCAAACTTCTATTCAACTCATATATTCATATTTATGGATAAAAAAACGATATACATACAATTATAAAAATAATAGTATGTTCCAAGAATTTTAATAATGAATGTGTACATGTATGTATTTATGCATGTGTGCATATTTATATTTATACTTATATTAAATACTTGTTTTATTTTATATGAACATATGTTGAGAATATATTTAAACATTTTTAAAAAAAAGTTAATTTTAAGATTGCATTTTTTGATAGTTTTTTTTTTTTTAATTTTTAATTGAAAAAATTTTAAATTTGTGACTTTAATTTTGATTCCGCATCAATATAATTTAAATAATAAAAAATTAATGTTTTTTATATTTTAAAAATCTTCATTTTTTATTATAATAAAAAATAATTAAACAATGTACAAAATATATGTAAATTAATTTTATTAAAGCAAATTAAAAAATAAAATATAATTTTTAATAAATTATTTATTAAAAAATAATTTTAAAATAAAAATGAAATTAAGCCTAAATAAATAACAATTTTTTAAATAAAAAATTATCACTTATTTAAAATTAAAAAAACTAATTAAAATTTTTAACAATATAATAAAAAAAAACATATTAAAAAAAACAACAATAAATTTGATAAAAAAATTTGTTTAATTAAAAAATTTAAAGAAAAAAATTTAATTGTAAAAAAATCAAAAATAAAAACAAAGCAATTAAACATAATATTTAACTAATAAAATTTGAACTTTAAATGTTTAAATTAAATTATATTAAATTTAAATAAAAATTAAATTAAAATAACTTCTGGTTTAAAAAAAAATTAAAAGTGAAAATAAGTATATCCATTAAAAAAAAATTTAATCAAAATAAAAAACTAAGTAAAAAATTCATCTTAAAAATTAAATAAGATCAACAACTTATTGGAATTTGAAAAAAAAAAATATATGATTATCCGTAATATAAATTCAATTTTTTTTTTAACATTTCCACCGTTACAAGTTTTTTTGCTTAAAGCTCTTTGTTTATTTCAAAATTATTATTTTCTTAATTTTATTTAAAGATATCTAATTTGAAATCGTGTTCATTGAAAGTAAATTAGTCAAATTTTAGATGAACAACAAAAAAAAAAAAAAAAACAATAATCAAATTTATTCAAAAAAGCCTCAATGATCCTGAGATTATTTAAAAAGTAAAGCACTTCCTAAACAAAAACAAAAATTTAATTCTTTTGCATTGACTATTAAAGAATCACTGCTCAAGGTTTAAATCACGTTAATAAACGAGTTTATCGTTTTAAATAGGAAGAACAGGTCCGAAGTTCAAATATTGTGTGGCGGTAAATGAATAAAAACAAAATTTAAAACAAACGTTTAAAAATTATTTGAAAGAAATAGGAACAAAATGCTAACGGGAAACAACATAAAAAATAAAGAAAGAAAAAAAACAAATGAAAAAAAAGGAAAATAAAATTAAAAAACAAAATCAAGCCACAATTAACAAACTTTTTGCGAGTGGATAACAATGCTTGAGGAAAAATAAAATTGATTTGAAAAATAAAAAGCAATTTGTCAAATTTGTTATGAACAATTTTTAAACTTAGAGATTTAAATTTTCTCAAAATAATAAAGTAAAAAAATTATTAGTCAGTAAAAATAACAACTGGTTAGTTAAAAAAAATTACAAATATATATTTAAGATTATATTAAATAAAAACAAAATAAATTTTAATTTTTATTAAAATTAAATATCAAACATTATTTTAATTAAATAAAAAAATTGAAAAATTATATTTTAATAATAAAAAAATATAAAACTTTATTTTGTTATATACTCATTTTTTACAAATTTAAAAATGAAATGATAATATTTAAGTTTAGATATAAATTTTTTATTTAAATTTTAAATGACAAAAAATATTTAACGAATAATTTAAATAGATTTAAATAAAATAATTAAGTTAATTTAAAAGTATTTAAAGTATTTATTATTGCTTATTTAAAAAAAAAAACAGAAATAATTTAATTAAACCATTTCAACCTTTTTTAATTTATAAAAATATATAATCTGTTGAGAAAGCATTTTATCATCAAAATAATTTAAGAACATTATTATATTAGATCATTTTAATAATTATTTTATTATATTTTATAATTTTTTTTCAATTAAATAAAGCTAATTTTATACTTATAAAATTTTTCAAGTTAAATTTATTTTAAAATACTAAAAAAAATTTAAATTTAATTTTTTACATTTAGTTCAATGTGAACTGTAAAGTGTTATACAAATTCTATAAGTTAGGGTCAAGCATTTAAGGTTAAGTAGCAATAATTGATAATTATTATTAAGCTAAAAAATGTTTAATATTGCATATAATAATTTATAATTTAATTAACAAATAGATAAAATAAATAAGATAACTAATTTAAAAAAATATATATAAAAAATTGGTTTTCTATTATGAAAAAAAATATTCTAATAATAAAATGTTTTTAATACATTAGTTTGAAAAAAAAAAATTATTTTAAAATAAAATTTAAGATAAATTAAATTTACCTTCAACTTTAATTATGATTTAAATATTCATATAATAATTGTAAAAATAATATTAATTTAAAAATTAATCATGTTTAATTACAATCTAATATTTTATAAAAAAATTAATGTTAAGTAAAATCATATAAATTAAATAATTATAAATCTTAACTTTTTAACCTTAATCAAGGCAAAAAATTGAGAAATAAATAAATGTCACCTGTCAACGGATTTTCACGTTCAATCGAAATTATATTAATTGAGTATACCAAATTAAAATGTTATTTATTCTTTTAATATTTAAAATAACCGTTCACTTTATTAAACAATTTACGGAAAACAAAAAATTTCATAATTAATATCTATTGATTTTAAATTTTATAATTATTAAATATAAAACATTTGACTTTTTATCCTTGTCACCTGTTTAAAATAATTTTTTTTTAATTAAATGAATAACAAAAAAAAGTTAAAACAACAATAATTTAGCTAAAAAATGATTTTTTATTTATGTAAAAATATAATTTTTTAAAATTATTAATAATTATCAATTTAAATATAATTTGTTACAAACATTTAATATTTGAATAAACGGACTCAAAATGACTTAAACTTTTAAAAATCTTTACTCAATTTTATAAATAAAGATTTTACATGCTACTAGAAAGTAATCAAAAGATTATTAATTAAGATTTATTCAATCTTTTTTTATTTAAAATTTTATTTTATTACATTTGGTTAATATAAGTCATTCTATTGTTAAATTTAAAAAATGATACGCAATTATAATAATGATAAAAATTTAATTGTGCGGTTTATTAGGTATTTAGTATGTTTCACTAGCAGGTAGATTAAAGTATATACGTCGTACTTTGCATTGCACCAAGTTTAGCTTCCTAATCGATTCGTAAAACTCTTTAGTTGAATAAAAGTCAACTTACTATTAAATAAATTATTAGAATAAACTGTTGAAAATTTTTTTTTTATATTTTTTAAAAATTAAATACACATTGATTTAAAATTTAATATAAATTTATATATATTTTTTTTCTATTTTTTATTTATCATAATTAATATCAACTAATATTAAACATATATATTATAAATAAAATATTATAAATTTTTTTTTTATACAAAAATATTAAAATAATAAATACTAATAAATAAAAAATGATTCAAATTAAAATAATAAAATGTAAATTTTATTAATTGTATTAAAATTAATTGAATAACTAAATATAATTTAAATATATTTAAAAAAAAATGAATATATATATATTTAATTTAAATATTAATTTTTAATATGTATATTCTAAAAACAATTTTAAATTATTATCAAATAATTTTATTTTATTTGGGTTAAATTTAATATTAATATAATTAATAAAAAAATTATAAAAAAATTATTTAAGGGTTAAAAAAATAATCTATTAATTTATTTTTAATTAAATTAAAAAAAGAATCATGATTTAATATACATAAATTGATTTGTTATTATTAAGAAACTGATTTTCTTAAGTATTTCAAAAAATAATGAACAATTTAAATTAAAATATATATCATTTTTTTGAATATTAATGGAAAAGTTAAATATTTTTCTAAATTTAATTAATTATTATATTTAATATAAATTAAAATTTTCACACAAAAAATAATTTTAAAATAAATTTTTTAATTAAATTAAAAAAAAAATTGATTTTTAAAAACAAATATATAATTAAACATTTAAAAACAACGAATAACAGACCAATCAGTGCAGAAGATAAGCCACCACTTAATTGGACCTTTTTTATAATTTTTTTTAAGTTTAAAAAAAGTAACAAATTGCGGCAAGTATTGCCAAAAATAATTTTATAAAAAAATTCAACTAAGCAAAACGAATTTTTGCTGCAAGCAAATTTGCATTAAACAGATGTACAATGAAGCAATCAACATAGTAAGAATTCAAATGGACTAAGTCATTTTCACTCTGTTTTTTCTTGTTTTATACTACAAACAGGAAGCGGATATTAAAATTAAGACAGTAAATAATATCAAAATTCAACAGTTTGTGGCCTGTTGAGTTTTAAAAAAAAATTACATTTGATGTTAGTGAATAGCATTTTTGCACGAATTACCTTCACTACTTTTTACTTTTAAAATTTACAAAACAAAGCTTTCTAAAAGAAATTAAATTTTATAGTTATAAAAAAAGGAACAAATAATGACAAAAAATAATTTTTAAGTATTTTGAGAAAGCGAAAGTGCAAAAACAAGAAATTAAGTAAAAAAATTCAGATCAGTAAAAATCTGATGGTCTAAGTTTTGGACATTTTCGGGCTATTTTTGGCAGTGCATTTATTTTTAAAATATTAAGCTTAATAAAAAACGTTTTTTCGTTTTTTTTTTTTTTTTTTTAATTGATCAAAATAAAAGTATTACACTTTTTACTTTATTACTTTTATTTTTATTTTATTTAAATATAAAAATATAAAAAATAAATATTTATATAAAAAATTTATTTACTAATTTTATAATTTATAATATAAAATTTTTTTCAATATTTTTAAAAATAATTTTTATTATTTTTATTATTAAATATTAAATTTATAAGAAACTAATTAAATTTTTTTTGCTAAATAAAATTTTTTTAACTAAAAATTAAATTAAAAATTTTATTAAACTTTTTTAGATTTTTTAAATATTATTTAAAATAAATTTTTCAATGTTAAATTTAATTAAAAAATATAAATCTAATTTCTTTTACAAGTATTGAAAATATTGATTAATTTATTATTTAAAAATTTTATATTAAAAAAAAATTTTGAAAATCAGGTATTTAAAATTAAAATTAAATATTAAAACAATTAAAAAATAAAATTAGCTTAATTTTTATTTATAAAATATTTTTATTTTTGCTTTAAAACATAAATGATTAATCTAAAGATAAAAAACCAGATTTTCTTTATTATATTTTAAAAAATGTTTATTTTAAATTTCAATGGCAATGTCCGATTGGCAAAAAAACGTGATTTAAATCTACATTTAAATGGTTAAGAAAATCAAAAAAAAAAAAAACTTTGTCTAAAAATTATATATATAATAAAATAAAATTAAAATTTTTAAAATTTGATTTAATTCTTTTTATATACAAATATTTTTTAAATTAAAAATTGGCAAATTAAAGCAAAGGGTAAAAACCTAATCTTAAAAATATTTAAAGTCTGAAACGTCGAAATTTAAAAAAAAAAAAGTGAAAACAAAAAGATAAATAAGTAAAATAAATGTTTAAAAAAAACGTTTAAGCCTACGGCAATTATAAAATATCACAAAATTTGCCCTTTGAATTAGGCATGCGTAAAATAAGGCTAAACATAAGGCCAGGCAAACAGCCGTCAGCAATTGCCGGCCTTTGCCACTTTCTCAATTAATCAGGTTCTTTTTCAGATGAAAATCTTTGATTAAACAAATTCAGTTCAAGCTGGTGCAAAAATTTAAAAAAAAATAAATACTGTAAACAAAGATGCTGAAAAATAAATTCCAGAAAAAGATATGTTAAAAAAGAAGATGCTAGAAAAAGATGCCCGCGGTTAAAATTATATTTTAATTTTTGAGTAGATGCAAATCAACGTGTTTAATGAATCAAATAAAATCAATGAACTAAAATTTTTCATATTTATTTAAAGATAAATAAATATTATACGGATACATTAAAAAAAATATTTTAAAAATTTTAATTAGACTAAAAAAACAATAAAAAAATTTATTTTTAAAAAAATAAAATAAATTAAAAATAAAATAAATAAATTTTTAAGCTTTGTTTTATTTAACTTATTTTATATAATTTTAGTGTTTTTATTTTGGTTAATTTTTCCGCTGTTTAACAATTTTAAGTTTCTTTAAAATTAGACCGTTTTTAGGAACAAAATAGATATATATTAGTTTAAAAACAAGTGTATTAGACAAGAAGCAATAAAAAAAAATAGGAAACCAGAAACACCGACAAAGCAACGTTCAGTAAGGAAAGGGCAATTGAAAAAAAAATGAGATTAAAAAACTTAGATGAATTATATAAAATATCGACATGTTTAGCTTGACACAGTTTTTCACTTTTTTTTTCATTTTTTTCTCATCTTTTATTCTTTTTTTACTAATTTTTTTTAAATTAGTGCCATTTTATTTGCCAAATAAATGCTGATTTTTAAATCCATTGATATTTAAAAAATGGAGCAAATTTATTATAATCCTCAATTTTTTTAACAAATTTTTAAAAAAATTTTAAATATCAATTTTTTGATTTATATAAATTTCAATAATTTTTATTTTTCATTAAATAAATTTAAAAAAATTTGATCAAAAAAATCGAATCAACAAATATGACAAAAAATTCAAATTTAGCTTTATTATTATTAATTTTTTTGAAAATTTTAAATATTTTTAAAAAATAAATATAAAAATAATTTAAAAAAAATTGCGCCATGTAAAATCGAAATGTCAAATAAAACTAAATTTAAAAATTAACTTAAAAAATAATTTCAAGTTGATCGAATTGATCACAGTTTAAAAAAAAAAAACAAATTAAGCAATATGATTAACTTGTACAAACTCACTTGTTGCAACTTGATCCATCAACTTTAATATTTTAATCCAGGCATCATCATAGCTATACAATTACACAGTGTTTGTATTGCATCGTTTATTCTATCTAATACCTGCACGTACAAAACGACAAAACTGGCTTCCTATATTTGAAACACAAAAATAAAAATGTAGAGAGAACATTAAAAATATTGCGTTTGAACGGTGCGAACAGCCTCCGAACCACGAAAAACCTGCTTTAGTCACAATTTTTTGAAAATGCTAAAAATATTTAACTGGATTACTATGATTCGTTAAATATTCATCTTAATTGTAATGTCTGACAGCTGTATTGAAATTAAAGCATGAAAAACCAAGTAAAAGCAAAAGTGTTTGAAAAAAAAAGTTAAGGCAAAATCTAGTATTTAAAGGTAGTATTTTATTATTCAAATAATAATTAAATAAATTGGCCATCATCAAAAAACAACATAAAAAAATAAATTGAAATAAGATGAAGAAAAAGCATCTAAAACGAATATTATTTAATTTTAAGAAAATTATATAAATAAAATATTATGATTTTAAGTGAGACCACTTTCTCTTGTTTAACTAACTGTAAAAATTTGACAATATAAATTTAATTACACTTTTGTTTGAGCGCTATTTATTTACAATTAAGTCGAATTCTCTAAACTAATTAGGTTAAATTAATAATATAAGTATAGCAGGTTTCATACTAAAGATTTAAGCAAGTATAACAAACTTGCTATGAACTGGTCAATAATAAAAATCAAACAGATAAATGATCATTGTTAAAAAATAATTAGCATTAATTTATATTTTATATTATTTCATCTGTTTCACCCGTTGGTATTTTGTCAAACTATTTTGTTCAGGAACTGCTGGGCCACATTATTTGTATCTGATTCACTTATTTATTTACGTTGTTTTTTCTATCACAATAAACTATTGTTATTTCCAGTTTTTGTCTTTATTTTATTATATAAAAATTGCAATTACAGCGCCGTTTTGACCCTTTTTTCTTACCCTTATCTTTTTTATATTGAACATCCTCTCATCTCTTCGTTTTACTTCGTGCAGTTTGTCTTATATAACTTTTTAAGAGTTGTATCATGTAAACAGTTTAGGTGCCCTATTTCCGCATTTTATCTTCTATTAAAGCACCCCTTTGTGCATACATTTTACATATTAAAACATTCTTTAGCACCTGTTTAACATCTTAAACCTTTTAAAAATCTGTTTTAACTTAAAATTCATCTTTTTTATTTTTTCTAGTCTATAGTTTAGCAGCATACTTTTAACTTAAAAAATAAAACTTGTTGGTACTAAATAATATATATATATTTATATTATATATATTTATATAATATATATATTATTATATATCATATTTAAAACTAAAATACGTGAATATATGTTTTAGTACGGTTTTAAATTTGTGTCTTAACTGAGCCCATAATCGAAACTAATCAAGTCTGTAAATGGCGCAAATGGTCAGCCGGCAACGCCAAATGCAAAATTTTTTACCTTTTCATACTCAAATAATCGTTTTTTGCTTCTTCAATCTTACTGAAGATGCTGTTTTTAAGTTAAAATCTTTTAATGCCATTAATTAAACTACTTTCTAATTAGGCTTAACAAAATCAGCTGGATTTAGTTTCACTTTTGATTTTTTTTTCTTAGCATTTTCTCGTTTTGATAATTTTGGCTCATTTAATGCAATCGAAAAAATAAAAAAAAATTCTTTTTTTTAAGCACAATTTCAGACAAAATAAACTTTGACTTGCAAATCTAGCTTTAGTAAACAAATAAGATTGTATTTTGTTTTTTTTTTTCATCATCATTTTACTAAATTTCATACTTTAAAAATTAAAAATAAATCAATTAAGATGCTAGATAAATTATTTTCATCTGTATTAGTAGTTTGAGTTTTTAAAAAAAAATAATATAACAATATTATGCATTTAAATTTAATTATATAGAATATATATATATGTGTATACATGTCAAAAAATACAAAAACGTATTTATATTTGGAAATTTGTAAAAAATTTATTTTACAAATGATAAATAAACTTTTTTAAAGTAAAAAAATATTTAAAGTTTAAAACATAACATTTTAAACTAAGGTAACGAGGTAAACTCTATTGATATTTGATTAATTAAAAAAAATTGATCAGTTGTTTTAATCTGAAACAAACATTAATTACTAAAATATGATTTTATTTGTTTTAATAATTTAATACATGTTTGAGAAAATTCACATACATATATGTAGCCGGTAAAGTAAAGTTAAGAATAGGTTAAGAACCCATTTTATTTATTAAGATGTAAAAAATCATTTTATTTTTAAAATGGCTTATTTACTAAATATAAAAAAATTTTAGTTTTAAAAATTCATTTATTAATTCAAACCTAAATTATATATTTTTAACTATAATTTTTATAAAAAAAAAATTAATATAGTTTTTAAATTTATATAATGTATAATAGTATAATAATAATTTGTCATTATTGTAATGTTTTATTATACACCTTACTTAAAAACTTAAACTAAAAAATTACACAATTTAAATCAATTAAAGTATTTAAATTATGTAATTATATTAATTAATCATTTATATAAAAAAAACTTTAAGTGTGAATTAAATTGATCATTCAAGTATTTTTAAAATTCTTATATAACTACAAAAATAAAATAAAATTTTAAAAATAATATTTTATTTTTTTATTGGCGGGAAAAATAATCAAACATAATATTTTAAATAAAATAATATTTTTACAAATTATTAAAATAAATTAATTTTTTAAAAATAATTAAATTAAAATAAAGATTTATGACTAATTATCTAAATAATTTATTACTGAATTTTTATTAATCAACTAACAAAATTTAAATTTAGTTTTAAAAAAAATCAGGTTTTTTAGTTTTATAACCATTATTAATTTTTTTTTTAATTAATTTTAATTGTTTTTTTTTAATTTTACAGTTAAAGATAATTTTTAATATAATAAATTTTAAATATGCTCATAAAATATATTAAAATTTAAAATACATACACAATTATTTAAATTTATTAATTTTTTTTTACTGATTTTAGACTAAACAGGTTATATTATTATACATTTAAATTTTTATTAAAAAAAAAAAATATTAATTTTTTTGTTATATAAATTTAATTATTTATTATAATAAAATAAAATTTTTTTATTAATTTTTTATGTTTTTATTCATTTTTTTAATTAATTAATAAATATTATTTAATTAATAAATAAAAATTATATAATATTTAATTTATGCCTAAAAATTAAATGACATTTAATAAAAAAGATCAAATTTAAGAAATTAAAACGCAATATTATGAACAAAATTTAATTGAATTAATTTTATAGTAAAATTTAATTGGAAGTTTTATTTTAATGTTTGAGTAAATAAATTTAATGATAATTAATATAAATTAACCTATTTATCAATATAAGCAGTTGTTTACAGTTTTAAGTATATTTGCGTCCTGAATCGCATCTCATCGTTCGGCCAATTCGATTTAAATCGTGCATTTACACATTCAATGTTTACTGCACGTCTTTAGAAGGTGGATATTAAATTTAAAGCCACACTCTTTAAACACCTGAATAATTTAAAAATAGGGTTGGACTATTTAACATATCAAAGGTTTTATTTAAATTAAAATTGATAACATTACTGATTTTGATGATATTAACGATAATTTTGTTTTTAATGATGTTGCGCATTTTAATTATATATTTAAATTTAAAATAATTTAAATTAATTTTAAATAAATTGATTAATTTTATTTTTTAATATAAACTACGTTATGATATCCTTGAACAGTATATCAAATAATTTAACTTATTTTTTTAGGAATTAATCTATATTAACTCGCAAATGCCATCTATTGTAATAGTCTTATATCATTTAAAATTGAATTTATAAAATAAAATAAGCTTCTTTTTTGATGACATTTTTTTTATACTTAAAAATTTAATCATAGAATTTTATATTTGATTAAAAAATATTATACATACTTTTAATATATTTTGGATTATAAGTATAAACTAAGCTATTTGTACAGCGAATAAAAATTTAGACAATATTTAACAAGTTCTTTTTTCACTTTAAAAGATGCGCTCAATATGCAGATATAAAAACTAGTTGCCTAAAGCTATATTAAAACGTTTAGAAATGCATTAAAAATTTTTATTAAAAATTTGCATTAAAGATGTAAAATATAACAAAGTACAATACTTTTAAATAAAATTAACATTGAAATATCTCATTTACATTGACATATGTTCAATATTTTCAAACAATTTATTGTCTTCAACATTTTTTTTTAATTTCAGCTTGTAAATTAGATAAACATAAGAATAAATTATTTTTTTATTTTATTTATTCTTATCATTTAAACATAAATAATTAAATGTTAGTAAACCAAAAAAACAAATAAAATTAATAATAAATATGCATAGGTAAAATAATAAAAAAATATTAAAAATTGGAAAAATAAATAAAAAAAAAAATAAATAAATGCAAGTGCAATGTGATAGTGCTGATTTAACCATTCTAAATTTTAAACACGAAAATCAAATCACGAAGATAATAAGGCATAAAAAAAAAAATTTTAAATTTAAAAAAAAATTATATAATAAAAAAATTAAGAAATAAGAAAAATACATTTATTTTGTGTAGTGACCAAGGACATAAAAAAGAACAGGTTAAATAAAGCAAAGGTTAAACTAGACGGAGTGAGCAGACAAAAACCAAAAAAAAAAATTACTAAAAATTAAAAAAAAAAAAAACTTTAAAACATAATCAGAACAAAATAAAACAAATTAAAATAAAATAAAAATATTATTAAATTAAAGAAGAAAAATATGCATGTTAAACATAAAATAAGCCTAATTATATTTATGTGTAAGTGTTGAAGTATTTAAAATAAAAAGAAATAGATTTTTGACATTTTAATTAAAATATTTTAAAGAAGTTAAAATTATTAAGATTTGATTTAATATTTAAAGTTTATCAAAACTTTTAAATTTTTGCACCAGGCTAAAATATCTTAAAATGATTATACACCTGTTTAAAATAATCTGCAAAATTTTTTTATATAGATGTTTTGTTTTCTTTTTTCAATGTCACAAGCCAAAAATAATAGATCTAAAAAGTTTCTAATAACTTAACCCAATTAAATATTTTTTTTTTGAATTTTAAATTTAATTATTAAGATTTATATGGATTCATTTTAAAAAAAAAATTGTTTAAATATAAATTGTTTATAGCTCTATTTTAATATAATTAAAATTAAAAATAATTTTATTATAAGACTTAAATCTGAAATTATTAATTAAAAACATTTGTGAAAATCAAAAAAAATTTTAACAGCTTTTTTTTGTAATGCACGATTTTTCAATTTAAAAATATATGTATATAATAAAAAAAAATAATATTAAGTATAAACAGTATACATTTTAATCTTAATTTATTAATGATACTTAAAAATTTTAGTTAAATTTGATATAAATTTTTTTTTAAAATTTATACACTTAAAATCAAGTTCGGTGTTACCTAATTTAATATAAAAAGTATTCAAAAAATTTTAAATATAACTTACGGCAATTTTAAAGAAAAAATTGATTTGATACAACTTATTGTATAAATAATTTAATTTTTAATTTTTATTTTAGTTATTTTATCACTAATAAAAAAATGTTTTATGTGTTATATTCATATTATTTTAAATAGATAAAAAATTATTACTATTAAAATTCAAAGCGCAATTGCCATCTATCGGAATTTATATCTTTACAATTATAAATCAAATTTTTAATTTAATCACATATTTTTTTATTATCAATGCATAAATCATGAGATAAAAATAATAAACCTGAATTATCACATATACATAAATTCATTATTTTTGATTTTAAAATTTGATTATTTTCATCGTCAACTTTTATTAAATTTTGTTTTAAATTACGAAATATAACATTTTTTGCCTCAATTACCAATGAATTTTTTTTACAATTTAAAATTATATCGTTTAAAGAATTAATTGTTAAAACACCTTTAGATTGCAAAGCAATATCTTTAGCAGCTTCAATTAATATTGATTGAGTCAATGATTGTAAATGAAGTGTATTTGCAACATCTGACCTAATCAAATTTGTTTGTAATGAGTTGTTTAATCGGAGACCATAATCACCTAATAATTAAATTATAAATTATTTCACAAAAAAATATATTTTAAAATAATTACCTTCTACACGAATATTGTTTGCATTAAATGTAATTTGGTCTTCATTCACTTTAAATAAAATTTTTTTTTTATTATTCATAACATTAAATTCATTTACTAATAATTCTACAGTTTTATCATTAATTTTTAAATTTGTAAACTCACTAGTATTAGAAGAATTATTAAAAACATTTATATTTAATTCTTCATTAGTAGAAATATGAACAGTGTTTAACTATTATAAAAATAAATTTTTGCTTAATTAAAATAAATTTTAAAATAATTGATAAATAATAAATTTAATGGTAGCAATTTAAAAAAATAATTTTTAAGAAAATATAAAAATAAAATAAAATTAAATAAGAAATTATATTTAAAAAAAAAAAAACTAAAAATAATAAAACATAATTAAAGAAAATAGAATTGTCACTTAACTGCATCAATTTGGCTGGTGAATAATTGATTGGCAACTACTAGGTCTCCTTCAATTGCAATAGTATTTTTACGAAGTTCAATTGGTCCGATTCCACTCTAGAAAAAAAAAAAATTCTGAATTAAAAGAAAATCAAATAAAATAAACGAAAAAATAAAAATTAAAATAAATTCAATGAAATTACATGCACAAATGCCAATAGATGAATAGCTCACTAATTTTGATTCAGTCTAAAACTTTTTGCTTCAAAAGATTTTCGCGAGTAATTTTAATTATAGATTAACATTTGAAATGCGCCAATAAATGCATCACACATTAAGCGATGAACTTGAAATGCATCAGTTGAAAAAATTTAGAACCGGACATTTATGTCTTAAGTAATATGTATAGAACTAATGAAATCAAGTAATGTTAAAAGCATAGCCATAATTAAGACTTAGTGTGTTTAATTGCATTTAACTATTGGTAAAATACGTATAAAAGAAAAAGTTATTGTACAAAACTTAATGGAAAAGATTGCAATGATAACTGTTTCTTAACAGTTAAAATTAAAATAAAATCATTGGTAATCAAAATTGTCTTAACATTGTGACCGAAATTGATGTAATCTCTAGAGAAACAAACCAAATTTAAGCGTCGAATCATTGAAAAAAATTTAAATTTTTGTTTATTTTAATCTTAAAAATAAAAAAAAAATAAAATATAACTAAATATAATTAAGTAAAATTTTAGATTAGTTGAAAATAATTTAATTTTTTTTACAATCAAATTTTTAAAATCAAATTAATATCCTAATCATATAAATATGTAATTTAAAATAATTAAAAAAAATAAACATTTTATTTGTTTAATTAATAAGATAAATTAGATTAAAAACAAATTAATATGAAATATTTTTAACAAACAAAAAAGATCACATTTGACATTAATCCTCTTGTGACCATATGTTAAAAATATATATTATATATAAACAAAAATAGAGTATTTGCTTTAGTTCTTACTTAACATTAGTCATGTCAACTTCAGTGTCATTTGACTGGAAAAAAATTTGTTTTTTAATGACGGAAATAAAAAAGATTAAGAAACACACGTTTTTGACAAGATGATTAAAAATTTCTGGCAGCAGATGGCGCATTATTTTTTTTTAAGTTAAGATAATTTAAAAATAAATTTCTTTATCAATTTAATTTTTTGACTTACATATGATATCTGAAGAAAATTAAAAATCCAAATAGTAATAGCTAAATTTAAAAACACAAGGACACATAGTAAACTTAATAATAAATTTAAAAAACACTTTCTCCAGCCATAAATAACCAAATTAGAAGTTTCCTGCTTCAAATCAGAATTAAACTTATTTAATAATAATCCATCTGTATATATGGGAGTATAATCTAGTTTTTTTAAACTGCTATAATTTTTTAAACTTGAAGGAGTTTTTTCTTTAATAAGCAAATTAGGTAAATCAAAATTATTCTTAGCTAAAGTAGTATATTCTGATTGATTAGGAGTGTTAAGTTTATTAAATCTGGAATTTAAACAAAAAAATATATAAATATATATTGTTTTTATTAATAATAATTATTTATTAATTTAATTATATATATTCACTTACAAAGAATGTTGATAAGATGAAGCAGGTAAAGTTACAAAATTATTTTGTGCTGGATTTAATGAAGAAAAATTATTTAAGCTTCTTAAAGAGTTTGCTGATTGCAAATTTAATGGTGTATTTTTTACTAATTGTCTAGGTAAACTTCCAAACTGGTTACTGATTATTTTTTTGTTTGTTGAAGATTTTTGATTTTGAAATTGATAATTTGTAGAAGCAATAGAATCAAAACTAGTTTTGATTGGATGAGCTATATTTTTTATTTTGCATGTACTGAAATTTATTGAATTTTCAGAATTTAGTATTTGTTGTTTTTGTTTCCAATTTTGGTCATTTTTAATTTGATTTAAACTAAGATGACATTGATTTTTAAAATGATTCTTATTCATTATATATTTTTTAAATTTTAAATCACTTTATTAATCTGTTAAAATAAAAAATTACTTAAAAATAAATTTAAATTAATTTTTAATATATTTTTAATACTTAAATTTTTAATTAATTTTTTTTTAGCATCAACTAATAATTAATAATTAAAATTAAATGTAAATTTATTAGTTTTTTAATTTTATATTTATAAAAAACTATTTTATTATTTTTATTACCTTAAACAATATAAGAAATAAAATTTTTAATTAAAACTATAAATATTTATAAAAAAGAATTATATAACTTTGAATACTTTATAATTTACTAATTTATTATTTATTTAATCAAAAATTTTATTTATAAATAAAAAATAGATTTTACTGGAAATATTAATTTTAAATAACCAAAATTTATTTAAAATTTTTAACATTTTTAAAATTTCAATTTAATCTAAAAACAATGTAAAGTTTATTTCTATTTTATCCTTTTTATCTTATTTAAATCATTTAATTTTTTTAAACAATTTTTAACTTTTTACTATTAAAATAAAAAATATAAATTTTAACTTGTCAAACTTATAAATGTCCAATACATTTATGTTTTTTAAAATAATTTTTAAAGAAGAATTTATTTATCTAACAAGATTAGATTAATCCAACTTGATTATGTTTTTAAATATATAAAAAGATAAGCACCCAAGCAACTTTAATATTATCTAGTTTTAAACTGGTTTTGTAAAATGAGTATTTTTGAAATTGAGCTAAAAAATATAAAAAAATAAATCAAAATAAAAAATTACTGAATAAAATGGAAAATGGTATTAAAAAAAAAAATAAATAAATAAAAAGTAAAAAAGTAACAATTGGTGACAAACAGATGATAATGCGAGTAAAAATCAAGTGTTTATCTGTAAAACAATGGACACCATTTGATGGCTGGATTACTAAACAACAGATATAGATAAACCAATAGACAAACAACAGCAAATTCTTTATATACTGGACAATCGTTAAAATAGTTGCGTTTGAAAAATAATGATTTTTATATGGATTTAATATGTTCAAGCACGGTTTGTCTTGTGTTTTTTATTTTTGTCTTTTTTTAGTTTGACAATCAAGTGGATTTGCTTTTCAAGTACATCTGGACACTCAGCATGCAATAAAATGCTCTTGCATCTGGGTACAACCACGCCTTAACAGTTGATGCAATGTGAACAACGTGAGAAGGCAAATACAAAAGAGCGATTTCTTGGATTTCTTGGGGACAAGTAAGACCTCTTCTGTTTCAAGTGATGATTCTTTTTATCATTTTTTTGTTGGTAAAATTGAGAAAAAATATTGTAATCTAGAATAGCATAACTATTTGATTTAGCTTTTTCACCTTCATCACACGTATTAAAATGAAAGAGATGAAAAAATAACAAAATCTAATATGTTAGAAAAATTTTCATGATAAGAATACAGTTATTTTTTTGGTTTAAAATTTTCATGTTTTTCATATTTAGCTTGAAAATTCAATATAAATTAAAAAAAAAAATTTAAAAAATGATAAAAAATCAAAATAAAAAGTATACTAAAAAATAATAAAACTAAAAAAATAAAAAAAATATAACTAAATTGTGTTTAACAAAAGCACATATGTTACAATGAATTGAAATACATGTGTACAAATAATAAAAGAAACACATGGTAAAACTAAAAAAAAACTAGAAAAAATAAATTTTAACCTTATTTTTAGATAAAGATGATTATTGCACAAATGATCATCTGTGGTATTGGTAAAGACTAACAGCTTGAGCACAATTATGCTAGTGATTAAATAATAAAATCAAAAAAAAACATTAAAAAATAAAATCTTACAAAAAAATAAACTAATCACGTTGAAATAAAAATCAAATAAAAAAAATTGAACATAAAAAGGACAATTAAAAAATAAAAAAAATGGATTATTGATGTTGAACATAATAAAAAAAAATTTGAAAGTAAACATACTTACTTTAGTGAGATTTGATAGATAACTGATTAGATAGTGAATTAAAAAATAAAAAACAAAATGAAAATAAATCAATTGAATGATTGAATTAAAACTCAAAATTAAAGTCAACTGATCCAGTTTATTGGGCCATCATATGTTTTAAGATGAATGCCCTTTTTAAATACTTAAAACTATTTTTTCATATACATATTTTTTTTAAATTTTTAAGCAACATATTCTAAGCAATATAAAATTTTCTTGCTTATGACAAATAAGATTCCGTCAACATCAAGTTGTTGCTTTGGCTATGTTGATTTCATCAGATTCTGCATTGCTTATTTACTAATTCATTTAAAATACTGCCAAAAACATTTAATGTTTAAAAATAGAATTAATTTTTTTTTTAGATAAGTTTAAAAATTATTTTAAATTTATTTTAAATATAAACATTAGTTTAAACACTTTTAATTATTTTATAAAAAATTAAGCATTTAAATAATTCTTATTAAGAAAAAATATTTAAAAAATATTGTTTATAAATGTAATATAAAAAAACAAAATATAATTTTTTTTTTAACTTTTTTAAAAAATAAATTACATAATTTCATCAATGTCAACAAAAAATCATAAATCACATATTTAATTGAAAATAATTTAATTATTCAAAGTCAAATTTTTCAGTAACTAATCTTAAATAAAATTAATATAAAATTTAATGAAATTTAGAATAAATTTTTATAGAAATAATTTATTTTATAAAAAATTTATTTATAAAATATTTATTTTTTTTTATTTATTTAGTTGTTTAGTTTATCATTCGAATTTTATTTAATTAATTTTTTTAATATATTATAAACTTAGAATTGATATAAATTTTTATGTGAACCACAAAATTTATAAAATTTTGATAAAATAATTGAAATTTGGCCATTTTTTTTATTAATAAATAATAATATGCAAAATTTGCAGTAATTAATTTTTGCCTTATTAACCATGCAAATTAGCTAACTAAAAAATTATGCGTACAAATTACAAACTGATTTCCCGCTTGAATTTTTATCAAAAATTGATAATGTTTACAATTAATTATTTAACTTAATAGTTAAACTCAAATCAATTTTTATGTGATTTAATTTTTATGAAAAATTTATCATTGTTTTAAAAAAAAAAATTTTATTTTTAATTATCTAAATATTATAATATTTATTTTATATAACTGATTTATACTTATTATTTAATATATTATTTAACAAATTATTAAAGAAAAAATTAATTTAGTAATCACAACAAAACTTAAAATTTTTAGTAGAAATTTATATTTTATATATTTTATAAAAAATAAATTTTATTTAATAATTACTATATATATATTTAAATAATAATAATTTTACTTATAAAATTTTTTAAAAAAATTATTAACAAAAAATAAAATAATTTTTTAAAGTATTACATTTAAAAAATATAAATTTTAATTAATTATTTTTAATTTAATATTTTAAACTTAAGTTATCTTTATTAAACTAGACAAGCTAAATATAATAAAATATTATTTTTATATACTAAAAGATTATGTAGAAAATGATGCATGTAACTGTTTACTGACTAATTCTGTAATCGAATGATTTACATTAATTAAACATATGTACCGGAAGTGTTGCATGTATTAAACGTTTTTTTTTTTTTTTTTGAATTAAGCATGTCAGTTATTTCTTCTCATACAACTTGTTAAATTGTAAATAATATTGTATCAAATTTGCGGCAGTGTATCATGCGGAAAAAAAGTGATGTCAAGAAAGTAAAAAATTACAAAAAGTTATAAAGGAATTAATAGGTGTAAAAATAAGTAATAACAATTATTAAAAAAATATTTTTAAATAACTAAATAAGCAAAAAAAAAATCTGATTAATTTTAGGTGATTTATTCTAGTTTGAATCACAAAAATAAAAAGAATGAATGGACAAATCAAATATATATTTATATATTTGTATTATGTATATATAATAAAATGATATAAAAAGGATAAAAAAAGAAAAAAACGCCAAAACAAATATAAAGAATTTCGATAGCGTTTGCTTAATTTCCGCTAGTAAACACTAACTTCACATCCGCCTGCCAAAAATGGCTAGTCTAAGCATTTGAATTGTTAATGATGAGGGTGGTACAAACAAGAAAACAGAAAAACATAGAAACATTAGTCTTGGCAAATGGATGAAATAATGCAGAAAAATTTGTGGACAAAGGAGATCTTAAAATTAAGTAAAAGATTTTATTGCTATTTGATTAAAACACAAGTCAATCATTTAATTTAAAAAAAAAATTATTTTTTAATAGTAGACAATTAAAACTATTTTATAATACTATTATTAAAATTAAAATTGAAAATTATTTTTTTATTAAAAAAAATGTAATTAGCATTAAAGTAATATTAAATTTTTTGAAATAATACAAAAAGTTAAAAAATATATATAAGTAGTAAAAAAAAGTATATTTACATAAAACATTTTTTTTTTGTTACAAAAAAAATTATTTACTTATCTTTTATTTTTAAAATAATTTTTGTTCTATAATATTAATTAAGTCATTAATAAATTAATTTTTTTAATAATTTAAAAATTTACAATATATACATAATATATAACATTTTTAAAATTAAATTAAAACAATTTAATAAAAAATAATAATATTAACAAGAAATTAAATTATTTAAACAAACTAAATACACTTTATTAAAAATTTTGTCCAATAAACATATTTATTTTTTAATAAATCATCATAATGAAAAAAAAAAATTAATTATTAAATATATATAAATTAACTTTGAAATAAAATATTCAATAATAAAAAAAATATTAAAAATTTAAGAACATATATATTTTGAACCAGAACATTTTTTTTCAGGAACGGCCATAAACAATTTTCTTGAATGATAACATAAGCAAAGTTGCATTACACTAGGATATGGAGAACCAATACGGGACGGTAAAAAAATTTGCAAATTTTCTAAAAACAAATCACTTGTATTAAAAGCAATATGTCCAAAATTTACCTGATGTAAAATAGGTAAAGCAGATGAAGAAAAAAGTAATTCATGGCCGGATGTAAATTGAATCAAAGAAGCTGCAACTAAATCTATTGCTCGACTAATTGATTGTATTAATAAAATAAAAGAAGAACGAATCCAAGGTACTTGTAGTGCTTGATCCAAATTAAAAGTTTGTTTATCTTAAAAAAAAATTATTAATAAAGTCAAAAATAAAAAATTGATTCTTACTAGTTATTCGAAACTTTTCTGCCGACATAATAAAATTATTTTTATTAATCATTAATTTTAATTTTCCTTGATTATTATTTAATATAAAATTATCAACATTAGCAAAAAAACTATTTTTATTTAAACACATTTCAAAACTTTGATTGTTTACATTAAATACTGTTCGATTTGATATAATATTAATTGCTTTATTCTTAAATTATTAAAAAAAAAAAATTTTAATTAAAAAAATAATAATACAATTAATTTACCTGTGCTGCTTGTATAACGTTGGTTTCGAATGCTCGATTAAAGTGGAAATCTGTATTTAAATGTATTACGTTTGAATCCAATTGCAAAGCATCATTCTTAAAAAAAAATATGCAAAAAATCAGTATAAAAAATAAATAAGTAAAATATAATATAAAAAATAATAAGTATAAATATGCAAAAAATAATAAAAAACTAAAAAAAATATCAAACTGAATGTTAAACATTAAGACAACATTAAACTTATTGAAACAGTATCAAACATTCAAAATAAATCAACATAAGCTGATAATGTTAATCATTTGCTCAATGTATACGACATATTACTGTAAGCGTTCCCAAAGGATAACTAAAACTACATTATTTCTAACTAATTCAATAGTGTTTCTATTAGCATTTTATTATAACTATTTAAGCAAGTAAATCAGTAAAATGAAAAAAACAATCAAACAATAGCCAAAAACAAATTAAGCATCATAAACAAACAATAAGAAAAAATACAGGTACAAAAAATTAAGTGATAGATTAGTAAAAATTGTTAGTTTTGATCAATAAACAAAAATATAAAATAATATAAACTATGTGGTAAATAATATGATTTTTAATGTAATTCAAACAAGACATCATTAGCAAATCACACTTCAAATATTTTACATTAAAAACAGCTATCTAAAACAGGCTGATGATTGTTTAAAAATGGGAAATATAAGAATAAAAATCCAAGACAAAATGTTATGGAAACACTTTGGTTAACAAAAAATTTAATCTTAACGACTCTAAACTCGATTTAGCCCAGTTATAAATTTAAGTTTAGGCAGTTGACGTAGTTTTAGCTACATTTGAATGCAAATTAGGTGTGATTATCACACACACCGGAAGTTAGAAAAAAAAATACAAACAATACACAAAAAACGTGTCATTGTTTAAGCAAGTGATGTTTACTACTGTGACAGTTGATCTTTTTTTCAAGTGTTTAGTACATATAATACGCTTAAAAATATATATATATACTTTTTGTTTGGTTTTCGTTCACAAATTTTTATCAGTTTCTTACTTACAAAACAAAAAAATCACATTGTTGTAATGTTTCTTTGTAATTTACTATTTTATCAATATTATATAAAATATTTTTAGTAAAATAAAAATAAATTAATTATTTTAATAATTAATTTTAATATCTAATTTAAAATTTTTAAACCATGTTAATTTTAAAAATAATAACATCATTTTGATTATTTAAATTAAAAATTAAACTTACTAAAGAAAGATGAAAAATAGTTAAGACCCAAATAACTAAGGCTGCATTTAATATTGCAATTAATATAATCAATAATAAAAATGTATAAAGCGTTTTTTTTTGCCAAGGTTGAATTTCTAAAATAAATTCATAATTACGAAAATTGAGCAATTTAAAATAGTTTAAATTTAATCGATCTGGAGAAATATCTGATTGATAACAGATTAAAGTTTCTTCACATTGACCTGTGTTAGGCGCATAAATTGCTACACTGTTGTAAGTAGTCATTGGTGCTGAAACGTGGAAGTTTGTTGGAATGAGAGCATTTGAAGTACATTGATCCATTCGAATAGATGTGATTGGTTGATTGGTCAAATTAGCAAGACTATCAACTTCAGATGGATTAACAAATATTGAACAAGGATATTTTTTCATTTTGATTTAACTAAAAATTTTTAATCAAAAATTATTAAAAAAATTAAAAAGAGTAAAAAAATTACATATATTATAAAAATTCGATTATTTAATTTAAAGTTAATATTAATTTTTAGCTATTAAAAAAAAAAAAAATGATAATTGTATCGATTTAAATAAAAATGTAAATTTAGTTTTTCCCAAAAAAATTTTTGAATGCATTTACTTTTTTTGAATATTTAGGATTTTATCTTAATATTCTTAATGTATTTTTTTTTTTATTTATATAACATGTCTTTAATTTAATTTAACAAAAGACATAATTACTTTGCATTTTGTAACTTTAAAAAAATAAAAAAAAATATATATAATTGTACTTTTTTTTTTAACATTTATTAATAAAATTAGTAAAATAAATATAAGTAAAAATAAATTGAATAATGAAATTCAAAAATAAAGTATAAATTACTTTGTGAATATTGATTTTACCATTATAATATATACAGTTAAAAATGTTAAAAATAATTTAAAAAAAAAAAACAAAAATTAACTTTCAAATTTAAAAAAAAAATTTTAAATTTTAATTGTTATTAATCTTTTGATGTAAAATTTATTTATTTAACTTTATATAAAAAGAAAAATACTAGATTGATTCAAAATAAAAATTTATATTAAATTACAAACAAAAAAAATATTTTTGATCACGTTTCACTTAAATTGTGTACGACCTTTCACACTTGACAATCTTAATTGCTCGTTGAAGTGCACTTTTTTGACAATATTTCAAGTATTTCACAAGTGCTATGTCTTAATTTCAAACCAATGTATAATCAAGGATTAAAAAGGATAAAATAAGAAATAAAAGAAACTTTGGTAAACGTGAGTAAAAATTAATGACAATTGTAGAACAAGTTTCTTAAGTGTAAATATAGCTTAAATCAGTCGATTGAACAATTGTAAGCAAATATATGAACAAGATCAGTTTGAAGATATTTTGAATTTGATTTTTTTGATTAAGCTATATTTGTATTGTTCTTTATAACTTTACTTAAATAAGATGTAAAATATGACTAACCAATGAACAGCAATGAATTTGTGGCAGTAAAAGGCCAAGTTATAGGATGAGAAAAGTTAATGTAACTAGTTGTAAAGCATCTTTTTAGTTTTATAGAAGTACACTGCCTTTATACGTATAAATGTATATATAATTCAAAAAATATAATAAATTTTTCTAAATGTTATTCATATAATAAATTTTATAAATATTTTTATTTATAAAATTAATTATGAAATTTTTAATTAAAAAATTAATACAAGTTAAAATAAAAATAATATAATTTTTTTTTTTGATAGCTACAGGTAATATTTAAATTTAAAAATCTTTTATCGTTCTTTAAAAAAACATCTTAATTGATTATTTTTAATAAAAATATAATTATCATCAAAATTATAAAATGATTTTTTTTAGGTAAAACAAAAGCAATTTTTTTTTTAACTGATATATATTTAAATCCTAATAATTTTTATATAAAATATAAAAAAAAACATTAGGTTAATAGCAATCAGATATAATATAATTTAGTATTAAATTTAAAGTTTTAAGTTTTAATTTACCCGAAATAAAAAAAAGTTAAAAAATTATATTTTTTTTAAACTATTTTTTTAAAATAAAAATTATAACTAATATTTATTTTATTATTATTTTTAAAATAATTTTTAGAATGAAAAAAAAATTAATTTTATTTTTTATTTTTAAATTATTGATATACTTCTTGAATAAAAAAAATAAAAAAATTTAAATAATTATTATCAAATAAATTTATTATTAAAATTGTGGTAATAACAATAAAAATTAATGTTTTTGTTTATTTAATATCAAAACAAAATTAAGATCGTTTTGAAAATTAAAAAAATTTTTAATAGGCAATTATTAATTTTTTTATGTCTATTGATAAACTTGAAAATTAGTTTAAATTTAAAAAAAAATGTTAAAAAAAATTAAAACTATATCAATAAATTTGAATAAACATTAAAAAAAATAACTTATTTTTAACTAAGAACATAATTGCAAACGTTCAACAATTGGTATTTGCATAATTTAACATTTTTTTATTTCACTTTTTTTATTCAATTTATTTATAATATTTTGTTAGAAGTTTAATAATAAAATTTTTAAGTAAATGATATAAAATAGATTAGACATTAAAAAATACAATAAAATTTTTTTCAAAATTTAAAAAAAAAATTTTTTTACATAGCAAAAATTATAAAAAGTAAATTAACATTATTTATCACTATTAATTTTAAAAGTTAATTAAATAAATTTAGATTTTTAATAAAATTTATTTTAAAAAATCACATTAAAACATAATTCAAATGCAAAAGTTAAATGGGTAAAAATAAAATAAATGTTTTTAATATATATTTCTTAAAAACTTTAATAAAAATTCACTTAAATAATTTTTAACACAAAAAAAAACAAGTTAAAATTGATTTGCTTAGATATATAAATCACATAGGAAACAATTTAATCTAAAACTTTTATTAAATTCTTAATTAAACCAATAATTCACATATTTTTAATTATAAGAAAATATTTTGAATATTATTCATTGTATCCAAATTTAATTTTTTTAGAAACTATTTCTTAAAGAAACTTATCAAACAATGTTAAATTTTTAAATTGGCATCTGGTTTAACAAAATTAAAGTAACCTTTACTAGATTAAAATTCAAAGTATGTCAAAGAGATGAAGTGTGATGTAGTGCAGTTGAGCAAGTGCTGGGCTGATGTCTAAACGCGTTCAAACCAACTTTTTCCGGATATAACTTTGCATCCATTTTTGCTTGCGCTTGCGCTTTTCTAGTTGATTCGACAATTCCTCATGTTCGCCCAATTTTTTATCTGTTTTATTGTTTGTCCATTTTTTTAGTTGATCTTATATTAAATTTTAGTTTTAGTTATTTTACAATTAAAAAATAGATTAATGTTATTTTTTTTTGTCTTAGTTTTGAGTTTGACATTTTCATATACATTTTAAAGTTAAAACTACTTTATCATCTTTAATATTTCAAAAGTTTATCACAATAAGCAAAATGAATTGTGTTTTTTTTTTAAATTTGCTCCAATCTATTATAAAATTTTTAATATTGATTTAAAAATTTATTTTTTAATTATTTTAATTTTCACTTATTTTTTTCATATTTTTAATTTTTTTTTTCAACTTTTTAATATTTTTAATCTAAATTTGATTATTTTTTTAACTAAAATAAAACAATGGTTATAAAGCATTGTTCTTAGTAGATCTAATGATAATGTCAATGGTTAATAACAAAAAACGCCTATCTCTAATTAAATCACTAAACATGAACATTTTTATTTTTCATTTTAATTTTTAAATCTATTTGAAGCTGTAATGGATTATTTTGTTTATGCTAGTTATTCTTTGTTTTTAGGTTATTTTGGTTATTTTGCTTATCAGGCTTATTTTATTTTTTTACATATTGTTTGAAAGCGCAACAAGCCGAATATGACAAGCGAATAGCAAAATTAATCTGTTTACATTAAAATGTTTAATCTAGTTTATAGTCATGATATTATTAATACAAATAACTTAAAATAAATTTAATCCATTGTAAAATCAATGTCATATTTTTTTTAATTAACAACATTTATTTGTTAAAATTTTCAACTAGTTAATATATTATGAATTAATATAAATTTAAATACATATGTGATATTTTATAATTTATATAATTAAATGAATTTTTTTTTGTTAAATATTATTTAATTAATATAATTAAAAAAAAAAATTATGATTTTTTCAAATAAATGATAATTAAAATCAAATTACTAAATTACCAATTTAGATTAAATTTGTAAACAATATTTGCTAATAATTTTTATTAAACATAAAAGTTCAATATATTACTTAAAAAAAAAAAATCTAATTAAGAGTTATTGCTGATCAAAAATGTAAACTAATCAAACGTATTGATCAAAGTGTTATTGATTTTTATTTTGATAATACTTTTTAAAACTTGGAGATAAGTAACTAAAATTTGTTTTTTTCTAATTTAATAAGATTTTCACATTACAAGATCAATCAAAACTAAATCAATGTAGTAAAATAATCAACCGTAAATCAAATAATTTTTTTATCTAAACAAGATCATCGATAATCATATCAAAAAGCATAAAGTTTGTATTTATATAAAACAATGATAAAAGTTTACAATTTTACTTAAATTTACACACATCTAGATACATTTTTTGTGTAAAAATTTTTTTTTAATACTATTTTTAATATTAGGATTTAACAGTCAAAATTGGCGTTAAAAACTTAAAAAGGTTAACTGACAAAAAGCATGAAAAATATGAGTAGAAAATGTCGACGTACTAAGCCGATCTCAGCAAAGTCAGTTTACTACGTGATCAGACAAAAAATCACGTACTGATCGCTTTGACTTGTGTGTCCAAGTGTGGTTAATTTTGTTTTTTCTTTATTGATGCAAAATTATCCAATGTTGCCAACAGTAGCTTACGAAACTATCCGACCCATTTGTGGTCATATAAAGTCGACCTATGACCCGACTAATTCAACTTTTACTTTTTTGGATGTTTCCAGTTCAACTAGTCTTGTCTTTAAGGACAAGGTGCATGAGAATCAAGTCAGGCGAAAAATCGACTGGTAAAACCGCTAAAATCGCATCGTATTTACACATCTTTTATTGAAATCTGCTCACGTTTGCATTTTATGCAAAAATAGCAAAAATAGTTTTCAAAATTTGATACAATACAATCGAAAAAAAAATTCAGAATTTTAGATTTAGTTTGATTTAAGTAAATCTAAGCTAAAATTATTAGAATTATTTACAATTTTCGTCATTTATCTATATTAGATTAAGTTAAGTTTTTGTTGCATTTGCACAATTTGTTAACTGTTTATAATTAACCTTTTTTATGCTAATTTCTAATTAACTTATAATCATATTTTTATTTCAAACTTTCTTAAGTCAACAGGTAAACAAAAAATTTCTTTTACAAATTTTTTCAATGGGAAAATAAATAACTAAAAAAAATATATATATATATTTAATAAAATTAAAATAATAAAATAAACAAGTTTAAAAAGTTAAAAAAATGCTAACAATCAAATTTGTGTAAATTTTTATATAAAAAAATACAAAAAAAAACTTTATTTAACTTATTAGCTGTGCTTAATTACTTTTCCAATTTAAAAATGAGATTAGATTTTTTTTACAGTTTTTATTATTGTTTTAGTTAAAATGTTTTAAATAATTAAAATAAAAAAAAAAAAGTTAATTTTGAACCTAAAGTTTACTATCTAGATTAGAATCTATTGTATTTTTTTTTTAAATTGAATTTCTTCAACAAAACTAAGAAAATGAAGTCAAGTGAAACTAATTTAAATGCAAAACTTAAAAAACAAAAGAATATTGATAAACTAATTAAAAAAAATCCGCTTGTCTTATCAACTTTACATTTAAAATTTTTTCTTATTTTTTTTATTTATATTGGTTATATTGGACAACTTCTAATTATGTCCATTCATCCGAAAATAAATATAATCTTTTCAACACTACAGATTATTAGTAAAGCTATTACCAATGCAATTTTTTTTATTAATATCAGTACTTTTAACAAATCAAGGTTAAATAAAAATGATTAAATAGATATATTAATTAAATAATAGACAAATTTAAATAAAATTTTTATTATAAATTATAATAGTAAACTTTTGCTTAAAAAATTTATTTCTTGATTTGATTTCATTAAAATTTTTTTTTTCATTTTTTTTAAATTTGGTGATTAAAATTTTTAAATAAAAAATTTGTAATTGTATTTAAAAAAAAAAAGAAACAAAGACAAAAAAAATCGACTATTGTAAATTAACACTAACATATTTAATCCAACTATTTAAAAAGAAAAAAAAACATAAATTTGGTTAAATTAATACAAAAAACCAGGCTATCGTATAAACTAATCAAAATGAATGAAAAATATAAAAACAAAACATAAAAGCTTGAAAATAAAGCATTTTTTTAAATTTAAAAAAAAACATATTAAATATAAACAAATTTGTGTAAATAGTCGTGTGTCGTTTGATCAAATGATAAGTAACTTTCATACTGATGAAAAGCTAAATCGCGTTAGTAAACTTAATATTATGGTTCTCAAAATTATTATGTTGTTGCAGATTTTATACTTTGAATTTGATACAAGTGGTACACAATAAATACATACTGATATCATTTGTGTGAACTGACCAGCAAATCCGCTCTATTTCCGAATTTATTCGAAGTTTGCATTAGCTTAGTTTTACCATCGTCAGTTTTGTTTTTTTTTATCTTAACTTATTTTAATGTTTGTAATTCCATCTGTTTCCAGTTTTTTTAGATTTGATAGACCATTCTATACCCTCTAACCGCTTTTTTCACCTTAGCATTCTCCAATCTTTTAGTAGTCACTCATCATCTGTTACTCAAACTTTAATCATAATGTTTTAACCCAACTAAAAATTCCAATAGACAATTATTTTTAAACAATCAACACACTGTAAAAAAAATTTCTTAAAGATGTAGGGTTTGCTTTTTACTAAAGAAAGTTAAGCACAATAGATCAAAACATAACTCAACCTAAATTAAACTTAATGTGGCTAAAATTTGAAAAGTATTTTTAAAAAAAAATTTTAAAATGCAAATTCATGTATATGATGAATTGTACTAGATGACGTATTTAAAATAACGGGTCTGTTGGCTAGTTTTATTCATGTTTAAGCTAACTTGATGTTTACCTTTAGCAACTAATGAATTTGATTTAAATTATGAAAAAACTTAAAAAAAAACAGTAAAATAAAAAAAAAATTTCAATAATTTCTTAAACTAACTCGTTTCACGTATTTTGTGCAATCCTTTTCCAAATCATCATTAAGCTGTATTTTTACTCTTTCATCTTTTACTTTTTAATTTCCTTTATTTTTTTAGTCAAAACTTTCTCATGTCAAAAATTTGACTTGTTCAAAATTTCTTAGAATGAAAACGTGAAAAATAAATATAATGAAACTCATCGCTGACACATGCCTACGCTTATTTCCGGGCAACTGTAAATAAAAATTTTTTACTTTGTCTTTGCCCTTGATTTTTTTTTTAATTTTTTTTTTTGAATCTAGACTTTAGTTTCTCTATCTAAATACATTGTTCAAACATATTCAATAAAAAATTCCCAATAAAATACAAGACATTTTTGTTTAAAAAAATCCCAAAAAGCAAAAAACACTTACTACGCAAAAATACCAATTTTTTTATGAATTTTTCACATTTTCTTCTTCTTTTGATAATTTTCTTAATCATTTGCTTTCCAAAAATGCCATTCACCGTTTATCGTAATTTGATGCTATGTCATTTATTGTTTTTTTTTGATTTGACATCTTATTTGCTACCTCATCTTAAAGTTTATTCTTGAACTTTTTATTCTTACAATTTTTAAGTTTAGGTTTAAAATTTAAATAATTTAAATAACAATTTTTTTCTAATTTTTTTTATTAAACTTTAAATTTTGAATTTTTATAAAATTATCAATTAAAAAATATAAATATAATTAATGAAATTTTTTCGATTTACTCAAGTATAAAAAATCTATTTTTTGTTCAACCGAAACCAATATCTATCTATTTTGTGGTAAAGTTCAAAAAGACATTTATTTTTCAAGCATCAGGTTAATATTATTCACACTTCATCACACATTCAAACTCGTAATCAGTTTAGTAAAGCAATTAGTTTAGTGCAATTTTTTAATTACATTTTAATTGTAACCTGATAGTCGTTTGCATCTAAAAACTAAAAAAAAGTATAATAATAATAATATAGTAAAGTAGTTTAATTAGATATTAAAAAAAATTTATAAAAATATATTATAATTATTGTAATTTGATAATAAAGTATTTATTTTTTAATTTTAAATACTAATTTTAAATCAGCTAAATCAATTATTTTTATATATAAAAAATAGCTATTTTATTTTTAAAAAAACAAAAAAAAAAATTAAATGCATTTATTACTCAAATAAATAAAATTATTTTGTAAGCATAAAAATTAAAATATATATATATAAATATAAATATAGAGACAAAAAAATTAATGAAATTTGAAACAAAAGTTCTTGAAATGTAAGATTCTTATAAAAACATTGTAGGTTTCATGTTTTGGCGCTAAAATTAAAGTTTGTTTAAGATTTCATTTTTGAAATTTATTTTAAAAAATTAGTAAATTCATTTTTACCAATACAATTCAAACAAGTTAGATTTTAAAATAATAACAAATTTTATTATTAAAAAAAAACATTTTGTTAAAAATGTTTTTTATTTTTTTTTAGCATTGATTTTAAGAGCCAAATTATAAATAAAAAAATAATTTTTTAACTTTGTAATTTAAAACAAAAAAAAAAATTTTTAAATAAATTCTCATTAAATTTACAGTTATCATTTGAATAAAAATTGAAAAAATAGAAAAAAAAGATAAAAATCTATTCTAAACTATAATATGAAGATTTTATTAAAGTTTGTTATTAAAATTCGTAACCACAATCGTGTATCATAACTTTCTACACATGTAAATATTGCTATTTTTTATACAAATATATTTAAAGCTTATATAAATAATAAAAAAATTACAACCTGCTTTAATCAACAATTCTAGTGTTATCAAATAAATATTGATTTAAAATAGTTTCTAAGCAAAAAAAAAAAAAAAATCTAAAACTAATTACAAAACAAACACATCAAATTTATTAAAAAAAATCTATATTTTGTTATTGTTTAATTGAATGAATGCACATTTTTGATCTAGTTAAAACGCAAGATTTTGGTAACGTATATCAATTGCAAACAGCTTTAATAGGCAAATATTCAAACAAAAACTTCATTAATTTATAATGATCAACAACAAAACCAAAAATCGAAATATTGAAATTAATCCGATAAAAACAGGTGCACATCACTTTTAATGTAGCTATCTTTATTAATTTAACTATTTAATTTTTTATTTTTTGCCACAAGTACAGGTTTAAATTATTAGAAAAAACTTAGTTTATTATGAAAGTCATGATTAATGAAATCACATTCGATTAACCAAACACAACAAATGTATGAGTTGTACTGATTAAACTAATCAGAAACCCGGCATATAATCTTACAAATTTGATGTCCTGTTTAAACACATTCAATGATCCTATCCTAATATGATCAGCTGTTAACCAGCTGTTATCTGAATATTCTAACCTTTTACAAGGAATATTCTACTTAAAACAGATGTTAATGGCATTTTCCATTGAATTATTTTTAGTCAAAAAACAGACTATATCTATGTAAAAACCGAATACGGCAGAAAATTAGAAGAATTAGAAATAAAATAAAAGGCAAAAAATCAACAGCGCAATCAGAGATTTTTAGCTACAAAGTCAAGCATCTTTGCTATTTAGTATTTAGCAAACACCAATATTGTTCATTCATTCGATAAATCGAGGTAAAGAAACTCATTTTCAATAAATAAACATCTTTGCAATTCTTTTATTTTTGTCTCCATGTGCACACCTTGCCAACTGATCACCTATCAACTTTTCATCAACAACCGATTAGTTGATTTTCAATTGACATTTTTTTTGAAAAATTTACTTTTCACTTTCTAGACAAAATAGAAGAGCAAAAATGCAGAATTCGCTTTGCATGGTTTAACCCTACCACAAAAGAAATTATTGCAGGAATTAATAGACCAAATTTTTGAAGTATTTCAAATGTAAATTCAATTGCATACTAAACTTCAACATTAGATGAAAAAAATTGTGAATTGATTGCCATACAAAAGATACCCTTTTGCCATAGTAAAAAAAAAAATTGGCCAAATTTCTACAAACTATTTTCTTAATCATTTATAAAAATGAATAGACAAAGGCAATTTAGTTAACTCGCATTGAAGATAAAGTAATCAAACTAAGATGAATGAAAAATAAATATAAGAAGGTAAAATTAAGAAAATTTCAAATAAAATACTACAAACTCAAGCCACAAAACATGGTGCAATAGGTGCAGATGACTGTGAACATTGGCGAATTAAACAATATAAGTAAGAGCTAAAGGCAAAAAGGTGTTTAACAAAGCAAGAGAAAAAATGAAAAAAGATGAGCAAAAAAATGAAAAATGAACAAAAAGAAAAATTAAAATGAAAAGAAAGCAGTTTACACGTGAATGCTTGGTTAACTATTAATTAAAATTATTACAGATAATTCACAATGCATCATAATGGGCCAGTAGTCAGATGAATAGCATCAACTGATGTTTGGCTTGGATCAATGAGTTTACTTAATCCATCATCGCCATCTTTATCTGATAAAAACTGGCATTGTAAGCATTCTAAATAATGCAAATTTTTACTTGTCTATACAAGTAAAACCACTGTTGCATCAAAACAGATAAGAAAAAAATGCTTGTTAATTAGTATTTTCATTATTTTTTCAATTGTTTCTTAGGTTTTGCAAACCGCTATTTAATATTATAAAACTTAAACGATTGAGTTAATAAAAAATTATTCAAGATAATAAATTTATATTTTTACAAATAAAAGATTAAATGATTTGAAATTGTGTTTAATTTTAACAAACTTATTATTAGTTTTTAGATTCATTCACAACTTTGATTCAATTTCAATAAAATGTTTCAATAATAAAATAAGAGTTAAAAACTAATTGTTTGTAATCATAATTAAAAATAAGTTTCTCATTAATTCAGTTTTGCATAATTTTTTTGTAGAGTTTTTTAATAGTTTATTTTCTTAAATTATTTACTTATTTCTCTCAATTTTTTTATTTTATAAATATTCATTTTTATCCGTTCGCAAATAAGTCGTGCGTTTGGACCTGAAGCTAACAAATAAACAAGATCTTAAATTCAAACAAAGTGAAAGCACTTGTCAGCAGTCTTAACCATTATTTGCACAGTTGATCACGCCATTGCTAGTCAGCTGATAATCTGGACTATTGTAATTACATTGTGAACAGATATTAAAGTGGCTGCTTGTCTCACCAGAATAAAAATAAAACTTTTCATCTCCACATTTGTTCTAATTTTTATTTTCTTTAGTGAAACAAATTTCAATTTATCTTTTTTGCATACTTTTCTTTACAAAACTAAAGAGTACAGATGAATTAGTTTAATAAGAACAATGTTAAAATATGGTGTAATCTATTTCAATTGATCAATAGTTCCTTACACAAATGTATACATTTGTATATTTAACATTGTTTATTCAATGTCAAGTTTAATATAAAATGTCGTTTTTTTTGATTATATTATCGAAACCTTTATTACTTATTATTTTTACAGTAAAAACTAATTTAACTTTATTTCAAACTATTATTACAATTTTATATAAAGAATATTGATTATATACTAATTTGATTTGTAAAGTATATAAATAAAAAAATAAAATTATTTTTTAAATATACTGATTTCAAAAAAATTATTTTTTAATTAATCAATTTATAACTTTTTAATTTTCATTAAAATATTCAACTTAATTATTTAAAATAATTTTTTATAAAATGTTATAGTTTATAATTTAATTGAATTTAATTTGAATATTAATTTTTTTTTTTACGAAATTTCATGTTTTATTAATGTAAATCAGATACAAAAGAATTATTAATTAACCATAAAAAAAAAAAATAACATCACAGTTGCCATCTATTAAAAATTTCTTAAAATAAAATATACATTTAGCCTTTACGCTTATTATTTTAAAAGTAATTTTTTTCATTTTTTTCTTCAACATAATTTTTTTTTATTATTTAAACTAAGTTTGGCTATCATTCATAAAAATATCATTTATGAAAATGTCTACACTTGATGAACTAATTTTATGTTTTTAAATCATAGCAACCGTTTTTAATCTAATCTTGTAGAAATAACAATTTAATAAATTTCACCTGAATAAAGTAAAATAAAAAATAAATAACATAACTTTTAAAATAGTAGTTAAAAAACAAAAAAGCAAAAAATATAAATTAAATTCAGATAATTCGGTTAAAAAAAATTTTAATATACAATCATCTCATAATGGGCAATGATAATGTTTTATATAAATTTGTTAGGACTTTGACATTATTATTTTTATTTACAAATATAATAATTATCTGGTATTTAGCTACAAATTATGGTTGGTTTCATCTCACTTTTCAACAGTATTCCAGATTTGAAATAGAAGAACAAATCGCTTTAAACTTTTCCAAATTTTGTTTTGTATTTTTTTTGTTCTTTTCATCTTTAAACACAATTTATTTTACCTATGGAGCTTGTAAAAATAAATTAACTTCAGTGGTTTTCATGGTGTTTTTTTTTATTTCCATGTTTATTGTAAAAACTACCTTTAGAACCTCTTTTATTCCCATAGCTTTTTTTTTATCATTAGCCCTTTTAGACATATTTATTTCACTTTCTGGACTTATTTTAGTTTTCTTTCATTTAAAAAACAAACAACTTACACCTATTTATCATGACTTACTATTTATTTAAAAAAAAAAATTAAACAAGAAATTTTGAATTAATTAAAAACTTTACTCAAATCAAAAGTTTAAAATGTTTAATGTATGTATTTATATTCACTTTAATTTTTTATTTATATTTTTTTATTATTTAAATTAAAGCTTTTATTTAAATTATTTTCCAACAAAAGAAAGCAATTTTTTTAAATAACAAAATATTATTTAACAAATTAGTTATAAAATTTAATATTTACAATTATTTATATTAATTTTTAATTAAAGATTTTTAATCTAACTTTTTAAGACTTTGTCTTAATTCATCAAAACAATAAATAAACATTTTCTAACATGTATTTATATATATATTTATATTTATATGTTTAAATAATGACCTTTTTAATATATTTGATTTATTATTTTTGTTTTGTTAAAATATGTCTATTGTTATAAATATACAAATTAATAATTTTTTTAATTACATATTTTTTAAAAAAATCTAACTAAATAAATTTTTTAATAATTAAGTTTAAAATATTAAAATAGTATTTTAACTTATTCTGCCAAAAAATTTTATGTTTATGTTTAAAAAAAATATCAATAATCATAAACAATTCTTTTATACATTGATGAGTGTTTCATTTACAAAAAAAAATGTCAACTAATATTCTTTATCTTAACCGGAAATTGCAAATATTTTTTCAATAATTTTTTATACAAATAGCAAATTAGTTTTTCCATTTAAATTTCTCTTTTATCTAAACAATTTAACAATTTATTAACATTATTTTTTTAATATTTTAATTAACTAAAAATTGCTGAAAAAAAAAATTATTTTAATTTTAAAATTAATTTAACTGTTTCAACTATACAAATAATCGATTGGAATGACTAATTTAGCAATTGTATAAAGTAAACTAGCATACCAATGTACTCCTTGTTGAGACTTCATTTTATTCTGTACATTAATTTTATTATTTAATATTTCATCTGTTTTATTTTTAACGATTAAATTAATTAATTTGCTATCAGAAATTTTAAGATTTTTATTTAATAAACTATCTTGCCTTTGATTTAAATTATTATTCAAATCATTAACTGTTTGTTTAAAATAATTTTTTTTAAGTTTAGCCCAATAATTTGATAATTGATAAAATAAACGAACTGGTAAAAATCCAAAATGAGCTAAATTTTGATTAATAAATTGTGCATAGCAAGATGCAATTACTCCATCAACCAACAAAGTACCCGTAGTAGTTAATGGTGCATAAGCCCCTATCATCATATTACTATCAATTTTTGTTACTTTTACAAGTTTAATTTTTTTATTTTTCATAGTAATTTTAGGAATAATTTGTTTCGTAAAACGGTATTTATTTTCTAAATTTTTGTCTTTAATTAAATGTGGATTCGAAATAGTTTCTTCTGGTACAAAAATATACATTCCAGGTTTAACAAAAGCTGCAAAATCTACGTCAACTTGTCCATCAATTGTATCTGCTACATAAATTAAATGAGATTCTGTCAATGTAATTTTAGCACCATTTTCAGTTTCAATAAAATAATACAATCTGTTTGCATAAGCGTCCTTATCTAAAAACAAAAGTACTTCACTATATTCTAATAAATTTTGATCATTTTTTGACAAAATATAATCTCCAATTTCAAGTTCACTCATTTTGATTAAACCTTTGTCGCGTGATTGTACTATGCTAGATCCCAAAAAACATCCTTCCGTTTTTAATGAATTGGCTTTTTCTATAAAAAAAAAAAAAAATTTTAATTTTAAATATTTAGACTTTTAATTTGAAATAAAAATAATTATGCATTATAAATTTTAATAATATAAAAAATATTAAAAAATTCATAATTTTTTTTTATATTATAAAATAAAATAAAAGAATATTGTTTTATATTAAAAAAATATAAATTTAAATATTACAAAGTAACTTAAAAAAATATTTTAAAAAAAAATTTACTTTTAGAGTTTCAAATACTAAGCAACAAAATTTTCATTTGTCATAAAAAATTTTTATAAAATAGAAAAAAAATTTTTTGCTTGCTGTGCAATATGTAAACCTAAAATTGATTATTAAATTAAAAAATTAAGCAGAACATAAACTAAGAAGCTTTTCTTATCTTTGTTGCCTTGCTGTGACTAAGATTAAGAATAACTCAATCTTTATGAATTGAATGAATGTTAAATTTGTTTTTGGTTTTTTAGATACACTAGGTTTAAATTTAAACTTTGATCAAACAAAAGTTTTTTGATAAAAAGTAAAATTCATAATTTTATCGTTTCAAAAATATGCAAAATTGTTGAAAGGCAAATATAAAAGATTACTAAACTTGCATATTTGCCTATAGCGATCTTAAGGCTAAAAATCAAGATAGACTTTAGATTATACCAGCGTGTGTTTTACACAAAAGAGCCAAAAACCAAAATATTCAACTAATCCATTAGATTTTTAGTATCAACAAGTAAATCCTAATTATTATAAAACATAAACAATTGATTATAGTAATCAAGATTAGTTAAAAAATTTAAAAGTAAAAAATAATTTAATCACATTGTTGATTTCAGTTAATTTTTCAACTTTGATTACACTAAAAAAAAAAATAAATAAAAAAAAAATTTTGATTTATTATAAAATTTAAATTTGTACTTATTTGATTTGAATAAAAATCATTTTATTATAACTATAATAAAAAAAAACATTTTATGAATTAATTATAGAAATTATATTAAAATTTCAATGACAAAAATAAATATCAAATGTGTATAAAACTTTTATGTGAAATAAATAAATTTCAATATAGTATTTATATTGAATATTTGACTTTAGGCTAAAGCGTGAGTTTATTTTTAATTATTTTAAAACTTAAGTTTTAATTTTATTTTAATAATTATTATTATTATATTTAAATTTAAAGTTTATTTAATTTTTAATTCAAAAATTAAAAAAAAAAAAAACTAAAAAAAAACTCAAAAAGAAATATTTATTGACTAAATATGTTTTTTTATTGTTTTATTTTGCATAGTCAAATTTATTAAACAAATATTATAAATCGCTTAAATATTACATAAGTATATAAATTTAAATAAACTTTAAAAAATTGATCAAGTTAAAAAATAATTTATTACAAGTTTATGTTTTAAGCAAAATTTTTTTTTAAAAGTTAATTTTAAGCAATTTATTTTCTACAAGTTACTCAAAAGTTTTTTTTTTTGCCGTAAATTTGGGTTTATTTGTAATTTAGGTTTAATGACAAAAACACGTTTGGATTTAATAACTGATGCACTTTTAAAAACAACTGTTAAATACGATTTTTAATGATATTGCTTTAAGTAAAAAATAAATACTTTGATTTAAAGCTAAATGTAATTTAAAAGATCAGTTTAAGGATAGAAACCAAATTAATACGTGATTAATTTGTAAATTTACCTTTATTAATCTGATTAAATTGTAATTTAAATTAATTGTTTCAATTTTGATATAAATTTAATTTAAATAAATTGTATAAAACTTTTTTTTTTGAGTGATTTGAATTATTAATTTAAACTATTAAATAATAAAACATCAAAAAAATAATTCAACCATTTATTTTAAAATAAATTTTTTGAATATTAATTAAAATTACTTAATATAGATAAAAAAAATCAAAAAAATAACAATAAAAAAAATAATATTTAAAAAATTCGATCTGTTTGTCACCTGGTGTGGTTTGTATTTAGCTTTATTTAGCTCTTTTATTTTGCATTGAATGTTTTTTGCATTCATATTAAACAAACTCTGATTACTTATACTATTGATCACTTGTGGGTCATCTTTGCCAATGAGAAAAAGAGCAAACCACCGCGAAATGATCAAAATAGTTGAATTAAAAATAAACAGAAAAAATCTTATATTGAAAGAACACATGATAGAAAGAAAAAGTGTGGCATCAGGGCGCCAGCAATACACCGTTTCGCCACATAAGTAAGTTTTGCTCAAGTAAACTCTACTTTTAAGACTGCAAATTAGATTAAGCTTATAAGGCGACGGCTCATTGCTGTCTTGGCTCTGTTTGGCGGCCACCCTTGTGAGCTGGGTAAATCTGTTGAGCATAAATTAGCAACGAGCTCTTTAGCCATTCTAAGCTGTAATAAGTGCCACCGTCCGGGGCACCTATTATTAGTCAGTCTATTGCTCTAAAAACTGCTTTCTTAACTGAATACACACCCACTTTCTCCCAAGAAATCAAACCTGTGCAATAATAGTGCTGGCTAAAACTAGCTTTAAACACTTCATGCAGCCATGTTTAATGCCTGTTTCCATGCATGTTTCCATGCTTGTCTCTTTCCTTGTTTTATCCTTGTTTTATCCTTGCGTTTCTTCAGTCCCCGAGTTTGTTTTAACTAACTAATGTTAGTAAAACTCAATTGGATGAAAAGTCTCAATTCAAAAACTTTTCGCCTATCTTTATTCATGTTTGGCCACACATCAACTGGGTGCTCAAAAGCCCACACACATGCACCTTTATAAAGTATAAATATTCCCTTTTTTACTCCATCTTTTATTCTTTTGGCTTACCACACTTGTTTACCTGTAAACACTCTCAAATCTACCTTTCAAAACACGCCTACTTTAGTCTACAATACATCTAGTTTTATAAATAATCACACTATTTAGTTTTTACCAAAACTAGCTCATATTTGCTTTTACTTTTTTTTTAATATTTTAAGTTAATGTTTTTTCAATAGGTATTTTGAAATTTTCCGTTTTAAATTAAAATGTTTGATTAAGATTGCTTTTTAAAATCTAAGTTCCGATTTAAGTTTTAAATTTAAAAAATAATTATGCTTACCGCTTTTAACTGAAAGATGAATGTGATGACGGCTTTCATAATACACCCAATCAAAACCTGCTTGAACAGCTAATCTAGCCAACATTCCATTCTTTGATCTATCCCGATCACTTGTTGTCACATCTACTGCCCTACCCTCATAATGCAATGAATTTTCCATATGTAAATTATGTTCACTCCATCCCTGCATCACTCGGAGTTTTACTCCAGGCCATTGATTCATAACACTTATGGACAACATATCTAACTTTTCTTTTAGTCTCTATTAAAAAAAATAAAGTAACTTAAAATTTGTATTTAATTAAATTTAAAAAAATATTTAATAAGAAATGATTAATTATTTGTCTATAATGAACAACTTTTATAGATAAAAAAAATTTTAATTTCAAATTTAAAATAATTAGTATTATACATGTAAAATAATTTTCATTTAATAAATTGTAATATTTAAAATTTAAATCTTTTAAATAAATAAGAATTGTCTTTGAATTTAAAATATAAAAAATAAAATAATTTAATTAAAATAAATAAATTTACTAAAAAAATAAATAAAAACTAATAAAAAAGCACAACAAAAAAATTTTGCTGGACAAGTATGCCTAATTTAAGAGCGTGTCAAACAAGTGTTCTAAACTGGGGTGTCAAATTTTAATAGTAGATGGTGGGTGCTGGCACATGACGGGGTTTCTTTTTTTCTTAGTTTAAAAAAAAACAAACAAAAAATAACCAGGGCAAAAAAATAAACGAAAGGCAAATGAAAACAAATCGACCATGAAAAAAAACGTAATATTTCAGTGTCGCTTATTACAAGTTAAATGAATGTATAAATACTAACAAAGATAGAAGAATTAGTTATTATACTGAAGGAGTTTATATAAAATAGAAAATATCTATTAAATAAAAAATAAAATAAAAACAATAAAAAAAAAATGTTTGTAAATTAACAAAACAAATTTTTACAAATATTAAACTATAATTATATTAAAATATAATCAAGTATTAACAAATTAAATAATAAAAAAAAATTAATTTAGTATAAAAACTGTAAATAACTTATTAAAAAATTTCTATAAAATAAACAATTTAAATGTTATAAAAATTAAAATCTAACAAAAAATAAAATTAATAATATTTAATTCAAAATTATAACTTAAAATTAAATCAGTTCAATTTCAAAAATAAACCAAAGCAAATAATTTGAATAATGTAAGTAATGTAACTAACAAGACAGAAAAAATAGAACAAAATTTAAATATGCTCCTGTGGTGCTCTAATTAGCACCCTGCGACTAGTAACATTTTTTTTGACTGATACCTGGGGAACAAACCGCATTCAAACTTCTGTATTGTGGTCAACTAAAAAACTTCTTTTAAAAAAAGTTGAATTTAATTCTTTATGTATGGCTATATATATTTCCTATTTCCGTTTTTTTACACTTGTTTTTGTCCAAATATCAAAGTTTTTATAAATTTAGAATATTTTATTAATTCATTATTTTTATTAATAAATCAAAAAATTATTTTTAATCTAAAAAAAAATATGGCGTTAAAAATTATGCATTACAAAAAATAAATTTTTTCTTTATTATAAATAAAATCTTAATGATAATAATTTCGGCTATGAATCAAATGAGCAAGAAAGATGATCTAAAATATTAATTGATATAAAAATTTGTTATAAAAAAATTAAAAAAAAAAACTAGTGATAATTATGATTATAATTACAATTCGCCCTGTCTTTATTTGTTTGCATCTCGATGCTGCTCAATAAAGGCAAACAAAAGCAAGTAAAAAATTATAGAAAAAGTGTAAAAAGCCAAAAAATAAAAGCCAAAAAAAAATAAAAAAAACAAATGAAAGAAAATAATACGATGAGCATAGCATTAGACGGCTGTAAAAAAACTAAACAATTCTAGACCACCCAAGCCGCCTTTGGTTAAACTATTGGCGGCTATTTAGTTGCTTACCGGCTTGCAAGTCTTTCAATTCAGGTATTAATAAAACTTTTCTTGCATCATTTTGCTGTATAGTCAATCAAATTTTTTTATCGTCCAACAAAAATAAGACTTACCTGTTTTTTACAAAAAACTTAAAAAAATCAAATAAATCCAAATATGAACTATAAAATAGTAAGAAACACTTTAAAAATTAAATTTTTTCAAATAATAAATATGAAACTAAAAAATATTTTATAGATTTAAGTTATATTTTTAACTTTTTTTCAAAATTTAATTTTTAATTATTTTACTTAATTAAATGGCTATATTCAAAAAATAAAAATTCATTATAATGATAAAAACATCAAGTTTATAAAAAAAAAATATTTTGATATTCATTCAAATAAATTTTATAAAATCAAACGCTAAAATGACAAGAAAAATGAAAAAAAAAATCATCAATCATTGAAATTAAAGTTAATTAAGTAAAAAAAAAAATAAAACATTTTTCAGATTGTTACTAAAATTTTAAGTATATAAATGCTAATGAAAAACAAAAACAATGAAGTTTAAGTAAAATCAAGTGTATATTAACTTAAACCATAAATAAGACAGTCAAATGTCACCAACTGAGATGAAAAAACTTTTCTAGTACAACAAATGAAAATGCATCTTAAAACCTTTCAGTACAATTTTACAAAAGTATGAAACAAGCAAAACAACGTTTACATAAAAAAAAACAACCAAAAATAGTTAAATTACAAAGCTTTTATTGTCATAAAAATAAAATTAACTTAAAATTTAGTTTTACCCAAATATGCCATAATCAAACAGAGAAACGTTTGTCTTAAGTTTCCTCTTATGTCGCGGTAAAAAAATAAAAGTAAAATTGAAACAAAATGAAAAAAAAACAAATATTTTTAGCTTCAATTGGTTTTTACTTAATAAAATAAAAATTTAGTTTTAGGCAATAAATAAAAATCATTATGGGTATGTTTTCATTTCACTTAAACTTGATTTAAAAAAGACAAAACTATTTTTCAATTAAACATTACCATAAATTTAGTTTTTTTTTTTTTTATTTAAATCAATTAGCAGGTGCATTAATTTTTGAAAACACGGGTTAGAGCATTGACTTTTAAAGTAAATTAATGAGAAAATTGTCGTGATTTTACGAATTTACTTGACTATTTTGGAGCAATAAAAACCATAAAAAATAAGTAAAATTAGAAGATAAATAAAATAATATGGTCAAATACCTGATCAGATCAAGTTTTTGACAAAGCAAAGACCAATATTTGTGTAGCAAAATAATATTCTTGGGTCCGGAGTGTTGAAATTTATTTAAAAAAGCATTCAAACTACATCAAGTGTTTACTCAACGTCAGCTTTAAATTGTCCACCCAGTACTTTACAGTTTTTAGTTCCTTTTTATTTTCAAAATATTCACTTGATTTTTTTTTAACCTTCTTAAAATTTATTATAAATAAACAATTATTTTCAACTAATTTTTGCAATAATGCATGCATTTGAAATTCAAAATCAAGGTTGATATTTGTAAATTCAAGATATAAACATATTTTCTTTTGTATATTCATAATAAATCGTAAAGTGGTTGGTCAAGTGTAAAACAATTAAGAACGTAAACAAGATCAAAATTAGTATTTTTAAGATCATTATATAATCAAATAAAATTATGGATAAACTAAATTATATTAGGTTTACATAATACTTAACACTTTTTAAGACAAAATTGAAAAAAAAACTTTTTTATTTTATTTTAAAAAATTAAAGTAAATTTAAATAGATTAAATTAAGTTAAAATAAGTATAGATTTAAAAACTAAACAAATTAAAACCAATTCACAGTCAAACATTAAACAAATTTACACAAAATTTATAGCTAAATTTTTAACATTGAGCCATTTGTAAATTGATCAGGCAAATACGAATATGAAAATAAACAAAAAATAAACCAAAACCGGTATATTAATTTAAAGAAATGACTTGGCAAAATAAAAGCAACGTAGATAAAAATAGTTTTTGATTTCTTTGTAAAATTTTTTTTGTATTTTTCGAAACAAATAAAAATAGGTGAAAAAAATATTAGCGACAAATGACAAATAAGTATGAAAAAAATTTAATTTAAAAATTATATTATGATTAGTTGATGTAGAATAAATTCGACAGTTGAAGAAATTACAGCTGAAGACAAGCAATCAAAAGCAACAGCTGAGCCCTGCAGCTGAATTAAAATACCAAATATATTCAGTAGTATAGGATAAAAAAACAATATTTGAAACGCTGTTATAAAACACTATATAAGATTTTAAATAAATATTAACTTAAACTTTAAACATTTAAATTTTTCAAACATTTTGATTAATTTACATTCTTAATTTTCAATCAACTGATAATCATAATAAAAATTAAATAATAATTGATGCAAAAAAAACTGTTAATTGTTTTGCAATTTTGTCGAAAAAGTTTACAATGTTACAAATTTATTAAAACAAGATTAATTTGTTTAATTAAAAAAAGAACAAATTTTAATTTACTTGAAATGCTAATTCAAAGCAATTAAATTATCAATAAACACGCAAATATTTGTTACCTAATTGATCAAATTATTAATAAATGATTAATAAACTATAAAAAAATGATTAAAAAAATGATTTATTTAATGAAACAATTGCACGCAAATAATTTGTAAATTTACAAATACAAATAAGTTTAATTGCAAAAAAATTAATTTTTTTTTATTTAAAACCGTAAATTCAGATTATCTTAGTAATTTTTATGTTTTAAAAAAAGTAAAAAAAAAAATTTTCCTTCCTCAACGGTTAATTTACGATAAGTCATTAAAAAAAACAAGCCTTAAATTTAAACAAAATACAAAATTTTTGAACAAATCAACTAGGCGAAATCAAGTTGTGATGAGCTTGATTTACTTCTTATTGACCATAATAAAGTGGCTTAATAAAAAAAATGTTTTTAGAGAATATAAGTCTACCTGAGTCATTAAACGATCTGCACCGGTACCAGCTCTATCCCTAAACTGTATATCCGGATTATAATTGGGTACTAAATCCTTATAACGAGGATCATGGCGAGTAATACGACCTTCAGCAGGTCCAGAAGCAATCATCGTATTTTCAGATAAATTTGGCGTATATTGTTTAAAAACCAATGGAGTCATTTTGCGAGGATTACGCCTTCTTCCTCCACCCCTTCCTGGTCCACATCCATTTGCACCTTGAACAACAAGTAGAACACTGACAATTGTGAACAAGACAAAGAAGTCCATTTTTATTTGTTATTTGACGTTTAGAATAAAAGTAGGTCTAAACTGTAGACGAATAAAGAAATAAAAAGTTGAAACACTTTTTGTTTTTCACTAAAATTAATTCATTTTTTGTCCATCAATTAATTGATCTTGATTAACTTGATTTACAAGTATTTAACAAGTTGTTATAGTACGAAGTTTTTTAAGAAGCACACACAAAAAAAAATACTAAATGTCAATTCGACTAATTTGAACTATTTGAACTAGATAAAGCATTATAAGCATTAAATTTGAACAGCCAGAAATCACTTGTTGATCAAACACCTATTAACGTGATCAGCATGAAGATTAAACTGGTTACGTACAGAAGTCGTTGACTGAGTTGAAGCACTAAATGAAAATTAGTAATGTTTGGCGGCAAGTATCAAGCCTTTGCAAAATTTGGCCTAACAAAAAGTAGCCCACAGACACTAGCCGGGCATCTCTGACAAACTGGTCCAATTGGCTTTTGAGCGGTGTTTGTCATGTGTGAACTGCCAGTTTCGCAAGACCTGTTTCAATAGTAATGGTCAAAAGTGTTCTTAAAGACAACTGATTCCCACAATGGCTGGACTTAAGTTAGAAAAGAAAATTGGCACCAGTTGCTTAGCTTGATTGTTTAGTTTGCAAAACACAAAAGACATGCACTATCGACCACTTTAATTCGCCGCCCATTTACAGATGAAAACAAGCTAGTCCTACCACAACAGCCCATACAAATGAATAGAGACAAAAACCTAAAACATTGAAACATGTATAAACATGTACAAAAACATATAGTGGTGTGCATGTTTATATGTATGGTGTGTGTTCACATGAGTAGTGTGTGTTCATACGTGTGGTGTGTGTTCATACGTGTGGTGTGTGTTCAAACAAGTTGTGTGTTCATATGAGTGGTGTGTGTTCATATGTGTGGTCTATCTATTATATGCCCCAATCATTGAGCTCGGTTATTTTATATGTCCTGGTCATGTTTTTACATTTGTCATGTATGGCCCATCATTTGTGTCCAAATCAGGTGTGCTAGGTCATTTATATGTCCCGATCATACGTATACTTTTGTTGTATCCGAATCGTATTTATGTTAATCATAAGTGTCTGAGTTGCATATTTCCCAATTATGTATTTTGATCATTTTTTCTAAATTTTATTTTATCACAGTGATACCTTCTCCAATTATATTCTCTCCAATCATACTTTACACAATTTTATGTGCCTCAAATATTTTTATACCTTAATCTTATTTTTTATCTATAGTTCACAATTCCAAATTAACTAATAGCAGGATAAGTTGCCCCTAACTTTTAGCCTTCTATGAAAGCTAAAATCCGTTTTTTTGACCTTAATGACAGTCAATTGAATTATTTGTTCATCTTATCAACTTTTGTTCAAACTTATGGCAGCCATTTTTTATCCATGTTTCTATCCTTTGCAAATTCTACTATTAGTCCGTGTTCTACACTTTATTTCGTCTAAAGCAAATATTCCGTCAAATTGATCAATTGCTCTTCTAATTTAAAAAATCGTGTGTTTAATTTAATTTAGTAACAATTTTCTTTTGATTGAAAAATAATTCGACACTGAGCTTATTGATTGTCTTTACAGGATTAGGTTAATGCTTCTGCAAATATTCTTGGACGCTGAATCAGCTTCGCCCATCACTGTTTTATCCAAAAAAGGCGTACAAAGTCAAATGGGAGAAAACGGCCACACAAGTGGTTTTCAGAGTTTGTGTGTGGCCTTGGCTTTAAACTCCGCCACTAAGTTATGCGCCCAAGACTGGTACGAACAAGCCGAACCCAAGCAAGTCGCTATTTTTTGGACCCTTTTACCTGACTAAGACCATTAAAAGCAGCAACTAGAGCTCTAAATAGCTACAATCTAACAATTTTTTCATCTTAAACTACGATTTGTATCAAATTGGTAAAAAATAATTTTAAATTTTCATCATTTTGACTTTCAAAATTTAGCATCTTGATCCTTAGATAGATTATCCTGTGTAATTTGTGGCTTGTTTCAACTGTTGTTTAACTCTGGTAGTTAATTTTTTTTTTATAATCTTCGTCTAGCTGTTTGACCGGCTTGCTAACATCTACCAATGGCATATATGATAGTTTAAGATGCTTTTGTGGCACCATGTTGAGCCCTTTTATACATTATCTGTCAGTGTATCTAATGGCAGAGTTTTTTTTCAACTTTTCCTATTTTTTACATCTGCTGTACCGCCCAGTCAGATAAAATTGGCCGTGGGTGGGCCACCCTTTGCTTGTTAATACGAACTAACTTACCATTCATTAAAGCACGAGTTGCTTTAAGAAATCAAATTAGGACAAAAGTAACATTTAAACACGCTATTATGCGCCCGTATCAAATGCTTGTTTACACTTTCTATTTACTTGTTGGTTGCTTTTTTTTTCCTATGATTTTTTGTCTTATTTTCTTGTTTCCATTCAATTGCAAAAAAAACAACAAATATCTAATGTATTATAAAAAAAAAGTTGCTCTTTCTTTTGCAAAAATATTTAACTTATTTCATTTTTATTTAAGTTTCTTGTTCATTTTTGCTGTTTGCCTTTTAATCGTCTTTTTGCAAACAACTTAAAGTTTTAACAATCCGCCTTTACTATTTTACCAAACTGTGTGGTTTGACTTATCTGTAGCCGATTGAACAAACTGGGCAAGTGCGATTGCTACAATCTTTATTTATGTCTAGCCGAATTAAAATCTTGCCAATTTATTTCACCTGTACACATTACAGCTTTTTAAGTTAGATAAAGACTATGACGAAATATATTTTAACATGTTTTAAAATACAAAAATTTTTTTATGACTTTATAAATTAATTATTAATTTTTAATAAATGAAAAATTCTAAAATTCTAACTTTAATAAAAAGTTAAATATCAATTTTAATTTTGTGGTTGAGTATAAAAAAACATTTTTATAAATAATTAAGTTGATTTTATATTTATTAAATTAATAAAAATTTCCGCATATTTTATTAAGTTTAATTTATATTTAATGTTTTAAATTTGTTATAAAAATTTTATATTAAGTTATTTTTAATATAATTAACTATATAACATTCATAATAACTTAATTATAATCTAAATATTTGTTTTTTTATTTTGTTTACATTTCGATTTTATTCATCTTAAAAAAAAAAATTAATTGATATATTTATATTCATAACACGTAACTCGTTAATTTTGCAAATTTGTACTCCTAAATATGCAAGTGATAATAAAGTGTTTAAAAAAATAAAACATTTTAAACCATAAAACGTGATTAATGTAAAAAAAAATTATTTTAATTAAAATCGTAAAATTAAAGTAAAAAAAAAAAATTATTTCAATTAAAATTGAATCAACAACACTAGGTAAAAAAGTTATAAGAATTTTATATCTACAATGCTTTTAAAATAATTTTTATGAAAATTGATTATAAAATAATACTAAACAATAATAAAACATCTAGTTTTTGTTAAATATCGCTACATTTAATAATAATTTATTATCTTAGTAATCCAGTTGAATAATAATTTAACAATTTAATTGTATTATTTGAAATTAAAGAATTATAATTTAAAATTTTAATCCTCCAATAGTTGGTAAATCAGGAAGTTTTATATCTTTTATTTGCTGTGATAAGTTCATATTTTTAACTGCTGATACCGCTCTTGCAGGCGCGGCTGAAATACCAGCCTAAAAAAAAAAACGTATTAATTTTTAGTTATTTTTTAGACAATAATTTTATAAAATTTTATAATTTATCTTAATTTTTTCTTTTAAAAAATAAGAATTTATTTAAATTAAATTTATTTAATTATTATTTTTTTTAATTTAATAAATCACAATTTTTGATTGTTTAAAAAAAAACTAATATTTATAAAAAATATAAATTGTATTAGAATTTTTACTTTAAAATTCAATAAAAAAAAATTTTATATAACAAAGATATTATAAAAAAATATTATTAAATAGCATGATGAAAATTATCATAAAGAAAATAGATTTAGATAAATTAAATATACATTTAATAAAAAAATAAAGTTTAATTAAAAAAATATAGTAATCGTTAATTGTATTTGAATTAAATAAATTTTCTCGCTAGTTATTTGAGGTTAAAATTTTTATAAGTTATTTTAAACTAACATTAGTAACAATCATTGCTTAGTTAATTAGCAAAAAAATTAAATATTTCTTTTTGCGTCTAAAGTTTTTTGTTTCATATGTTATATTTTGATTATAAAGTTTAGACTAATTTTATAAATCGCAATACCTCTTGTTTTTCAAGTTTTGATTGCTCCTCTATTCGAGCAAGTATTTCATTCATATTCGTTTCTAATACCATTCCTCCCATTACAAGTTCATTTAAAATATGATGAATCTAAATAAAATAATTTACAATGTTTAGTTTATAATATGTTTAAACCTATGTAGAATATTTACTTTATCAACATGAAAAATTAAATCAAGTTCACAAACGTTTTCAAAACATTTATCTAATGTTTCAACAAAAACCTAAAAATATAAACAAAAAATTATAAATTTAAAAACTTAGATTTAAATAATTTACCTGAATAAGATCTAAAATGCCTAACTCACTTTCAGACGAATCCACACAAAAAACAAAATATAAAGTAGCATAATGACGATAAATAAGTTTGTAATCAGAACCTCCAATTAGGCTAAAATATAAATAATGTTTATTTAAATTAAAAAGTAATTTTTAAATAATTACCTTCCCCCCTCAAGAAAATTGCATACGTTATCATCTCTTTTTGAAACTAATTGAAAAGTTTCTTTAATAATTTGTTGTTGCATATCTTCTGGCTAAATAAAATAAATATACATTAATATTTACATTTAATTTGTTATTAAAATATCTAAAACAAAATTTTAATAAAATAGCAATTTAATTAAGATAACTTACATAAAAATGGTAAAATTTTGATAGTCTCGGCTTTCCATGATTGTTAAATACCAAAATTGCTTTAATCATTATTACTATATTTATATATTTTAGTATTTAAACAAATTTATTTTTTTTTTAGATTTAAAATAATAATAAATTAACTAATTAAAAAAAAAAAAACTTTTGTTGTTATTTATCGAGTTCAAGATAAATTTTATAATTATGAAATTATAAAAAGATACAAGCGTTTAAATAAAATAAGATTGTTTTGAATGCTAATTTTTACAATAATATAAAAGATGGCAGCAGTTTTTATTAAGCCATTAAAATAACATTTTGTTATCTTAATTTGTAGCATTCCACTAGGTTGCCAAATTCCTAAATACTTGCTCACTAATTTAAAGGTGTAGTATTAGTTGCTTGAATACTACTAGATGTATAAGAACGTTCAATCTCGTAACATAAGTCCATAATTCCAAAAGAATTGTTAGTTTTGAATACAAATAAAAGGAACTATTCGTGCGATACCAAGTTACGAACTGTTAGGTCAAGCTGGACTAATACGAGAAAGGAACAGAAGATTTAATTAGAGATGCAATTTGTTAGTAACAGGCAAGCAAGACTGGCAAACTAATTAACAAAGTCGAATAATAGTAGGAAAGTTTTGCGTAAAGGTATGAAACAGTTGAGTAAATAAAATACTATTTAAAAGTCCTAAGTAACATGATCTGGGGTAGTTTTGAATATATGAAAACTGAAAACTGAATTTAAGATCAGAGTATGTTATGACTGATTAACAAATCTATTTGTTATTGAATAACAACTCGTATAATCGTGAATCTTCCTTTGAAGCAAATGATTTTAACGTATTTGCACCAGAGAAAAAAGCTTCAACTTATTCTTCAAAAAAAATAATCGTAAAAAGCATAAGTAATGCTTTTAAAATTAACTAACAGCATCCTAGGACTTCAATTCTTAACGAAACAAATATTTTCACTCAAAAAATTCATTACATTATAACCATACCCGTTATAACAGGGAACCAAACGAACTGGAGTCATTTATTCGTTAGGTGGAAAATCTTATAATTTGTTTTGATGTTTTTTATGTTGAGACTATCAAAGTTTTCTCGATAGAATACAATAAAAAAAAATCAATTCTTGAAATCAATTACCAAGAGAACTTAGATTAGAATATTAAGTGTAATTTCTAACACACTTAATATTTAGAAAAATTATTTAATTCGACAACAAAAAGCGTTCCTCAAGTGTAACAAGGAGATTATGTATTAAAAACAATGAACTAATCCATCTTGCAGGAGACTTTAATTTGGCAATTCAATTGGATTTAGAACGGTTAGAAAATGTTTAAAGACAGAAGGAGATATGTAGAGGTCCCAAAAAAAAATTTTTTAATTGTATTTTTTGCCATCGTATAGTTCATTCAAAAGAAGAATAAAATCAAGTGACAAAAAAATTGAAATCTCATCGTCACCTGCAACCAGGATATCAAAACTCCTAACTTAACTTGTTATAATTATAATGGTTAAAGTTTAAATTAAACATAACAAGTTAAAAAATTAAAATGGAATTAGTTGTCATTTAAAAATCAAGAGAAAACTCAGAAGGGTTTCCACCAACACATTTTCTTTCCTGTAGAAATTCTTAATGTAGAAACCTTACATCCGAAATCAAAAGTGTTTCTACCTGTTACTATTAATGGTCTAACTTTAAATGCCTTATTTGATTTTGACCCTATCAATACAATAGTTTTAGAAAAGATTTATAATAAAATTATATTTGGTTTCAAATAAAGTCCGATTTTTCTAATCAAAATCGCGCATTTTCTTGATAAAGATATGTTCAATTGGCTGGGATGCCACGGACGAGGTTTCTGATCTGTGATCTGGGACACTGTTAGGCATCTGTAGATACTTTGTTGATGGTCTTAATCACAATTTTAAGGAAACACTTAAACTAAATTTTTAATTTTTTTTTTTATTTTCAGAAACCGTTTCGAATACCTTCTTAAATGAGGTCTTTTACTCAAGTGAAGTCCTCAATTCAGTCTCTCTATCAATTCCAGACTTCTTTACTCTAATCTTATAAATTAGAAGAGTAAAGGTCTAAGTTCCTTTGTACTTTTATATAATCCGTATATAAATGTGTAAACTTATTTCAGTAACAATACTAAGTCTGAGAAAAATCAAATATTCATATATAGAAGTAATTTGGTTATATGACCTTTAGTTGACATCTTCAGATAGTAATATAACTAGTAGTCATAGCTATCTATCGACAAAGTCAGGATTAACCGTATAATGCCGGTACAGGTTTACATGCCAGACTTTACAGTTGATGATACAACTCAGTCTTTACGCATCTACCTACAAGACTATCCTTTACACCTTGTTCGAATTAGAATTCTCAGCTAATTTCACTACTCACTTATAAAACTTTTCTTTAGACTTATTAAGTAAATGAGACATAGATTCTTATATACCGAGCATAAAAGGAACTCTAAATAATTATCTATTTGGCTTTATAACCATATACTTTAACAAGATATAATAGTCAATTTCCAATCAAACTATTAACTTCTAGATTTACTTTATAAAACAATCAATCCAAAAACTGGAATCGCACATACACCTCTTACTCAATTAATTTTAGAATGTGATTTTCAAAAAAAAGCCAATTTTTGCTTTAATTGATTTTAAAAAAAAAGTATGGGGTTTTAAAGATGAAAAAGAAAGTTTTTCAATATCAGCTAAAGCTGTTCCGTATAATATTTCGTATCAATGTAATGTACAGATCAATCCAAAATCAAAACATATTAAGGTTTTAGTTTAGAAATACATAAATACTACACATCTAACAGATTATAGTATAAGTTGTATGAAAGACTTTCATCAAATTTTGCATACTGTAACTTATTCCTCTTAAATATAGAAATTTAGTTATCCAAAAATTCAATAATTTAATTGAAAATGACATTTTAGAAGAAAGTAAAAGTCTGTGGTTCTCTCTTTTAGTCATAGAACTAAAATTAGACTATGACTTAAAACTTTGTGTTGATTCTAGAAAATAAAACGCAATGATCATTACAGATAGTTGTCCTATGCCACAACTCTTGGAATTATAGCTATTAATCCCATCGATTAAATTTATGACGATTTTGAATTTGGCCTTAGGTTATTTGCGCTTTCCAATCTCGGCAGGAAACCAAGAAAAAACAGTTATAACAATATCGTGGGTTTCTATCAATTAATGCGGTTGCCATTTAGCTTTAGGAATGGTTATATTGGTAATATTGGTTTGCCTTGACGATATCAATCAATTAATCATCTACATATAATCAACACTTATTTAATTTAGAACTTCTTTTTTCCTATTTTGCCAATCATGTTAGGTATAAATTTAAAAAAGTGTCGATTTTTTAAATAAAATCAGTTTTAGTTGTGTGGTTTTGATGAGATAAAGGTATCCAATACTTTAAAATCAATATTAACTGAAACACCGATTTACCTAATAGTAACCTATAATTTACGCAGACTCAATTTAATATGCAATTGGTGTAGTATTAGCGTAGTTTTAAGAAGGAAAAAAAGGTCATTGCTAAACGTAATTACTCACCTGAAAAAAAGGCTTCTAGATCTTGTCTGGTTTTTTGTCACAGAAGTTTTGACCTTGAATCAAGTTGAGTTTGATGACCTTTATACGGACCACTAAGCTTTACAGTAATTAATGTCTTTAAAAACGCCATCCCGTTGTCTAATGAAATGGACTTTCTTACTATAGCCAAGAAAAATATTGTTGGTAATGGCTGATGAACTGGCCTGGAATGAATATTATTGTTTATTTTATCATTATTTTTTATGATCTTTTTTTTAATATTTATATCAATCTTATTTTTAGCTAACATAACTCCCTCACATATTTAATTAATTTAATTACAAAGACGCAAGCACTTACCAAAATTAAATAAAATTAAATCGTATATATACCAAAAAAAACACAAACACGAGAAAAGAGTTTAGTTTTTTGATTGTCTTTATGTTTGCATAAACTTGGCTGAGTTGCCAATAAACAACAATGGCTTAATCTATCTTCATAAAAAGTAAATACGAGAGTAGTAAAGAAGATTCAAGAAAAGGTAAAACTTATTACTAATAACATTTAAGCAAAACAGATTAACTAAATTAATAAAGTCAAGTAGGAAAGTTAGTTTAAATGTAAGAGAAAGTCGAATAAATGAGATACTATTCAAAAGTCGAAGATAACATGCTCTGGAGTGAGAATAGTATAAATATGAAGACCTAAATTATGAGCCCAATCACGCTAGCACTGCGACTACCAAATCTCTAGTTAAGTACCTCAAGCAAAACATCTCTTTAACGTCTATCAAAACTTCGTAGAGTTTCGCCCTCTACTCATATCTCACTCTCTCACTCATCCAATCTCTTTCTCTTCTCGTTGGTTTTCCAACTATGGAAAGAATATTCATTTTAAGCAACTCCAACTTCTAACTTTGGAAACTCTAAACATAAAGATCAAAAGACTAAAGTTGGATTCAATCTCAGTCTCTTCTGACCACTGGAATTGTAAGTTCGAAGAGCTCACCTAGTCAGACTCTATGACTTTCTCAGCATTTTTCCAGGAAATAAACACCATCCTTGATAAATTATCCTAATTCAGGATCATCTTGGGTAGACCTAAACCAATTCACTTGTGATCAGAAAGATCCCTGAGAGAAGTTGAGGACTCTTTTTAAACATAACCATCTACTTCCTTAACCTATCTGAACAATGATTAGTTTGAACTTGGATTTGTGATGAAGTGTCTATGATCCGACTGTGGAACTGAATTTGTTAACCAAACAGTAAAATTGATCTTGTCCGAAAATCTAGCCACATTAAGAACATCCGTTTCATACGACCACGAGCAAAATGGATTTATTGAGAGGGATATCCGTACTTTGACCAAAAGCATCAGGACTCTTCTTGTGCATTCTAGACTCCATAAGACTTTCTGGGCTGAAGCTGCCTCCATCGTGGTATACTCACTCAATAGAACTACTCCCAAGTCTTCTACCTCATTCGAACTATGGCATGGTAGAAAACCTGATCTTTCTCAAATGACCATATTTGGTGAAAGAGTCTTCACCACTGTTCCTCCAGATAGAAGATCCAAAATTAATCCCGCTGTCAACCTGTTATTTTCGTTGGCTATGGTCATGCCAACAACCATTTCAGAATAGCCAACTCCACCACTTTTAAAATCACCGTGGTTTCTTTCATTATTAGATCTGGCTCTCTTTTCTTTCAAAAAGACACCATTGAGATTACTATTCCATTTAACCTCAACCGCCAGTCCATAACTCCTTTCTACGTCACACCTCGCCCTTCCGCTCTTCTCTAGTCCACAGCTGATTCTGTCCTTGTTGATGACCGCAAACACCCTTTGGTTCTATCTTCTCCTCCTTCCACTCCTGGAAATAATGGGGATGCCCAGAAGAGGTAGATCCCCAGGTTCCGAGAATAGGGTTTACGAGAAAGTCAATTGAAACCTCAGGTCTGGACATTCTCTACTGTCCGCCGTCTCTCAAAACTTCGCCCAATTCTCCTCATCACCGAACTCCACAATGTGGAAAAAGGCAATGGATGAAGAATACCAATTTTTAATCAATAATAAGACATGAATCCTGACCGACCTACCACCAGGTAGAAAGCCCATTAAAAGCATGTGGACATACTGCTTAAAGCTCCAACCACACAGTACCGTTACTATTTACAAGACCAGATTAGTGGCCAAAGGCTTTCAACAAAAGTTCAATTCCGATTATAAAGAGACCTTTTCCCAGACATTGTCTATGGTTTCTGTCCGTGCACTTTTATTTATTTCAAACCATCTAGGCTCACGGTCTGCTATTTTGATATAAAGACAGCAATTCTGAATTCTGAAATCGACAAGGAGATTTATATGTCTCAATCGGAAGGCTTTGATGACTGCTCTACCAGATTTTGTCGCTGGCTGAGGGCAATCTATGGTCTTAAGCAAGCTTCCAATCTCTGGAACAAAGAAATAATCTCCAAGCTCTTAAACCGAATTGCAACTAGAACTCACAGTATTTGATCAATGTGTTTTTGTCAGCTCGGATCGCTCCATCTTTCTTGACCTCTATGTTGATGATGTACTTCTTTGCACACAAACTCCTTCCTTAAAAGAGCGCTTTATCTCTGTCCTGAAGAATCACTACAAACTAAGATTTTCTCAACCCACTTGCTTCATCAGTGGAGAAATTTCCACTATCAATAACGCTCTTTTTTTCCATCAATCACACTATATTCAATCTCTAATTAGTGAGGCTAAAGGAAAGGACATCCCCATAACCAAAAACCCTACGCTCACAAGACATCCAAATACAACAGTTATTTTTTCATTCAGAAACTCACTCGGCACACGTCTTATGGACGGTATTCATGGAGACATCTATCTACTGGAACTCTTCTACTTAAAAGATACAGGCGTTTTCGACGACTGAGACCTAGTTCGTGGCATTGACTGAGACGATAAAAACCGCATACTGGCTCCGTAGCATGGTATTCGACCTTGGTTTCAGCTAAGACGGACCAACAAACATATATTGCGACAATCAGGCTGCAATAGCACTACTTGAGAGAGAAAATGTCCATTTAGGAATTAAATATCTCGATGCGCGATTTCATGGCATTAAAAATCTAAATCAAGAATGGTACGGTTAACGTTGTCTATACACCATCTGAAGATAACTTGGCCGACGTTTTCACTAAATCCCTGACAAAAATCCCGTTTCACAAATTCAGAGACAAACTGCTTAGCGCTGTGTGAATCAAATGGGGATGTTTGGATTTGTGATTCCTACACGCTACTCTGTTTGATTTCTTAATGTCTACAACCGTCTACTCCATTAATAGTCGGTTGCAGCCAACCTCACTATGTATATTGACTAGTGTAACCGTTGAGTTACACATGTATATAAACTCTGTAGATTTTAATCATCAATCACTATTGACATTGATATTAAACTATTGAGGTTTGTGATTTACCCTTGTTAAGATTTAATGATAAATAAAATACAAGTGCACGTTTAATGTAAGGGACAGTAAAGTTGGTCTTAATATAACAGTAGGTCTAGTACTTAAGATAATTGTACAATTACTATAAAAGTAGCATTTAGACTAGTTACTTAAATTTCTTGAAACAAGGGATAAAATTGTCCCAGACTATTTGACACTCAATACAAAGGGGAGTCTTATGCAATATGTTTTGCCAGACGTGGTAAAAACCCATGATAATCAAATTTCCAATACTCCGGGTGTTTTTACCTTTTTCTTCTAAATTGTTTGTAAAAATATTGATGTTGAATACGATATCCGACAAATCCAAAAACCTGTTCTTCGGCAGTGATTTTGTCAATAAATCCGCTATTTGTTGCAATATATTTGTTGTAAATACGCATCTTGGGTTCAGGTTCTTTTAATCTTCAGCTCTGTCCATTGTTCAATTTATCATACTTAATAACCATATTAAGACAAAAATCAATATCAATCAACATAAAAAATTTAAAAAAATTATAATTAAATCATCTACATCACTTTTTCTGATGTTTAACGTTTTTTTTAAATTTTATCAAATATTTTTATAATTAACTTTATATGTTTTTATTATTAACTTTATATGTTTTATATAGGTTTCAATATATTTCCGCATAATATTCTTACTAAATATAAAATTTTAAGACTAGACATATAATAAATTTCTTTACAGTTTAGTAAATTTAATTGATATAATTTAATATTTTTAAAATTCTATTTAATCTTTGTTTTAATCTTGGTATCCTAATATCATTAAAGTATCACTTTCAGTTAATTTTGTAAATTTAAATCAAAATCTTTAATATATAATTTTTGTGAAGTTAATAAAGCTTTTGCCAATTTATCTTACTCAATTACCATATTGAAACAAAATTCTATATTTCTTTTATCAGTCATAATAAAAAATTTATATATATTTTAAATAAATATATATTTTATTTTTTTAAATATATATTTAAATAAATATTTTTTTCTGATATATTATTAGTTGTTAACAAAGATCTCTAAAATAATATTTTTTAAAACTGAAGTATCTCTTACTCATTTAAAGTCACTTATTATTTATATAACTTTTTAGAATAAAAATGCATTTACACAAGATACAATGAACTACTCTCTAATACAATATTTACTGTGTGTTGCCTTCATATATAATCCCTTTAATATTATAATTTATGCTAGATGATCGTTTAAAACCTTTTCAGATATCTCAACCACAGCTTTTCAAAACAAACATCTTAATGAAAATAAATAGAAAGGACGCCAAAGTTAGGTTACAACGTCTTTTTGTCTGTAATAATGTTGCAAACGTAACGGTTTTTGATTGCTGTTTTAAGATAATATTCAATTTAGTATATTTCAATAAACAAATTTGCTATTTATTATTTAGTCTACTCATTGGTGCATGTTTCAAACCATTTATTTTTTTTAACAAGTTTAAGTACCTTTCCTTTTGGAAGATTGCACATAAGTGTAAATAAGTGTAAATGTTTTCATTTAACGGAATATTGATATCTGAAAGCCTCATTGCCCATAAGAAGCTGGGAAACTCAAAAATTCACTAGATGGAAAAGTCCATCAGTGGATACACCAATATGAGGACTACCTGCCAGTATGCCGCCACCATCCATAGAGGAGACCATGTTTAATCTCGTTCCGACGCTAAGTCGAGTACTTCAGTCAAAGCGGTACTGGTAGCTTATACTCTGCTAAGTTTTTAGGCGATCCACTTTTGGTACTCTAGGAAATTGTTTAAACAAGTTTCAAACTTTCTGCGGTATTCCTGCGGTATATTAATGAATACTTAGCCCTTTGACTCGCGATTGATTAGATAGCAGCTTTAAAGTCAAGGCTTAACTCAAGGTCAAAGCTCAAGAAATCATTTCCTAGAATATTTTGTTTGTTAAATTTTAGGACACCGAGCTGAATATGAAAGGTAAACATAAACCCTTAAACTTATGTTCTAGAAATTGAATAGTCAAAGGGAATAATTAAATGGTGCAAAGTGGATCTTTACTAAATACTTGGTTGATCTTAGTCATAACTGTCTTAATATTATAAATATCTTTTTTTATTTTCAACCAGATATCATATGAAATTAAATTAATAGACACTCCTGAGTCAATCAAGGCTAAAGTTTTACTTTTGCTAATTTAAATAGGAACTAAACTCGTAGGCTGAAAAGATAGTGTTGTAGTAGACGATAAGTTATAATGAAAGAACAATGGGATAGCCCAAAAGGGATCCTATTAATCTTTTAAATCATCAATGGTGAAAGCATGAACACTAGGAAAGGACTTCTTGAGACAATTAATACAAATATGTTTAGGTTTAACCTAGGTTTAGGTTATTAGGTTTAACCTAATAATTTCGTCCAAGCGACGTCTTAATTTGGCCATGATTGTTGATGGTGAATGATTAACTCCTTCAAAACCATGAAGTTCCCTAACTAATTAAAAGACAAGCTTGTGGATTCGATATTCTACCTTAAATTTTTCAACAGCATTCTTCTATGTTTTCACTCCAGACTCGACGGCTTCCCACCGTTCCTAAGCCTAACCTTTTAGTAAAGATGGGAAAATACGAAAAGCATTGCTATTATTAATATTACAGCTCTCCTTAATGCTAAGTACCTCTCTCAAAAAGCATTCCATTACCAGTAAATCTTGATACGTTATTGTGCAACAAAACAATGAAAAAAGGCATGTTACCAGTAGTTAAGTTTTAGATGTTGGATATCAAATCTGGACGAACAGGAATCCTTTTGGAATTCTGATTTTCTGAGGTATGAGGAAATTCAGTGGTTTATTTACCAAGTTATAATTAAGTTATTTTACTACGAAGGTTCTTAAATAAGGACTTACTGATTGACGGTCTCGAAAGATCGCCCTTTATTAACAAATAAAGAAAAACGTAGATAGGTTAAAGTTAAAGTTAAGACAACTAGCTCTCAAACATCAATATATCTCTTTTTTCAAAAGTTCCTTTTTTTAACTCTTGATAAATATCCGAATAGTATACTCAAGAATGATGCAAAAGAATTGAATTAGGTTAAAGTTTACTTGAATGAGTGAGAAATTAGACTATTGAAATCGGCTCCATATACCCCTCAACAAAATGATTATGTTGAACAAGAAGGTTTCACCTTAAACTGATCTCTATCGGAAAAGACAAGATCCTTTTTCTCAACACTGGTTTTCCTGAATAATTATGAGATGAGATTGTATTAACTGCAGTTTATTTAAAAAATAGAACTATAAAACTTTAAAAAAAAATTTTTGGTAGTCAAGTTGTAGTTTAATAAAGTTCCAGATCTAAATGGTTTAAGGTCAATTGGATGTGTAGCATATGTTTTGGGCCCTTTTAAACATACGAGTAAACTATCACCAAGAATCAAGGTTGGTTATTTGGTTGACTACGATAACTTCCCATTATAGAATTTTCTTTATAAAGAGTTGTTTGTTAAATACATTTTAAAACGTGTGCTTTGATCAAAATAGGAGATACCAGCACCTTTTTTATAGACATAAACCTATTCTAGATTAAATTACTTGTTAAACACTAGATGATTGTTTGTTCGAAAAAAGGAAATAAAAGGTTATCCTTGTTTTAAAACGAAATAAGTTGTAAAAGTTTTTCGTCAGAAAAGGGAATTAGATTTTAACTTAGTTGATTCAGATACTTTAGATCTAACTGGTTTCAGATTGATAGTTTTCCTGGCTTTACAACACAAATATAGAATTATACACTTTAATATTATTTCTGCCTTACTAAACGCACTCTTAGAACAAGAGTTATTTGTGCACAAATCGGATGAATTTAAGAATGAGGACAGATATGTTTTTAAACTTAAAAAGTTCTTATATGAAGACCTTTTCACTGAAAATGGTCATGTGAAAGAGGTTTGGTCTTTTACCATGCCATAGCTCGCAGGGAGTAGAAGACTTAGCTGTGGTTAAACCATTAAGGCGTAAACCATAAGGCAGCCTCAGGCCAAAATATTTTAGGAAGACTAGAGTAAACGAAAAAAGTCCTCATACCTTTGATTTAGGTATGGATGTCTCTCTCGATAAGTCGATTGTCGGAGAGGATAGACTTGACGAGAGAGTTGGTAAACTCAGTTCCGCAATCAACCCTTAGGCATTTTAGAACAGATCTACGTTCAAATCTCTATTTGGACAGAAAAGGGCTTAATATTTCAGAGAGCTGAACTTATAAGAAGGCAAAAAATATCTTCGTAAAAGTAGGAGCCTCATTCATAAAAAGAATAAAATACTTGTTTCCATCAAGTGAAGTAGGGTTAAAAAGGCCTACAGTATCAACATGGATGACATCGCTGAGAGAAGAGGAGTGAGCAGAAGTGCGACGTCCAAAAGAAGGCCTCACAACTTTGTCCAATGTACAGGCAGAGCAAGCGGGAGAAGAGAAATCAGAAACTTCCCCAATCACGGCACCAGACTTGAATGTGTTGGAAATAGTCTTAATGTTGATATGAACAAGAGTCAGATGCCAATTAAAGAGAGATCTAGAGTCATGAGCAGACCTAAAGAATAACGATAGGCAAATTTTATTCGCATTGTGGCCTGAGACAATAACATTGTTGTTTTTAAAAAAAGTTCAGTGTTGAATGGTTTCCGCTGACCTTCAAGACCCGCATCTTCACCCGGTTTTGGAGATATGTCCTACCTAATATCGAAATATCTCCATAGTGGAAATTGAGGAAGAATTTCGATCATATTCCTCTAAGGGAGACCCCGATCAATTTGTTAGTGTCTTTTACACTAACTCCTTGCGTGGTGTACAGGCGCCACAGTTTCAACAGTGTTGGACATTCTTCGACATCAATGGCCGATTTTGCTGATCTATTTGAGAAAATAACGCAAATTTTTATTGAGTCTCAGAGAATTAGTGAGGAGCAAGTCATGGCACACATAGAGAAATTTGGTGGTGAAGGTGGAATTTATCTAATTTTTGAAAGGTTGACGTTAAACTTTTCAACGGCGAAGTGACAGTTTCGGTATTTGGTTAGATATTTCCGAATGTCGGTGTGAGGTGTTATGCCTTGTAAAAGATTCCGATAAGATTTTTGCATTGCTGTATTATCTCTCTAATACATCAACAGATTGGTACTATACCGTATATCATAGGAGAGTGATTTGTGGTTAAAGCGCTTGGAAAACGGAATTTCTAGCTGCTTTCAAAAGAAATCCGATCATTTTTAAGGAATGCTTTGGTTTTTAAGTACACTCATGGATCCTTAAAGGAGTTTTACTATAAAAAGATCAATAGACTAGATATGTTGGGTGACATGAATGACCAGTTATATATGTCATTGATAGTAAAAGGTTTGCTGTCGAAGATGGAGAGTAATATCCTTGCTAAGAATATTAATACTCCAAAAGATTTTTCGGAATATTTGGGATGTCTGGCGGAAATACCTGACCCTAAGGCCTAGTTTCTATTTGAAGAAACTAAAGATAAAGTAAAAGATAATGTTTTGCCCTCAAATGTAAAGCAGTTTTAATGGAAGAAGTCTGGTAACTCATATGGATCCCAGCCAAGCTCAGAAAAAAAAGACTTTCAAATCAATGTACTATAATGGATAGTTCCCGTTTCCTCTAATAGACAAGGTGATTTCTCGTTTTAGAGGATGCAAATTTTTCTCCAAGATAGATTTGAGTGACGCTTTCCATCAAGTTCCAATTAGTCCTAGGACAAGGCCATACTCGGCCTTTATTGTTCCGTTTGGCCATTACAAATTTAATCGACTTTCTTTCGGATGGAAGAACAGTCCGGTCGCTTTTCAGCGATGTATGGTCCAGGTGTTGGATGGACTTTTGGATTATGGAGTGGTTGTTGTCTACATAGACGATATAATTTGCGGACCACATACTTTAGATGAAAATGCTTGGGGGTAATAAAAGCCCTTAAATATTTTGTCAGTAACGTGGAAGGCAGGAGTTATGTGATCCACACAGATCACATGGCTTAACGTGAGGCCATGGAACTCTCCAGCTGAGGGGCGGACGCCCATACCCTGTTAATGGCCAAACGCTCCAGAAGCTTTCCCAAAACTATGGGCCTGAAAGCTGACAAGCCAGAACCCGACTGCTTCGGAACAAGCCTGAGAACTCCAACCTTCCAACAACGAGGAAAACAGGATAGCTCAAAGCAGCGATTGAAGACAGAAGCTAAGAACTTGGGCATTCCAGACAGATATCTCTGATCAGAGCTCCAGACAAGCCATCATGTCCCGGTGCCTTACCCAGAGTTATGCCCTTAAGAGTGGAAACAATCTCTTCCTCCGTTACTGGACGAAAGTGTTGATCAAAAGATCGAAATGAAAAAATAGCTCTATGGCCCTGACCTCCAAGGGCCAGACGTGATAATGAGGTGTGGAAACATACCAACTAGAACCTCCCCATCAAAGTGACGATCGTATTTGACCGGGACGGAGGACGCATTAAGCACAGCCCTAGCAAATTTATCTCTAGCCCTGGTCTTCCTAACCAAAGCCCAAATTGATCCAACAGATTGGTCTTCCAGAGTAGCTGTCCAAGCAGCCTCTCTCTTGAACTACAGTTCTTTTATATACAGGCGTCTCAAGGTCTTATACTCATCCACAAGAAGACCATCACCACCATCAGCAGCCACGGCTCTTCTCAGCTCTTGACTCGTCAAACCATCTCGCTGACTCAGCAGGGGACTCCGTGTGATTGGTATTCGTCAAAAGTCTTCCCGCCAAGAAATCCAAAAGCTCCAAGCCATCCATCAGAGCATCGTGAATGAGACCAGCGTCCTCCGTCACTCTCCAGTCCCTGAATTTATAGGTGGAAGAAAAGGGGGACCGTCGACCCCGAACGGGAGAAACCGCATCCACGGAGAAGGAGATGACCCTGTGATCGCTCAACGACTCCAAATCCTCCCTGACGCTTCAATCACCAATGGACGGAAACATGGCCGTAGAGCAAATGGTCACGTCAATCCAGCTGCGATGTAGAATACCGTTTCTATGAGTATAGAAAATGGGCGGAGAACCAAATCCATTCACAACCACTCTCTCTTCAGACGAGAACACATTCAAGAATGCATCAGAGTGCGGCTGGGTGACCTCATCGTCCTAAGCCGCATTTCTGCAGTTGAGATCACCCCCTGCCACAAAAGGTGTGCCACGAAGACCGGCAAGCTTGGCTCCAAAGACTTCCGCCGACTCACACATGCCTCCCTCAAAGAGGTAAGGGCACGGAAGGTAATAGCTGACTAAGAGAGACCTGACTCCCCTGGCCCTAACGCACACAAAGTCCCTATCACTGAGGTGGGAAACAAGCTCGAAATGGAAAGTTCTCTCAAAAACTGCCACAGTGGAAACATTGTTCCACTTGGCAGAAGAGTCTGACAGAGCAAGATCCCCAACCCGTTTGGAGAATCAAACAGTCCAAAAGCGTTTAATGTTTAATGTTTAAGGTTTAAGGTTTAAGGTTTAAGGTTTAAAGTTTAGGTTATATCATACCAGAACACTCCTCGAGGAATTTCAAGGTCCTGCACTTGAATTTTGGTAAAATCCAGAAGAAATTTTAGTGCAACCTGACCCCTCAGTCATTTATTATATCAGTGGACGAAGCTACTCGATTAGTACACTCTGAGAGGCCTTGTCAGACGGTTAGGATGTCAATCATCAATTACCTCCAAGAGTATCCTCACTTTGATTTGGTGAAGACTATCGTTACTGATAACGGACCGGCCTATAGATCCAACCGACTGGCCGAGCGATTTAAAAAGCATGACGTGCGACATATACATACTACACCTTATCATTTACTTTAGATTGGAAAGAATTGATAACGTATGCATATCAATTTATCAACCGATCTTATTGCCGTGCCATTGGCTGTGTCCCTTTGTTTAAAGCGTACAGTCAAGTTATTGTTTTTTCGGCAGATTTAGTTCATAGTATAAGAAAGGATCTTCTAAAAAAAGACCTCTTTTCAAAAGAACAAATTGCCGAGTAGGTTTTCTCCTTAAAAATTCTCTTCAACTATCCAACATTAAGATTGGAGATCATATTCTAATTCGGAAGGGATATCATCCGGGCCGTACAGAATGGATTGGCCTTTACCCAGTGGTATGTTGTGTCAAAATGGATGGAAATTTAAAGTATCTAATCTACATAGCCTGTTAATCACTGTAGGTCAAAGAGTAAGTTTTCCTAAGGATGCGTTGTCGTACTCCAAGGAGATATATAAATAATCTTTTTTGCCATCAAAGATTTTTGTGCCTTTTCGACTTAAATATAACATCTGTAAATTTTTAGAATTTTTTAAAAAACATACTAAAAAAATACGGATAGATTTAAATTAATAACTCAAATTTTAAACAAACTTTTGATCGGTCAGCAATAAACCAAAACTACTATCAAATAAAGCCTTGACCTGTTGATCATTAATAATCATCAAACAAAAGACTACTATAATTTTATTTAAGCAAATAATGTACCAAGTACATTTTTTTTTTTATTTAAATTTTTAAGGGCTAGGGCTGTTTTAGATTTGAAATTAATTTTTTCAAACAATTTGTTTATTATCGAATAAAAGAACAAATTTTTTTTTTTTAGGTTTTTTTTTCATCAACAAATGTTTTATTTGTAAACTATTCAGTCCATAAAAGAGTTTTTTTAATGTTATAATGCTTTTTTAAATAATGACTTTTATTGTTTATCTTATACTGCATTGCAATTATAGGAAGATGCATAGTATTTTAAAAATATGAAATTTTCTCAATAAAAATCTTAAAAAGATGCTATACTTCTCTAAGAATAATTATTAATAATATTCTTGTTTATTTTTTTTTAACTTTTTTCTAATTTAGTTTTTAATAAGTACTATTTTAAAAAATTAAAAAAAATTTTTTTTTTAAAAGTAATCGGAAAGGATATTTTTTTCTAGCCAAACTCTGACGAAGTGATTCGCCTTCATTTTGGTAGCAAACTTTAAGTCGCTTTTAGTGGTTTTTACATAGTCACACACTTAACTTAAATATGTCCCTAAATTAATGCCTGTGTCAAGATAATTTTTACCTGTATATAAATTATGTATTCTAAAGAAAAGACTTTTCTAAAGTTAAGCTCAAGCAAAGTAACTTTTTATTAAAAAAAATTAAACAATTTTAATTTTAATATTTCAATATTGGGCCTATGTCTACCGGTCTTAAATGAAGACACTTACAATGATATTATAAGTGAAGTGTTTTGTAAAGAAACAAATCAAAATCTTAAGTGGATTTACGCAAATAATTTAGCAGAAAATGAATTGTTATTGTATTTGCAATGTTGTTGTGAATTATTATAATATATAATCTAAGAGAATGGAAGATGGTATTTTAGCTATAATAGCATTTGGAAACTAAGTATTAGAGTTTTTTTTTTTATGTTCGCCAAAAAGGCTTAAAACCATTATAAACAATCACACAAAAGAACAGTGTTAAAAAAGGGTACGCCAATATCAAGTACAAAATCAAACAGAACAAAAACAAGACAAAAAGGAGATTAAGTACAATTAAATAGTAGATAAAAAGATGCATGGAAAAAAAATAAAAACAAAATAAGGCAAATCCATCAGGTCAAAAACATAGTGCAATCTACGTCCACTAATCATCATTCAATCGTAAAAAAACTCTATTATTAAAACATGGGAAAGGTTATAGGTAGAACTGGTGATGCGACCATCCAAAGCAAACGTCCGCGTAAACAACCTTAAGCATGCCCTGAAGGACTTCTTGAAAGCAAGAACACCATCAACATCAAAGAGATCAAGATGTTCAATAGCCATTATACCATGTGGATGTAGGTGTTTTCTATACACAAGTGCAAAAGCTGGGTACTCAGATTCATCTGTAAATAAGGCAAGATATCCAACACTGTTAATTACAGATTGAGGAAAGTTACCATCACCAATACTGAATTCAACACTAGTAAAACCTTAAACCAAAAGTCCTAAACAGTGAGAGAGCTAAAATTCTCACCCTCCCATGCCCAGACAATCTAGCCAAAAAAGCATTTCTGCGACCCGTAATAATGTTAAAAAGAGAATGGCCAAACAATTGAAGAACGCGTCAGTCATATAAGACATCTTCGCTGAAACCCATCCAACCTTTTCAGCCATGTTATACGAAATGATCAAACCTCAGAAGCATATAAGATCCGCGCTTCAATCACAGTAATGTATAGACGAAAGAGCAATGTAGACAGGAATTCATGAGAGCGAGACTCTAGTCTCTTAATCCACGGCAAATCGTAAAGCAAAAATAAAATTACCAGCATCGAAAATGGTTTACAAAATCTTTACCTGGACTATCCCTTAATCACACAACAAATTACTTAGCAGGAGCAAAGACCAGAATTGCACCAACAGCCCAATCCATCAAAACTGGAACTTTACCCATCTTTTTTATTTTTATATTTATTTATATTTATTTTTATTGAAAACATTATGAGGTCGCGATGTTGGGCCAACCATTACATCTAGATCATCAGCATAGGCCAATGACTAAACCAGTGGAATTCTGTTAAGCCTTATTAATAGATCAATAAAAGAGATAATACACAAGGATAGACTTGACTTTTCGCTCTACATGCAACTAGATGAGAGTCCTGGGCTTATCCCAGAACCCGTGCCCAAAAAAACCTTTCTGTCCAATAGAAATCTACCCAGGCATTTCCACATACTCTCATTCAATCTAAGCCCACCCAAAGAACATAAGATCTTGAGACTTCCAAAAACATCAGGAAAGACGGAAGTGATAACTTGCGGAGTTCCTCTGCGCTGGCAATCAGAGAATGTAATGTCAATGATGTATAATCTATACTGATGTCTTATGTAGACTCTAGAGACAGCAGCCGACAACTAGATCCTGCAAAAAACAGCCGCCTCAAACATCTTTCCCAGGATTGTTAAAAGGACTATTGCCGAATACAAGAAAAAACCTCTCTCAATTTCTTTAGGACTAATCTAACTAATCCAGAATTCCAGCACATCGGAAAGTGCTCAAAATGCAAAAATTTCTTAAATAGCTTACTGAGAAATTACATACGTTCTTGGAAGATACTCCTGATGTTTTGAGTCCACAAATAATACTCTATACTTTAAACTTCGAAATTGTGCATGAATCATTGGAGAAAGCAGGCAGCATACCAACATCAATGTCGCTCAAATGATCAACAGCATTGAAAAAATGCCTTAATACATCCAGATATTAAGATATTAAGATATTAAGATATTACGTGCTTTAAGATACCAAGGATTGCAAGTTACTAGTGCACAAAAAAATGTCAATTCAGCTCTCACGAGGAAATCCCAATATTGTAAAACTGAAAAAATTGCCAATCAAGTTTGAAGAATTGAGCAGACACCAGTTCCCAGAGTAATAAAAACTTTGAAACGTCTATCACTCTCCGAGGACACACTATCTCCCCACATTGGATCGCGACAATTGAAGTCACCGCAAAACAGGGCCCTCAATTTTATCAACGAGCCAATGTAACATAAAAGAGAAGAAACAACTTAACTACCAGAGACTCTAGAACCGATTGAAACAACACACGTAAAGTAGTACGAGGCTATATAAAAATAAAAAGCGATAAAACGAACCACGAGTAAAATCCGTCAATTTTGTCACCAACTATTTTAACATTCAGGCAGTAATTGAAAACCACAACAGCCGACCTGCAATATCAACCGGGATCAGCAAAAACTCTGTCTCTAGTGATACTCGCTACCCTACTTAAAGTATAAGGGTTAAGTGATAAACAAAGAAAACCATTATGTACCAACTTAATACTATGAGGGCATCAACAAGATGAGTATTGAGATATTGAGTGCTAGCTAATCGATAACTATGATCGTCAGTCTAAGCTTAATATTAGTATTATGATGCATAAAATTATAACTAAGAGAAAAGTTGGCATTCAAGTAAAGCATCATGCAGAACTGAGTAATAGTGCAACCAAAGATTAAGATGTTTTATGTTAAGCATAAGAGTCGAAAGCGGCCAACTTTGATATAATAAAGATTTGACTAAGAACAACATGTTAAAAAGAGCGATGTATTAAATTATGATATTAGAGCAAACACAATGAATTGTGTAGAGAGGTGGGTAAACATACTAATGATATCTCAAGCACTAAAAAACTGTAAAAATATCTTAAAAACTAACCTTTAGAACGTGAATAGATACGGTTTTTTTTAGACTGTCACCTGTGTGTCCCTTAATTATTTAATGATTCTAGCTGAACAATACATTATATATTTATAGCAACTATGCATGTAGAGAAGGAATATGATGTATTGGAATTACATAAAAAGAAATTTTGAAGAAACTGGTATAGGTAAACTTCATAAGTTAACTGCTGAGCTTATGAGTGATGTAAGAAAGTTTAGGTATAATTATGGATTTAAAACTAATCTCATATGGATAAGAAATTTGATTTAAAACTGTTCAATTGGCTTTGAGGCCATGGGTGAGGTCTCAAATTTCTGATCAGTAACACTGTTTACACACTAGACATTATGATTAAGAACACACTAGATTTACTTTTACACAAAACCGTCCAAAAATTTAAAGAAACAGTTTCACAAAAACTCAAAATAAAGATTTATATTTTAGGATTTAAGATACAGCTTAAATGAAGTATTTTCTTCAAGTAAAGTTCTCAAATAAGTTTTGATTTCAATTCTAAACTTCTCTTCTATTTTTTTACACATTAGAAGGGTAAATGACAATCGTCACCAGTTCAATTGGCTGGGGGGCCATGGATGAGGTGTAAAATCTATAATTAGTAACACTATTTAACACACTAGATATTATGATTAAGAACGAAAAACAAAATTTTGACAACTTTTTAGAGATATACTGCAATACAGACTTATTCCTTTAAATTCCAATATTGTTAGCTGGTCGGGTAAATTGCGGAAAAAGGTTACAACTTCCACTCCCAAAACTGAACTTAATGCTATAAATGATGATATGTGCGATGCCATATATACGTACTATTTATTAGTCAAATTGAATCTACCTTCATCACAGAATAACCCGTTAATAATTTAAAGCGATAGCCAAACTGGTATTTCAAAGTTGGTCAAAAATAACAACTTTGGTAGGACTCGCAATTTAACATATTAATAAGTTTTATAAAAGAAAATCTTAAAGAACTCTCAGTAGTTCTATCCTACAAAAAGTCAAAACTTATGTTGACTAACATCCTCATAAAAGCACTGGGACAAACGTTATTTAATAATATAATTAATTTGTTAAAATTAAAAAATTAAATTTTTAATATTCTACCATTTTGTTTGTTCATCTCTTTGCAATCATTTCATTAAAGATATCGATTTTAATTAAATAATTTCTCTCCTTTTATTTAAATCCTGAAAATTATTTAATAATATGATTCCTATGTCCTGAACAAGAAAACCAAAGTATTCATAAGCAAAGTGTTAAAGTATTTCTGTTTTATTTACCTAAAAAGTCTTGAGAGAAGTATTATAACTGAGTAGTGAAATTAGCTAAGAACTTGAACAAAAAGTAAAGGCAAATCTTGTAGGTAGATGTGTAAAGACCAAGTTGTATTTTCAACTGTAACGTCTGGCATGAAAACCTGTGCAAGCACTTGATTGTTAATTCTGACTTCGGAGGGAGATAGCTATGTCTATTAATTAAATCACTATCTAAAATGTAATCTAAGATCACATAACCAAATTACTTTATGTATAAACATTTGATTTTGTTTACACATTTGACTTATTTATATAACTGGATAAGTTTACACATCTGTAGATGGTGTAAAAGAATAAGAGACGGTTGTCATTTACCCTTTTAATGTGTACAGGAAGAACAGAGAAGTCTGGAATATAAATTGTGACTACGAATTGGACAAAAACTATAAAAAACAATTAAAAAACTAACATTAAATTAATAAGATTTTAGAAAAAGATTCTCTTTCAGGAAGAAATAAAAATAAACTTTAGCCTACAAAAAATTTCTGAAAATATTGGAAAAGAACTCAAAATTTAGTTAAATATAAATAAATTCAGACAAAATTCAATTAAGTGAGAATTAAATCTAGATATATTGAAGATAAAAAGTATACAATTAATATAAAAAATAACGCGATTTTAATTATTTATTATTTTTTTTTTTTATTTGGGATTGCCTATAAAGTTTAGGAGCATTTATTTTATTAAAAAAAAATCAAGCCGGCAATTGCTTAATTTACAGGTAATAAAAAAATACAGCATACGCAATGTCAGAAAAAAAAACAGCACAAATTAAAGTCAGACAGAACAACGACATGAAACGTCTACAGATGGATCCATCCAAAAAGTGAGACACGTCATCAGCACCGCCATCCATTGTGCTCTTAACCAATGTCAAGATTGATCTTAAAAATTTAAATAAGTTGCCCACCACTTTAGTGTCGTATGGCTTAATACCAGCAATATCACTAATTTTCAAAATACCATGACGATTCAAGCATTGTCTCTGTTTACAAAGAACCAGGAAGTCTGAACGGAAAAGTATAATGGACGGCCACCATCCACACCATATCCACACAATGGTAGACTGGACTCCTGTCCTTACCAATCTTGTATAGGTAAGCAGAAAATGCACCATTCCCCAAAAACCAGCTGGACGGAAAACTTGTTCAATAAGAAAAGCAGTGATTTGCCCTGAGAATTCCAAAGGAAACTTTTAGGTAACACCGAAACCTGCGCCTAAAGCGCCATAAACTACTATGCCGTGATTCTTCAAAGCCATTTTGATATAGGAAAGAGGAGTGGCAAAATAGATTGCAGTCCATCCGGGCTCGACCACCGCAGACTTTGCCAGCCCATCACGTAAGAGGCTCCCTGATCTCAAAAATTTGGTCATCACATGAACAGACTTACTTGACGACAGCAATTGCGAAAAGTCAGTTAAAAGTGTTCCTGAGACAAACAGACCTGAGATTGACATTTCCCATCTAGCGCATGCTGATGAAAGGTCCAAAGTTCTTAAAGCCTATGAAAATCTCTGATCTTAGCCTGATAGACCAAACAGGTTTCCAATTCTATCGGAACCAAAGGTGTATTCAACACCATTGAGCCACAGTCACCATCTTGATCAGAGAGAAGCCATTTTATAGAAGTTTAAGTTGATCAGGGCCACATTGATCATTTTCTTGAGAGCGTGTCTATGCATTAATCTTTATTCTTAAATTGGTCTGCTCCTATATCAAGAGATCCGACAAGATAGGACATTCATCAGATTTGACAGTAAAATAAAAGGTTTACCGTTCTTTTGATAGTTAATGCAAAATCTGTTGCCTTCCATCAATCTATCTCTTAACGGGTAGTCTGATTTGGTATAAGGTCCATCACAGGCAACATAATTTACCAGTGCATTTCGAACTGGAAAATCTGTGTTCAAATTTACCACATTTGAAGCATTGGACTACCTTCAAAAATTGCTAAATGGAAAATATACCAAGGCCAGCTCCAATCCTATCAATATCTAGAAGTCTTGCAATTATGAATGGTAATCCTAGAAGTTCTAGAAAGTCTTGTTCTACTTTTATAATGTAAAGACTGATAAAATCCATCATAACAACTACAATTATAATTGTTGGGAATGCCACGAACAACTCATTTGGAGAAGTACCTAAAGAGGCCTTCAGAAATGGCCACAGCATAATTTGCAACTATAATGAGGTCCTTTATTTTTAAAATACCCGGACTACTATTAAGTAGTTCAAAAAAAAAAAAGTGGTTTAGCCACCTTCAATATTTCTGATTAGATTTTGGATACTGGAAAAAATTTGTCTGTAGCTCTAACCATAATACCACTACGATTTTTGAGGACACTGGCGTATAATTTTTTGGTCTTAAGTGCGCAAACAGAGTTGGTGTAAGGTTTGAGAAGGAACAACGGAAAATCTAACTTGGAGGTGAATTAGTGGAGAGGAGTGAAGTGGAAGCGAACTGTCATCCAGAATATTGTCCAACAAACATTTGGCCTCAAATTGGCCATTAGGACTCCCCAGAGGAAAAGAAGAAGTCTTTCACAAGTCTATGTAAACACCAACAGTAGACACTGTAACTCTGTTCAATTTGTCAATCTTGTCCATTAGTCTAGTTTTCAACCTTTCTTTAGTAGTATTCCAAAAGCTAAAGATTACCACATTTTAGCGCCCAAACAGGGACTGAGAAAGTCCAAAAAGACACAAATACAAATTAGAAAGTCCAGTTTGAAACAATTACAGTCTGTGAAGTTATGAAAAGAATTGTAGGTAGTGATCCAGATGGGTGTGAACAAACTAATGTTTGGGTATGAAGCCCACTTCCCAGCTGACATTAGGTATAACTTCAAACCCATAACAGATCCAGAAGATTTTATTCCTAATATTACCCCTGTCCTAGAAGATATTAAGCGATGAGAAGAAATAACGCAAGAGAATATTAATATAGCCGAAAGCAAAGATCTAAAGAAGGTTCCACAATTTAAAATAACAGATTTAGTACTGTTAAGAGACTTGTTTCTAAGTAAAACATCAAAAGGCTATACTAGGAAGTTCAGCCTACGACGGGACGGTTCTTATGGAATTTCGAATATGAAATAAATAAACTTCTTGTAGCAAGAAGAAAAAAAGGTCAACCTCAAAAACGATTATCTGATAAATTTAAATAATAATCAATAAAAGTTATTGACTTGTTATTTATAAATACAAATTATTTTTATAATGATTTTTTGAAAGAAAAATTTACTTTAATTTGCTATAAGTAGAGTTACCACAAGTAGAACTTTAAGTTGAAAATGAAAAACTAAAAAATGTGAGGTTTTTTAAAAAGCGAAAATTTAATTAAATTAAAAAATCAAGTTTTTATTTAATAAACAGTAAATTATAACAAATACAAATAAATTTACATATGAGTGAAAGAAATTGTATAAAATTTCATAATTTTAATATTTATAATGTGTATCTTTAACCTCTTAGAATCTTTAGATCTTTAACACCATAAAGAAATAATTCACTACCTTAGAAAAAATGGATAGCAGTAAAGGAAAAAGAATAAAAGGTCAAAATCACAAAAACTCAACATAATTAAATAAACATTATAAATATTGAATTAATGTATAAGATGTAAAAAATATTTTATAAAGATTAACAGAGAAAAGGGATAGTTGAATTTTTGATTATAATAGTTTTAGACTATTGACAGAATTGATTTTGTGTTTATCAAATTAAAAATTGTTTTTTCTACTGAGACGAGTGCTATGTTTGCCATGCACCCTTTTAGTGATACAATTCCTAGTGTGAGTTTAGATGAAGCTTTTATAAATACGGAACCTTAACAATAAATTATTAAAATAAATATTGTAATAAGTATGATAAAACAAATATTTAAATTAAAAACGGTAAATTAGTGTACATAAATTTATGTAAAACAAATGTCAATTAAGAATTATAATTAAAAATTTAGAATAAAATGTTAAAAAACTTCCTTAATGCAAATATGTTTTATTATTGTAAAACCAAAGCTAAAAAAAATTGATTAAGAATATAAATACTCTTTATCCTATATGTTTTTATAGTACGAAGCATTTTTTATTTAAATACAAAAAAAAAATTACAAAAAAAAAATTACAAAAAAAAAGTATTTGTTGGATTTGTGAGACTCTGTCCTCTGTTGTTTCAATATGGTTTTACTGTTGTATATTATATATTGTATTTTTTTTGGATGGTCTACTGACCAATCATGTAACTTTGTTTAAGATTTATTTTTGTATATAAAGTTGGTGTTAAAATTAAATTTGACACTTAGGAACTTAACTCTTTAAAGCAAGCATTCTTGTTTTCTGCTTAAATTGTATAAGTTTCTACTTTGCAGGATCTTACCAAAGACAACCTTCAAAGTATTACTTAAACAACTTTTTAATTTATTCCAACAGGTTATGAGCCTTACACACTTACACTGTGCTGTTTACTTGTTAAGATTTCTTTGTCGTTTGCTCTTCGGTTTGTTTTTTTTTCACTTATTTATTTTAGTGTTTTCTGTTATGGAGTTGATTAGACAAACCTTCATTATCTTGAGTGAATCTAACTATGCTTCCTGGAAAAAGCAGTACTCTATCCTAATAGCTAGAGACCTGTATAAGACAGTATATCCAACAAATGGTGTATTTGAGGATGCGGAGAATCTATACACTTTAAAAAAAGGGATGCTCTTGCGAACACCATTATTTTTGAATTCTTAAATCCAAGGGATATGGCTGCATTAGCATACTGCACCACCAGTGCTCAATCGATGAAATGCATAATTGAAACAAAAGCTGAAAACAGAGAGGTGGTTTTGGCAAACTGTTATCTAGAATTTGAAAGACTGACCTGGCAAATTGGTTAAACCCCAGCTTAATTCTTCGAGAATTTCGAAAGAATAACTCAAAACCTTAGTGGTCTTGGACAAAAATTTACTAATCACTTGCTAATTAGAAAAATTTTGACATTAACTCCCTCTAAATTTACCTTTCAAAAAAATCATTTCGGTTTACTACTGTCCACCAAGACCCAGCCAACCTTGGAAATGGTAAAGTCCAGTGTTTTGAGCAAAGCTTCTGAATCACGACATTCAAGTGATTCTATTACTTTTCAGACCAAAGGTCCTGTGCGTATACTATCGGGGTTTAGACTTCCCAAATCAAACAAAAAAGAGTTTTGCAGGTATTGCAAGAAGCCAGGTCATAAGATTGACAATTGTTACTCTCTCAAAGCAAAGGGAAAGTGATCTTATGGTATGCCCGTTCAGGAGATCCCAAACAACGTTAAGCCAGACTTTGCACTGCTTAGCGGTTGTATTAATCATTCTTTCCAGGAATCCAACTGGCTACTGGATTCTGGTGCAACACACCACTTGGGCTATGACAAGTCCATATTCATATCTCTTGCTTAATTACAAACACCCATAGTGTTGTCAACAGCTGGAAAGACAACTGTTACTGTAAATCAGATTGGGACTGTTTCATTGAAGAAGTTTGACGGTAAAGACTATTTAAATATCACCATTGGTGATGCTCTGTATTATTCAAAACTTAGAAACTCTGGTATGAATTTGTAGTCCCCGGGAGCCCTTCCTAAAAAAAGCTTCAGATCAGTAATTGATGGAAATTAGCTTGGTTTCTTTAAGGGTACTAGGCGTATTATGTCAGGATTCTTTGAGTCAAATTGTGTTAGTCTATGCCTTTCTGGAAATTCATATAATGCTCTTCCAGCTATTGTAAATAAAGTACAATGTAGTACCTCAAAGTTGCACAATATCTTTGGACATATCTCTTCCAAAACAATAAGGGATCATTTTAGGGCAAAGGCTTATTCTGATGAAGTGGGGATGAATGAAAGGGAGATTTTTGATTGTGAGACCTGTGTGAAATCAAAGATGGTGAGGACGTCTTTAGGTTTAATTTATTTCATACTCAAAATTTCATAAGAACCGTCCCGTCGTAGGTTGAACTTCTTAGTATAGCCTTTTGATGTTTTAGGAACAAGTCTCTTAACAGTACTAAATCTGTGATTTTAAATTGTGGAACCTTCTCTAGATCTTTGCCATCGGCTATATTATATTCTCTTGCGTTATTTCTTCTCATCGCTTAATATCTTCTAGGACAGGGGTAATATTAGGAATAAAATCTTCTGGATCTGTTATGGGTTTGAAGTTATACCTAATGTCAACTGGGAAGTGGGCTTCATATCCAAACATTAGTTTGTTTGCGGAAAAAACTTTTATTCGATTGGGTACTGCGTTCATACTAAACTGAACAGACTTTAAGTCAGTCCAAATGGTATGATCATCTTGACATAGGATACTTAGACGGACTTTCAAATTCCAATTCTTTCTTTTCACCGGGTTTGCTTGGGGTGGTAACACGGAGTAAGGGATTGTGTGATGTCTAATTACAAACAGACATATTGCATGATATGGCTAATAAATTGTACACCGTTATCGGATACAATTCTACGGGGGATTCCAAAGGACAAATAAATTCTAGATAAATTTAGATCAAATACTCTGTTTTGCATCTGCGGGTTTGTACGGCTCCCATGAGTTCGCATCTGAGTAGCCTATAATACTTAGATTTTTTGTTTTTTTAAAGCAGATTTTATAATTTTTTTTAGCTATTGGTTATTTCACTAGATTTAAGATTGCATTAAAATAATCTTATACTGATGATCTTGTGTACTCAGAGAGAATACTGACGATGTAGACTATGTCTTATCTTATGCATCTATAATGTTTAATTTTTGTAAGTATGTGAGTAGTACTTTATATTGTTTGTATAACTGTTTGATTTAATTTTGTTAATCAAAAATTATGATGAATGGACAAGATAAAGATATTGATGTCATGTATTTTTATAGTGTAGATCGATAAAAAACTTACTAGCGATATTTAACTCAACAAAAATAAAAAAAAAATAAAAAAAGTTTTTTAACAAACTTTTGAATTTAAATTTGAATTTTTGTACTAAAATTTGAGGTTTGTATCTTTATATTTATTGACTGAGATAATACTTAGAACAAGTTTGTAGTAAATATAAATGATGAGTAATAGTTAAAGACGTATTTAGATTTAAATAGTTTTATTTTTGAGGTATATTTTCATCATTATATTAACGTTTTTTTTTTTCAATTCAATAAAACGTAATCGCTGACAAATCACATTTTTTTTAATTTACTTATAATTCTATTTATTACAAAAAATAATATTTGACCTTTTTAATTAGTATAAGCTGATGTTATTAAAAACGGCTTTGTATACTATATAAAAATATAATAATTAATTAATTATGAATAAGTATTAAGAAAAAACAAAAATTTTAAAAATATTTTTTTTTATTAACCTTTATATATAATAAATATTAAAAATGTTGGGAGAGATGCACTACTACTTTCGCCATTGTGTGATGTGCATTGGTGCTGTCTGCAATTTGTTGTAATTCACGTTTTTCTTAGTTGTTAGTAAGTTTTTGCTTAAATTTGAAAAATATAACACTAAAGAAGATAAATTTAAAACCACGTGAGTAGCAAAAATGGACAAACAAGACACTCAACGGGAAGTTCAGAAAGACAACTTTTTTCAAAAAAGTTAATTTAATTTTAAGCTAATTTAATTTGAGAAACAATTTATTTCTGTATTTTACGTAGATTAAAAATTATGATCTTTTTAGTTTTTGTAAAATAATATATTAATAATTGTAAATAAAAGGCATTGACCCGTCATAATTTTAATAAATAGTGTAAAAAATAAATTTACTTTGAATTCAATTTTAATATTTTTTTTTGGTTGAATTGTATAATAAATATTTTGTGAAAATATTGTTTATAATTAAATTTCGTTAAGTAAATGTATAAAGCGTAAAAGAAGTTTTATGACCTTTTGTGCTTATATGTATCAACTTTTATATTTTAACTAAGTAAAGAGATTGTTACATTAGTAAAGTTCCTATTAATTTTTATAATATGTTTTTTAATCATATGCTTTTGATCCAAATGATTTAGGAACTTCTAATATAAGCATGAACGATGCTTCCATAAACTCAACAAATTTATTAATTTCCACCTGACTTTTAATGTAATATTTTTGGAAGCTCAACATGAATTAAAGTGATAACTGTTTATAAAAACTATAATTTGGCAATACCTGAATCAACTTTGGTAGAGTACAGAGAAGTATCACCAAATAAAGATAAAGTAGAGAAAGGAGTGATCCAGAGTCCGAAATACAAATGAGAGACGAGCAGTTAGGTAAGTGTGCAAACTAGAAAGATGAAACATTACAAAAGCAGAGATATAAAAGGGTTAAAGCTAAATTTTTAAAAAAATTGTCAAGTTAATCTGTTTGCTCGGTAGACTTAGATTTTTTTTGTAAGTTTTTAAACAATTCTTAAATGAAAGATTACTAACAACTGAAAGAAAAATAAACGTGCTCTTGAGTGCCACAATACCACCACACAGCAACAAAAGTTGCAATGCATTTTTTTTCAAACTTTTACTAAAATTATTACGACTTTACCGACTCTCTGAATGCTTTTTGTTGATATATCTGCCATGTTTCCATCCTAATCAAATCTATCTCGTCTCTCTTCACCATATACTTTGTTATCTTTTGTTATCATGTCTCTAGACCTATCCGAACAATCCTTTCCTGACGCTATTGCCATTGTTACGTATTTATCTCCAAACATAGAAACGGGTCCATTATCATATCTTTTTATATTAAGTTTTTGTAATGTTTTTTACGGGTTTTTACTAGACTCAAAGATATTACTAAACTCCCTCTTAATCTTTACCACTTCCTCCTTAGTCTTCACCATTATCAATAAATGTTGAGTAAGTGTTTAAATATAAAAGATATTTATGACTTTTTGCATTTAAAATAATCAATTTTTATTTTTTATCTTAAGTAAGGAGATTGTTACATTGATAATATTTATATTAATTTTTATATTTTGTTTTTCTACAGAATGTTAAAGAATAATATGGTGTGATATTTTTGTCTATGATAATTATTCTTTGTTTGATATTCTGTATTTAAAGAAAGAGATTAAAAGAGAAGAGATACTGTTAAACTCTTTTTTAAAATAATTATTTTTTATTAGCAAAAGATTATTTTTGTGTTTAATCAAATTATTAAATTGCTTTTTTCTATGGAGACAAAAAGTATGTTTGCCATAAACTTATCTAGTAAATTGGAACCAAACGTGAGTATGGAAAAAGCATCCATTAACCGGGAATATCAACAATAATATTACAGTTTCTAAAATTGGCAACTGAGGAAAACGTATCTGCAAAATTAATTTTATATACCTGTGGATATAGACCACTCTCACCTTCTCACTTTTAACATTTCCCAAATAATCATATTTATGGCTAAAGATACACTTTGTTCAAACGCATTTCTGTTTTTAGTTTTAGGTTTATCTGTTTAATCTCAACGTCCATCTCCCTCTTGATTTCTTCAATCATACCATAATATATATTATTTGATTGTAATCATTTATAAATGTAATTATGCGGCAAGAGTCACTCTGCTAAATTAGAAAAGAGTTTCTAATACATCATAAACATTCATTATCTTTTATAGTTAGATACCATAATAAAAATCATTAAACCAACAACTCTCTCCCTAAACTTAGCTAAATTTCTTAACTAGCTACTAGTCTAAGATGAAAGAAAATCGAACATTTGTTGACCACAATAAGTTCAAGCTAAGACATTTGATTTTATAACATCTTTTCCCTTAGAAATAGCTAAGTCCCTAAGTAGGCAAACTGTTTTTAACCACCATTCTAGAAAACTGATTAAGTAAGTTCCATACTTTTTGTGGATATTTTTTGAATATTTGGCCCCTTGAAGAGCGATGAAATTGTGACCTTAATATAATATACATTACAAACTGGATCCTTTTCTGCAACTTAATTAATCTTAGTGGTAACTTTTTTAATAATACCAACTTGTTTATTAATTTTTGGATAAATATCATAAAAGATTAGGGGATTGAAAACTCCTGAATTGATTAATGCTGGAATCTTTATATTTATGATCTTAAATGAAAGAAAATTCTTATGTTAAACAATTAGAACTGTAATAGATGTTATATTATAAGATCAATAAGATTCTAATAGAATCCCATAATAATTTTTAATTAATCTAATTTGCTGGAAGATTCTAAATTATTTTAAAAAATAGATTTAAGTCCTGATAAACCTCATTAAAAATCATTGTAAGCTTTTGAATTTTGAAAACAATTTACAAGATTATTATATTGCTCAGTTTGGGTATAACTGAGAGGATCTTTATTTTGCGACAGTTCAGGGCTGTATACAAGTTGTATCTTCTTCAATAGTGGCTTATTATTTTATTTTTTGGCTGGGGCAACCTAAATTGGCTTAGGAACTTAAAAAAAATATTACAAAATTGAAATAAGGTACAACGCAAGTGAATCAAATTTAAGATACATAGCGCAGCTTAGATTCCAACAGTTTCCTGTAGAGAACAAGATAAACTGCCTAAAAACAACCACATTCAGATCTGGAAAACATCCTTAGGAAGCGAAGCTGTCTTTCACCATGCCTAAGGCTGGAACCTGTATCTTGCATCACATGTTTCTTAAGATATTGATTCCAACAAATTTAATTTTGTTTTTAATTAGGATGAAGACACTGTATTTACACTCTAAAGCAATAATTTACTTAATTACGTTCAAGCATATCTTTAAATTTTTCAAAATGTTTTGGCAAAGCATAATATACTGTTTTCATAACTACATTATACCTAACCAAACATAGATCTCAGTTGATCTTCTATTATCTTTTAATTGGTCACATTTTTTTTACTTTTGCTCCACTTAATTGTTTTGAATATTGCTCAAAACAGAAAAATGTTTTTATGTTTTTTCCCTTCCGGATACTTAATCTTGCTAGACAGATTGCATAATTTGGAGGCGGTTGATGAGCTATCATTTTAAGGACGTGTTCACAAAATTATTGTTAATAATATTTAGGAGTTTACTTAATAGTTTTTTGAATACCTTCTTAATCTAATTTTTTTGGAGAATATACCCACAACTAGACTAAAAGAAATTCTAGTTAATTCTATTTTTTTTCTTGAATAAATAGTAATAATAATTCTACAAAAACAATGATAATTTTATTTATCTCGATAATGTTCGTATAGAAAAATGCAATAAACTATTTTTAATTTTTTTATTTTAACAGATAAAAAAAACTTTGGTGTTTTTTCAATCAAAGATTAAAGCTTAAATAAAAAAAAAAAAAGCATTGACACCAACAACTAAACTTTTTTATTTAATATTTTTTGTCTTATATTTGGTCACACGTTAAGTCATAACTTACTTGACGTTTTACTTTGTTGATATCAAAAATTGTTGGAAATCTGTAAGCTCTTTTTGGTCAGTCCAAATCTTTTAAAAACTAGAAGCTTGTTTTTCGTTTTTAATTTCAGTTCTAATAAGAAAAATTTTAGTTATTATATATGTTTTTTTTTTCATTTAAAATTAAATCATTATAAAATGAATTGTTAAGAATTTTTGGTAGTTGTTTGTAACGTGATTTGACTTTAAGTGAAGCTGTACATGCTTGATCATAGCATTTTTATGTTAAGAAATGGAAAAGAAAAGATGACTTGTTCACATGTGTGTAATGGTTAAGTATTAAATGTATAGTTATTAAAAAAAATACTTAATTAGAATATTATTCCAATATTTTTTTCTATTTTGATGAAACAATTGAATATTTCTTAAATTTTGACATATTTTAACTGCTTGTCAGTATGTCCGCAAGTTAGTTATTTCCAAATACATACTCTCCTCTTTTGATCTTCTTTTTTACAAACTTGTACCTAACATCAATGTATCTATTTTGTGAATTTGTTTTTTTAACGAATGTTTTATTAAACAAATTATCACAAGAAATTGTAAAGTGACTAAATTTGTATTAAATCTCTGTTGTAATTGCTTGAAATATATCACCTGTTTTTCAAAGTGATATAAAGTCATCAATTTAACTTTTTTGTTATGAAAAAGCAAGGTTAAGCCAGGTAGCAATAGTTCATATTACCAAGAATTCTTATCAGATGTTTATATTAAGCACTCCTAGCTTGTTTAAATCGTTAATAGCTATATTTAGTTTCAAGGCCTTGTTCGTTCGACTAGTATAAAATGAAGATAATGGTTTAATGTATATTTTCTCATCTATTGTAAAGTTAAAAAAGCGACTTTGACATCAATATGTACTATGGTGTAGCCCTGTTTAAAGCAGCTGAACAAAAATTATCTCAATGTATCGATAAGCAATGTGGGCGAGTATGCCTAATAATAGTCCAAACCTAATCGTTGTTTATAGCCCTTCGTCACAAAATATGCTTTTTAAAGTTATATTATCCACTCTCTTAACGCGTAATACTTATCTGGTCTTCAAAATTTTGAAGCTTTTGACTATAGAATTAGATCCTCTCTAATGGCATCTATCCAATTGTTGTTGTAAAGATATTTCAAAAATTAAAAGATATTGAAAAATTCAAGACAGAGACCGGATTATCAGTTTTAATATAATAAGCACGAGTGAAATTACTCTGTAAAATTGTGTTAGGTTTATTGTAGTGGCAATCGATTAAAAGTTGTTAGTCGATTAAAATGATAGTTGAGATACAATTAAATCTTTTCTTGGTCTAATAAATTTTTTTTTTTTAATTTGTGCATAGGCTTGTTTGGTGTTGATATGTGATGTTGAATGTAAAATAATTGCGGCAAAATAATCATTAGGCATCCGGATGTCATCCATTGAAGACAGATGTTTATTGTTGATAATGTTGATCTAAACACAGATTCAAAAGCCACTAAATGAGACACGTCGGGCTTTGTTCCAAACCACATTTTGTTAAAAGTTAACAATATACTATTTTGTGTTATTCTATTGTCAATGTATATAACTGTTGCAGCTTTTATTCAAAGTTTAGAAGGTAATTTCTTGATGTATTACAGTGTCTTTAGTTTTAAAAAGAAGTTTGTTTGAAGGTCAGATCTTTAAATAAAATGAAATATTTGTGTTTACCAATAAATAGTAAAAATAGCTCAAAAATATCAAAAGTGATGATTTCTTTATTCTTGATTTTTTAATAAAGAAGGAGATGGTAATTTTTTTATTCCTCCATGTAGAAAGACAAAGTATTTCTGCGTTAATATGTTATCAAGTCCCGAAATTGAATTGTTCTTGTACATAGATTTTATCTATATGATAGTTTATTTTTTTCTAGTGGATTCATTGATATCATACAAAAATCTTTGCTTTTCATTATCAAAATAATTATTCTATTACCTTGCAATAATATTGCTTTGTGTAGATTGTTATTAGACTGTGCAAATTCATAATTAGATTTTTGTAATTTAATAGTCAATATGATGTTTTTGGATGTTACTGATAAATTACCTTTTTCAGTTATATCCATATTTTGCTATTCTTGTTCTATCGTGCGGTTTATAAAAAGAAATCTTGGAGAATTTCTTACTTGTTTTATTATGGGCATTCGATGCATTATTAAGATTAAGACATCCATGATTTCTAAATTATGTGGTTTATGTAACCTTGATGTCACTTTTTGTATTGGTGTATGTTAAATTATTTGATTTTTTGTTGTTAGATTTGCTCAAGCGATTTGCTCTCCTGTCATTTCCCTACAATTTGTTTCGTAAAGAAAACATTAGGTAAAATATAGCTTCTTTCTAGAGTTTCTCCCAACCATTCAATCTGTAACTAAACTATAAAGTTTGTTAAAAACTAGACTTCAATTAGAATCTTCTCAAATTGTCGAATTTGAGTCTTGAAAAGATTACAATCCTAATTATAGGTTTTTCATGATTTTGGAGAAGACATTTTAAAAATTTATTAGGTTAATAGATAACTTATTTAAAAGGCTTGATGTATTAGATATAAGATAGAAAAAAGTTGTCGTGAAAATTGATGGAAATCAATAAAAGTAAATATCCCAGTAACAAAAAATTAAGGATTAACTTAAATGACCTATTTAAAAGTGAATTTTCTCGAAGATAAAGATTTCAGAAAGTTGACAATAGGAATTCTATATCAATTTGATGGTAGAGTTGTAGCCTAGATGTCAAATTGATTTAGAATTCAAGTAAAGATATTGAAATATATGTGCTAAAATCATAAATTTTATTATAAAAAAATATTTATGTTATTGGCCTGTTTTATAAGCGTATTACGTTTAACGTTTTGTCAAAAAAAAATAACACATTTTTTCTCTTTAAGAAAAAGCTTTTTGAAAGTTTTTATAAAAGAGTCAATTACTTAAAAAATAACTCTCAGCGATATAAGAAATCTATAATTTTAACCTATTTAGTTGTTTTTGTCATTTTCATTATTATGTTTATTGGTATTTGTTTTAAAAAAATCATTGATAAAGTACTATATTTTTTTTATTAATAAACTACAAGATTTTAATTTAATTTTGAAAAAAATCTAGATTAAGTTGCAGGTTTTAAAAATGTTTTTTCAGCTTTATATGTTGGTAAAAAAATTAATACTTAAAATAATCGTTCTAATTTTAAAATTACTTTTTAAAATATAACTTTATTAGTTATTTTATAAATTTGTTTTATCACAATAAAAAAAAAATTGTAATAACTAATGGCTAGAGCATTTAAGCAAAAACTTTGATAAAAAATTATTTTACATTTTAACTATGACACTGAAGAAAATAATTTTTTGAATTATCAATTTTTTGATTTGTTTACTTAAGCACTTCTTGCCTTTAACAATTCATACAAATCGCACCATAGAACAAAGGTTAAAAAATATTTTGACAGTTACAGCTTTTTCGTTTGTATTAAGCTTGAAAAAATAACTATATTTTTGAGTTTTTTTAGTAAATTTTAAATTTTATGTAAATATCAATCAAGTCAAGTCATAAATAATGCGTTTAATACGATTCTATTTAGGTTAAAATAAAAGTATACATAGTTAATACATAAAAAATTGAATAAAAACTTAATAAGTAAAGGATAATTTTTGACATATAAAAAAATTGTTAATATATACAATAATTTATTCCTTTATTAAAGTTGTAATGTTGTTTTTTAATTTAAATAGAAAATGATTAAATTTAATAATGTTTAGTAAGAATTACAAATTTAACAAAGCAGCTTTGTAAAAAATAATCTAAATAAATTTAAAAAAAAAATTCATCTTTTTTAAAATACTATTATTTTTCTTTTTTAATTTTAACCATAAAAGCTAATCTAAAGGTGAAGGACTACTAAGAGTGAATAGTTCGTACTTCTCGTAATAGTAACCAAATGGCTGGTATAACAGTAAACTTTAAGTATACAGGGAAGAGAACTCTTGTATGATACTAAAGTATAATAATTGTTAGGCAACGGTCGTACTATGTAAACATGCGAGATGGAATATTCAAGTAGGAGCAGAAATAGTCACTGTAACGATTATGTTAAAATTGGCCAAAGATTATGCAGATCAAAGTTAAAGTAAAAGTAAAAGATAGTAAAGTATAAAGATTCAAAAAACTCAAAAGGCATATCTTGTCTAGTAAATGGATATGAATCGTAATTAAACAAAATTGAATAAAAATAAAAGAGAAACAGAGAACACACAGTCTGAGTTATATTTAGGAAAGATCCTGTTATATTTATTTTGTAAATTTTGAGTTTCTGTGTTTCTTGATTCATATTTAACGTAAGTCGAAAGATCTTAATATAAAAGTGACTTTCCAGAAGTGAGTAACTTAATTTAGTTAAGTTAACTCACTACAAAGTTGACTTGTCGTAAACCACCACTCTCTTCTTCTCAGTGTAGCTAATGTAGAGTAATATTACATAATGCTCCCTCTGCTTCTACATTGAGATAGTTTGTGAGAGTAGTTTTGTCTACTCATTATTACATAAGATTGAATTCTCCTTTGTAAACCAGTGAACTAGACTTGTAAACTTATTAACTCTTCGTACAAATCTTGCAAATTAGAAATATAATTCACAAAGATTATAATTTTGTCAAAAGTAAATTCGACATGACTATTTTAAATGTAACAATAAAACATGTTTTATACAATTTATATTTACTCAACAAAAAATATAAAAATTTTTAATTTTTTTTTATATTATTCATAGTAATTTCTTATTATTTTTTTTATATATTTTTTTATGTTATTAAAAATTTGATTCTTAATTATTATATGGCTAAGATTTAAATATATAACTTAATTAGCATTACATATCACATTTCATTCAACAATTTTAATTAATGATTTTATAAAATTATTATCAAACTAGTTTTTTTTTTACAACTTTTTATTAAAACGCTCAATGTAAACATTACTATTTTTTGGTCAAAGATATGGTTATTGTGGCATAACTGTGTTAAAATGCATATATTTATATAGGTAGTATATAGCTAACTCATCAAAATATAAATCTACAATAATAATTAAAATTTTTTATTTACATAATAGCAAATTTTAAAATTTAAAATATTACATATTGAACATAATGAATTATTAATACTTAAAATAAATAATTATTAAAAAAATAACTATTTTTATTTTTTAAAAAGCATTTACTATATATGACTAAAAAAAAAAATTGAAAACAATGATTTAAATCAAAATATAAAAATTTTAACTTTGCTTTAGTTTTTATTTTGATTATAAAACTAATTTTCACAATAAATTAAAACATTCGACATACAACCAATAATTTTTGTTACTAAATAAATAAAATTAAATATTCAATTTTTTTTAAAGCGTATGAATCAATTCACACTTTTTATAAAAACTTATAATTAAAAATTTTATAATAAAGTCTTTAACTTTTATATTAATTACATTATTTTACTTTATAATGAAATCATATTTAAAATAATAAAAAAATTGATTTGTTTTTGATATTTGAATTGTAGCAAACAGTTGCTTTTAACAGACTCGAAAATTTAAACTTTTTGTTTATTAATTAATTGTTGAGGTTCTTGGTTTTTAAAAGTTTCGTTCACCCTTTTATCAATACCTGGTAAATCACCTGCATTCATTACAAATATAATTTTTTTTTTAATCGTCTCAGTAAAGAAAACAATTTAATAATTTTTTTTACGCACAACTGTTATAAACTAATGTTCAACAGTCCCTTTTCTCCTTTAATCTCTGTTCTTAAATACAAAATTTATCAAACAAAGAAAAATCATCATAGACATGTAAAAATCACGCCATATTCTTAAAAAAAAATATATTATAAAGGTTAATATGGATATTACAAATGTAACTGTCTCTTTACATAGATAAAATATAAAATTTGATTATACTTAAATGAAAAAGGACATAAATCTCCTTTTACACCTTATACATTTATTTAACATTAATAATATATAATAAAGTGATAAGTCGTCAAATTCAAAAAACTTAATTTTTAAACTTTGTGATTTTCAAAATTTGAATTTAGCAACGTTTTTAAAAAAAAAATATATATTTTAAAGGATTCCTATCTTTTATTTAAATTAAAAAAATATTTTCTTTGAGTGTTTTAAAAACATTATAAACAAAAATTTTATTTTATAGTTTTTTTGAATCTTTAAATTGAAAACTTTTTTTTAAAATCATTTATTTTTAAAAAATTAATTATTAAATTAAAACTTATTGATTAATTAATTATTTGAATATAAATTTTTGATTAAAAAAAAAGTTTTTGTCAAAAAAAAGTTGCTTTTAATTTAGGTTTATTAAATTTAAGATTAGAATTTTTAATCTTTTAAACGTAAAATATTATTTAAAAATTTATAGAATATTAAGTGTAGAATGGTTTTTAAAATAAATCATTTATATAAAAAAAATATTCTATAAATGAGATTTCAAAATTAATTAGATGTAGTACAGGATTCCTTTTATTTTGAATTAAAAACTATAGAATGACTGGCTCTTTATCTTTATAAACAAAGTAATCAAAATTTGTTTAGATAGAAATAATAACAATTTCAAATTACTTTAAAAATAAAATTGATAAGAAATGTTATGTGGGCCAAATAAACATCAGCTTAAAGGAGACACGTATTAGTTTAAACCTAAACCTTATTTTCACTCAATATTTGGCAAAATATTATATTTATAAATGAAAAGACTATCAAAAATTTTTGTAATGGAAAAATAATAATGAGAAGACTAAAAGGAGAACAATACAGCACTAAATTTTATTGTATTTAAAACCCAAATACAAGAATAAAAATTAATTTGTGGGGTTTTATTTATTTTAAAAGATTATTTATTTATCTGATTTTGAATAAATTTAACTCGAAATATTATTTAATTTCCTTATATATGAAATTATTTTATTTTAAAAGAGTTATATAAGTCGAAAGTTTTATCTTCCAGCAAGATAATGCGCCAATACATACAGTACAATTCAAATTGGCTAACTAAATCCCCGTATTCGAATTTGATTGAAAATATGTGGTGTATTTTACAAAGTAAATAAAATTTTAGTCAAAAAAAACTTTATTATTATTATTCTTTATTTATTATTTGCTTTGATGAATGGCACATAATTAATAAAAATGTAATTGATTCAGTAATAACATCAATGACAAAAAGGTTAAATAATTTAGTCTAAAATAATGGTTAAATGACTAAATATTAAATCAAATATTTAAACAAAATTTTAAAAAACTCAATTTTTTTTTTAATTTATTTTATATTAACTTTTTTAAATAGAAATAAAGCATGTAAAATCAAAAAAAAAATTAATAATTTGAAAATATTATACAAAAGCCATATTTATTAAATTTTTTTTATATTTTTGATGTAAAATTTAGGTATAACTATTTAATATTTTTTACTATAAAATTAGATAATTATAAAGTTATAAATATTTATTTTTATTATTTTTTCATTAGGTTTAAATTTAGATTTTATTTAAATCTTTTATTTGATTTTCCATCTATCTTTAAATAAATAGATAAATGCTCCAATAATATGCTGATAGCTTTACATTTAGTGCATTTAAGAATTCCTGTTATCAAAACCATGTAATTTTATTGCACAAGATATTTAAAATTGATCTAAGCTTAGAAGACTAAATCTATTTCAAATTAATACTATATTCGCATTAAAATTTTTAAAAATTTTGAAATACTGTTTTTTAACAGTTTTACAATTTATAATATAATTTATAATAATAATTAAAGCATAAAAAATTTAGCTTTAAATAAAATAATTACAACAATTAAGTTAAAAAAAATACGAAAATTAGTTTTAGGCTTAAAAAATAGTAATAAACTTGAGAACTTTTTAAAAAACTTTTTTTTAAAAATAAAATAAAAAATACCTGTTGTTTAAAAAAAAAATATATATTTATATATTTAAAAACATAGTAAAACTTTTTACACATACGATTATATAAGATATTTACATACATAAATATGAAATTATTAATAACCTGAATTGTATTTATATTTATGATAAATTTTTTATAATTTTAAAATTTTACTTTAGAACATAGAAAAATTTTTTAGTAAGCTTATAAAAAAATTATTTTTATTTCTATTAAGAAATTAAGATAGTAAATAAACAAAGATGTAGTAAACAAATTAGATATAAACAATGACTTAGATTTTATTAATATAAATTTTAAAATTATTAAAAACAAAATTAATCTAACCACCAAATTCAAAAAAACGTAGAAATGAAAATTAACTATAGATATTAAAAAAAGCCAAACGATTAAAGCATGTTGTAAAACAAACAAAGTTTCTTTAAATTAAATTTTTTCATTTGGTAATTACTAGTGAGAAAAATTAAATTTAAATAAATTAAATTTAAGATTTGATGTAGAACATAAAATATATCATTAACTCCTAAACGCTAAGTAAAGCCCTAACGTATCTAAATGCCGAGATGACAGTAAAGAATAGAAGGGGTACAGGTACTGCAGACCTTATCCCGTAATCCTAAGACCTTGTAAACCTGTCATAAAGCAGATAGAGTATTCGCTGAGGAGATCAGGAAAGACATGTTGACGACACTTAAGATATCTAAAGTAATAGTAGGTGTAAAACTGAGGAAAGTCTCCATAAACCTATTACAAAGATAAAGAGACAACGATAGAAATGCACTATCGGAAATCAATGAGTCAAGTTCCCTGATATTCTTTGGGTAGAGGTAAAATAGGTTAGGCAGCATGTTAGTAAAGGTAACACAAAGAAAGTCAAAAAGGAAGACGTAGTTTTCCTTAGACGCGATAGATTTTTAAGAGAGTGAGAATTTGGCTTTGAAAGCAAGTGTACGTTTATAACGATTCTATAAAATTAATAAAGACAGGGTTAAAACCCTTCATCTTGTGTTAAATTATTTCAAAAGTTGAGTATTCCGAATTTTCACTACAGATTTTTAATTATAATATTTTATATTAATAAAATAAAAAAATAAAAATTTAAGTATCTAATAAATAATCTATTATTTTTGTTTCATTAAATATTTTTAAATTCAATTTGATATTTTTAAGTTTTAATTTTATATAAAATTTTTCTTAAATTATTGAAATTTGTAAACGTGTCACTTTATATTTCAAAAATAATTTACTTTTTATGTCAAAATTCAATATTTTATTTTTAATATATGTTGTTTCAATAGAAAACAGTTAAAAGCCTAATTATAATTTTTCTTCAATAATCAAAGCTTTTACAATCTCTTTTATTTAGTTAAATCTTTTTGTTATTTATTATGATGAAAAGTATAAAGAGTAGTTAGTTAAAGTAAAATTTAATTTTTGACAAATACTTATTAAACATTATTTAAATATACTTTCAAATTGTTTGACCTAAATTTTAATATTTGACATTTATACTTTTTTATTTCAAAATTCTAAATTTGATAAAAAAGTTTATCACTTTGTTTCATAAAATATACCTGACTATAATTAATCATTGTTAAAAAAAATTAATATCAATAAATTTTTTAAATAAAATATAAAAATATAAAATTTTATAATAAATATAATATATAAAATATAATATTGTTTTGAAAAAAAAATTTTTTTTTGCTATTTATATACCTTAATTTTTTTCTATTGTTTAATTTTTATTTATTAAAAATTTTTCATTAAAAAAAAATTAAAAAAAAAATTCATAAACTATAACTTGTCAATTTACTTTGCACAAAACTAGTTTTTAAACTTATAGAAACAAAATGTTTTTTAATTAAATATTATTTATTAAATCATTCTTAATTACCACTTTTCTTATGTTAATATAACAGATAACCATTGTTAACCATTGTTATAAACTATGTTTAACGACATTATTTTTTTTTATTTTAAAAAAATTTTACTTTTTTTTTTTATTAAAATAGAAATATTAACTTAATTGTTTTTGCTCTCTTTTAGAGATATATTTTTTTGACATACAGACACTAACTGAGTGTGCTCGAAAAAAAGTACAAATTAAAAAACAATAAAAAGTTAATAAAAAAAAGTAAACAATATAAAAGTATTAAGCTAAGTTTGATCTTTGCCCTTCATAAAGACAATAATTAAACAAATGGCCTTTTGGCAAACACCAACGCACAACGCTTCAGATGGCCTAAGTCTGATACATTTCAATATCTCCACTCAGACGAGAGGCCAAGTAATATAAGGTGTGTATCAAACGACACTGTTGCAAGTAAAATGGTAAACAGATCTGCCAGGTTATTCTGATTTTCTATGTAATTGATCTCTACAATTCCATACTTGAATAATTTCTGATTCCATGGAATCTCACATGAATGTGTTTCGATCTTTGGTAGACGTTTTTTTTGTCCAACAATTTGATGGTCACTCGGTTATCGCAATAGATGTCTGTAGGATTAGATTGAGGAAATTCTAAGTCTCTGACTAAAAATCATAATCAATACGCGGCTCTTATAACGTCTGATAAGACAACAAATTGAGTTTTGGAGGCTCCAATGTACCTGAAGACATTCTCAAATGCTAAAACATGAGTTTCTCTGTAGCAAATACAATACTGAGATAGCTTATTTAGCGCAAATGCCAAATTTGCCCACTGTACCCAACAAAGATCTGAGATGCGGTTTTAGGTTCAAATCTAGATCTTTAGATCTTAGGTATATGAGTAAATACTTTCTTACCAAAAATCTTAAAATGAGAAAGTACTGGTTTTTTCTTAAACCAACTGCAAATGATGCGGAATCAGAGTTCTTCACAACGACTTTGTTCAGGTGGTATACAAAAGTGTTGGCCCCCTCGACCCAATAAGTCTCAGAGATTTCTGAGTAGTTTAATATGGATTTGAGGATCCTTAAAACTGACCCTGTATTTTCTTGCTATTGGGCTAGAAAGGTTTTAAAGGTGGAGAAAACTTTCGTTTTCGAGTTAATGAGTTTTTGTATAAGACAAAATATTTTGAGCCTTGAATAAAGGGCTTGGGTCCAACCGTAAAATTTAACCGAGGATTGCAGGGGTCAAAAGAGGGACGAGTCATTTTTCATTTAATAAAGGATTTACACTGAAACGGTTCGGAGTCCAAAATAATAGCTCCGCCAGAGTGAGTTTGGACTTTGAAGATGTCCAAAGATTGACTTATGTGAGATGTGTCCAAGTGCCGCATGTCAGTCATCAATGCTTCTGTAGTTAAAGTTGGCCTGAGCTTCATAACCTTACTTTTATCAAGGTAAAGGAAAAGCTTGAAAATGTTTGACACAAAAACTGATATAATGTACCTTAAGTTTTTGTAGAATCCAACCTTATCCTTTTGGATGTAAGGGGTGAATCCTCTTTTGACTAAAACTGCAGATAAAACGACATTTATCCCGGCTGTTTAAATTTAGAGTAATACCGTTATCTTTAATAGTGATGTTTACGTAGTCTGAACTAGTAAAAACTAGTAACGATACATTTCCAACATAATCAACAGTAATGTGTTTTCCGATTTCTGTGACTAACAGGACATTCTTACTAAGTTCGTTAAGATTTACGAAAGCTGACCTGTCTAAGCAGAAATGGTGTATTGCTCCGGAATAAAGAATCCAATTTGTTTCGGTATCAAGGGTCTTAAATGAGGTAGTGATCAAGGCTTGGTGTTAATTTTTGAGAGATTGATGTGTGTGACTATTCTGTTTCCTAGAATTCTTGGCCCTCAGGGTTTGGCACTTAAAGATGTTGTAAACCTATTTCTTGCAATATCGACAGAAAAGTTTCTTTTTGGAGGAGGAACTGTTTAATGAAACATGAATCTAGAATTGGGCCTTAGCAGGAAGGGCAGTTGTGGCAAAACAGTCAGTCACTGTCGAAGACTGCCCGATAAAATTGTTCTTCACATTTTAGAGTGTAGCGTGATTCTTGGTGAAAAGCATTATGTTGGAATAATCTTTTAAAAAATCGTATTGAGCTGGAGCCAATTTTGAAACTCTTTTGATCAGAAAAGTTTCTGGAAACTTATGTTCAAATCCGGTCAAATTTGGCAGAGATTTTTCCAAAAATGTTGAAAAAATCTGTGGCTGGCAGTTCAGAAGGCCAAGTTATATTCTTAAGATTTGAGAGCAATTTTACCAAAGCATTTTCTTTGGATACAATCTTTGTTGCAATAATGTCTCACATTATTTCAGTACTTGAGTCACGAAATGTTAAAGAAATGATGTCTTCTTGAGTAAAAGTATCAAAAATTATGGCTGACGCCATAATAGGTCTCACCCTTGACTTTGAATTCAGAGAGTTTTGTTGCATTGATTAGTGTTTATATAAAATAAACCACGTCATAAAGTCCTTTAGAAATGAATAGAAAATCTATTTGTTTCTTCTAACAAACAAAACTTATTTCATTTAAATTTATGTCTAACATTATTCATCTTGACCTTAAGAGTGCTATTTTGCAGTAGTTAATTGGAAACACATCAAAAAAGAATAGCGAGAATAACACGATAAGTAGTGAAAATAAATGGGATGTTGGTTTAGTTTAGGGAAAAGAAACACTAAGAAAAGGAATGATGCACAAACACTAGAACAATAAAAGGTGAAAAAAAACGATAATAATCATTTTAAGTAAGGCTGAGGATGATTAAAAGGACTGATAATCAAAAAGTTCTTAAAAAAATCTAAAGATTACGAATTAATACTTGGTGAAGTGGAAACGAGTTGGGCACATAATCTATTGGTTTGACATAAAGACACTAACTGAATGTGGTCGAAAAAATGCACAAATCAAAAAACAATAAAAAGATAATTAAAAAAGTAAACAATATAAAAGTATTGGGTTTAGTTTGATCTTTGCCCATCACAAAAACAATAATTAAATAGATGGCCTTTTGGCAAATACCAACGCAGAACGGTCTAGATGGCTTAAGTCTGGTTTATTCGTACCTTCCAATAAGATAAAATGTGTTTGTTGTGTTAAATTTTAAGATAATAAAAAACATTTATTCATTTTATAATAGGTGTTACAAATGACCTTCCGACTTTTTGTCGTTATGATAATCATGAAGAATCTCCAGAATCTTATCTAATTCAGATTAAGACTAAACTTCAGCTTAGATCAATAAATAGATGTTAGGATCAGGTAATGAGATGGCCAAAAAAAATTTCAACAAACGTTTTATTATTTTAGATCGATATTTACCCTGCCATCTACTAAGATAATCATGATTTTTTTCATTTGTAACAAAAAAACTAATGTTAAATTTGATGGTCTGAAAATATCTAATATTCTTTATACAAAACATTTCTTCTCAGTCAACGAGACCGAGTTGATATAATGGGCCAAAAAGTTTAATCTTAGAAAAGAATTAATCGAAAACCGCTTAATTAGGATATTATTTTATCAACTTATGAAAATATAAATGAATCTAAATTCAACGTCATACGACGGTAATTTTAACAAAATCTTAATTATCCATTTTCCTTCAAAATCATTACAGTAAAAGAAGCAAAAAAGAACTAGACCAATAAATGATAGACTATGTCTTTAAACAAACTTTCAACTCATAAATTCCTGTTACTTTTTAGTACTATGATAGACTTTAGGCAAAAAATATAGGGATAAGTAAATTAATGATTTTTAAAAAAAAAATAAATGAATAAAAGTTGGTTTTTGATAAAAAATTGGTTTATCTTATTCATAATCACCAAAAAACTGTTAAAATTTATAATCTGTATCAACTACCTTAATTTGATGGATTCTAAGAGTATTGGATGACTTGATGTAAATGCCGAAAATATTAGATAACAATTCATGGGTTTTAATGTCTTTTAGTTTATCCAGCATATCAAATCACTTTGGAATCACTTTTTATATATGAAATATATAAATTCTCTGTTAACATATCCTGCTGAATTCACCAAAATTGTCATATTTATTCCACCAACAATTTATTTTAATACATTTTTTAAAAAGAAATATATTTTAAGTGTAACTTAAAATATACAAAACACGAATAGTTATTTTTAGTTATCAAAATTTTTCCAATAAATTTAAAAGATATTTTAATACAAACTATATATATTGCGAAAACTAAAAAAAATCTATAAAATATTTTAATTATAAAGAAATCTAAAAAATAAATAAATATTAAATAATAAATAAACTATTATTAACATTTTCAATCCAAAAAAAATAGCTAAAATTTTAATAAAATAATCAAATACAGATAAGGACAAAAAATATCTGATTATATAAATTTAAACTAATTTAATTAAATAAATTTTAAAGAAAAAAGATAAATTAAAAAATAAAAGACGTGCATCCAAATGTATGATATAGATTTAATTTATTAAGAAAATTGAGAATAAAGATGTAATCAAAAAACAAATATTAAAACTGATAAAAATTAATTTAAATTGATTATAAATTATGTATTTTTTATTATTAAATTCGAATCAAAACACTATTTTTAAGTTATTAATTTTTACTAAATAAATTTTTAATCAACACAAAATAAAATTTACTTATTAGCTTTAACTATTTAAAATATAACTTTTTTATGCAAATATTTTTTTTTTTATTTATGAAAAATCCAAAAAAAAATATTTATTAGATTATTTTTTTATAATAATATTTTATATTAATATTTCTTTATGCTTTTCATAAAAAAATTGTATTAATTGTGTTAATTTTAATTTTACAAAAGTAAAATTATAAATGTTTAATTTATACTTGTTGTTTTTATATTATAATGTTTCACAATATTACACATTTGGAGCTTTATGTACAAATTAATTTTTCGTAAACTACATACTTTCAATAATGTCAAAAAAAAATTTATTTATTTTCTAAAAATTTTAATTGATTTAAAAGTTTTTTTTTATGATGCATATTAAAAGCCATAATAAACTAAATATAAATTAATAAAAAACTTGATCTTAGAATTACATATTTATCAACTAAAGATACAGTATAAAAATAAATACAATATAATTTCTAATATAAAAAATGGTAAAGAATATAGTGACAAGTTTAATCATTTTTTGGGTAAACAACTCGTTCATTCCTGATTTAAATAGCTTATTAGTTCGAGTTGGTTGGTCATACATAGCGAGTAAGACAGATTGACGGCATGTTCTTAAAACAAATCTTAATGTTCCATTGCTTAAGATAGATGGACAACAATTACTCAATTTCTAAATTCTTTTCTGAGTTTCACCATTGTCGTAATAATTTTAATGAATTTATATGAATTTTTTTTATATATGTAATTTAAAATTATCCTATATATATAAATATTTAAGATGTTATTTTCAGATTATTAAAAATGTGATTAACTGAAAATTTCTAACCAAAAAAATACGAATATATTATATTAAAATAATTACTTTTTTATTAATTTGATTAAAATAGTTATTAATTTTATTAATTTTACTTTGGCTTTGAATTTTATTTTAAATTTCAATTTTGAATTTTTAAATTTAATCAATTTTTCAAATGTAAAATTTTAATTAAATTAAAAAAAAAATTAATAATTTATTTTTTTTATTTATTTATTAAAATTTTCAAACTATTTGTTGCTTGACTTATTTTAATTTTTTACTGATTTTGGTAAGTTAAAAACTAATTTAGTTATTTATATGTAAATAGTAATTTTCTAGCTTATAGTTATAATAAATTTTATACAGTTTTTAAAATTTAAATTACTAGAGTTTAAGTGTTTTCAATAGTTTTTTTATACTGAGAAAATCAATAATTATTTGTAATAATGGAGAATAAAATATACGATTTGCAAAAATGCACTGGATGGGATACATAAATACTATTCATCAATAAAGTGATGACTTTATTTTTAACAAAATTTAATAAACAAATTTTTAATCTATTAATAAATATTTATTATTTAAATGTCTAAATTTATAAAATAAATTTATTTTATTAAATAATTTATTAATTAAAAATTTTTTATTTTTATCCAAACAAGAAAATTAAGTAAGTTCAATAAAAATTAAACAAAAACTAAAATATTTTAAAAAAACGTTATTCTAAAAAACAAAGCAAAAAAAAGAAAAATAATAATAAAAAAATAAAAATCTAATAAATTTAAAAAAATAAATATAAATTTAAGAAAAGTGCAAAAAAAGACACATTTACAAAAAAAATGGGTTTTTTGCATTGATAATAGGATAAAAAAAATGCCCTGGGCTTTTTGCCATTTAATTCTTGTTTGTTTTTGCTTTATTTCATTTGCATTATTTTGCATCTAGTGATTTAAATTTTTTTTTAGAAAATTGCAAATTGTTGAAAAAAGCTAAATTGATGACTGACTTAAGTAGTGAAAATGACTTAGCTTAATAATGATGACAATAATCTTCATTCTCATCATTTTTTATTCAGTTTGTGGCTTTAAAATTAACGAAATGATAACTACAAATATTTTTTTTATTTAACTAAAGTGTTCACAGTAATTTTTTTAAAAAAAAAATTAAATTTATTTATATAATTTTTTTAAAATTTAGTCTTGTTTAAACTTTAAATCCAAATTTTTAAAATTTTATTTATTATATAAAATATTGCTTTGTGATTTCTTAAATTATGTTTTTAAAACATTTGTTTATATAAATATTTATTTATTTTTTTGTTTTTTAAATAATAAAAAATTTAAATTATTTTTACTAAAACATATAATTTAACTTTAGATAAATTGATTAGCATTCTAACAAAAAAAAAAAAATATTTATTAAAAAAAAATTATAATTTTATCTATTTTAAAACATTTTCTTATTTTAAATGAAATTATTTTAATTTTTTTTGAGTTATTTATATTTTAATTTACTAAAATTTTATAATTTACTTTTTTTTAATTTCTAATAAATTGATTTTAATATAGTAAAAACTGATTCATAAATATTTAATTTTATAAAAATGTAAAATTTTTTTTTGTTTTTATTTTCACTAAAATTACATCGCATTCGCATGAATTTACATACATAGATTCACTATTTTAAAACGATAAAAATTTTTTGTTTTTAAAATGATTATTTAAAAGTTACGCTTTTCAAAAAAAGTAAAGTTCAAGTTTAAGCAAAATTGTTTTTTTCATTCACACAATAGTGATGAAAGACTAAAAAACCTAAAAAAAAATTAAATTTAAAAACTTTTTTTTGTCAATATTAAAAAGATAGCAATTTCCTTATAAAATAAAGAAACTAAAAGTTTATAATAAATAAATGTGTTTGAATGCCGGTAAATGGATCAAATGTCGAAACTTAGCGCATGTATTTTTATTTAAATATATGGACTGTACTTGCGCATAATCTTGCATTTTGGAAATTTACCACATTAAAATAATTGATTTAATAAATATTTTGTTTAACTCAATTTTGATTTGTTACAAATCTTTAAAAAGTAATATTATTTTTAAAAAAATATTAGTTTTTGTTTTCTTATTTCTTAACCTAAACATAAACATAGCCACCAACGAGGTCAGTTAAAACTAGTTAATTTAAAAACCTGAAAAAAATAATTTATTAAAAATTAAACATATAAGTTTTGTATTTCAGATTTTTTAATACTTGTTAATTTTTTAAATTTGTTGAATATGTTTAATAAAGTTTTTAGTAATACAAGGGTGATCAAAAATGTAAGAATATGAAAAAAGTTGAAATTATATTTTTTATAGTAAGCTTTTGCTTGTGTAAATATTTTAAGCAATATTCCACTTATTATAAAGAATATCACATCTTTAAATTTGTAATTGTTCATGATCATCTGTTTATGGAAACACATGGTTTGTAGCAAGTTTGCATTAAAAGTCTGTTTTTAGTTTGCGCAGTCGAATACGCTTTTCCTTTAGTTAAAAACGGAAGCCAACTACGTCAAGTTGGCGCCGATGCACTAAAAAGTTAGTAGTCACTTGCAGCCTAGTCGCAATCTAAAGCCAAAGCAATGGATTTTTTTGCCAAGTCTGAAGGCGTTGTCCTCATCCATCCTTGTTTCAGTCAGATATTTGCTTATAAACGTATAATCTTGATGTTGTTTCTACAAATTCATGCTCAGAAACAATACTGATTCAAGTTTACAGTAGTCTTTAATAACTTATATTTTTCTTAAAATCTTAAATAGCAAAGTTTAAAACTTTTTAAAGTATCTTATTTAACTAAATTCTACAAAATTAATTAAAAATAAACTAAATTAATAATATTAACCAAAAGTTTGTGAATTTAATTTTGTGTTTTGTTAAAAATCAGTAATCAACTTGTGTTAAATAAAATTTTTGATCAAATAAAAATCACCTATTTATTCAACGGTTACTTCATTTATTTTATATCTTTATTGCTTTATATATATTTATTTTTTTATTCAATTTTACTCTTAGTTGATGTTTACTAACGAATTTTATTAAAAATAAAGTTTATATATATATATTTTTAATTTTATTTTTTACTACGGTTTTAAATAGTTTATTTTAAATTTTTTGTGTTTTTTAATAAAAATTTATTTTATTCTTTTTACTTTTTAAATAGTTAAATTTTAAAAATTAAATTTTGTTTTTTTTTTTTTTTGAAAATTTAAAGATTTTTTAAAAAAAAATTTTTTTTTTTAATAAAAATATAATTTACATTATTTTTACTATAATTTTTTTTTCAAAAAGTTACATTTTTTTTTTAAATTTTTGTCAAATTAATATAAAAAAATAAAAAAAAACAAATAATAACATTAATTAATGTATAACTTTTTTTTTATTGAAATTAGTTATAAAATTATAACTAAAATCTTTTCAAAATAAAAATTCAAAAAGTTTTTTATATTTTTTTTTTATTTTTTTAAATCATTTAATTATCAGAGTAATAAATAACATTTTATAATTTATTTTTTTTTTTACGAACATTAGGTAAATTTTTATTGAAATGTTTAGCAATTATAATTAAAAAATTTTTAATAAATTTTTATAATTTTTTTTATTTATTTTTAGTAAATTTAATATTTTCAAATTATGTATTTTATTTATTTTCTATTAAAAAAAATATATATACATATTTAACTTTATTTGACCATTTTACTTTTTATTTATTTTACGTCACGTTATAATTTAAAGCTGATTCAAGTTATCTTTTGTTGATATTTTATTGTTGAAATTTTTTGAAAAAAAAAATTGTTAAATAAACAGTGAAAAAGATACATAAATATAAACTCAAATATAAAATAAAAATTTTTAAATGTCAACATTTACTAAAATAAAAATTGTGATTTTTAAAAATTTTAGTTATTTAAAATTTTTTTTAATTATTTTGATAATAAACCAATCAATCCTTAATTTTATATTTAAATTGTAATTATTTTGAAGAAAACTATTTTTATTTTTTATTTTATATTTAATTTTTAATTATTATTTTTAAAATAACTTACTCTAAGTTTTTCAATTTTTATATATTTTTTTTAATTGATTTAAAAAATTAATTTAAATGATTTATTTAATAAATATAAAACAAATTTTTTTTTTTTAATTTAGTTTATAATTATTAAATATTTTAACAATTAATCTAAAAAAATATATTAGCAAAAGTATGTAATTTACATTTTTAAATTATAATAACTCATCTCTAGGTAAGTTTATAAATTTAAAAAAAAAAACTTATCTTTATTTATTTTAGTAAATAAACTAGATAAAGAAATAAATAAAAATTTGTTAATTGGCCAAATGTATTGTTCAAAAATATTGATGTTTAATTTATTTCAAACGGGTCAAATTACTATTTTTGTTTTATTTATTTCATCTTTTTGTCAGGCCCAAATTTCATCATTTGATTGTGATTTTAGTTTAGTTTCAACTTGCAAATGGCAAGTTGATAAAACAATAAAAAAAAATGGTGAGTTTTAATTTAATTTTAATTTTTGCATTATGTGCAAATTTAATTTTTATATTAAATATATATATTTTTAAATAAATTAATTTTTAATTAACTATTAATTTTAATAAATTTTTTTACTAATTATTTATTTTTTATTTTATTGCTTGAATATTATTCTTTTATTTTATCAATAAAAACATTATTTAATTATTAATAAATAAACTGATCTAACATTTGTTTTGACAATATTGTTTATATAAATATAATTAAATTAAATTAAATTTTTTTTTAATCAATTTTACATAAAATAATATGAACAATATAAATTATTTTTGTAAACAAATTTTCTTAATTTTTTATTTTTTTTGTTTTTATTTTATATTCATTTTTGTTGCTTTTTATTTATTTTATTAGTAAATCTAGGATATTTTTTGATTTTGTTTTAAATTATTTTTATTTAATTATGAAAATTATTTTAAATAAATCTAATTGTCTACAATCAATATATATTTTTTATAAAAAAAATTTGAAACTGACATTTTAAACCTAATAAATTTTTTAATCCTTTTTGTCACATAGTTTTTTTTTTATTTTATGTTTGATTTTTAATTCATTTAAAGAAATAAACTTTTTTTTTACTGTTTTTAATTATATATTTTATTTATATAATATAGAATAAATTTTTAAAATATTTTATATAATTTTTATTTTTTTTTAGACGAAGGACTTATTCTAAATGCATCTTATTGGTCTAAAAATCAAGGAAAGGCTTTACTTCGTAGTAATTCGATTAATCCATCATTAATTTCTACTAGCAATACTTGTAGCTTAGAACTTATTTTAAACTCCGAAGGATTTCAAGGTGCACAAATTTTATTAATCATAGAAGAAGTTGGACATATTAGTAGAGATATTCACCGAATACAATCTAAAGTTTTTCCTAAGTAAGTTTATTATTTTATTTTATATAATTTAATTTATTTTTATTATTATTAAATTATATACTTTTTTAATTAATATACTTTATTTTATAATTATTTATTTTTTTTGAAAAATTTGAGTTTTACTTATTTAGACATAAAAAAATTAAATATTTAAATTAACATATTTTTAAATATAAATTAAAAAAAAAAAATAAAATAATAAAAAATTAAATTTTGTATACTTATTATGAATATTTTTTAATATTATAAATATATATTATAAATGTGAATAAATAACAGATAAAATATATAATTATATATTAATATTTATTATGTTTTTTATTAAAACTTATTTTTAATATTTAATTTTAAATTATATCTTAACTTTGTTTATCAAAGTTAAAAACTTTTGTTTCAAAAATAGTATTTAGAATTTATTATTTATTGTACTTTTTATATATTATTATTATATTTATTATATCGAGTAAATAATTAAAATAATTTAAGTAAAATAAAGTGATTTATATGTTTTATTTAATTTTATTGATGTTTTTATTTTTGGTTTTATTAACGATTATTAATAAACCTATATTTTTAAATTAAAAATTTAAAGGTGGTCTACACAACGCATTTCACTTGATAAACCTTCAAAACCATTTCATTTAAGTTTAGAAATGACTAAAGAAAGACAAACCAACATTGTAAATGGAATAATAATACTAAAAGCAGTTCGACTTGTATCCTGTGCATCACCAATTGAACCGAATTCTACTCAATGTGATCTTCAATGTGATTATGAAAATTTATGCTTAACAACAGATGCTTTATGTGATCTTGTTTCTGATTGTAGTCAAGCTGAAGATGAAAAACAGAATTGTGGTAAGTTAATTTTTTTTTTTTTTTTGCTTTTTATTAATAAATATAATCATAATATTTTTTTATAATAAAAAATAAATACCAATTTAATTTAAAATCTCTTTAATTTTAATATTTTTAATTATACAAAAATTAAAATACAATCTAATTAACTTTGTCATTGTTGATTTAAATTTTTAGAAAAAAAAGTTTATTTTTATTAAACAATTGTATAATAAAAATATATTTTTGATTTAGTTTTATCTAGAATACATTTTGATATATATTAGTGAATTTCCGTTTGATGAATTTTATTTTCAATATCTATCGGTTATAATATATACTTTATATATTAAGCTTGTAATCAATATTCAACTTAAAAACATGATAAAGCAGCTGTATATTGGTCAAGTGTCAATAATAAAATTTTATTTGATGAAATTTTATGTTAGAGAAATTTTAGATTTTGAATGCATTTAAAATAAGTAATAAATTTAAAATATTGATAATAATATTTTTATTATTGATTAGTTAAACCTAAAATATTTTTAGATTAATTTAATAGTAAATAATATTTATTTTAATCAAACTAAATTAAGAAAAAAAAATTGATTTGGTTAATTTAATATTTGCATACACAAAAACAATTTTATAAGAAAAAGTTTTTTATATAAAAATTTATTTTTTTATTTTTTATTTACTTATTAAAAATGTCAAAATTAATTTAAGCCATTTTTGTTTGATTATTTTTAATAAATAAAAATTTGGAGTTTTTTTCTAATTTTTTTTTTATGACCTCAATAGTAATTTGTAATGTTAATAATAATTTAAAATAGTTAATTGATTACAATTGTTTATTAATTAATTTTAGTAAAAATATTTATTTCAATATTTAAATTTTTTTTTTGTTTTTAGATAAACTTCCGTTGGGTGCTTATGTTTCATTTACTGAATCAAGTTTAGATGATTATGGTTGGTCTAATACTGCATCAAACAAGTGGCTTCTTAAAAATGGTCAAGCTGAAGCAAGTTTTAGAAAACAACATAGTGCTGTTGCCATAATGCATTCACCTTTGTTTCCAGCTTTACCATCTTATTTACGTCAAAAGTCTTCTCCTTTATTTAATAGTTGTAAGGTAAATTATATTTATTATTTTTTATTTTTGTTAAAATTTAAATTTTTTAAAACATTGTTTTTTCAATTTTTTTTATAAATAATCTATAATATTAGTTTTGATAGTTTAAAACACAAGATTTTTTTTTTAAATTATTTTAAATAAAATGTTTATATAAATTGCATGTTTATTTGTTTGAATGATTTGAAAGTTATATTTTGAAAAATGTTTGTATATTTGTTTTAAATTCAAAGAAAAATATTTTTGTTTAAAAATTTTGTTACTTTTTGATTTGATCAATTTACAGTTTCGATTTGCGTACAAGATGTCTTTTGTTCAAGCTGAACTAATAGTAAATGCATTAGAAATGCGTAGTTCTAAACCTCAATTTACTAACAAACATCATTTAACGGAAAAATTGGCTGTCAAACAAACTTTACAATTGTTACGAGTATTTAGTATTATACCACAGACTGAATGGCAATGGGCGCGTTTAGTACTTCCAAATACTCTTAAAAATCCGTTTAGATTAGTCATTTCAGCTCAAGCCGGATTACTACACGACATAGCAACTGATCATTTTGAAACTATACAAATAACCAACCTTTCATTGTCAAAACAATGTTTTCAAATAGGTAAGAAATTTTATTAACAACTTGAATTATTAATCATTAAAAAAAAACTTAAAAAATAATATTTTTAAATTAAAGTTTGCAAATTAAAATATAAGATAAAAAAATTTGTTAATGTTGAAATATACGATTTTCAATAAATAAAAATGACGCAAATTTGCTTATTAAAAAAATAATTAATTTAAAGTGAAAATTGAAAAAGTATATAATTAGTAAAAAAACATAAAGAATTAGTGCATTAGAAAAATGTGCATTGTTTTTTACTAGACATAGAATTTACATTCATAAAATACATATAAGAGTTATGTAAAGAGAAATGTATATAATTTAGATAAAAGAGTTTTGTGCAAAAAAATAAGTCAAATATTAAGATTATAAGTTGCAACAGAGAAGAGCATTGGCTATTATAAATTAGTTTCAAAAGCGAGCAACTAGATAAGACAACTAATGCCAAAACCGAATTATAATTTAGTTGAATATAAAGTGGTAGTCTATAATGTGGTGAATTGTAATTTGGTTTTGTGTTATATGAATTTTCGTGATATGGTGGTCTGTGATTTAGTTCTATGTGCTGCAAATCTTTATGATGTATTCTTTTTTAATATGGTTTTATGTGATGTAGTTTATGTAGCGCGGTTGTGTGATTTAGTCGTTATGTGATGTGATCGCCCTAAGTTGTTTTAGGCTGTGATCGCCAAATAATGTGAGTTTAAGATGATTTTTGATAAAGCGCTACTATGTAATAAGGTATTGTATGATTAGTTTGTGTAATGCTAATTTATCTTGTGATTTATGATATGAGATCTGTTTTGCGATTATTTTGGTTACTCTTTGAACCAGAACTTTATAGTGTAGTGTTATATGCTATGATATTTTGTGGTGGTATCGAAATTTATGAGTCGTAATGTTGTACCACTTACTCTATTCTATAATGAGATTGATGTAATATGATGGTTAATATTATGAGTATTTTTGATGTAGATTTGTATGTAAAATAGTTACTTAAGTTAAGATATGATATTTGAGCATAAAACCTTGATCAAACTAATTTTGATTTTTGAGTTTCTAAGTATGATTGTTTGGTACTAATTTATTAGAAGTTTTTTTTTAAATTTTGCTTAACATTTGATAAGTTTGTATATTGCTAGATAATTAACTTTAAAATTGATTGCTGAATAATTTAAGTTAGATTATTTTCTTGAAAAAACTGAGTATTTATTTGATAATGTTAAATAGCACATTTAAAATGCTGTTTTCTAAGCTGGGGACGGTAGCGCGTTCTTGTAACACTGCGTTTGGTGAGCGCATTATCAGGATTCACTTATTGCCTGGTCAAACTTGGTCAACGGCTCGTCTATGTTGATGGGTTGTCCCAGCTAAGCGTGCCGAGCAACATTCTTTGTCCGGGGTAGCTTGGACAGAGGAGGTTTGTTAAAGAAAGTCGCAACGGCCCAGGTCGGAAACGGAGCAGGCAAAAGGTTTCGCGGTGAGCAGTAGCGGGATCGCGACCCGGAATAGGCTGTCTTGTCAAGCAGTGTGATTAAGTGAAGACTGGTTTTTTTTTTAAACTTTTTTCATCATTTTTGTTAACTTCATTTTTTTATTATAATTTAATTAATTTTTTATCATACATCTTAACTTTTTGGTTTTTTAATTGCTATATTTCAATATTATTTAATACTATTTTAAATTTATTATAAAATTATAAATTTATTTTACAATCAAATAAAATCATGTTTTTATCAAAATGTGCTATCTTTTTTGTATTATGGCTTTAAGTACATAAATTGTTAGTTTAGTCCATGTACTACAAATAATTTATCTACTTTATCTTTTTTTTTTGCTTTTTCGCATATTTTTTTTCTCAAAAAATGGACAATTTCAGTTAAATTTATAATACTCCATTTATTCTATCTGTTTCTCACACAGACAGCCTGAGCAATAAGACTTTAAATTGCAGCACTTGTTTTTCTGCATCATCGTGATTAATGTTAATATTTTTTAAATTGCTTTTACATAATTATTTACTAATTTATTTTTAACTTATATTAATTTAATTTTTTTTTAAATTATCACTAATACTTTTTTATTTAATAAAACAATTTTCTTTATTTAATTTTTTTCTTTATAGTTTAACTTCAATTATTATAATCATTAAATAATAATTATTTATTTATAATTTTTAAATAATATTTTTATACAAATAAATATTATTTAATATAAAATTTATCAATAATTTTATCAATTAAATACTAGTTTCTATTAACAACACCATTATTTAAACAAATTTTTATTATTTGACAATATTATTATTTAGAAAAATTATTAAATTAATATTAAAAGTCAATTTAGTTTGTTTTAAATTTACTTTTAAATCAAAAATATTTCATTTCTCTTTGAATACATTTTTACAAATTATAGAATTCTATTAAAAATTTTTTTTTTATATTTTAGATGTATCTGAACTTGATTCCGGAAATGGAGCTCAAGAGACAGTCGCATTGTATCTGCCTCGAAACACCCAATTGCGTAGTAAGTAAAATTACTTTGCTATGTTTACAAATCCAAATAAACCAAGGGCAAACATTGCAAAGTGATCAGCAATTAGTCTTGTAAACACTTTTTCATTTGTTCGCTTACTATTTTATTTTCTGTCTTAGTTTGTTTTACTTTTTTTTTTTTTTTTAAATTTTTATTTTAATTTTTTTTTTTTTTTGAATTTTTATTTTAATTTTTTTTTTTTTAAATTTTTATTTTAATTTTTTTTTTTTTTTAATTTTTATTTTAATTTTTTTTTTTTTTGAATTTTTTTTTGAATTTTTTTTTTTTTAAATTTTTATTTATTGTTTATAATTTATTTGATACTTCCTATTATATTCATTTTTTTAATGTTTATTCATTTTTATTTACTCATTTTCGTATTTTATTACAGAATATAAATTCAATAGTTGTGGTGCTTACGGAAAAAGACCACCTGAACCATCACAATGTAAAAAGCAAACACAAGTTCAATATTTACCTAGTGGAATTCAAATATGGAAAGCACCCAGAACTGGACATTATACGTACGTTTACAGTTTAACTTTTAAACAATATTATTATCATATTTTTAATTTTTATGATTATAAACATTTTGTTTTTTGAAAATAAACAAAAGAAAATTTGTTTATTTTAAGTTTAACTTTTATAAATTATTAAATTAAAATAAAACATTTCTTTTTAACAATAGATATTTAAGATAAAATTAAATATAAATTAAATATTTTTTTTGTGCAATTTTTTTTAATTTAATTTTGAGTAAAAATAAATATATTATATATAATTGATAATTAATATATATATATATATTTTAAATTTTTTAACTATGACTATTTAAATGAAATCTTTTTTTTTTGCTTTCTGTTTATTCTTAATTTTGTTGAATATATTATATTATTGTATTATTTTTTAAATTATTGTGTCGATTTTGATTTTAAATGTTTTAAAATTATCTAAAAAATTGAAAAAATGTAAATTATTATTAAAATAAAAATTAATTTAGTTTTTATTTTAACTTTTATTTATAAGAAATGATAATTATTATGCATTTACTTATTTTTTTTTTATGAAAATTAATAAAATACATTAAATTTTTTTTTTTTATATTTGACATATTTATATTTATTTTTTTTCTTTATTTTATATATTATTTTTTTTATTGTTGTAAATTACTAATAAACTTGGCATATTATCGTTGTATTCACACTTACACTATTAAAACAACTGATTTGTAGTTTATTTGCAAGTGGAGCTTCTGGTGGTCATGGAACAGCTTCTCAAGCGTGGGGAGGAAGCGGCTCTTTAGTTCGAGCAGTAGTACACTTAAAAAAGGATGAACAACTAAGAATTTTGATTGGCCAAAAAGGTGACGATGCTTGTTTTAAAACAAATAAGGTAAGTTATTAAATTTTTTTAAATTATTTTGTAAATGATAATTTTGTTATACATTTTTATATAAAATAATATTTTATAAAGCAAACAAAATTTTTTTAATTATTTATTATATGAATTTTTTTACATTATCGTTTGTATTAGGCTCGTTTCATAATTGACAGTTTTGTGTAATGCTACTAAAAAAAACAATTAAAATTAACTATATTTTATTATTTAATTTTTAATTTATTAAAATATAAGAATTTTTTTTTTTTAATTAATCTTAATATTAAATAAAAGTAATAATCTAATTTGTTTTTTCATTAATTTATTTTTATTAAAATAATAAAATCAAAATTATTTTTTTGTATATTTAGTTTTGGTTTAAGTATATAAATTATACTAATTGTTATATAAATTATTTATTATTTATTTACAGATTAAAATAGTTATTTTAAACTTGTCTAATTTTATTTTTACTTTTATTCTTAAAACTTTTTTGTATGATTTAAATCGAAAACAATATGTTTTGCACATTTTATGCTGATATTAACAGCATTCTGAATGTGAACGAAAGCATTGGAGCAAATCAGGTCAGGTACATTTAGGAGGAGGTGGTGGTGGAGGTACTTTTGTATACAAAATTGACAAACATCAAAAGCCTATTCTTTTACTAGTAGCTAGTGGTGCAGGTGGAGGAGGTTCAGCAATGCAAAAACATTTTGCAATTGGTGATTCAGGTGCAAGTTTTCCACAACAATTATTAAAGGAAAATGTAGACACATTTTTAAATTTATCTTACGATTTCTATTCTTCATTTATTAATCGTAAACCAATGCTCAGTTTAATGTATAATTCTACCAATCAAAATATGTCTATAAACAATTTATTAGTTAGTAATGGAAAAAAATTTGAAATGCCAGCATATGGAGGTGGATGGAATTCAATACAAGGCAGACCTAGAAATGAAATGGATTCACCATCATTTATAGACATTTTAACTAAATTTGATTTATTAAATAAGAATAATTATTCTAAAAATTGGACAAATATTAATAAAACATATGCAAATTTTTCTATATATAATGATATTAATACAGTTAAATTATTTAATTTTTCTGGAAAATCTTGCAATAAGTATCATGAAAGTGTAACTGTTTATGGAGGATTTGGTGGGGGAGGAGGTTCTTGTGAATTTGGTGGCGGTGGTGGTGGTTGGATAGGTGGTTATGGAAAATCAAATTATGGTGGTACTGGTGGAATTTCGTATTATAATTCTGATCACGTTTATTTTGCTGCTCATTCTAGTCAGATTGAGTATGATGTGTTTTGGCCAAACAAAAGGACTACTGAAATTAGTCAATATTTTAACTCTAATGACCCGACAAATTTTAATAATCATAATTTAACTAATAAATTAAATCAGATAAAGACATTATCTAATCAAAAATTATCAGCAATATCAAATCTTAACACCAGTTATATGACAAATCTGTTTAATTCAAAGTTTATTAAATCAGAATTTGATGATAATTTTAATGGATACTTAGTCATTTTTGAACAAATTGATAATTGTTGTTCTGATTACACTTCTTGTGTTGTGCTTAATTCAGATCCATTAGATAATTTACAATTAATGTGTATTTGTTCAGAATCAGAATTTTCTTCAGATTCTTGTCCTAAAATATGTAAGTTTATTTTTTTTTTTACTCTATTTTTTTTCTTAGAATAATAAATAATTTGATTTTTTTTTTTTTAACTTACCAATATTAATAAAATAAAAATAATTATTTATTTTTAATAAAATAATTAATTTTATTCAATTTTTGAAAAGCAGCTATTTTGCCAATAATTTTAGTTATTGTTATTGTATTACTTTGTATTTGCTTATTAATTTTGTATCATTTTTGTAAGTATATTTTAAGTTAATAATTTTATTTATATTTAAATTTTATTACAATTAAATATAATTTTAATTTATTTTTATTCTATTCAAAGATGGTTTAGGACCTTTGTTTGGATTAAATGATCGCATACACGCTCGTAGATTTAGCAGTAAATCACATAGAACTGGCTGTTCAAGAGATTTTAGTACATCTAATTTAATTACAAATTCTAATTCTACAGAAATGCAATTGAGTAGACTACGCAATACGGCTTTTACTAGTAAATATAATCCAAATTATGATTTTTCCGGTTTTGAAATTTCCACATTAAAATCAGCGATAAAACAATTAGATCAAATAGATAGAGAAACTGTTACTTTGATTAGAGCTCTTGGTCAAGGTAGGAATTAAAAATTTAAGAAATTTAATTTTTAAATAAATGTTTATTTTATTTAAAAAGTATCAAAAATATGATTTAATTTTAAATATAAAATTTTATAGATATCAAAAATGTAATAAATTTTATGTATAGTAAATATTATTTGGAAAACTTAGCTATAAAATAAAAGCTTAAATTTGTTGACGTTCTTAATATGATTGTATATTATCAGAATAAAAGTTTTGGACAAATTAGAAAAAGTATTAAAAAAAGTTTTAAACAATTAGCCAGCTAGGTAATTAAAATTTAAATAATACAACGTTAATTTCTGCTTTTAATTGTAGAGTTAACTTAAAATAATTGTTTTTATTTTAAAAGTTTAGGTTATCATAGTTTAGGTTTATACTATAAATAAACAATTAAAATTTTTTTTTAGTTATCATAAACATATGCAAGTTATTTATGACTTGAGAATTAAATACAAATGACTTAAATAAAAAAGACATCAATTCTAGTCTTAGTTATTGATTACCGAATTTTACCAAATATCTTTACAGAAGTCTAGTAAACTTTGATTAAATTATCTTTTATATTAATTATAACTAAATACAAAACTTTATATACGATTTCTATTAATGTTATGTTTTTTTATTATTTAGTGTTTTTAAATATTTTTTTATTTAAAATATTATTATGTGAATACTTATATTTAAAATTAAATACTTTAATTAAAAAAACTATGCAATAAAAAATAAAATTTATTAATAAATTAATTAAATTATCATATCAAAAAAAGTAAAAAAAGAATTTTTTTTTTTAAATTTATCAAAAAATAAAACAATCAAAAAGTTTGTCTATTTGAAAAAATTTATCAGTTTTATAAATAATTTAAATTTTAAATTTAACCAATAAATAATTTATATTGAATAACTAAATGCTTAAGTTTATCTCACTATTCTAAAGTCAATTTTTATAAATATTTATATTATAATATCTTTTTCACATATAATTTATTTATCAAAAAATTAAATATTTCTTGAAATTTTTAATTTTAAATTAAAAAAATAATTGACTTTAGATAATTAAAGTTTTAATTAGGTTATTTTTGTAAAATTAAAATTTGGTTTAGAGTAAAAAAAAAATTTAAATTTATCAATTTTATCATACTATTAGTTTAAAGTCTTAAAAAATATTTTTTTTTTTGATAATTTTTTTATTTTTTTATATATTGCAGTTTCAAATTTAATACTAATCCTTTTATTATTTTTTTATTATAAATGTTATTTAATATTCTTTAATTTTTTTTATTTAAAATGAATTCCAGCTTTAAATTATTCTATAAAATACGTATTTATGTAATTAAAAAAAAATTATTTGTAATATTTTAATTATAGAAATATATAATTTTTTAAAATTTTGAATTATTATTATTTATTATAATTAATTTTTTATTAATTAGAAGCATTAAAACTTGTATAATTTTTTATTATTATATTTTTTATTTCATAGATGGCAAAAGTGATTTTAAAATTAATTTTTTTTGCAAAAACTTTTTAATAAAACTATATATATATTAATTATATTTTTGAAATTTAATACTAAATTAAAAAAATAAAAAAAAAAAATTTAGTTTTGTAAACATGTTAAAATAATTTTAAGTTTTATGTGAATTTATAAAATATAAAAACAATAGTAATGATTTTTTGAAGATATTGTACTTAATAAAATTATGCAACAAATAAAAAAATTAATTCAAATCAAAACTAAAACTAAAATGTTAATTTAGAGAATTATCTAAAAGAGTTTTCTTTGTTTTATTTTAACCTACGTTTAAACTTTTTGTAAGAATAAATTAAACATTCTTATATTATCATACGTTTATACAAGTTATAACCAACAAAATTCGATAATTTATCAGTGACTAAGTTTTTTCTAAATTCCTTATCTTTAAATCTAACAAAAACTATTTTAAATTTATTTTTCACTACTATATATATTAAATTCATAAATTTTTCATCAAATTATTTATAAAAATGCAATGCAATATATAAATAAATTTAATTAAAAATTTTAAATATATTATTTTTTTTTTTTTCTAAAAACTTGCAATTAAATATTTTAAAAGAATTATTTTAAGAATACTTATAATTTTTTTTTTTAATATATTATTTTATATATATTATAAATATACAAAAATTTTTATCAAAAAATTATTTTTTTATATATAGTTTTTAAATTATAAAAACAATTTTTAAATTTAAAAACAAAATTTTTAAAAAATTATTTATTGTAATGCTGTACACATTATTAAATAAATGGTTTGCAAACTATAAAGAAAAAAATTTTACATTTTATAAAAAAATATACTGATTTATCCAAAATTAAATTATTCCAAAATCATATTGACTTTAAATTTAAGTGTTATAGTTGATAATCAATGTAAAAAAAACCTATTTAATTAATATTTCAATTAGATGTATAATAAAATAAGTATTTTATTTTATCCTCCTTCCTCTTCTCATTATTCAGGTATATTTATATATTGCTATCCTAAAGGATGCATACGTATATATTTAATATTTATTGTTAATCAAATAATATAAATTTAAGATATTAAATAAGATTTAATATCATTAATTAGTTTTAAATGATCAAAATTGATTTATGTAATCACTGTTATAATATACTAAACTATTATCTTTGTTGAGTTTTTTTATACGGATGTTTGCAGAATATTCAAAATTAGCAAATATTCAAAAGTATTTATATTTTAAAATAAATATAAACAATTATATATAGTTTAAAATATATTGTAGAATTTATTAAAAATTTAATATTACAAAAATAAATTTTATATAAATTTAATTTATTCTAGGTGCATTTGGAGAAGTATATCATGGACAAATGAAAGTGAACAATTGTAATAATATTATATCACTCATGCCAGTAGCCGTAAAAACATTACCTGAATTTCCGGCTTATGAAAAAGCAGAACTAGATTTTATTATGGAAGCTTTAATAATGGATAAGTTTAAGCACCGCAATGTGGTTAAATTAATAGGAGTTTGCTTTGACAAGATGCCTAGATTTATTATACTAGAACTGTAAATATTGTTTTTTGTTAAAAAAAACTTTTAATTAATATTTATTTTTTTTAATTTTATTTATATTTTATAATATATTTTATTTATACCATTCTTAGTTTAATTGGAGGTGATTTAAAATCTTTTTTGCAAAATAATCGAAATACGCCTGAAAAAACTACAACTCTTAATATGGGTGACTTGTTAGTTTTTGCTTTAGACATTGTAAAAGGATGTGAATATTTATCTGATAATCACTTTATTCATCGCGATATTGCGGCTCGAAACTGTTTACTTTCTAATAAAATAAAAAAACTTTGCTCAATTTTAAGAAATTTTGATTTTAATTTAGAAGATCAAATTAATTCGGATTTTGAAGATGGTTTCAATAATTCAGGTAACAATCTGTATTTTATTTTATAATATTTTATCCTAAAAATAATTATTTTAAAGAGTTATACCAATAATAACTAACTAATTTAATAATTTATTCGTTTAGTTTTTGTTATTAAAATAATATTATATAGCTTTGTTTTTTTTTAAGTTTTTGTATTTTTTATTTTGATTCTTGTTCTATATTGTTATTTCATACTTTTTTTGAGTGTAATTTTTTAATTTTTCACAATATACATTTTACTATATTTATAATTTAATAATACTATTAAGAAATTTAAATTGTATTTAAATAATGTTTTTTTTTATTACTATAAAAAGAATAATGCCTTAATATTTAGGGTCTTTACTTATTATCTATTATTTTGCGTTTTTACACTTTATCCTATATTTTTTCATTTATTGTTTTTTTCTAATAATACATAATTTTTTTAAATTTACATATCTATTAAAATAATAATTTTAAATATAATTTAAATTTTATTTTAAATAGTTATTTTGTTAATTTAATTTTTATTCTCATCTAACTTATTTAAATGATTATTAATATAAATGAGAATTTATTTATTATTATAAATTAAAAATAATGCATATATAAAAATGTATAAATTTTTTTTTATTTTTATTTCTTATTTTAATATAAAATTTGTTTTTAATATATTTTAAAGCTATATTTTTAAATATCGATTTAAAATTTAAATTTTTTAGCAAATTTTGATAAATTTAAATTTTACATTTGCACAATATAAGAGTTAAAAATAAAAATAAAAGTTTTATTTCAGAAAAAATTAAACTATTGAGTAAAAAAATTTTAATTAATTGTTTTTTGTATTATTATTGAATATTGTTTAATTATTTATTAAATCTGTTCAATTATTATTTTTTTTTTTTAAATACTATATTTTTAAATAATATCATTAAAAAAGTTTATTAAAATGTTATTACTATAACGTACAGGCATTATAGCAAAAATCGCTGATTTTGGAATGGCTAGAGATATTTACAGATGTGATTATTATAAAAAAGATGGCGCCGCAATGTTACCAGTAAAGTGGATGCCTCCAGAATCATTTCTTGATGGGGTATTCACTAATAAAACAGATGTTTGGAGTTTTGGAATTTTACTTTGGGAAATATTTAGTATTGGACTTTTACCGTATCCAGGCAAAGGTATGTAACTTATGTATAACTTTTATTCAGAATAATTATCTCATAAAATTCAAATGCACAAGATTTGAAAATATCTTAAAATTAATTTTAACTTAAATTAAAAGTAATTATTATTTAAAATTGATTAATTATACTATTTTTTCAAAATTAACAAAAATAATTTATTCATTAATTAAATTTTGTTAATTTTTTTAAAATTTAATTTATTAAAAGTTAATTTTATTTTTGAGTAACAATTTTATTTAATTTTTCATAAATTATTTTATTATAAAAATGGATTTTAAAATTTTATTAAATATTCAACAAAAACTAATTTATTTAGTATTAAATTTTAATATTGAAAAAATGTGAGTTTTTTAAATTTTTTTGCTAAATTTATAATTATAGAAAAAATTAATTATAAAAAGCATTTAACAATATTAAATTTTAAAACATTGAAAAATTTATACAACTAAATATTTTATAAAACTAAAAAATATAAACATACATTGTAATTTATTATATATTTTTAAAATGAAAATAATAGGTAACCAAGAGGTGATGGAATATGTGATTTCCGGTGGCAGACCAGAAAAACCAAATGCTTCTTTCCCAGAAGAAATTTGGCTGCTGATGAACCGTTGTCTAAATGCAAATAGTCAAGAGAGACCTAATTTTAATGAAATACGTTCAATAATTTTTAAATGTTTAAATAATCGTGAATTATTAAAACGTAAACTACCTCGATTTACAATAGTTAGTGGGCATAACAAACAATTTAATAGACCTAAACTTGCTAAACAAGAATATTTAGAACATGTAAATGCTGTACCTGATCAAAAATTAGATTTTTCACATAAATCAGTAAACACCAATAGTACAACAGAGCAAACAACACCGGCTACTTGCTCTACAACAACCACAATGGTCTATGATAGTAATAATGTTAATGTTTTTATTGGTTCTAAACAATTAACACCGTGTTTTACTCAAAAAAATAAAAATGATGTTTCTTTAACGAAAATCAACGGTAATAGTTTAAATAGATTATGTGAAATGTTTCGAAATAAATTTGAATTTAATGAATATAATAATGAAAAAAGTAAAAAATTCAATAAACCTAAACAAATAATTAATTCAAATTTTAAAGATAAAAATGATATTTTACTCAAACCAGATCAATTAACAGAAGATGTAAAAAAAAATTTAACTAACCATGCAATAATTTTAAATGAAAACAGTTTAATAGAAACAGATTTTAGTAAAAAATTATTGACAGATTATTGTCAATCACCAGAAGTTTTGCAACCAACTAATTTAAAACCTATTAATTTAAATAATAATTCTACGCAAAATAAAAAGCAATTTAAAACATTAAATAATCAAATAGACAATAGTGATTTTTCAATAAACATAATTCAGCCAACAAAAAATAATGATGAAAATTTAAAACAGCATACTTATGAAAATACGATTATTGAAAATTTATTAAGAAAAAAAAATCCAAAAGTTAAATAATATGCTAAAATAAATATTTAGGATATAAGATTTTTTACATTACTTAGATTATAAATATTAACATTTAAATTTCATGTAAAATTTTACTTTAAGTTTAATATATTAATGATTTTTAATTAATTAATTTTTGATAAAAACAAAATTTAGTATCAAAAATATTTTTTGATTTTTATGTTTGTAAATATGTTATATAAAAAAAAGTTAATATTGTAATTATTAAATTTAATTTTTATAAGAAAAAATATTGTAATTTAACTTTTAAATGCTTCTTTAATGAACAAAATCAAAGTTCGACAATATATAAAAAATATTTTAATTAAGAAAAAAAAATTTTCAAACAAAAATATTAAAATTTTTATATTAATTTTTTTACAAATTTTTAAACTAGAAATTGACAAACAATTATTTTGAAGTATTAAAAGTTAATTGGATGTTTTAAGCTTTAATAATGATAATAAAACAAAAAATAAAAATTTAATTTTTTAAAAAATGAATAAAATAATTTTAGTAGAAACCATAGCAATTTATTGTTTGGTTGTATTAGCATTTGTAATATTTGTTTAAATTATAATTGTACCTAGAGTCATGGCAACTTGTAAGTTATAAAAAAGTCAAAACAAACTAAACTTAAAGATTAAATAAAAGTTTACATGTATTTGCTCTTTATCAAAAAATAAAAAAGTTTATTCTAAAAAACTATTTTTACATTTTTTAAACTTTATATTTCAGTTTTTTATTTATATATTTTTTTTTTTCATTTATTTAAATTTTAATCCATTTTTAGTTTACTTAAAAAATTGAAAGTTTTTTTTATTAAACTATTATTTAAAAAAACACGTGTTTATATAAATATATATATATATATATTTTTAAATATTTACTTTAAAAAACATTTAGATAAATGCAGCAAATATTGATGGTAAATTATAATAAATAAAAACTATTTATATATTCAATATAGTGACAATGTTTAAATAAAAAAATTATTTGTGATAAATATTAGTTAAAATTTATTTTTTTATTGTATCAACATATTTTAATAAACTAATATTGCAGTTATGTTGATGTTTTCATTATATATATAAGTTTTTTTTTTATTATTTAGCCATTTTTTTACTGGTCATTTGAGAATATATTCTAATTTACTATGCATTAATTTAGTTTCCATGTGAATAATTGAAGTTATGTTGATCTAATAAAAAAAATAAAATAGCTAGTTGAATAATTGTGCGAAATGGGATCAACAATCAAAGATGATCTTTATTCAGGATATAATGAATATAATCCTTTATTAGATAGCAAAGTAAGTTTTAATGCTTTTAAAAAAAAAATTATTTTTGATAATTATAATTAATTATAATTATTTTTTAGTTTTAATTTTTTTGTAAAAAATAATTATTTATTGAAAAAAATTATTTAAATCAAATTTTTTTTCAAATTTTAGATTAAATGATATTTTTATTTATTTTAATAAATAAAGTTTTAAAAAAGTAAAATAACTTTAAAACGTGTATTTATTTATGATTTTTAGTATTTTTGATTTAACTTGCGATTTATTAATATTTGTTTTAATAATGGATTTAATATTTATTTTATAAAATAAAAGATGAGAAATTAATTTTTGTACACTAAAATATATTTGATTACAAACGATCTGTAAAAATTATATATTTTTTTTATTATCAATATAGCATTAAGATAGAAAAAAAAAGTAAATTTGAGAGCATAAAGTTAACGATTAAATATAAACTACTGAAATCATTGTTTATAATACAAACAACTAATGTATTAAGTAAAAAATGTAATGTTTGTAAGAATTGATTTAAACATGATTTTATCTTTTATATTCTTAAAAAAAAAAAAATAAAAAATTCAATAAAATTTTAAATGTTTCTGTAAACTAAGTAAAAATTTAAAAAAATTTTTTTTTAAATAAATTTATTAATTTAATATTTGATTTTTAATTAAATTAAAATTATAATAGAGAACATATTTTTTTTTTGATTTTTTGACTAAAATAATTTTTTTCAAATAATTATTATTTTTAGTAGTTTTATAAAATTTAAAATATATTTTGTATAATTTTCCTTATATTTAGCATCTCCAATTTGATCAAGGTTTTCAGCAGGCTGTTTTGCAAAGTTCTCATGGACGAAAAACCGGAAATAGTATAACTGCATCTGATCAACGATCTAGTCGAGCCGGAACTCGACGAATGAGCGCAATTAAGCCACCGTTAACTAGCGGAGCTGACAGGCCTGGAACTGCGGTCCGGCCAGCTGGTTATAGTTCAGCATCTGGTTTTTCACGAGGTTTGATCGCGACTGGATATGACGCTTTACAATTGATGTCTAACACAATGTATCAAAACTCTAGTGTTCAATTAAAATGTAGCCAGTTAATGGTTAAAGTTGAACAGTTATATTTAGATTCAGTACTTGCTGCCCATAGGCAACAGCCAGAACTTGCTTTAGAAAAAGCTAAAGAAGCAACTACTAAAGAAAGAACTTTATTTCGTCATTTGTATCAAGCTCAAAGTGAAAATATTGCTACTCGTAATCTTGAGCTATATCTTGCTGTTCAGCTTAATCTTGCTATTCAATATACAAATAACGGCCAATTTACTGAAGCTTTGGCCGTTTATCAGCAACTAGTTAATAATAAACAAATTAATAATCCAGGTAGATTTAAATGTAATATGGCTTATGTATATTATTGCCAAGCAAAATATCAAAAAGCAATTAAACTTTTGCGCATGACGGTAGATCAATTACCAACTTCTCAATTAGCAGTTAAAGCTAAACTTATGCGAAATATTGGCCTTTGTTTTGTAAAAATGAATCAATTTTCTAACGCAATTAATTCGTTTGAATATAATTTAAGCGAAAAACCGAATTGGTTAGATGCATTCAATCTTTTAGTTTGTTCTTTTGCCATTAAACAACAATCACAAATAAAAAAATATTTTATGAAAATGATTGAATTACGTCAGGTAAGCGCATCATTAGATTTTGGACAAATTGATTCAAACAGGTAAATTTAAGTTTAATTTTATTTTTTTTAATAAAAACTAATTAATTATTTATCATGTATAATTTTTTATATTAAATATAAAACTTTACAAAACAAATTTTTTTCAAATGTAAATGTAATTAAATTATTTATTTAAATATAAAATTATTAAAAATTAAAAAAATTTAAAAATATTAGTTTGTTTTTATTAGAAAATTATTTCTTATTTTAAGTAAAATTTATTATTTTATTTAACTTTAAATAAAAAATTAAAATGGTTTTAAAAGAAAGATTTTTTAAATCAATTAGAGAAAATAAAAAAAAATGTAAAAAATTATTTATTGATTGCTTAATTTAACTATTAATTGGCCGATATTTTAGAAAATAACAAATTTATTGAATTGAATTTTTTTTAATTTTTTTTGAAAAGTTTTTTTTTGTTTTAAATATTTTAAATCTCATATAGTTTACTTTTTCTTTAATTAGTTTTGATGAAGATGACGAAGATGAAGATGAAACAGACGATGAAACAAATAAACTTTATCAATTAAAAAAGGTCATTCGAAATGATGCTTTAACGGTATTAATAAATGAACGTAATAAACAAAGAAATTGGTTAATTTTAACAGGTGCAAAACTAATTGCGCCACATGTAGCCAATAGTTGGAATGAAGGTTTTGACTGGTGTGCCCAAACTATTCGTGATTTGTGGTTTGTAGGCGTATCAGAATTAGATAAAGAAATAAGAAAAAGTAATATAAATATTAATTCAGAATCGAATGCAATGTTTATGTCTACAAGTTGGTTAGTAGATGAGTTAAGTGCTGAGCTTCAATTGGCTTGTGCTGATTTGCACTTACAAGCTCGCCACCTTCAACCAGCCATTGCAATTTTAACCAGTTTTGAACAATTAGCTCAAACAGCATCAACTATTAATTCAACTTCTAAATCTAGTTCAGTGGCTAATGCTTTATCTAGAGCTCGTTGTACAGCTTTAACTAATTTATCTTATGTTCAATTATTGCAAGGTGATCTTTCAGCTGCTGATCATTTTGCTAGTATTGTACTTCAATTAGATCGTACTAGTTCTGGTGCACTAGTAAATAAAGGATGTTGTTTACTGGTTTCAAATAAACCACAACTAGCTAAAGAATATTTTTCTGAAGCTCTTTTATTTGAACCACATTGTATGGAAGCAATATATAATTTAGCTTTAGTACATCGAGCTTTAGCTCAGTTAGAAAATGCACTTGATCTTCTTTTTCGTTTCAACAGTTTAGTTGCGGATCATGAATTGGTTTTATATCAAATTGCCACTGTGTAAGTATTAATTTGGTCTTTTTTTTTAAACTGACTTTTATTTTTTAAAATCAAAAAATTTATTTTGATTCTAAAATTTTATTTTTTTAATTTTTTTTTGCGTCACTTTTTTTTGCAAATTTAAGCTTTTTTTATTCCGCTTGTCTTTCATTATTTGTTTCTTTATAACTGTTTACATTGGATTGAGTGTTCATGGTTGAAAAATTTTTAAGTTTTTTTATAACTTTCATTTTTATCTAATTAATTTTACTTTTTTTTTCATTTGATTTTAACAAAAAAAAAATTATATTTGTATGTATTTTTTCTTTCTAAAAAAATTTTTTTATTTTAAGAAGGTCAGTATTTTTATATAAATTTAAGACTTTTTTTTTTCAATACTTTACATTTTATTTTTGAAATTTTTAATTTTTGATATTTAAAAGTTCAAAAGTAAGTAATCGATTTTTCATATTGACGTTAGCTTTAATTTTCCAATGGACAATTTAGATTTTAACTTGGTCCATGTTTAACTTGGTTTCATCATCTGTTTTTTTACTTTAATTTCTAATTTTTACCTATTTTTTTTTTTATATTTTTTTCACTTCTGATTTCATTATTGTTTTTAGCTTTATTTCCTGCTGTCTTAGTTAAACAAATTCATTCTAGTAGAAACAAGTCAATGAATGATCGTTTAAAATCAAAGTTGAAACAATAGCAATTTTTTTTTTTACTTATCTTTATGCATTTCAAAACAAGTTGCTTAAAAGTTTTTGCATTTTGTTTAAACTTGATTTTTTCATTTTTTTTTTTTATTTGCATTTTTTTTCAAATCGACCAATAAAATACGAATTGGAATAGTTTTTATGAAATGAATGAACGAGAACAATGTCTAGACTGGAATAATCAACTTTTATCCAATGTTCAAAGTGATGTAAATCTTATGCATCGAATGAGTGATCTATGTTTTTCTTTGGGTGATAACCAGCAAGCTTTATTTCTGCTTAATGAAGTGAGTATAAAATGTTTTTACTGAATTAATATTATTATGACATTTAAAAATGGCTTAATAAGAGTATATATATTTATTTACTCAGGAAATATTTGCATTGAAAATTTTTTATTTTTATTTAGTTAATTTGTAAACAATAAAGTACTTAAGATTATTTAATTAAATATATACGTAAATTTGAAAAATTACAATTTTAATTGATCAAATTATTTTTAATACAATTTGAAAAGTTAATTAATTTTAAATAGATTATTTTTTTTAATTTTTTATTAATTTTTATTAAATTAATTATTAGATTTTATTAATAAATAATCAATTTATAAAAAGATAAAATTTATATAATTTAAATATATAGGCATTATTTTGAAAAATTAAATTTGAATATTTTTTTGTTTATTATCTTTTGTTTTCATTTTTTTTTTATTTTTAAAATTAGTTCTTTTTTTTATTTCTTAAAGTATTTACCCTTTTTTATTATTTTCTGATATTTTATTCATCTGTTTCACAAAAAAGTAAAACTGTCATTAGTTTTCTTAATGTTTAATAAAAAACCAACCAATTTTTTTAAACTTATTTTTCTATATTAATTTTTTGACTGAAAAATTTTTTTATAGTGTTTTTTTTATCTTTTTTATCATTCTATTTTTTATATCATTTTGTTTCACATTTTCAATAATTTCCAATTTCTTCACCTGTGTTGGGACAAAGAGTTTTCGTTTGTTTCCTTCATACGTGCCCACTATTGAAAGGTTAGCGGCTTACTATATTGAAGCACATGTTTACGAAAAAGCGATTAAATTTCTAGAACGCGCTGCATTAGTTCAAAGCGGGAAAATCAAGTGGTTACAAATGTTAGGCGCATGTCATAGACGAATAGGCAATCATGGACAAGCTTTAGCTATACATGAATATGCTGCAAGCCGATTCCCAAATAATGAAGATAACTGGCGTCTTTTACATCGACTAGCTTCTGAGCTTGGTTTGCATGACAAGCAAACTATGTTTGAACAACGATTAATTCAGTTGCAAAAAACTCGCCAACAACGTGATCGTCGTGGACAAAGTGCTCTAGGTTCAGCTCGCCAATCAACATTAAATAGACGATCTGGTCGAAGTTCAGGTCGTTTTACTTCTCGAGAAACTTCAGCAGCTTCTTCAACCAATTCAGCTCGTTCTAGCCAGGTCAGATTAGTCGATCAATGGAGTCCAGTTGAAAAAAATTCATTTTCAAAACTACAATCAAATGAAAAACAATCAGACCAAGCTTTTAATTTATACAATAACGAACAACAATCAGAAAAAATGACTAATCGTCTTGAACAACGACCTAAAACTAGCAAAAAAATACGTGAAAATGAATTTCAAAATGAAGATTTAACTTCGTTATTACCTGATTAAAATACGATGGAAAACAAAAATGAATTAATATTTTAAAAATATGATTACTTGATAAAATAATGTTTTTTAAAATATCTTTTTTTTTGTATTATAAGAATATTTTATTTATTTTTTATTTTTTTTTTACATACTTTACATAGTATTTTGCATAATATATCCAATTAACAAATTATAATTTTTACTATTATTTATTTATTAAAATTTTTCATTTAAAATTTTTTTTTGTAAAATATTTTTTTTCTTGTGATTTATTTTTTAATTTAGATTTAATATTGATAATTCAAGTTTTACTTTTGAAATTTAGATTTATCTATGAATTAAAACACTTTTATTTAAAAACATTGATTTACTTATTTTTTAATTGTCAAATTTCTAAACTAATTTACATTTTAATTATTTTAAAAATTCATTTAAATTAAACAAATAGAAAAAGAGCACACAAAAAGTTTATTTAATGCTTGATAAGTTGATAAAAATTACATATAAAATAATATTTAACTGATCAGCATAAGAAAAAACGTGCCATCTATTATCAACATTCAAGATTTTTATTTTTGCTAAAACTTATTTATAAAAAATTAATTTTGACATTTTTGCTTAATATAGTTAATTATTTATTAATTAATTTTTTTTTATTTTTACCTAAATAACTTAAAAAAATATTAAATTAAGTCAATTGCATAGTTGTAGATAAAGAATTACTTAATAATAAACAGCAAAGTTAATTTAACTTCAAATTTAAGGGTGACTACGTGATTAAACAAGCAAGCTGTACATCGTTTAAATTAAAATGTAACAAATTAGCTTTAATGCAGCTAGTATTGGCATTAAAAAAAATTAAAATTAAGAAAAACAAAGGTTATTTGTTTTTTTTTTTTTTTTCTTATATAATTTAAATCTTAAATAGAATAATCAAATAATTTAATTTAATTATAATGTTTATTTTATTTTTAAATTAACTTTGGTATTTGATTTTAATGTTTTTATGATAAAAAATATTTAAAATTTTTTTATAATTTAAATAAAATCATTTAGAATGTAAATTAAAACTAATTTATCTCTTTAAGCTATTTAATAATTTATTTATTTTTTTTATTATTAAATGCTAATTGCATAAGTTGTCACACATTTTGTAATTTTAAAAAATATTATTTTTTTTTTAATTTTTAATTTAATAACAATCAAAATTTACCAATTTAATGTTTTAAATTTTTATTGATTAAATTTTTGTTTAATTAAAATAATTAAAGCTTTAGGTTTAGCTTTTATTTAAAGCTTATTATTTAAATATAAAATAATTCAAAATTTTTTTCCATAAGCTTGACATTTGATAAAAATTTTAATATCTTAATAGTCACATTTATAAAAAAGTTTTACATTATCTATTCAATTTTGATTTGTTTAATATTTGATTTCTATCATTACATTTCAACTTATTATAAATTTTTTTTAAAAAAAAAATTTTTTTAAAAATTTTTTACATTCAATAAAATAATGTTAAAATATATAAATGAAAAATAATTTTGTCAATCTTTTATTTTTTATTATAAATTTTAAATTTTAAATTACATTGGATCTGTTAAATTATTTAATTCCAATGTTAAGCGAAATTTTGAGTTAGTAAATAATAAAGGTAACAAGTTTATGAATTTGCTGACCTATTGCTTTCTATTGTGTATGACCTAAAAAATTAAAATATTTGATCAACGATTAAAATTTATTCTAGTAAAAGTTCTATTTAGTTAAATTTTAGTTTTGTTTGTCATTTAAACATTACAAAGAATTTGTTTCATTTACTTTTTATTTTAGCAATTTTGCTTTTGTTACACATACCTGTGTAATCTAGTTAAATTAATTTTGAATTTAGACAAAAATATTTTTCAAATTTTATTTTTTTTAGTAAATTGTTTAATAGCTTTAATCGGTGCCGTTGCAAGCTGTTTTTTGATTATTAAAATTTGTCTATGAAAAAAAACTTATCTACTTGTGTCTTGTTCCACTGTTAAAATTTTGTTCTGGTTCTGCTTCGATAATCATAGTTTTTGATTTTGTTAAAAAAACTTGGCAGCGACATCTAGAAGAAAACGATTTCTTACTAAATTTCACGCCGACTCTTCACATCCTAAACTATGTTTAAATTGAGTTCGGTTTTTATGCTCAGTATAATCTACATTTTTAACCGGATACACCAGTTCTACATTAGATCAGCTACAAACAACTTGTTTTCAAAATGAAGTTTTGGGATCCTTTTTTTGTTATTCATTTTTAAAAAAAATATTACAGTCAATAAACATTAGTTATTTTTATTTAATGATACAAATAAATATTTGTCTACAAGTGAATTTTTTTTAAACTTTTTTTTTTTTATTTTTATAGTGATAGTGATCTAAATTTAAATTTTATATAATATAAATCAAAAAAAAAAAAAAATTTAAGAAAGTTTTATTATGCTCATCTTTTTAAAAAAAAAAAAAATTTAAATATATATTTTTAATTTTATTACTTTGTTTTATTTGGACTAATTTTAATTTTTATAAATATTATTTTAATATTTAATTCATGTAATAATTTTCATGTGCATTGTAAATGATATTTTTAAATAATATAACTTTGGCAATATTCAAATGATTAATTTAATTGTGATAAACTTATATTTTATATTCACCTTCATTTAGTTTTTTTTTATTAATATTTAATTTAGTCAATAGTTTAATTAGTTATGTAAAAATTATTATAATTTTATCTTTTTATTATTAAACTGGGCATTTTTTTTTTAATTTTTTTATTTACCATTATAAGAGTACAAGTTTCTATAAGTTGAATAATAAAAAAGCGTTTTATCATTTTTAAGTTTGAACAATTTTTTTAACCTTATTTTTATCTAGTTTTTTTTTTTATATATATATATTTTATTTTTTGTAATTTATCTTATTTCAAGTTCTTATTTTTTTTTTTGCATTTTTTTTTTACATATTTTTATTAAGGTTTTTATTATAAACTATTGTTTAATATAAAATTTAATATAAAAAAAACATATTATTAATACTGATTATTATAGTGTTATTTAAAAAAAAAAAAAAATACATAATTTTCTTTAATTTGAATTAAAAGTTTTATAAAATAAAGTTAACAAATTAATATTTTTTTTAAGTTTACTATTTTTTTGATTAAACCCTATTTTTTTTTACAAATTAACTTGTTTTGATTCAATTGAATTATTTTTTTTAATATAATAAAAGTTTTATTTTTAAATAAATATATTTTAATTAAATTTTTTTCTGACATTTTTTTTTTAAAATAATCAATTAAATAAATTACTCATGAAAAATTTTAGTTATGTGAATTTAAATGTTGTATATTTTTTAATTATATTTAATTAATAAAAATAAAAAACTACAGCAAAAATCCAAAAAAAAATTATTTAATTAATATTAAAATATTAAGTGAACAATTAAATACTTTTATTTTAATAAAACTTTAAAAGATTTTAATTTGAAACATAACTAGTCAAGTATTTATTTTTATTATATTTTAATTATTGAAAAAAATTTCAAAATCAAAAAAGATTATAAATTATTAAATTTATTGTGTGCTATTTAAAATTAATTTCTAGTTTAAATAAATTTTTTTTTTAAATTAATTTGTTAATAATTTTTTACAAAATATTTAGGTATGTATTTAAAATTATTTTATATTTATATTAAAAAATAATTTAGATATTAATTATTTTTTTCTATAATAAAAAATATTAATTTTTTACATAATTATTGCGTATTAACTCATTTTATTTTAAGAAAAAAAATTTTAAGAAAAAAAATTTTATTTTTAAATATATTATTTTATAATATCTTATTATTTTGAGTATACAAATATAAATAAATTAAAATTTGATTTATTTTTTAAACTGGTAACATAAAAAACAAAAAAAAAAAATATTTTTTTTAAAATTTTTTTTTTTTTTAATTTAATCATTTTATGTCTATTTAAGTTATTTAAAAACTAAATTTTTAAATTTAATTTTTTTAGAAATTAATTGATTGTTGTGTGAAGCTAGTATTTTTTTAACAAAAAAAAAACAATATAAAAACATAACTTGTATCAATTTTATATAAAATTATATGTTTACATAAACGCTTTAAATAAATACAAATATAAACATTAAAGTGTATTCAAACAACAAAATAAAAGCACTTGAATTTGTTATATTCAATGTATTAATATCACCTAAGTTTTTTTGAATTTATTTACTTATTTAGCATTTTTCATATAATTTGAGTTTTTTTATTTAAATAATATAAATAAAAAATTACATTGATTTATATTAGCAACTATTACTATTTTTATTTATTTTTTAATTTTATTAATTAAAAACAACTTTTCCCTAATGAATAAAATAATTATAAAAAATAGTTTATTAAATTGATTATTTAATAAAGTTAGTTATATTAAAAAAAAAAATTTTAAGAAAAATCTGTAAATTTTTATTAAAAATAAAATTAAAATTTTATTTATTTTAAATTAATTATAGGTTTATAAACTTAAACCTAACCCTAAACCTAACCTAAACCTAAAAAAAGTAATAAAATTGAATTTTTATCCATAATAAAAAAAATTATATTATATTAATTTGTTTTTAATATCTTTTTAAGATTATTTATTGGTTTTAGATGTCAATCATTATGTCCTTTTTAAAAAAATTACTATAACAGATGGTTAAAAAAGTATTTTTACGTATTTGTTATATTTTTTTTATACTTATTTATATTTTTTTAAATTTTGTTTTTTAAATCTTATTTAAGTTATTCAACTTTACTTTCTAAGCAAATTTCTGATTATTTTTTATTTTTTTACTAACCATTTGCATTTCAAGTTTTAAGTGCTATTTAAAAAAAAAACATCGTCTTTACTAATCTTCAAATAAAAGCACCTGTAAGCCTTTCCTATTCTACTCTATTTAACTAGATTTTGTTTTAGTAGTTTTTAAATTTTTACCCTTGAATTACCATTTTTATATTATCATTTCACTATTATCCTTGACACTTTGGCAATTATTTTAAATCATTGATACAAAATGCCACTTGCAAACACTTGGCCTGTTTAGTCAAATTCTGAATATTTAAATAACAAAAAAAAAAATAAATAAATTTAAAGTAAACCGTAACGAATAAAGATAAAAAATTGATCTATTTTTTTTACAATTGAATTTTAACTCATAAACAATTGAATTTAAATCCATTTGGTTTTTATTTTCGAAATTTATATAAAATAAGAATTATGCAAAATAATAAAATGGTTTAGATTATATTATCAAAATTCTGTTAAATTATTAAAAACAAAACTTTTGATTTTTCCTTAAATTTTTAAAATTTACCATTTAATTTTGTTTGATTTGCTTTAAATATTATTTTAAATTTATTTTTTTCAAATAGATTTATAATAGGTTTTTAATTTAAAAAATTTACATGTATTAAATTAATTTTTATTATATATATTATAGTAAATAAAATAAAAAAATATTTAATATTTTTAAATTAAAATTTTTTATTTGTTAAATAATAACAATAATTGTTAAATATTTAGTAATAATAACTTTAAAATTTGAATGTTTTAAAGTAAAATTATTTTAAAGTTGCATTAGCCATTACAAAGCATCTTGTTTTTTTAATTTTATTGTAAAACACTAATAACACAAACTATTTCTATGCAATTATCTGTCAGTTTATTGATTCTCAATTATGCAAATTATTAAGCGCTTGTTGGATTTTGAAAACTTACAAATTTCGAATCAAACATAAAACAAGAGTTAAATACAATGATAAAAGTTGGAAAAAATAGACAAAAAAGTTGATGAAAAAAAATTAAAAAAAAAATCGGTTTAATAAAATAAAAAAAAAAAAGATAAAAAAATACATACAAAAGTAAAGAAAAATGCAAAGTTAAATTTAAATCAGCATATTGTAAAGACAAAGTTTTTAGTAATCATTCAAAGATTTTTTTCAATAAAATGTAATTGCTAGCATTTGCATTCAAACAGGCTGCTTTTTAACCTTTAACAAAATTTTATTATTTTAAGAAAAAAAAATATTTCTAGATATTGAAATTTTTGCAATTTTGCTTATAAATTTTGTTTAGAAAAATTTTAATTTATAAAATTTATTATTAATATATTATGATTATATTAACAAAGTTTGATAAAAAAAAAGTAAGATTAAAACTAGGTGTGCGATAGGTGTGTGTTAGCAATTAGGAACAAAATTAAAGATTATTAAAGTTAAAAAAAAACAAAAATTAGATAAACTGTTCAACATGAAAATTAAATTCAGTCAAACACTAAAGTACAAACATTGATACATAAAGTTAAAGTTTGAACTAAATTTTTAAAGATTAGCAATTAAACTAACACGGTCAAATTGTCCGTAAACATTACAAAAAAAAAAAAATAAAAAAAACAAAATTATAAAAATTAGTCAAGGCAACAAAGTTAAGAAAAGGAAGTGGATTGAAAAAAAGATAAAAATATAAAAAAAAAACTTAAAAAATAAAATATTGTTAGTAAAATAAAGTTTTGCAAAAAATACGATGCATAGATTTAACAATAAAAAAAGGAATGGTCAAATGTTGCAATCTTGATATATTAAATACATTAATAATAGACTAGATATGATGTTATACAAATAAAAAAAAAATTTCATAATGACAACAGCTGACATATGGCCATTATTAAAATACTTAAATTAATTTACAACGTTTCGTAATTTAAGTTTGAAACTAAACCTTATTTATTTTGTATTTTTTTTTACTTTTTAAAAAAATTAATTTAGTTTAAAATGTTTTTTTTTAATTATAAATCTTTAATTATTATATTATTGGTAATATAATTTTTTTTCATCAGCTTAAATAAAATTTTATTTTTGAATTTAAATTTTATATACTATTTAAAATAATCTATTTTTGAACAAGTATATAATTATTTTTTTGCACATCATTTACCATTAATTAGTATTCTATATTTTTTTCATCATTTATAGTGCTTTAAGTTTCTTTTGACTCATTTTATTAAACTTTTGTTGATTATTTGTCAAATATTTATTTGTTTCTATTTGTTATTTGTTCAATAAAAATAGGATGAATGGCTAATTGTTACAAATAGTTTTGCACATTTACTTATTAAGTTGTTTGTTATAATCACTAAACTACAAATAACATTTGTGTTTTTTTTTTCTTAATATTTTTTTTAAATTATTTAATTTGTAATTTAAATGTATTATCATAAAATATTGTTATATAAATTTTTTTATATTTTAAAACTTTTATTAAATTAATTTTTAAAAACATTAATCGTTTTTAAATTTAATTTTATAATTTAAAATCTAACTTAAGTATCTAGCTCACATTTTAATCTTTTTAATTTAATTTTAAATCTAATTTTTTTTATTTTAGTTTATAATTATTCAAATGTTTATTTAACCAAAACAAAATATTTAAAAATAAGTTTAAATAATCAAATAAATATTAGAAATTTTTAAATAAATAATAATTTAAATTAAAAAAATCTAAACAAAATAACTTTAAAACATAGGTTTTTAATGCTTTAAGTTTAAGGTCTATAATTTTATAAAATAAAAAAAAAAAAAATTTTAAATAATGTAGAAAAAATTTAATTTTGATTATTTTAAAAAATTTTGAAACATTTTTTAAATTTAGAATAATTTTGAATAAATTATTTTTAAATTATTAAATAGTCAAATATTTTAAAAATATATTTGATATAACGATAAAAAAAATTTAATAATTAAAATTTTTTAAAAATTTTAAAGTGGATAACCATTCCGGCTGCCTTGTCTAGGCCATTTAAATTGGTAGTCACCATGTGGCGGAAATGATTTTTGAACAGCAATTCGCTCGTTTACAAGCCGATCTGGATAATCGAGTAATTCTAAATATTGGTGGCATCCGGTTTGAGACCTACAAGACCACTTTACGCAAAATACCTGCCACCAGATTGTCTCGACTGACCGAATCACTAGCAAATTATGATCCTGTTTTAAACGAATATTTTTTTGATCGTCATCCAGGAGTTTTTGCTCAGATTCTCAACTATTATCGTACTGGGAAACTCCATTATCCCACTAATGTTTGTGGTCCATTATTTGAAGAAGAACTTGAATTTTGGGGTTTGGATTCAAACCAAGTAGAACCATGTTGCTGGATGACTTATACTGCTCACAGAGATACTCAGCAAACTTTGGCTATTTTAGATACTTTAGATATAGATGCCGATCGATTATCAGCTGAAGAATTAGCTCATAGATTTGGTTATGAAGAACAATATCATCGTGATGAACTTACTTTCTGGCAAAAACTTAAACCTAAACTTTGGCTATTGTTTGATGAACCTTATTCATCCTATCCAGCTAAGGCAAGTATATATTTGTATGATAAGTTTAAATAAATTCAGAAAATAAATTATTTAAAACATTGTTTAAGAAAAGCTTTAAAATTAAATCTTTAAAAATTAAATATTTTAAATTTAACAAAAAAAAAAAAAATAATTGAAAATTTGAAAAAGTTGTTTAAATTGTTACTTTTTTTATCATGCATTTGTTTTTTAATTTTTATTTTAATTTATTTTTATTTAAATAATCAAAAAAATTGATAAAACTGTTTTAAATATACATTTAATTGAAGTATTGTCAATTTTTTTTTTAAATAAAATTTTAAAAAAATTAAGTAATTTAATTATTAATTACATAAAAAATTTTACAAATTTTAATTTATGTAATAAGAAATTTTTAAAATTATTTATTAATTTAATTTTTATTACTGTTAATTTTTTATTTTTTACATATATCAAAGTATCAAATTTAATCAAAGCTTTTTCAATCAATTATTTGATTTTCATTCAAATTAAAAATTAAATTTAAAATTTTTTCAGAAAATTATTCTCATTTATTTTTATCTATTGATTGGCAAATAAAACAAATCAAATCTGTTTGACCTGATATTTAGGTTTAACAATAGAAAAATTTTATTTACTTATTTAATTTTAATCTAATATTTATTTCGATTTCATAATTTTATGATTTATTTTGTACCTTTATTTTTTTACTTTCTCTTTATTTCTGGTATTTTTCTTATCGATTATATCTAAAATGTAAATTCCGGATAAAATAAATATATTCAAATTATTGTTTAATTAAAACTCAAACTGTGACCTACGGATTAGGTGGTGGCCGTTATTTCTGTTTTTTTTATTTGCGTATCCATTTTTTCTTTTTGCATCAAAACTCACCCTAATATGCGTGTGCCTGAGATTCATAATAAGACTGTTTATGGTCAAGTTTGGCTTTTACAAAAACATCGCACTGAACCACATCGCATTTTCTATCATGTGGAAAGTGTTTGTAATGCGTGGTTTTCTTTTGAAATTTTAATGCGATTTACAGTAAGTACATTCTTTTTTTTAGCTTGCTGATATTTCTCACCTGTATTTTTTATTAATGCGCCTCACTTTATGCTTTGTTACAAATATCAATAAATTTTTTTAAAAATAATTTTTTTTGTTTCAATTTTCTTTTAAATAAGTTAAGATAGTTCTGAGGTTATATGTATTTTTTATTATTTTAAATATTTTCTAATACTAAAATGATGCACACTGATTAGCTTCTAATTATTATTTATTTTTTGTTTTGTTTCTTATATCAAAAAAAAGCCTTATGTTTAAAAATCAATTTAAGACTAATTAAAATAAACAAGATAACAATGTTAAGTTTTTGCATTTGCATGTGTAATTAAAATTAATTTTTTTACATAAAAATTTTATGTTATATGTTATATAAATTATATATGTCTTATTTTATATAAATTAAACAACTAAATAATAACTTCAGGTGGCCCCAAGTAAATTGGCATTTATTCGAGACATGATCAACATAATTGATTTTATTGCTACCATGTCGTTTTATTCAGACATTCTTCTTCAAAGATTATCATCAGGTTTAGAAAATGCTGACATTCTTGACTTTTTCTCTATTATTCGTATTCTTCGATTGTTTAAATTGACAAGACATTCACGAGGTCTTAAGATTCTAGTGCACACTTTTAAAGCAAGTGCAAAAGAACTATTTTTGCTGGTTTTCTTTCTTATTTTAGGCATAGTAATATTTGCTTCTTTAGTTTATTATGCTGAACGTTTACAAAAAAATCCTCACAATGATTTTAAAAGCATTCCAGAAGGATTGTGGTGGGCAATTGCTACTATGACCACTGTTGGTTATGGAGATATGGTTCCACGCACTTATGCAGGTACTTTATTTTGAAAATTTTAATTTAAAATTAGTTCTTAGCTATTTAATTTAAATAACTATTTAAAAAATTAACTTTTTTAAAATGCATTTGATTTTGCTTTATTTGCTATGATTCTTTGTTTTGACAGGTATGATGATTGGTGCGTTATGTGCAATCGCAGGTGTACTTACAATTGCCTTACCTGTGCCTGTGATTGTAAGCAATTTCACAATGTTTTATTCACACACCCAAGCTAGAGAAAAGCTGCCCAGACAACGTAGACGTGTTTGTAACACAGAACCACTTCCGTTACCTAGTATAAATTCCGGTCAACATCATCATTCTCATCATTTTACTCATTCAAATACTGGTGTACAGGCCAACATGCATACTGGATTAAGTCATCTAACTAACACAAAAAAAAAAGAAATGACAGTACATTTGCACAGCAACGGCACTTCTAGTACAGTTCAAAATAAATTGATGTCTAAGTCAAGTCAATTTAATACAGAAGCATTTAACACACTTAAAACGGATCATATGCAAGCAAATTACTTTGAAACGGAGGTTAAACTAGACCCAACACATTTTAATAAAATAAGGCAAACATGTAGAACAAATCAAAATAAACAAGCAACAGATTTGCTTGTCTCTACAATGAATCAATGTCCTAGTCTAAAAGAAAGTCGAACGATTCGAGCTTATTCTGCTCAAGATGATCAACTTTCTTGGACAAAAACAGGTAAGATTTAAATTATTAACACTTTAAATCACAAATCAATTTTATTTTTTTTTAACAACTCTACATTTTTTTCTTAAATTTAATTAAAACTTTACTAACAATGCTTTTTTTATGTTTTGTAATGCTAAAAATTCGGATAAAATTTTTTTGCCTTTAACTGTATATATATATTAAAAATTGATTTTTTTATTGATTTTTATTTTTTATTCAATTTGTTAAAGCAATTTTCACTAGTTGATTTAATGGGTATCTTTTTTTTAAAAATAAAATTAAGATATTTTTTTATTTTATTGTATTTAGTTTAAATTGAAATTGTCTTAATCATTCAATATATGACTTGATCAGTTAGCAAATAATGAGTTTTTGTTGAACAAAAATTTGATGTTTATTTTTTTTATTTATTTTTATAATAATTTTTCTTATCTAATAGTTTTAATTTGTTAATTATTAACTACAAATATTTTTATTGTATGCTTTGAATACATCTAAGTTAAGATACAAGTTTTTTCCAATTTCTAATATAAAATTTCACTGTTTTAAAATTATGTTTTGTCGTTTAATGACTTATAAAAAATTAATAATTAATAATTTGAACACCCAAGTGATCAAATGATCTTATTAAACCGCACCTATTAAACAAGTAAAATTTTGGTTTTAATTTTTTTTCTAAACCTGTTTGTACATCTAGTTTTTAATTTTTTTTTTATCATTTTTTTATATCTTTTATATTATTTATAGCTTTTTTTTAATGTTTAAATTTTTTGACTAACTATTAAATATTTTTTTTTTTTCATATTTTTTTTGATTTATTTTATAATATTAATATTATTATTTTTTATAACTAAAAATAATTTTATAATTTAAATATTTTACATCATTTTTTTAATTTTGTTTTTTAAATTTTTAATTTTTGCCTATAAAGTTTATCTATTTTTTTATTTATTTATATAATTTTTACTTTTTAATTTTTGTTTTTTTTTAAAGCTAAATTTTTAATATTTATTTTTTACTGACTTTTTTTTTATTGATTGAATTCAAATTGTTGATTATTTGTTTTGGAATTCAGTAATATCTCAAACATTTAACTTGATCTTGTATAACGAGAAAAAATAGGATATCACTATTTATTGTTTATATTTATCCTTATTCATTTTAGCATTATTTGACTTTTTTTAAAAGTTTTCTAAATTGTCATTAGTTTATTGTTTCACATTTTCTTGTTTTTTTATGTTTATACATAAAAATTTTTTAAGTTTGTATTTTTTTCATTAATTTTTTATTTTTAAATTTATTAAATTTAAATAATAATAATTTACATGTATTTTTATATATTCAGTAATAAACAAATTAATATAGAAATAATTTTTTGTTTTCAATTAAATGTAGAGCAAACTTATTATAATTAAAAATTTAAAAACAAATATAGAAGATATTTTAAAATAAAATTTTAAATATTAGAAAAATAAATAAAAATTTAAAAAAAAAATTTATCAAGTTTTACAAAACTATAATTAAATAAATTGAAATGTGAAAAAAAAGTTACATTTATTAAATGTTGAAATAAATAATTAAACTTTGTTTCAATTAAGTTAATTTAAAATTTTAAATATATTAATTTTTAAGATAATTTTTTTATAATAAAAATTTTTTTTTCAACAAATTTTAAAAATACATTTTTTTACAATATAAAAAAATATTTAAAATTAATTTTATTAAATAAAATTTCTTTTAGGTATTGCAACTCAAGTGCAATTGGAATCTGAAAACGGAAATACTAGTATTTCTTTGGTGCAACGTCGAAAAAGTGCCGCAGCTTATTTTTGATTAAAGTTAAATGAATATATCAAGTATCTTGTCCCACTAATTGACTATCACAAAGCAAATATTGTAAACATTAACATTTATTTATTATTTTATCTAATCTACTTTTTTTTCATTTTTAAAAAATATATAATTTTTTTAGTTTTAACTTATTTTTATAAAATTTTTAGCACAATAATTTAATTTGTCTTTTAACTTAATTTTTTAATTTATTTATAAATTTTATATTATTTTTTTTTAATTTATAGACTTTTTTTGCAAATACTATTTTTAATAATTTTAAACTCACTATGTGCATTTGTGTAATTTATCAACTAATAGAAGCAATTTTATAAAATTTTTAAAGTTTTGTTTTTAGATTTTGTAAATTAAATTGAGTTTGAATTAAATTAATATCATTAATCAATTAGAAACTAGTCATAATAAATAACCTATTTAATACGTTTTTTTGCTCTTGTAAAATTTAAATTTAAATTTTATTTTAAAAATTTTAAAAAAAAATGTTGAAAAATACAACATTTATTGTACTAAACCTAGTTTTTAAATTATATTCTTATATAATTTAATTTTAATAAACTAGGTATATTTTTATTTTTTTAAAATTTGATTTTTTTTTTATTAATTTTATTTTAAAATACAAAATTTAAATTTGAAAAATTATACAATTTTTTTCAATTAATTTATTGAGGATATTTGATCTCTATTAATTTTTTTCGAATGCTATTTTACGCAATGATTAACGATTAATATTTTATAATATTAATCTAGCATTGATAACTTGCAACAAAAATTATTATGGTTGATACAAAGCAATTATGTAGAAAACTTACACATCTTAAATGTTTTTGTCCAACGTTATGATAGACAATAGCAGTATTAGAGCTGCTTGAATGCACGTTATATTCTGCAATCCAATATAAATAATCCACAATGATAATTCTAATAATAATTTATGACGTTAATGATTTCAAGTTGTTGATTTACTAAAATTATTTAATATATATTTTTTTATTTTGAATTATTCTAATAATTTAAATTTACCTGCTTAATAAACAGATGTGTTCCACTATAAATTTTTTTTTATTTTTGTTTACTTATTTAACAATTCCAAAAAAAAATTTATTTTGTTACATTTTATTTATTCGATCGGATTACTTTATATTTTGTTTAGTACACTATTAAAATGTTAGCTAGACATATTGTTCACGTAAGTTTGTCGTTTTTCAATTTATTCTTATGTCTTGTAAATCAATTTTTATTTTAGTTATAAACAGAATATCTCAAAACATACAAGATGTACTTTAGCTCAATAAAATATCAGTATTATAATAAAATAAGTGATGGTTGCAGTTAATTTAAAATGACGATTAGAATACACAATGTAATAAAATTTAAACGATCAAAAAACTATTGCGTGATGTAAAATATTTTTAGACTAATGGTCAACTTTACCTTTAACTGTTTATTTATTTAAAATTTTTTTTTATTATATAAATATATAAGTACAATAGCTTAAAGTATTGTTCTCACGTATTATTGTTAAAACACGGGTTTTATTTGAAAAGTTTTTTTTAAACTTAAAATTTTTTTTTAACTTTTTTTTGTTTAATATATATTCAATATATATTCTATAATGCAATTTTATTTTTTTTTTAAACTTAATTTAAATTTTAACTTTTACTTTTTTATTTCAATTTAAACTTAAATTTTAATATAATTAATCAATTCACATACAATTAATATTTAATTTTTTAAACTTACTTATACTATAATTTGTATTATAATAAAAATTAAGTTTTATAATTGTTTTTTATTTTTAATCATTTAAATATGTATCAAACGCATAAACAGAAAAAAATAAGCTAAAAAAAAAAGTTAAAATGAAAACAATGAATTTTTTTAGCCTTTGAATAGATTAACTTGTATAAATAAATATATTAAAATTTGTATATTTACTCATATTTTGTATATATCTTTATATTCTATCTAGCCTAATAAAAAATTTAGTTTTTTTTTAAATTATTTGTAATTATTATTTAATATTATTTAATGTTTAGAAAATATAATTTTATAAGTTAAAAAAAAATATGCACTTATTTCCTATAACTTTAAATTTTTAACATTTTTTTTTAAATATTTTTTTTATTTTTAATTTAAAAATTATGAAAAAATAAATGTAAAATTAAAAAAATTAATAATTTAATTAAACTACTTTAATTTATTTGTTGATTTATTAAAATTAATAAAACAATAAAATTATCATAAAATGATTGTAATACTTATGATCTTATTAAAAGAAAACCTTTGCACCAATTAACCGATTCAAATATGCAGTGTTAAATTTGATAAAAATTTTTTTTAGCAAAAAACTATTTAAAAATAATGTTACTTAAATAAAAAAATATCTTTTTTTTTTAATTTTATTTTCTTCATTTTTGTATTTTTCTTAATTGGTGCTGTTCTTGTAAAAAAATAATACAGTTATATAGCTTTTAATCCTAATTTTTTTTTTTTTAGATTTTTTATAACTTTATCTTGCATGATTTTATTTGCAATCTTTTAATTTAGGTTTAAGTTTGATAAATCTATTTTAAATATTTTTATTTATTTAATTTTTTTTTTAATTTTTATTTTTAAAGTTACGTTTAATAAAAGAAAAATTTAATAAAATTTAATTATACATTATGTAAACAAAATGAAAATATTTAAAAATCAAAATTTTAAAATTTAAATTTATAATTAATCAACTAAAATTAATAAAATAATATGCCTAATTTATACAAACTTAATTAAAATTTGTTTAAAAAAAAATAATAATATAAATATTAAAAAGAATTTAATAAATTATTAAAAAATTTAATATTTTGTAAATTTAAATTGTTTTATGTATTTTTAATAAATTATTTTTAAAATAATTTATATAAAATAAAAAAAATTATATTTTATGTTTAATTTAATGGAAAAATTCAAGACGTTTTTATTATATTGATATTTGATAAATAGATGTTGAGTATATTTATAATAAACCGGAAATCAGTAAACTGAAAAACTTTTTGATTTAAATGTAAAAATAAAATATAATGTAAATAATAAGAAAAATTAAAAAAAAAAAAAATAAAATATGTAAATATCAGATGTTAGGTAAATCTAACTTTAACATTTAAATTTAAAAAATATATATAAACAATATATTTATATATGAAGTTAACTTATGCATAAAATATCTGATTTTAGAGTAAATTATAAATATATTCTTTACATAAAATTTTTAATTTTAAATAAAATAATAGTAAGTAAACAAAAGAGATGTAAATAAATAATACAAAGATTATTTAATTGAAAATGTAAACTTTTTTAGACAATCAAAAATTTTTTTTTTAAATTATTTTATTTAGATAAAATGCATAATTTAATAAATTTTTTGTATTATAAGCAATAATATTTTTTAATTAATATATTAAATTAATAAACTATTTATTTATTAAAATATTTTATTTAAAACTGATAAAAGTGTATTGGTTGACAAAAAAATTACGGATAAGAATTGTTTTTATTTTATGATTCAAAAAATGTAAATGTTTAAAATAAAAAGTATTTTTATCTCATTTTCATGAAAAATAAACTTTTTATATAAAACACATTAATGTTAAAGTAATTGTACATTAAATTATTTTAATTTTAAATGTTTAAGCATATGTATTGAATAGTGCGTTGCACTTAAAGACACAGCAATAAATAATTGACTTGGAGTGCGGTGTGCGCTTAAGTATGATGTCTATTATAAATGGGAAAGGGAACCGCTTAAAACGTTTAAACAATAATTATATTTTTTCTATTTTATATTTAATTGCTTTTACTTTGATAAATTTTAAAACTTAACATAGTTTATATAAAATTTAAAGATTTATAATAAATTTTAATAAAGTGATTTTTAAAGTAAAATAAATTTAAAATTTTAAGTTATCACTAATTTAAATATTAATTAGCAAAGAAATCTTTGTTAGTGATGCTAAAAGTTTTGATTTTTTTACCTTTTGTAAAATTTTTTCTTTTGTGCAATTTTTTCAATTTCACATTTTTTCATGTGTGAACATTAAATAAATATTAAAATCTAAAAACAAATTTTAAGAAATAACTTTTAATTTGTTGGAGCTAAATCTACTTAAGAATGAGATTTATCGACAACATTTTTTCTTTTAACAGCATAATTATTACAAATTTTTTGTTATATTATTAAGATTTTATTGCACTTTTTCAGATTTTTGTCTTAAAATAAACTTATTCAGCAATTTTATTTTACTTCATTTAAAATGAATCAGAGGTCAATGCTTTTTCTTGACTTAGTCAAACATAATTTTTTTTATTTATAAAAAAAGTTTTATTTTACAGATGGCGTTAGAAATTCTGATTATTTACTTCTCTGAGAGTTCGAACTCTATGAAATTGTAAATTGTAAGTTGATCTTCTTAACTCATTTATTGATTTGAATATTAATAATAATTTAAGTTTTTTAAATTTAAAATAGTAATTGAAAAAAAAAATTATAAATGTTAATTAAGTTTAAGATTACTTATTTTTTATAAATACAAAGTTGTATTTAATATTTCTGATATTTTTTGTTGTTTTCTACAAAATAATAAAAAATTATAAATATGATTAAAATATCATTCTATTCATTTATATTTTTTATTTTTTTTTATTTAAAATGGTTTGTAAATTCTTTAGAAAATGAAATTTCATTTTACGGAAAAAATGAAACATCAAATCAGTTATATAAAAACTATTATAATCAATGTGGTTACATTTTTAAAGATAAAGATTTAGGTACAATCATAAGTCCTAATTTTCCTAATATGTTTCCTACGCCAATTTATTGTAAATGGATAATTGAATCAACTAATGATAATGACGAAATTTTTTTATATTTAAATGAAAACTATTTGAAATATGGACTTAATTTTTATGAATATGTTTTTTACTTAAATGAAAATTTAAATGTTGGTAAAAAAAAAATTGGAAATTTTGATTTTTCTAATATTTCACCTGTTATCAAAATACAAAAAAAATATGTAGTTATTGAACTAATTATAAATGATAACGTAAATCACAATTTAAATGTTCGAACATTAAATCCATTAGTAATATTTAACGGCTTTAATATGACTTTTAAGATTGTCAAAAAAAATGAAATTTTCAAAACTGGAGAAAACAATATGTGTTCATTTGCTAAATGCAATTATAATGGAAGATGTTTTTTAAAAAAAGATCATGACACAATTAAATCATATTGTAACTGTTTTAAACAATTCTACGGCACTAATTGTGAATTTGGACCCAAATGCGATCCTTTTAAAAAAATTAATTATTGTTTAAATAATGGTATTTGTAATTATTCTAATAATTCCACTTTAATTCAATGTAAATGTTCAAAAGAATATTATGGTGATCGGTGTGAAAAAAGTTATTTTGATTCACAATCTAATGGTAAGAAAAAAAATATAATTTAAACATAATTTTTATTAAAATTTAAACAAATTTTCTTTTTTAGATAAAAATTTTAAATATATTTTAAGTATTAAACTAATAGAAAGTAATATAGAATATGACAACGTATCCAAAATTGAAGAAAAATTAAAACAAATAGTATGTATTATAAATAATTTTATTATTAAATTTTTTTTTTAATTCATTTTCTATTAAGGTTTTATCAAAATTACAAAAACATTTGAATATTGGAAATTTAGGTCTTCAATATGTTAAATTAAAAAAAAATCATATTATTGAATTTCACATATTATACTTAAAAAATTTTGAAAATAAAATTAAAACAATATTTTTAAATGAAATTAGTAAAGGAATTTTAGGACAATATTTTGTTGATAATAAATTTTTTGATTTAAAAATACAACCAGGTAAATTCAACTTAAAAAAATAAATGTAATTAATTTTTTTTTCTATTTTTTTATATTAATTTTATTTTTAGTTGCAAACATTATTAAATTAATAAAAAAAAATAATGAATTAATTCTTGAAAATAAACATTTTGAATTAGAATGTTTAATATCCGGAACAAATAATGATAATATTATTTGGCTCAAAGATGGAATTAAAATAAATAAAAATATTTCTTTAAGGTCAATTCATATATTAACTAGAAAACTGAATAATACATTAATTTTATCCACTTTTAAAATTGACAAAGCTGATTATTTAGATTCTGGTAAATTTACTTGTGAAATAATAGATAAAAATTTAGTTATTAATAAATCTATTGAAATAGAAGTTTTTAAAGTATTTAAGCCAATAATTTCTCCTTTAAATGCAAATATAAATGAAAATGATAAATTTAGAATTGATTGTTTTTACGATTTTAGCTATTATTCTAGTAAAGAAAAAAATAAAATTGGTTATAATTGGTTAAAAAATAATATTATTTTAAAAGAAAGTAAAAATAATGAAATTGTAGAAGATTTATATCCTACAGGCTCTAGATTAATTATTGAAAAGTTAAATGAAACTTCAAATTATAAATGTCTTGCAGTTACTCCTTTTGGAACAACTAGTACTGATATTTATGTAAATATTATTAAAAATGGTAAATATAATTTTTTTTTTAATTTACTAAAAAATTGGTTTTAACAAGATTTTTTAATCAGATAAAACTTGCAATAAAGAAAAAAATGCAAATATTTTATGGATGCAAACAATTGAAAATAATTTTATCAAACAAAACTGTCCAGAGGAATATTTAGGAATTACAATGAGAAAATGTATTATAAAAAATGAAAATGAAGTTGAATGGCTTAAACCTGATTTTTCTAAATGTCATCACAAAGAAATCGCAAATATATTTAAAAAGGTGAATTTCTAAAAAATATTTTAAAATAAATTATATTTTATTCTTTATTGTAGGTTGATAATTTTTTCCTTGGTTATGCAGATAAATCTTTTGAATCTTTATTATCAGAACTTATATTTTTTTTACAAAATCATAATCTTAATAAATTTGAAGGTGATAATTTAATTGGATTTGTAAAAATGAATATACATAGATTTAATAATAAAATTTCTTCAGAATTAGAAAAAGTTGATTTAGTTCAACTTTTTGACATAATTTCATTTATCCTTGATCATCCTGATTCATTAAGTAATCAAGAAACATATTTCGAATGCCAAGAGCTTCTTTTAAAATTATCTAAATTTCAATTAAAAAAAAATAAAAAAAATTTATTAATAGATAAAAATGGTTTTAATTTACAATCTTTTAAATCTAATAATTCATTAAATTTTACTACTGAACTACCAGCTAAAAGTACTCCTAGCAAAAAATTGACTGGAATTTTTGCTAGATTAAATATTAATAAAAAATTAATCGATTCTGATATTGTATTTATTTTTTATAAAAAATATAAATCTCTTTTACCTGTAAATTATGTAGATAGTAAAGGGTAAATATTAAATTCTATTTTTTTAAATTAATTAATATTTTTTAATTTTTTTAAGAAACAACCATGAATTAAATATTATGTATTTGACAATTGCCATTTTAACAAACAAAATTGATGTTATTGAAAAATTAAATGTTTCTTTTTCATTTGATACTAATACAGAAAATATTAAAGAGGTATTAAAATTTTAAAATAAAATAATTATTTTTATTAATTTTTATTAATTTTTTTTAGACCATCCAATATAGTAAAGCATCGTATTTTAGCGGATATAATGTTTTTGAAAAAATTATTAAAGATTATGGCAACTTATTATATTTAAACATAGAAACAAACAAGCCTGAACTTATTGGTTTTATAATTGGTGACTTATATTATAATATAAAAATTCATTGGTTTAATCTTTATAGTCCAATTTTCGTTTATTCAATAACTTTAGCAAATGCAATGATATTACTTTTTATTTTATATAAACAAGTTTTTTATTATAAAGTTGGACAAAGTTACTCAATGAATTTAAAAGCTCATTTATGTCTATCATTATTTTTTAATTATATTTCGTCTCCATCTGAATTTTTAAATTTAAATTCTGTAAGCTATAAAAAAACTTTATATTTAAATAACTTAATATTTATAATATTTAATAGGATATGGAGTCAAATTTCATAATAATATTTTCATTATCACATATTTCATGTTTAATCATTTTATTATCTATTTGTGTTTTTGCTGAATTTATAATAAAAGATTACAAAAAAATAATGTATTTAAATTTTCCAACAAAAATGTCTTTTATAGCAATTGGTTAGTAAAAAAATAATTTAAAACATTTATTAATTATAAAAAATTATTTTTTTTTTAGTTATATCTTTAAGTTCTTTGGCTATTATATTGGAAGTTGGAAAAGATGGATTTTCATTTTTACCAGGTACTTATAAAGTATCTTTTAGAGTAGCATTTTTAACAGGAATCGGCATTATAACTTCAATATTAACAATGGTAATTAAAAAAAAATTAAATATATTTTATTTTTTTAATTTTTTAATTTTTTTAAAATAGTGTATTTCTGCCTGTTTAATTAAATTTTATACTTTAAAAACTGTTTTGTCTGAAACTGAACGTAAACATATTCTTCGTTTAATAAAACATGCAATTATAACTTGTGTGCTTATGAATATAAAACTTATATTGATGGTCGTTCTTTATCAATGTAATTATTTAGACAAACCAGCTTATACAATTGCTTATTTTATATGTATGTGTATTTTAACAATTGTGTTAATTAATTTTTTTAATATAAAATCTCAAAATAAAATGTATCACAAAGATTTTTCAATTAGAAAAAAAATTGAGTTATCATAAAAAAGAAATATTAACTATTTTTATATTATATTCATTAATTATCAATTTTACATAAAAACCATTGATTTAAAAAATATTTAAAATAAAAAAAACAAATTATGATTTAATAAACTTATTTATAAAAAATATAAAAAACAAATTTATTAAACTTTAATATAAACTTATTTTTAAAAAATAAATACATTCGTTTTTAAAAACTCTAAATATATGTAATATTACTTTAATATTAATTTGAGTATATTAGTTATTTCAACTAGATTTATTTATTCTTAAAATTTAAATTTAACAAAAGTAATTATTAATTCTAAAAACAACTTAATTATTGCTTTTATTATTTAAATGCGTTTTTAGCTATTTTTTTTGCAGTAAAATTTTTATGGTATTTTATGATAAATTGACTCAATAATATACTTTACTAATTAATACTTATAAGAGTAAAATTAAAATTTTAAGTTAATTGATTGTTGGTCCTAACTGAATATTGCATAAAGATAATTTATATATTTAAGAATTGTACTTTTGGCAATACTACTTTTGTTTCAAAATATTATAATAATTAGTTAATTTATTTTTATAATTTACTTTTACTAATAATATCTTCTATTTAATTTTTTAGTTAGTCTATTCATAACTTTATGATTATAATAAATTGTACCTTGACACGAGTTTGTTTATCAAAACATCTATATTTAATTTTATTAATTATATTTTTACAAATACAACTGTTAATATATGAGTGTTAAGTATGATATTGACTCATGTTGTTTTTGTTTTAAACACTTATTTTACAAGATTCAAATCTTAACTTGAATTTTTATCTTTATTTTTAAAATGTTTAAAGAGATTGATTGTGATGAACATTAAACAGTAGAATTATAATCATTAACTTAATTACAGTGTATTCTGATTTAATATTTTTTTTTAAACTTAATAATTATAAAAATCCTCACTTTCCTCTGGATCAACTTTATACCAATAAATATTATTTAAGTATTCTAAATAAAAATAATTTAATGAGAATAAATATATAATATTTTAAGACCTATCATTCAACTATATCAATTATGATGTAATAATTTCTATTAATTATTTTTATTTATTATTTTTTTTAAATGTGTTAATTGTTTAGTCACAGATGTTTATACGGCATTTTAACTAAACGTGATTAAAGTGATTGAACGCTGATTAAAATATTAATTTAATATTTTACATGCGTTTGAAAATTTGTTATATTCATGTAAAATAGGAGGAGTTAAAAATATTATTAATAAAACATGTTTAAACTTTTTGAAAAAAATTTGCTTTTATAAAAAATTAATTTACAACTAAAAATTAGTTTTTATCTACTGAAGTGAGTTTTTTTGTGTTGTAGTGTTTTATAATATTTTTTTTAAAAAATTTCTGTATTGATTAGTCAAACATTATATTACTACTAAATATATAATTTTTTTTTTTTTGGTTTAGATATAAATAAATAGCTAAATATTTTATTAGAGAAAACTCTTTTTTATATTTTTTGTTATATTTATTTTTTTAATAAATTTTTAAATCATTTGTTAAAAATAAAATAAATTAAATATTAATATGAAGAAAGGAGAAAACCGTATTGTAGTAAGTTAATATTAAATTAGTACTATTTTAAGTTTACTTGATATGTAATTTCTTGAAATAGATCATGAAATTTATTTGATCCATATATTAAAAACATTCAAGAAATTAAATTTAGGTTTAAATCTTTATTTATTATTAATTTTCAATGATTATAATGTTTTTTTTTATAATTATTCAAAATTCAGATTTTAAAACATTTAATTTATTTTGTAAAACTAATTATGCTTTATAAACAAAAATTTTGATTGATTTTTAAAAAACTGTTATACATAAAATAAATTAAGCAAGTAATATTTTTTTTTATATATATAATAACCAATTAATAACAATATGAAAAATTATAAAAAGTGTTTAAAGTTTATATTTAATTATTCAATATTTATATTGAATAACCCATTATTAAATTCTATTTTTTTTTTATATTTTTTTTTTTTTTACAAATTTTGTTTTATTTCAAATCAATAATTATAATTTTTAAAATTAAATAGTTTAAAAAATATTATTTTATTACTAATTATTTATTATTAATTAATTTTTTTTTTTAGATTTCTGATAATTTTGAGGGATATGATTTAGATTCATTTTTCATACCTAAACAAATTATACCTTATTTAGAATCTGTTCTTATTCCTAAAGGTTTAATTTTAGATAGAATTGAAAAAATTGCTTATCAAATATCTAAAGGTAGGTTTTTAATTTATTTTAAATTAAATTATATTTGTTATTGTTTAATTTAATAATTGTAAATTTTTATTTTTTATTATAACTAATTAATCATTTTACGATTTTTTTTTTCTTAAAATTATTGCGTTATTTGCATTTCTTATTTTATCTTCCTTATTTCATTAAAATTAAAAAAATGTTAAAGGAAAAAACCAAATAAAAAAATTTTGATGAATATTCAATTTTTAACATTTAATAAAATAATTAATTTTTTATTCGAGCAACAGACGTTTATTTTATTTTTATCTTTTTTTGTTTAATGATTTAGAATATGATACAGAGCCATTTGTTGCTTTATGTGTTTTAAAAGGTGGTTATCAATATTTTAACGATTTATTAACTAAGATTAAGCAATTTTATCAATTTATGTCTTTTGATGGAAAGAATGATTATTTAACGCAAAAAATTACTATTGAATTTATAAGGATTAAAAGTTATGAAGACGATCAATCAAGTTCTCAAATTAAAATAATTGGTATAGAAAATTTAGAAAATTTAAGAGGAAAGGTAAATTATAGTATTATTTTTGAAATAACATTTTGTTTTAAACAATTTTTTTATTTAGAATGTATTAATAGTAGAAGATATAATAGATACAGGCCGGACAATGAAAAATTTGTTGAATTTACTTTCTAACTACTCCTTGAAGTCTTTAAAGGTTACTAGTTTAGTTGTAAAACGCAAAAATAATGCCATCACCTTTATGCCTGACTGTAATAAATGACAAAAATTTTATATTTTAACAAAATATTTAATTATTTTCTTTATTTTAGATGTGGGTTTTGAAGTGCCAGACAAATTCATTATAGGACATAATTTCGATTACAACGAACATTTCCGTGATTTAAACGTAAGTCAAAATTTACTTTCATAGATAATAAAAAAATATATAATAATTTTAATTATATTAATTCATTTTTGTATATAAATAAATTTTTTTATCTAATTTTTTTTATTTTTTTTTATTGGTTTATAGCATGTTTGCGTAATTAATAACGCTGGTAAAGTCCGTTTTTCAATTAAGAAATCTTAAAAGTTTCTTTTAACATTCAATTAAACATTTGCAAAATTTGAATAATTTAAAAAAAAAAATAGAAATTAAATTAAAATATTTCAAAACAAATTTACAAAAAAAAATTATAATTTTTTATTTAAAAAGTTTAATTAAATTTTTTTTTATTTTTGCATAAATTTGCTAAACGATTTTATAATTATTTTACTGATTAAAAACCAGTCTAAATTATTTTGGTCGCACTATTAAATCTTGACAAAGATGAAAAATGAAACAAATTAAACTTTTGGTGTTTATGCACATTTACCAGGTTAAAACTTAAAATCAAGGCAAGATTAAAATAAATAAAATAAAAAAAAAGTATTAAAAGAATGATCCGAAAAAAATAAAAAACAATTTTGATTTAAATAAAGTTGGTAATAAATGAAACAATATTACAGCCAGGACAGGTGCAAGTGACATTGAGCCTGGATTAGTCGGTCAACGTGTTGTTTTTGTGATTGTTTGGCTGCGACAGACGCATAGGCGTGTTATTATGTGTCCATTTAAGATCCAGAACAGATTCCACCAAACCTGGCTCCATCTTTCCATTAATTAGCAGTCCTTTGTCTAGGTCGTTTATGTCTATTCTATTCATTATACAGTCAAATCACTTTAGCAACATTTAATTTCATTTGAGGTAGTACTAATTAGCCTTTCATTGCTATTCGGATATAAATTAAATAGTTTCTATATACGTTTTCTAGTTTATGTTTTCGCACATAGCTTGTTTCGATTCTTTTGCAATTACATTCATGATCAATCTGAATTCTAACCGTTAAATGACAAAATATTGCACGAGCATTTTTGAAAGGGTCAACTTTCTAATATTTTTAGCTTTATTTTTTAAAACAAATTGTTTTAAATTGTATAAGTTTTAATTGAAATTTTTCTAAACTTATTCCCATAATTCTATTACTGATTACAAACAAAATTTTAATCAATGCAATTGTATTTTGATTATCAGATATAATTTTTGCGCATTTTGTTAACTAAATTTGAAATTATTTGGTATTTTTTTATTAACCGCCCAACTCACAACGGAAGAAATCAAACACTGATCACCAATCATAAGTTTAGTCAAACCTAACTTTAATCCGAATTTTTTTCAAGCAAACTCGAACAGATAAAAAAACGCCTTTTTGTCCAAATCGAAACTGACCTAACACTGTTTTGGAAGCTTTTTAACTTTTATAAAGTTTAACGCGCAGTAATTTGATTTAGTTTGATTTTGTATTTTTGCAGTAATTGTTTTATTTTTCATATGGTGTAAATTTCAGATACATTTAATATATTTTTATTCAATAAATATTATAATTAAATTAGATCAGAAGACTTAAATAATTCGTAATTAGTGTAAAAAATTTTTTTAAATTTTAACATTTATATTTATTGTTTTTACACAAAATTTTAAATTTGATTTAAAAAAAAAATTGTTATAACAAATTCTTATATTTTTATTTTATGATTTAAACTAAAGAAATAAATTAATTTGTGTATTAATTCAAAATGTTTAAATCAATCATATCGTGACAATAAAATATTTTATAAAACTTAGATTTTTTTTTATTAAATATTGTTTACATAAATAATATAAATGGCAAACAAATTAAATAAAAATAAATAAATCGATTTTAATTGAAAATTGAATAAAAATAGTATTTGGTTAAAATTATATTAAGAAATCAATTTAAAAATCAATATTTAATACAAATAAAAAAAATTATAAAAATTTAATGTGAGTGATTTAGCTTTGATGTAATTTTGTCTAATTAAAATTTAAACTGTAAAAAATATAATAATGCAGTTTATTTGTTACTGGTTTAACCAGTGTTTACGTTGGTTAACTATAGTGGGATTAATAATATTTTATTTAATTCAATTTTCTTCATTGACACCGATAATATCTACTACTGAAAAATCAGTGCTAAAAATAAATCCAAATATTAAAGTAATAGAAAAAAAAATTTCTTTGCTAAATAAAGATCAACCATTACAAGTTTTAATTAAACCAAAATCAACTAGTGTTTATCAATCATTTAAAAAATTTAAAATAAAAAATAATTTTAATTTACATGATTTTAATAAATCTTCAAAACATATTTTGCCACAAGTTCAACCAACTTATAAAAATTCAATTCAACAAAATAAATTCATTTTGAAAACAGGAACGGATTTTATTCAATTAAAATCAATTAAAGTTGAATCTGCTGTAACTACAACGCATTCACTTGAAAAGTCAATAAATGTGATGAATTTTAAAAATTCATTTTCAGAAGAGGAAAAAAATAAATCAAATTTAAAATTGTCTAGATTTAAAAGAAGAGGAAAATTAGGCCAAAGAAATAATCAAGTGGGCCATGGCCGTAATGGCGCTAGACTTGATTCTTATAATGGTGCAATTACAAATCAACTAAGTGCAAATTTAAGTTTATTTTATTTATTTTGTACAATTATTAGCATCAATTTTAGTTTCTGTGGTTTATATAGCTTTTAGTATATATATTGCCTATTAAACCAATTAGCCTCACAAAAACACATTTATACATAAGTTAAGTAAATTAAATATTTTAAACATAATTAAATAATTGACATAATTATAAAAATTGTTTAAGTTGTCTCAATATTTTCTGTTATAATGTACATAAAAAGTTTGATTTGTAAAATTACTTGGTAAAAATAATTAAAACAATTTTTAACTATATACAATAACATTTGAACAAATGAACTAAAGTCAACTAGCTTTAATCAAAAAGATTAATATTTTTTTTTTTTTGATTTATTAATATTTTAAATTAAAAGTAGTTCTTTTTTGTTAATTCATTTTGTACAGTACCTAATTTTAGCAATTATTGTTGCATTACTTAAATATTATAAAAATTTTAATTTAAATACATAAAATAAAGCCAATAGAAAAAAAGCTCATTTGCAATTAAGTTTTTTTTATTTATCATATTATTAACAAAAATGTAATTTTGAACTACTTTTTATAATATATTTAATCTAAATGCTTGTTTATAAATGTTACTTTTTTTTTTGAAAAATTTAATTTTAAATTTATTTAAATTAAATGTGTTTAATTGATCAATTATAAATGGAACAAATTGTTAAAAATTATAAAGATACATAACATTAAAATTTGAAGGATCAAATAATTTATTAAAGAAAAACTAAGAAAAAATTCAACTAGTAAAATTATGCAAAAATATTACTAATATTAAAACAAAAAAGTATTTAAAATAATATGAATATTTAAATTTAATAATTAAAAAAAATTATTTCTAATATTAATTTTGTAAATATAATTTAATCAAAAATAAATTTAGAAAAATTATTAAAAAATTATTTCCTTAAAAATAAAAATCAATATCATTTTATGTTATAAGTTTAAAAAACTTTTATGAATTGCACAATAATATTTAACATAAATCAAAAATAAACATAAATTTTGTTTTATTTTTTAAAATAAAATTTTTTATTTATTTCAAATTAAAAAAAAAAATTTTATTAAATTGATTTATAAAAATGAAAAAAAAAAATAATTTAAAATTATGTCAATTTATTAAAATAAGTTGATTAAAATATATTGAATTTAGTACAAAAAAAATAAAAATTTGAAAAAAAAAATTCAGCAGGTAAGAAATGCGTTAAAATAGTTAATTACATACGTGTTTAGTGCCAAACGGACATGATTTTTTAAAGCATTTATGCTTCGTTTATTGTTATTTAGGTCTTTTCTAATATTTATTTGTTTTAATAAAAATGGGAAATTATTGCTAAAAAATAAAATTTTTACTAAAATTAAAAAACTTAAGATTTTATTTCAATTTAATTTTTAATTTATATAACAAAAAAAACATAAATATATGTTTAAACAAAATTTTAAATTTCAAATAAAAAAATAAAACCAATTTTTTGTTATATTATTTAGCAACAAAGTAATTTTTCACAATTTTATTTCCTTTTTTTAATTTTTTTACCTTTGTAATGTTTTTAAATTTTATTTTGGGCGGTTTCTTTTCAAATTTTAATTTATAAAATCTTAAAGATGAGACAATAATTTGGTTAATCGTTCTGTATTTTTAATAGCGCGATCACGTAAATGTTCAATTTCAGTTGTAATCTGTTAACGACAAATAATATGGAAAAAATTGAAATAGGAAAAATTATTTGTAGGATAATTTATTTTGATACAATTATAATCATCAAAAATAATAAAATAAATTTTAATTATTTTTTTTTATTATTAATTATAATTAATTATATTTTATTAATACATACCTTTTTTTTGAATAATAAATCTGGAAAATCACTTAAGTTTACCATTACATTATAATAAGCTCCTAAAATTGCAGTCTGCATACATTGTAAACAAACTTGCATATCGCTGATAGTTTTTTTATTATAAATTTTAATTAGATCTTCAAGAAAAGTCCATAAGTTGTCTAGTTTATGAGCTAGTGAAAAAGGAACGTTTATTGATGCTATTGTTGCTTCATCAATAGCTTTTAATCGCCTAAAAAATAAAAATTAATAATAATTTTAGAATATAAAAATAAATCAAAATAAAAAATTTACAATTCAATATTTTCTTTTGTATCTTGTGGTAACCGAATAGCTTCAACTACACTACGATAAGCATTAGCATCTTGATCTACAACAGATAAAATTTCAATAGAGGCATTATATAATATAGGTAAAATAATTTTTATTTTTTCATCATTGCTTTCAAATTGTTTTTTTCCTGAAGAAGTTCGACAAATCATGCTAGCTAATGAAGCTGCCATTGATCCAATTAAAGCAGCTACACTTCCTCCACCTGGAACCACTTCTCGATTTGATACTTGTTTACTAAATTCTTCAACGGTATGTTCAATTAGTTTTTTTCGATAATTAGGATCACTTTTTTCTTTATTTTCTAAAATATATTCAATAATTTTATTTTCAGGTTTAAATTCATTTATTGAACTTAGTCCTAATTTTGAAATCACAAATTTGATTTTTAATTCTTCTTCTACAATAAGTAAATTTTCTTTTTTGATAAAATAGTCAGCTACTTCTAAAATAGCATTTAGTGGTAATACGCCTACAACTTCAGATCCAACCACTGGTAAACAATATTCTTTGGCTTTATCGTTGATTTCCTGCCATACTTTGGATAATGGTGTTACTTCGTAGTCTATTAAATTTACAGTCACTTGTGACAAATTATGTTCAGTTAATGTCCAACCCATGGCTTGTACTTCTTTTAATGTTCCAGGTTGATTTTGGCCCCTTCCTTGCTCACGTATGTCAAAAGCTATTTTATTAGCTTGTTCTTTTGTACTAATTAAATTTACATTATAAGCAATTAAAATTTTGCGTACTCCTATTATACTAGCTCCCCATTTTGGCACAAATTCAGCAGGCCCAAAATCAGGTGCCCAATCAGCATCTTTAAGTTTATCAGGCAAACCTTCATATTCCCCTTTAAATAAAAAATATTTTACATAAATTTAAATTTACTTAGTTTAAATTTACCTGATCTTATTTGAGGAACAGTTTTACGGTAATCATATTTAGAAGCATATCCGTATAAATAAGTAGGGATTTTAAAATAATCACTTATTCTTTTAGCAAAAATATTAGCTATTTCAATTAATTCATCTGTAGTTATATTTTTTATGCCAATAAAAGGACAAACATCCATTGATCCTAATCTTTTATGTTCTCCTTTATGCTTGGACATATCTATCAATGTATAAGCTACATGGCAGGCATTAAAAACAGCATCCATAACTTTGTCAGGTTGACCTACAATAGTATAAACAGTACGATTTGTTGATTCTCCTGCATCTACATCAACTAATGATACACCTGATACTTTAGTAATAGCATCAGCTATAGCTTGAATAATATTTTTATTTTTTCCTTCAGAAAAATTTGGTACACATTCTACAATTTTATTCATTTTTTATTTATATTTTTAAATATTTTTAAAACAAATTTTTTAAAATAAAAAATTTAGAAAAATCTAAACAAAATGATTGGCACTTTAAAAACTTTAGTTTGTGATGTTAATTGACTATTATGGTTTAAATTATATTCAAACTTTTTTATCTACTTAGCTTTTATTTTTTTTAATCTTTGAATTTTTCTTAAGGACTTTTATAAAGTTACATAGATTTTTACTTTGAGTTTTTTCATATCTTTGAAATGGAATTTTAATTTTGTTTTATGTTTTAATAAATAGTTGAATAAATTATATTCAGTCTTAATTAATTTTTTCATATTTTAATTATCTTAAAACATTAAATGTAAATAAAATAAAAATAACAAAAATTATAGATATCTTTAGTTTATTATTGTTTAAAAAAAAATTAGATTAAAACAAATTTATTTTATATATTTTATACATACACTGACATCTGTATATATATTTTTTTAATTTTAATTTATTATAAGTAATTTTAATAGGATATAATTTTAGTAGCATATTATTATAAATAAATTAAATTATTTAATTTTAAATTTAACCAATTTTATTAAATTAAAAAATTAAATTAAATATTTAAATAGCTTAAGATTTAATTCATACTATTTAATTTTTTTTTTATTTTATTAATAATTGCAATTTATTTTAATTTGCAAAATTTTTTAATTTTATAAAAGTAATTTTTTATTAAATTAACCGACAAGTATGCAATGTGTACAATTTACATTTAATATAATTCGAATCGCAGTTTTAGTAGTTCAATTGTTTACCTGTAATTAATTTATTTGCAATTTAATATTATTAGTTTAATAAAAAAAAATTATGATTAAGTTACAATAAAAAAATAACCCTTTATTGTTTTGAATTTACAAATTCATCTTTTAACAAATAGATGCCAAAGTTCATTAAAAAAATAAAAAAATTTAAAATGGCTTATAAAATATATATTTTTATATACATTTTGTTTAATAATAAAAAAAAATGAATATTATAAAAATTGAATTTATATTATTTTAATTATTTTTTTTAAAAAAGCTTTTTAAATAAATGTTTTCTGTATGTTTTAAAAAAATAATTTTTGAAAATATAAAAAAATGGCTAATTGGTGATTAAAAAATTTTTATTATTATAATTAAATAATGACGATTTGAAACTGGATCAGGTTTATAAGAAAAAATAACCAATAAAATTTTGTTTTGTTGTTATGCTAAATTTATTCAAGATTTATAATTTTAAAAAAATGGATTCGAAATATAAAAAAAAATTAAAGTAAATTTTTAAGATTGAAAAATATTTTAAAAACAAATTCAAATTTTAATTTGTATTTTAAAAAAAAATAAATTGAGAAAGTGAATAATCCAAAATAGGACCAAAAATATTATTTTTATAAATAAGTGAAATTTTGTTCAAAAAAAAAACAGTTGTCATGTGATGCAACCAAAATTTTCTTAAAAAATATTGAAGACACAAATAAACTGATCCAATTGCAAACCAGATTGACAACTGATTTATATAAAACACAGGACTACTTTTGAACTCTTTAAGTTGCTTTCAGTAATATATATGAGCTTTATGAATGTTTTTAAGTATTTAATTGCATAAATGAATCCGCTAGACTTAAATCTAAGAAAAGTGATCTTTTTACAAGAAAAACTAAAATTATTTAAAAATATTTTTTTCTTAAACTATTTAAATTTCACCATTTATTTAAAATTAATGTGATATTTTTGTTTGTTTAATGTTTTAAATAATTATTTTTAATAATTAATATTCTTTAATGAATAATACAAGATTAAAATATTAATTATTATAAAATTTTTAAATTAGTTTTCATTAAAACTTTTGATAATGATTTCAAAAATCAAAATGATTATTTTTTATTGGATAATTTTTTTTATTGTTTTAATGTGTAAATTTCCATTTACAGAGCAAAGACCAACCATTGGTAAATAGTGAAAATTTTAATTTTTAAAATATTAATTTACTTTAAATTATTTAAATTATTTTTTTTTTGAATAAAAAGAGGAAATAAGCATAGAAACAGAAGAAAAATGTGGTCAAACTTCAGTAAGAACTCCAAAAATAGTAGGTGGAACAGAAGCGCAAAAAGGTGAATTTCCTTGGTTGGTAAGTTTTGAAAAAAAAAAAAAAATTTTATTAATTAGTTATTATTTAATTATAAAAAATACTTTGTTTATTTGAAAAGATTACAATTGTTAATTAAACAATAAAACAATAGATTTAATTTTTTTAATTTTATTAAAGTTAAAAAAAAATGCTGATTTTAATTTTATTATTTTTTATTATAAAAAATATATTTTTTTCTATTTTTTCTTGTTTTTAAAGGTATCAATCAGATTAGATCAAAAACATTTTTGTGGTGGCACATTATTAGATCATCAATGGATTTTAACCGCAGCTCATTGTGTTTCCCACTGGTCATACAAACAATTTTCAGTAAAGTTGGGTAAAATTGTGATTTATATATATATTAAATTATAAGCAATATTATTTAAAATTTAAGTGAAAACTTGTTGATTTAAATAAAAAATAAATAGCTTATTTATGATAATGCACTTAAGTTAAAAAGCAACTTAGATAAAAATATAATCTGTTAAAACTTTGAACAATGTTATTAATCTTTGTTCAATAATAGTATTAACTTGATTAAAATAATATATAATTATTAAACATAATTTTTTTCATTATTTTTTACTTGAGTTTTTTTTTTATATTTTTATTTTTAATAGGAGCCTATTACTCAGAAGATAATGAAGAAGATAATGATGTAATAGAGATGCCAATTTTAAAATATTATATACACGAAAGTTTTAATGCTCCTCGAGCTTATTCTAATGACATTGCATTAATAAGGTAATTAAAATTCAAATAATTTATATTTTTTCAAATGAATTACTTAAATATTTTTTAATTGATATCTAACTAATTAAAAATTCGAACAGAATTAATCCAATAAATTACACAGAAAATATTTCACCGATTTGTTTACCTTCAGAAGATGATACTGAGTATGAAAATTTAAAAGGCGTTGTGGCTGGTTGGGGTTGGTTAAAATTTGATTACATAAATCGTAAGTATATATTTTTTTTTAAATATAATATTATTATAAAAACAATTTTTTTTTTTATTGTTTACTTATAAAAAAGGAGAACCAGCTCAACACATTCACAAAGTAGAATTACCTATTATTAATAATCAGTTATGTGAAAGCTGGTTTCAAGAAAATCGACGGATATATAAAATATCAAAACAACAATTTTGCGCAGGCTATAAAAAAGGTGGCAAAGATGCATGCAGAGGAGACTCAGGAGGACCTTTAATTCATCGAAAGTTAGATAAAAGTGAAATTTTAGGTATTGTAAGTGCAGGAGTAGGGTGTGCAGGAGCTAAAATGCCTGGTGTTTATACTAGAGTTAATATGTATTTAAATTGGATTCATGATCATATTTCAGATCCGAAATTTTCATTACCAGATTAAATTTAGATTTAATCTTATTTATATCATTTTATTAGTTTACTGTATTTTGCATTTTCACATATATCTTGAAAACAGTCAAATTAAAACTAAAAAATGCGTTTGGACAAGTAAACTATTTTTTAATTTTCCATAAAAATTTTAAATATTAGAAATAATTTTTTAGCACATTAAACTACTTATTGTATATTAGAATTTTTTTTTTTATATTTTTTTGCGTTTTAAGCATTTATTTGTGATTAGACCTCCATTTCCTGCCAATAATCTTAAAGTATTTTTCGTTTTTGTCTTAGATTATATATATTTATTTCTATTTGGCCAACTACATATTTTATTTATTAAATTTTACATATTGAGACTAGTAGTTTGTAACTACTTCTCTCATTACATTTGTATGACATGTATAGCTATTAAAAATCATTATTTATTTTATTAAATTTTATTTTTTAAAAACTTGCCTTGTTCGCAAGAAATTCTTTTAATTTGTAATAATTTTTAAATAATATATGAATTTTTTATAATTTGAATTTTCGCCTAAAATATTAAATCTATGATTAAATTTAAGTATGAATAATAAAAATTCATTTTGAATAATTTTTCATTAATAAGAAAAAAAATTCAGAAAAGTAAAAGTGTTAATAAATTTAAACAATATATTTTTTTTTTGTTAAATAAAATATACTGGAATGTTTTTTATTTTTTTTATTTTTTTTTTTTGTTTTAAAAATTATTACTTATTTGTTGAAAACTAAACAATCGCAAAAGTTAATTATGATTAAAGTCAAATGACCTTGAGTTGTCAAAATTCATTTATGTTATTCATTGATGCAAAGATAAAAATTAATATATGAAAATTGCTTTTGTTGCAAAGAACTTTATTACTAACAATAAATTTTAATAAATAATAATAATTATAAATATTATAAATGAATATTTATATTGAAATTACTTTAGAATAAAAATCAAATTTGCATGATATTAGAAATGAACTGAGAAAAAAAAAGTTTTTTTTTATAAATCTGGATTGTCTATTTGAGTAAAATAAATGCGCATTTAAGTATTCAATGTTAAATTTAGAAACAATTAACTTATGCTTGCTTAAAGTTTGAAATTGTTCAAAAAATAAAAAATAAATAAAAGAAATTAAGTCGCAAAAAGCATTTCAAAAAAGTAAACTAAAGCCTAATTTATTTTCTACTTTTTATTTTTTAACTTTTTTTAGTCTTATTTATTGAACAAAAAGTGAATTTTTGGTTAATATATTTTTAAAATTATGTTGGTGAGTTTAATTAAAGTTACGATTAGTTCAATATAAAACAGTTTAACTGAATAGCCAACAAATATAATATGACAAGTGTATTTAAGAAACTGATTATTCTTGATTTAGGTAAAAATTGATGATGAATTGATTAAGAATAATTTACAAGATAGTAAATCACTTCAGTTAGAAACATTGTGGTTTCTTTGATTGTAAATTAGTAAGCTGTTGTTAAAGTGCCTTGGCTTGAAAGAAAAGCTAGAAAGCCGAGTCGATTGAATATTGAGTAGATGACAAGTGTTGACTAGTAATTAAGAGAGGCGTAAAATGAATGGGTGAGCTATTAATTATGTGTTTAATATTGATTATAGTTAAAAATTTGAAAATGGCGCGCTCAACACGCCCCCACGTTTTGGAGCATGTGCACTAGCAGCAGTCGTCAATGTTTTGATTAGCATTTGTGCACAAATGTCACCTAAAACAGTCGAAATGGTGCGGTAATCAAGTAAATTGTGATTCATTGATTAAAATCAGTGTGGCTCCAGGTGTGGTTCAATTGATGAGCATCACTTTATGACCTGTGTTTCGACCACGCCTAGTTAATCAACTAATTTATCCGATTGCCGGATTCGACTTGAACCGAATCAGGTTTGACAGCGATTGTGCATCTGCCTGCTTACTTCAGGCTTTGGCAAATGGGCTTCAGAAAAGATTATAAAAGACAAGATCACCCAATGATTGAACAGATATCCTGAACATATAGTTATTTCACAAAATACACATTAATTTGACTTAGTTGTTTTATTCTCTTATTTCTTTTCTCCTCCAGTTTTCTCTCACAGTTTTTTAACATTTCTTAGTTATTTCGCTCTCCCTTCTCTTTATTTTAGTTAAACACAAACGCACAAGACTAGTTTGCAAATATCTGCATTGACTTCCCACCCACTTTATTTAGCAAATTTCTATGCAGTTATCATGAGCTAATGGTTTTATCAATTTTATTATTTTGTTTCATTTTGTTTTTACAGTTTATTATTATTTTTAAAATATTTTTCTCAATCTTAACACTGGTGAAATTTCATCAATCGTTTAAACACCATTTTAATACAATCGACGTCTCAGCACTTGTGAATTAGTAAAGAATACGCAGCGAGATCATTTAATTTCGACTTTCTACTTAAACTCTCAATTAAAATGCTTAACTTAGATGTTTAACAAACATGTTTACATTACATGTTTAGTTTAGGTAGATAATAAATTCAGTTTGGACGTTTTACATTCAAATTTTTATTTTAACCTACATCTTTAATTTAAATAATTTAATACTTAACACATCTTTTTACACATCTTTAACAATTCAAGTTTAAACGATCTAAACTTGTGTCTTGTTAATACTTTTTTTTGTTTTATATAAAGTTGGCCTTATAAAGTTTGAATATGAATTTTACGCGTTTAAGCGTCAACAATTTAAACTTAACTAATTTTGTCAGAGAAATTTAGTTTTTTCTCTACCAATCAAAGAGTCAATTATATTTGTGGAAAATAATAAATAAGAAACACTGTTGGAGCAAAGTGTTTGTATAAGAAAAGCTGAAAAAAGTGCTGTTCATTTTGCTTATTTGTGCAGAAAAAACTTTTAGTTAGTCTAATGAGTTTCATGATTTTTGACAGAATTGACTTGTCAAATTTTCTGCCGAAAAATGGGACTTCAGGATCAGTGTATAGCGAGTGCAACACTTTAGAAATAATAGGAAAAAATAAAACTTTTATTAAAGATCTAGGTTGGGAAGGCATTCCGTTTAATTTAGTTTTCAATGCATTTATTTTTTTTGTAAGTTATTTAATTGATTTATTCTTTATAAGTTTTTTTTAGGTTTTTTTATTTTGTCTATCTATTTTTTTTTTTTTTCGTATTTAGCTTTTGATTATTTTATTTGCTTGTTTGAGGCGAAAAGCTTGGAACAAGAAAGCTGAAAACATACCAAGAACTCAAAGAGGGTAAAACTTAACTTTTATTAATTAAAATTTGGTAAATTTTAGGTTTTTTTTTAATTTAGTTGGCTGCAATTCATCTATGGAGATCGAGAACAAGCAATTAAAAAAAAAAAGAAAAATGAAGATAAATTGACTATTAACCATGTTCATGATTCTAAACATCTTCAGTTGTTTAAGTTAGTTAAAAACAATGAAAACCTATTGCGACTTGGAAGCGAACGGAATGGTAGCCATTATAAAAATGCTAGCATTAATAAAATTGAATTCAATCAAATCGATATACAGATAGAAAATGGAGAACAAAAAAGTGAATCGAATAGTGAAACGGTGACTGATTCAATTGAAAATAATATTTCTGATGAAAAATCTTTTCAAAACAACAATTATGTATGTTTATCAAATTTAAATATAGTTAAATATTTTCATTTATTTTATTCTAGTACACAACTGAAATCGGATATTGGCTTTTAGATATTTTACTAATAAAAGATGAAGATATAATGCGTAAAAAGGGATCTGACGCTGTACACTATCTTATATTTCAAAGATACATTATTTATTTTTTGTTAATTTTGACTATAGTTTGCATGATTATAATTTTACCTGTAAATTTATCAGCTAATACAGGTAAGTTTATCTTTTGCTAAAATGATTTAATTTTTAAATTTTTAATTTTTTTAGACATTAGACCTTTTGGACGAACAACAATTTCTAATATTCCACCAGATTCTATTTATTTATGGGTACACGTATCTGTTTCCGTAGTTTTATTAGGTATAAGTCTATGGATGATGTGTCATTTTTCAAGAATTGTAAATGCAGATTCTAATCAATATATTAAAAGAACTCTTTTTATTAATAAAGTGCCAAAAAAGAAAAGAATTACTGATGCTTTAATGCAATATTTTGAAAGAATTTTTCCAAATATTGGAATTGAAGGTATCCAATTTGTGTATGATACAAGAAAACTTAAAGCTTTACATTCACAGTACATAAATGCTGTTAATGCAAAAACTTATTGTATTGAATATAATGCACAAAATCATTCTAGACTTCGTGTGACACCTTATTTTTTTGGTAACATCGGAATATTATCTTGCATTGGATGTCATGAAGCAGATGCATTGAACTTTTATGAAGAAGAAAAAGAAAGACTAGAAGAACAGGTGACTAAAGAATTTTATCAAACCATTGGAAAACCTTTTGGCTCTGTTTTTATTACATTTCAAACAGAAGCGATGGCACGCACTGTTTATCAACATTTGGTTGAATTACATGATCAATCTTGGACCAATATATTTTTTTCAAAATGCCATAAATGTTGTCCATTTAATGTGTTTACTTACCAATCAACGGACGAACTTATGTCAGATCATTGGGAAGTGAGCAAAGCTCCTTATCCAGATGATATAAATTGGGATGATATTGGAATAAATTATAAAATGGTTTGGTTTCGTAAATTTATTGTTAATATACTGCTTTTTTTGTTTTTTTTCTTCGTTTCAACACCACTTATTTTTTTAAATATGCTAAATTATTTAAAAATAGGTGAAACAATCACACTTGGAATTAGATACATTAGTCCTTTATTTAGCGAATATGTATCACCTTTGTTGATGGTAATGCTTTCTATAATGATGCCAGCTTTAGTAGTTTTAGCGTGTGAATATTTACCATTTAAAACTTTAACTGAAAAAAATCATTCTGTTATGTGGAAAGTTTTCTTTTTTTTATTATTAATGGTTGTGATTTTACCTTCATTGGGGCTAACCAGGTATTTATTTAAATTTAAATTTATTTTTAAACTATTATTAAACTAGACAATTAATTGATTTATTTTTATAAATAGTGCTAAGGCTTTATTATATAATGCTTTATATGATTCAAAACGCACAATCCAATGTATTTTTCCTGTTGATAATGGAGTTTTTTTTGTGAATTATGTTTTACAATCCACATTTTTAGCTAATGCAATGGAGCTTCTAAGATTTTCAGAGTTATTTCTTTATTTTATTTATTATACATTTTTTACAAGAACTGAAGCAGAATGTGAGAAAGCTCGACATGAGATTATTTTTGATTTTCAATTTGGGATCCGATATCCAAGATTTTTATTAATCTTTTGCTTAGTAGTTGCATACAGTTTAACTTGTCCTGTCATTGCACCCTGTGGTAAGTTAATAAAAATGTCTTGTTTTAAATTAATTAGTCTTTTTTTTAATAGGCTTATTATATATGGGAATTAAGCATTTAGTTGATCGTTATAATATTTATTATGTATACACTCCAAGTAAAATTAGTGCTTCAATTCATTCGACAGCAATAACTTTTTTTCAAATAGCAATACTCATGATGTTGTTTCAAATGTGTACATTTATTGCATTAAAAACAGGATCATCTATTTTAACAACTGTTTCAATGATTATATTTTTTGTTGCAATAATTATATTCTTTGGTCAATGCTTTTGCCACTGTTGCTGGAATATTGGAGTAACATTAGTATGTAAATGTATTTTTTTATATATTTTTTATTATTTTTTTTAATTTTTTTTTTTAGCCTGTAACCAGAAAATCTTCAACACCACGTAAAAATTATTGTTCTTGCGCTTACTTGCCTCCCGTGTTATACGATATTAATGTAGAAGGAATAAATTCATCATAATTTTTTTTTTTTATTTTGCAATGAGATATTTTTTTTAATTGAAATTAGGCAATTTTTTATAAAATTAATAAAATCATTTTTTTATGTTCAGCAAATATAAAAAACATTAGAATGATATATATTAATTGTTTAAAATTATTTTATTTTTTATTAATTAAAAAAATTCTCAATTTTTAAATTTATTTTGCAAAAATATTTAAAATGTAATTTTTTAATTGAATGTTATACACATTAGCCAATTAATTGAATATTTAAAACTTAAAAATAGCAAGATGTATTTTCAATCATTTTGTGATGAATGAACAAATTTTTTTTTAGAATTTAAAAATGTTTATAAAAAAAAGCACAATATTTTTAAAAAATTTTAGGAGATTAAATTTTCTAGTCTAAATAATGCTTTAACTTTAATGTTTAAATAATTATAAACATTAAAAATAATTATTAAAAATTAGCTATAATTATACATAATATAAAAATGTTTTTTACTTTTTAAAAAAATAAATTATATAAAATTGATACAAATTTCAAAATTTAGTTATATTCAATGATTAAATTTTTAGATAAAAATGTATATATTTTAAAATAATTTTTATTTTAATTATTTATTTTTTTTATTTAAACTGTAAGTATTTTTATTAATATAAAATAATTAATTAAAAAAAAAAAATTAGATATTATCTATTTAAATAATAAATAACGTCTTAATTTTTTTTTTTTATAATTATGCTAAAAATAATTTTTTTTTTTTTTAAATTATTTTAAAAAGATTTAAATTACTTTATAGGTTAAAGATTATAATATAAGTAATTTTATCTATTAATTATAGATTCAAATTTTTTATACTAATTTTTTTTTTAAATAGTTTTTATTAAATTTAAGATTTAATAATGAAATTTTAAGATTTTTTACTATTTAATCTTAAATTTATTTATTTTCTCAACAATCTTATAATTTAAAAAAATGATAATTTTTAAAATTTAATAAATGATTATTAATTGTTTAATTTAAAAGTAAACTTATACATTTTAATATTTTCTTAAATAAAATAAATTTCTTAAAATTATTAACATTAATTTTTGAAAAAAATTATTGATTTTATTTATAAATTTGTTATAACATTATATAAATCTAATTAATATGGATATTAAAAAAAAAATAAAAAATAAATTATTTTATTATTTTATTTATTTAAAATAATTTTTAAGAAATAAATGTTATTTAAATAAATTTAAAAAATATATTTATATTTTATAAAAAAATTAAATTAAATTTATATTAAATATATATTTAAATTAATATTTAAGTAAAAATGAAATTGTTAACAAATAAATAAAAAAATTGTGCTATAAGTAAATATTAATTCAATTAAGTTATAATATAAGTAAAAATTTATTGGATTGAACTTCTTTTATTTTTAATATCCTAATTTTGGCGCTAAAATATTAATTTTACTTAAAGTGATAAAATTTAAAACCAGCCGAAGTTTGCGCCGACGTATCATTTATATTAAATTTGGATTATTTCTAATAACAAAAAAGTCAAAGTAAGATATAAAAAAAAATTAATTAAAAAAAAGATACAAAAAAAATTAGGAAAATGATAAATATTTAATAAATTTATTCGACAACAATCAATGTAATTTTTTTTTACATACTTTAATGGTTTTATTTTTTTATTGAATTCATTAGAGCTGTTCAAATTACAAAAAAGTGTAAAAAACTTTATAACGCGTTTTTCAGCATCAAATTATCTAATTATGGTTCTAATATTTTGTTTCTATTGTTTAATTAATTGTGAAATTAAAGTACAATACTTTAATTTGTTATTTGACACTTGCTAATTTAAACATCATTTGTGGAAAAAGATCAAATTTAATAAAGTATTTGAATATATATAAAGATCTTACATATATTTTTTTATATATGCTGATTTTTTATAAGAAGAAAAAAGTATGTGTTTTAAAAAATATTGTATTATAAAAAAGAAAAGTTTTTAATATTTAATAAATCTACATTTAAATTTATATTTTACAAGAATATAAATTATTTGTTTAATTAAATTTTAAAATTTTTTATTATAAAATTTTATTCTTTATTTTTTAATTTTTTCATGAAAAAAAAAGTTATTTGATATTTACCTTTTAATTAAAATTTAATAATTATTTTTTCTTAACAAAATTTAATTATAAAATTGTAATTATTAATATATTAATTTTTATTAAAGATTAAATTTAAAAATTTGGTTAAATATTAAATATTAAAATATAAATCTAAAAATATTTTATTAAAAATTTTTAAAATTAAATTATGAAATATTTTATTAATACAAAAAATTAATTTTTACATAAAGAATTAATTTAAATGTTTATAAAATATTATTATAATATAAATAAATAGAATATTATAAATTCATTATTTTAAATTGAATAATAAAATAATTAAAAGACACTAAAAAATATTAAATTACTACTAATTATTTTAAAATTTCCAAAGCAATAAAAGTTAATTAAGTAGTATTTTATTAAAAAAAAGTTTTTAATATTGAAAACAGGTGAACATGTAGCATAAACAAAAAAAAAAATAATGAAATACAGAATAGAGGTCAAGAATATAGAATTTTGTTTTATTTGTTTTAAATAAAAACAATAGTAATACTAGTTTAAGATTAATAATCTATATAAATTTAGTTTTATAATCTTTTACTATTGTTTAAAATTAATAATAATTGATGTTTATACTTAACAAATTATAAAAATTTTTAAAACAATTAAATAAAATAAACGGAATAAAATCATCAAAATTTAATTTAAAATATAAAAAATAGGTTATCTTTTAAATACCAGTATTCATGAAAATAACATATTTAATAACAAAAATATTATTCATGTGTGTAAATAATTTATTAAGAATAAAAAATCTAAGTAATAGAAGATAAAAAAAAAATTTTGTGCGTATTAAAGAGTAATAACAAAATTTTATTTAGTTTAGGTATGTATGTTAGGTTTTAAAAGATAGGTTTTAAAAATTATTTAATTTTGAAGAAAAAAACGGATTATCTAAAAAAATTAAAATATGAGAATATAAAAATTTTATAAGAAATCATTAAATCTATTAGAAATTGATATGTGAAATGTGAAATATGAATTTGATAATAAAATTAATTTTTATTTTGTGGAAATATTTTTTTGGGTTATCATAAGTAAAAAAAATATTAAATGATGTTAGTTGTGTAGGGATATAAGAAATCTAAAGAATAAGATATTAATAATAAACAAGAAAATAAAAAATTAAATGTTCATTAGTTTAAGTTTATAGAAACTTTATACCAGATATAGAATGTTTCAAGTCTTATTCCATTAGAGGTCTCTGAATTTGATGCTGCGGTAGAGATTTGTAACTATAGTAATATAAAGTTTTGATATATTATTATTTGTAATTATTATTTTAGCGTCTTATATCTGTTTTTGGGGACGCAAACAGTTTAGATTTAAGATTTAAATACTTGCATAAGCTAAAAGAAATTGTTTGAACGATTTGATTCTTTAAAATCTTTAGCATCTCGCTATTTCAACTCGATTCTGCCGTAAAAATAAAACGGTTTTTATATATGAATTTATTATAATATGTAGCAAATTTATATTTAAACTTTTGTGCTCATTGTGAATAGTCAGTAACAATTTCGACCTGGAAGTAGAGGTTCTTAAACAAGCACACATTAGATAAATTGTGTATATTTTTTCCAGCAACTATGTAAGTAAAATCATTGTTTTTAAAAAAGCTATTATTTTGTAAACTGACTTACGTTTAAAAGTTTACTTGTTAAGAGTTTGCGTTTTTAAAACTTCAAAACTGGTAAGTTCAATGTTTAAAAGCCGTGAGTTGATTTTGCAGAGGAAGAGATCTGATGAGATTAACTTTTGAATAGATTAAATTAAAAATTTTAATTGTTTTTTGTGCAAGCTGAATGTAGTTTGGCAGAAAATGTTTGAATTTGGAGCAATAAGATTTTAATTGACAAAAAGTGCAAAAATTTAATCTTTTTTAGATTATTGAATAATTTTCGATTAATTAAGAAATAATTAATTGATATGCCGGCAGCTTGTTTTAGAATTAATCGACGGCTTGGCGGAAAGAGTTTGCAAACCGGCGACTCGACGTGTTCTAGTTCACTAGATTTGATGAGCTTGCAAAGACCACATATCGGAAAAGAGTTCAAGGTTTTCCGGTGCGACCCAATGCTCTAAATTTGAGATTTGGCCGCCTTTTTCAAACAGCTGGCCTGGCTAGTCGATATTTTAAGCCGGTCCCGTTGGGCCGGACTCTTTGGGCTTTATTTAGGCTGAAAGGTGTGTTTACCGAACAGATTTCAGCATCATATTACGAGTGAAACTAGATATTAAGTTGGACCGGAAGTATGTTCGTTGCTTATGTATGTCAAGTCTTTTTGAAGTTTAAATTGCAATTTAATGTTCACTAATTAAGAATATATAATCAACCTATTAAATAAGATTAAGTTTTATTTTTTTACATTGAATTCAATATAAGTAAAAATTTCTAAGTAAAAAAAATGAATCTGTTTTTGAGCTTTGTTTAATATTCAATAATGCATTGAAATCAATTTTTTGACTTGATTAAGTTTATGAATAAAATTGCATGAATTATGCGTTGTTTTCAGTGTTTTCAATACAAGTAAAAAAAATTTGCAATTTTATTTTGCACTTTACTCATATTAGTTAATTAAATATTTTACGATTAGTTTAATTTTTTCCAATTAAATTCAGTTAACCTGTTTACAACATAGAATATTATCATAGACAAAATTTAATTTGTGTTCCAATTCAAACATATCTAGTCTAACCATTGTTTAATGCTTAGCCAATTTTTTCATCTTTGTGCATTCATTTTAGTTTTCCTGATATTATTTTTCTTATTATTTTTCATTGCTTTTGTTTGCACTACTTGGCTTCTAAACAATTTTTTTATTAGCTTTTGATGGTTTCAATCGCATGGATTTATAATCAGTCGTTTGATAAAAACAGTTGTCAAAATATTTAGATTTTGGCAGCAAAATTCTTGTGCGCAAAATTTACGACTAGCCATTGACCCAAAAATAAATCAGCTCATTTCAAAAGAATCTCAATTATATTTCATTAATATTACACTTTTGTTATCATAAGCTGAAAAACTAATTAGTTTAATAATATTTATATCTATTATAATTTTTTAATTTAGTTAAAGATTAGTTAATTAAAATTATGATTAACTTTACGAATTTAAAAGCAATTTGCTTTATTTAAAAATTTTCAAATTCGCACTATTTTTATTGATTTGTGAACAGTTTCGTATCAAATAAATTTTAGTTTCAACTTAGAAAACTTACAAAAATTATAATTGTATTTTGTTTTACCAAACTTTTTATATAACAGAATTTTTTTTTGTTAAAAACTCAAAAATACTAAAATGTATTGAAATAAAAAAATTATATTCATTTTTTTTAAGAATCAAATTTGAAGTTATCTTTTAAGGTAATGCTTAATTTTTTTCAGAAATTAATGCGAGCAATTGTGAATAACTTTTTGTTTAATTTACGTTTTCCAATTGCATTTCAGATAGATTAGATAAACAGATGAAAAAGCAAAAAACAAATTAGAAGAGATTTCAATAAAGAAAAAACTAGAAAATAAAGCAAACAGACCATGAACCTTTGAACCATCGATTTTGGCATTGAAGTTTTGCTTTAACTAGGTCAGAAGCGAACTAGGTAGGGGATGAAAAATCTGGTTTACCGGAACTCTTACTAAAGTTTTTAGCGCCATTTTTAAACATAACAAAACATATGTTTACATATAGCAACTTCATCATATTTTAAGTTTTTCTTAAATTTTAATTAAAATTAAACATAATTTAAATACAGATAACTTTATTATTAATTTAAACAAAAATTAATAAATTATTTTTATTTATTTAAATTTATTAAAATTTTCTTTTTTTATTAACTCTCATTATTATTGAAAAAATCTTTTTTTTTTTTGAAAATTACTTGAATTTAGGTTCAAATTGTTCTAATGCAAACATTTTCAAAATATATTGTAAACAATTTTTTCATTCTTATTGCTTACTATTTATTAAAGTGGTTCATTTGAAATATTTTAACTTTTAAGATTTGTCCTTAACCCTCTTAAAATAAAAGAAGCAAATTTTTTTTTGAATTAATTTCTTTATTAATGATTTCTTGTGTGTCTATATGCTTGTCATATAAATAAATTAAACTGGAGGTTTCAGGTAAACTTATTTTTATTTTGTATTGAATTTTTTTTCTCTTATGACAACAAATAAAAACTTATATAGACAAAATGTGTTTAATATTTGAATTAAGATAACTATTAAAATTTATATAAAAAAACACATTAAAATAAATATCGATAAATAATTAGTAATCTATTTTATTACTAGACTTTTTAACATAACTTTATATTTAATATAATACATTAACAATTATTCAAAAAAGTTTAGAAAACATTGATTTATGTTAAATTATATATAGAAAAAACTTCTTGTTAAAGTGCAGATGTGTGCAAAGCAAAAAAAAAAAAAATACTATTGTGAATACTTTACCTACTTTTTATTCAGGTTAATGCTTTTACCTGTTCACTGCGAATTTCTTAACCAGAAAATTAAAGAAAATTTATTTAAAACTTTAGTTGATTTGAAATTAAATTAGTTAAATTTTAAAAATAACTAATATTATTATGAAATAATTAAGCATTAATTAACAATTTTTTTTTTTATTTTTTATAGTTATATTTTTGCGCAAAAATTTAGGGTTAAAAATTGAAAAAATAAATTTAATTATATAAAAAATGTATATTTAATTGAATTTTTATAAATTGCCTATAGTTATAAATTATAAATAATTTAAAATAATATACATTTTAAATAAAAATTCAATTAATTTTAAAATTAATAATTTTCATAAATTATAATTATTTAAAAAGCAATCGCTGTTATAACATAATATAATGTTTTTTTACATAAGCATGTTACTTTTATACAATTTGTTGTTCATGAATTATAATATATAACATTTTAACTGCTTAATTCTCCTTAAAAACATATTTGAATGTCCAATGTTTTTGTTATTTACTTTTATTTTCTTGTTATTTACTTTTATTTTTAAATTTTTAAACAATTAGATAAGTAGAGAATCTAAATTCAAAAACATAATTTTATAATTGAAAATTACATCAGATTCAATTATTTTTTTGTATTGTAATTGTTAACTTTATATTTAATATATAAAACTTTAAATATAATAATTTTTTTGCGAATTTGATATAAAATTTTAATTTATTAAAATAAGTACATTTTTTTTTAAATTTTAATTAAATATTGAAAATAAGTATTTCAATTTATTTCATTATTAGACTGTAATGAAATAAAATTTCATATTTTTATGTAATTTTAAATTTCATAAATATAATTTTACTTAAATTATTTATAAGAAAATAAAAAATAATTCTGCATTCAATAATTTAACTTTTTTTTAAAAAAATAAAATTTGTTTTTTAGTTTTGAATCATAAACTAAAGTATACGGTCATTCTAAAAAAGTTGCACGATAATTGTAGCAATTTTTTAATTGTTATTTTTATAAGAATAAAATTTTTTTTTATACTATATTATTGTAAAACCGGATTGTTTTAATTTTCAACTAGAATACAATTTTGGCGCAAGCTTATCAGCCTTTATGGTCAAACGGAAACGGTGGCGCTATTAAAAGAAATCGTGTCTAGTAAGTTTTTGGTTCAGTTACATCTTGGCTACAGATTGTTCAAGTGAAGCATAATTTAATTTAATTCTGCTTTTAGATATAAAATTTATTTTTTAAATTTTTTAATTAAAAAATTTATATAAAAAAGATTTTATTTTTTATTAAAATTTTTAACAATTTTTGAAAAAAAAGATCAGAAATGTTCTTTTTTATTTATATTTTTTTGTTTTAAGTTTTGTGGATATTTAAAACTTTAATTTATTTAATTTTTTTTTATATTTACTAGGTTTAAATTCACAAATGTAGAATTGTTAAGGGATAATTTATTTAAAAAAAAAAATTAATTAGTAAAAACATTTTTTAACATTTCAAATAAAGTTTATTTGATTTCGTTTAGCGTCTGAAAGCAATCAATCTTATTAAACTTTTTTAGGATTCTGCCAATATTTAAGTGCTGATAATTGTTTTTATTAGATTGTTATAATCATTTTTTTAATAAACTTAATATTTTATTCATCGCATCTAAAATCTACAATTGAATTTTACAATTAAGTTCTACAATTAAAATTTATGTAAATATTTGTTTTCATTGAAAAATATTATTAAAAATTTTTTATTATAAAAAAATTATTGATTTTGTTTCAGCTTTACTAGTGTTATAGATTTCACAATTTTGCATCTTTCAAAATCTTTAATCGCTGTTTACTCAAATTATTTTTGATCTTTTGTTTAAATGTATCAACTGTTAAAACGCCTACACATCTTTCCATAAATATATATATCGTGATTATTGCAAAAGATTTATTTTTGTTCTTAAACTACGTTAGCAAACCTTTTCATCTTTATACAATAAATTTATTCTATATATAAAAAAATTTACTACATTTTTATTAAAATATTTTTGATTAAATTTTTTTAAATGTGTATGGCAATCTAATCAAAGTTTTTTTTTATTTAAAAAAAGTAAAATATTTTGTTTATTTTTTTAAAAGATAAAAATAACATTTTATTATTTTTTTTTAAATAAATAACTTAAGGTTTATTATAATTATTTAAAAAAAAAAATTATACGCACATTATAAATAATCATGAAAATCAGAGAAATTCATAAAGTTGTAGTAATGGGTGCTGGAGGTGTAGGCAAAACTTCCATTGTAATGCAATTTATGGAAGGTTATTTTGTGTCCAATTATAAACCTACTGTGGAAGACTATTATCGACACACCATCCAATTAACTGGTTAGTAAATCTATCTATTTTTAATTAATTTATTATGCTTTATAATATTATAAATTATTTTTATAATTTAATTTTTTATTTAATTTTTAAAATTAATTCTTATAAATTTGAAACAAAGTATTCTTTACAGGGGCATTTATTCTATTTAATTTAATTTATATATAACAAAATGTTTTAATAGAAAATAATTTATATACATATATACATTTTCTTTATTTAGATGGAATTTTTCATACTGTAGAAATATTAGATACAGCTGGAACTCATTATTTTCCAGCTATGAGAGAATTAAATATTAGAAGTGGACGTGGATTTGTTTTAGTATTTTCAGTTGATTCTTTATCATCTTTTCATGAAACTGTTCAATTATATGATTTAATAATTAAAATAAAAGGTAAGAAAATTATAAAAAACTTTAAAAATTATAAATTAATTTTTATTCAATCTTTTATTTATTTTTTATTTTTTTTTTTTTTTAGGAACTAGTAAAGTTCCAATTGTCTTAGTTGGCAATAAAAGTGATTTAAAAGCATCTCGTCAGGTGAGCCTTCAAACTATTTTATCAAGAAAACAATTGGAAATGAATAATTGTCCTTACATTGAAACAAGCGCAAAATTTAATTTTAATGTTAACAATTTATTTTTGCAACTATTACAACAAGCCAAACAACAGACAAATGATACTCCACAACATAAAAAAAATAAAAAAATGTTACTTAGGCGTTTATCAACTTTTGGATCATTGCCTAATATTAATTTAATTCGTAGAAAATCTGGAAATTTAGGAAATTCTTCTATTAAAGAAAATAATAATAAAGATATAATTCAACCCGATTGCAGTTCAATGATTGCTTTAGTTATCAAAGATGATCCAAGTGTAGAAGTTAATAATAAAAAAAATATGAATCCGAATTCACCCTTACCTTTACATAAACAAGTTTGTTATTCACCTTTAATTAGAAAAAAATTTAATGATAACTTTGTAAAGCCACAGTTAAGTTTAGATGAAACTAAACTAAGATTTAGCGGAAAAAAATTTGTTTTTGAACATAATAAAATTAGTAATACAAATAGCTTTGATACTTCCAGTGTTGGCTCTAGCACTAGTAGCAGTAATAGCGGTTCTATGGTTAGTAGTAAAGAGTCACTTGATCAAAAGTGTCTTGTCATGTAGGATTTATTTAAAAAACAAATTATTTTATTTTATTTTAAATAAAACCGTACCATTCCTATTAATGGATTAGATATATATAAATTTATTTATAAATATATAGAAATTTTTAAAAATATTTAAATATATAGTTAATAGTTAATTGTCGATTCAATTCAATTTAATACTATTAAATTTAGAAAATTTGTCATGAATCGCGTTTATTGGCATTTATTAAACACATTGATTTAAATTTTTGTTATATTTAATTTGTTATTAAATAAAAAAAGATCTTTAATTAGATGTGAATTATGCGCAAAAGTAACTATTAATAATTCATCTTAAAAAGCACACAAAGCAATAGTGTTTAGTTAAACACATGTTCACAATCAAAATGTCATATAAAAAATTCAAATTAAATAAGTTTAAATATAAACTGCGAATCACGCCCATTTACGCCTACACATTCTTGAATTAAACGGTAATTAAAAATAAAAGCATTTAATTAACATTAAATTTTATCTACAGATTAGAAATTTGATTAATTATGAAATTTATATCTTAGAATAAAATCAAATTAGTTTTTTTGGTGAACTTATACCAAAAATAAAATATTTATGTGTACAAAATAACACTTAATCTAATTCTTAAATTTATTAAAATGTTTTTACACAAATAATCAATTTTTTTTTTATTATATCATATTAATATAAAAAATATATGGCAAAAATACACAAAAAATTTACTAAAAAATATAAATATTTATAAATAAAGTTATTTTTTTTTTATTTACGTTTGTTTTCTATTACAAATCATATTACTATTAAAAATTCTATTTACATAAATATCAATTGATCTTAAATACATCGATTATAAGTCCTGATTAATTTTAGGTTTCAATTCATAAATTTACTATTGAGTAAAATCATTAAGTTTAGATCAATTAATATGATACAAAAAAAACACAGATAAATTTGTTTAATATAGTTGTAATTTATACAAGCACTTATTTATTTACAATTGATATAAATCTTTTTTTCACAAATGAACAAGTATATAAAAAATATTGTTTAAAACTAATAAATATTTATTTTATTTATATACAACTTGTTATGCGATGGTTATTAATAAATAACCTACGTATTTAAAAAAAAACATTCATTTATATTTTAAAAAAAATTATACATTTAGGTTTTTTTATTTATATATATATATTTATTTACTTATTTTATTTACTTGTTAAAAGGACAAAGCACTTTATTAAATTATTAAACTGTATGGTTTTTACAAATTTTATTTAAATTAAGAAAATATTTAAATAGTGCTTTAATATAAAAAAAAAATGTTAAAATAACAATTTAAATTTGAAGTTAAATAAAAAAATTATATAAAAAATAATTTTTAACAATTTTAATGTATTTTTTTTTAATTAAATTATGTAATTCATTTATTTTTAATATTATTATATATATTAATAAAATTTATAAATTATCATTTATTCTACATTTACATTCAAATTTTTAATATTTATTTTAATTATACATACACTTAGTTTTCAATATATTTGTAAAAAATATTTAATATAGATTATTAATTTATTTTATTAATTTATTTTAAGTAAAAAACAAATATATTTTAAAAATTATAAAAATATTAATTGAATTTATAATTTTTAAATTTTTTGAAAGTGACTTATAGTAAATACATGTTAAAATTAACACTTAAAACAAATTAGAATATAATTTTTTGTAAAAGTATAATTTAAATGTATTTAAAAATAAAAAATTATTTCAAATCAAAAAAGAAAAATTTAAATTGTTATAAATTCAACAAGTGCTAAAAATTGTTTTAGTTATAAAGTTAATTACCTGAAACAAATATATATAGAAAATGTTAAATTAACAAATTAAACATTAAATAAAAGTGTACGTTATTAGTTAAAATAATATTCCTATATTTTCTGTTAAATTTAACAAAAAATAAATAAAATAGTTTATTTTTAATATTTTTAATATTAAATATGTAGTAAGTTAGCTTAACTAAATTAAGTTACTCACTTCTGGTGAGTTACTTAAATAAGAATAAAGAAAACCAGATAAAGGGTTTATAACCCTTTTTATTCAAAAATTACACAAGAGTTCAACAGGATTTTTTGATAACTATCACTCAGACGGTGTCTGTTCTCTGTTTCTCTTTCCTTTTTATTCAATTTTGCCAAATTACGATTCACACCCATTTACTAGACAAGATATGCCTTTTGAATCTTTATACTTTACTATCTTTTACTTTTACTTTAACCATGATCTGCTTAATCTTTGGCCGATTTTAACATAATTGTTACAGTGACTATTTCTGCTCCTACTTGAATATTCCATCTAGCATGTTTACATATTACGACCATTGCCTAACAATTATTATACTTTAGTATAATACAAGAGTTCTCTTCCCTGTATACTTAAAGTTCACTGATATACCAGCTGTTTGGTCACTATTACGAAACGTACGACTATTCATTCTTAGTAGTTGTTCAATCTTCTAGTCCTTCACCTTTAGATTAGCTTTTATAGTTAAAATAAAAAAGAAAATAGTTTTTCTACAAATATAATTTCAAAATTTTTTATGTAAACTTTTTAGTTTAGTTCAAAATCACATAATCTAAAAAAAAATAAATATTTTAAATAAATTAAAAATATTTTTTTAAGTTAAGGGTCTGAATTATTAAATTATGATTAAATAAAAGTTATTTCTAAAATTTAAAAAAAAATTTAAATTGATTTCTTTTACAATTTTTCATATAAAAAAATATTAATATTTTTCCATTAAATGGTAATCTTATTACCTGATTTAAATAAATTATATTAATTTTAATTAGTTTATTTAAAATAAGTCAAATTCTAATTATGTTGAAATAAAACAAAAATATTTAATTTTTTCAAAACGCGTTAGCTTATTTTAGATAATTCAAACAAAAAATAAATCAATAAAAATCAATACCTTTTTAATTTATTTTTATATAAATAAACAACAAAATTTAAATAAATCAATTTTATGACATAAATTTGAATATAATTTTATATTTAATTTAAAATTAAACTAAAATCAAGTTTTATTTGAGAAAAAATAATTTGGTGAAATTTTTATTTTATCAAATAAAAAAAATAATTCAATTAAAGTTTTAGATTAATTATCATAAAAAATATATATTTTTGCCATTTTATTAATATTTATTGCAAATTCAATTAATTGTTCAATTGGTTGGGATGCCATAGACGAGGTCTCAGATCTCTGATCTGTAATGCTATTAGGCATGGTTAAATTGTTAAGGGATTTAAGCACAAACTTAGACACTTAATTAAAGAATTTAAATTTTTTGAATTTTTGTGGAATTATTTCGAGTTCCTTCCTAAATGAGGTTTTTTCATCAAGTCAAGTCCTCAATTCTAGACTTCTCTACTCTTCTATTATAAATTAGAAGGGTAAAGGTCGAAGCTCTCTTATACTTTTACATAATCCATATACAAATGTGTATGCTTATTTCAGTTAAGATACTAAGTCTAGGCAAAATCAAATATTCATATATGAAAGTAATTTGGTAATATAACCTATTTTTCTTTCTCAGACCTAATAGAATTCAATCCAGATTATGCCACAAACTTATTTGTTAACATTTCTTAATAAATTTAAAAACTTAACAAATAACTCATTAATAATAAGCATGTTAACAATTTCTGAGCTGAAACCTCAGAGATACTGGTCTTCACAAGGATAGTTCGGAAATTTAAGATAAATCTGCTATTTATCCAAATCTATATTTAGAAACTAACTTTTACCTCAAGCAAAACTCTTAATTAATTGTCTTTGACAAAATTTATTATATATTAAAAAAAAGAATACAATGTATTAAAATAATTAAAAAGCTGGAATCATGAAATTTAAAATATGATTTTTAAGAAACTGCTTTACATTCTATCTAAGTTTATAATACTTTATAATTGTCCTATTATTGTTAATATCATTATATTGATCTTACTTATTATTTATTGTTATTTTATTCACTACAATATTCAAATATTTATATTTTAAACCAATCCTCAACATATTTAAATTTATTTAGTTTTTAAATTATTAAATTTGCTAATTCTTAAATTTTTTAAAATTTCAAAATAAAATAAAAAAAAAAATAGAAAAACTCATAGAAAAAAAATGTTCGAAAAAAATTTTCCAAAAGCGAAATAAATTTTTTTTTTAAGTTTTAAATGCAATTTAATTAAATAAATAATGAATGATAATAATAAGTTAAATTTTGAATCTAAAGTTGATGAAAATAAAGATGAACAATTTTCATTTAAAAATTTAAGTATTAATTTAAATGAACAAAAAAATGAAAAAAAAAGAAAAGAATATGAAAACAAAATAATTAATTTTTTGCCTATTACAAAAAAAATTCATCTCAACAATCAATTAGAAATTAAATCTTCTATTATTAATAAGAAATTAATAAATAATATTCATAATAATTCTAATAGCTTAAATAATCATTTTAATAATAGTTCAAAGGAACAAAATAAAACATTTAACACAAATGTATCAAATATTAATAAAAATTTGGAAAATGTTAATGAAAATGCAATTTATTTTAATTATGATGAATTATATGAAGAAGAAGCTCCATTAATTGAAAATAAAGATTTAGAACTTAACCTCAATGGTAATGAAAAAAATAAAAAAATTGAATTTATTGATTTCCCACTAATTAATCAAAATAATTTTGAACAAGATAACGATGAATTTAAAAAACAACTAAAAATTAATGAAATTTCATCAGAAAATAAAAAAGATTCTTGTATTTATTCAAAAACCGATTTCATTCTTGAGTCAACTTGTTCAAAACTTTTAGAAAAATCTGAAAAACAGTTTGAAAATTTAAAAGTATGCAAACAAAAAGAAAACCCATTTACTAAAAAAGATATTTTTTATAATAGTTTTAGAAATATTTCTTCTGATTCAAATATAGAATTTGAAGCTCCAATAATATCTATAAAAATGGTTCCTGAAAAGTATCGTTTTTTATTTCCAAATTATATACATTTCAATAAAATGCAATCTTTGGTTTTTTCTCATATAATGGAAACTGACAAGTCAATAATAATTTCATCTCCTCCAAAATCAGGAAAAAGTTCAATTCTTAACTTAGCTTTAATTAAGTTATTTGGAGAAAAAGAAAAATATTTCATTTATAAAGCTATTTATATTACTTCTTCAAAAATAAATTATGAAAAAAAAATTGCCGAATGGAAATATAATTTTGAACAAATAAACATTACATGTACTGAAATTACTTATGATTTTGAATTTAATTTTGAAAACAATATTGAGCAAACAAATGTTGCAATAACTACACCAGAATGTTTAGAACATTTTTTAAAAAAAACAAAAAATATAAAATCATTTATGTCCACTGTTAAATTAATATTAATGGATGAAATACAGTTGATAGGTGATGACGAAAAAGGCAATGAAATTGAAAAAATTTTATCTACATTTAAATTTTATGCAAAATCCAATTTTTGCCATATTAGATTTGTACTTGTTGGTTCATCTTTTCAAAATATTGAAGATATAAATAATTGGATTTCACCTGAAAATAAAAATTCTTTTTGTTTTGACAATAATTTTAAATTAAAAAAAAATATACAAGTTTTATCATTTGAATGTCAAGAAAATTACAACGATTATGCTTTTGATTCCATTTTGTCAAAAAAACTTTATAATATAATTAAAAAAAATTCTGATAAAAAAACTACATTAATATTTTGTTCAACAATAAAAATATCTATTAGTACAGCTGAATGCTTAAATTGTTCAACAAAAAATATAATTAACCAATTACACAAACAAAATCTTGAACAAATATCTAAGCAAATAAAAGATATATTACTTAAAAAGTTAGTGCTAAATGGAATTGCATTTTACTGTAGTACTATGACAGAATCGGATAAAAAGTTAATAATTAACGCATTTCAAAAAGAATTGATATTGATTTTGGTTACAACTTATACATTTAATACTGCTAATTTTAATTTAAAAGCTCATTTAGTCGTCATAAAAGGAACATTTCATTTTGTCAAAGGAAATTGTGAACAATATAATAAAAATGACATAATTAATATGGCTCAAAATTCAAATGATTTAACTTTAATTTTGACTAAACAATCAATACAAAAAAAATATCATAATTTATTAATAGGTTTAAAATTTATTGAAAGTAAATTTTTATCTAATATTTTACAGAATTTAAATGGAGCAATAGCTATAGAACTTATTCAATCTATTGACATGGCAATAGATTGGCTAAAATCAACTTATTTTTATATTAGAGTTCATAAAAATTATGAACATTATGGATTTAAAGTTAAAAATCATATTCAAATTGATGAAGAAGTAACCCAACTTATGTTACAAAAAATTACTATACTTAAAAATCAAAATTTAATTAGTATTGAAAATGAATTAATTAAGTCTTTTTTTGAATGTAAACTAATTTCTAAATTTAACTTATGCGTTGATACATTACTAAATTTTAAAAAAATTGGTTCAAATGAGACTATAGAAAGTATATTAAATATAATATGTTCTTGTGCTGAAATCCAACATAATGTTATTGTAAGAAATAATGAAAAATTTTATTTAAACTCTATGAATACAATTGAAAATGTTGGAACTTCGATCGGAGTTAGATTTCCTTTTAAAGGAAAAATAAAAAATGCAAGTCAAAAATGTAATATTTTGATTCAAATATGGCTTAGTTGTAAAATTTCTAACAACTTTGGATTTTATCAAGAAATATCTAAAATTATTAAAAATGCTGAAAGAGTTACTAATGCTATTGTGGAATTTTGTATATTTAAAAATTATAATTATGAAACAACTTTAAACGCTATTCTCCTTTATAAATCGATTAAATCTGGTATTTGGGAAAACTCAAAATTAATAAGTAAACAAATACCGAAAATAGGCAACATTATGTGCTTACAACTAAGTAAAGCAGGTTTCACAAGTTTCAATGCAATTGAAAGCAGTAATTCAACTGAAATCGAATGTACATTAAATAGACATCCACCAATCGGAAGTCAAATTCTTGAATTTGTAAAATTATTACCAAAATATGAATTAGAAATAATTCAAAAAAAAAAACATCTGAATTCTAATATTTGCAATTTTATAATTAAAATATATTTAAAAAATTATGAAACATTACAAAAAATGAAGAATAATCTTAAAAGCTCATTTTATTTAATTGTTGGAGACAATGAAAATAATCTTTTAAGACTAGAGCAATACCATGATGTACATTTATTAGAAACAGGTTTAATTGAACTTAATATTCAATTTAAAATAAACAAAATCAAAAAATTATATTTTCACATAATTAATAACTCATTTGTAGGATTAGATATTAAAAAAGAATTTGAGCCTAATTTTTTAGGTGCAAGTAGAAAAAAATTGCTTGAAATAACAGAAAATGATAAGCTTTATTTTCAAATGCAAATAGACAAGTCTAAATAATTTATTTAAAAATTACTTTAAAAAAATAAAACTTAAAAATTTTAGTGCAAAACCTGCTTATTTTTCAAAACGTCAGCAAAACCAAGTCGTCGTTTAAAACCGGTTTTGTATTATATTTACTTTTGTTTTAAAATTTAGATGCAAGTTGATACATTTTTTTTTTTTTTAAATATTAAAAATAAAAGCTTCAAGATGTGAATACATTAATATTAAAATTTATTTATTTGTATAAAAAATGATGTATTTAAATGTAAGAATAAAAAAGTTTATAATAAAATATATTTTTTTTAAGAATTAATTAACATTAAAATAGATTATAAATTAAATTAAAATTTGGTTTGATATATTTTGATAAAGTGATAACATAAAATGAAGTCTAGATTGTCAAAAAGTAGTTTTAATTTGCGATTGAATAGTAATCAAAATTCAAACGATGAATGTACAAATACTATTTACTCGCCAAGTAATTTAATAAATAAAAAAAAATATAAGAAAACAAAACATATTGATCATGATTCTGAAATTAAAACTAATTCTAATTTTCAAATATATAATTCATCTGATAAAAATTGTTCAATAATTCAAAATAATAATAATGTGCTTTCTTCACATGATATATCATCGGATTTTTCATTAGAAAATTTTAGTTTAAGTAAAGTTTTAAGTAAAAGTGTAGCAAATTTACATCTTGATCATTTCCATTCCTCTGAAAAATCAAATCGAAATTTGCCTAATAGAAAAAATTCAATTAATATCAAACAAATCTTATTGGATAAAATATTATATAATAAAACTTTACATAATGAACAGTCTAATTCAAAAAGTAATAATTATCAGCCAACTAAAATATTTCAAACTCAAAATTTGCAATTAGAACAAAAATTAAATCAAATTAGACTTAGAACAAAGTCGAATTCACAAAGTACGCTAGATTTACGAAGTAATAGATCTCAATTAAATCAAAATTTAAGTATTAAAGAATCTATAGAAGAAAATGAGAATCAAAGTTTAAATTATGAAAAACATCATGTTTCGAATTATAATATTGTATCAACAACAAGAAAAAATAACAAATCTAAATTAATAACTAAAAATTCAAGTTTATTTTTATCAAAAAAAATGTCTCAATCTTTAAGTGATTTAAAAACATTACAGAACAACTCCTCAGACTTAGATTGGAATGAATTTAGTGATGCATATCAAAATGAGATCAAAGAAAGAAGATATGAAATGTATATTACGGAAATAGAAATGGATACGATTCTTCAAACAGGTCCAACTTTAAGGTAATCAAATTAAATTATATTTAAACAAAAACACTATTAACGCGTAATTAACTTTGTTATTCACTTTGTTTATATTAAAATAGTTTAAAAATGGCGCTTTATTTACTTGTTCGATGTTCAATACTATGTGCGTTTAGAAAAAGCAAAATAAACAAATTTGACATAATTTAATGCAATTATTTTAGTTACATCCTAAATTGTTTTATTTGGGTGTATTAATTTAATAACCTTAGTTTATTATGTTTAAGTTTGCTATCTAGATTACTTGAGTTTATTTTATTTTTTTTTGATTTCATATTTTAAAATGGAAAAAGATTCTATAACTAAAAATTTAACTAACTTTAGTGGAAATAGGGAGTTAGATCATCTTTTAATAGAATTAGAATCTTCTGACTCAAGTTCCCTATGTATGGTATTAAGGTACATCTTGGCTATAACAAAATAAATAAAATAATTTTATAATTTAATATTAAAAACATTTTTTTTTTTTTAGAGCTATTTATGATGGAGATGAATATGATAAATTTATGGAACGATTAGATCTTAGAATAAAAAGCCATGATAAAGATATTGAAAGGATGTGTAATGCACATTATCAAGGCTTTGTTGATTGCATCCATGAACTTCTCAAAGTAAGACCTCAAGCTGAACAATTAAAAAAAGGAATAATGGAAATAAATCAAGAAATGCAAAAATCTTCCGAAAATATTCAAAGAAAAGCAGAAGAATTAATAAAATTTAGGCGAATATTATGCAACACTGAAACTGCCATAGAACATTTAACGATTTGTTTGCCTGTTTTAGAAATGTATAGTAAATTGCAACAACAAATGAAAGAAGATAAATATTATCCTGCATTAAAAACCATAGAGCAATTAGAAACTAATTATTTACCAAGAGTTTTAAATTATCGATTTGCACAGAGTATGTGCATAAAAATACCACAAATGAGAGATCACATTAAAAAAGCTTCTATGAGTGATTTAAAAGACTTTTTAGAGACAATTAGAAAACTTTCTTCAAAAATAGGAGATGTTGCAATGCGTAATGCTGCCACTCAACAAAATATTGATGATTCTATTTTAAACGAATCAATTCAGTCTTCAGAAGAAAATTCAACCCAAAGTTCTCCCTTAAATAATACAGATTATATTTCTAATATAAGTTTGATTAAAAAAAATTCTCAAAATAATAAAGTATTGAAAAGAAAAGCTCCAAAGCCACCAAATAGAAATTCATTTAGAAATAACTATGATGATGATAATAGTATGATTGATAATGAATCAGAGACAGATTTAAATTCTATTGATGAGGAATTAAGTGCCACTGATCTTGTAGATTTTTCACCTGTTTACAGATGTTTACATATTTACACTTGTCTTGGAGCCAGAGATGCTTTTGAACATTATTATCGACAACAACGTTTGCAACAAGCTAAATTAACACTTCAAGCACCAATGAATATGCATGAAAATATTGAAGGTTACAAAAATTATTTTTGTGGCATTATTGGTTTTTTTGTAATAGAAGATCACATTTTATCAACAGGTAATGGATTGGTTACAAAAGAATATTTAAGTTCTGTTTGGAATAATTCACTTGAATCAATTACTAATTCACTTAGAGCTCATACAAGTTGCTGTACTGATGCTAAATTAATGTTAAAAATAAAAAAAATAGTAATCTTATTTATTCATACATTGCAAAGTTATGGTTATAATGTAAATCAATTATTTAATTTGCTCTTAGAAATTAGAGACCAATATAATGAAATTTTAATGAAACAATGGGTAACTGTTTTTAGGACTATTTTTGACGCAGATAATTATCATCCTATGGTTGTCAATAATTTAAAAGAATTAAATGATTTACTAATGGAATTTCCATTTTATGAAGTTGAAGCATTAAATTTGAATGGACTTAATAATTCGATAACTGAAAGTATTGATAATTTGAGCATAAATAATAATGATAAAGATACTGATGAAGATTTTAGTCTTAATAATAGCGCATTAAAAAATGGTAAAATTAAAAAAGTAATAAACAATGAATTTGTTAAAAAATTCCCTTTCTCATCATTTGTGCCAAAAGTTTTTAGAGAAGTTAAACAATTCATTCATGCTTGTTTGGAATTTTCCCATGATTTAAATACAAGTCAAAATGAAGTTGAAGATATGGTTAGAAAATCAACTAATATTTTGTTAACTAGAACTCTAAGTGGATGTTTGTCTTCATTAATTAAAAAACCTAATTTAGGATTATTGCAATTAATTCAAATAACAATAAACACTAACTATTTAGAAGAAGCTAGTGTTTATTTGGAAGAATATATTACAAAAACGATTGGCTATAATTATAGCAATATTGAAAATATATCTACTTATGATTTGACACGAGGAATAGATCATCGCGATACAAGTCAAATTTTAAATAATAATTCTAATAATCATCATATGTCAAGACTTCAAGGAAAATCAATGTTTAAAGATGCAAGAGCAGATGCGGAATCCCAAATTTATTCGCAACTAAATTTAAAAATTGATGAATTTTTAGAATTGGCTACTTATGATTGGATGATGTCTGAATCTAATGGTATAGCAAGTGTTTATATTTCTGATTTAATTGCTTTTTTAAGATCAACTTTTGAAGCATTTACAAATTTACCCCTTAAAGTTGCTCAAACAGCATGCCATTCTGCATGTAAGCATATTGCTAAATCATTAATGAGTTTTTTAATGGATGAAGAAATAAAATGCATAAGTTTAGGTGCCATTTCTCAATTTAATTTAGACTTACTTCAATGCGAAATGTTTGCTGGAAGTGAGCCTGTAAAAGGATTTGAAGATGGTGATCTTCAATTATGTTTTGCAGAATTAAGACAATTAATGGATTTGTTTATGGTATGGGATTGGAATATATATTTTATAGATTTTGGAAAACAGCATTCAAAGTATTTAAGAGTTAATCCATTAACTGCCTTAAATTTATTAGAAAAAGTAAAAGAAGCAGATAAAAAAAAAAATTTGTTTGTATCATTAAAAAAAAACGAAAGAGATAAAAAAAAGTTAACAGATACAGTAATTAAACAATTAAAGCAACTTGTTAGCGGTTCTAGTACTGCAACTTAAATCTTAAATCTATACACACTTTTTTTGATTTTGACTAGTCTTTTATAAATAAATTTAAATGTTATTTATATATATATATATTTGTAAATTAAAATAAATAATTTTGTTATCTAAATAATAAAAACTTATTTATTATTAAATAATGTTGATTTTAGAATTAATATAAAAAGATTTAATTTATATAATTTTTATATTAATTTTTATCTAAAATAAATTTTAAAAATTTTATTGATAATTTTTTATTGTAAAAAAAAAATTTATTAATTTAAAATTCTTATACAAGATTTTAAATTTTTAAGATTTTAAATTATTTTTAATTATCAAATATAAATAAAAGATTTAATTTTCTGACATTTAACGAAATAATTTTAATAAATTTTGTTTTAAAAAAATTTAATAAACTTTAAAAACTATTTTGCACATTTAATTTTATTTAAAACTATTAATAAATTTTAAATTAATCTTATAAAAAATAAAATAGTTGTTAGTAATGATATAAAATATAAAAAAATTATAAAAATTTATTTAAATCTTAACTAATTAAATATTTTATGCCAAAATAATATTACAGTAAATAGTAATTGAAAATTGATATATTTTTTTTAATTTTTTTGTTTTTGCCATTTTTTAAGTTTATAATTTTAAATTTTACTTACTAATTTAAATTTATTTATTAAAATAAATATTTCACATAATTTTTTATTATTTAAAATTATTATTTACAATTAATAAATTAATTAAAATAAAATTTTGTTTTTATTATTTTATTTTATGCTTTATTACAAAAATTATAATTAAAAAAATTTAAAATAATTTTTAATTTTATTAGTTTTTTATCTGAATTTAAAATCAAGCAGTGACAAACTTAAATTTAGATATATTTAAAAAAAAAAAAATAGTTTTTTAAAAAAATATTATATAATTTTGTTATCTAAAATTTTTTTATAATTATTTCTAGTACTAACTTTAAAATAAACATATCTTAATTCAGATTAAATTTTAAAAATAAATATATTTTCTTTTATTTTAATTAAAAATATATTTTTAAAACAATTATACGTATTTAGATTTAAATCGGAAGTTAAATCATAAAAAAATTCAAATTTAATTTTTTGAAAATTATTTATTTTTTACTATAAATTATTTTTATAAAGTTTACATATTGTTTTTAAAAATAAAAAAAAATATATTTAACTTTTATAAAAAAGTTGTTAAACATTAGATTACATTATTATTAACAAAAATTCAAACAATAGATGATACTTTTAATTGAAATTTGTGTTTACGCTTTTTTTTTAAATTATTTCTACTTTAAAATTTTTCTCATTGAAATAAATTTAAAAGTTTCAAAATATTTTAAAAATTGATTATATAATTACAATTATAATAATTTAATAAATTATTTTTTAACAAGATAAAATAAGATACTCAAAAGTATAAAAGTATAAATTTTAATATATTACATATATAAAATATTATTTAATAGTTACATAATCATTTTAAAATTAAATTATAACTTAAATTTTTTCGTTTTATATACTGCTTGAAAATTTTTTATTCATTAAAGTGTCAAACTCTAAAATAATTAACTTAAACTTAATAATAATTAAATATTTCAGTTAATTATGTCTCTAAAATTATTTTTTTTTTTAATAATGTAATATATTTACCACATTCACATTAATTTATTTATATTTTTACTTAATTTTTTTTTTTAATTGTTAAATTAAGTCAAAAACATTACACTTTTATCCGTTATTTAAACTTAAGTCCATTCTATTTATTTTGATATAAAATTGAAAATAAATTTTTCAGTGAAAGTGTACATCTTTTCAAAATGAATTGCCTGCAGCTTTATCAAAATAAACAGATTGATAAAATTAACTGATACATTTTTATTATAGCATTAAAAGTTGAAGTAACTTTCTTCTGCTTTCTTTCATTAAACGTAATCTGCTTTGTAATTTTTTTTATATCTTGATTTTAACCAGCACATAACACTTGTTTACTTTTTGATAAGGTAAAATAACCTTTTTATAATTTTTTTAACAGTTTTTTTTTTTAATTTAAATTTACTTCCATTCATCTTTTTCTAGATATTTAAATTTTATTAACTAGTTAAAAAAATAATACAATTTTCAGTATAAAATGTTTAAAAAAAATAACATGTTTTTGATAATTGCTTTAAATCTATCATAAAAATTATTTTAAAAAAAATAAAAATTATCTAAAATAAACTAAGAAAAACATGAATATTGAGAAACTACTTATAAAAAAAAGCGGAAACAAAACTTAAATAAATGTATTTGTGCGAAAAAATTTGTTTAAGATTATTTTTTCAAATATTAAAATAAATTAAATATTTTTTTTTATTTAATTTTTTCTTGTAATTTAATTAATAAAAGTATTTTAATTTTGTAAGTTGGATGGCCTATACCTTTAGCTCAACAAATTTATAAAATAATTTTTAATATTTTTTATATATATGAAATTACTCCAACATATTTTAAATAAATCTAAAGTTATAATTATTAGTTATTTTTTTTTTGTATTTGAGTATTTAATATTAAAATAAATACAGAATAATAACGGTCTGTAAAGAGTTTGTATTAAATTCCAAAACTTCTCAATTTTATTTTCCAATTTTTTATTAACATTGTATGTAAATATAAAAATCTTACCCAATTATTTTGCTTCAACCGCTTTTATAAGGTATATATTTGCAATAAAGATTTTATTTACCAAAGCAACCATTAAATTATTTATTATTAAATATTATAGCTTACTCTTTTCTGCTTAAATCATAAAAAAACAAAAAATTGTATTAAAGTAAATGTACAAAATTGCACTTTAAATTAATTTAAATAAAAAAAATTAATTACTATTAAATTATTCTAAATTTAAATAATTTATTTTAATTTTTATATTAAAATTCATATTTAATAATTAAATAACAATGTAAATTATTTAAAAAAATGGTTGAATTTAAAAATTAAAATTTTTATCAATAAAGGTTAAAAAAAAAATTAACAAATATTATTCATCTTTATTATTAATGTTTAAAAAAATTTTTTTTTTTTAAATATAATAAAATAAAAGTAACCTAATTAACAAATATAACTTAAATTAGAAAATATAAAAACAATACTATTAAATAACTTTTGCAAATTTTATTTAAAAAAAAATACAAAAAATTTAATTGATATAATAAATGAATTATTTTATAAAAAAAAAACTTTGTCAAATAGTTTTTTTTTATATTAATAAATGAGGACAAGATAATAATAACTAATTTTTAGAAATTATCAACAAGATTAAAACTTATTTTTGGTTTTAAATTAGTTTTTGGTTAAACTATGAATATTAAATAATAAATAATATTAAATAAAATAGTTTAGGTAATAAATAAAATAGTTTAGGTAATAAATAAAATAGTTTAGGTAATAAATAAAATTTTTTATTTTTAATTAATTTTATTAAAATAGTATAATAATCTTATAATTAAAAAAATATTTTTGTAACTTGATGTAAACTTATCAAAAAAAAATTAAATTTTAATAATAAATTACAAAAATTATTATTTGATATATTAAAATTAAACATCAAAATAAAAAAAATTTTAAATTAAATTTTAATATGCTATTTCAATTTATTTATTCTAGGTAATCTTAAGCAACAAGTAATAAGTTTATATATGCGTTTATAATAATTTTGTCTTTTAATTTTTTTTATTTTTAAATAAAAACTTAAAAATATTTGTATTTTTAAGCCACAACAAAGCTTAATTAGATGCAAATTAAATTAAATAAAAAAAAAAAAAAAATGCTGCTAAACGTGTTTTAACATTTGTACTCAAAACTAATATTAAAGTTTATTTTAAAAATTTATTTCAATTTAAAAGAAAATTTAAACTAGATGATAAATATAAATAAAAAAAGCAATCAAATAAATAATTAGTTTATTTTAATAATTTAATATATTAAAATATTTTTATTTTTTTTTATATCAAATTTTATTTTAAAATTTATGTTCAAATTTTTTTTTTTTAAATTTGTTTTTTTTACAATGTTTTTTTTTATAAAAAAAAAAAATTAAAAATTACTAATTATAATTTTTTTAAATAAAAATTTTTAATAATTTATATATTAGCATAAAATAATAAAATAAAACAATTTTATCTATTATTTTAATTTATTGTTTTTAATATCTTAACTTAAAACTTTATTTTTATTTTAAAATGCTATTCATTTTTGTAAGTATATTAAAATTTTTAAATCAAATATTTTCAAAAAAAAAAATTATTATATATTTTAAATTGATTGTATATTTTAAATTATTAAATAAATTTGCTAAAAATTATGTCAAGCACATATTAAAAATAGTCATTTTTATATAATAAAAACTAATTAAAAATTATTTTTTTATAATTAATAAATTTAAATTTCTAAGTTTTTAAATTTTAAAATAAATAGTTTTTAATAAGATTTGTTGATAGATTTAAAAAAATAAATAAAAATATTTAAAATAATTATTTAATTTTATACAAAATAGCTAGTTTTTTTTAAAAAAAATAATTATTAACTAATAATTTTCAAATTTAATGAAAATTATTTATTATATGCCACACGACTTTTTACAAAAGTATTTAAATGTAAAATTTTTTTTAATTGATAATAGTTTATTAAATAGGAAGTATAATTTTTAATTTCCTAATAAATTTGTAAAAAAAAATTAGTTTAAGAAACTAGCCTTAAATTAACTAAAAAATTTTCCATTTATTTTAAATTTCATTTTCGTTAATTATAACCAATATTAAACAAATCTTAAAAGTGAAAATTGAGAGTAAAATTGTTGCACTGTTAATTAAAAAAAAAGTTTATAATATAATATAAATATCTGGAAATAACCTTATAAATAACAAACTAATAAATTGAGTTGAAAGAAACAAAATTAAAATTAGAAACTAAATAAGAATTTAAAATGAAAAATGTGCAAACTGAATACAATTGATAAACAAGATGCAAAATATTAAAATAGCTTATAAAAATAATTGCAATACTTAAAATCAAAAAATTTTGTTTAAGGTTATTTTTTTAAATAATAAAAAAAAAATTTATAGTAAATTTTTTAATAAATAATTTAAATAAATCAAAAATATAAAAAGTTTTAATCATTCTATTTAAAAAACATTTATATTAAATAAAACAATAAATTTATATTAAATAAATTTTCTTTTAAAAAAAGTTTGTTTCATATTATTACCATATTTTTTTATGGCAAAATTTATAAAACATTAATAAAGATATTTTTAATATTGTATAAAATTTACCATTTATAAAAATAATTAAAAATTGTAAATTTTACCAATAAAAGAATAAGATAAAAAAAGCAATTTAATTTGCATTTTAAAATATAAATGAAAAAAGGATTGGTTTAAATTAAAACCAATTTTTCACATCATTTTTAAAACATATAAAATATAACTTTGAATATTAAATACAAAATTAAATTAAATATTTTTTAATAGTTTTATAATTTTTTTTTTAATTTGATATCTAATATAAATACTATAAAATGTTAAATTCTAGATAAAAAATATTGTAAAATTAAAAAAAAATTAATTTGAAGTATAAAATCTAATAATTTTATTTATAATTGAAATATGACTACTAAAGACTTAAGTTTAAAATTAAGTTAAAAAAAAGTAATATTATCAATAATTTTTAAATTTGATTAAAAAACCACAAAAAACATTACTATTGTAATTTAGAATAAATAAAAATGTATTAAAATTCATGTTTAAAATTAATTAATTTTATAATATTATTTTATTTCTTGTTCTTTTAAAAAATTTTAATATTATAAATAAACTTTTATTACATTTATAAATTAATAATAACTTATTCAAAAATAAGTATTTTCTAGTTTTTGTTTTATGTAAAAGTCAAAATGTACAAATATATAAAAAAATATATTTTCTTAAATTTTTTTTTTAATTTTAAAAAAAAAAATATAATTTTATATAAAATTCAAAATTTTGCTTTTATAATTTATATTTAAAAACCTAAATTTAAACATTTAAGTAGAGAAAAATAATTGTACAATGAATAGCTTTACTTTCACTCCATTTTTAAAAATTAAATTGGATTATTAGCTTTTAAACTGTCTAATAAATTTATGATTGCATTTATTAAATTTAAATTTACTTTATGTAACCTGATAATCAAGTTTTTTAAGCTCTTATTGTAATCTAAAAATTATATATATATTTATTAATTCTTCAAATTTATTATGTAATAAACAAATCAATCTATTGACAAAAACAATAAATTCTCTATAAATAGTTCAAATTTAAAATAAATTCATAAAAAAAAATTTTAGTCAATACGATTGAAACAAAAAAGTATTTTATTGATTTTTATTTTATAATTTTTTTTTATTTAATAAAAAAAGTAATATTTTTAAAAAATACAAATAATTTTAATAATATTTTTTGATTTGAATTATTAAATTATGATTAAATAAAACAATTTTTTTAAATTTATCTTTTAATATAGTTAAAATTTTAGTAATTATAATAAAAAAAAAATATTTGCTCAATAAACTTTAAAAATTAAAATTAAATCTAATAAAAAATTATATTAACAATTGTTAACTTGTTGCAATCATAGGTTTAACGTTTAAATATGAAAAATTACAGTCAAAATACTAAGTATAAAGCATATATTAATTTATTTGAGAGGAAAAAATAAAAAAAAAAACAAAAGTTATTTATGATGGTTATTGCTATAAAAAAATAACTGAAAATAGCTAAATAAATTGAGCAGCTAGATTAGGTATAATAGGTTAAAAGAGCAAATAGATGCAAGAAATTTAGCAAAACAGGGTGTAAGTCTGATTTAGGATGATAAAAATTTCCTACATCAATTGCAATGGTAAAAATAAAAAAAAAAAAAAAAAGATAAAGACAAATAAGAAATAGATGATAAGCTTGCTGCAGAAGCAAAAGATAGAGCACAAAAATTTGGATAAAATAGCGTTGTTTTGTAATTGCTGAAAAAAGCCAGATGTATAAAAGTAAAGGCAAGTAGTCTTAGTCATTGATGCTCTAAGAGGGATAGCTTCTAATTGCAATGCATAAATGTTTTGAATTGTTTTGGCCTTTAGGCTAAAGTTAGATTGACGGTCTGGATGAAGTAAATAAAAACTGCCAACTGAAATACTCTAGATCGGTTTTTATTGTGGTAACATATGGTCAAAGGTAGCAATTAAAAAATAAAAAAGCATTTTTTTCTCCGCCTCTCAACATTTACTTTCTAATATTTGAACTAGTAAAGCAAAATATTTTTGTTGTTGAATCTTGGTTTCTAGCTCATTCACTTTGATTCGCTGTATTTGTAGTTTAAAAAATTCCAGAATAAACAAAAATAAAAAATAAGTAAAGCCATTCAGATTAGTAAAAAAAGTTCTTTTCAATTTAAAATGAAAAAAGAGATTAGATATTGAAAAACTAACCGATCTACTTTATTAAGATAAATTTATTCAGCAATAACATCGATTTTTATTAATTAAAAAAATAAATAAGTAAAAATAAGAAAATAAAAAGGTAAAAATAAGTAAATTTGCATTTAAAATATAAAATTTAATTTTTTTTTAAAAAATTACAAAATGCTAAATCCGATTACTGCTTGTCAAAAAAAAAAATAAAATAAAAAAATGTTGCCTTTTTTTTATCTAATTTTCCTATTCAGTATATTTATTATTAAATTGAAAAAAAGTATTTTTTTCAATTTTTCAAACATAATATATAACTAGTGTAATTTTAACAAATTTATTTTTTATAACCTTTTAAACAAAGTTAAGTTGTTTTAAAAAAACTTAAAAAAATATTTTTTTTTGTGTTTAGATGAGTATCCAATGGTTTTTAAAAATATTAAATGTTAATTTGAATATTTTATTTTAATATTTATTAATTAAGACTAATAAAATAAAAAAAAAATATTTAAAATTTTTTTTATATCAAAAAATAAAGTTCAATGATTAAAGTTTATTCTAAAAAAAATGGTTTAAAAAATTAATAATTAAAAAAAAATTAATTTTAATTTAAATTGACTAGATTAAAAACTAATTAAATGACACACCTATAAATCAAAAAAAAAAATTGTTAAAATTATATAACATTATTTAGTTTAATATATTTAAACCTATATTCAAATATAATTTAAAATTATAAAATTCACAAATATATTTTTAATTTAACATTAGTTTTTTAATAAATTAAACCGTTGTTAATATTTATTTGAAATAAATTAATATTACACAGCATAATCAAACCATTAAAAGATAATATTATTTCTAATCTAAACCAAACCTTTAAATCAAATTTCCTGCACAATTAAGATTACACCTGCAGCTGATTGCTGTTTATTAGTTATGAAAAGACAAAGTTAATGTTTTTGAATTGCTGATTTTTACATTAATTTTATTTTTTTGAAAATTTTTTTTTATTTATATATTGAAACAAAATTAATCTAATCTGTAATCAAAATAAACTAATGGTCAATTAATACGTACAATTAAGTTGAAATAAAAATTATTTTATAAGATGCTTAATTACCAAAATTATAATTTGTAAATTTTATGAAGGTCAATTTTTTTTGTTTTATAATTTCCTTTAAAATTTAATTGTAAATTTTATTGTGAATTAAGTTATATAGATGTAATTAACAATATGTTATATAAATTTAAATTTAATCAATTTAAATAAAAGTATAATTTTAGAATTTTAATTTTAGTAATAGATTAACTTAAAAAACAAAAATATAAAATTAGAAAATTAAAATTGTAAAATTTAAAAATAAATATAAAAAGATTATTAATCAAATTTTTTTTTAAATTTTTAACAAAATTAAATTTATGTAAATTTATTTAAAAAACAAATATTAATCAATATTAACAGATACAAATTATAAAAATAAATATAATAAATATTTTAGATTACTTTAAAAATTTTAATAATTTTTAAAACAAAACAATTAAAATTATCAATACAAAAAAAACATGTTAAATAAACGTTTTAATTTGATAAAAGTAACTAACTGTGAACTTGAATTAAAAATATTTAAAGTTTAGTATATAAACCACACAATTCGTGACTAAATATTTTTAGGTCAACTTTATAATAAATTATTTCAATAAGAATTCATATATAAACATTTAAAAATTAATTCAAAAAAAAAATTTATAAATTTTATTTTAATTTTTAAAATCAAAATTAAATTAAATTAGTAATGTAATTAGTTAAAAAATAGTAATAAAAAAAAATTTAATTTAGCATTAATCTAGTGGTAAATTAAAAAATTAATGAAACTTTAATAAATTATCCGGAAACAAGAGTAATTATAAAAAAGTTTAAGATTACTTTTTGTAAAATAAATGCTTAATTATAAATATTATATAAAAAAAAATTAATTTTTATTTTAATTTAAAAAATATAATTTTATTTGTTTTTTTTTTCAAATATTTTAGTTATTTATCATAAAATAATTGATAATTAAAAATTAAAAAAAAAAATTAATTTTAATTAAATATATAAATCATAAAATTTAAATAATTAATAAGTTTTAATAATTATTACTTGTATTGAAATATAAAAGTAAAAACAACAATTATTAAAAATTTATTAATAGGCATTACTATAATTTAGCATTTTTTTAAAAAAAAAAAAAATATTTTTTATGAACATTATTTAATTTTAAAAATTAAAATTTTAAAATTTTAAAATTTTAAATAAAAAGAATTTAAAATAAAAAACATTTGGCATAATAATAATAATTTTAAAATTTATTAACGCCTTGTTTTTAACCAATCAGGTGGTTGTAATTAATTAATCGATTTGACAATGTGGACTAAATTAAAATTATGTCAGTTATTAAACAAAAAAAAAGTTAAAATTTATTAAATGAATTAATTACAACAAATTGTTAGTAAAGATAATATTTAATAAAGTTAGCAAGAAAATATAAATTTTAATAGTTAATTATAAGTGTATTTAATTTTTTTAAAAATTTATATATTTTTTTTTTATAAATTCTAATAATTCAAAGTATAAACTTTTAGTTTGTTTGAATTTTAATTAAAATAATAAAAATTTAAATATAAAATAAAAAAAAAACAAGTTAGAAAAAAATTTATTTTAAAGGTTCAAATAAAACATTTCACACTTATTTTTTAGACTAAATTATATTCATTTAAAAATACATTAAAAATTAATCAATTAAAGCAGATCTCCTTCACTAAAAATCTCATTAAATTTAAAATAAACATCTAAAATATAGAAATAACAAAATTGATTGTACAAAAAATTAAATATTGATATAAATTAAATAATTTACTAATTAGGTATAATTATTGAACTTATTAAAAAATTTTAAAACAGTTTTAAATAAATATTTATTAACTTTTGAATATTTTGATTATAGTTAAATAAAAATAAAACTTATTATTATTAAAAATTAGTCATAAATTTATAAATTATAAAAATTTAAATTGAGTTAATTTTTAGTAAAACTTAAATTGAAATTTTTAAACAAGGTAATAATGTTTCTGTAAAAAAAAAAATTTATTAAATTTTAAGATATTTACATAATTTTTGATTTTTATTAATAAATCACATAATTTACACTTTATAATTTTTAATGTATCAAAAACTTATTATTATAAAATTATTATTATTATTGTTTAAATAAAAATTGTAATACAAATAGGTCAAACATTCAAATTTATTACAATTGTAATAGTTATCGTAATAAAATTAAATTAATAAAATATTTGAAAACATTTTAAATTTTAAAAATATTTAATTAATAAAAACAAAAAACAAGATTTAGAGCAATTTGGTCACATTTAGTTTAGCACTATTACTACTTAGATGCAAATGATAAAAACCAATACAAAAAAATGAAATTCATAAACGCACCATCAATATTATTTTTCAAAAACAAGTAATACTTACTTGATAATTCAAATATATTCTAAAAGTCTATATTTTTATAAATATTTTTTTTTAAATCAATTTAAAACAAAATTTTTCTAAAATTAATGTTTATTGTTTAAAATTTAAAAATAGTTATTAAAGAATAATCACAATTTAACATATACAAACTATTTTATTAAGTTGATTAAAAGATTAAATAAATTATAATATTAAAAATTAAGCTATATTAATTTTAAAATAATTTAAATACTTTGAAGGTTAGTAAAAATATAAATTAAAATAGTAGAAAAACGACCACATGCTGTGTAATTTGATTTGGATGAATTAATGCTTTATTAAAAATATAAAACGCAATCACATAATTAATATTAAAATATTTAGTTCAAACACGAACTAGTTAAAATTATCAAATTTACAGCATTTACTATAATGATCAATTAATTTTTGTCGATCCATATCGACATTGGTATAACAACATATTGAATTGCCAATTTAATTTTTTTTTACTTTTAGATATTAAAAGCCAATCAACTTTGATAGTTTAAAAAAAATTTTAAAATGGCATGAACATGCCACAGGTGAATCAAATCAACAAGTGGTATTTTACTTGTTTTTTTCATCCGTTTATCGTCCATTTTGTATCCGTTCTTTTATGTTTTCTTAGACGGTTCGTCCTTTTTTCCATCATTAAGTTCTATTCTTCTTGTTGTAATATACCTGTTTAGCTAGCTCAGTTGTATCAGTCAAGCAGCTACACTTGTTTTGCCTTTCTTGATCCGCCTTATTTCCACTTACTTTGCATCAAGTTGTAAATGCAAACACTTCTTAATGTTAAAGTCAGTTGTTAAAAGTTTAACTTTAAGTTAACAAGTTATTTTTTAAATAAAATTTTTAATAATTTGATTTTTTAAAATTAATTTTTAATTTTTTTAAATGTTATTTTTTATTTATTTTTTTTAAATTGTATTAATTTATTGTTTTATTTTTTATAAAATTATTTATAATTTTTTTATTTTATGATAATTTTTTTTTTTATTATTTTGTGTAAAATTTTATATGTTAAGTGATTAACCAAATGATTTGGATAACTCTTAAAAAATAATCAAATGATAAATTATAATAAATTTTTTATATTTTATTTTTTTAAAATGGACAATTTAATTTAATAGCTTCTTTTATTATTTTTTATTTACTTTGTTTTTTTTGATGTCATTTTTATAAAAAAAAGGTTAATAAGGTTAAATGAAAATTATTCCAATTTCCTGTTTGTTAATTTTTAAAATAGAATAAATTTACCCAAAATATAGTTTTTAACTTATATTAATTAATAAATGTTTGTTATTTATAATGTTTATTATGAAAAAGCAATTTGTTTTTTGTGTTAAATAAAAATTTAAATGTGAAAATTAACTTGTCAAATTGATCAAATAAAACAAGGTGCATAACTCTAAAAATTGATATTCAAATAATTTTTTGAAAAATTCATAATTTAAAATATTAAACACTTTGACCTTGTATTACTGCTTGTGACCTATGAGAAAAAGTAAAATTTTTTTTTAAATAGTTATAATAAAATTTTTTAGATTTTTAAAAAAAATATAAAATTGACCTTTTTTTTTAATTATTTTATTAAACACAAAAAGCTGTAAAGTAAAATTATTTTTTTATTTAATAAATTCATAATTATTTAAAAATTTAAGAAATTTTAAAGTATTTATGATAAAAAAATTTAAGTAATTAGTGTGTAAAAATTTAGTTTACTGATTTGGACAAAAATAAAATTAATTAATTAATTTGGTTTTAATACAAAGAATTATTCAAATATATTAATAAACTTTTTTTTCAATCTAATTAAATAAATATATTTATTTATATTTTGTGCTAATGATTATAAATAAATACTATATTTAAATTTTTTTAAGTGAACAAAACAGCTTCGAAATGCTTTTAATGCGAAGAAGTCGTTCATTTGTTCAAAATACTTCTTGTGACAGCTTATCTCATAGTGCAGATGGCAGTGTATCAGTTTCATCAGCCGGTTATTCACCGGCTACTAGTGAATCAGGAACTTTAAATTTGACTGATTCTCATAGTGCCACAGATCATAAATTAAGTTGGACTCAAACAAATGATACTTATTCATTTAATTCACCAATTTTACTTTCTCCTTGTTCGTCTTCTACTTCTGATGATTGTCCGATTTCTTCAACTAATTGTGATTCGTCATCCATATCCGAATGTAGTTGTCATTCACCTCATATTAATCACTGTTTTGTAAATAATTCAACAAATTTAAATACAAATGAATTTAATACATCTGAGCTTTTAAATCAAAAAATTATTAAATCTGATAAAAACCAAATAATATTTAAAAACGAAAATTTACAAGATTATACAAATAATTTAAAATTAAATTTATCAAATGAACAATGTTCAAATTTTTCCTTTTCTTCTTTATGCAATACACAAAGCATGCCTATGTTAAATTTGCATTCTAGTTACTCTAATTTTAATTATAAACAAAAAAAAACTCAATCTACAATGATGTTGATGCAAACAAATTCTTCAAATGAAAACTCTTCTGAAAGTTCTAGCGATTTAATTATGACAAGATTTGGTTTTATTCGAAATGTACCAGCAGCTAAAAATTTATTAAAACGTAGTGATAGCGAATTGACAAATGAAAGTATTCCTACTAATAACTCTTTTACAAATCATTTTAAAATATATGAAAATCAACTAGAAAAATCATCTTTAAATAAAATGAATACTCATTTTAATAAGAGTAAATTAGATTATATGCAAAAACAATATAAACGTGCGTGTAGTTTATCAATGCTAAATATTAATTGCTCTGAAAATATAAATAAATCACTAGATAAATCAAAAAATAATTTAAAAATTTGCGAATTAAATAAACCCATATTACCAAAAAAACCTTTAAATGTAAGTACATTTTTTTTTTTTAATTTAATTAAGCATATTATATTATTTATTAAAAAATTATGAAATTTTATAATTATTTGACTAAATATTTAAAATTATCTTTATTTTATAAAAAAAAAATAAAAAATATTAAAATGTTAAAATTTAAATTTTTATCAAACTTAAACTGTTGTTTTTATTTTTATTTTTTTAACCTGGTAGTTTCCTTAAAAAGCTTAAAATAAACCAACGCAAATTGAAAAAATAAAAACTAAATTCAAATAAAATTTAAATTAACATTACTATAATAATCATAAATAAGAAAGGTAAATTCAGTTGCAGTTAAATCCTCAAAATAGAAATCAAATCTTTTAAAAAAAACTTTTATTATATAATATTTTTTTTTTAAATTTGTATTTATTTGGTTTATCGTTTAATCAATTTTTATTTAATTTTTATTTATTTTATATGTTTTTTAAATAAAAATTAAGATAAATATTAAATAACTATATTTAATTTATATTTAATAAATTTAATTTAAAATTTAATTATATTAGACTAAAATTAGTAAAAATTAATTATCTAAAAACATTAATTTAAATTTTAAGCTGTAAAACAAAATTATAAAAAAAAAAAAATTTATTTTAAAAATTTTTATTAATTATTTTATTTATATTATTTATTATAATTTCACAAACTTTTCATAAAATAATAAAAAAAAATTTGCTAAAAAATAATCAATCAAAAAATTGAATTTTGGTCAAAAATTAATTTTAATATATAATATTATAAATAATTTTTAATATATTTTAAATTATAATTTAAATTTTAATTGACCAAAAATAAAAAAAATAATTAATTATAAATTAGTAAAATATTTTTGATATTATTAAACTGAAAAAAAAATTTAAGCAAAAATATTTATTTCAATAAAATAATGTTTAAAAATATTAAATAAATATAATAATCTAATGCCTAGAATACATTTCCAGGTTTTATCAATTTGCTTGTTTTTTTGCCTAAATAATAGTCTATTAATAATTTTAAATTGACTATTCTTATTAGTATGTTTGTTTAGCTAAATTAATTTTTTTTTTCAAAATTAAAATTATATTAAACAAAGTTTTGGTTTAAATGCAAATTTGCTTAATTTTTTAAATTATTTATTTAAAATGATGTTTAAAATACAATCGCTTACAATTATTTAACGTGCGAAATTTTTTTTTATTTCTGATTACAATATGTCCGGTTTGAATAATAAATTTTTTTTTTATTTATACATAGAAAGAATACTTTAAAATACTATTAATCATTTAAATTGTTTAATACACAGTAAAATGACTAAAATTTAGAATTTTAATATACTAAAATTTAATTTAAAAAAAAAATATAATTTTAAATAATACAAACTATTATGTTTTAACATATTATAAATCAAACAACATAAAAGATATAACAGTTAATAATTGAACAATTTATATAAGAAATATATTTCAAGTTTACCGTTTGTAATTGAACAGAAAAACTTAAACAGTTTTTTTTTATTTTAAAATATAAAATTTAATAAAATAATTTGTTAAATAACACTTATGCATCAAACATAATTGAATATTGTCAGCAATCAGCTACCATCTAGTTTTTTTGATTGGCAAGTTAAATCAATGTAAAATAGTAAAACAAACAATAATTTTTTTTTAGTTTAAAAAAGTATTAACAAATAAAAATAATAATTTTTTTGCCAATAAAGTGTTAAAAGTTGGATCAAATGATGGGATAGTGATAATCATCACTAAACATGATCTTCTAAGTTCACATTCTCAAGTGAAATTCAATAAAAGCAAAGATATTAAACAAAAAACAAAATGACCATTTATAAAAACATTAGAAAATCAATTTCACAGGTGAACAAATGCAATTATAAAAAAACCAAAAAAGAATATCGAGTGTTTCCGCGTTTTTAAGGTTTTATTGAAAATTAAAAAATAATTGAAAAAGTGAAAAATAAAATAAAAAACAAAAATAAACAAAAAGTATAAAAAACAAATAAAACTAAACTAAATTAATTATATAAAAAAAAAATTGTTCTTTGATAAATAAAAGAGTTTAATGGCAAAAAAAAAAAAATTAAAAAAATATTTTAAATTAAAAAAAAATGAAAATTAAACTTGTGCATCATTTGTTAAAATGTTTTGTTTTTTATAACCTGTTGCTTATGTACTTATTAGCGTTAAAAAAAAAGAAAATTTTGCGGTTTTTTTGTCAATAAAAAATAAAGTAGTAATCTATAAAAAATGAGACATTTTTAAACTTTAAAATTATTTTATTAATTAGTTTTGCTTATTTTTTATTTTTTTTATAATTTAATATTTAAAGAAAATTTCCTGTTAATTATTTAAGTTTTTAGTAACATTTATTTGCATTTATGCTTTTAAAAAGCTAAAAATTATATTAGAATTTTATATTTATTCAAATTATAATAATCATTTTTAATTTTTTTTTTTTTTAATATTTTAATGATATTATTTTTTAAATTCAATTTTTTCAATTAAATATATTTATTTATTAAATTACATTTATTAATGATTTTTTAAAATTTATTAAATCAATTTGCAATGATATAATTAAATTTAAACTCTTTTAGTTTAAATTCAACATTAAAAATATATCTTTTACTTATTGACATAAAACAGGTTTTAAAAAGAAATTAATTGATTAGTAATATTTTGGTATAATTTATTTTAAAAATTAGATGGTCGAAAATTGCCACTGATTGATCATCTTGTCAACTTTGAAAGCAATTTATTCAAAATTTAAATTATTATAAAATACATTGAAATTTTATATTAATTAAAAAAAAAACTTCTATTTTATTTATTTTTAATTAAAAAAATTTAATTTTTTAAATTGTTTATATTAGTTAAAAAATCATTTAATTAAAAAAGCAAACTTTTTTTTTTTTAATCAAAATTTACAATAATTTAAAATATATTTTAAATATATTAAATTAAATAAAATTAATAAAATTAATAAAATTTAATCATTTTAAAATAATAGATTAAAAAATAAATAAAAAAAAAATATTTAAATTTTATTTTTTTATAACTTTTTATAAATGATTAATAAAAAAAAAATAGTTAAAAATAATTAGTATTGTGTCAAAAGCTTGCTTATTTTGATTTAGCATTCGATTTGAAAAAAATTTATACTTTACTGTTAATTACATTTTAGTAGTTTTGATAGCTAATTTTACATTGTTAACGCATTTTAATGAATATTTAGATTTATTTTATTATAGTTTTATTCTACAAGTTAGTGTTATTTTTATTAAATACTAGTCATTTAAAAAAAATTGACTAAAAGTAACTATCAATAAAAATAATTTTTTATATATGATTATTTATACTTAAAATAAAACTAGAAAATAAATTTAATATTTTATGAATTAAAAATTTAATTTAATAATTAAATAATTTTTATATATAAAATAATTATTTAATAAAAAAATTTTAAATTAATTCTTTTGCAAATAAAATTGGTTAAAATATTTAAATAAAAGATTAAAATAATCAAAATAAATGTTATTTAATAGTATTGCTTGCAATATTAAATTTAAATAAATTTATTGTGTCGATTTAAACGGTATTCAATCAAAAATACAAATTTGATCCTTTTGCACGTTTATCTTTACCAAATTATAGATAATTGGTTGTTCTGTTTTGCGCCTTATTTCAAATAAATTTAAAATTGACATTCTTTTGTTTTTTTTGAGATTACTATTGATCAAAACAGCAAAAACTTAAAAAACCGATGATTGGTTAAACTAATCAAACACTTGATCCGTTGAAAATGATTGTTATTCACTTATAATCGTGAAAAATATAAGAATTAAATTTAGAAAATATTCTAAAATTAAAGTTTTTTTTTACCAGAAAATAGATAAAATTAAGATAGTAAAAAAAAAAAATAATTTAAAGTTGAAAAAATACAAAACAAAAGATGAAAAAAAGGATTAGATTATTTGATCATTAAAGCTATCACGAATCTTTTTCCAAAGGCATCGCAAATTGTAAGTAATCTACTTGTATTCAACAAGAAGTTTTTTAAGCAATAAGGTCCATTCTCACTTCAATCCAATCTGGCTTAAAGTTATTAGTATTAACTATATTCAATTTTGTATATTATTTTTTTTATTAAATAGTAATTTGTTTACTTGAGTTTGTTCTCAATTTTAGTTTAACCGTCTGTTTTAGTTAATTTACCTTTTCACTTGTTCAAAAAAGAAAAAAAAATAAAAAAAGAAGATGAAACTGCCCTTCACCTTTCTTACTGGTTTGCAGCTGCAACTATTTTAATTGCTTACATCAGATTTGGATTGAATTTAGCCCTTTTTTCAATGGGCCATTTTTCAATTTCATTTTACTAATTTGTGCTTACATCGTTTATAATTTTTTAATTTTTTTTTTAATTTTTTTTTAACTTCAATTGTTTGCTTATTTTCTATTCAACTTATAAGATAATTGTAAACTTTTTTTACAAATGGTCAAGCCTTTTTGTTTTTTTTTAATTTTATTTAAATTGTCTAAAGTTGATAAAAAAAAAAAACGGTTTTTATTTTATAATAAATTTAATTTGATATGTTTGGATATATTAAAAAAACATTTCAACTACTTAAACTATAAATTATTTTTTAAAATTAAATTTTTATTTTTTTAAGTGAATATATTAATGGAATAAAAATATGTGTGATAATTTAATGAGAAAAAAAAATATATGTATTTTGATGTTACTAATTAAATAACAAAAAAAATAAACATTCAATATTTATAGTTAGGTTTAAAAATTTTATTGTCATTATTTTTTTATTGATTTATTTAATTGACTTATAATTTATTTTTTTATTTTTTTTTTTTAAATAGACAAAATAGCATAATTAAAATAATATAAATTATTTTTTAAATTTTTAAAAATAGTCAAATAAAATTAATAAATGATGATTTTAAAAAAAAAAAGTTAAAAAAAAAATAACTTCAACAAAAATTTAAATCAATAAAATAGTAATAAAATCTATCTAAATTTATATTTATTTTAGATTAATTTTAAAAATTTAACAAGCTTTGTTCTTGATTTAATATACTTTAACCTTTGTATTCATAATAGTAAAATCTTTAATTTAATTTGACTTCATAAAGTAAAACTATTATTTATAAAATAACAAGTGCTCAATAAAAAAATTTAGCTACTATTCTGTTTTTTATTTATAAAATTATTTAAATTAAAGATTTTCATTACAAATCCCAAATAAAAACGTGATATGGTCAAGTGTTCTATTTTGTATGCACATTTATTTAAAATAATTTTTTTCAAATCTTAAAATAAAATGTTTTATTTTATAAGCTAATCTTTTAAACCGATAATTTATTACAATAGCTTTAAAAGTATTATAGATATAATTGATAATTATATCTCAAATGTTTAATCTGTGAAATATAATTTTTTTTTAAAAAAATATAAAATATTAATGATAATGAAAAAAAATTAATATTAAAAAAATATTTGATAAAAAAATATTTTAATTTTAAATAATTACGATTGTGAATTTTTATTATTTTTTTCAAAATAACATTCTAATTTTTGAATTTAAATTGTGATTTTAATAATTGATTTATAATTATTTTAAAAATATGTTTAGTAATAAAAATATAAAAAAAAATTAAAAAGTTATAAAATAGTTGTAAATTCTTTAGGTTTGAATAAAATTCAGGGTCATTTGAAAAAACGGTTCACATAATAAAAGATGCAATTTTTTAAAAATAAGGAAGAGATAAGGATTTTACTGTTGTACTAAGTTTATGCTTGTAAGTTTCTTGAATAGCGAGTTTGCTTAAAATCAGCAACCTATTATAAGTTAAGTATATAAAAAACAAAATGTCAGAATAGCATCATTTGCTTGTCTTAGTGGTAACCATTAAGACTGATCAAAAAAAAGGATGGGTTTTAAAATAAATAGCAAACGCTGGTGGTCAAAAAAAACAAGTGAACAAATAATTACCTGCATATATAGTTTATTTTTGGTAAAAATTTTTACATGAAGGTGGACATGCAATCCATCTGTTCACATAGCTTAAACATAATAAACTATATACAGATTTAAAGCAATAGTATACAGGTGCTCAAGCTTAAAAGTAAACAAATGTTTTGACTGCATGTAAGGTTTTTTTTAAATCATACGTAAAATCGTGTGCAAAATAAATGTTTAGCTCTAAGTAATGGTGACGAAAGACAAAAAAATAAAAAAAAAAAATAAAAAAAGGGCATAAGCAAAATAAAAAGAAGGAAGAAAAAAAGATGAACAGCAAGTTTAAGAAATTTTTGGTTGAAAATTGTTCCTAGTAGAAAGGCATAAAATGATACTAACCTGATTAGAATTTTTGAATACTTTCATGCTTGTCGTGGTAAATGTTTTTTTAATGAAAAAACTGTTTTTCATTTACTACAAAAAAACAGATGTGTTTTTACTCTTTGGATTGAAAAATTCAAAATAATGAAAAAAAATAAATTGAAACAAAAAGCAAATTTTTTTTTATCTTTAGTAAACAGCTGATGCACTTGAATAAACAAATCTTATCCACATATAGAATCATTCAGAATTAAGCAGTATAATTTGCCTTTACTAATTTCTTTGATATGTTTTGACGGCCAATTGACTTTTTTAATTTAAATTTGACTATGCGATTAATATGTTAAATTTTGATCAGTCAAAAATAAATTAACTCATTGTAATTAAATTTCTATTTAAAAAATTAAGATTTTTGTTTGTTTCCAAAATTTGTTCAAGTGTAATTTAATTTAAGAGCTCTTATTTTTTTTATTTTTTTTTATCAAATTAAAAGTTTCATAAAATTTATAATATTTATTAAAAATATAATTATCTAAATTAAATAAAAAAAAATTATTAATTATTAATTTGGTAAAAAATTTGGTAAAAAATTTGGTAAAAAATTTATTATACTTTTTTTTTTTTAATATTTTTTTTTTGTTTTACCAATAAAAATTGAAATAAATTTTTTTATTGTTATTTTAGTATATTTATGATTTATAAATTTTAAGAAATATTATATATATATAGTTGAAATGGTAATAAACAAAAATGAAAATTAAATAATTTATAATAATCAAATAAAAATTTTAAATAATGTTAACTAAAATTTAAAAATAAAGTTTATATATTTTGAGCAAATTAGTTAGAAAAGCACAAACTTAAAATATAATCAATTAAAATTAAAAAAAAAAATAATAAATAAAAACTATAATTAGTAAATTAACAATGTAATTTAAACCAATTTTTAATTTTATTCATTAATAAGTTTTTATGTTAAATATTATAATATATTTTTTTTTTTCATTTTATGTTGGTATGTTTATAATTTTTTGTAACAAATAGCATATGGCAAACTGTGTGGCCTGTTTATTTTATAGTTTAACTATTTAAAATGATATCCATAAAAAAATAATGTTGATTATTACACAAACAGATAGGTTAAAAAAATAAAAGCTTAAAGAAAAAAAAAAATTGCAATGACTCAAGTTAAAATATAAACAAAAATGAAATTTAAGTGAAACAGTCTAAAATTCATAATTAATTGAATAATAGTGCTTAAAATAAATAAAAATAATTTTTTTTTAAATGTAGCAAACACTTGTCTAAGAAAAATCAAAAACTTTCTACTTTTAGCCCTAATTTATTGCGGTTTATATAATTGGTCAAGCAAAAATGTAAAACAAACTCAAGTGGCTGCTATTTCAAGCTATTAAACTAAATGTTAAAGAAGATTATTAAAAAAAAATGCAGTAAACTACTTAGTTCAATTAAATTATCTTATATTCCTTTTTAAAAAAATTCACGTTTTTAAGTGAACACTTGGATTTTTTAAATTGACCTTTATCCAGAACAGATAGATTTAGCAAAAAGAAAAATTTAATTTTTAATTATAGCCAAATTTGTCGTAAATTATAATTTTAGATTATGTTAAAAATAAATTTAAAATAAGCAAAGGTGCTGACCAATTAATGAATCTATATTTAATAAATCAAAACTAGTCAATATGTTATCTAAACAAATAAAAATAAATACATTTTACTTCTAACATAAATAAATATTATTAATAAATAATATTAATTAATATTAATTTAATAATTAAACTTAAAAAATGTTCAATAATAATTGCAATCAACCTAAAGCTTATTTTATTAAAATAATTATTAAATATACCCTAATTTAATTAAGATATTATAAACATTACTTAATTAGTAATAAATCATAAATTTATTACAACGACAAAAAATGATTAAAAGGTAAAATAAAAAAATATATATACCTAAATTTGATAAAAAAATTCTTAATTAATTTTAATTTTTTAATATTTTTCTTTAATTTAATCCAAAATAAATATTTTAAATTATTGACGTTATTTTAAACAAAGACAATTTGAACTTGTTTAATTTTGATTAATCTAAATTTAGAATTTCAATTTTGCCTTAATTTTTTTATATGATTTATGAGAAATTCATATCGGATTACAATCAGTTAAAATCTGTTTTAAATAAATTTTATTCATTTTTTTTTTAAATAAAAGTACTTAATATACTTAAGTTAAAAAAAAACCTTAATATTACATTAAATTTTTATTAAAAATTAAATTTCAAAAATATAAAATTTATTTTGTAACAACTAGAACTAAAATAATATTTTAATAAAAAAAATTAATTTTTTAAAACAAGAAATATTTTTTAGAAACATAAGGATAGTTGTTATTTAAGTAGTTTAATCTTATATTTATTTATTTAGAATTTAATAAATATCTCAAAATTGATTTGTTCAAGAATAAATAATGACTTTATATGCTAATTATTTATAAGTAGTGCGAAAAAATTTGACAAAAAGTTTTTAAATCTTTATAATCACTAAAAATAGCGTTTAAATTATTTTTTTAAGGATATTATTAATTTTAATTTTTTTATTCTAACCACGCAAATTCTGTTTGTTTAAAAACCATATGTTTAGTGTGTCAATTTAGAATATTATTTTTTTTTTTATAAGTTTTTAAGTTAAAATTAATTTAATCTTCACTATCATTGCCGAATTCGCTAATTATATTAAAAAAAAGTGATAATTAAAAACTTTAAACAAAATTATTTTTATCAAATTTAATTTTTCTTATTGTTAATATTAACTTTTTTAATTAATTAATTTAATAATTATAAATTAAATATTATATTATTTAATTTTATTTAATTTATTATAAATTAAAATATATTTTTTTTTAAATAAATATTATTTAAATTTATCATTATATTAATTTAACATATTATTAATTATATATAATTTTATTAAAATTAGTTTAAAAAATTAACAATAAATAATATTGATATCCTTTGTATTTAATCAAAAAAAAAAAAAAAATTATATTATTTATTAATATTTTATTTATTAATAATATTTAATTAAATAAATAATTTTTTAAAACATTTAAATTCTAATTCTATGCTAAAATAATTTTTAAATACTAATTATTCATTTCAAAATAAATTAGCTATATTTTAAAACAGCTATTTTAAAATATTCAAACTTGTTTTTTTTTTAAATAATAAATGATTCTTTAAAATAAAAAATTATTTATCAATTTTTTTTAAACAATATCAAATTTAATTTGAATTAAAAAAATTATAACAAAAATTAATTTATATAAAAAATTTATTATATATAATTTATATTTTTTTTTAAATAAAAAATTTTCTATTTATTATTTAATTGATAAATTAATGATAAATTAATAAGTTAATTTAATCTATAATAAAAAAAAAACATTTTAATTTTAATTGAAACAAAAATTGTTAATTTTGTATATTATTTGGTTGTTTTTTTTAAAAAAAGGTACTAAATTAAATTTATTTATTATAATCTTAAAAAATATTTTTATTTTAAAAAAAAAAATGAATGTTTAATTATTAATCAAGATAATTTTAGTTTAGGGATTTCTAATATTATAATTCGATCACTCCGTTAAATTAAAAACAAAAAAATATAGAAAATTAAATTTTTAAATTCAAATTTTAGAATAACAATAAAATATAATTTTTATAGCTATATAAACCTGTCTTGTAATAAAAAATTTTAAAATTGGTTATATTATTTGATTACAAAATAAAGAAAAGAAGTCTTTTAAATAATTTACTAATATAAAAGTAGCAGTTAAAAAAAGCTTAAATTTTTAAATTTTGTTTTTATACTGGTTTATATCAAGCCATATATAAAACTCAAATAAAAAACATTTTTGACTTTGATTTGTAAATTTTAAAATTTATTCTTAAATTATAATCGTGAATTTACTATTGAATTTAAAAAAACTAAGCAAAATATTAAATGTGAAAACAAAAAAAAAAGAACTAAAAAAAAACGAATAAAAAAATAAATAATAAAATAAAAAATAATTTAATAAAACAGTGATGAGTTAAGTTATATTTCAACTACAATTTTCGTGATAAAATAAAAAAATTATTGTGAAAATGTTTCTAAATTCAAGCTCAATGCTTTTTAAAATTTTAAATTATTAGTATACAATAATTTTTATCTGTTTAAACTCAAATAATACTAACTTTTTAATCAAAATTTTTATGATGGTTTGCATATGTAACATAAATTAAATATTGCTAACTTTAGTTCTTAAAATAAATCAAATTGTTTATTAAAAGTTGACATATTGAAATCAACTGTTGAATTTATTAAATTTATTATCAGTGTATTATTATTTAAAAATTATTTAACTAAAAAATTTTCTTAAAATAAATATTTATTCCATTATTAATAAAAAAAACTTAATTTTAATATAACGTATTAAATTTGATTTTTTAATAAAATAATTAAATTCGTGATATAATAAGTTGATAATTAGGTGACGAATAAATGATTATATTGCTGGACATCTAGACGATAATGTTTAAGTTTAAAAAGTGAAATACAAAAAAAATAATTATAAAAATGTCCGTGGCAGGTAAATTAATTTTTTATTCAGATCATCATTTTTTTTTCTTAAATGTCATGCAATCGGTTAAATTTTACATTGTGAGAAAATTTATTGTTTAAAATATAGTAAAAATAAAAAAATTCTCCATTTTTTAAAAATTAATAAAATTTAAATATTTGTTATTTTTATGATAAAAACTATATATTAAAAATGAAAAATATTACGTTTATATTTTAAAAATATAAATTATAAAATTATATTAATCAATTTTAATAGCATTTAATTTTAAATCAATTTTAATAAAATATTTAAAATGATTTTTTTTATATTGCTGCAAATTTTTTGAACATATTTCAAAAATTAAAATATACAAAAAAATGAAATTTTTACAAAATTATTATTAACAGTTTTTTTTTTAATTTTTATTAATAATTTCTTTTTTTTTATCTAAAATCCTGTGGTTATTGTAATTTTAAGTTTAAAAATAATACACAGTTATACTTTTGATAAAACTTAGTTTACATATTTATTATATTTAAAACCTATTATGCAATCTAGACAAATAAGTTAAAGTGTATATACTTTGTATTGCTGAGCTTAGTATTTCAACTTATAAATAGTTACTTAGTAGATCTTAGCAATTTGTAATTGTAAGTTATATTGATCTTAATTAAATTTACTATAATATTAACTTAAAAAAAAATAACTAATAAATAAATAAAAATAGTAATAATATTAATTTTTATTTATTTAAGATTTATAAAAAAAAAAATATATCATAAATTTAAAATTTTTACTTTTTATATATAAAATTAATTAATACATTATTCATATATATTAATAATTAATATTTATATAATAAATTAATTTATATTTTTTATAAAAAAAATATTATTAAAATTTACTTTTGATTATAACTTCCAATAATTTTAAAAATAAAAATATTGTTTTTTTTAATTATATAAAAAAATTTTGAAAATTTTATAAGTTTAATCATTTATAATAAAAATCAAAATATTTTAATGCTGTTTTTTTTAACTAGGTATTTAGATAAAAATAACAAATTTTATACAAAAATTAATGATAAATTAATGTTGCAATTTTTCATTTTTTTTTTTTGTCTTATTTTTCAAAATGTAATCTTTTTTCACATCAGTGTCAGACCTTTAAATCCTGTGCCAAATAAACTTGAAATATCAAAACCATTTTAATAAACGCTTTATTCTTCCGTTCAATGAACCGATCGATGTTTTCATCTTTTATTTTTTTAAGTGGTTTAATGGAAAAGCTTGATTTAGTTAAACTAATTTCTTGTTTAATTGTAAATGTGTTTTAAGCCATTTGTTTGTTTTATGTAATCGATTTTAGTTTTGGACTTAAACATCAAGCACGCACTATTTGTTTCAAGCGCTTAATCAAAACTCGAGTCAAATAGAGAGCAAAAAATTTGTGAAAAAATAAGAAGAAAATGACAAAGAAATAAAATACTAGAACTAATATAAAAACTATATATATATATTTAGAAAAAAAAATCAAATCAGTAGAAACAAAAAAAGCTGTTTAGATTATCAAAATAGCGAGCTTAAGAGAAATGAATTTGTCAGATAGTTATTATTTTGAAAAAAAAATTAAACTAACGAATGTGAATTAACTAAAATTAGTAAATGTTTTTTTTTTATCGAATCTATGCTTTTTTTCATTGAAAAATTTACAAAAAAAAAAAAATTAATTTAGCTTAATCAATATTTATATTCTATGAACTTTTTTTACTATGTATTTTTTGCAAAAATTAGTAATAAAATAAAGTGCCTAAAAAAATTTTAAAAATTATAATACTTAAATTTACATCCAATTTTCAAATAAATATTAGTTCAAGACTTAAAAAAAAATAACAAAAATTTGCACATTTATTTAAAAAGTTAAGTGACCAAAATAGATGTTTACTAAAAATTCCTTTTATTTAAAATAGGACACAAAGACAAGCATTCAAGTGTTTTTTTTTTGCTTGCAGATGTGCACAACTAAAGAGGTATGTTTAGATGCCCAAATATCTAAAGCAAATATCTAAATTTTTGATTATGAATAAAAATTTGGTTGAAAAAATTAGGTCTAGTGATTGCTAAGTTTTAAAATCAAAATGGAATAAAATAAATTTAAAAATAAAAGCATCAACTACTTAAAATTAATCAAATCAATTTTTTTTGTTTTAAAAAATAAAAAATTAAGAAAGAAACAAAAATCAAAATTTAAATTGTTAAATTGAAAAATTCTTGAAAACAAATAACAAGCAAATTAGGTTAAATAATAATTAAAAAAATTAGCCAGTAACAAGTGGAAACATTAAAAATAATATACAGTAAGAATAGCTTAAAAAAAAAATAATATAAAAAATTAGCTTAAATTAATGATTGCCACTTTCTTATTGCTGATGATCGATTAAGACAGTCACAAAAAATTAATATAAACTATACTCAAATTAATCTAAACCATTAAAATGCAACACATACTATACTTTGTCTGAAACTAAATTATTTCTAATTGTACGTTGCAATAAACTTTTAAAACATAATAATTAAAAATTAAATATTTAAAAAAAAATTTTATTGAGAATTTAATAAAATTGAAAATCAAAGATGAAAATTATAAAACAAAAAAATAAATCATCAGACATGCAGAAAACAAGTGAGAAAAAACAAAAGAAAAAAAAAAGTAATTTGTAAAAAATAGTGTGGTAAAAAGTGGCAAATAATGCTGTTACAGCAGATCATCTAAACTAAAATTGCCTACAGCTGCTATTACTGCTGATGACAAGTGACCATTAAATATACTCTCACATACTAAACACAATAAACCAAATTGATACAATTGATTAAGTTTTTAAAAAACAGGAAAGAATAGCTTAAAAATTGGTATATAAATTCAGATAAAATAATAAAAAAAAATTTTGAATAAAAAATTAAATTAATGAAATACAATAAATTAACATCAAAGATGAAATTAACAACATTTATATATTAATTTAATGCAAAGATCTATTAAAGATTTAATTCTCAAAATTGTTGGAATTCTACAACTTTCGCTTTTAAACTGACAAAAGGATTTTTTGCTGTTGTTAGTTAAAAACTTTTGATCATACTTAAAAATGATTACACTTGTTATTTACTTAAGCTAGTCAACCGCCAAAAAAAATAAAAAAAATGATCAGCTGACCCACTGCCATCAGCAACTAATTCTGTCATTAGATCTAAGTTATTGATGCTTACCTGTGTCTTCGTTTTTTTAAATTTGTAAAATTTATGCTATGAAACTAATTTTGTTTTAACTTGTTTTTCCAATCGTCTGCTTTAAAAATAATCAGACAAGTCTAGTTACCTAAAAAAATAAAAAAATAATTTTTATTTAAAGATGAGCTTGGGATGAAATAGTAAAATTTACGAGTTTTATAAAAATCAAATTTGACATGCTATATAAATGAGACTGGATTTGCACATTTTTATTGTCTAAGAAATTAAAAATAAGTTTAAAAAAAAAATAAACAAATGAAATTTAAATTATTTAGTTAAATTAAGCCCAACATTTATATCAAAAGTCGGTTTGATCAAACTACAAAATTAATCAATTAAATAAATTTTTTAATTAATTTTAATTATATATTTATAATATTAAATGTTGAAACTTTATAAAACTCAAAAAATAATTTATTTTAATTTAATTTTAATAAAAATATATAAATAAAATTAATTTTTTATAAAATTTTTTAATGTATTTAGCATAATAATCACACTTAAAAAAAAATTAGTAGAAATAAATAAACTTTACTTAATTTTTTTAATTAAATAATAATCAACAAATAATTATATAAATATAAAATTGATTAAGTTATTAAAAAAAACAATTGATAAAATAGTTCTTATATAGCTAAATAAAAGTTAATATAAATATATGCATATTTTATATAATTTAACAAAATTATTTTATTTTAAAAAAATAAAATATGTATCATTCAAATATTTATCATTCAAATCATTCAAAATTATAATAATAATATTTTTTTCATCAAGTTATTTTTATATAATTGATATATTAATTTTAATTAAAAATTAAATAAAAAAAAAATAATTAAATGAATTTTGAATAAAAATAAATTAAAACAAATTTAATAAAAACAAAATTATAAAACAAAAAAAAAGTTAATTTAACAGGTGAAAAATTTTTTTTTTAAAAATAATAGACATAATATGTTTATAATTTAAATTAAAAATGTAAAAAATGCAAAAAATATTTATTTTATTTAAAAATTAAACAAAGCAAAAAAATAAATAAATAAAAACAAATGAAAATAGATAATAAACAAAAAATAAATAAATTACAAACTAACATTTGCAATGAAAAACACTTAATTAAACAAATAATAATTTAAATTTTGATTTATGATCTTGTTCAACTGACCACTAATTGCTCTATTTATATATGTTTTTTTTTTTACTTTTTTTAGTTTAATAATGATGCCTTTAAACGAGTTCAGTATTTTGATCAACAGCAGATGGCCAATCCTCTTAACAGGCAATTATCTGGTGAACAAGTTAACATCATCAATTGCTGTAGTAAACATGTAAGTGATTTAGTCTTTACTATCTTTTAAGTATTTTCTTAACATTCTTTAAACATCTTTTAAGCATCATTTAAATATTTATTATTTTATTTTTACTTTGTCGCAAAAAATATATATTTCTTTAAATTTTATAAATAATTAAAAAAAAAAGGATAAAAATTTAATTTTTAAAAATATTCAAGTTTTAAAATTAGGTAATTGAAAGGTTTTAATTTGGATTCTATATAATTTTTTTTTATAAATATTTAAGATTTAATTATCATATTTTTTTATAATTGATTTTTATATTAAAAAAAAAAAATTAAAAGTATATAAATTTTTAAAAATTAATTGTGTTTATTTATATTTAGGTATTTTTTTTAGGTTTATGAATTCTATTTTTCACAAAAACAAATATATATATTTAAAAAGTATATTATTTATATAAATAAATTAAAATATCAATTTTTTTTATATTTTGAAGTATACATTAATAAAATGGGTGCGGGTAAATATTAAGGAGCTTAGCTGTCAATTGTGTCATCTGATTGGCATTTAACGACCCTGAAAACTTGATCAATTTATTTGAATGATAAAGTTGGCCTATTTACACACCAAAATTACGTTTCTATTATTTTGTTTCTTTTTATATATATTTTTTTTTATGATACAACTGATTAAGAAAATGTCAATTTTTTTTAACTTTATTATTCGTTGTGCTTAAATTTTTTTTTGTTTCACGGTTTATTTTTTACATTTTGTTTAGAATTTATTTTGATTTTGTTTGAATTGTTTTTGTATACTTAAATATTTTAAATTTTCAAAATGTCATTATCAAAATTCATCGCAAATTTTTTTTTTTAAATCTTTTTATCTTTTGTTTTAAATAAAAAAAATAAACAATCAAAATGAAAGTGAAAATATTTTATAAAATTTTTTTTAATTAAAATAGCATTTAAATAAAAAAAAAAATAACTTTTAAATAAAAAATTTAAAAATCAAACAAAAAAAGTACCTAAAATAAAATAAATTTTAAGAAAAATACATCTCTATCAATTTATTTTTATTTAAATTGTATAAAGTAATCGATGTATTTGAAAAGATGAAAAAAGTAAAAAATAGCCTTTTTTGATTAGTTTAAGCTTACATGATTTGTGATGCATGTCCAGGTCAGTTAAAATCACAGTAACCAAAGCTTATTAATAGTATGCTACTTAAAACTAATTTTAATTAGTTAGAATTATTTTTAACCACCTGTAAGCAATTTTAATCACCTGTAACATTTTTATTATTGCATTGAATTAATTTTAGTATTAAGTATAAAACTGACTAGACATTTTGTTAATACAAATTAGGTTATTAATGACAAGAAATAGATTTAAAACATCAGAAATTTATGTTTAATACAAGATAAATTAAAGCCGCTTAGTTAATCATATTTTAATCTTTTAAATTTATTTTTATTATTAAAATTTTTTTTAAACTTCTTTATCAAACTATAAATCAACAAAAATAATATAATTTACAAAAAAATGTCATTCATTTAAATAATTAACTTTTTTTTATTTAGGCAAATTTGGAAAATAGTCACAAATTATTGTGCATAGAACACATCAATTTACAAAAAATATTTACTGAATTTTTAAAAAAAATTGGTATAGTAACATATAAAGACAATTTAATTAATTCATCGTTTTCATCCATCGAAACACTTGCTGCTTTAAAAAGAAAGGTTTGTTTATTTTTTAATATAACATTATACAAATTAACTTGAAAAAAAAATTTTATTTTATTTATAAATATTTAAAATTAATTTATTTTAAAATAATTATAAGTATATTTAAGGTGAAAAAAAAATGTTAAAGCATATAGTTACACGATTAAATAAAACTCTATTTAGTAATCTTTTAATCTGGTTCTTATTGATAGTTCTATGATTTCATTGTTTAGAAAATCTTAAAATTTTTTTATAAAAATTAGCTGCAAAATTCTAACCCAAAAAAAGTGAAAAGATGAGTTTAGGTTTATGCGTAAAGACAAAACTAACTTATTAGCAGTAACGTATAACATTAAAACCTGTATTAGCACTAGACTGTTAATTCTGACTTTGGAATTCAATAAGCAATGATTATTGGTTATATTACAACCTAAAATGTAAACTAAGATTTTACAGCCAGATAAGTTAATAGTATGAATATTTGATTTTTCTTGAACTAATTGACACAATAGGTCAAGTTTACACAATCGCATATGGGATAAGTAATGGAATAAAAGACTAATGTCCTTTCTTTTTCTAAAACTTTTCTAACAGCAAAACTTGGAATTATAAATAAGAATGATTTTAAAAGGACACTTGAAGTATAAACCTTGTTTAAGAAATATCTAAAATTCAAAGTATAAAAATCTGAATTTTTATTTTATTTATTTTTAATATTTGTTAAAAAAAAAAAATTAAATTAAAATATATATTTTTTTTTCTTAAAAATATATTTTAGGAAAAAACAAAAATTTAATAATTAATAATAAAGCTAAATTGCAATTGAAATTTTATTAATTTTTTTATTTTTAATTTTAACATTTTTACCATAATTAGATAAATAAATATAATTTAGTAACCTAATCCTTTAAAAATTTCTCAAAACTTTTTTTATAAAGCTTTGATTTATACATACTTTTTACTATTTTTTATTTAAAAATTAGATTAAATAATTATTTTAATTTATATACTTAATTATTATTTTGATTTATATTAATTTAAATTATTTTGTATACCAAATAAAAAATTTAAAATATAAAAAAATTTATGAATAATAAGTTTTTATCAATTAATAAATTATATATTTTTAATACTCAAACAATCATGCATATATATAAATGTTAAATAAAATATTTTTCATAAAACAAATTAATTAAAGAATAAATTAAAAATCCATAAAAACACACACAATAAATTATTTTTTTCTTACTATATAAATTATTATAAATATAAGTATCGTTGTGAGATTAACTACGTTAAGTAAATTTACAACGTAAAAAAACATTTTAAGCTAAGGTTTTCTTAACATTCTAAATAATAACTTGAAACAAACAAGACAGCGTGATAAAAATGCTTTATTTTTTAATAATTATATTATTTTTATTTAAGTGGTAACTTGATAATTATTATGGATCAAACTTATAATGTTGCTAATCTCACATTAACAACCTAAGTTTAATTTAAGTCTCAATAATTATACTCAAATCCATTCTCACCACAAGTCTTATGTGTGACTTTTAGGTAGTATTTCATTTAATCGACTGCCTTTCGTTTTTGTTCTAAATCATTTACTATTACTCAAACTATGTTAATCTAATCAGCCAGTTTTGCTTGTAACCGTTATTAGTTGGATCTCTTCTTAATATAAATATTATGTGTATTAAATAAATTATAAACAAAAAACAATAAATTTTTTTACAATAAATTCGTATTTTATAAAAAAAATTTTAGATTTTAGAACCAAAATCAAAATTTAATAATAAACAAAATCGAGTAGTAACAAATTTTATATGCATTACATTTATGTTGCTTTAAAAAACTAAATTTAAAAACTAATAAATTTTATATTTATAGATTGAACTACTAAATATTGAATTACAAGAAGCCAAAGATGAAAACGAATTAATGGAATTTCAATTGTTAGAAATGCAATGTTTTAATGAAAAAGTAAGTAATTAATTAAATATTATATTTTTTAAATATTTAAATAAAAAAAAAATTATATATATAAAAAATTTTATAAATTAAACCATAAAAATTTAACATTAAATTTTTTTTTTTATTCATTTTTATAATGAAATCACAATAAAAAAAGAAATTAAATATAAATAAAAAAAATAATAATATTACAAATAATTCAATATTTTATTAAATTTTAAATTTTAAAACTTATGTTTATTGCTTGATTTATTCATTATTAGTTTTAAAATACTTTTATTTTAATTTAAAAAAAATAACTTAGAAAAAAAAATTAACTATTACATTAAATAAAATTAAAAAAAATTTTAATTAAAATATTTTCAAAATTAACTGATCCAAAATTTAGTTTGTACTAATTTAGTTTTAACAAATTAAAAATTTAATCAAAAATGACCTGTTGCTTTTAAATTTTAAAATTTAAATTTTTACTTATTATAGTTATCTTATAATAATAACAATTTATTAAAATTTAAGGTCTATTTGTGTAATTAAAAAAAAATAATTTTTTAAATTTTATAAAAATATAATTTGTTAAAAATTTCAATATTAATTTGAAAATCAATATTAAATTAAGTTTTAATATTTTAAATTAATTTTTATTAATTACTTTTTTTTATACATTAGAAATTAAATATATATTTTTATAATAAAAGTTAAGAAAATATATATTTATTTTTAAAATTTTAAAACTTTAAATATAGTAAATAATTATATTTATTTATTAATATTCCAAACATTAAAATTTTGGTTTTTAAAGAAATATATAATAAAATTTTAATAAATTTATTAAAATAACTTTAATTGTTAAAAATTTACTTAATGATAAAATATGTAAACATATAAAATAAATAAAGGTTAATTTTCTTTAATTAATACTTAATAATATTTTATAAATTTTATTAATTATTAATTAGGTTTGTTAATTATCACTTTATTTATAATTTTTTAAACAAGGTTATTGTATTTTTTTTATTATAAAAAATAAATGATTTTTTTTTATGCAAATGTGAAAAAAATTAATTGTAAAACTAATTTAAGTTTAAATAAAATAATAAAAATATATTTATAATATATTAGTCAATTTTAAATTATAATTTTAAATAAATTAAAAATATCTAATTAAATAAATAATTTTATTTAAATAATAAAATAAAAAAAATTACAAATTATAAATTTTTAGAATGAAAACTTATACCATAATTTAAGTGTTAATGTTTAGTAGCTTTAGTTGAAGCATTAAAAAAGTGAGAAATTGTATTAAAACAGGTTGGAATAAATGATAACAGGGTGGTCTGCCAATATAAAAAAAATAAAATGATGAAAAAAGAAGATGAAAATTGAGTTCACTAAATGATTATAAAAACAACTAATATAAAATTTTTACTATTTTAACTGTTTGGCTAGTAAAACATTCAAAAAATATAAACTAGAAATTTTAATAGACAAGTATACTAATTTTTTGTTTTTTAGACAATCATTTATATAGTATATAAAGACTATTACAATTAACTAGATTAAAATATTTTAAATAATATTTTTTTTTTTCATTCAAATAAGTAATTTAATCGCAATCAAATTACTTAAAGCAATTTTAAAAATAATAACATAACTTGCAACTAGCAATTTGCTCCTTGTTTGCCAAATTTTCTTCACTTGTCATTAATTTTCTCCGCTTTTCATTTTGATCACATTTTAAGAAAAATTTATTTTAATAGATAATAACTTTTTTTTTTATGCAACAGTTTGTTAAATTTAAAAAATTAGCTTTTATTTTACTTTTGATTTGGATTCTTAACCACAGTTTCTAAAGTTCACTTTCTATCTAAAGGCTTGTCATTTTAATTTCAAACGATTCATATCTCATATTCATATTAACAAAACGCGATTGATCAAGTTAAAAACTTATTCCTTATTCATTTAAAATATACATATATGTTTTATTTGAATGTGTATGCATCAATTATATACTGGTCAAATTTATTCTTGTTGAATGTTTCAATAGATAAAAATTAATATTGATTAAAACTTTAGAAAGTTTTGATTATCAAAAATAATTTCTCTAAAAAAATACATTCAATTTTATTCTAACCCTTTCATTAATTCTGCACTGGTTACAATCAAATTCAATCAAATATTATATAAAAAATTAATCTCCTTGCTATTCATTTTGTTTTTATCTTTTAAATTTAAAATATATTTATATTTTAAATTTTATTTGAACAATTGTATTTTAAACATAAAACATAGCGCCTAGTTTTATTTTTTTACAAGAAATTTTATCATTATTGTCCATGATCTTTACTTCTGTGTACTAGGCGTGTTTACTGTTATCAAAAAAAAAAATCATTTGATTATTTAGACAGCTTATTATAGAAATGCACGAAACTTTTAGAAGAAAAAATAAACTTTCAATAAAACTCAGCTTAGATATAAACTGGTCAAACATAATAGCAAATATTATATCCGGCTTGTCAAATGTACAAGCAAGATGTCAATGAATTTTTGCTAAACAAGAAGATGCAATCTGACTGCATCTTCTAATAACTTTTCTTAAACATTTGTACGCAAATATAAAAAAATGCAAATGTAAACATAGTAATACTCATTTTAATATTTAACAGACGTGTCTAATTATAAATCAAAATAGACTTAACATAATGCAATAAGATTTTCTAGTTAGAATTTACATTAAAATTTAATAATTGAATACGCAATATAAATAATCAGCTGTGTACATTAGTCACAAATTAATATTGCTTTAAGTTCAATATATTTAATTATAGTCAATTAAATTTTTGTGCTTTATAAAAAACTAATTTACATGCGTAGTAAATAAGTAATTAAATTAGATATTTGTTTTTATTTATAAAAAAATTAAAAAATAATAAAATTTATTTTTAATCAATCCATTTTTTTATTTTAATTTGAATTTGTCATTTCAACAGTCTTTTATTATCTTATATTTTTTCCTTTTAAACAAATACAGTAAAACAAAAAAAAAAAAAAGTTAAATAATTAACAAAACATTTTTTTATAAAGATTTTTTAACGTTACTTCCTTTATTTACTATTATCATTTAATAATACCTGTTTTTTTTTAAAAAAAATAGCATAAAATATTTGAAAACTATTTAAATTTTATATTTAAAATAAATATTAAAAAAATATATATATTTAAACAAACAAATTAAATCTTATATTTATCTATTTTCAAGTGATAAGCCACTTATATTTTAATCAGACTAACAAATTCTTATACACAATTAAAAAAATTAAAAAAAAATTAAATGTTTTTATTAATTTATCAATAAATGGTTAAATGTTAGCATTAAAAATTAAAATGTTTATGCTAAACAAATAATTAAAATTTAAAATAATTTTTTTTTTATCATTTTTAAATATATTATACCATGAAATATTTAAATTAAATGATAAAAAAAAATGAAGGTCAATAAGGTGTTTTCTAAAATTAAAATTAGTCACAATAATTAAATAAATATAGAAATAAAAAATTAAAATATTATTTACCAAAATAATTTAACGATTAATTTTCATTTTGATATAAATTATTTTTTTTCATTTTAATGAATTTAATTTAAAAATTTTTAATCATAATATAAAAATGTAAATAAAAAATTGTATTTTTTTTATTAAGTTTAAACAATAATATACATTCTAATACAATAATATTAAAAAAAATTATAAATTGTTAATTCAAGTTCGTTTTTAATAAACTAACAAAAAAAGAAAAAATTAATTAAACTTTTTATATTATCACAAAAAATATTTTAATTTAAAAATAATATCTGAAAATAAAAAAAAATAAGTTTTTTTAAATCTAAATTTTAAATTAATATTTTAATATTTAATCAAAAAAAAAAAAAAAATATTTAAAAAAAAAAATTCATGATAAACTAAATTTAAAATAACTAATAAAATCATATTGTTAAATATCTATTAATTTATTCTATATAAAATATATGTCAATTTATTAGTTTATATTAATAAAATTATAAACTTAATATTTAAATAATTTTTTTTAATCAAATATTTAAAAAAAAAAAAAGATAATAGAATTATTTATAAATTTTAATTTATATTATCAAAACTTAAAAAATATAGGCGTTATTTTAAAATGTCTTTAAAAAAATTGAAAAAAAAAAATTTAATATATGACATAATTAATTAAAAAATTAATTACTAAACTTAAATTTCAGATAAATTATAATGAAATAGTAAATTAATTTTAAAATGATATAATAAAAAAATATAAAAAATAATAAAAATTATTTACATTAGTTAAATAATTAATTTAAAAAAAAAAGATAACTTTAATATTTTTGATTAAATTTTTTAAAAAAAATAGCTATTAAAATTTTTAAATACAACATAAAATACCAAAAAAAAAAATAAAAATAAAAAAAAAAATTTAATAGCTATTTTCTAATTGATTTTATTTTTAAAATTTTTTTAATTATTCAAAATTTTTTTTTTTATTAAAAATTTTTTTATTTAAATAAAAATATATATGTATATATATTTAAATTATTATAAAAATTGTATTTTTTTGACATCTAAATTTTTAATTTTAACAATTATATTTTTTTTAAAAAATGCAAACAATATAGTTCTAACTTAAAGATTATCTAAACTAAGATAATCTACTTTAAAAATTAAAATTTTTTTTTTTTATTTTAAACTTACTGTTTTTAATTAAAAAATTTTTCTATATTCTTTTGTGTCCTAACTGTTTAGATTGATAAAAAATGTTTAGGTAAAAATGAACTGAACTCAACGCCTAAGATTGATTATTTTGATAATGAATTCTCATTTGGAAAACAACAAAAAGATTTTTCTAGGATGAACAATGTGGCATTAGTGGATGAAAATCATTTAAACGCAAAAACTTTACAGAATAAAATGTACACTACATCACCACTTTTAACTAGTGAAGATGAAGGCCTAGGTCATGAAGATCATTTGCGAAGAGCTTACCAAGAAGAATCATCAGGTCCGTGTAGTTTAGACGAACAGGACAATAACCGTTTGAATCAACTAAAGCGTGTAAATGAAAAAATAAAACCAGTCAAAACAATAAACAACTCATCAGAACTACAATTATCTCATCACCAATCAACTCAGCAACAATCAATACGTTCTCAAACAATTCATTTACAATCAACAACAACTCATCTAGCACAGGTTAATTCTAGTAAAATTAAAATAGACAAATCAACCAATACTACGTTTAATTTACAAGAGTTTGAGCAAAAAGCTTTAAAACTAGAACAGCAAAATATTAATCTTGTAGAGCAAAATCTTGAACTTGAAGAAGCGGAAAATGATTCTCGCTTGCTTAGCCAAAAATTGCAAGCTCAAGTGGACAGTTTGATGAAACAAGTAGAAAATTTGCAAAATAATTTGAAAAAATCAGCAGAAATGTTACAAAAAAATGTACACGAATTAAATGAAACAAAAATACGTGAAGAACAATTGAATCAACAATTGACACAAGTGCAAGCCAAATTAGAAAAACAAGAAGAAAGTTTATCTTCAATATCATCTTTGAGTTCTTTAATTGAAAATTGGAATGATGATTGTGATGACAATAATTCAATATTAAAAAACAATTTAGCTGATTCAAATCAATTGAAACGAGATTTCGATGAGCAAAATAATGAATTAATAAAATATCAAAAAGCGGAAAAACAAATGAAACTCAATGATGATTTTAATAAAGATACTAAAGATAATCAGTTGAATAAACCATCACCTATTTGTGAAATGATGAAACCGATGAAAATAGATCTTTGCCAATCAACAATCAATTCAAATTATAAGGAATTCACCAATGGACAACAGTGTAAAAATAGTTTAAATAAAAATTTGCCGACAGACGTTTATACGGATTCGATCTCAAGTGAAGATAAATCTTTAGACTGCAAGTTACAATGTTTAGATCAAAATGAAGAAGAACTGCGTGATAGATTGCAGCATTTACAAACAGTTAATCGTGAATTTGTAAAAGAACTAGAACAGCGGGAACATTTGCTAACACGCAAAGAGTTGCATTTTAAAGAATGGATTACAAAAGAATCAATTTTAAGAAAATCCATTTCGGAACTAAGTGCCGAATTAGATGAAATTAGCAAACAATTAAATGGGGCCAAACGTAGAAGGGGAGAATTAAGGAACAAATGCGAAGAATTACATCTTCAATTAACTGAGCTTGAAAACGGTGAACGTGATGGAGGCTTATTGAGTACCCGTCAAAGAGAAATGCACTTGTTAATCGCCCAATGTAAGCAACAAGAATATAACCATCGTTTAATTGAATTGATGAATCAGTTTAAGACTCAATTTGATGCCCAATGTACTAGAGAAATGGCCAGGGAAGAAGAAGCTCAACTGGTTTTAGATCGTTTGTGTGCCAAAGAGGCTGAGCTGCAAAACGAAATGCGACAATTACTGGCCAAACAGGCCATGATCAAAGAACAACTTTGCAAACAGCAGATTAATCTTGAAAAGGTTAGTTTTCATTTGTATCAAAAATATCCAGTCAACTTGTGGCTCAATTAAGAGCATTCAAGATGTGTTCCAATTAATCAAACAGCAGATTATTTTTAAGTGCTTTTAAACTGATTCTAATTATGAAAAAGGTTAGATATTTTTTTCAATTAATAAATAATTTAAATATGATTGTTTTCAGATCAAATTAAATTCGATATAGTTAAACTAATTGGACAAGTTTGATTAAACGTGTTTAGATCAATTTATTTTTTAATTTTTTTTAAATATTTAATTGATATTCTAACTTAGCAAATAAAAAAACGGTTAAAATTAAATATTTTTGTTACAAAATAAACTAAAAATAAAAGTGGTTATACAAATAAACGCCTTTAAAATTTATTATATCAAACTAAATTTAAAACTGATTTTAAAAGAAATTTTAAATTTAAAAACTAATTTTAATACTTTTAATTTATGCAAGAATTAAACAGATTAATAATTAAATAAATAACAATTTACTAAAATTTATATAGATGTATCTAAAATTAACAAGTTTAGCTAATTTACAACTAATTTCAAACAAATTAATCCGAATCAATCGTTTTTCAATTTTAAATAATCATGTATAGTTTTTATTATCTAATTAGTTTGCAAAAAAAAAAAAAAAATTTATAATTAAATTAATATTTGATAAATAAATATTTAAAAAATGTATTTTGATACAATCAACAAAATGTTAAAAATAATTATATACTAAAAAAATTAATATTGTCATTTAGTTTTTAAAATTTGTATTAAGATATTTTGTTTCTAATATTTGATACTTTTTAAGCTTAAATTTCAATTATTAACCAATAATTTTTTTTTTGTACAAATAACCGATAAACTGGAAAATTTGAAAAATTAAATCGATAAAATTTAACTAGATTTAAATGGTAAAATATCGTAAACTGAAAAATTATATCTTTAACCAACAAACAACATTGAAAAAAAAATAGACAATTTTTCGTTTATTGATTTGGTGTTGTAATAAAAAATATTACTAACGAATCCAATTAATACAAATAATAGTTTAAATGAAATGAAATCATGCAAACAATAAAAACAAATTCTTGTTAAACAAGTATAATTTCATAAGCGGTAAATGACAAGCTTTGTAAGCATAGGAAGTTTAGTCTGATTGAATCGCATTTATGTATTCACCTTGAAAGCAGTCTAAGTAAAAAAAAAAATGATTAAGACTGGTGGTGGATTGATCATATTTCGGATTATTGAAACAAAACAAAAGTTTTTTTATTGTTTGGAGAAAAAAAATTAGAAAATTGAAAAATAATTTAAACGATAGTTATACTAAACTCTGACCGTTAAAACAATTGAAAAATTTTATAAAGGTCACCCACAATAAGCACTTAAATAGTAATTGAATTTTTGATTAATTTTGGCTAAAATCATAAGTAGACTTAGCAATGTTTAATTTGATTGTTTTATTTTAATTTTTGTTTGTAGTTAAATAAGTCATATGAAGAAGGCATTGAAAGTTTAGAAGAAGAGCGTACTCAAGTAGCCAGTAAGTTAAAGCAAACTATTTCAGTGATGGAACATTGCACTTGCAATACTGTAGAGGAATTACAAGCTCAAAGATCTCAAATCAAGCAACAACTATTACACACGCTGGACATGTATCGTTTGAAACGCGAAGCTTACGAAAAGCAGTTGTCTCAATTTGGCCTATCTAAAAATGGAAATGAATTTTTAACTTTAGTCCAATCAACCAAAAACCAGAACAATAGCGATGCCGCCAATTTGACTGGTAAAAATCAATTTAAAAATCATTCTTCTAATAGCGATGCCCAAAATGAACTGAATCTAGTGATTGCCGAACGCGATGAACTCAAGCTAAAAGTAACACAATTGCAAGAAGCTCTAGATCAATGTGTTCAAAAAGAATATGCTTATAAGGAAACATTGGTTAAAGCAGATAAGATTGTTTTTGAAATGGAATGTAACTATAAACAACGCATCGAAACACTGGAATCTAGCGAAAACAAACTAAGCGAAAAATTGGCTAAATTGCAGGAATCTGAAGCTAGATTAAGATCTTTAATAGGTAAAGAACAGAAGAACACCTGTCAGTCAGGGTTGCCTCTGGCCACCAGCCGTAAGACCAGTGAGCTGATAAATCAATTATTAACTGCTGAAACCAGAGAATGTGGTTTACGAGAAAGAGTGTTGCAATTAGAACAAAATGAACAGAAACTATTACAACAACTTGCTAGTACTGAAAGTGCAAAAAAAAGTTTAGAACTAGAATTAAGTGAAACAGAAACTCTTACAAATCAGATTGAATATCTGCAAAAACAACTTAAGTCTAGTTTGCAAGAAAGGGACCAACTTAAACAACAAATTCAATTTTTGCAAATCACAGACCAGGCTAAGTCTAACCAAATAAACTTACCAACCAAAGTAGAACAAATTAAACAACCCGACAATTTAATCACTGAAAAAAGTTCATATAATCATGTTTTGCAAATACGTGTTAACAATGCGGCTGATTTACAAGAAGATTGTTTAATAAATGGATCCCAAATTTCCATTAATAATACACAATGTATTTACGTGGACACTGAACCAACATTTGAAACTGATCTGATTAAGGTATAATTAGGTGATTTTGCATTGTACTCTAATTTATTTATTTCCATTACAGATAAATGGTATTATTGCTGACAATTGTTCTTGAAATCAGTATTTGTGTGCCATCATTTTAATAGTATAATCAACCTGGATTTTTTAATTAAAAAAACACCATTTTTACCCTATCATTTTATTTCTCTTAATGCAATCTAAAATAATAAGTATTAATACTTGTAAATAATTACAAAATCAAATAATTTAGATGCAAATACTATTTTAGGGCTAAATTCAAGTTATTTTAAATTTTTACCCATTTCGTAATGGTGGATCTTAATTTTAAAAAATTGCCTTCTCCTCAATTATAGATTATCAAAAATGTAATATAAAATTATTTAAAAAAAATGACAGTTTTTATTAAAATTATTTTTCTTTAACTTAGTTTAATATTTTTTTTTTTGTTTTTTTTACTTTTAAATCATTATTTTGTCAAAGTATCTTTATTTCAATAAATATTTAAAGCAAGTAATTTAATTAGATACGGAATTAATTTAGATTATTTGACTAATTACCATTACTTGTCAAAAATCAAACAATTACCATAATTCAATTGTGTTAATAACTTTTTAAAACTAAAATATGATTTCAAAATAGTTTATTTATTTTTTAAGTTTTATTTTGAATGAATCGTTTAGATTAAAAAAATGTAAAAACATTTCCTTTATAAAGTAAATATGGACATAATTGCATTATCAATTAGTTTTGACATAATACTTACATATATTTTTTAAAAGAATATATACCTAATATTTTTGTATCATATAGTTTGTGCACTGGTAATTAATAGTAATAAAACAATTTTTATTGAATTTTATATATATTTTGTTGTAAAGTATTATTAAAAACAATTCAATTTAACATTTTAACCCTAAGCTAAATTGGATACCATTTTTGTATTTAAAATTAAGTATGCAAAAAAAAATATAAAAATTTAAAAATAATAAACTTAACATTCGAACAATTATCTAAATAAACAAAAAAGATTAAAAATTAAATAAAACTTTTATTAAAAATTAATTGGCAAGACTTAAAATGTTTATTTTTTGTTTTGTTTTTTTAATACTAATTTGTAAACACATCACTTAACTAGGCAACAAAAAGTATTTGTTTTTGTAAAAATAGCAATTTTATTATTTGCACGGCAAAAAGTTTGTAAACACTTGTTTGGCTTTAAATTTTTCAGATTTAATGTCCATTTAAATAAATAATCAAAATGATTAATAGAAGATAAAATAATAAGAATTTTTTTTTAAAGTTAATTAAAATTAGAATATATAGATAAAAAAATTAACTAGAAAGAGTAAAAAAAAAATTTAATCAATTAAATGAATATAAAAACGTTTTCTAAATTGCATTGGATTAAACATGATATTTTTTTAAGATGTTTACATTGAAAAGTAATATTTTTGGCGGTAAAATAGTGATCATAATGAAAAGAAAAGATGCCAACAGCTAAAATGGTTTGAAGACATTAATGGCAGATGCATTCCATCACCAGTCATGTTTTGATTGCCATCTTTAGTTAAAGCTTTACTATTATCTGTTTAGTGTTGTATTTCGGATTAAGTATTGTTTTTCTTAAGATAGTGGTCAGGCGAAAATAGCGGCATCTTTAGGAGTATCTAAAAAAGCTTCTTAAAAAACGTCTCCGATAGCATCTAGAAAAACATCTAAAAAAACATCTAGAAAAACATCTAGAAAAACATCTAGAAAGCATCTAGAGAGCATTTAGAAAGCATCTAGGAAAGAATCTAGAAAAAAATCTAGAAAAGCATCTAGAAAAGCATCTAGAAAAGCATCTAGAAAAGCATCTAGAAAAGTATCTTGAAAGGCATCTCGAAAAGCATCTTCTTGTTTAAGCCGACTTTGGCCAGTTTACTGGTGGCCGAAATAAGCTTACATAAAGCGAAATTTGATAACATACAATTTTTGGTAATCTAGTTTAGATGCAAAAGCTTTTTGCATTTGCAGTCATTTGCAGCCAGAGAATGACGTCTGTGTTATTAGTTATTACTACAAAGATGTGTGTATTGAAGCAAATGGGAAAATCGCACTGACCCCGACCTAAAGTGCTAAAAAGCAGTCCATTGCAGTCGAACTTGTGTCCAGTGACTTTGCACTTGGCTAACTAATGTTCACAAATCCAGTCCATTTACACGGTAAACTTGCTTTTATGGATTACAAATCCAGCATTTGTCTCAAGTTTTGATTGCAATAGATTGATTTCTCGTTCATTTCCAATGCACCGATAGCTGCCTAAATCATCTTTTTCATTTTGATTATTTTTGTTTCATCGTTCACTTTTGATATAGTCAATAAAGATTGTTTCTTTATAACATTGTTGGTTTTATTTTTAGAGTTTTCATTTTTGATAAAAAAACTAGTTTTTTAGTTGCTTATATTTTCATTTCATTAGACTTATTTTGCTTTTTTTTCCATGTTATTGTTTGGCGTAAGATCTTTATATCTGCTGTTACAAAGCAATAGAAGGAGATGAATATATGTAATAAAAAGCTTTATATTGAAAATATAGGACGATGGTTTCTTGTTGTCAGAGAATAGTGGTGGAACACAATGTTGCAAATGCTAAATGGACTGTAACAAGCGTTTTTAAGCAAATCAAACAGTAAACAACTCTCAAAACAACTAGCAATATTTTGTTCTTAAATGTAGATGGTCCGATTTTTTTTATATATAATAATCGCTTTTTCATTTGCAACTAAACAATTTAATATAACTTAAGTGTTTGATGTTACAACTAGAAAAACGATAGACAATATATTTTCAAATATATATATTCGAATATAAATAAAGATGATATGTTTGCTTTATATATGTTTACATATTTATCATCATGTTCTTATATTTCCACGTGTATATATTTATATGTGCTATTTGTATGTTTATTGATAATTCAATAAAAAAGCGATTGCGGGCTTAGCCAAATGGACAAAAGAATGAGAGAGCTAGTTGGTTAAAATCAAAAAAATAAATAAAAATAAATAAACTGGAATTTGATAAAAGTAATTGAGGAATAAATAAATAAAAAGTAAATTACATTAAAGAAAATAAGTTTATTTTTATATTTAAAAAAAAAAACATTGATAGCACAATTTACAAAGCGGATAAAACGTATAAGAAATAAATTTAATGATTTTAAGATACAAGATTTGTGAAAAGAGGCAAAAGATGAAACAGTGTTTCAAAAACAAGAGGCCAAGGGCAGTGTCAACCCCATCAATGAATGCATAAAAGATGTTTTAGAGCTAAAAATTGCAAATCTTAGTCTTGGTGCAAATGGTGTGAATCAGTTTTAAACCTAGTTTAGTTCGACAATCAAACTAGAATCGATTTTGCCGGAAAGAAAAACAAAGCGGATATTTGAGAAAAAAGCTAGCCAAATGCATTTGTTTGATGCTGGTCAGTTACATTAAGCCAACTTTAACCATGCATCCATTCACCTAAATAGAGCAATAAATAATTGAAATTTGTGCTTTAGGATTGCAAATCAAACAGACTGTGAAAGTGGAATTTGTTGGAGGTGGGCATGAAGGTGCATAAAAGACTACGGCTTTTTGTCTTGTAATTTAGGCAAGTCCAATGTCTATGACAAGTTTTTTTTGTAATTTCTCAATCTATGTTCTGGCTGGATACTAATGTGTAAAATAGTCAAAGTATTTGGTACCATGTATCATGGAGAATGACAAGGTTGAACCATTTTTTGTATTTTGAACATCTAAATAGCAACGTTTTTGTTTCTATTTTTTTTCCTTCCGGCCACCAAACCGCACCCATTTTGCTCATCTGAAAACTACTTGTCAGACTTGAAATGCATTGAACATAGCCACTTTATCGTTCGCATTTAAGATTGAATGTGTCAATGTGTTTTAGTAAATTTTAGATGTATTTTCTGGCTTTATTCCGTTTTTGGCTGTATTTTGAAATTTTGATTTGCGCACAGAAAATCGCCATAAGCAAACAACCAAAAATAAATTGTCACACTGGCCATATTGACTGTCAGAAGAGCAGGTGTGTCACACAAAACTGCCGATAGGGTTAGTTTTGAAATTGTTCAAAACTTAATCTAATGAACTGTTCGAATTGCAAGAGTAAACTTGAAACATAAATAAATCTCAACTGTTAAGAGCTAATTGTAAGGATTGAATTTCCACTGAGAAACCATGTTCGTCTGGTATTACGAATACTAGCTCTGACAGTCTGCAATGAATTAGCCCAGAGTTGCCTAAACGATGGCACGCAGTTTTGTGGGCAAAAGATTTATTCTTTAGTAGAAATTGTCTGAATTGCCGATCAGGCAAAATTATGTTCTTGGCAAAGAAACAAATATCCAATTTATGATTAGTTAAAACAAATGACTAATTTAAATCTTTTCATCAAACATCCTAAACTGTCAATGAACTCTTAACAAATTGAACAACTTCGGCCAACAATTTTAACACAGTTTGGTTAGTTAAGAAAAGTAACTTATTTGCCAATTAAAAAACAGTGCTAGTAAAACAGATGAAATAATAACGAGGTCAAAACAAGGTTAATTTCTAAAATTTTTGCATATATTGGCGTCAAATACCACCAACTAAGTGAATGTAAATTGAAATGACAAATTGAGCTTGTGCAATTGACGGTCTTTTAACATCTTAATTTTACTTGCCAGTTTTTGATCTGAACGCCGGAAACCAATTGCTTAATTAAAAGCAATTTGCATGTAAATCATCAAATTTAGCAAAAAAGATTTTTGCTGCCGCCGGTCAGGTGAATTGGACTAGTTTGTCAAAAGAATTTACTAATCCTAACCAGAACACAATAGTAGTCCAAGTTATTTGGAGTTTGATTTGTATAATTGTGATAGCAATCACATCTCTAGTTTGTGTTATGCTATACTTAACTTCATATCAAATTATAGTTGCAATTAGCAATCCCGAAATAATCATAATGGCAAAATGTGGCGATTTAACTTTAACACAGGCTAGGCGTGTTTGCGTCAATAATCACATAGAGAAAGTGAATCTTGCAATTGCATCATTAATTTTGTGCAAAAATTTCCAAATTTTGCTACATCAAAATCAAACAAATAGATGCCATCAGGCGTTGGTGGTAAGAAAAAAGAAGAAAATCAGCATGAAAAGCGAATAGTGAGAAGATGAAAAAAGTAAATACAAGTTTGGAACAATGCATTGGATAAGTATATGATCAAAACAGGTGCGCAGATGGATGTATACAGCTGATATTTAATATATGAAAAATATATTAAAAGTATTCAGCATCTGCTGATGGCATGCCGTCTATTTGAAACGCCCGAAACCAACAAAAAAAAAATGGCAGTTAGATGAAGATGCACTAGAAAAGCAGATTGAAGCAGTTTGCCACAAAGTGATAGGTTAAGATTAAAGACAAATGACGTCCAAGCTGATAAAAGAATAGTGACAAAACTATAAAAAAATATGATAAAAAATAATGATTATATTCAGCAATCAGGGGTACATTTTAGCCAATTATGTCTTGGCAAATATTTAGAAGCAGCATATTTTTACCTTTCACTAGTTTGTTCTAAATTGTCTAAGGTTAAAACAACATAATTTTAATGTCCGAATTTATAAAAGTAAAAAACCACTTCTGGCAATTTATTCATAGTTTATTTAAGATTCGGCCAAATCAAATCAGATCGAAACTGATCTGTTTGAAAACAGACAAAATGTGTGTTTTAATGAATTAAAAAAAAACGAACTACAATTATAATGTTTAACAGATAGAGCAACCTTACCAAAAAAATGGCACAAAACCAAATTTGCCATTTAGGTGAGCAAAACACATGAAAAATAAGAAACAAAAAAAAAGATGCAAAAAAATTTTATAGAAAATGAAATGAACCAGCGGCAAAATAAAAGTTAGAAAAGAAAACGAGCAAAATGAAAGAAGAAAAAAACAGAAAGTAATCTGAGTGAAAACTACTGCATAATCTGGCTAAATCAAAAGCATCAAAATAATAGAGTAAAAAAAAAATGAAATTATTTTTGCAAAAAAATGAAAGAGTAAAAATAATGATTGAAGACGATAATTGAGGATGATGATTGAAAAGCAGATACTATGCAATCAAACTGGACTCATTGCAAAAAGAATGGGAAAACAATCCATTTTGTTTTATTGTTTTTTTCATTCCTGTTTATTTTTTTTTGCTTTTTTTCTTGTGTTTTTTTCTTGAATTTTTTCCTGATTTTTTTTTTTTGATATTTTCTCGATTTTTTTTTGTTTTTTCATTATTTTTTCTTTTATCTTTTTTTCAAAAAAACATCCCCCAAAAGAGTGCAAATGAGTACAATTTATTTAGGACTATTAACAAGCTTGACTTGTAGATCTTCTGGAATCTGCCTATGAATTTTAAGCCTATGAAACACCGAGTGGTTTGGTATGCCCTTCAAAATGACTTTATATGTTTTTGGACCAAGCATGTGCGTGTTGGGGCCACATCATTCATTTGAAATAGATAAAACTAGCCTCAATTTGGCCTTTCTTCCGGTTTGTGCACAATCCCATAAACACTAAGAACGTTCACTCATCATGGACACGCCTACATTTCTCAAGGTCTACAGAACAACATAGAAAAGATGAATCTGTGCCCATCATACGCATCTGATTCAGTCATCTGCTTTCATCACTGACTTACAATTTTTTTGCTTCAATCGTTCGATCCGCAAGATTTGCTAGTTGAAAACAACGTGAATCAAGCAAAAATCTTAATCTCAAACAAATTTTATATACTAGCATAACAAAAATTGGTGAATGAAAATAAGATAAAAATTTATATATATGTACAACTATGTCATATAAAAGCAAAATAAAATAATAAAAGACTACAAAAACTAAAATAAAATATATACACCATTCAAAGATACTTTGTGCCCCATGTAGTTACAAAATAGAGAAATACACAGCAGTGATGAAAAATATAAATAAGCAGAAGATATGAAATTGTAAGCAAAATTATAAAAAATTCAACATAAAGTTAAAACTTAAATTGATGAAGAACATATGAAGTTATATACATAAATGTGTGCTAAAATATATAAATTTATCTTATTATATGAAAATTTAATTTTTTCACCAATGTAGTAAAAAATAAATGAGTAATATTGAAAAAATTAAATACATAAATTTTACCTATGTTTGCATATTTAGTTTAATTGAAAGTTTATGTTCATCACAAACCAGAAAACAAAACTAATTTGAATTGTTAAAATAAACTTACTTGAATTAAACATCAAATAGACAAGCACAAGATACAGGTAGATAGGTCAAGTGACAAGTGATCGCTAAATTGTCAACAGATTTTACTATTCTTACTGCAGCAATCGATCAGCCTTAATGCCCCTTTTTAACCTATTTACATTTTAATTCATTTATAGCTATTTAGGTTTGCAAAAAACTTCCGTTTACATCAATGTCTTGCTTACCTACAGCCAGTTATTAATGATTTGTTGCAGATTTTGATGTAGAGAACGTTTTGCAAAATAAAAATTTACAAGAATCGAAATTAGCCTGTAGAATACATAAGCCTCAGGATATGCCAATCTATAGATATATTTGCACCCATGGATGCGTTTTTATTTTTTATTTGCTTCATTTTATTCAATACACTTGGGTCTGAAAAACGTACGGTAAATTTTTTCACAAGCTTAATAATTTATAAAATAAATGATTGTTGACCATTGTTTTAGTTTAAACTGGCAACCAACGTCCAAAAACGATAATCCTTCTAATTTTAACCTATTTTAAAAAGATGTCTATTTTTGACAATTTTCAAATTAAATCTTGTTAATGGCTTTTTTAACTAGACTATCCTCTGGTGTTTTGTATTAGTTTTTGTCATTTTTAGTTAAAATTAGAGCAAAATTATACTTAAATACAGCTAATACATGCATCATATGTGTTTTAAGATCATGACAAAAAACAGTCACAACTGTCCAATAGTTCGATCAATCTTTCGTTTTTCATTTATTTATACATTTCTTATTTTTCAATTTCTGTTTCGTGATCAATTTAAACATATCAGCTTCAAATAAAAATTATATTTTCTAACTTAAATTTAGCTCGTGTTTAGTTCAGCCTACAAGCCTTTAGCAGCAATTTTATTATATATTTTTTAATACAAATGTATGAAAAATAAAACGAAAACATTAGAAAAAATTTTAATTCTCTTAAAATTTTCAATGATGAACCTTTTTTATTGTGAAACAGTAAAAAAAAAAATAAAAATAAAAAAAAGTAAATAAAATGAAAAAAAAGAAAAATTTAACAAAAAAAAAAAACAAAAATAAAAAAATAAAACAAGCATAGAACTAGACAAAACAAGGTACTTGGCTATGATAAGCATAAATTCGACCCACGCAGCTAAACGTGGCCAGATTGCTTTATTTCCAACCATTGAATTCGGTCGTTCTAATCTGGCTACATTCTGATCTTTTTCACATTTTCTTCTTATTCTTTATTATTTGCTGCCATCTTCTTGTTTTTCATAGTTTTTGATAACTAAAATGTAAAAATAAAATAATAATATTGAGAAAATAAACTACAACAAACAAATAATCATCAGTGTAAATGGTCTGAAAACAAGCTGCACTTGCGAATGTTGACAAGCTAGAGTGACTTGACCAAATTGCGGTTAAAGTGTTAGACAAAATTAAAGATTCATTAAGATTGCTGTTTTAAACACGACCGGTGTTCATCAATTTGTACTGTGTAAATAGTAAACTATGTTTACACATCGTCTCAGTTTGATCGGTTTAGATTGGCTTTTGACTAGAAATCAATTTGAGCCTATTAATTTTTCAAAAATATTAAGTATAAATGTTGAAAATTTTTTGGGTAAAAATTAAAAAAAAAATTGATATAACTAAGTATAAATTAAATTGTAAATTAAAAAATGTCTGATTTGAAAAAAAATAATTTGCAAAGGCGTAAATTACGATTTCAGTTATAATATTAAGTCAGTAATGACACTTTCGCTTCACTATAATTGTTATTAAAACAACTAAACAATAACTGAATCAGAATGAGAATTCAAATCTAAACCTGAAAGTTTACTTGGATAAAAACAAATAAAATAACTGTCTTAAATTAAAATAACTGTCTCAAATAAAAATACTATCTTGAATCAAAATAACTATTTTTAAAAAAAATAAATGTCTTAAAAAAATATTTTTATTAAAAAAAAAACTAACTTTTTGTTGAAAAATATAAATTAAAAAAAGAAAAATTTTAAAAAATTTAAGAAAAATTGATTAAGAGCAAAATCAAACATGCGTTTGATTAGTAAAAATAAAATAAATGAAAGAAAATTGAAATTTGAGACCAATTTTAATTTAGTAATCAATGTTTGCCATGTAAATGTTTCCTAAAATTTTTAAATAGATCGTGCAGTAGAATCAAAAAAACGTTAAATAATTTTATTTATTTAATTTTTTCATTCAAATTTCACAACTGGATTTAGACAAATTTAAAGCAATAAAGATTTTAATTTAAAACTCTTTTTTGTCACCATGTCTAAAAACCTTAGCAAAAAGTTTTTTTGTCAAATCAAAAGTTAAAGTGGACCAGTAAAAGCAATTTGTATTCAATGTTGTGAAAAGATGAAATAACCATAAAAAAGAAAATATTTAAATATAATTGCAAAATAAAAAAAGTTAAAAAATAAAGTTTAGGTCAAAAAAAGATTTAAAAGATTTGAAAATCAAAAGACAAAAAAATCTAAAGGTAAATGACAGGTAAATTGAAAAATAAGAAACCATTTTTAAAAAAAATTTTTGACAAGTGTAGTCAATCGAAAAAAGGGCAAAAAAACAAAAACAGTCGTTTATGCCAAAATATAGAAGATATTTTACACTGGATGTTGCAAATGATCAAAGCACGTCAGACAATCTGCTTCTTTGCGATGATCAGCTTTAAATTTGCAAATCATTGTCTCCTGAGAACAGATCGTCTAGCTTTTAAAAGCTAAATGGTTAGCCTTCTTATAAGAAAGCAATAAAACTTAACATAACAGAGCCGGAAGTAGCAAACTAAGCAAAATAAACAGCCTAGTTTGACTGGCAAGGAAACAAAAATTAAACAACAGACCACTAGTTCTCGAATAGCAACTCGAGTGGTAAAAGTTTTCATCACTTTCAAACGTGCGCACCGTTTTGATCTGAAAAATAATTCTAATTTATTTGTTTTAATTTTATTAAACAAAAAAATCAAATAAAATAATCAAAACATTTACCGACAAAAAAATAGAAACGTGCACATTCGCATGTTAAAAAGCAAATATTGATGCTGAAGATTATCGCTTGGAATATATTTAGAAACATTATTAAAACATTTGAAAATATATTATCTCAAGATATGTTCTTAAAGGATTAGCAAGCAAATAATTTATTTGAATGCAAAAAAGTCTAAAAGATGAGCACCAGTGTGGAGTTCTAATGAAAAACAGCTTGAAATGATGCAGAAAAATGCAGCAGAAAATAATCAAATAATACATAAATATAAGCAAAAACTTTTAGTTTAAAGTCAAATCATATAGTAACATGCAAAATATAATTCTAGAGTATGGTGTAAATTAATTGAACTTATTTGGCTAAAATTAAAAAATGTTTATAAAAGTATGTTTAAAAATGCGCACTATTTCTGTAAAATAAACTACTAATAAATTAACAATATATATATATATACGGCCTGACTATCTGCACATATAATTAAGCAAATTGATGCCGGACCGACAGGAATGTCCATGTAAGATGTAGTTAGACTGATGAAAACTCAAAAAAAGACAATTGAGTTAGAAACAGGAAGTTAGATGCAACAATCGATAGAGTAAATCATCCAAGTTTTCCGTTTGCTATCCATGTTAAAAATAATGCGATTTAGATCAAATGCTCATGTTCTACATTATAAACTGCATATTGAATATTTTACAATGAACAATTCACAATGAAAATCCAAATTGTAGAATCTGAATTGTAGAATTGGAAATAAAAAATGCATATTAAAGAGTCCATATTGTAAATTCCATATCAAAAAGTGTATATTAAAAAGTTCATATGGAAAAGCCCATATCAAAAAGTGTTTATTAAAGATTTTTCTTTAAAGATTGCCAATCGAAGATTTTATAACACTGTTTATCAAAAAATTGTAATTTTAAGAAACTACATTAGAGATATTGTATAAGAAACTTCATATTAAAAACTTATATTAGAAATCATACATAAGAGATTCGGTATCAAAAACTTTTTATCAAGAGTTTTTAATCAAAAACTTTATATCAGAAAATCTAAATTAAAGACTTTACATAAGAAACTTCATATCCTAAAATCTACATCAAAAACGCTACATAGGATGTTTAAATCTAAAATTGTTCATCAGAGACTTCATATTTAAGATTCCTCATCAAAGATTTTACAATAAAAACTATCTAAACTATCTAAGACTTTATATCTTAAAGCCCATATCTAAGAGTTCATATCTAAGACTTCATATTTAAAATTTCATATCAAAAATTTTTATCTAAAACACCACATCAAAAACTTTATATCTAAAACTACACATCAAAGATTTTAAGCCAAAGACTCATCATTAGACTTAATATTAAAGATTCCCCACCAGAAAAAACTCTACTAAAAATTTTATACCAAAGACTCTAGATGAAATATAACTCACAAGAAACTCTTTATCAAAAACTGCACACTAAAGACTCTAGATGAAGACTATTTACACTAAAAACTTTAAATCTAAGACCTCAGTTCAAAAACTGTACACAAAAGAATCCATACCAAAAATTGCATACTATAGATTATTCGCCAAAAACTCTGAACTAAAGACGCTATACTAAAGACTGTATGCTAAATATTGTAAACTAAAGACGTTATACCAAATATGTTATACCAAATACGTTATACCAAAAATACTATACCAAAGATGCCATACTAAAGGCGATATACCAATGACGATATACTAAAAGAGTCCATACTAATGACTCCCTATCAATGACTCCGTACCAAAGATTTTATGCTATTAACTTCATACCCTTTACTCCACACCAATGACTCCATGTCAAAGACTCCACATTAAAGACTCCAAATTAAAGACTCCAAATTAAAGATTCCACACATCAAAGACTCCACATCAAAGACTCCATATCAAAGAGCCTACACCGAAAATTACACGTTGATGGCTGCAACGCTAAAGAATCCATACTAAAATTGTATATTGAAAGACGTTCTCATCAAAATCTTTTAATCAAAGACTTTTGACCAGACTAGCAATAAATAGGCGTTATTATTAAACAAATCGAAATGGTTAAAATATGCGCCACTGTTGCATCTATAAATTTACTTCAAAACAAGCCCAAATTAGAAAGCAACATGATCGCACTAATATTCAAGCACACCTGTCCATGCATTGTCATCATTTTGTTTGCAGATTAAAATCAAACAGATCCAATCCAGCTATAATTACAAGTGCTTTTGAACAGGTGTGCTGCAAACAATTTAATTTGGTTGTGATTTAAACAGACCAAAACAAACAAGCTAAGCATTTTTTCAAACTGTCCACAATAAGACAACTAATTAGAAATCGATGCAAAATTTGATGCAAAAGTTCGATGAAAATAGATCGATGTAAACACAAGTAAAACAAAAAATGCAAAAATGAGAAGAAAGTACCAAAAAATGAAGAGCAAATTCACTCGAAGCGACAGAACATAAAAGGTTAGTAAATGGTAGCCAAGACATGCGTTCTAGACTAGGACTGTGACAGTGTGCGCTGGCACATTTGCTTGCGTTTAAGCGCATTCTCCGGCTACTACGACCGAACCCACAAAAAGTCCAAATCAACTCGAAGTCGAGCCCATGGTCGAGTTCTGAACAGAAATACAACCGGACACACCGTGGAATTTGTGGCTCAGCTCCGGGTCGAACTTGCGATCCAGTACGCATTTGAACGCTGGTTGGGGATTGGCAGAATAGGCAAAATGGCGAAACAGGGGAAGGCCAGTACGGTTGCGCATTCGGTTTAAACGCAATCATATGATCTTGGTTGGTTCTAGTTCGAACTAGCTTCAGATCGTCAACTTGCACACAGCCGAACCAACCAAAACTTAGAGCCACTGTTTGCTAACAAACTCATCATTTGCATCTAAACACCTGAACAGTGCACTTGTTCATTCCGTGTCTTGTTTTGCTATCTTGTCCCGGTATCTTGTCCCGGTGGCTGCGATCGGCTGGTGATCAATGGTGCCACTATACTGTCCAGTTATCTTCTTGCTAGTCTCTAGCCCATCGTTTTTATCTTCACAACTCTTCTTTGCGTGGACACTTTCCTTTTTCATCACTCATCTTTCTACTAGCATCAATTTAGTTCTCAACATCTTTTAGTGAAACACGCTTAGGTCGTTTTTTGCAAATTTGATCATACATCTTATCATCTTTAGTTCATTTGTTTCTCATTCTTTGCCCACTCTCATTTTGCTCTGAATGAAAATAGTATTTTCCGATTTTCATAATCTGTAATTTAAAAAAAAAATCTTATTTTTTTATCTTTACAAAAGAAAAATACTTTTCAGTTTGATAAAATTTTGTATTATTATTTTTATTTAAAAAACTCTTATTCAAATGCTGTGATTGTTGCACTGTAAAATTTAATTTCAAGTGAAACTGTGTGCTAAATTAAACAAGTGCTTCAAAATAATTCATTTTTTCAATAAATATTCAAATAAAAGCAATTTAAAATTATAATTTTGTTGTGATCTATTCACATAATAATTGACATTTAATTATTTAAAAAAAAATTAAATAAAAAATTTTTCCATTTTATATCCATTTCTTAAATCGGAGGAAGACAATAATATTTTTATCATTTTTTAATTAAAACAAATTATTTAGTTTAATGTTTTTTAATTAATTATAAAAAAAATATAATTGTTTGCATTGGTTTTTCCTTATTTTGCTTCAATTTTTTTAAAAATCATTTAAAAAATAAAAAATAATTATTTATTAACTCTTAAAATTTCATTTCACGGCAATTTATTTTAAAAATTAATTAAAAATAATTACCTCAACAAATTTAGTTTCAAATTTCAAATTTAAAAATAAAATTATTATTTTGCTTGAAAAACGATGTTTAAAATTTTAAAATTTTAAATATTTAAAAAAATTATTTTTTTTGCTTTCAGGGTTAGAGTGTCCAATTGTAAAATCAATACATTTTATTTGCAATCAATTCAAATGATTTTTAAATCAATTAAATTAAAAAATATTACTAGTTTTTTCACTTTAAAAATTATTTTTATTTACAATAATTAATTCAAATTTTTTTTTACCACAAAATAGTATTTAATTTTTTTTAATATAAAAAAAAAATAATATTTAAAAATTTAAACATCTAAATTACTAATTTTAATGTCTTTTTCTAATTCGAAGATTTTGTAAATTAAAAAAAAGACTAAGGTGCACAAACGCTAGTATAGTGTGAGGGGAGCTTTATTAATTATACAAAGCGACAAATACTGTTTTTTTAATATAGCAAATAAAATTCTAAAATTTAAAAAAGTAATAAAAACTAGAAAAAAAAAAACTACAATTTTTATCATTTTTAAAATCAAAAATTATTTTTACATTTTATTTAAATGAACTATTCTAGGCTCAAATTCTTGTATAAATATTAACAAAATAAAAAAACAAATTTTTTTTTAAATTTAGGAATTAAAAAAATAACTCTAAATAAAATTAATATTCATCAATATTTTATAACTAAAAAATTTAAAAAAAAAAAGAAGACTAATCAGTTTCTTGATAGAATTGAATTTTCAATTATATTTGTAACAATTTAAAATATAGTTTTTGCGTAAATCAAATTTGCTAATTAAAATTTAAAAAAAGCCAAATTTTATCGTGTTCAGTGATTGTGATATTAAAATTTAAATAAAAAATAAAATCCGTGCAGTAAATGCAATAGTGAAACAATAGTGAAGAAAATAAATACATCTAATCATCGTAAATCATCCAATTCATGTCCGTGTATTCCAATCGTAAGTAAAAACTAGCAAGTTTGTTTTACATTCTTATTAATTATGAACTAACTCGACTGCTTTTCGGCTTTGATTACTAATTATGCTTGCGTGTTCGTGTATAAAGAACATGTTTGGAATGTTCAAATAAGTTTGCCTTTGAATTTAGCGCTTTTGAACTTGTGTCGCGACCATCAAAGGCTAGCTCAGCCAAGTGTTTCCGTTCTGTTCTGGCGGACTGGCAATTGCTCCTAAAGGCGGCCAAGTGGGCGAAACCGATAGGGGTTACATAGCTGAACAGGTGTGTCAGGGGGCGTTAAAAGATGCTGACAGACCGGAAGAGGAAGCTAAAGCAAGCAACACGCCCCAACGCGATCATCACACTATCAAACATTAAGCAAATCGATTTTTCAAATTTACAAGAATGTCTGAATAATCAAGATATACTGGCCCAGATCATTAGAGTCAGCCTTGTGTGGCTATCTGTTCTCAACACTTCTCCATATAATCTCTAATGATACAATATTTCAATTATTGTTACTTGCAAATTGATTGCATTTTTCACCAATTCAAACCATCTTCTCTAGATTTGTTTGTTTCATTTTTCTTCATTTTGCTTTTGTTTTGATTATTTCGATTTTTTTACTAATATTTTATTTATTTTTATATTTCCACTTATTTCCACTTGTCATCAGTCAAGTAGATACTTTTTTTATGTACAAATAACTGTTTTTAAATAGATTTTTTCAATTCATTTTATTTAAAATAAGCAGCTAAATATATTTAAAGATTTTTTTTACATTTTGAACTTTAAAAAAATTAAATTATTCAAAATTATCAATATCGATTTTTAATGAAAAGTTAAATATACATTTTTATGTTAATTATTTATAACTTTTTTAATTAAAGAAAAAATATTTTAATTTTTGTAAATATGTTTTACATTTAAAAAGATAACAATTGTTTATTTCTATTGATGCAAAAACAAATGCAAAATAAAAAAAAATAAGATAAATGAAATTTAAATAATATAAAAAAAAAATGTAATAAAACTATAACTCAACAAAATTAAAATAAAAAATTTAAATAAAAAATAAAATAAGACAAACAGGAAGTTAAATTTAATTAGTTTAAATGTAATTAAATATAAACTATTTTAAACATTTTAAACAAGTTGTAGCTAGTTGAACCTGAAAACCCCTATAAATACATTGAAATAATGTGTGTTTGACCAGTTAAATTAAAGTCAGATTGTTTTTAATATAATCAAACTTTAAATTAACTTATTTATGTTTATTTTTTGAAAAAAAAATTGTTGTATAATTTGACTTTCAGTTTGAAATTAATCTAAACTTTATCGCAGAATTACTGTCATAAAATAGTTGCTTTAAATTTGACTATTACAAATAAAACAATATGTAATAGTTTTGGAACGGTTCAAAAAAAAAAAAAAATACAGAATCCTAGTGGATTGGCGTAAATCCATTTTCTTGTGTTAAAACCAGCTTCAAACAGATGCGCGTATCGATGACAAGTGCCAACCCAACAGCTATTCAGATGCGATTTTTTGACAGATGGGCGTGCCTAAAATAATGTAACATAATTAGAAACAGACACAAACATGTAGGCAAAGCGAACAAAACTAAAAAAAAAAAATAACTTAAATGTGGTCTGTGATTTCGACTGTTGAATATAGAAAATGGTAATAGCAAAACAAGTGTGTCCCACACAATTGTCAAAGGACCAAATGCAAAAGATGAGAAAGCAATGAAAAGTGGATAAAAAAAGACAGTTGAGTGAAACAGTCAAAAATTGAAATAATAATAAAAAATGCTAGAAAAAATCGAAGTTTAAATTTTTAAAAAAACAGGAAAACAGATAATTTTAAACAAGTAAAATAAAGACTAAATGTTAAGCAAGTTCAAGATGACATTAAGCAGACAAACACGAGCAAATGATGAGCGACTGATCAGAACAGTTAGAAGTGCACGTAAACCACTATATTCATCATTTAATAGCTAAACATTACTTTTTAAATTTATCTTGTCAGAGTTATAAATATTTCACCCTTATCCACTCAACTTAACCCTGATCACACTTTTCATCACAAACTTTACTAAAAATTTTAAATTAGTAACATTTTCAATCCTTTTTTTTCATGTTATATTTTCTTTTTTTAATTTATTTTTTTTTTAAACATGTTTTCATTTTCCATTTTCACTAATTAACTTAATTCAAAATTGCTTTTATTATTATTATCGATTTTTCTGAATTTGCTTATTCACATTGCATCTTATTTAAATGTTTTTTCTATCTTCTTAATTTGACTATAATCCTTTTTCATTATTTCATTTTTCTTTTAATATTTGTTTGAACATGTCTTATTAAAAATTAGAAAAAAAATCTTCCTTTTTTAGACTAAAAAAGCATTAACACCTGAAATGAATGTTTGAAATTGAAATTTTATGATCACGCTAAGTCCCAATTACTTAACGAACATCGAATTAAATTAAATATGAACTCAAAATTTAAGCAAAATAGTAATAATAAGTTGTACATAGTTTTATTTAGGTTATTTATCTATATTTTTTTATTTTTAAACGTTTTTCAGGTTTTTAACAAAGAAAAAATAATGAAAAATAGAAAATTGGTTGAGTAAAAAATGAAATAAAATTTGACTAATGAGATGCTTTAAATAAGAAAAAAAGAAAAAATTTGTATGATGATCCTATAATGAATTTTTGAAAAGGTTTTGATATATGATGGCCAAATAGTAATAACGACGGCAAATCTAGTGTCTTGTAAAAAAATATTAAAAAAAGGTAAAAATATCTAAAAACAAAATAAATAAAGCCAAACAAACGGTTGAATCTGGTTGAATTTTAGAAAGACAAACGCCCTCATTACAAGCAAAGGTATTAATGAACAAACTGATAATCAAACAGCAATACCCAATGCAATAGCATTCTTAACTTCACACCCACATCTTGATTGTCTACCGAATAATGCGTTATAAAAAATAAATATCAACTGTTGTCAAGACAGCACAATGGACATAAAATAGCCACAAATCAGATTGTGTTTAGTGAGACGTTTACTTTGGCCTAAATTTGACCAAGATGTGCAAATTATGCAGTGCATCATTCTATTCCTTACTGGTTTGACGCAGGTAGGCCATTTTGCAGCCAATGTCGTGTGAGTGATACATTTGACCTGATACATTACACGCTTTTGTGTTTGAACAACTTGTTTCACAACTCTGTTTCATGTATTGTCAATGATATATTTACAAACTCATATGCAAACATAACTAAGGAATATGCGCACAAGTACTTACTATAGATTCATATTTTCTATATACTAGACATTATATAAAGTGCTTAATTACAAAAATTTATTTGGATAATAAAAGCAACAGTATATTGTGAAAAAAACTGAATTTGATCAATTGCAATAAGCAATAAACTGATCTGGTCGAAAATCTTAAAATTTTCAACTACAGTCTTAAATGCAGATTTAGGCGCCAAATTTAAAAAAATATATTTTTTGAGCAAATTACATTTGACGCAAGCTTTACTCTGATTAGAACACTTTTATTAGCAAAACATTATCGACATTATGCACCAAACAATTAAGTTAATTAAATATGTTGTTAATAAGTGTATTAAAAAAATAATAAAGCAATTAATGAAAACAATAATTGGTTGACAAAACTGAAAAACAAAATGACCAAATCGATGGTGCGATTTGTGCTGCAGGTCATTAAAGACTGTAAATGCCGGCAACTGTTTGCTCTGCGGATTCAACCAGCTGTTAAGCAAACAGATATTTGATCAACTAGCTTCAGTTGATTAAACCATTTACTCAAGTAATTAATAAAGCGCCCAATGGCTGCTGTGCCAAGCACCTTTTTGACATTGTCTAATCAAAGTAATCTGATCAAATTTGCTGACCATCCATCTTTAGTTGATCATTCCAAATGTGGTAGGGAAACTGTATGAAACAGTGATACTGTTTCAATTGAACTAAGCTGTCCTTTTTTCGTTTATTTTTGCCGCTTTTTGCACTTCAGTTAGTTATTGGCGTCAGAATTTTACATATTTGACATAGAAAACTTAACTACTGCCGTTAATACTGCGGTACTTCTTAAATACACGCCAAACAGTGCGCTAGCATCACAGTGTCAAAATATAAATAGGCGTGTCAAACTAAAGAATTTACACATTTAGCAAGGCAGACAAAAATATTAAAGCAGTTTTTGCCGCTAAAACCAATGCACCTTGCACTAAACAGCTCGACTAATCGTTGTCGGTTTCAAGCCGATTGCTGTACTGGCCAAGGTCGAAAGGTTAAGGAAATTCAAAAAATTCAAAAAATTCAGGTAATTCATAACGTATGCCATGTTTGCTTTTTTTGCTGTTTTTTACTTCATTTGGTTGTTTTCATTTTTTCAAAATTGTTTTCACAAGCATTTCTTATTTTTTTGCTCTTGTTTTAACAACGTGTAAGAATGCTTGCCATCAGAGGCTGTTTAACGCTCAAATTGACGCTAAACTCAAATAAAAATATTTGCAAAATATTTTGTGCTTTTCAAATCGAGGATAAGCCAAATGTTTGCAAAAGCCTATTAAATAAGCAAAGATTACAGCTAGGACAGTAGAACTGTGCAAATAAAGCAAATACAATTTAAACCTGTGTCCAGGTGCGAATGCAAAGTTGGTTTGTCTAAATTGCAACTGCTGCAAACACGCCTTCACCATTTTATTTATGATTGACTATTTTTTGTCTTGCCTGAAACTTCTTTAAGAAAGCATTGAATTTTGCTAATATATCTGCTCACTCTTTATACTATTCTCGTAAATGTAAATTGCAATAAAACAAGGTGCTTGAGGGCCGATTGCACAGCAAAAAATTCACTTTGAGCTAAATTAAATTGAGATACACAAGATGCTAGCTTTTATTTATTTTATTTTTATTTTTCATTCATTGCCTATGCATTTTTCATAGTTGATGGTATCGAATGAAATAGAGAAATAAAGAATATATGAAAAGACAACCAAGAAAATAAATAAAAAAAATCAAATTAAAAAAAAATGAATAAATAATAAAATTAAATATGAAAAAAATAGAAAAATGGAAAATGAGCAAAGAAATAAATAAAATGTTAAAATATAAAATAGACATAAAAGGATAAATAAATGTAAGAATTAAAATGAATAAATGAAAGCAAATATAAGATAATGATACAATTGAAAAAGTTGTTTGAATATTATAGAAATACAGTATTGATCTGAAAAATGATTCAACATTGTCCATTTTCTAGTTTGTATTTATTATAATCGCTTAATCCCTCCTGTTTCACTTTTGATACAATTAAAATGCCGACTTGCTTTATTTCTGCCATCGTGGCTATTATAACTTGTTATGGCTCCAAGTTTGCAGAATAGTTAATCCGTTATAAGTGGGCGTGGGTGTCCAATGGTTATTCATTGAAAGCAGATGGCCGGCATCAATTGCGCCATGTCGACAGGGGGCCATCTTGCCTGATTGCCTTGGTTTCTTGTTTGTTTCTACAATGGCTTTTCTGCATCTGCTCATCTTTTTATGCAAATAGCCATTTTTGCGTGCAAATGCCATAAGCTTTTTTTTTTAGATTTTGGTTTTGCCATTCGTTTTACTTTCATTGAATTTCAATTGGTTGCACCTGTTCCTATTGAACCCAATCAAAGCCACTTTTTACACTTGGTCTATGAAAATTATAATTCTTAATGTTTTAGTTCAAACGCTATTGGCCAATAAATTTGCATTCATTTTACATAAGGTGCTTATTTTCTTCAACTTTTGCCTTTCCTGGCCGCCCCTGTTTGCCCTTTCTGCTGTCCTTTTTTATCTGTTTTTCGCTTTATTTTCTTGACTTTAATCACTAAAAACATCGTTACTATCTTGAACCAATACATTGAAAAATGTTGTCTGAATTCTGATAAACATGTTTACCGACTAAAGCGCATTCTAGGGCTCTATAAAAAAGTAACGGCAAAACTATCAAATAGAACAAACGAAAATTGACTAAAAATCAAACACTGTAAATTATAAGCGATAAAATAAGAAAATTGGGAAAAATATACACTTTTCAGAAAATATTAATTCATAAAAAAAATCCTCCGAGAAATACTCCGACGCAAACACCCCACTAGGACACAACTGTCAAAATGAATAAATGCAATAAAAAATGAAAAAACTTAGCAATGAAATAAAAATAAATAAATAAAAATAAAGTTATAAAAGGTTAAAATAAAGTAACAAAAGAAGTAAAATCACAGGTTGAAAAAAACAAGTGTAAAAATAAGGTACAAAATAAGTTATATTTACAATAATTTTAGATTGTAAACGTTACAGGCGATCAATTTTGACATTCAGCCACACAGACAAAGAGTGAGAGTTTGAAACGCCTGCCCAAAATGGCCATTGTAGCAACTCTACACACTCATTGCAACCGATTAACGCTGTTTCAACCGATAGCAGTACATCCGGTGCACAAATGTCCGTAATCACACGCCCACATTGATCCAAATTTCTTGATGAGCAGCTTATTAAACACACTGTTGCCTTTTAAAACTTCAGTTCGACGAATCCAGGATAGTGGTCTTGACTAAAGGGTATAGTCTAGGTGACAAGCACATTATATTACTATTAATGACACGTTAACACTGGTTAAGCCAGTTGATTTGACAAAAGGCGCTCAGTAATGGAGAATCAAAACCATTTGGCTGATTAAACGGCTTTGTACGTCGAATTACTCTTTCAGAACAGTCGGTTGGCTATTCGTGCGGACAGACCACAGACTAACCAAAGCCAGTACACGCAAGATCGACTTTGGTAGAACCACTGCCACTCGGACAATCATCAGTCGACCACCGACTGACTACGGAACCAGCTTGAATTTGGCTTGTATCAAAATGGCCAACAGCCAGACCACCGGCTGATTAAATGTTCAGAGTTGATTCCTTTGCTGTGTTTTAATTTTGAAATTTTGTTTTTTATTTACTTGTCGTTTTTTCATTTTGCAATTTTTTCTTCACATTTTATTTCAATTTAAACTCTGTTTAGTCTTTTTCAGACTGAACACAACTGTTTAATCTAAAATTTCATATTCTAATTTCATTTTTCTAATTTGACTAAACTTTTCCAATAGCAAATTTATTTTAATCGCATATTCAGTTTATTTTTTAAACTCAGTTCAAAGTTGTCTCTTACACTTGAACAGTTCACTGACTATCAGCCGATTTAGACTGGTCACCGCCTCACCGTTGTGTAAGTAGACAGGATACAGGGGCGCCAAACGATAAAAAACCTGACTAGAGCCAAATGCGGGCTCAAGATCATAGGTTTGTGACAAGAAAGCAAATGATCCAGACAAGAAACAAGCTTGTGATCTGCCAAATCATATAGGGCTATTTGATTCAAATGAGCAATTAGGTTATCTTGAATCGTGAAATTACTAGCCCATTTTTGCAAAAACCATTGCCAAACAACTAAAGCAAGGGTTCAAATTGTTTGATGCTTGATGGTTATGATCTTATCTTTTTCAGACTGTTTAAATCACATAATAGTTTGAATTTGTCATGATGCATAAGACACAGTGCTTTCAGGTTAGTTTGTTATTTTATAAAAAAAGCGAAAAATCATTTAACTAAGCAAACCCGCATGGACGAGTTGAGGAGCAAAAGCGCGCCAAAACCAAATAGACAGCTCGGTTTTTGAATAGATGTAACTTAGTAAAAGAGCAGAAACAAAAAAGCAATTAAGGCATACACAAAACATATCACATGATTCTTGAAGGCAACAGCTACTAAACAAAGCCAAACGCCCACTCATCAAATCGTTTGTCCATTAAAAGCTCTCGCTTCACTGAATTAGTGGTTTACCTGCTGTAGTTTATTTCAGTTTTGTTTTGGCACCAGTTGGTCTTAGTAGGTTTGTTTTAAGCTAGGCTAAAATAACTTAATTTCATCACAATTACTATAACTTGATAGCAAATCATTGGTCCAGATAAAAAAGACAACCAGAAAAACAATTTAGCAATTAAATTATTGTAAAAATGTTGTCTTTCTCTTCTGTCCTCATTCTATGTCTTAATTTTTATTTCTTATCTAGTTCCTCTAATTTATACTTTTTCTTTACTGTTGATAGTAGCAAGCTCATTTATGTTAGTTATTTAATATACAAAACACAAGTAGCAATAGTGTTCACTTGAATTGACCGGCTTCTTTAGTTTAATTGCTTGGCTTGTTCTGCCGCCTGGCTTGATAGTCGATTCACAGTAAATACATAGGAACTCACAGAGGACATACAAAGGACATGCACAGGGCCTGCAAAAGACTTAAAAGACAAAACCTGTTCTATTTGAACAATTGTCTCGAGTGTGACAAGCAAGTTGAACAATAAAAAGACAAGCCGATGGCAATGTGTCTAATAATGCTGTCATTGTGTGCGGATCAGTCTCATCTGTTTTGTGCATTGTGTTGCATGAGATTTGGTGAGAACCATCGAAGTCATTCAGACAAAAAAGATGCACATCCATGAAATCAATATTAATTGAATGTTGTTTTGTGAAAAGTTGTTCCGCCAGTCTTAAAACTGGCAGTAATTAAAGATAAAATTTTATTCTGTCCTTTATTTGTCCTTGCCATGTCCCACACTGGTGTTTTGTTTGTAACACTTTTTATCATTAACCACATTAAATTCTTGAAACAGCGTGCGTCAACCATCTGCTATTTTTATTCGTATGACCAAGTATTTGCACAACTAGAAATGTGGTTGCAAAAGCATCCATTTTTTGCCAATATTCAATCAGCATAAACAAGCAAACTTGTTGTAAATATTGTTTAGCTCGTTCATCTTTTTATCTTTTCCATTTCCCGCCAGTTCAAACTTTTTTCAAATAGTTGGTCTTTGTTCTTCTTTTTTGAAGATCAGTCGGCGAAAAGAGGATGCACAATGCGGAAACAGGAAAAGCAAAAAACAAGAAGTAAGAAAACGGTTTAGCTGCAAGTGATGATAATGTGCTTGAATAGGATTTATTACTACATGTCTTTTTGGTTAGATTGAAAATTGCAAGTGATCAAGAAGCAATGCGTCTAAACTTGTGTTTACTGGTGGACACATCCGTTAGTTGTGTCGCATTTGTTAAAACCAATGTCTCCGTCCGGCTGTTGCCAACATTTGGCCACTTCATCTGCTTTGCTTCATCTAATCTCAATTTTATCATTGTGCATTAACGGCCAGTCAATGCATAAAATTTTTTGAAAACCAAATTCAATTAATTGACAAACAGACTGTCATTGTACAAAAACAACAAACAAATACCATTAAACGATTTTGAGTAAATTTAAATTAATCTAATGTTTAATTTGTTCGACCACACAATTGTTTGCTACACAAAATCTGTTTTGATTACATTAGCTGCCTTTAGTTGTAGTAAGATTCTTGTTTTGGCATAACATTTATTGTAAAGCTATATCTAATGCTCATGTCCAAAGCGAATGTGTTTTTTAGCCTGCATATTTGTGACTTTGGTTCTGAAAAGGTGTTATAAACTAAGAGAAAGTAATTTTGATCAGGCGGTTTAATCAAAACAAGCTGACTATGTACAAGACGTTGTTTAAAATTGAAGGCCAAAATAAGCTGAAGATCCGAGATTATGCATAAAATGCAAAAATTACTTTTTACTATGATCAGCTGATGTCAAATGCAAATAAGAATTCAAATGATAAGCCACTGAAACCCAATCATCAATAATCTTGAAATGCAAGTATGTGTCATGCTGTGGACATAGTTCAGCTTTAAGCCATGCTTTTGTATTTGTGCATTCAGCTTTGGGCAAAAGGGCAAATAAATTTAAAAACAAGACTAAAAAACAAAACAACAAACTGGCAAAACAAAATTGCTAGTCGATCTAGTTTAAAACTGTCAATATATTTAGTAAACTGATACATTAGCATGTCTTTGCAACTCATAATCAAAACACGTTTTTTTCTATTTCAGTCAAAAATAAGTAAAATTAAAAAAACAAATCAAAAATAAAAAATCAGATGAAAAAACGGAAAAATGATTGAAAAAATAGCGAATTTACTGCCCCTGTGGTTCAAGCTTGTTAACCTAGAAAATGAAAAAATAAAACTTGAAAAAATGTCGAAACGGCAAAAAATAATAATAAATAATAATAAACAGAATAGAAAAAAAAACGTTGTGAAAAAAATAAACAAAGAAAAACCAAAAATAATAAAGAAAATAAATAATCGTACAGAAACAAGACAAATATAAACGAATTCTATCTATTTTTAGAATGTTTCTGTATTAAAGTTCAAAAGTAAGTCAGGGAAAGAAAACAATTTCAAAACTTGACAAGCCACTGGTTTAAGTGCAAGCCATTATAACGACCTCATCATCATTTGTATAGGGTCTGATGCCTTGTTTTTGACCATTGTCATTGTTCATCTTTAAAGTTGCTTATTTTATTGGGCTGAATATTTTTGCCTTTTACGGCTGATCAATCAAAAGTCACCTTGGACTAAATTCCAGCCCACACTGTCCTGGACAAAAATTCATTCAACCAAAATGATTATCTAAGCACTTATAACAAAGTGTAGAGTTGCGATTGAATTTTCTCTAACAGTAGTGGACACATATATTGAAAGTAAAAACCATTTTAGGTTTGCATCACTGATAAACGCAATCATTAATAATTTAAAAGTAGATTGTTTGCCTTCGTAGTTTTCCTATCATGACGCAAATAAACTTCTAGATATCCAAATTTGTGTAAAAAGGCTTTGTATAACTTTTAAATCAACATTTTCAAAAGACCAAATAGACTAAAAAAAACTAGGTATAGAATTGCAAATTGTGGCTAATTAACTTTGATTATTAACTGATGTTTATTGTGCCAATTTTTCGCTCGAATTGTGCACATTGTTTCCGTTTGACAATGAGTTGATGCCAGTTTTCTTAATCAAAGTTAATTACCCAAACATTATAGGCAACTAACTTAAAATTAAGCTAATTTTGAATTTACTAGTTTACAATTGGACATTCAATTATGTTTATAAAATGACCAGTATCTACAACAAATATAATCTGTTATAGACTTTATTTTATTTTAACTAGTGAACTTACAAAGAAATAAAAACTTTTTAGTTAATCTCAAGTTGATCCGGTGCAAGTTTAATCTAGCTTAAGATTAATCTAACAAGCAAACAAGTAAAAACCACAGTAATAACAAAATCAAAAAAAAAAAATAGACTTTTGGTCAAAAACAGCTGTCTTGAGTCAAACACATCCTGCACATATTCTTTCTTATATGAACTTTATTTTAAATGCTTTTCGATGGTCAAGTCTAACTATTGTTATATGATTTTAATCACTTTACACAATTACGTTATTTAACAAAATTTTTTGTTTGTAATAATAGTTTATTTTAAAAAACAGAATTAAGATGCCAGCGGCAAAAAACTTTATTTTAGTTGAACTATTTAAGTTAAAAAATGAATTTGATAAATTTAAATTGCAAGCTATAAATAATGATCAACTTGATTTTTGTCTACTTGAATAGCACTTTTATTTTGTTTTTTTAACTTTTTTCAATATTTTTAATTTTTTAACTTTTTTATAACTTTTTTTAACATTTTTTAACATTTTTTAACATTTTTTAACATTTTTTAACATTTTTTAACATTTTTTAACATTTTTTAACATTTTTTAAAATTTATATTTTTTTCAATACACACCCCTTTTAAAATTGCAACAAATAATCAAAATGACTAACGGTGTTTGCTTTTTCATTTCCGGTTTTTTTTTTAGTTAGTCCTTCCTTTAGAATTTCACCTATAGCATCTTACTTTTCGCCTCGCTCATCATATTCATCACTATTATCATCATCATTATCATCATTATCACTATTATCACCATTGTTATCATCATCATTTTTAAGCTCATTTCTCATTCATCAAAACCACCTAAAGCCTTCAATCGGATCAACTAAATTTTGCGTTTCTTTTTAAAAGCAAATCAGAAATTGAATAAAAAAAAATAAATAAAACAAAATTGGCAAAACATTTACTTAAAATAAAAAAAGTGACATAGGTTTGAAAAAGTAGTCGAGTTTTGATGATAGTACCCAACTTTGATTGTGTTAACGTAGTCAAAACCAATAAAATCAAATTGAAACAGACACAAATTTCTATCAATATTAACTATTAGAATTTTATTAAAAAAAAAGAGTTTAATCTAATTAAATTAAACTATATATTTATATATTCATTAAGTGCATATTTATGAGATATATTTTTGCCTACAAAAATCTAGAAGAACTGCTTGGCAACGTTTTTTAGAAAAAATTAAAAAAAAATAATAATTACTAAAATGTGACACATCTTAATAAATGAAAAAAAATCTTAACTATTTTTTTTTTACAACTACCCATATAAATTTAATATCAGTAAATGAACTAATTTCTTTAATAAAAAAATAAACAAACTATAATAACATTAAGTACTTTGAAAAAATTGAAGAAAAAATTACCAGACCCAAAGGATTATAAATTAGTTCAATTTGAACATTTTAGTAGAATCAAATTCGATTAAACTAAATCAAACTTATGACGCTAATGTATTTTTGAATTTGCGTTCTAATTAGTAAAAAAAAAAAAAAAATTAAATTTAGATTTGAAAAATATTATTTTAGCATTAAAGTTAATTTTGAATATTTAAATTGATCTGACTATTTAAAATTCAAAAAATCATTAATAACTTTGAATTTTAAATAATTCTTAAAAATATAAATAATTTCTGTGATTAAAACACAATTTAATAAGTAAAAAAAATTAAAATATTAGTTTTAAATAAGAAATAATTATAAACAATAATATAAAAATAAACTGCAAATATTATTACTAGTGCAATATTACATTTTTCAGCACCGCATAACTCCTCATTACGCATCCTCATTAGTTTTGATCATTAACCATCTATCCGGCCCATCATTAACCCACACCTTGTTTGCAACTTTTCACGTCGAATTTCCATTAAACAACTTTAATTTAGTTAATCTAATTTAAATATAATCCATCAATTGCCTCATAAGTATCATTGTTTTTGTTTAACTAGTCATTGTTTAAGCGTTTTAATTTGTTCAAATCTAAAGAAAAAGTACCCGATTTCAATCTGGGTTTACTATATTAAATTTGTTAAACTTTGTTTTTTTAATTGATAAAAAAGAAAACTAACGAAAATCTTTAGTTAAAAAAAGCTGAAATAAAAAAAATTAATTTAAATTAAAGCCTATTGAAATTAATATCAGAAATTAAAATCAAAAATTAATTCCGACCATTGATACTATTGGAATTGATAAGTTTACAACTGGCCTCAAACAGAAACGTGTTTTTGTAACTTTAAATTTGTTTTTTATTTATTTTCTATCAAATCAACCAAAAAAGCAAAATAATCTTAAATAGATCAAATAGCAAAATTGAAACAAGCTAAACAAAATAATAGAGAAGATTTAAAATTCAAATTAACTACGATTTGAAAAAAAGAAAGAAAATAGTTGATTAAATTTAAAAAGAAATCACTTAAATCTATATTATTCGAAAAATCTAGAGAAGGTAAATTTGAACTGAAAAAAATTGTGGCTTAAAAATCTTATCAAACTGACCAGGATCAAGTTAAACATAAAATTAAATCAGTTGAAGCGAAAATTGTTCAACTGGTTTAAGATCATGTTAAGACGCTGGAAGACGGGATCAGCACCTGGCAAATCGCAAAAATTAAAACGCCGAGTTTATGAAAAATTTGAATGTGCCGTAGTGATCAATGACGTAGGCCGGATGCGATGTCTTCTAGCCGAATTTCCGGAACTAGAACTGGGACATCAATTGCGCAAACAACATGATGGCAACAGTTTTTTACACACAGCAGTTCGATATCGATGTGCCGATGCTTTGGCTCTACTGGCAAACCAACCCCGTTTGAACTTAAACCAAACAAATAACTTGGGTGAAAGTGCTTTGCATTTAGCTATTAAAGAAATGGCTGCTCATCTAGTCGACATTCTACTGACTCATGGAGCTTCAAATCGTGTACAAAGCGCTTTATCTGGAGAAACTCCCCTTTTACTAGCTATTAGACTGTATGTGAAATACCGTAATCTTAAAGATCAGTTAGGTTTACAGCTAGACAATCACAGTTTATGCAAAACAAACTGTGAGAACAATTTGCTTGACTCGGTCTCTGGATCAATGGTGAGTTCGATGTCTAGCTCTCAAAGTGATTCAATAGCAAGTTCGTGGTCCAGTTCAATATCTAGTCCGCCAATAGTTCTTAAAAGTTCTCCAGTGATCAGTACACGTCAACATAGTAACAGAGATGATCTGCAGGCTAAACGATCTCAATACACAAGTAACTGTCGTTTGGCTAGAAAAATTTTAAATGCTATTTTGCTGGACAGTGAACCAGATAGTTGGCCCCTTCGTAATTGTGCAGGACAAAATGTACTGGACATTGCACAACAGCATCAAGTGGATTTCGTTTGTGATTTTATCCGCAATTATCGTAAAACAAACCAAACCAATGGTGCCCTTTGCACAGCTCAATGTGAAAATCGTCTAAGTCCAGGTAAAAATTCATCTTGGTCTTCTCCTTTTTCATGTGAATACATCGATTGCGAAATTGAAAATAATTTCTTTGCTGATCAACTGGAACAACCTTGTAATCAATTCAATTGTTACAGTCAAATCAACGGGTTGAAAAACAACTTTGAGATGTTCAATGAATTGCATCCGTTTTCCAATCAAATTGACGCGTCAAATCAACTAAATACGCCTGTCACTTATACCAATATCCGTAATGATTTTGCCAATGGCCATAATTGTACAAAAGTTCTAAATGGTTCACTTTTGACAGTGCGCATGTTTTAAATCACCTGTTTTCCATCTGCCTTTACTCAATTCGTTTACAGCTCTCAAATAGCTTTTGGCCAAATTGACTGACCATGCAAGACAGTTCATTTGAGCTTCGATTCATTCTAATTGACAGCATGTGATTTATATTAATAATCGGATTTTTGTTGAAATGTTTCATTTTCAACAGGTCTGATATTAACATTGAAAGCGATTTTCAATTAAAAATTGACCAACAGAAACCCACCTTAAAACAAACTTGGATTATTTCTTGACATAAAAACAAATCACAAAAATTTACTTAAAATTTAATTATTTTTAAATAATTTAAGAATAGGAATTTTGTTACTTTCAAAATAAGTTATTGATTTCTTGCATGTTTTTGTTTATTTACTTGTTTTTATTCAATTTCGGACCAAAAATATTTACAAATTAAAATCGTCCTAAAAAATTTAAATCAATTATATTATCTTACTAAGCCGATTCAGCTTGAATTTTTATGATAATAATTTATGGATGCATTCGTTTAGTTCAAATTCGATGTTTTAAATTTTTTAATATTTTTATTGCTGGCAAGCATTTTTTTTTTTTGCTTGACTCACTATCAATTTCTAAAATTTGTCTAAAACAAACCATCTTTAACTTTTGTAATATTATTGTTGTTTGAATGTTTGAAATATTTCAAATGACTCAAATGGTTTAATTAATATTTATTTAAAATATTTATTATTTAATATACTTTATTCATTACAGTATTTTTTTTTTTTTAATGTTATTATTTTTAATTTATTGTTTTTATTCATTATAATTTTTTTTATTAAAAAATATTTATGAATAATTGTAAACTATTTTTTAATAAATTATTAGCAAATAATGATGTTAATCATAACAAAAAATAATGCAAATTAGTTTGATTATTTAAATCAGCTAACCTGCAAGGCCAAATTATTGTCTAAAATTAAAAAAATACTAAATTATTTAGTTTAGAAAAAATTAATATGAATTAAAAAAATTTTATATATATTTTTTTTTTTAATAATTGATTACCTGTTTACTTAATTAAGCATTTTAAGTAGTTGTATTCAATTTTAAATTTTAAACAAAAATCATTTATAAATAAAAAATAATGTCTTATTTTTACTTTAAGTCTTTTTAAAAAATCAAAAAAAAAAACTGTCTAGTCACTAAATTTTATAGAATTCAAAACATTGAATCTAACAAGAAAGAAAAAAAAAGCTTATATACACATAAATAAAAAAACCACTACAAAATAATTTAAATTAAAAACAATTTAAATATAATTAAAGAGAAAGTAAAAAGTTAGATTAAATTAATAAAATGAAAATAAATGTTTAAAATAAAATTGAAAGCAATATGCTATAATTTAAATTATAATCGACAATCGAAAAATTACATTAAAACTTGGCCTTAAGAGTTTTTTTTTTAAGAAAAAGTAAAAAATTTAAATAAAAATCTAAATTATACAGTAAAATGTATGAAAAATAATATCTGGCAATTAGGCAAAAAACTAAAATAAAATAAACTAAAATAAAATAAACTAAAATAAGTAAAAGAATTTCATTAGTACGCATTTGTTTATAAATGCAAAATTTATTGTTAATCTAATAAAAAAAAAAAAAAACAATTTACGCGCACAATCAAATATTTTAACTATAAATCGTAGATATCTATCATAATAGTAAATTAAGAAACAAAATGATAATTTTAATATTAACTTTGTTTTCCAACTTAAATAACGCCTATTTGCCTAAAATACATATTTGTTTATATAAAAAAATTTGTTTTTATTTTCAATCTTTCAATTTTTTTTTATTTGTTTTATTGTTCTAAAACATTAAAACATAGTAAATACATTTAATAAAACTAATTTTAAAAATTCTAAATTAAAAAAAAATAATTTGATAATTATTTATAATTATTAATTTGAACATTAAGCAATTTCAAATTACTAATTCATTTTTTATAGTTAAAAAAAAATATAAAAATTTTATAATAATCTATTTTTTTGACAAACTAAATTGTTGAAAATAAAGCAATTTTCAATTACCAACTAAGCAGAATAGTAAGAGTATTATAGTATTGATCAACCGCATACCGGCAGCTTAAGAAAGCAGCTCCAACCACTAGCCAAATATTTTTTAATGATGCGAACAAATACTGGCCTATTTAAATTTAAACAACGTTCTCAACATCCATATTGAGTAAAAGCAAATAGCCAGGAAATTTGAATCCAAAATAACTAGCAAATAACGTCAGATTAATAGCTTAGCTTTGAAAAAATCAATTCAAACTCTGACAACTTAAAGCAAATATTACTAAAAAATGAAAAATAAAATATAAGCAAAAAAAATATGTTTTAGTATTTTAAAAAGGAATTAATAAAAAAATAAATAAATAAATAAATAAAAGAGACATTTAAAACTGAAATTAAAATAACTCAAAAAAGCAAATAAAAAATGAATAAAAAAATAAAATTAAGAACACAAATTAAAAATAAAAAATTGAAAATTTAATCATAAATTAAAATCATACTAAATGTAGCTAAATCAAATGCATTATTAAATTTGAAAGTGAATTTATTGATAATTCAATATTAATTCTTCGATAATTTATTAATAATCTATTAGTAATCTTTGATAATCTATCAATAATCTATTATTAATCTATTAGTGATCTATTTGTAATACATTGGTTAATCCATTGCATAAAACCACAGTTACAATAATGTTTATAAAAAATTTGAATCACATTTGCAAATGCTCTATTAGGCCATCTTAAGCTAAACATACACTTTACAGCACTGACAAAATACACGTCATAACACGGCATCACGTAAACAATGTTCTAGAAATAACAAAAACGCAGTACATAAAATAAAAAATAAAAAAAAAACACAAAAAAATAATAATAATAAATAATAATATTAAAAAAATAAAAAATAATAAAGTTATATATTAGATATGTATATATTTATAAACTTGTAAAAAAGTATATACATATATACATGTTTATATATAAATATGTTAGAAACCCCTGATAATAAGTAACAAATCGATAAATAGTATAAAAAATTAATACAATAATTAAATTATTTAATTTTTTATTTTTGCTATCATATGTTTGTAAATATAAAAGTGCGTGAAAGCGTTTCAATTAAAGCTCAAATAATTCATGCTTTAAATTTTGTGCATGTTTAAATCTTCTAGTCGAAAATATGCATGTCTCAATATAATTATCTAATTTCTCAATAGGTTTGTATTTGAACAATTATTTTGATTTATATGATTAATTTTTTTTTCAATTTAAATTTATCTGTTTAATCAAAACTATTCGATTAATATAAAAGGTAAGTTATTTCTATCAATTTTGTACTTAAAACTATAAATTTGTAATACATCTTTACGTTAGTATCCATAAACAAAATATAAAATATTCTTAAATAAAATTTATAAAAAGGCGAAATAAAATAATAAAAAAGTTTTACAAAACTTTTCCAATCTATTTTATCAGCAGTTAATCAAATGCACTTTGTTTCACTTCCTGTTTATTTTTGTTTTGCTCTAATTGTTTTTTCTTCAGTTTTTTCTAGTCTTTAATTTGGGTATGTGTTAATCCAAATTAAACCCATTTTTCATTCACAATTTGAAATTAAGCTTGTAACCACTCTTGTGAAAAGCAGTTGACAATTTGCTTGCAATTATCCATCTTTCATTGATCCAAATGTTTTGCTCAAAGGTCACTGAACATTAAATTTATAAAAGACTAACAAATTTTTTATAAATGCAGACGTATATAAAAATGTACGGTCAAGTTTTGGTCAATTCAAACTAAACTAAGTTACAAACCTAAATAGACAAATTGATACACATTTAAAATGCGAATTTTAAAAAGAGAATGAATAAAGATGATTTACGTGCTTTTGATTACTAGATTCTTTAAATATAAAATTATAATTTTCTTTTCGTTCTTCAAATCTCTTTATTTTTGGATCTTTTAAATAAACCAATATTGGGTCCAAAATAAACACCCCGTTAAAATCAGCATATTAATAACTAAGATACGCCCACATTGACTACTCATCTTAATCCGTCCAAATATCTTGGTCAATGCTTGTCAAACTTGCATCTTTCTTATTTTCCTTACTATTTCTATCTTTTAATTTTTTTTTACGTTTCTAAAGTAGTTCAAATGCAATAAATTTCCAATTATCCTGATTTAACTTGCATTAACTTGATTTAACTTGTGAAGTATTGAATTGAAAATGACCTGCATTACTAGATGTCTGAGTTGCTAATGGTGCTGCTTAAATCTCAAGTGCTTTTGCACTTTGAATATAGTTTAAAAAAGCTAGTAAATGATAAAAGAATCATCCTTTTCCAAGTAGCGGATGTTTGTCAACGCATTGATTGCCACCCACATTTGCACTGGATATTTGGTTCATTTTATTTCATTTTTCATTTTTTCAACATCCTTAATAATCGCTCTGACATAGTTTAAGCCGTTTTTAATGGATTAAACTTGCACTCCAACTATCTCCGTTTTCCAACATGTTTTCCCATTACGACCAATTGATGCAATTTCAATTTAAAAAACATTTGCAAATATAATTGACAAAAGTGTTGTTTTTAATTCACGCATAAAATTCAAATATTAATATTAATTTGTTTTTTGAAAATGCATTAAAAATTATATTATACCATATTAATATAAAAATAGCTATTGTCATTTAAAATAATTTTACTTATATTTGATCGAAATTTTGATAAAAATGTTTTCTAAAAAGCTTAAGTTTGGAAAACATGCATGCAAATTGATCCATAATTATAGTATAACATAATTTTTTTCCTTATGTGTAATTAATTTCAACTTTTCTATATCAATTTATACGCTTATTAAAAAATTACTAATAAAATTTACAAAAAATGCAATCAAGGTAAATTTTAGGAAATGATCTCTAAAGGCAAATATCTGAACTTTCATTAATTTCTAATCTATTTTTCTTTTTATTTTTAATGTGATCAAATTTATAATTAAAACCGTTTTGGGACTAGTTTTAAATATATTGTATCAAATCTTGATTTTTTCTTCATTTTTCTCTTGTTTTGTTGTTTTTTTGTTTTTCTAACGACAAATAAATCATAAAAACAATTAAAGTGAAAAATAGAGCAAATTCCAAAGTAAAATGACTTGTATGCTCCTTTTGAATAATTGAATAGAATTAGTGCATAGGCAGAGTAATAATAGATTACATGACAAAGTCTTATGTTGATTTATGTTGCAAAACGGACTAAAAAAATTAGGGTCGAAAATTTAAACAAACCGACAAATTTTAAAACTAAATACTAATTGAAAATTAAAAAGTAAATATGTAAAAACCAATGCAAATATAAAATTTTTCTATAAAATTATCAAAATTATTTTGCAACTTATTGAATTAGTTCAAAAGATAGCTAAAACCCTTATAAGCCTTTTTGTCCTTTATAATTTAAACAGATATTGCATTTATGTAAAGCAATTTAAAGTTATTTTAACCTATTCAAAAGATTTTAAAAGACTGATACAAGTTGATCCGCTTTTAAAACCACAGTCAGCCGCAGGCAACTCACACAATTTACATTTAAAATTTAAACTCAATTTAACTTAATTAAACAAAGAAATAAAATTAAATAAAAGATAACTTTATTAAAGTTATTCAGTATTTAACTGGCAGTTTTGTCGTTTACAATATTTGTTGGTTTTTTTAAAAATTAAACCATTTTTAACCCTTTTGTACTATTTTGCTTACGTGTTGTAAATAATGAAGTAAATGTTTAATCTGCTTGCACTCCAATTTCTAAAGCCGTAAAAAAGAAAAGCAGATGGAATAAGTATAAAAGATAAAAATACAAAAAAAATTGAAGTAATGAAAATAAAAAAAAAATTTAAATTTAATAAAGTAAATGCTAAAAAATTATAAAAAATAAAAAAATGATAAATTGATAACGTGGTCGTTATAATTTAGAAACAAAAAAAAAAATAAAAATAAAGAGTTAAGAATTTATAATGATGACCAACTTATCTTTTATTTGAAAATTTAACAACATCACCAGCATTTCAATCATTATTTTTGACAAAAATAATTTAATCTAAAAAATAAAAATTTGCAATTATTTTAATTTTTTATTTTCATATATAGTTAATTATATAATAACACCAAAAACGTGTTCAATAAAATAAAAATATTAAAAATAAGCCAATCTTAGAAAAAAAAATAGAAAAAAGCTAAAAAAAAAAATAAACCATATAAAAAAAAACACAAATTAATAAAAATAAGATAAAAAAAATAATATTTAATAGATTTTGAAAATTGACAAAAATATATATAAAAAAAAAAACACATCTTTGCCTAATAGAAATAGTTAATAACTAGTCTAAGAATCTAAAAATTAATTTGAAATTTCCTTTGCAATTATTAAATGTAATTTAAGCGTTAAATTCAAAGTATCAAGCACTGTTTATTTGTCGCAATTCGCATAAGTAAATAAAATATCTAAAACCATTGAAAATGCTAAAAAAAGTACGTATTTTTACTACCCTGGTGTATTGTTTGATATAGATGTAGATAACTAAAAAAAAAAAATAGTGAAAACACAGACAAGACAAAGAAAAAACAAAAGATAAAAAAAATTAAAAAATAACAAATTTGAAAATATCTTTGCGATGAACCACTTGTATACACAAACTAACTTGGATTTTGTTAAAAAGTGTTGCAAAATGAAGCTTGGAAAATGGTTATAACCACGATCTTACTAAGGATAACTGAAAAAAAGTATTAGAATACTAGCAATAGTTCAATAAAGCCTAATGTATAAACAAAGTACGCCCAAATATACACATTTTTTCAGTAATATATTGAAGTAAATTGCGCACCATTTAATTGAAGGCAAGCAATGATATCAGATGAGTTTAAAACAAATTGTTTGTGAAATAATCTCTTTTGAAAAACGTCTTATGAAAGTCCTACTTGATGAAAATGAATGCTGGCTTACTTTGTCTCTCTCCATCCTTTTAGTCCTTTTCTAATTTGTTCATTTTATTTACAAACCACAATAGCAAAGCTTAAAGCTATTCATTTTAAAAACATTTGCACGTCGTTTACTACTAAATTTTTAGTTGAGTATTGGCGCTGATTTCTTAAAAATTTAACATTTATAACAAAAAGTGTAAAAAATAAAAATAAATGGACAAAAAAAAAAATAAATAAAATAAAATAAAATAAATGAAAATGAATATAAAATAATAATAATAATAAATAAAATTAAAAAAAAGTAAAAATAATATTAAATTAAAAAAACTATATAGAAAATTTATTTTAACTAAATTTAAGCTCGAATTTTAACTATAAAAGTAAAGTAAGTAATAGACAATATTAAACCAATTTTAAAAAAATATATATATTTTTTCAATAAAAATTGAAACAAACAACCTCATTATTTGATTTTTAAATGGTTTTTTGAAAAAAATTCAAAAAACTATAAAAATTGAAAATTTGTAAGAAAAATGAACAATAAGTAAAAATTTAAAAAAATTTACAAAAATACAAATAAATAATAGAATTACACAAACCAAACATTTGTAATAAGAAGGTTAAAAAAAAAGTTTTTAAATAAAACATAAAAAAAGTACTTTTTAAAAATAAATTAGCTAAAAACTGTTTAGCCCCTGTAAAGCTTACTTTGTTGCAATGCGATTAAAGTAATACCACATACATAATCACTGTGAAACATTGAAACAAAGTTAAAAATCTAAGTAAAAAAAAAATCAATTAAAAAACATAAATAAATAATGTTTTAATGTAATAAAAAATTTAAATTACGTTAAATATGAAATAAGAATAATAAAAAATTGTTTAATTAAACTATTTTTGGAATTTTTTAAAAATTTTAGAAAAAAAATTCAATTCAAAACAACAGTAAAAAATTTTACTAAACTATAAAAAAATTCTTAATTGCTTTCAATTTAGTAAATTTTTTACATTATATACAAATTTCAGGTAATAACATTTAACCTAATCAAAAAAATGAGCTAAAAGATGATTACATTTGATTGCTAAAAAAATAGTTGCTGACTTTTATCAAAATATATGTTTAGCCCGTATTCAGACCATTATCAAATATCCGATTATGATTTGATACAAAATTTCAAATCAAAATGAAAAACAGCTGCATTCAATTGTGCTCGATTTGGTTTGGCAAACGGCCGTTTGACCGGATGACAAGTGAAAATGAATGGAAAAAGTGGCACATTAAACAAAGGAGATATGAAGGGTAAGATGAAGAAAACAGTCATCCAAGCTGAAATATTGCCTTCTGTCACAAATAGTAAAATGCAGCATTTAAAAACACGCTTGTCTAAATGAAACAAAGCAAAAACAATACTTGGCAACACTTTAATCCAATGTTTACGCTTGGCTAATTCTTAATTTCAGAATCTTCACCATTTGTTTACACTGGCGTTGACCTTACCACTGACCTTGCAAACGAACTCATAATTGACCCTGTATTTGCTGCGTGTAAAAATTTTTGAATTTAATCAACTCCAATGTCTTGTTTTAGTTGAAACATTATTTCAGATATCAATTTTTCGTTAATTTTTTCTTGTTTTTTTCTCCGCTTCACCGATCAGGTGTAAATAGCTAAATAGAAAATATTTAAAAATCTGTTACATTAAAATCAAAATGGAAAATTTTAACCAATTTGATCTGTGACTATTTTTCATTGCAATACATTTATGCAAAACAAATTCAAAAATTTATTACAATTTTTTGTTTAAATACGCTCTTTAATAAATTAGGCGTTTGCCAATCATGTGATCCGACAGCCAAATAGTTTTGAATTGTTGGGCGGATTTTCCACTAAATACGTGTTAAAAATAAAAACGTGTTTGGACTGGTTAAACACGTGTCAAGTTTAAGCCAATTGAATTATGGCACAAAGGTCGCAAATAACCCAAGATATATTCTAGTAGCCAAATCTAAATTAACTGTTCAAGTTAGTTGCAAACGGTGGGCAAAGCAATGAAATCAAGAAAAATCTAAATTAAAAATGGCAATTATCAAGTTTTGCCTAACAAAAAAATTGACACATTTAAAGACAAACTTGTAGACAAACATAGCACATTGTTTTATTTGGCAAAAACAGAACAAAGTTGATGCACCAATTTGATATGGTTTGCATGATAAGTTGATCAATGGGTGCACTGCACCATTGCACACTTCATTTAGTTACATGCATAAGCGAACCACAAACAATTGTTCATTAAATTGTGTGTTTTTATTAACAATAAATATAAGGTTGTCTATGGTCAAAAAGTAAAAAAACAAAGCCTAAATTTAGTCTTGCACGATCTTTACACAATCTGCATATTTGAATGAGCTTAGATAACTAGTATTTTACCTACACTTTTGTATTTGCTCAAGTTTGACTAGTCAGTTCCTTTGTGTTTACTATGGAAGAGATGTGTAAAAATAAAAACTTTATCAGTTTGCATTTTATTCATTAAAACTTTAACATTTTGCAAAGTGACTGCAATTGAAGATAAATAATTACAGAAAAGCTTCTTACTGTCTATCTCAATAGTTAATTGTTTGATAATCAGCGTCTCATATTGATAAATTGAAATTAAACGATGAAATTTGATGCAGACTATGAAATTCAAGCCTAAAATATATTAATTAAATAATGAATATAAATTAATTAACACTTTGACCTTAGCAATGTCAAAACTAATGGTATCTTTTCTATTTGAATTTGGCTACTTTTACATTTGATTAAGTCTATTGTTTAGCTATGATGAATGTAGACAAAAATGGCAAATACTATTAACCAATAGGGTTAGCTTTGTTGTGGACAGCAAAGCAAGCCACATTGAAATTAGATGCAAAACAGACAATAGATTGCAATTAACTTGCCAGCCATACAAAGACAGTCTGTCTTGTTAACCAGTCGCTTCTTCACCCCCTCCCTCTTCAACTCTTTCTCTCGCCCTTATTTCCGTTTCCTGTTAACCCGCCTTGCAAACATACGTGCAGATGCAACTGAAAAATATCCAAAAATGGTCAGCATTAGTAGCAAACAATTGATGGCTAATTGATCATAACTGAAATCAAAAACCAAATAAAAGTCAAAATGCATAAAGAATATTATTATCATTATTTCAAGTTTTACCATTGTTCATTTTATTTCTGTCAATTAGCAATTTATTTTTTGGTTTATGCTGTTTTCAATGTTTCCAGTTAAAAATCAACTTTTGTTCAAAACAACCGCCCAGTTTGATCTAATATATTAAAACAGAACACATAGATCTACTTTCTGTAATATTATTTCTATAACTTACTATGTGTTTATCATCAGAATGTCATTGCTGTGACCATTATATCCATTGTTTTGTCTTCTCTTTGATTATGCGCTTTTTTTGCTAATAATTTGCTTAATCTAATCAACTTGAGCGTAGAATAAACTAGACAAGATAATGCAACGCATTAATGTCGGTTGGAATTTCAAAGTTTGGTTTTTAATGGGCCAAAACATTAGAAACTTTTGTCAATAGCGGCAAAATAGCCTTTTGAAAACTACCGCAGATTCATCTCTGCCTTGCTTATTTCCAACATACTTGTTTAAAGCCCAAGTGCACACCTTTTCTTCGTTTTCCATATGATCAAACTTGCTTTTTGCTGCCTTTTCATCTGTTTGTCTTTTTTGGTCTTCCTTGTCTTCCTTCTCTTAACTAATCACGCCCCCAATCTGGTCGTAAAGACCACCGGCCTCCATTAGACTGTGTTTTTCCTGGCCATATTAAACCACATTAACATATGTATAGAAAGATATGAAACAAGCATATCTCTTAAAAGACTAATTTTATTTTACAGAAAATGAAACAAGCGAAAAGAAAAAATTACTAGCCCAAATGTAACTTAATGACACAAATCGGTAAATACACGTTAATAACCGTATTAAACCTTTTAAATGGCTGAATATGGCAATTGAACTGATTAAAACGTTTTAAATATAGAGAAATGGTTGCCGTTTTTGCTTTTGTCGGTGTGTTTAGTAAAAGTAAAATTAAATCAGTCTAGTTTGCAGCTATTCAAATGCAATTAAAACTTTTAGTGAATGTTTAATTTAACTAATTCAAAACATATTTTAGTTTAGTTTGTTAGAAATTTAGTTGAATAATTAAAAATGATATTTAGTTCGATATTTAACTTTGATGAAAACATTTTGGTGTTTATTGTTAAATTAAAATTTACTTTTTGCGTAAGTAGCAATTAATTTTTACACACCAGTAAATTTGTGTATATGTCGATTATTTTTCCTGATTTTCTTTTATTTTTTATATAGTCTATCTTTGTAAAAGTCGTTTTATGCACAGAAGAAAGACAAATAAATAAAATTAGTAAAATAAATTAAAATAAATACTAAGTTGCGCATGCGATGTTTGCAAAGTATCAGGCCACATTTTCGTGAACAGTTCAGCACGCATTCGCATTTTTGGCAATTTTTTTTTCAAGGTCAATTCAATATTTGAACTTTACACATGTATGACCAGTTCAGGCATGTGGCGCTATTTTCTCCTGTAACTTGAACCTACTATGGATTCTTCAAAAACAAACTGATGCATTTCTTTTAGCCAATCAAATAACCACCGATCCATTGAAAAACAATTTGTCGGCAAAAAAAAAAAATAAATAATTTATATATACACAAACAGTCGGACTCTTGATTACAAGCATATGGTTATTGAAATTAAAAAACTTGAAACAATTTTAACGAGTGTGAACTCTCTGCATCTCTATTTTTTGTGCAAACATAGTAATGTATCAAGCTAAAGCAATTTTTCTTATTTTCTATTTCAAACACATCAAGTAAACTTTTTAAATCGCTTTAAACGACAAATGCAAATATAAACAAGTAAAAAGTACATTTAGTTGGTTTTCTAAGTAAAAATAATAGCAAGAAAAACAAACTATAAAAATATACGAATACAGTGAATCAACGAAATTGGCACCAAAAACGTAAACTACAAAAAATAAAATGAAAATAAACTTAAATTCTAAAACATAACGAATTCAACTTGTTTACTTGATTTTGTTGATTTAAATTATTAATCTAACGCTTGTTGACCGCACTCAAATATAAATGCGCCGAATCGAACAAATCTAATATTAAAAATAATAGTTGATTATGATTTTGATTGTTTTGGATTAACTTTATTAATACAAAAATATATAGTTTAATATAACTAATTCAGTTATTTGATTTAGTTTAATTAAAATTAATTCTAAAAATATGTTATAAGTTTAAAAATTAAAGATAAATCAGATATTTAACTTTCAATTTTAATATTACTTGTCTAGGATAATCTAAATTCAAAACCAGCAAAAACGAAAAACAAAACAAAAAAAAAAATTGAAATAAACCAAATTAATTTAAAAGCATGCTTAAAACAAATTAGAAACAAGTGCCGAATAAAAGCAAATAAATAAATAAAAAAAAACAAAACTTGCTAAAATAAGATTGCAAGCAGCTTGGAAACAAATGAACAAAAAAATAAAAAAAAAAACAAATGCAAACAATGAAGGGCAAAAAATCAAAATTAAATAAACAAAAAAAAAGTTTTTATACATTTTGAAATAATGAAAAACATAGTAAATGTTCGTCTTAGCTAGTTTCTCTTCACTGGATTTTCTTGTTTGTGGCCATTTTTAAACCAAATTAAAAAACGGCAAAATTGAAAAACTAAAAGCTTGAAACAAAAAAAAAATTAATAATAGACAAACAGAAATAAAATTTAAAACAAGAGTCAATATAAAAAATACAATTAAAAATAGTAAAAATTGTTAAAAAATAAATGAATACTAATTCTATTTATTTTAAGTTTATTTTAGTACCAACATACTGACCACTTTTTCCAAATTTTTTTAAAATACAAAACCTAAAATTTTGTAATTAATGACTTATTTAAATAAATTAATTTAAGTGTTTACATTTTAACTTTTTTTATCAAATTGATAATACTTTAAATTATAGCAGTGGTAAATCAATGTTACAGCAAACTGTCAATTTTAAACTTTTTTCTAAAACATGGTATTTTAAACAAGTCGTCAAAATATTTTTTTATTTTTTTTTAAGTTTTTTTTGTGATACTTTTTAAAGAAAAAAAAAAAAAAAAAAAAACTAATTTTACTGAAACAAAAAACAAAAAGAAAATTTTAACAATTTGTTTTAATAATTGCCGACAGATTGATGTGAATGAAACTTTAATGCGAAAATAGAAAATACATTTAAAACTAAACAGCAACCACAATATGTTGATGTAAATTGAAATTACTAAAATAAAATTAAGCAAGTGTTGACATGATTTCATAAGTTAAAATTACAAATGAAAATTGTATCAGTCTAATTTGTAGTTTTGTAGTTTTGAATTGAGCTTAAATTGTGATAAAATTGTGGTTTTTAAATTGACTCTTAATTTATATCTAATTACAAGTCTAAACATTTGATTGTAAATCAGATAGTATTGTAAAACACTTAATATTTGTTCCGATTGTCAGTGTCGCATCTATAATTGCTGCTCACAATTTGATTGAACTTTTTATTAAGCAGTTGATCAGTTACTACCTATTGGCCTTTTACACTAGCGGGACTAACTTGGCGTTAGTTTATGCGCAGTTAAACATGCTAAACAAAAAAAAAATGTAAAATACGTGATTCAAGTCGAATACACTAGAATATCAAGTGCATACTGACTAAGAAAGGAGTACAAGATAGAATCAGTAAAAGGAGCCGGAAGAGGATTGAAAACAGAAACAGGAAGAAGATTTGAAACAAAGTGCAAATCAGGATTTGCAACAGTAACAGACAAAAAGGGCAAAAAAGTTGATTTGCCTCATTGTTTGACCAAAACGATCGTCAGGCCATTTTCTTACTTTTGCTCTCAATTATGTTACTTTATTACAATTAGATCGTAAAAATACTACTCAAACTTGCGAAAACCGATCTCGAATTTCTGCGTTTGACCTGCTTAAGACGTTGCTTTCTTTAATGCCCTTTTTGCCAATTGTAATCGTTAGTTTTATTTCTAATTTTTTATTTCATTTTGTGTTATTTTGTTTTTTTGCCGTTTTTGCGTGTCCAGCGCATCCGGTCAGTTCGCACGCAAAATAGCCAAAATCATCAGCCACATCAGGCGACTGCATCAATAAAACTTAAATAAGATCAGACCTAAACAATCGGCAAAAAAAGAAATAAAAAAGCTCAAAAAAGTTACAATTTGCCATTAAACACACCCATTTTGTAATACGCCCACCAGTCTAAGACACACATTTGCTCCTTGGTATGTTTGATGACCACATTGGACTTTACAAGACCATGAACACTGATCTAACTAAACCCACACATAGATCCATTAAATGCCACAACATTGTAGGCACCTGCTGCTGTCTGGCGAGAGGCTGGCCAATTCATTTGTATCATTGTCGATTTTAAACTAAAGTGTTTAATTAATAAGATAAACTCAAGTTCAAATTCCAGACCGAAATTGTTTCCATTCAATTGACAATCGGACAGCATATTAATAAGATGAGGCCATTTCGCTTTTTGATACACTGTTTTTGACACATGTTTTGAAAAACCGAATACCCTATCAATCAATCTAATTGTGCAAATAAAATGAAGAAAAGTAGAAATAAAAACAAAAACAGTATCTCGCAAATATATATTTGTTCAATACATTAATATAATTGGAATTAAAAAGATATCTAATATGTGCAAAGAGTGGAAAAAAGGCAAAATATGTTAGGCGAATAAATAAATAATAAAATAAGCAATCAAAACTGAAACAAACTAATGGCATAATTTGAGCGTAAAAAAGCTAAAACAATTTGTGTAAATTAAAATTTATCCTTAACAAGAAATTAATTCTAACATTTTCAAGAAACAGCTGTTTGCAACATAATCAAGCAATTGAAATTGGTCAAATTCAAGAGAGTCGTTTGTCGAAATGCAAAATTGGTGCATGTAACAAATCGCAATGATAGATCAGTTAAAGCAGACAATAGCCCATTCAAATGGATTAAACAAGTCACATTCAACCAACTCTGTTTGTGACTCGCATCAACTTAGTAGAATTCACCTGCACACGCGATGCTTAAACAAGTGCAACATTGTTTTCAAAGTTAAAATCGATTTGCCGTTTAATCAGTTGTTTAAATAGCTCTGTTTTGTGAGTCTAATTTATCAATAGTTTGCACCTTTATTTCTTTGTGTTTTACACGTGAACCGAATTTAATTGCTAGCTGCATTCGTGAATTGGCAGACTTTATTTAAGAAATGGTTCATAAATCGCAATTTACAACGTGCAAAAGGCATTAATAAGACAAACTTAATTTATGAACACATAATAATGATCATCATTTTATTACTTTGTAAATTTCAAATTGATTTTATATTTATCAAAATTTCTACCTTCAAAATAGCTCAATGCTTTTTAAGATTGATATAGACTCATTTAATCTAATTGAAATATAAATAAAAAACACAAAATCAATAAAACCAGGCAAAAAAAAGTTTTTCATGCTGCTATTAGTCCGATGTATTAACTAACATACAGTTTTAGCCAGTTTAATTATATGGATAAAAAGTTATCTAAGTTTGTTATTTTTAAATTTACTCCTATGTCAACTAGTTCATTCATTAAAATAATGATTTTTGGGGTTTTAAACAAATCTTTAAATAAGGCCAACTTTGGTTATGATGGATGTTTTTGATAAAAAATTATTTAAAATTCAAACATCATATTTGATACTTAGCAACATTATAACAATAAACGAGTTTGCTGTCATTTGCTATTGTCATTTTAAATCTTTTTTTTTTTGTTTTTTTTTTCACTAAACTTCAAATAAATTCATTCCCCTTGTATATCAAATTAACATAGCACTTGTTAACCTTTTTTTTTCTATCTTGTTGCCAACTTGAAACGTTTTAAATTAATTTTTTTTTTAAATAATTAATAAAATACATTTCCGTTGCAATCTATTTTCTTTTTTTCACGTTTTAGTATATTAAAACAGAAAACTTGAAAAAAATTAATATTCCATAATCAAATAGTAACATAGTTGGCATGGTTATAATAAGCATAAAAATAATATTAGTTTTATTTAGATTTGAGTTTATTAGAGAATTAAAAAAAGAAAAAAAAGGTTAATATGATCTAACAGTAGTTAAAATCTTATAAAAAAAAAATAATAAAATGTGTAATGAAAAAAGTTAGAACTAAGCTAAATTTTAAAAACTAAAACATCCCATAAAAAGCTCTACTAACTAAATTTACAATAAGATAAATTTAATGCAATAAAGCTTATAAATATAAAAGTTTACATTTGTACAATGAATGTTGATGTAACTCTAAATTTATTTGCTATGGTGATAAAATATTTCAATAAAGTTCATCAAAATAAATATGTTACTACATATTAATAAACTTGTTTTTTTTCATTTATTTTTTCTACATAGAACTAACAGTAAATGTAGCGGTGGTTAAAATATTTAACAAAAGATACACAAAAATGTATATATATTAGTTATGGCAATATTGTTCATTAAGCAGGTTTCTAAAAAAAATTAAAAAAAAATTTTATGTAGGTAAAACAATGTTATCTAAATAATTGCTACACACTGTTTGTCTGATAACTTATCCTATTATTAAAACTATTATTACAAAAAGATATTCACTTATAATAAAAATAGGGCAAATAATGCATAGTAAAAAAAATGTAAATCTTAAAGCAATTCAAATCAAACGCAATTTAAAGTAAAGTAGTGTAAATTAAACAAATATACTTACAATCAAATAGAAAAAAATAGACAAAGCATAAATTGATCGTTACCTGTGTTGATAATTTTAGCCCAACGACAAAATACCAGTTAATGCTATGTCTCAACCAAAACATTCATGCCCTTAATTACAAATTTATATTTATTCTGACTTTAGTTAATTGTAAATCTTTTCTTGTATACAAAATTTTTTAGCAAAAGTATAGTCTGTGAAACATAAAAAATTATTATTTAGTTAAATAATCTAGCTCTTATTTAAAAAAAAAAAAATAAAATTTTAAATTTTTCGAAATAAAATTATGTACGACTCAAAGTTTTGTTTATATAAAATCAGTTTGAATAAAGTTATTAATTGATAAGTTAAACAGATTAAAATCAAAAAAATCAGCATTTTATAAATAATCTGTGAATTTATCAGTGATGTTTTTCTTTTAAAAATTATTTTTTCATTATCATAGATAAAAAAAGAAATAAAAATTATGCTAAAATAAACATTTAAAAAAAAATTATTTAAATGTAAAAACTATTTTGATAAACTTAATTAATATTTTTAAATTTGATTGATTAAATTAAATAAGTGAATTAAAAAGATGTGTCTTAAACTAAATTTTTTTTTATATTAAAATTTTAAATAAAAAAATTTTGTAATTCTTTTAACAATAATTAGTTTATAATTTAAAATTTAAATAAAAAAAATATTTACATTGTATTAGACAAAATTTAATAAAAAAATTTTATTTTTTAAAAAAAAGTTTTTTTAATAAGGCGATTTTTTATTAAAAAGTGTTTGAATTATTATTTATCGAATTGAAATTTGTCTAATAAGCTATTTTAAATTTTTTTATTAAATTAAATATTATTAAAGTTGTTTAATTATTTTAACATGATTGTAATCAATGAAAATAAGTAAAATCAACATTTTTAATTAAATTTATAAGATAAAATCATGCTAGTTTTAACCCGAATAAACTTTATTGCAAATAGTAAATTGACATAATTTATTATGATAAATAAAAATACACTAAATAAACCACAATCAAACGTAATAATTATTGGAAGTTAAATTTTTAGAAAAGAAAATTTTAAAAAATGTTAATTTTTGAATAAACTTTTTTTTCGCAATTACAGTAAAAGGTAAAGTTAAAACACGTTATTTTAAATGATAAATTATTTGTCCTTGACTTTAAGTGTTTACTGCAAACTTTAATTTTCCATTAAATAAAAGGATTAAATAGTAAAACTATTTGTTTTTAATTAAATTTTATTAAAATGTATTAAAAGTGAACAATTTTTCAAAATTAAACGATTTAGGTAAAACTAGTAATTTTATCTGTGTTAAGTGAAATAAACAAGAAAGTAACATCATTCAATCAAAATGGAAACAAGTTCATCTAATGGTTTAATAAAGTTTTACGAAAACGTGGTGCGAAATACATTGATTCCCTTGGCACTGATCTATCTTACCCTTAATTTTGCCGTGATCTTTCCCTATTTGGTTCTAAAGCAAAACGGTGACATTTTAACAGCGTTCAGTAAATTTGGTTTTTTCGGCCTAAGCAGTAGAGCCTGGGCTTTAGTACAACTAGGAGACTGGCAAGTATGGAGCTTGTTGATTTTCAGTTTAGCCATTGGAATATGTTCACTACTATATTTGGGAGGACCAGTATACCAGGGTCCTAAAACAATTTCCGGGTTTCAGCCAGTTTACCGAGACAGTGGCTTACGCTTCTATCTTTTGTCCATGGCAATTTACGTGCCTTTACTCTATTTTCTGGACATTCACCACTGGTTTGCGAAACTAATCACAATTGGTGGCATCTTGTCAGTGTTTGGTTTGCTATTTGCTTTAGGCCTTTACATCAAAGGCTTGAATTGGCCCTCCGCTGGTGTTTTCCTACAAAGTGGCAACCCTGTGTTCGATTTTTACTGGGGAGTTGAATTGTACCCTCGACTGGGCACGAAAATTGACCTGAAACAACTGATTAACTGTCGACTCGGCATGTGGTTTTGGCAATTGTTCATTCTAGCCGCATGGAAAACAAATTACGAGTTGTACAGGCTGGTCTATGCAGACAATGAAATTAATTATCGATTAACGGCCAATGTTCTTTTGCAAACTGTATACATATTCAAGTTTTACGTTTGGGAATCAAGCTACATGCACACGATTGACATCTCTGTTGATCATTTTGGTTATTATGTAGGTTGGGGTTGTATTGCTTGGGTGCCCACTTTCTACACCTTAACCAGTACCTGCGCGGCCCGCAACTGGCCTGTATCAGACTATTATGATAGCAGGTGGTTTGCCCTAAATTTATTTATTGGTCTTTCCGCCATACTGCTTAATTATGTATCTGATCGTCAAAGAATGCTGGTTCGGGCCACTGATGGCAAATGTAAAATTTGGGGCAAAGCCCCTAAACTGGTCTATGCCCACTATGTAGACGAGGATGGCATCAAACATCGCACTCTTCTTCTAGCCAGCGGTTTTTGGGGCACTGCCAGACACACAAATTACTTTTTTGAACTTTTAGCCGCCTTTTCATGGAGCATTGCCACAGGCCATTGTGGACTGATTTCTTATCTTTATTTTATTTTCTTATTTGTTTTACTTGTGCATAGATCTATTCGAGATGAGGCTAAATGTTCTGAAAAATATGGCAAATATTGGCAAGAGTATTGCAAACTCGTTCCGTATAAAATTGTTCCTTTTGTATATTAATTATGATTTTTTTCATCCAAAAGTTTTAATTTAATTATATGTACAAATTAAATATTTGCACAAAAATTACTCGCGAAAATTCTGCAAATAAAAAAAATTAAAAATGATGCTCAACTAATTTTTCAACTTTTATTTTGTTATTTATAAAACACACAATTTACATTTGTTTTCCTGCATTGATCAACCAGCTTTTCTAAATAAGTCTTTTCAAATTTCATATATTATTTTTCTTATCAGACGCTAATAAATTATTTTTTATTTTCAATTTTTGATTTGTGCTTTATTATTTTTATAGATATTCTTAAAGCAATATTGATTTTATTTTTTGCTCTTCAATTTAATTCATTTATTACAAGCAATTAAAACCAGTTCTGGTTAGTTTAGTGTGCTTACGTCAAAAGTAGTGCCATCTCGATTAATTAAAAAAAAAATGTTTTTTAATTTTTGTTTTAAATTTTCAAAATAAAATGATTAATTAAACTTTTATCTAAATTAAAAAATATACATTTATCTGAAAATTTAATCGAACTCACCGATAAAGTTTAAAAAACAAACTAAATAAAATTTTTTTTCTTTCCAATCAATTATTAAATCAATATTTTTACTTTCTATCGAATTATAATTAACAAGTAATTAAATTCAACTAAAAACAATTCGATGTTTATATACAAATAAAAAACACTTTATGTCTACCAGAAAAGATGTTTTACTCATTTTGAATGTTAAAACAAAAAAAAATAATAAAAATACTACTAAAAACACCACTAAAAAATAAAAGCTAAAAAAGGACAAATGAACACTTTCCGTTTTTGATTGTTAAAGGTAAAAATCCATTAAAAATTTTCAATTAAAATTTGCAACTCATTTTGAGTTTAAATGCTGAAATTCACAATAATTATGTACATAATTAAACAATAGTAAACAACTGTTTATAAGTTTTTTTGTTGTGTCAAAAAATAGCAGGTGAACTTAAGAGAGAAAATTCACATAAGATGGAAACGCGGAAGCTAAATTTAAGCTAGAAATTTATGTTTTACACGGATCTCAAATGCAGAACAGGTAAACCATTTCCATACAAATAAGAAACTCAAATGAATTGCTTTTGGACACTATTTTGCAAATATAGTTGCTGGTCGACTATATCCAGCAAAATAAAATCCACGATGGCTGTTACTTGGATTTAACAATTTATTTTGTCTGGTACAAATGAAATAAATATAATAAACGAAAAACAACTGTTTAATTATAATGCTGTAGTAAGCGAGCAATCAACTCTAAAGCCAAAAATAAACTAGCAAACCAGGTAAGGCATAAACTATAAAGAAAATAACGGTTGTTTGATTTCTAGGCAAAAACAATCAAGAAATAAACTTACTTTCTTAATTCAAAGTTCTTTGAACTTTTTCAGTTTATTTTCGCTTATCAAAAGCAAAAGTCAACATTGGTCACTTGTTATGAAAACAGTTGTCCAACTACTTATTACATGTTCACAGTAATAGAAAAGAAATTATCTAAAATTTTATTTTAGTAATTATCCAAACATTTATTATAGAATAATTTAAGTTATTTACAGTTTAAAAAGTGTATTTTAAAATCAATTTTAATTTAATTTTGTCTTAATTCCATTTATTTGGGATTTGTTCAATTAGTTTTTTAAGAAATCAATCTGGCTAAGTCGGTCCGTTTTGATTTTGAAATGAGCAAAGTTGCAGCTTCAGAAAATAGACAAACATCTAACAACCCATCTCGTAACAGCTCAATATCAGATACAGCAATTTTACTATCTACTCCAAAATCTCAACTTAATAAATCTAGAGTATGTTTATCAAAAATGTTGTTAAACATTTTATTATTTATATTGTGCAGTTTTGGATTTGCTCTGCATTCATATTTTAAGATTAAAGAGTTTTATACGCAAAAACCAATTAATTTTATAAATTTTGACGAACAACGCCAATCAATTAGTTTGCCATCAATTAGTGTATGTTTTTCCGGGCAAATGTTTCGGCATGGTAAAAACTTACATAAAAATAAACGCAACATGACAGAAATAGACAAATACAGCCCAGTTATAAGTAAACAACATCATAAAGCTAAATTAGTTCAAATTAATGATAATGCTAATTTAATATCTGTTGACCAAGCATTTAATGCTGCAATCCATCCGTACGTGTCGTTAAAATGCAGTCTCATAAAGCCAACTAAACTACGAAAATTAACCAGGTTCAGTGAAAGTCCATTAAATTGTAATCAAATTGCACCTGCAATTGAAAGTATTAACTATGAATCAAACCAAAAGTGCTACACATATTTTAGTAAGTTACAATTAAATCAAATTGAAAGCGAAGATTTTTTACTTGATAAAGACGATGCCAGCTGCAATTTAATTCAAATCGATCTTAATTTTGAAAAACAATTTGGTGCTGAAAAAATAATTGTACTTGTTCACAATAACTTAGAGATGCCAAATACTAAACAAATGAAATCTTTCCAAGTTAAGGCATCACATAATTATATTGTATATTTTAATAGAATTCAAGAAAAACGCATCTCTACATTTGAAGAAACTTGTCGTCATTATTCATTTAAAAAAGAAACAATTATAAGTCAATTACAATTTATTCAGCAGCAATTAAAACAACAATTATGGCATTTTTGGTTTCCAAACACACAAAATGAAAATATCACCAAAATTAAAGATAGTGACCTGATCAAAGAAGACAAATCACAAGCAGACTGCTTAGATAAATGTTATGTGAACACTTTTCGCAGATATTGCATTTGTTTACCGATGGGTATTCATGTTAGAAGAGATTTACTTTCTTCCTCAGACTTGTTTTGTGACGATTTTAAATGTTTGAATGAACCTCCGATTGTAGAAAAACAAGCTTACACTTCCGCTCAAATGTCGGGTTCAGAAGCCCCAAAGCAAACTAAATCATCTAAATTAGAACAGTGTGAACAGACAAGTAAATGTTTGCCAAACTGTTTTACTGAAAAGTTTGATTTTACAGTAAATGATCAGATTAACGTGGATACAATTTTATCTGGATATTTCCAAAATAATGCTAACCATGGAAATACCGGTGAAAAAAAAAAAAATGAAACTATTATAAAAAATGGTGGTAAAAAAGTTTCTGCCCGACATTATTATCCTGATGGAGCTTACTATGATCCAAACTATTTTAAAAATAAGTTTAAACCTGACATTAAACCACCACCAAATCCAATCTTAACAAATATCAAAACCACTACTAGTAAATCTACAAAATCTTTTTTTGATCCTATATATGATAACTCAATTAATTCGGTAACATACAATGATTTAAATACTGAATTCCAGTTAGCTAATTCATCATTCAAATCTTTAAATAAAAGTTTATTGTTTAACCAAAATAAATTTGACGCCACTGGCAAGCCATTTGTCACTCAAACAGTGGACATATTTAAAACCTCAACCAGAACATCTAGAAAATCAATTCAACCTGCTGGCAGTGTAAGCAATTCTGCCTCAGGTCAGTCCAAAGACAATTCGAATGATAAAAGTTCTACCAAAAGTTTTGACAAAGATGCTGTAGAAATTTTACCTAATCAAATACAAAACCAAGATGATGATTTAGATGCAATAGAAGATGAATCATTTCCGTTAGAAAAAAATCCAAATAAACCATTTAAAAGTACAATTAATGTTCGTTCTAATTTAAATTCTAATCTTAATATAGAACAAACGCTTAGAATCGGATATTTAGAACTGTTATTTCAATTATGTTTAATTGCAAGCATTTGGCTTGGCTTTTCTGTTTATTGCTTTAGCAAACAATTTATTTTTGTATTGGCTAAAGGTATTTGCCGATTAATTATGTGTTTTTGTTGTTGTTGTAATACACGTAAAATACCTGAAAATGTTTCGCAATTAAAAAATTCAAATGAAACATTTGTCAAACAAATACCCTAATTTAAAAAAAAAAAACAAATGGTCATCATTTTTTGTCTTATTAAAAGTTAATATATATAATTGAATGTACTTTTTAATTTGACAATTCTTTAACATCTGGAGCAGAAACAATTATTTGTGCCACAAATTGTAAAAAAGAAATATTTTGCTCAACTTTTATAACAAAAATTAAAATTCATTTTATCATTAAAGTTTCATATTCATTAATAAACATATTTTTTAAAAAAATAAATTGAAAAAAATTTAATATTTAAAATTACTTAAAAATAATTTAAATTTTATTTTATTATTACTGATTCAAATAAAATTTAAAGTATCCACATTTACTACTAAAAAAAAAAATTAAAAAAATTTTAGTAAAACTAAATGAAACAATTTACAAAATAATGACAAAATAAAAAACAAACCAAACACTCATTAAACAAAATCATTTTAAAATAAACTTGATTGTCAAGTTTAAAAATAAAAACACAACTTTAAAGCTTTAATTTAATCAAATGCTAAATTAAAAATAAATTAAAAAGAAAATATATTTTAAATATAATTTATGCACTTGTTGCTAAAATATTTTATAATACAATAGCAACTATACATGGTCATTGCTATTTAATAAATTTTTGTTTATTTTAATTAAAAATAGATAATACGTTGGATTAAAAATAATTTTTATTTTTTAATAAAATAAAATTAAAAAAACTAATTATAAATAGCTAAATAAAAAAAACAACACTTTCGAAATTATGAATAAAATGTAAGTATTTTAAAATATTATCTAGCTTATCAAAAATAAATTTAAAAAAAAAAATTAATTTTTATAATTTTATTAAAAATTGTGGCTAAAGCATTAAACAAACTTGATTAAATTAGAATAAATAATTTATATATAATAAAAAAAAACGCTTTAAGAAAATTATTTTAATCTATGCGCGGAAATAGGTAAAAAAATTAAATTAAAATATTTGCTTAAAGGAACAATTATAGATACATATTGAATTTAAATTAAAAGTGAATGTGGTTTGAAATACTCGCGCACAATGCATAAAATTATTGTGATCTAACCCAATTTCAAAAATAAATGCAACTAAACCATTATTTATCAGACAAACAAGTTTATATTTACAACTTTGCATTAATTGAGGGAGTTCTCAGCAAAAATACGCAGCGAATATAAAAAACATCTTAAAAACTTTCAAGTTATACTTTTTCCTTTAATTTTTTTTTAGTCCCTTATCCGAGGCAAATATTAAAATTTATTATTAAAATTAAAACATTATATTTTTCATTCTTGTTCTAAAGACTTTTATTTCATTTTCTTCACTTATAAAAAACATTGTTTTTCATTTTAGTGATTTTGTTTCGATTTTTGTTAACAATCTTAGTTACTAATCATTTTACAAAGATTTTTAATAATTTTGCTGTTCTAAACATTCCTTTTTGTCATTTTCTTTTGCGTGATGCGCTTGCAGAACTGCCATGGCTTCTTCCACCTTAGCTCTAAGTGATTCCTGGTCCTCTAACATGTGTAACAAGTCGGAATTATCAATTTCCAACAACATTCCGGTGATTTTTGGTGCCATTTCACCTGTCAATGCACCAATTAATGGGAAAAGACGCTCACCAATCATTTCCTTTTGTTCACGAAGTGTGGCCTGGGCAAGCATTGCCGTAGTTAAAGGCTCTGGTCTTTGCACATGCATTGCAGGCGCATCGGTCGGTGCAGTAGGAGCAGCTGGTTGAGCTGGGAAGGACTAAATAAAAAAAATAAATTTAAATTTAAATAATTTAAATAAAAAAAAACAAATAACTAAATTTAAAATAACAAATGCTTACCTGAGCCTGTCCATTTCTAATAGTAGCATTATATTTATTCAGTTGTGATCTGACTGCCTGATTTGGACCTGTACGTGATGCGTTGCGTTGGAATGGAATAGGTTGAATTTGGTTAGAACCAGTGATAGGTCTGGTTGGGGCCCCAGAAGTGGCTGCAGATCTTTGTGACTGTTGTCCATTATTAGACTGTCTAGTTTGTCTTGGTTGTGAATAAGATTGAACAGATCGGTTCGATTGAGAATTGTTAGCCCATCTCTGATTCTTGCTCTGGGCTTGTTGTCCATGACCTGGGTATGCATTATGTGGGAAAAAGTTTCTTTGTTGCATTTGATGATTTGGAGCCATCGAAGGAATGAAATAATTAGACTGGCCATTTTGGCTGCCTTGAGTACCTTAAAAATAAAATTTTATTAAACATGTAAAATAAAAAAAAAATTTTTTTTTAAAATAATATATCAGCCCCAATTTTTCTGTCACAATAATAAGAACATTAATTTAGAATTTTAAAAATAAAACATTTTTAAAAAACCGTTTCGTGTTCATGTCAGAGAATGGATATAATTTTCATCATTGTAATTAAAATAAAATAAAATTTAAATTTATTTATGAATGCTTACCTTGATTGCCTATATTGATCGGTGAAAAAGGTACAGAATTATTTCCAAATACAGGTGCAGAATGCATTCCAGGATGCATTTGCTGTTGTTCCTGAGCAGCTCTAACATCAGTTCGATACCTTTGATAATATTGATTAAGAAGCTGCACTTTTCTTTCATCTTTTCGTTGAGCTAATGCCACATATAAAGGTTTGGTGAACACAATTCTATTGCTCATCTCGCTAACTGCTTTGGCGGCTTTTTCTTGAAGTGCGAAACATACAAATCCGAAGTTTTTACTGCGACCGTTTGCATCAGTCATGACCTTGGCAGAAGTAATTTCACCATAATTTGAGAATTCTCTTCTCAAATCTTCATCTGTTACATTGTCATCTAAATTTTTGACATACAAATTGACGCCTTGGTATTGACTTTGTCTTTCTTGTTTGATCAGATCAAAACGCTGTTTTAATTCAGCTTGTCTTTCAGCTTTCTTTTGAGCGCGACCTACATAGAGTGTTTTACCATTGCCGGCATCTTTTCCATTCAATTCTTGAATAGCCTTTTCAGCTTCTTCCGGCTCTTGGAAATTGACAAAACCAAAGCCTTTACTTTTGCCGCTTTCATCAGTCATGACGCAGGCTGATGAGACGGTGCCAAATTTAGAGAAATATTTCTCTAATTTTTCATTTGTATCCATTTCTTCGGTTAAATTTTTAATGTAAATGTTTCTAAATTGTTTGTTCTTTTCACCAACCAACTTGTTCCTTTCGTTGCGGTTAACAAATTTGCCAACGTATACTTTTTTGCCATTTAGCAACATTCCGTTAACTTTTTCAATGGCATTTGTGGCAGCTTCTTCAGACTCAAAGTGTACAAAACCATATCCCTTTGAATTTCCGTCATCATCGGTGGCAACTTTGCAAGACAAAATGTTTCCAAAAGCTGAAAATGTGTCATACATGACTTTATTGTCAATGCTTTTGTCTAAATTTTTAATAAAAATGTTGCCTAAGCCTGATTTGCGCATAGCCGGATCACGTTGAGACCACATGATTCTGACTGGTTTGTCACGGATAAGATCAAAGTTCATCGTATCGAGAACTCTTTCGGCTAAAAAAAAAAGATAGAAAACATAAGAAAAAGTGAACGAGTAGATAGAAAAGACGGAGAAGAACATTCTTCAGACACAGGCAAAATCATCCTGACCGAGACAAGGCTGAAAAAGCCGGTGGGTTTTGCCAGATTAACTGGCACCGACACCTTGCCCAGATTAAGACTAAAGCCAAAGAGTCATCACAAGAATAGGTAGAAGTAAGGGCAAAGCGAACAGCAAGGTGTAGAAATGACAATAGAGAAGAAATGAGCGGAAGAGCTTAGAAAAGAGACGTACCATCTGCCTGGTTGTGGAAGTTCATGTAGGCATAGCCAAGCGAGTTTTTGTTTACTAAATCCCTGCATACTCGGACGGATTCAACTCCTCCAACCTGAGCGAACTTGGTTAGCAGATCTGCTTCAGTTGCATCTGGATGCAAATCTCCAATGTAAAGTGTAGCCATGGGAAAATCTGAATTCATTTTAGGTTTCTTAGTTTTCACTTTGTTACTTCTTGAAAATTCCTTTAGTTTTCTAGTTTCTTACTTTTTTTTTTTTTTTCTTCTTATTTTGCGGTTTTTTTTGTATTTTTTATAATTATTTTAATTTTTTTGATTTTTTTTTATCATAATTTTTATATAAAAAAAAAAAGATTTTCTTTTATAAAAAAAAAACCTAACTTAAGGGACTTCAGAACAAGAATGAAGCTCAACAAAATGGAAAACATTGAAATGCGTAGAAAACAATTTAGAAGAGCTTAGTGCGCATGCGCTACATTTCAAGTAAGCGGAAACGGCGCAAAAAGCGCTAGTGCAGTGAAAACGTGTTCCAAACGGAAAAAGCGCGTAAATTTGAAAAATGGCAAACTTTCCTATTCAAGTGCTTTCTTCTGGCACTAACAACCCTTAGTTTGTGTTGGAAAGTCTTAGACATTGAATTAAGTCTGTCAAGCTAACCCTTGTTCCTACACTCTTGGTTTCTTAGATTCATCGAACGCCCAATTCCAATGATTCATGTGTCTGCTAATGTCTCCCCGAATTGCAATCTATATTAGTCTTTTAAATTCTGCCTAGTCAATCACGCTTTCTAAGATAAGAAACAACCATTGGTCATTTTAAGAAAAACTCCAATGCATGTTTCTCAAGTTGTCTCGTTTCTTAAAAAACGCTTTTTTAGACTATCTAGAAAAAGTCTAAAAAGCCACCTTTTTTTTTGAAAAGTCAGACTTTTCTAGATGAAGACCCAAACGACAAAAAAAGAAAAGATAGAAGACGAAAAACAACAAAAGGCAAAAGACAAAACAACTTTGAATAGAAAATGTGACCAACTAATGAAAAAAATCGCCTGTTTTTTAATCGTACGATTCAAACACTACTTTCAAAGCTACTCTTTCCATACATGCATTCAAAGAAATACAATAAATGACAAAAGTAGAAACCGGATTAAATTTACTTTAAACGGATTAAGATGGCAATCACATGGATTAGCTTTGCTGCTTTTCCTTTCTTGACTCACGTGCATGGAACAGAAAAGAACGTGGAAAATCTGTCTTTAATTAAATGGGATATTAAGCGGTGAAATAAGCAAAATCAAATAGACACGACCAAACGGGCACGACCAAACAGGCATGATCAAACAGGCATGATCAAACAGACACGAACAAGCAACTGCAATCAAACAAATCATATTCAAACAAGCTAAATCAAACACAAAATTAAACTCATGCTAAACCTCCCCAATCAAATCTTCCTTTTGCTCATCAATTAAAATTATGCAATTTAGGTTTAATTAAAATTATTAGATGTTTTCAAAGCCGTACTTTCAGTAAGAACGTATTTAACAAAGATTGCGCATAAAAAATTTTTATCATCCCACAAATTAAATCAATATGGTGGTTGCATTTTCCACATTTAAATACATGGAAACCACAGTTACCTCTATTGCTGGAATCGTAATTGTTTTTTTAAGTTTGTTGCTGCACAACTAACTTTTTGAATTAAATTTTTAAATCCTTTTCGACTCATTGCCAAAACTGTCTTAAATGGATTAGAATTGATTATGTGAAGTCAATCAATTTTAGTTGGTAGATTCTAAATAATCAATTTTAAAAATAAAATTTTTAAAATCATTTATAACGGTAAATTTCGCATTATAAGTTTTAAGTGGTAAATTCTAGACACTAGATTATAAACAGTAGATTTTGTTTTGTAGATCCTGCTCTGTAAATTCTGCTCTGTAAATTCTGCTCTGTAAATTCCGCTCTGTAGATTTTGCTCTGTAGATTTTAAGCAATAAATTCAAGACAGAAAATTTTAGATTTTTAATTTTAAACAATGTCTCATTTTTGGACAGTTGATTTTAAATAGTTGATTTTACATAGTTGATTATAAACAGTTACTAATGGACAACTGGTTTTGAACAGACGTTTCTGCTAAAACAATTTTGCCTAAATAATTTTGCAAAAGCAGTTTTGCAGTCGGTTCGGGACAATCAATTTTTAAATGAAAATTTGAGCAAATCAAATAGCTCAGTTAAATCAGTGGACATTTAATAAGAAAAAGCTTAATTTAACATTCACAAAATGAAAACTAAATGTGTATTTTTTTCTTACAACTTTTATTAGCTTTTGGAAATTAAAATTGATTAAAAGCAAATAAATGCAGTTTTCAAGCAACTACTATCTAGTGCACAGCGTTGCTTAACCAAAGCTGACAAGTTTGCTAATTGGACAGACTTCGAAATAAACATTGAAATGCAATGAAACTAAAATTTTAAATATTAATTAATAAAGTTAAACCTTAAACCCAAACCTAAGAAACAAAATATGCAATGATTAACTTGGCTTGCTTTGCAATCTATAAAAAGGACAGAAACATTGAATGGAAGAATTTGCAAGATTAGAAGATTACCGGATGATCTAGAAACAGAAAATTGTAATTTATCTAGTCTGATTGGACTTGAGGAGAGTGAACATTTTATTTATATGGCAAATATAAATGGATGTTTCTGGATTGTTCAGGCTGGACCCAAAGTATTGACAAAATTATATATGATAAGCAAGAAGTATATGGTGGCAACTGTATACGACAGAGGTAGGACCAGGCAGAAACAGCCGCATCCAAAGCTACCAGCGCTTGGCACACAATTTCCCCTGTTTGCACATTTAGTCGAATCTGTTTGGTTGAACTGTTTGTTAGTCACATTTACCGGAAATAGTTGATTTATCAAAAAACAGGTGCCCAAACTGTTTCCGGTCTGTCTAGGTCTCTATTGAACCATCTGATGCCATTTAGATGCTGTTTTTGTGATCCTTTTAACAGACAATGCAGTGAACGCGATCTGTTAATCAGCAAAGAAATCAATTGAATTTGTTGGTAACATTCACTTGTTTCAACTTGTGAATCACATTTTAAATAGCTCCAAAAACAGCCTTTTTTATCAACTTATCTTTCATTTCTTGTTGTACTTTCACAATTAGCCAAAGTGTTATCAAAATCTGCATTGGCTTCGTCTCATTTTTAGCATCAATTCTGCTTTACATCGTTGTTTCTATTTTTCTTAATTTGTTGTCAATTTCTGTCACATCGATTTGTATATTTGAAATATGAAAGTGAAAATTTTCATTATTTATTTGTTTGTGTTTTTTACTATTTATTAAAAGTCCGAATTGAACCTTGTGTTCCAATAAAATAACACGTTTACAAATTCTCAATTGTTTCAATTTCTCGCTGATCTAAACACTTTGGTATATAGGTGTAAAATTAGTTTCAGGTGATTACGTTCTTAGAGTATTTTTCATGGACAAAACAAATTATTGAAATGCTTTCGTTTGAAGATTCTGATCATAACAACTATTTGCTTGAAAAATTAAATACTCTGAGAAAGAATCGCCAATTTTGCGATGTAATTTTGCAGGTAAGAGCAAAAAGTGTTGTTTAATTTTATTTTTCTTGTGATTTGCGGCCATTATTGACAAGCTTTTGCTTATGGCAAGTTTTGCAAGAATGGTCGATTAAAGTGAAACTAGAAAAACGTTAGAATGTTTTAAGAAAGCTGGCAAAAACTAGTAAAAGCTGACAAAATCTGGTAAAAACTGGTAAACGCTAGTAAATACTAGTAAATGCTAGAAAAGCAGACAAAAACCTTATAAAAATTTTGCAAAAAGCTTAACCAGAACCCTTAATAGAAACCATATGAAATTTTTTTGTAAAAACCTTACAGAAAAAGAAATTCTACTAGAAAACTTATCAGAAATCCAATAAGAAAGCTTACCAAAAACCATATTAAAAAAAGCTTATAACAACCCTTACCAGACATCCTACCAGAAATTTAGTCCAATTTTTTAAAAGAAATATTTGCAAAAAGCAATTCAGAATTTTAACAGTTTTGATTTAACTGTTTGTTTTTTTTACAAACAGGTAGGAACTCCCCAAGATGTGCACGAAATTTATGCCCATCGGGCAATTTTGGCCAGTGCATCAAGATATTTCTTAAACATATTTACCAACGATTCAATTGTGGCAGCTTGTGGAATCCCTCAGATTCAATTATATAAATTATTGTCTACTAATTATGAAGTGGACGCTTTTAATTACTTGCTTGACTTCATCTACACGTCCAGATTAGAAGTGCCGCAAAAACGAGTTCGTAATGTTTACGCATTAGCCAATCGTCTTAAGATGACCACAGTGGCTCAAAAATGTGGAGAATATTTGGCATCTACTCTCACACCTGACACTTGTCTATCAGTTAGGTCCACCCCTGGTGTATTGCACGATCCAATTTTACTAAACTCAGTTGATAATTACATTAAAAACAACATTGAAGACGTGATGAAAAGTAAATATGTGGAACAATTGAACAAAATTAAAATTGATGTTTTACAAAACAGTGACGAAGAAATTGAATTAATCAATCCTAGACACTTGTTTAATATGATTAGTGATTGGATGAAAAAGGAATTTGAAGAAAAGCGTCTTAGTGTTGATCAATTGATGTTAAAAACTTACATGCTTTATTTGAACAGCGCCGACCACAGTTTGCATGACTGTTTAGAACTGGAAAACGGAGATTCCAATTACTCAGAACTCGTTCACGAATATCAGAGTATGTCCAGAAAATTGTCCATAAGTAAAAAAAGTAGTGAAAACAACCAGAATCTCAATTCTAAACCAGTCAATTGTGACAATGATAAATCTATTTTACAAGTTGAAAGTGTTAGTCTTGCAGAACTACTTCAGTCGAATGGCAAAAACAATTCTAACGGAAATGGGACTTCAGACGAAAACCATTCTTTGTACAATGTTCACAAAAATAACAATAAAAACACCATGCCAAGCAAGCCAAGACAGTTTTTGTTCACCAGAAGTGATTCTGACTCTTCTCTGTCATCCATAACAGACGATGATGAGCATGATTGGAAACTTTTGGCCACAGATAATTCATCTAAAAACCATATAATAGGTTTGGCAATGATAGCAGGCAAATTATGCATTTTAAGTGCAAAACTAAAAGTTCACATTGTAAACAATATGCGGAACAATTCATTAGAAAAACCGGAAATTTTTAGTGCGATCGCACCAATGCATAGTGTTCGATGTGCTTTAGGCTCTGGCTGTTTTCAACAAAAATTGGTTGTTTGTGGAGGCTATGATCGAAGCGAATGTCTTAAAACTGTGGAAATGTATGATATTGGCACAAACAAATGGACTTGTTTAGAATCAATGAACGTCCCCAGAGGTAGGTTCAGTATAACTGTTCTTAATGATTACATCTATGCGATCGGAGGATCCGATGGCCAAAAAGAATTAAGCTCTGCCGAACGTTACGACTCGAAAACTTGCCATTGGTCGTTTATTAGCAACTGTCCAGTGTTCAGATCTAATGGAGGTATGAATAATTGCAAGTTTAATTACAATTAAGTTACAAGTTCAAATTGATTTCTTTGGTTTAGGAGTTTGTCATTTGAACGGAAAAATTTATGTAATAGGAGGCTGGAATGGTCAGCGAGGACTACAAAGATGCGATGTGTACGATCCTGAAACAAATGAATGGAGCAGAATTGCTGATTTACATGTTGGTATGTAAAGTGTTTGTGAATTTGCTTTTTAATTTGACGATTTGTTTTTTAGGACGTTATCAAGTAGCAGTGGCCACATTGAATGGAGAAATCTATGCAGTTGGAGGATGTGATACTTGGACATGTTTGCATTCAGTGGAAAAATACAATGCAGAATCGGATCAATGGCAACTTATTGCCAATATGGCTTTGCCTAGACGTGGATGTGGAGTAGCAGCATATCAAAATAAACTGTATGTGGTTGGTGGTCATGATGGAATATACTCTCTTTGTTCTAGTGAAATTTATGATCCCAAAACTGAAAGCTGGACGAAAGGACCATCTATGACTGTTTGCAGAGCGAATGTAGCTGTAGCCGTGGTTGACAACATTTTGTATGCTGTCGGAGGGTTCAGTGGCAAAAGTTTTCTCAATACTGTTGAATATTTAGATCTTAAAAATAACGAATGGACCTCGTTTCTTAAAAATAATTCCACTGCTACTATGTGCATAAATCAAAATGAATCTCACAATTATGGTGAATTACTTATTGACTTGATTGATGAAAAAGACTTTAAACAAAATTTGCATCATGCTTCAGCTGAAACCGTTGCAGACAACGAGGCAACCAGAACAAGCAAAGAAAAAAACGAAGATGGCATTCGACTTTCATCTAATGGTTTTAAAACTAGCAGATCAAAATCAAAAGAACCTTTGATTGAGGTAGAAGGTGAAGACCCAGACAATTGATGGTAATTTAAAAAATGTGTGCTTTTGTTTGAATATGTTTTGCTTTTGAACGTGTGACACAATTCGAATGAGCTTTTACACACTTTAATTGCAGGCTAATTTCAGTAAAAACTTCATTATCGAATTCATTCAAACATATATTTTTGTAAAAATATTTTTAGTTAGCTTAATATATATATAAAAAAAGTTTTCTTTATTTGACTTTTAAGATTTATACAAAATTTAAAAAGAATATACTGAATAAAAATATTTTTGTTAATATTTCCATCTGCTTATCAATTTTAAATTACACGTATGTATAGCATTAAACTTGTAATAAATGAAAATCAATTGAAAAAGTTGACCAAAACTCCGATTTTTTACAATTGACCTGATTTAGCATTTTCGATCGGCAATACATTTTCAATTTCAATTATTAAATTCACACAAATTAATGCGATTACAACTGAAGTCTAGTTTTAAAATTCCGCGCTAAAATTATGTTTTTTTACACACCTTAATGTAAATATTAAATTCTATGTTATCATATGAATAGTCGGCTTCTGTTAATTATGATATTGTTTATTTGATAAGGAAAAATAAAGTACTTGTTTTTATTTAACGTGTACATTTCAGTTTCATATGTTGTCAGTATTTAATTCATGAAAAAACAAACAAAAAATCGGTAATGATTAATTAAAAATATGGTACTGCAAAATATTGCCGATTATTACTTAAACACTTTACTTAGTCAGTATATCGAAGACTATAATTCTAATCAGTTTAATCTGAAATTTGGTAATGATTTATTAATTTTTAACTCATTGAATTGCTTTACAATAAAAAAATTTCTGATTTAGGCAAAGCAGAGCTTAACAACTTAAATATTAAATTAAGTGCGATCAATGCTCTTGATCTGCCTTTACTTTTGAAATACGGTTTTATAGGAAATTTAACTTTAAAAGTTAATTTCAAAAACATTTATACTGCTCAATTGAATTTAAGCATCAAGGATGTGTATCTTATTTTTACACCTAGCATTGGTAAAGTTGTAGAATTTATTGGTTAAATATTTTTTTTTAAGGCTAACTTTAAATTTTTAAGGTTCCCCATATGATGTGGAGGCCGAAATTCAAAAAGCAAGACTTCTAAAAAAAATGCAACTTGATAAAATTGATCAATCATTAAAGTCTTTGGCCAAAAACAGTAAATAAATTGTACATAATTCATTTCTTACAATGTCATTTTTTAATTCATAGCTGTTGATGATCTTGAAGTCAATGATGATAGTTTTGTAACTAAATTATTGCTTCAGATATTCAATAATGTACAAATTAAAATAGAAAATGTTCACATAAGAATTGAGGATCGATTTTCTAGTCCAAACAATCCATTTTGTCTAGGTATTTAAATTTAATCGAATTTTGAATATCTAAAAAACTTTCTTGAAATTAGGTTTGACATTTTTAAATATGGAATTTATAACTCCAACTACTGATCAAAAGAAAAAGTATAATCCGAAAAATGTAGTCAGCGCAATTTTTAAAATTGCTAAACTTTCCGAATTCAGTTTCTATTTTAATTGTTTCAATAAAAATAGTTATTTAAAACATTTTTATTCAGAACAATCTGATACGACTAGAATCAATAATTTTTTAAATGATTTAGTTTTTTCAAAAAAAGAAGATAATATGAATGTTTTAAATTATGTATTATTACCAACTAATTTCACTTCAAATATATTTATACATAGAAAACCTTCTGAAGATGGTTTTGATATACCCATTGTGGATATAGAAATGGCACTTGATCAATTTGCACTTGATTTTGATAAAAAACAATTTGAAACATTATTAATGTTATTGGAAAATATAAATAGACTTAATATTGCAGTGGCTTACAAGAAATGGAGACCGGATTTGTCAATTAAAGATAATAGTAGAGCATGGTGGAAATTTGCAATCACTTCTATTATAGAAACTGAGATTAAAAGAAAAATTACAAATTGGAGTTGGAGTAAAATTAAAGATCATTTATCTAGTAAACGAAAATATAAAGAACTTTATAAAAAAAAACTTTTAAGTGAAAAACATAGACAATCTTTAGATGAATTGCTTGAAAAATATGAAGATAAGTTTGATGTCTTTAATATTACAATCATTAGAAATCAGGCTAAACTTGAAATTAAAGATCAATTAGAAGCACTACAAAAAGAAAAAATTGAGAAAGAACAAAACAGGGGCTGGTTTTCAAGTGTCAAAAACTGGTATAATTCTTCAGGTACAAATAAAGAAGATGATAAATCAATAAATTTGTTAGAAGAAGTAAAAAGAGAATTGAGTGATCCCAATGAAAAAGCTGAACTTTATGCTGCAGTTTGCTATGAAGAATCTAATGTTGACTTAAATTATCCAATAGGATATTCAGCTCAAAAAGTTACTTTTTTTATTCAAAATATTATATTTAGAGTAAATGATCAAGAAAGAAATTTAACAGTTGCAAAAATGGAATTAAAAAGAGTAGAATTAAAAGTAGACAATTTGCCAGCTACTAACAGCGTGATTTTTAATTCACAAATTGGTTCTTTTAAAGTGTTTGGAATGAAAAGTTTAATCTATCCAATTATCGAACCAATATCTAAAACAGAACAAGAAAACGTTTTAGAAGTAACATTTTTATTAAACTCTTTTGATAAAGAAATAAAATATGATTATGGTATAACAGTCAATGCCAAAAGTTTAAAGTTAGTTTTTGACGCTGAAACATTAAACGAATTTAGTAAATTATCAGCTGCTTCTAAAGAAGTATCTTTAGAACAAATTCAAACTTTAGCTGCTTTAAAAATTGATGAATTTAAACAAAGATCAGCTATTAGTTTATTACATGCAATAGAACAGCATAAAAAAGTTAATGTCTCATTAAATATTAAACCGTCATTTGTGATTATTCCCGAAGGAGGCAATATTGAAGATTGTAATAATGTTCTTTTAATATCTTTAGGTCAACTAGATATTAGTACGAAACTATTACAACAAAATAATTCCGAGTTCAAAGAATTATTAAATCAAAGTTCTAGAGAAAAAATGATAGCATTAAGAAATTTAGCTTATGAAAGTTATTTGACAGAAGTATCTAAAGTTCAAATTATATTAAGCGATAAAGAAAACTGGCAAAAAGATATGTTTAATTGTTTTGAAGAAAACGATAAAAATATTTTATACCGACATATTATTTATCCTGTAACTTTAAATTTAATTCTTTCAAGATCTATTATTGTTGATGATCCAGAAATACCTCTAGTGAAAATTAGTGGTGAATTACCTGAAATCCGATTAACAATAAGAACATCTCAAATTTTTAATTTTTTAAAACTTCTGTTAAGTATTGTAAATTATGATTATGATACTAATATAGAGGCAGAAATAATTGATAAAAAATTTTCCCAAAATACAATTTTATCAGAAATTGAAGCCCAAAAATCAGCTTTAGAAATAATGTCTGTAACAACTGAAACAAAACAGCAAATTATAGAAATGACAAGTTTGCTTTTCAAATTTTCATCTAAACTTTTATTGATAGAATTAAAAAATGATTCCGAAGAAATAATATTTCAAGGAAAATTAACTAATTTTGATTCTGAAGTAAATATTGCCACAAATTCTTTTACAATAGGCGTAAATGTTGAAAGTTTACAATTTTTCTGTTCTTTACAATATTATTATAATGTACAAATTCTACAAAATAATGTTTTAGAATTGCTTAATTCAAACAGTTATGCAAAAAATAAGATAAATGCGATTTCAACTGCTAAACCTACTGAAATAGCTCAAATAACAAAAACTAATCAAAAAATTAAAGTTCAAGAAACTAAAACAACCTATGCAAATTTAAGTATTGGAAAAGTTGATTTTATTATGGTTGAAAATATGTATGAAAAAGACAAAGCGGCTGCAATATTTACGTTTTACATATTGGTTTCATTAAAACAACATGAAGATTTAAATATATCTTTAAAAAGTATTGACACACAAATGGCAATTGTTGAATTATCAAAATATTTAGATGATTCTGATGTAGTAATTTATATACTTAAGCCCACAAACATTGAAGCAAATATACATATTGATAATAATAACCAAAATATATCAGTAATAATTGAAGAAATTAAATTATTTTTCTCACCTAATATGGTTCAAATATTAATGACAATGATTAATAAACTTGATTATAAAGTAGAAACTCCGGAAAATGAAAATTTATCAGAATTACAAAAAACTAAATATATAAAAAATATTTTTGAAACAAAAAAAGTTGATGAAAATTGTTGGTATTTAGAATTGGGTGATGAAAATCGTGTTCATAAAGCTATTGAAATGTCTGAGGATTATGTAGATATAGATTCTTTATCACCAACAACTCCTTTAGAAGATCAATTAAAATCTTTAAACACAATTAATTTAGTTTTACAAAAAATTGTTGTTGAAATAAAGAGCTTTGATTTAATTATTGAATCTGGTGGATTATCTTCGATTCCATTGATAAGAATAAATTCTAAAATAACAAGTATATTTAATAATTATGAAGAATTAAAACTTTATTTTGAATTATATATGAATTATTATAATGAATTCAATTATAGTTGGGAGCCTATTATTGAAAGAATTCAAAACGAAAGTTGGCATTTTACTTTAAACCTTAATTTAGTGCCAAAAAAAAATAGTTTTTCTAAACGAATGTTAATGACAGTTAATTCAAATACAAAACTTGAAATAACTTTAACTGATGTATGCATCAAAGTATTAAAAAATTTAGCGAATTCATTCTCTAGAGCAGTAAATGAACCAGAAATTTTAGCAAAAGAAGAAAATTTTATTATTATTTCAAATTTTACCGAATATCCTATACAATTTTTTATTGATAGTAAGAAATTAAAGCCTAAAGAAAGTAAAAAGTTAATTTCAATTAATGCAAATACAATTAGATTAGATGTTGAACCAATGTCAAACGAAACATTAGTGCCTTCAACTAAAGAAATAAATTTAAATACTATTTTAAAATATTCTTTTAAAATACAAGATTTTTTAATTAGCGAAGAAATTTCATTAAATGATTTAGAACGTAGAGCTTATACTACAGATGCAAAAACTAATACAGGAAAAAATTACAAATATATTGTGGATTTAAGTTTAAGAGATAGTTATACCAAATATGTTAAAATACATTCAAATGTGGAATTAGTCAATAAAATGGATGTGCCTTTAGAAGTTTGTCATAGTAAAAAGGATAAAACATATTGCATTGGTATTATTCATCCAAATAAAAACTTTTTTTTACCATTATCATTAGTTTACAGTGATGAAGCTTTTGTATATGTAAGACCAAACGAATCTTATTTATTACCGATGCAATCTTTAGTTTGGCGTTATAAAAGTATGCAAACTGAAAAAATTCATTTTATGAGTATAGCTTGCGAACCAGTGAAAGAAGAGGACCCATCATTTTATTTTAGATGTTGTGCTTATTCAGAAGAAGTAAAAGTAAATAATTCAAATTTTCAAAATAATCACGAAATAAAAAATGAATTTATTTATAAATTTATATTATATCCTAAATTAAAAATTAGAAATTTACTTCCATTTGAAATAACTTATTGTATTGTAAGTGAAGATTCGCAATATATTAACTTAAGTCCAGGAGATGAACAAAGTCTATATCATTTTAATGAAGAAAATTCTCTACTTTATATTGAACTTAAAAATTATCGAGGAAAAAATTGGAATACATTAAAAAAAAATTTTACATTTGGTAAAGAGGATCATACAGAAATTTTAGTTTTTAATGAAAATGGAACAGGTTCAGAACTTTTATATTTGTCTGCATCTTTTGTTTTAAACGATGATAATAATTTTTGCGTTTTATCAATTTTTGCACCTTTTTGGATCACTAACAATACTGGATTAACTTTAGAATACATTTTGCAAAATGATAATTCACAAGATATAGATTCAAATTATATCCATGAAAAAAATTCAAATAACATTTTATTAGCTTGTCCTGGAATTCCATCAAATCTAACATTGCAAAATAAAAAACAAAAACATAAAAATTCAATGCAAATTAAATTAAGAAATTTAGGACAAAGTAAGTTATTTCCAATTGATTTGATTGGAAAAGGTAACGTAGTGGTAAATTTAAATAATAACACACCATATTATTTTACTGTTGATATTTCTTTAAGTGAATTTATGCTAACTAAAATTGTTAAACTTAGTGCGTTATATACTATTATATCAAAATTAGATATTCCATTAGAATTAAGTGAAAATAGTGAAGACTGGTTTGCATTAAATGCAAAATCTATAAAATCTTACTATCCTAAAGAAACTAAAGAAAGTAAACTATATTTTAGGGTATTATCTACAGAAATTTGTTCTAAACCAATATCTTTGAAATGTACATCAAGTTCTTTAATTGAAGTAAATGATATTTTAGTTAACTGTCATGTTGAAGTTGCACAATATTCTATTAGTATAGAATTGGTGAATTATTATGTAGGATGTGCACCCGCTTTATTAGTAAATTACACTGATGACTTATTTTTAGATTATGGACAATTAAATTGTCCTAAACGAAACAGATTAGCTCCAATGTGCACAAAATTATTTTTATGGCATGAACCAATCGAAAATCGAACAATGGTTTGGTCAACAAAAGATTCAATTGAACTTGAAAACTCTTTAGATAAAGATGCTTATGGTGAATCCGAAATTGGAAATATATGCTGGGTTACATTTTTAGATGGCAAACAAAGAATATTTTTAATAACAAGAGACAGATCAATTGCAAAACGTATTTTTAACGCCCATGAATTTTTTAAGCCCGATTTTCAATTTACTGCTAATTTAGATGGCATTGGAATTTCTTTTGTAAACTTAAAAATATATAAAGAATTATGTTATTTTTCAATTTCTAAATCAGATACAATTTGGGAAATTCGTAAATCTAATAGTAAGTTAATATAAAAACTTATAATAATTTAATTTGTTTTTTTTTTATTATTTATTTAGGTAAATTTTATAAAGCTTTATCAATGAAAGATATAGGAGCAATAGAAAAAGAGTATCAAAAATTTTTAATTCATCAAGAACTTGATAAAAAACTTGTTCTTGGAACAGTAAAACCAAAATATATTGAAATTACATCTAATTTGATTGTTAATTTTCACGAAATGAAAACACTTAAACCATTTGAAGGACATTTACAGAGAAACGCGTCTAGAGGAATTTATTTGAAACTTTCAAAATCAGAACATATAACTCAATTACATGCTAAATTAAACAGGATTCAAATTGATAATCAAATGGATAGTTGTGAATATGAAATTGTATTTTGTCCAGTTATACATCCAAAATCTATAACAGATAATTTACCACCTAAACCGTTTGTTGAAATTTCTTTGCTTGTTCAGTATCAAGCTAATACTAAACGTTTTAAATATTTTACAGTATTAATTCAGGAATTTGCCATCCAAGCAGAGATGGACTTTTTATTTGATTTTTACAACTTTTTTGAAATTTCACAAAGTACCCAATTTACAAAGTATGCCGACTTAATTCAAAATAGTTTAACTTATGCTTTAAAACCAGAATATACTACATCTGAAGAATTGGCTTTATCTAACAAACATTTCTTTGATAACATACATTTATCTCCACTTAAAATTCACTTAAGTTTTAATACCGGCGGACCAGGCGAAAATCAATTATTTCATCATTTAACAGATCTTTTTAAATCTATTGGGGCAAAACTTTTTAATTTTGATGATGCTGTATTTAAAATTTGTTATTTTCAAAGAGAAAATATTTCAATATCTTACAATCAGCTTATTAATGATTTAATGGAACATTATAAATCTCAAATTTTACTTCAATTTTATGTCGTTTTGTTTGGTTTAGATGTTATTGGTAACCCTAAAGGTTTAATTTTAGGATTAAAACAAGGAGTTTTTGACTTTTTTTATGAACCGATTTTAGGTTAGTTTTTTTTTTATTTAAAAATTTTAGTTAATTTTAAAAAAAAAATTTAGGTATTGTACAAGGTCCAGAAGAAGTTGCTGAAGGAGTAGTTTTGGGGTTTCGCTCTTTAATTAGTTCTACAGTTGGAGGGGCTGCTGGTGCATTAGGCAAAATCACTGGTACTTTAGGAGATGGTATATCAACTTTATTAGAACATTCAGAAAGACAAAATCGAAAAAATACTATGCATAGACCTAGAAGTTTTGCATATAAATCAAAAGATCTTGCAAAAGGATTTTTTTCTGGAGTAACAGGTCTTGTTACCAAACCAATAGAAGGTGCTAAAAAAAAAGGATTTGAAGGATTATTTAAAGGTGTGACACAAGGAATGATTGGTCTTGTAGCTCAACCAGCTATTGGAATAATTGATTTTACTAGTGGTAAAATAATTAATATTATAATATTTTCAATTATGTTAATAATTATTTTTTCCAGGTGGATTATCTTCTCTAGAAAGAGCTGTCAGCATTAAAAAAGAAGTTAAAAAGACTAGACTTACAAGATTAGTTCGTTCAAATCAATGTTTAACTTCTTATAACTTTAATGAGGCTGAAGCTAGATTTATATTCAGAACATGGCTTAACTCTACTGATTCATCTATTTTAAATTATTATGTAGCTCATTACAAACTTGGAGAACAAAATTTATTGTTGATAACTAAAAAAGAAATATTATTATTTATGAAAGAGTTGCTATGTAAATCAACTGAAAGTATTTCTGTTCAAATGGTTACTGAAGTATCAATAATTAAAGAAAAAATAATTAAGATAAAGGCAGAGGTAATATATTTTTGTTAATTTTATTTTTCTAATTTTTTTATTTACTTTTTTTTTTTAAGAATTCGGAAGGTAATTGCTCAAATAATGAAAATTTAAAATTTATGGAAATTAAATGTAATAGTAAAACATTGGCCATTGTAAGCTATGAATTTTTATGTATAATTCAAAAAATTAAAATATATTTTTTTTTTTTAATTAAGGAAATTTATAATAAACTTGGGCTAGTTTTAAAAGAAGGAATTATTAAAGACTACAAAATATTTTTTTAAATTAATGTAATCATTTTTTATAGTGTAATTAATAAAATTCTTATTACATTATTAGTACTTAATTTGATTAAATTTATGAAGTAATGTTTTCGCAAAATATGCAATTTTTTTAAAATCCGTTTTAAAAAGAATTTTTTTTTTTAATAGCAATTATATTAGTTTACTCAATGAAGTTTCCGTGATAAACAAACAGTAAACAGTTTAAAAAGATAAAAAAAAATTTCTCCACTAGAAACTTTATAGAATATACCTACTTTGTCATTCAATTGTTTATAAATTGTAAAAATTTTTTATCAATTTAATTGCTGAACTATATTGCTGGGCTTAACTGTTTAAGAAGTAATCAAGTAAAAGCAAGGTTTTATTTAGATAATTTTGTTTGTTTTTTTTATAAGCATTTATTAGCTTTAAAAACCAAATCTGTGTGTTTTAAATTTATTTCTAAGAATTTTTTAAACAAATTTAACTTGCAATTAAATATAAGAAAAAGTCAAATTGATCTAGTGAGGTGAAATTGATCTAGTGTGCACTAAATTTAAAACATGTTTTGCGTGAAAATAAGTAATTCAGCGGCTAGTTCATTTAATCAACTTTTTAAGCAAAATCTTCATCACTTTCACGGAAGTTTATTCACAGGTTATTCAAAATTTGAAAACACTAAAAGTGTTCGAATGTATTCTTCCTCTAAAATAAACATTAATGGAAAAATTGAACCTAAATTTGAACAAATACTCAATGATGATGCCTTAGATTTTTTAACCAAATTGCATTTCAAATTTAATCATGTTAGAAAAGATTTATTATTATTAAGAGAAAAAAAGCAGCAAGAAATTTCAAAAGAAAATCGTTTAGATTTTCTTAAAGAAACTGAATATATACGTAAAGATAAAAGTTGGAAAATATCTCCTTTGCCAAAAGACTTATTATGCCGAAAGGTTGAAATAACAGGACCTGTTGATCGAAAAATGATCATAAATGCTCTTAATTCAGGAGCTGATTGTTTTATGGCAGATTTTGAAGATTCGAATTCACCTACGTTTTCAAATCAAATAAACGGACAAATAAATTTAAAAGATGCAATTAATCGTGAAATTGATTTTCAATTAAATGGAAAAAATTACAAATTAAATGATAAAGTTGCTACATTGATTGTTAGACCTCGAGGATGGCATTTACCCGAGAAATATTTAACTATTGACGGTGAACCTCTTTCTGGAAGTTTAGTAGATTTTGGTCTTTATTTCTTCCATAATGGAAAAAATTTAATTCAAAAAGGAACTGGCCCTTATTTTTATTTACCGAAAATGCAAAGTCATTTGGAAGCTAGACTTTGGAATGAAGTGTTTAAATTTTCTCAAAATGAATTAAATGTTAAACAAGGATCAATCAAAGCTACTTGTTTGATTGAAACATTGCCAGCCGCTTTTGAAATGGATGAAATTCTTTATGAACTTCGAGAACACAGTGCTGGATTAAATGCAGGACGTTGGGATTACATATTTTCATGCATTAAAACTTTCCGTGATGATCCAAACTTTATTTTAGCAAACAGATCTTTAATTAATATGGAAGTTCCATTTATGCGATCTTATGCCTTACAATTGATTAAAACATGCCATCAACGAGATGCACCTGCAATAGGAGGCATGTCTGCTTTAATCCCAATCAAAAATGATAATGAGGCCAATGAAAAAGCTCTAAATGGTGTTCGCTTAGACAAAAGAAGAGATGCAAGAGATGGTTTTGATGGAGGTTGGGTAGCCCACCCAGGTTTGGTTAGTTTAGCTAGAGAAGAATTTGATGCAGTCTTAAAATCTGCATCTAATCAATATCATGTAAAAAGAGATGATGTTAAATTTGATACAAATGGTTTACAAAATTTTGTTCCTAAAAGCCCAATTACAGAAGAAGGCTTAAGAACAAATATTAGTGTGGGAATTCAATATTTAGGAAGTTGGTTAGCAGGTAATGGCTGTGTTCCAATCAACAATTTGATGGAAGATGCGGCAACAGCTGAAATTAGCAGATCACAAGTTTGGAATTGGATCAAATCAAGTAAGGGTGTTCTCAAAGATGGAAGAAAAGTGAGCAAAGATTTGGTTAAAGAAATGATCAATGAAGAATTAGCTAAAATAGAAGCAAATAATAAACTTAATTTGCCATATAAAAAAGCAGCTGATATATTTTTACAAATGTCTACTCATGATGAACTTGAAGATTTTTTGACTTTACCTTTATATAAGGAATTTTAAAAAATTAAAATTATTTAAATTTTAAATAAAAATTTAATTTTTTAATAAACTAAATTTTAATTAATAAATAACTAGTTAATTATTTTTATAATACTTTTATCACTTATTCTTCAATTAAAGATAAAAATAAAAAAAAATTGAACGTTGCACTATTTATGAATATTTATTTTTTAGATAATATAACTCATAGTTGGATTAAATAATGAACTTTAAATTTTTTAATTTACAATGCTTATTTTGCATAAAGTTAACCTGATAAAACACTTTAGAATTTTTTACCATTTTGGTTAATATATATATATTTATTTTTATAAATTATCTTTATTTTAAATTATAAAAAAAAAATTGAAATTATGAAATAAAATACAATTAAATTTTAAATTATGGAAAAATATAAAAAATTCGAAGCAATTAATAATGGGTTATTACAAAAAAGATAAAAAACATAGGTGGTATTCCTTAAATATGATTAATAATTTACAGAAAAATTAAATAAAACTATATAGATTGAAAAATTAATCAATTAATTTAACATATACAATTGAAAAGCAATTTAAAAAAAAAAAAAATTAAACTTATAGATTAGTATTAAAAGTATTGAAAAAACTAAATTATTTTTTTTAATACTTTTTGTTAGCAAAATTAAAAAAAATTAAAGGTAACAATAAATAATATTAATTTATTTAAATTAAAAAGTATATTTACAATTGACACTTTGAAATAAACAAAGTAAAGTATGAAATATTATATTTTGTCTTTTTAACATTCGAAAATAATATTTATTGATCTTTGTACTTATTTACATTATCAATAAATGATAAAGCACAAGCCGGATACATATTAAATTAGTTTCATCACAGTTCAAATGACTCAGAATTAAACAGAGTTAAGGTGGCCATAAATAATTTATTTCGTCAACAAACTGAAGATACAAAGTTCAAGACGAGTGTTGAAATAAAAATCTGAAAAGTATTCAATTCTTATTGAACAAATGTCAATCTTGGTTTTAATTGCCATGTGTTTTAGAATTAAAGTATTTAATTAAATACATTTGTTCAGCCCAATCAGACATAAACAATTTACAATCTAAATTTACGTCAAAGCAATTTGGCGCGCAATTACATTTTCTTAGAGACTTCTGTTGGCCTGAGCAAAGTCTTTTCAGCTTTTGTGACCATGTGCTTGTAATCAGTGACTAGATTTAGTCAGTTTTCTTAGTTTACTAAATTGCTTTGCAATCAATTCAAAACAATACAGTTCTAAACATACGTCACAATGCTGTGTATCCTGTTTATCGGAAAAATTTTTTCAAATGAAAAACAAATTCCAAGTTATATTTGAAAGTGTATGATTATTTTAGTAGATTTTACTAAAAACTGACTTACTGTGCAAATTAAAAAGTAATAATGAAATAAAAGTAAAAATAAAACAATTTTTAAAAAAACAATTAGAACTAAAACTTTTGAGCAAACCATTTATAGGTTTATTAAATGTAAAACTTAATATTAAAACCTTTTATATTAAAAATTTAGTCAATTATAAAAGTAAAATATCAAAAACAAAATTATTTTAAAATATTTAAAGAAAAAAAATTAAAAATTTTAAGTTGTCTTAAGCACATCAAGAAGAAAATTGAAATTAATCGATGAAATAAGTTTAACTAAACTTAGAAGAGACTAGTAGTAATTTCCATTAAATGCAAATGGAAAAGCCGAAAATGAGTGGAATTGATATTTATAAATCAATATTTCAAATGGAATAATTAATTGTAGCTAAATGAAAGATAAATTTGATCAGAGCAAAGTTTGCATAAAGAATGTTTAAAAGGTCAGCAACAACATAATGTCTTGATTGACGCATCTAGTGCTAGAACTTTATTCCACAATCCAAAGTAGAGACTATGGTTAAAGCATCTAACTTGATAAGAAGCCGGATCGGATAGTACAACGGGCAAGTTAAGCAAACAAACGTGAGCTACTCAAGTGCCGCTTTATACAACACGTCTGTTTTCAGGTGTTTCTCAATTATCTTGTCCAATCAGCCTTTCTAGCTTCCAGAACAATTCACATCCGAACATAAGCCTTTTCACTGCCTTAGTAAATAATCCATCCCTGTCCTTACTATCCAGTTGCTTTTTAATCACTATTAAAGTTCTAATAAGAAAAATTATCCGATTAATAATGAAATCAAGTTATAATTTAACTAAAATGTTTAGCACATGCCTTGTTTTTACCAATTTTTATCTGTGGCTGCCCACTTTTTTTATTCAGTTTTCTAAATTACAACCTACTGATTTCTATCTTCAGCTTCTTTTCATTATGTAAACTATATTGATAAATAATCAAATTTCTAGAGTCTCATCCTCCGCATTTAACGTGCATTATCTTTTATCCAAACACCTTCAAATCATAAAACTTTAAGATTTGCTCATCTGATTAAAGTCTAGTTTGTGACAACACCCGGATTGAGCAAACATTTTACTATATCTGTTGCTTACATGCATTCAGGTGCAAAAGCTCATCAAAATCCGACAATAAACCAAAGTCCACTAAATTGCTTATAACTCGTGTTATTACCTAGTTAGTAAGTAAAATCAAAACAAAACATCAATACGAAATAAATAAACTCTATGACGAAGCTTAGACTTTTAATTAGACATAATAATAGTTTTCTTTTAATCAGCATAGGTGATTCCCTTGCTTTTTGCATAGAAAACATAACAAAAACTAAAAAATTGGATCTATTTAAATTTTAACCAATTGATCATAATTGGTATATTAAAATATGTATAATTGAAAAAATGTTTGATTCGCACTAGTTAAATTTTTTCAGCTTTTTTTTTATTAAAAGTGCTTAAAATAAGATAAGTACATTTTTAGTTCCTCTTGTTCAAATACTCAGATTTGTTTGTATACAAAACTAATTTTAATCAAGACAAGAACAAACACACCACAAATGACTTTCACAAATCTACTAGAACAAACTGGTATAGTTTATATTTACCTGTGCAAGAATAAGAAACAAGTTCAGCCCCCGTCATCAGCATCACACCCATTGTGTGTAATTTATTAATCTTTTAATATTTTATTTATTTCCTTTATTTTTTTTTTTACTATGATCAAAGTTTAAATCTATTCTTATTTAAAGAGAGGATGTAGAATTTGCAAGACCATTAATCGGCATTATACCGTACTCAATTAGACATAAATTTAAATAACTTATAAGAAAAAGTTATTAAAAAAAATTTCATTAAAATCTAGTTTAAAATAAAAAAAAAGTGTAAATTTAAAATTTAGTGTAATCTTAGTTCAAAATTTAAAATTACCAATAAAATGGCCATTTTAAGTAAATTAGTAGTGAATTCAGCAGTTAAAGCAAGCAAAGTAAATGGAGTCCGTTTTACATCAACTACTGCTATTAATAATGCTGCTACAACAGTCAGCAATACTTTAGAACCACCAATGTTAGATATTAGAGCAGAAGAAATGAAAAACGATTGGACAAAAAATCCAAGATGGAACGGCGTTCAACGCAATTATAAGCCTGAAGATGTACTAAAATTGCGAACTACAGTAAAAATTGAACATAGTTTGGCCAAACATGGAGCAGACCGTTTGTGGAAATCATTAACTAAAGAAGAACCTTATGTAAATGCATTAGGAGCATTAACTGGTAATCAAGCAGTTCAACAGGTGAAAGCAGGTTTAAAAGCAATCTATTTAAGTGGATGGCAAGTAGCTGCTGATGCTAATCTCGCTGGGGACATGTACCCAGATTTAAGTTTGTATCCGGCAAACTCTGTGCCCAATGTGGTCCGAAACATCAACAAAGCTCTGGCCAGAGCTGATCAGATACATAATTCAGAAGGCAAAAATAATATTGATTGGTATGTTCCTATTGTAGCCGATGCAGAAGCAGGTTTCGGTGGTGTTTTAAATGCTTATGAATTGATGAAAGCCATGATTGAAGCTGGAGCAGCTGGGGTCCATTTTGAAGATCAGTTGGCTTCAGTGAAAAAATGTGGTCACATGGGTGGAAAAGTTTTAGTACCAACTTGTGAAGCAATTAATAAATTACAAGCAGCCAGACTTGCTTCAGATGTTTTAGATGTACCTACCATTATAGTTGCTAGAACTGATGCTCAAGCTGCAGATTTACTTACTTCTGATATTGACCCTAACGATCAAAAGTTTATTGTAAATGGAGAACGTTCTTCAGAAGGTTTTTACAAAACTAAATCCGGACTTGGTCAATCTATTAGTCGTGGTTTAGCTTATGCTCCTCATGCTGATCTGGTATGGTGTGAAACTTCAACTCCTGATTTAGAGTTTGCTAAAAAGTTTGCTGAAGCTCTTAAGAAAGAGCATCCTAATAAAATGTTGGCTTATAATTGTTCGCCTTCATTCAATTGGAAATTAAATTTAAGTGAAAGCACCATAGCTAAGTTCCAACGAGAACTTGGTGCAATGGGCTACAAATTCCAATTTATCACTTTAGCTGGTTTTCATGCTTTGAACTACTCCATGTTTGAACTTGCTCACGGTTACGCCAGAACTGGAATGCCAGCATTTGTTCAATTACAAGAAAAAGAATTTGCAGCTGGAAGCAAAGGATTCACCGCTGTCAAACACCAACGGGAAGTTGGAACTGGCTATTTCGATGAAATTATCAATATTGTTCAACAAGGCAAAAGCTCTACATCTGCTTTGAAAGGTAGTACTGAGGAAGAACAATTTATTGTAGATAAAATTTCAAAAGAAAATGTCCTTTTAAACAAAACTGTTTAATCAATAATTTATTCGCTGTTTGTATTTTATCATCTTCTTTCATCTTTTACTTTGCCTCATGTTTTTTTTATTCAAACACAAATATGTATTTTTAAAAACTAGAGAAAATAATAAATTCATTTTAAATTTAAAAAAAAGTGCACTTGATTTTAATCTAAAAATTTTTGTCATCAAAATTTATTGAAAATTTAATTACAAAGTTATTTTGTAATCCAATTAAAAGATTGTTAGTTTTGAAAAATTGAAAAAGTATATTTTGTTCATTTAACTGGAAACCCAACTACAATAAGTTGCGATGACCAAAATAATAATTTAAAATAATTTACATTCACAATTGAGTTGTGCACAATAAAATAAAAAGTTTCAATTAAGCATTTTGCTTTATCATGTTTGAAAAATATAAATTTGTATAAACATTTAAGTTTGTGGATGATTTATGTGATAAAAAGTAATTATAAAATGTCAAGTTTTGTTAAATTTAAACTTTGTTTGTTTCATGTTTTAACGTATGCTTATGACTGTGGTTAGTTTAAATGATAATTTAACATTTAAATTAAAATCTTATGAATATGATAATGTATATGATAAAAAAATTTATTTTTCAAATTTCCTAAGAAATTTCAACCAAATTTTTGTTTTTAATTCATTGTTTTCTTGAAAATGATCCATTTAAAATTAATATAAGAAAACAAAATTAATAATGTTTTTAAATGAATTTAGTTAAAAAATTTAAATAAAATGAATTTACTCTAAGTTTCATTTCAAAAAATTTTTTTAGAACATCAATATGGTTCATAATTGTGGCTGTGATTTTTTAAATCTTTTAGCTTTGATTAAAATAAAAATGCTTAAATAAGAAAATATAAAACAAAAAAAAAAAAAACAATAAATTCTTAATGATTTTAATTATGAAAAAATTAAAAAAAAAAAAAAAATAATAATCTTAATCTTGCTATAATATCAATGAGATTAATTCATGTCTGACTCTATTACAAGTTTTGGACTTAATGGTTCGTCTTCCATTATAGTTAATTTATCTTCTTGTGGTGATTCAGCTGAATATTCATCTTCATTATTTTGGTTATTATTTTCGCTATTACTTCCCATGTTGGGATCAGAAATAGGAGAACTACGTTTTGTAACTAAAGTTGCTAATCCACTTAATCCTTGTGGTAAAACATTTTTATTATTTGTTGTTGTCAATCCTACACTTGATAATAATTGATCAGCATATGAAGGCGCTTTCGTTTTGTTACTTGAAGAAATAAGGTCAAATGCACTCATTAATGATGGAGGGGGTGGTGGAACAAATTCTGCTAATTCGTTTTTACTTTTATTAGACAATAACATAGGCGAAAGATCTTGTAATTGATTAGTGTTTGATATTGAAGTAGATGATGATGATAATAATGAAGATGCTGGATTATAATACTTGTCTTTTAAATTTGTATCCAATTCGCTAGATGAAACCTTATTAATTGCAAAATATTTTTGTAACCTAGGATCTAATTGTAATTTAGATCCAGTGACATAAAATTTGCCATATTGTGAATAATTAATTTTTGGCTTATCCACAGTATAAAGTTTAAAAGTGAGATCTCCTTTTGATAAGAAGTAAGGTTCATCAGCAGGAATTTTATAAGTGATAGATTCAAAAGGTTGAATTATTGGCTGATTTAATCCCGCTATGATATTACAAGCATTTGGCTTTTGAATTGAATTTTTTTGTACAGATGAAACTCGTTGTCTTTTAAGTCTAGGATCCCGATGATTACTAGCCGAAGGACGTGAATTTACTTCTGGAATTATTTCAGTAATTTTATTGCTTGTTGTAGGTATTGCACTGGCGTTATTATTTAAAGAAACACCACTTAAAATATTTTGCCAAAATTCATTATGCGGATTATTAGTGATAGGATCAGTAGTAGTTGGATTAGTTGTTTGACGAATCACATCTAACATTTTAGTTATATCAATAGATGAACTACTATTTATTGATTCATTATTATTTGTTTTTTTTAAATCAACATCTTGTTTTAAACAATTTGTTTCTTCAAATTCATCATCACTTTCATCTGCTAACCAGCTTTTCTTTACTTCTTCAAGATTAGTTTTATCTAATTCATGTTCTTTTAAATTTTCAGGTATAACATCAGTTAAAATAGCATTAACAAAATTAACTTGAGAATCCAAAGCGGAAACATTTGTATTAGTTTCGAATGGCAACTCTTTACGTAAATCTTCATCTTTACTAATGTCAAATTCAGAAACATTACCAAACTGTTCATTTACAATAGGCTGAGAATCTTTATTTCCTATAGTATCAATATAATAAGCATTCATTACTCTTTCATCAATATCTTTTTCACAATTAAACTCCATAATTGTTGCTTTGTCTGTGTGAGGATTAATCTTTTCTTTTTCTGCATTAGGATTAGTAGGCATTTCTTTTATTACAAATTCTTCATCAATACAAAAAAGATTACGTTTAGTTCCAACGTAAGCAATTTCTAATTTTTTCATTTCTTGCTGCCAAACCCAAGTATCATAAGATAATTTAATTTCTTTTGGTACATCGCCTAAAAGAGGTGCTTTTTTTTGCATTCTGGTCAATCCAAGTCCATATGCTTGATTTAATTCGTCACAAAGGTCAGGATTTTCTAGATAAGAATTAAGTAATTCTCTCATTTCATCAGTAATAGGTTCGTGACTAAATTTGCAATTTTCACCGGCAGCACATTCTAGACCATCTTGAAACAATTTACAAGGAAATTCTTTATGTAAAAAAGTGCAATTATCTCCTTTACCGCAACTGTCTTGTAAATAAAATTTGCAAACCTCTTTTTTATAATTGTAAGGCTGTTGATGAATAAAATCACAATCATTGCCCTTTTGACAATGACCTTCAATATAAAATTTACACAATTGTTTAGGAATTTTTTCGCATCCAGGATCATCATCGTCTTTTAAATCATTTTTTTTGCCCTTTCTCTTTTTTTTGCCCTTTTTAGGACCAGTGTTCATATTAAGCGACTCCTCAAACCAGTTGTTAGAGGAAGCGAATCCAGGTGTTTTGATTGTGGTGCTAACAAATTTGGTGCCGTTGTTATTAGAATTCACACTAGTCTCAGTGCTGGGAGCATTGTGCATTGAAGTATTAAAAGTGGATACAAAGCTAGGAAAATTGTTATTATCTTGACTAGAAAAGAACATCATTTTTCTGTTTTTCTTAAACAGTTTCATCATTTCTTTCTGATCTGCCTTATGGGATTTCATTTTTTCAAACATGCGGTCCATTTCCTGTTTCCTGTGCTTGTTCACCTTGGATTCACTTGCACTTTTCAACATTTGCTTGAACATTTGCATCATAATTTTGGGATCGATTTTGACATCGTCGTCATCAGAGTCGTGCTCTTCGTCTGTGGAAGATCTTGAATTGCGTCTGCGATTGGTTCGGTTGCGATTAAAGCTGTCAGGCTTTCTTCGCTTGTCGGATTGGTCCGACTCAGGTGATCTGCTGCGTCTGACACGTTTGCGAGTGTTGCAGACAATGTTTTTGTTCACTGAGGATGAGCACTTGGTTATCTTGTCATCTTTAGGCTCGAGCTTATTAAGTAAAGGTGCACCTTTGGCGACGGGTTTGGCTTTGTCAGAAGAGGACAGCGGGAGCTGATCAGGCTCGTCATCAGTGTCCAGTTCGCCATCTTCAAGTTCTTCACAGTGGCTGGGCTGAGTGGCCTGTTCAAGAGCCTGGGCTCCTCCAGAGTCGTTCGACATAGCTAGGAGTTGCAGAGAAGGATTTGCAGAGAAGGACTTGCAGACCAGCAGTAGCAGGCTTGCGGGCTTGCAGAACAGTGAATTGCTAAAGAAAGTAGTAGTATCTTGTTTGAACTTGTATTAAATCTGATATAAGTGCACATTTACATGTATGCATGTACATACATGCATCAATACATACATATATCTACATACATATATCTAAATATATGAAAGTGTGTGAATCTGGTATATTTGTCAACTGCAATCAGTCAATTTCAATTGTATGCCACAGTCAACTTATGACGATTCTGAAATTCATTTTAAAATGCACTTTTACTTGAAACGTTTGCAATTAATGGTCGTCTTCGCTGGATCAGTTGATCAAAACAAAACAAAACAAAAATCAAAGTTACTTTGTTAGGGCGGCTTGATCACCTGTTCTGGTCAAATGCTTAGGTTAGGAAGTGATCGGAACAGAAGATGCTCTTGTCAGAGATAGGATGAGTTCGAGGCGCTGGTTTCTTTAAGATTCTCAATCTAAACAGCTGATTCAGAGCAACTGGCTCGACAAGAACGAAGTCGAGCAAATCTGCGCGTTGGTCAAAGGCCTAGTTCGACAGACTTAAATATACATCTATAGAGGCACACACTTGTACACACTGAGCTATATAAGAGCGCCAGTTATATAGAGCTTAAACCAACAGCTATAGCGAGCAGTGTATGCTTGACTATATACAAATGTGTGTGTGCAGAACCAGTGTGCCGCAACTGTGTCAGCCACTATATGTGCATGGATTACTGTGCTGCGAAAGAGTGCGACGCTCTTTATATAGCGCTCTGTGTATAATGCTCAGTATATAGCACTCTCTCTATATACAATGCTCTATACACTAAAGCTATATAATACTCTCTATATACCTAGACAAGTGCCAATCGTTAAACTGCCAAATGGCGCTCTTCCAGGCTTCGCACCTTCCTGTTTGATGGTGGGTGCGGTTCGGCTGATGAGGCGCTGTGGTCGGTTAATGGTCTCGGCTTGGTAATCTTTGGCTCGGTAATCCTTGCTTACGGCTCGATAATTTTCGATGATTAACTTAATCCACAATTAAGCTTAATTTAGATTGGTCCATATGATCACAAGTTTAGCAATCAATTAAATTCTCAGTCAAAAGCTGGTTTGTTGCTGGTTTAATTAGTTGGTTGCTTAATTGGTTGTTTGCTTCAGAGTTGGTTACTTGATTAGTTGTTGCTTGATTAGTTGTTGCTTGATTAGTTGGTTGCTTGATTAGTTGGTTGCTTGATTAGTTGGTTGCTTGATTAGTTGGTTGCTTGATTAGTTGGTTGCTTGATTAATTAGTTGCTTTATCAATTGACGGCTTCATCAAATACTAGCTTCATCAAATACTAGCTTCATCAACTACTAGCTTCATCAACCACAGTCTCCATCAACCACTGTCTCCATCAACCACTGTCTCCATCAACCACTGTCTCCATCAACACTCCAACCACTGGCTTGGTCAGTTACTGGCCTAATCAATTGTTAGCTCAATCAAATGCTAGCTCAATCAAATGCTAGCTCAATCAAATGCTAGCTTAATCAAATGCTAGCTTAATCAAATGCTAGCTTAATCAAATACTAGCTTAATCAAGTACTAACTCGATCAAGTACTAACTCGATCAATTGCTAACTTAATCAATTACTACTAAGGCTTTGTTAAATAGTCTATTCAAATAATGATTTCAACCTTTAAAGCTTACAGCTGTTAACCATAAACTATTACCCACCAGCTCTTACTAAAACAAACACCTGTTCTTTCTTTTCTCTTTGTCCTTAACACTTGTTCTATACAAATATCTTTAAAATGCTGGTCTAACTTAACTAATTATCGCCAAATTAATAAAAGTAGTTCTATTAAATGTTGGCTTGTTTAATATTGGCTTGTAAAATATTGGCTATTAAGTGCTGGCTTATTCGATATTGGCTTATTGAAATGTTGGTTTGTATAATGGCGGTCTGTTTAATGGTGGTCTGTTTAATGGTGGTCTGTTTAATGGTGGTCTGTTTAATGGTGTCTTATTAAATGCTGGATTGTTAAATGCTGATTTATAGAATGCCGAATTATTGAATGTTGGATTATTAAATGCTGAATTATTGAATGCTGAATTATTATATGCTGAATTAATAAATGCTGGATTAGTAAATGGTAGATTATTGAATGGTGGATTATTAAATGGTGGATTATGAAATGCTGGATTATTAAATGGTGGATTAATAGATGCTGGATTAATAAATGCTGAATTAATAGATGCTGGGTTAAAAATTGCTGAACTAACAAATGCTGGACTAACAAACGTTGGCTCAACAAACGCTTTATTGGCAAGTGTTCTGTTAGTTGACAAATCACAACAAATGGCAAACCAGCAGATGGCGAGTGAATAGGTGACCTACCAAGAGTTCACTGTCCGACAGATGGCAAACCAATAGCCAATAAAGGTGCAGAAATTGCTGCCAAAACAGAGAAATTATTTCAATTGATTTGGTAATAGTTAAATTGTGGGTGTGTTTGTTGATGTGTTTGTGTGGTGGTTATGTGTTTAGTAGATGGTTATGTGTTTAGTACGATGGTTATGTAGTAATTGTCTGATGATTGTTTGGTAATTGTTTAATGATTATTTGCCCACTATTTAGTATTACTTGGTCATCTTTTACTGATTATTTGACCACCGTTTGTCTACCATTTGGTGATCATTTGGGATCGATTAGTAAAATGCAGTCATACTAAACTATCTATGCATTTTCACTGTTCACAATAAGCCAAGTCTAAGCCGAGCCAGTCCGCCCACTTGATCGTTTTGTAAGCGGTCACTATTGGGAACAGTTGAATGGCCCTTTTGAAAAATTTGAAAAAATTTCAAAAATTTAAATGCCTCAAATGCGTCGCAATCGGGCCACACACGAGGCTGCGACTTACAGACAAAAGCACCCACTAACTATTACTGCTATTGATTAATTCTCTAATGCTTACTATATGAACTGGTCACAGCTGATTGTCAAACAAATCCAGCTGTTTAGGCTGCCAAGCTCGGATTAACTTTAGATTGGACTACATCTGTTTGTGTTTTTGCAGAATTATGATGCAAAATGTGGTGCAGAATGTGATGTAGATTGTGGTGTGGAATTATGGTGTGGAAATGTGATGTGGAAGTGTGATGTGGAAATGTGATGTGGAAATGTGATGTGGATTTATGGTGTAGCATTATGGTGTTGAGATTTGTTGTTAAGATATACTGCTTAGACTAATCTAATTTAGGCTAATTCAATTTACTCTAATTAAAATGAATTGAAACTAATTAAAACTAATTAAAACTAATTAAAACTAATTAAAATCAATTAAAATGAATTACAACTAATTTAAAATATTTTGTGCTACTCTTTTGTGTTGCTCATTTGTGCTATTCAATTATGATGCACAATTATGGGTTAAAATTTAGATGCACAATTGTAGTATAAAATTATGGTCCAAAATTGTAACATGAAATTTTTATCCAAAAATGGCATAAAATTATGATTCAAAAATCTGACATAAAATTATGATCCACAATCGTAATATAAAATTATGTTGTAGTGTAGAATATGAAGCTGTACTCTATTAAAATTAAGGTACACACACACTCACTCTTAGATGGACTACTTCGATCTTTTAATTAGATGATCAAACTGTGCGCTTAAAATGCAATGGTTTGGAACTAGTCTTGAATGAAATGGCGTCCAACATGCGATGTCGACTGAAAACAAAATAGCAGTAAAATTGTTACTCAAAGTGAATTTGACCTGCCCAACAGATCAAGCGAACTGGTTCAACATGATCTGCTCAGTCTCAAACAACTAATGCACGCCTGACAACAGTAGACTGAACACAAATCTGATGGAAACTACTTGTAATAAAGACGAAGTCGGTCAAGAAAGTTTGACCAGGGGAAAAACGGCGAGACAAGTCAGTCGAAACAAGTCTGTCCAGACAAGTTTGGCCAAACAAATCCGACCAGTCAAGAGAATTGGTTTTGGTGAATTTGGCGAAGACAAATGTTCAAGGCACGATTTCACATTAATCTATCCCCCAATATTCAACAAAATGCCTCTCACCAAACTTGAACTTTTAGAAGCCAGATGCACTATGGATGTGGCCAAACCGTGTGTCCACACTCTGACAACTGTATCAAGACTGAGATCGACACTAGAATCGATGTTGGTATCGACACTGACGGGAAACCGATGTGGACACCGATATCGAACTCATATCCAACCCATTTGAACACTGTATAAACTGTGGTGCTTACAGCCGGTTATGGCATCAATATTGTCGCTTGGTTTTTTGCTAATATCAATCACTGACAAGCACTTGGTCTGTTTGCTTTACACCTGTTTCCGACCACATCTGCTCAAACATGGCGGGCGTGTGAATGGTTTGCATCGGTATCTTTCAGCTCGTTGCAGCAGGTAACCAACAGCTTTCTTTAAGACTGTGTATAGTTTCCAAGGTAATGTTGCACCTTGAAATTCCACTCTTTTAATTCAACAAATTTCCAACAACCGAAACCAGGCTAAAAAAAGTGCAACATTAACGCTGGAGCAACAGCACGGTTCATTCGTCAGTTTTTGGCTTTGTTCTTTTCACACTTTAAGCTTTAGGTTTAGGTTTAGGTTTAGGCTAACGTTTAATAGTTCTAATCACTTGAGTCTTAAGACAAACGTCCAGTTTCTAGTGAACCTGTTATTTTGAAAAACTGCTTCGGTCTGTTTTACTCAATGGATCAACAGCACAATTAGATCCTTTTCAATGAAAAAGCAAATTAATTCAAATGTTCTCATGTGAAACTTAATATGATCTCTCTTAGTTTCACTTAAAAGTTGTGCTTACAGTAATCACAAACAAATGAGTTCAAGTGCGCTCACTCCAATTCTTGTTTGTCGGACTGTTAAAATAATCGCCTTTTTTCTGCAGATAACAAAAATAGACAAATACTTTATTTAAACTTACATTTTTACACAACTCAAACGTGTTAGAGTGGCACCAAAATAAGAACACAAGTTTAAGAAAAACTAAAATTTGATAACAAAAAAAACACCTTTATTCAGGCTTTTTTACATAGCCATATTTTTCGGCTTGCACCAAAATATCGGTAGCCAACTCCTTTATGTTTTTGGGTACATCGTCTATTTCTGGATTACTGATTGCCATTATTACCTCTAACACTTTGGTTTCGGCCACTTTTTCAGCTGCTTGTTTGCTGTTGATGAAAATATTGTAGATCAAATACAAGCCCCGGTTTTGTAATTCTACATCTTTATTAGCGCATAGGAGCATAAACACCTTCTCCCAACACTTGAATTCAAGCAGTTTTTCGCAGCAAATCTTGCTCTTGCCAGTTAGCATGGCAAGGGCACCGGAAGCCGATTTAGCAGTTTCGTAATCTTCACTTTCACACAATAAGAAAAAATACTTTAATCTATCGTTTTCGCCCTCAAACATTTCAACGACTAAGGGGTGCAAAATGAGATTCGTGATGCATTGCACAGCGGATCGCCGCAAAAGTTCGTGCTCCTCAAACGAGTAATGCTCAATTTTAAGAAAGCCATTATTTTTAAGTATAAGACTACGAAGCGAGTCGCTTACTTGGGCCAAATTGGTTAAAGCCATTAGACTTTCAAAATTTTGCAAAGCTGAACACTCAGTGTCCAACAAACCAATCAGTGGCTTTATGATGTCTGCAGATCTTTGATTTGGAAAACAGTCTTGAGGATTGATAGTGATCACGATCCGAGCAATAGCTTGAGCCGCATTTTCTTTTCCTTTTTTCGTGTTGTTCTCAGTGGCTAAACTGATTAACGCCTTTGCACCACCTTCCTGAACCACTTTTCCTCTTAACTTGGTCTGGCCACAAATAGCATTAAAAATTCGACTAATCATTTCCCGGCTGGTTTTACTTTGAGTCTTAGACAGGAACACTAATGCACAAGCCATGTTTTGCTCCATCAAAGCCATGCATCTTTTCTCTACAAATTCTGATCCGTCTTTCGGATGATCTTTGGGTATGTGTTGTTTGGCAAATTTAGCCAATTCTAACATTTCTGGCAAAATTTCTTGTTTATCATAACTGTTGGTCAAGTTGACAAATGTAGTGGTCACACTGTATAAAGTATTTAAATCTCCTGATTTGGCTAAATTTACCAGTGCCAACACTATTTCTTTATCGTAACAAACTTTTTCCTTTACATCAGCATCTAATGTCAAAAACGCAATTCCTTCAGACGCCCACCTTCTTAAATCTAAATCTTTGTCTTCATGCACAATAAACTTTTTACAAGCATCTAACAATTTGTCCACTGCATCTTGATTAAATGGCTTTATGGACGCATCAGTTCCTCCGTACGAACCAAGTTTGCACAGTCCAACCAAAGCACGCACTTTAATGGCATCATCGTTAGATGAATACAATTTTTTTAGGATAGGTCCTCCTACAGATACAATACTTGTGCATTTATCTTTTTTTGTTGTTGCAGCAATTATTGCTTCACAAGCCACTTTTTGATAAATTTGCTCTTCACTGCTTGCCATAGCTAACATCATTTCCACGATTCCCTGTTGAGACAAACATTGATTCCCAATTTCAATCGGGCCATTTAGCAAAACAGTAATAACCGAAGCGGCTTTCAACTTGTTATCTAAATCGGGTCCAGCTAGTAATGATTTAATATACAAATTCACAATTTCCCTAAAGTTTTCTCTGCTTTTTTCATCTTGCATACAAACGTAAACTTTATCTAAAATCAATGACACATGGGTTTTTGTATTTTTTGAGATTCTCATACTACTTTCGTATTTAGATTGCTCGATTTCAGAGCCAATGTCCAACAGGTTGACTAGCATTCCTTCGTTCACCAATTTATTGCCCCAATTTAAAGCATTTATATCTACATTTTTGGCACAGATTTCTAATATCGCATCTCGAGCTAAAGCGGTTAACGATCTGGCATCTGACTTTTCAAATAAACATTTCATTATGTTGTCTATTAATTTTTCATTTTTGTTCAACAAGTCCTGATTGATTTGGGAATCTTCAATGGGATCATAACCAGTTAATTTATTGATAAATAATTGAATTAAATTTTGTATTGCTGCTAAAGGCTCAACTGAATTAAAATTGGCTAAAATATTTAAAAAATATTCAATTGTGAAAAATTTCAAAACTTTAATAGCATAACCGTGTTTGACTAATTCACATAATAAACGAACTATGGCTAGTTTTATCTAAATTAAAAAGTAAATTGTTAATTAAGAAAACATATTCATCAGTTTAACTTACTTGATCTGAACAATTAGATTCGTCTAATCTCTGCTTAATTAGGTGAAAGCCATTATTTTGTTCAATAAACTCGCAGCCTGACCTTTCTTTAGCTAACACCATTAAATTATTTGTAACTTGGACTAGTTTTTTAATTTGTTCGTCTGAGTCTGGTTTTAAACTGTCAAACAAATTTAGCATTTGTTTTACCCTGTTCAACAGAGAAGTATTTTCCTTATTAATATTTTCAATTTTGATTCTAAGTTGAAGCAACGTTTTTTCTAATGCTTTACTAGGTTGTAAATTATTAGCCTTCATAGCATCTTTAAATGCATCGCTATATTTGCCCATTTTTTCATAAATCTGACTTCTTCGGAACAGAGTTTTAACGTCTCCAGGTGCCAGATCCAGAGCTAAATTGCAGTATTTGAGAGCCTGTTCAAGCTGGTTGATTTTCAGATAAGTGGCCGACAAATTTTTGTAAGAGATTAGTTTTTGTTCATCAGTGGTGCTGAGAGTTAGAGCGGACAAATAGCTGGACAAGGCATCTTGGAAGCTTTGTTCATTGTATTGAGTGTTTCCCAATTGCTTGAGCTGTAAGAAATCCATTTGCTTGAACCACAATATCAGAAAGAAAGAGATGAAGAGAGAGACGAGGCTGGAGATTAACTGGCAGGTTATGGCGAGAAAACAAGTTGCTAAGAATGCACTAAGCTCTGTCTTAAGTAGAGTTCAAGAATGTTCTAGCTAAGAAAAGATGACTAATTTACTAAGTTGGCTTGATTGCCAAAAATAAACCTAAATCTGAACCCGAGGTTCTGTTAGAGGACCAACCGGCTTGTAAACATCGGATTAGCCAGAGCGCATCCGTTGCCGAGCAACCCACCTTGTTTGTTTACAAATCATGTAAAAAAGCCGTTTAATTGCAAGTTTGTCAACTTTATGTTAAATACAAATTATTCATATGGGAAATGTACACTTATTCACATAACATATTTACATTCTGACATCCGATTCTGCTTTGCACACTGCTAACATATTTACAAGTTATTTATTTGTGATTAAAAGATATCGGTTATTTGTTTAATAGCGCTTCTTCAAGTGTTCATGTGTATTCAGGTGGCTACATTCATATGACCAGTGGAAATGTGCATAAATAGTTTAAATGTGTGTATGGGTATGTATACATAAGTTGATAACAGTTTTCGTAATCAAAACTAACCACAGAATCGCTTTCCACAATCAAACTTGGTAAAACAGTATCATAGTTATTTTAATTAAAGATAAATAAATAAATATCGGTTAAGAGAACATTAAAAAAAAGTAAGCATTTTAAATAGACAAAATATGTTCAAACACAATGTTTTGGCGATTCAAACACATCAGTCGTACACGTAATGTTTTGAAAAAATACAAAAAATATATTTCTTAAATTAAACTTTAAAAATCTGTATAAAACATTTTAAATCAAATAAAAGTTCAAACTAGTTTAGGGATTGACAAACAAATATCTAAAATAGACTTTACATATCTAAATATTTAATTTTTTTTTGAACTACTCATAATTTTTACATCTTGTTTAGATTGATTCTTATGCTGCTCCTCTCTTTCTAATTCTCTCTCTCATTCCTTTTTCACTATTGATTGCCTAAAAAATTGCTAATTATTAAAACTTAATCTAAAATAAATATTCTTGCGGATAACATATCACATAAAAAAAATTTCTTTAAAAATTCTACATTATGTGTCTTCGATCACAAGTTTAGGACTTAATTGATCATCTTCATCAATAGATAAATAATCGTTTAAAGGTGAGCTAGTTGAAAGGGTTTCTTTTTTTAAATCATCTTGTTGGTTTTTATTTAAACTTTTTTTTGTTTTTTCGGTCAAAAGATTGGCTAGACCAGATAAACCTTTAGGAATAAGGCAATCACTTTCTTTGCTTGATTCACCGGTAGCAAACATTGTTGAACTTGCTAAACTATTTAAATGTGTTTTGCTTTGTTCTTGATTGGAAGAATCAATGTTAGCAGAAAATGGTTCTCCTAAATTAGACAGCAAAGATGAAGATGAAGCATTAGACGAAAGTAATGACATTGAAGGATTGTAAAAACCAGTTTGACCATTGGAATTTTTTTCTGATATTTGATGGTATGATGTATTTTCAGAAAAAAATTTCTGAAGTCTTGGGTCATTTTTCATTTTAATGTCAAATGAGTAAAGGCGCTTATATTTTGAATAATCGATTTTTTCAACTGTGACAACATATAATCTAAATGTGACTTCTCCTTCCGATAATATATAAGGTTCACTGTCCGGAATTCGATATTTTGAAACTGTTGCTTTCAAATTATTGGTTGATTGAGTTAATTGTGGTAATGTATTAGTGGCTGCAATTTTAGATGAAATAGAAGTTTCACGCTGACGATTTAATCGTGGATCTCTAAAACCTGGCTGTGTTTTAATGATATTTTGAGCTGGAGCTGGCGATGAATTAGTTGTAACGGGAACTCCATTAAATATATTTTTCCAAAAATCGTTGTTATTTGTAATAGGCACTTCGCTATTATTTTGATTAGTTTTTTGTCTAATTACATCCAACATTTTAGAAATGTTAATATTATCAGTCAAATTAGATTGTGGTAAAACAGGGGATTGGTGCAGTTTTTTTAATGCATCTTGTAACGGTTGGTCATCTTCTTCATCTTCACTATCTTCGCCTAGCCAATTCTTTTTAATTTCTTCTGGAACTAAATCGTTGTTACTTTTATTATCTAAAGTTGAACTAGCTAAATCGCTACTAGTGCTAGCAACCAATTCAGTCAAATTGCTTGGATAATTGAGCACCGTATTAAGTTTAGTGTCACCACAGCCAGATTCTATACATTCTTCAATAGCAGGTCTTACTCTTAAATCTTCATCATTGAAACTCATAGCAATCATTTTTTCTTCACTTGTAAGATCATTAGAAGCAGTATAATTAAGCATTTTGGCCTTTTCACCAATAGTATCAATATAAAATGAAGGAACATTTTTTGAGCTAGATTCAAAGGTTTCACAATTAAAATCCTTAATGGGCATTTGATCATCTTCTTCAACCAAATTTAACGGAGTAGGTGGTTTTACTTGCATAGTATGCTGTTCAGTTAGACAAAACAGATTACGTTTAGTACCAGTATAAGCTAATTCTAGCTTTTTCATTTCTTGCTGCCAAAGCCAAGTTTCATAAGAATGCTGCATTTCCGGATTAGCATCACCTAACAGAGCTGGTTTGTTTTGGCGATAAGCATCATTTAATTCTTCGTTAAAATCATTATTGTCCAAATAATTGTTGAACAATTCTCGCATTTCTTCACTCATTGGTTCATGGCTAAACTTGCAATTTTCTCCAGAAAAGCATTCCACACCAGTGTGAAAAAACTTACAAGGAAATTCTTTGTGCAAAAATGTACAATTGTCTCCTTTGCCACAACTGTCTTGCAAATAGAACTTGCAAACCTCCTTCTTATAATTAAATGGCTGTTGATGGATAAAAGCACAATCATTGCCTTTGTTACAATTGCCTTCAACAAAAAATTTACACAATTGGTTATTGACCGGACAGTCACTTGCGTCCAGATTTTCTCCGTCAAACTTCTTCTTCTTTTTTTTCTTCTTGTTGTTATTTTTTGCTTGAACAAATGGCTCATCAGACCAACTGTTTTGAATAGGTGTTTCTTCATAGGAGGCAAACTCCGAATCCAGCGGATAAGTGGAAGAAAAATTGGAACCAGGATTGGATCCGTTGTTAAATAAAAAATTAAATTCGGCACTGGTGAATTCGTGGGGCGATCCTTTGATAATCTTACGGTTTTTGTTGAACAGCTTAATCATTTCTTTTTTGTTGCCTTTGTTTTTCTTCATCTTTTCAAACATTCGGGTCATTTCTTGTTTTTTATTTTTGTTCAATTTTTTATTGTCATTCGCACTCTTAATCATGTCTTGCATCTGTTTAAACATTTGCATCATCATTTTGGGGTCGAATGCCATGTCATCATCTTCGGACGCTCCACTGTCCGTTTGCCCATTACTTAATTTGTTTCGCTTTCTTTTTCCAGTTTTGAAAGGTTTTTTTTTTTTCTTATCTGACTCGTAATTGTGATCTTCATCGAATGAGCTGCTTCTTTTGAAACAGCCTTTGCCCTTAACCGAGTCGTTCACGGGCCTTTGGATTTGTTCCGTTGCGACAGTTTTAGACTGTTCTTCTTCGTTGTCACTGTCCAACTCACCATCTTCCAGCTCATCCTGCTTGTGGTCCTGCAGGGCAGTAGTGGACTCTGCCATAGACATGTTGTGCTGTTAATTTCCGTATTTATGCCGTATTTATGTGTATCTCTTGCACAACCTATTGAAACAATTTGTTCAATTGGGTGTCAATTATGAATATGTAAATTTAAAGATGATTGTAAACTAAGCAGCAACAGCTTATCAGATCAAGCTATTGTTCCACACAAGTCGAGTTAGGTTTGAAATTGGAATTGCAATTTAATTGATTTGTTTGCTGTTCAGGATATCTATCGCCTGGCTCGAAACTGCTTTCAAAGCTGCGATCTGTCAATTGGTGCCTTAAAAACCAATTACGATCCAGTCAAGGAAATTATAAATAAATATAATATGCAACAATTTCAACTGTTTAAAACAAACAACAAAAAAAAAATTAGTCATAAAATTAAAGTTGAAGTTAAATGGTTAAAGTTGGCGATTTCGGCTGTGCATTTCTAATCTTCTGCGCGATCGGGGCTCGCCGGGGGCAGGCGGCGAACGCGAGACACAATTAACACACTAACTACTGGCAATGGTAATGGTAATGGTAATAATAATAATGGTAATAATAATAATGGTAATAATAATAATGGTAATATTGACAATATGGAGATGTCTTAGAAAGAAGTCTGGGCTCTGACTAAGCTCAAGCTCAAGCAGGGATGATCACCAATCTGTGAACTTTGCCTTGTGACTCATCTTCACCTTTTCTCAAGTGGCAAACAGTTGCTTCTGATTGCCTTCTGTTCTGGCTAAGCACTTGTCGCAATTAACTGTTTAGATCAACTGTTCAATCAACTGGTTTGGCTCGGCCCGACCGTCCACTGTTCAGAGGATCGGACTGTCTAACTGTTCAGAGTTTGTGGCTCAAGTCCGACTCAGACTTGGACAGACAGACAATAGGGATCGAAGCCAATTTAAATGGATACTTTTGCATCAGATTCTGTTTAATACTAGTCAAGAAATGGGACAATTGCAAAATTCATTCCAATCAAAGAAAATGCGTTCTACACAACAAACAAGGAAACAAACTGCGCCACAACGCGTTCACTGCTGCCATCTGAAAGAGTGTGCCAATGGCCATCTCTAGCGCTTAGTTTGAAAAGGTTGAACCACTGGTTTCAGGACGTGCCGACTTGTGCAGCTATCATGAAAATTCAATAACACCACCATTAACAAGCTAAAACTTTATTAATTATTGTTACAGGCAAAGCAATTCCGAATCATCCAGAATATGCTGTTGAACAAAGTTCTTGTATAAACTCATAAAGTTGGCTATAAATGCTTCAAAGTGATAGATTTGCTTGCTGCCCAAACACATTTTGTGCTCGTAATATGCAGCCAACTGCAAAAGTTTGTCTTTGACTTCGTTGTCACAATTAGGCAACAAGTCTGACACCAAAATCCTAAAAACTATTTCTGGGGGAATGAGATGGGCCTGCAGTTCGTAAAAATTGTTCCGTATCTCCTTAAGCTTGTCCACAGTTTGATTCTGCAAAATGCTACGAGCCATCTTTGAAACGTATACCTGCCACTGAGGCAAGATCACCTGCTTGCTGCCCTGCACCTTCATAGTTTCAACCATTAAAATGGCTCGACGCAAATTGCGCTCAGATGCTGAGGCCACTTTTTTGGCCAATTCTGCACTAAGGGCAAAACACTCCTTTTTAGCTATGTTGCACAAAATGTCTGCGATCTTCTGCTCATCTGGGGCAGCCACTCTGAGCAGCAAGCAACGACTTTTCACAGCCGGAGTGATTCTGGAAGAAGAGTTGCCAGTCAAGATGATCCTGCAGTTGCTCATATACTTTTCCATGGTTCTTCGCAAACTGTGTTGTGCATCTTTGGTCAGTTTGTCCGCCTCAGTTATCACCACCACCTTGAACTTGTTTTTATCCGATAAAGTGCCACAGGAAGCGGTGCTTTTTACCAATTCCTGCAACACCACTCGGTCGCTCAGACCCACATCGCTGGGATTCACTTCAATATGGTAGTTGCTGCTCACCGTCTTGATCTCAACTTTTTTACCAGAAGGTGTGCTAAAAGTTTGGTTCTCCATTCTCAACTTGTCCACACTGTTACCAAACAGTTCCTTTAAAATGCATTGAATACGGGTCTTCTTTCCTGCTCCTGGAGCTCCATACACAAACAGGTGTGGGAAGTCATCTCCTTGTATCTGGCAACACGGTACAAGAACTGTTCAGCAATGCACGCATGGCACACAATCATAGTTACCATTCGCTTTATGTGTTTTGCTTGTTCCTGGTTATAGTCCAGCTTGTTCAATGTGGTAGGTCTGTACTTGTCACACCACAAAGACATTTTTTCGTTTATAACAATTAATATTGATTATCAAATTTATTAGCACAAAAGCAAACTGTTTCGCGCTATTATTTTTGCTTCACTTTAATGTTTTCAACTTAAAAGCTATACGAAAAAGCGCTTATTTCAAACTTGCATTTAGTCTAGCTACTCAAGTCAGTTTAGACTTCATTTCAAGACATTATATCAAGTTTAAAAGTCCACAGCATTCAGTTTAAAGTCTAATAACTTATCGGTTTTACACGATTTGGTTAGCGCGTAGAAATTTGTCAATTTTAAGAAGGCGCACTCATGTGACTTGCAAAGGTAATTGATGTATTGATTTTAAGAACGGTGAAAAATCAACTGTTTGAAATTGCCACTCCTGCTATGACATCTAAAACTTGGCTAGAAGTACAGTTAGAGATCATACTAGGTTAAAATATACTTATATATCAAAAAACCTTAAACATACAAAACTAGGGTTAGAAAAACAAGGATTATAGATAGGAAAAGGATTAAAGATAGCAGAAGGACTAAAGAGACAGAACAAGAATTAGAAGCAAAACAAAGATTAGAGGCAGAACCAGGATTAGAGGCAGAAGCACAACCACAAGCTCAACCACAAGCTCAACCACATTTAGTCAAAATTACAAACATAGCTAGAACATAGCTTGGACCACTACTACAGCCAAGCCATATAGTCGATGTGCGGCTTGCATCGCACTTGGCAACTTGCGACTATGTCACTGGTTTCAAGGGTTGCACACCCCAGCTTTTTGGTTACACCGGAAACGGGTCGAGGTAAACAAATGCAAAACCAAGCCTGACCCTTGAAAGTGATTTGGAGCACAACTGACAGTCGGGCCACTTTCTTCTTCTTTGATGTGTTTATTTATTTTCATGTGTAAACATCTTCAACATGTTCCCAATCCCTAACCAAGTATAAGCTTGCTGGCATTCGCAATCTTGGGAACTTAGTGCGGCTTTTTCTTCTAGCTATTGCTTCAAAGTCAAGGGCGGTTTAGCTATTTTAGCTTCTTAAATCGCTTTAACCATCGTTAGCACTGCTTGTTTGTCAAATGATCGCATTCAACAGTTTCGTCCCTGTTGATACTTGTAAACATTGTCTAATTACGATTGCCAAGTTACCAACTACTTTAGGAACAGCTTCAGCATTCTACCGAAATCATTGCTTCAACAAGCACTTGTTCTAGAAAACGACAAAATGGTCCACAACTCAATCATATCATTTGTTTTCTTCTCACAATAGAATATGTCCCACCACGCTCGCTCCGCATACTGTGTTCATTTGTGATAACCACTAATAATTTCAAAATTAATAAACTAAAATAGTACAAAGCTGCAGTTTTTCTATTAAAATGAAAATTTATTAAAAATTTTGATCAAATATTTTAATATTTTTAATAATCTTCTGTTCCAACATTGTCCCATTAAACTGATCAGGTTGACCAAATGGCAAACATATGTTGAACATGTTGTCAAAAGTTATACAAGTTTGTAATGAAAACAAATGTTTGAAGTAAATGTGAAAATAAATTAGTTTTAGCAAATTAAGCCAACATCATTCGAAAAAATGGCACACATCTCTTCCAATTGTATTTACATCTCTCAACAAGAAAATGGTACCAATAATAGAACCTATGAAGTGGTCGAAGTAGACAAGGAAACTCGACGAAAAGATTGCAAAATTTGCATCTATTCTGTCGGCTTGACACTCACCATGGTACTGATTGTTTTAATATTTTTAAATGTGATTGATTTACAAATTACGAATACGTTTTGGTCAAATTTAGTTAAATATATTTGTTATGCTATTCTGCTAATGGGAGTGATTTTGTTCATTTTTGCCATAGCTAAAGTAAGTTCAATCTTAAAAATAAATCAATTCCTTATGCTTTGCCACCTACAGGTTGATTTCAGGATGAAAAATCGACCGCTATCCAGATTTAACGAATGTTCAAAAGATTTGGAAAAACCTTGTTCCTTTAGCGATGGGGAAATTCAATATTAAATTTGTAATACATATTTTAATTGATTTATTTGTATACGATAAATAAAAAAGCTTTTATTTTGCACAAATTTCAAAATAAATTTAGTCTTGTTCTAATCTTCTAATGTATCAAAAAGACCATTGTTAATTTTTTCTAAACACTGAGCCACAAAGTCACTATAAATGAATTTTTCAGGGGTATTTATATATGAACTAAAATTAGGCACTATAAATTCATCCAAAATAGAAAACAAATATCTACTTTCTTTAAATAACGAAAACCTTTCGTACAAATTTAGTTCTCTTTGCCAAAGCCAAGTTTTAAACGAATGTTTGATCCAGTCTGGAACCGGCCCTAATAAAGAATTATCTGTTTTTGTGTTTGTAAATCTAAACAATTTGAAATCAATCAAGTTATTTCTTGCATTTGATTCTTCAATTGATAAAGTAGTTTTATGGTCATCGCTTAATTCTGAACGGCAATCAAAATCAATTTTTTGATTAGATACCTTTGTTTTTTTAAAATATTCTCTGATAATAGTTTTGATGTCTTCTGAAGACAGATTTTGGTCCAAATTCTTAATATAAAAAAATATGTTTGTATATGCCTGTTTACGATCCGGTTTGAATTTTTTTGGACAAGGCTGATATTCATAATTTTCTAAAACATAATCTAAAATTAATTCTAAATCTTGATCTATTTGCGATGATTTTTTTAATAACTTAGAGTGAACAAATCTTGAACTTTGTGTGGCTTTCACAGGAGATAGCTTTTTTCGACTTTTAAACAAAAATCTATTTTTTGTTTTCATAATGATTTTACAAATTATTTAAAATTCAATTAAATATATTTCTATTAATTTATAATTCAATTATTAGTAACCTTTGCACTAATTAATCTACTATGGTTGTTTCACTTGACCAGTGCGTTTTGGACACATGCTCACACTTTAGTTCTAATTGATTTTTACAATTTTGATAATAATCAGTTAATTCGATAAAATCCAGGTCAAAGTTGTCTTTGGCAATTGAGATAATGTGAATAAATTAAAATGCAAATTTAGGGCGCTTTTTTATGTAAACATATGAGCTTCTATATAAATAGCTATTGCTAGTTATAGCAATCACTAACTATGGTACGTTTCCTAAGCATTTTTAATATATTAAACTCTTAAATAATTTTAAGTTATTCTAAACAACTTTAAATTATTTTAAATTATTCTAAATTATGCTATGTTATCTTAAAATGTCCTAAATTGTCTTTAATTATTTTAATTGTTTTTAATTATCTTGAGCTTTTTAAATTATCTTAAGCTCTCTTAATCCGTTTTAAATTTAAACTTTTTTAAAAATATTTTAACCATTCCAAAATAATTTAACAATTTCATTCTTATAATTTTCAAATTAATACTTTAATTAATTTTTCAATTAATTTTTCAATTAATTTTTTAATTTATTTTTTTATATTATGCTTTTAAACAACTTATAAATCAATTGTTTTTAAATCATTTTTCTATTAAAATGAAATAAAACCATAATTCACCTGCTGTTTATTTGATCTTAACCTGGAGATAACTGCAGGAGCCTAATTAACAACATATTTACTATAAATTAGACGATCTTAAGCGTGGGATATTCAATTTAAATAGGAATTTTTTCACTGTTTTCACTTTGATCAATTTTTATATGACTCTTAGCCTAATTAATTATGTAATTTTTGGATTTAATTAATTTAGATATTTCAACATAAATAAATTTTGATTTGCCAATTATAACTATGTAAAACATTAATTAAAAACAATTAATCAAATTGTTAACAAAGATAAAATCCGTTTAACTAGTGCTATTTTGTAATAAGATTGTTTGATATTAAAATAGGATTAATAAAGTTTTATTGTTTATAAAAATGTCAAAATTATGTCCGTTTTAAAGTTTCTATTCAATTTTAATTAAATAAAAATAATTAACTTTAAAACTAGTAATATTTTCAATTATTTTTATGCCTAGATTAATTTATATAATCTAATCTAATTACTAATATATTCATATTTAAATGCTTACACTTATAAATTGAGCTCATTGGCAATTGATGTTCAATAAATCAAACAAGTTTAACTACTGACAAAGAAACATAAAAAAACATTTTTAGTATTTGTTATCTATACATTCAAAATGATGATGAAAATTGTGTTGTTCAGTTTTGCAGTTTTGCTCATCTCTGAAAGTGTTTCTTCATTAGGAACAGCCTGTGGTAAAACATTTTAACTATTTTTTACTATCTAACCATAGCTTATTAAAAACATTCTCTTTATTTTAGGAGGAAATGTTAAAGAATTGAGAATTTCTGGTTGTAACTCATCTCCTTGTAGATTAAAGAAAGGTTCATCTGGTTTTTTTGAAGTAGAATTTGTTGCAAATGAAGATGCTAATAATGTGTCAGCTTACATTGGTGCTAAAGTATTGGGTATTCCAATGAAATGGCCCGGTCTTAACGAAAATGCCTGCCAAAACTCTAACTTAGATTGCCCATTAAAGAAAGGTCAAACTTACACCTACAAAGCCCCATACACTATTGATACCAAATATCCTTCTATCAAAGTTAATGCTGAATTAAAATTGACTGGTAACAATGGCAATGTTTTAGCTTGCTACAACTTACCTTTAAAAGCCGTAAAATAAATTAATTTAGATTAATTTTTAAGCCACCTTAAATTAAATTTATAGATTAATTAAAATTTTTGCAATTAACATATTTATTATTTGTACAAATTTATTATATAAAAATATATATAAATATATTACATTTTTAACTTGTTTATAAATAAACGTTTATGTAGACAAAAAAATGACATTTGTTTTTTATTTAATTTACAATTTACTAAATTTACTCAATTTGTTTTCCAGTTTTACAGATATAATTTAAACTGAAGAATATTATTTTAGAATCAATTGGATAAAATTAATGCTTTGACGTTTGCATGATTTTTCGCCGTTAAAAACTTTTTATTATGTACATATTTTAAAAAAGCGTCAATGAAACTTGCTGTGAACGAGTAATATTAATATTTACAATTTATAAATTAATCTCATTTTTTTGTTAGTCTATTAGCAAATATAAGAGAAAAATTGGTAGAAATATGAGTTACACATGAATTTAGGTCAAAAAATTGCATTCTTATTTGGCACGGTTATGATCACAAAGTTATAATGGCAAAACTTTAAGCACAAAACTAAGAAAATGTAAATTAGACATAAAGAAGTGAGAAAAAGATGAGAAAGGTGTGTTTTGAAACAAATCAGGGTTCAAATGACTACACATCCAAGGTCTAATAGAATTGATCTGTGCTAAGTTTGGTACGAATGGTAGGAGCTCTTTTGATCGTAGCTTCTTTCAGGGTGGCATAGGTAGTGCTGGAAGAAGAGCTAGAGGATGATGAAGATGGTGCAGGATGGTTTTGTGACAAACTCAGAGCTTGTCCATGGATTAATCCAAGTTGCGGAGGAGGCAGAAGAGAGGTTGTGACAGATCGATCAGTTGACTTGAAATCACAAGTGCTTACATAAGTGTTATTGTTAGGCTTGATGTAGCTGTTGCTGAATGATTTCAATGATAATCGTTTGTTAACCGTACAATTTTTCACAAAAATCTCACTGTTTCGTATTCGAAGCACAATCAGAGTTAGAACACTGCCTACCAATAACCCAATCAGTAGTGAAATCAAGCAATAAATAAGCAAATAATTGAGGCCACAATTTACCAATTGTTTGTCCATGTCTTCCTTGAGTTCACCAAAGGCAACGTTGTTTCTATATGGACCAGTTAAATCATTGTTCATCTTTTTATTCATTAATTGCAAACTGTTGCCATCATTGAGCTCATGTTCGCCGAATGTAGCTAGTATGTAGTTGTCATCTTCTTTGCAAATTTCTCTTTCTTTCTCAAGTCCTTCACAGTTTTTTAAACTTGAACTACCGCCGTTACAAATTCGTATTCTCTCGCGTTCTCCGTCTTTGCAATCACTCCAGTCACTCCAGTCAGACCATCCGTAACACATCTTCCCTGTATTGCATTTTCTTTTTACATATTCCAGACCATTAAATCTGAACTGAAATCCAACTCCACAAACTGCACCACAAGTTGACCAACTAGTTTCCATAGATTTATTTGGTCTAATCATTCTTTCTTCTACTTTCAGATTTGTAATAAGAGCATTTTCTCTAGATGCACCGTTGAATTTACAAATAAATTTAAATCTTTCTTCTTTAAAAGCATTTTGTTCAATTAGATACTTGACTTTGTACCAAGCAGACCATGCCGTTGATTGCTCTGTCTCCTTACAGTTGTGTTCACTGCATTTTCTTAACTCAAAATCGTTTCCGACACATTTATCTGAAAGCGACAAACATTTACGCTTTCGTTGTTGATGTCCATTTCCGCATTTAACTGAGCATTCGCTCCATTCACTCCATTTAGACCAATTGGCTTGTGAGCGAATCAACTGATTAATTAAATCTCTGCTGTTACATTGGCCAGCGCATTCACGGAATTCTACAGCTGGTCCATCGCATTTTTTACCACCAAATTGTGGCTTTGGATTGGAACATGTTCGACTTCTTTTCATTTGACCGTTTCCTTGCTTTTGATTACAAGAACTCCATTCGCTCCAGTCTGACCATTGGCCGTCTACAGTGCAATTAATTATTTTAATCTGCTTTCCTCCTCCATTTGATATGTTACATCCAAAACCGGAACATTCCCGCCAACTGCATTTACATTTACTTTTTAAACCATTCATTAATGTTTGATCGCAAGAAACAAAATCAGACCATCCCGACCAATAAACATTAACTTTTCCACAATTATTTACAATATCGTTTTGTTGCCAATCAATTGCATATTTGGGGTATTCAAACGGAGATTCAGTACATTTGGAAATTTTTTCATTCCAACCACAATAAGGATCATTACTTGTTAAACACTGCTGAATCGTATTGTACTGATCACATTTAAAAAGGGACATTTTTATGAATTCGAATTTTGTTCCAATTAATAAAACACCGAATTCCTTTTCTAATTTAAAACTTAATACTTCATCATTATCATTTTTTAAAAAGTGTGTTTCGTCAACAAAACAAGCTTTAGATGATCCTTGCCAAATTACATAACGGCGTAAATTATTTTGTTTTGTAATCAAATAAATTACGTAAACTTGGTCAAAATGCTTTGTATTGACTTGATCTACCACAATTTTCTTGAATGAAGACATAGTATCCACAATTAAAGGCATGCTATTCATTGCATTGACTGAATTAAACATTAACTGATATTTTCTTTGTGTTTTCATTAATTCTAAACTAGAATTAGAAAATGCTTGACAATTGAATTGTGATTTGGCTTGAAAATCATTCACTTGTTCCCAGGTAGAATGACTATTGGATTGATATTTCAGTGGTCCGTCAAATGCATGGTCAATAGAACTTTCAGTAAATGCACAAACTGCTGATCCATGGATTGAATTTTCAGCTGTGTTCATAATAGCAAAAATCATATGGTTTGATTCTAAATAAATTGCAGATTGAATTTCATTAAAATAAAATGGATAACCTTCTCCGATAGAACAATTCAAACGAGCTTTAACAAAAGTATTCCATTTAGCCCCACTTGATGAAAATGATTGAGTTCTATTTTGATTATCACTTTTGCAAACTCTAGCAAGTCTTGAATAAACCGTATTATCGCAATTTAAGTATTCTACAGCACTTTCTCTAAATAAAAAATACATGAAGAATTTATTTTCAAAAGTAAGTACAAAATTTGCGTCTGGATTTAGCCAATTTGAGTTGGCTGATTGAGTTCGAACAATGTTAGTTTTACTCAATTTAATTGAATCTCTTAATATTGCTGGTTCCTTGCCCATCGGATTCATAGGGCCTGAATAATAGTAGTCACCTTTTAATTGAAATTAGGTTAAAAAAACATTTAGATCAACGGGCATACAATTAAGTTGTAGAGAAAAATGTTTAAAAAATTTATCATATTGTTTTGAAAATACATATTTTGACTGATTGATATATTCTTCATTCAGCAATATATTTAAAATAAAATTTATTTCATATGTATAATATATTAACTTAGTAGGACAATAAAAAAAAATAGCATTTTTATATAGGATAGGTGGTTAACTTATTTTCAACTTTTTTATTCAATTATTTAAAACTCACTTTAACTAACTTTACTAACTAGGTCAAAATAATGAAATGTTTAGTAGTTAAATTGAATAAGTTTTCCGCATACACTTACCTGTTGAACTGATAATGGAACTGAAATTGTGGTTTGGACTATGTGGACATTTATATTGACTTTTAGGCTCGATTTCTTTATCTTGTAACATATGTAACTTTCGATAAGTACATTCTGGCTTGAATGCATTTGTACCACAAACAAATACTTCTGCCATCTGGGTTGAATTCAACAAATCTTTATCATCAAATTCTTTGTCATCATTTTGATTAAATCTGTTGACTTCAGTGCTGAGTAAGATTTGGATGTAATTGCGACATAATTCTATACTTTGGCCTTTTTTCAAACATTCTTTGATTGTTTCATTAGACGAAGGCCAATGTACTATTTGTGTAGGTCGCCTGGTTAAATCATCCAGATCTAATTGTATTAAATAGTCGCTAGAAAAACAAGAACAACATTTAATTTGAATATTAAATAAATTAAATTAATTGAGTTAATGTATTTCAAATATAAATTTCATGTTTGCGGTAGTTGAGTAAAAAATACATTTATTGTTCATTATATACTAATTAAATAATAAAAAATTGCCGATAAGAAAATTAAAAGGGCTTATTCATGTAATATATTGATTATAATTTTAAAGTTATTGTAAATTAAAGTTGAAAATTCGTGTTAATATTTATGAGATTCGAATTTTGCAATTATTAAATGTAAATATACTGTAAAGTTAGTCTCTACGTTAAAATTAAATGCTTTATTGTGAAATTATGCGTTTTAAGCTTGGCTGCAAGTAGAAATAAATTTTCTATAAAATATTAGTGAAAGGCTAAATAGAAAAAGTAATTTTAAAAAACTTCTTTATCTATATTAAAAAAAAAAATTATTAGAAACCAAGCATAAATTAGTGTGTAAATCGCAAAAAATGGAATGAAAATTGCAAAATTAAAATTTTTTATCAATTTAAAAACATAATAATTTCTTATTTGTCTTTCAAGCATGAATTTTGCTAGAACAAGTATTTTCATTTTAATTGTCAATGAATTTTAAGCAAATGAAAACAAAACTGAAAATTTATTAAATTATTTGAACTTGAACATAGAAATTGAACGCATTTAAATAAAATAAAAAGTAGATAAAAGAGAACTTGTTGCATAAATAACATTAAAAGATAACAAAATTAAGTGTCCTAACTAAAAAGTATTTTGGTTATTTTTAATTATGGCAATTTTTAACTATGACAATTCGAATCGCAATAATTGCCGTATATAACAATTGTAAACTATGGTCATTCTAGTCTATAACATATGATGACATTCAAATGCTGACCAACTTGACCTTTATTGAAAACATAATTCCGAAATAATTATTTTAATTAATAAAAAAATTTGCATGTTTCCTGAATAAATTGAAACATGATGAAAAAACAAGTTCAAAATAAACAGTGTTCAATCAAAAATACATGATGTTTGATTGCTAATCAATTAAAGCCAAGCAAATCGAACTTGAAATAAACAAACCTGACTGTTTAAGGTTTGTGAATTCGCAAAAGATGTACTCAGCTATTGTCTCACAAATTCATCAAAGCAATTTTAATCAAATCTAAAGAGCCATTAGTGAAACAGTGTCGGAGATTATTAATGAAAATTTATTAAAATAGGATGTTATGAAACAGGATTTGCATAAACTAGCCAGCAGATTTTGTAACCGCTGCTTAGTTAATCACTATTGACTAATTAAACTTACCGTGCTCCAAGCAATATTTGCTTCCTATTCGTATCCACCAATATTTGCGAATAGTATTGAACATCGTCATTGAAATAGCGTTGCAAGCCTATGTAAAGATTATGGCGTTGGTTTAAGATGGTTAGGGTTGAAAAGAAAATTAAAACTTTTTCACATTTGTCAGATTGTTGCAAAACTTACGTTCTTGAGCAAATATTGAGTCTAAAGAGCACAAAAGCCAAAATAAACAAACAAGCGAATGCATGTTTCTTGCTGAGGTTGTTCAAGGACAAAACAAGGTCACAATGGCCAGTTTATCAAGCCTTGTTTACTCTAAATAGCTTGTCTGGTTTTACGTGTGCAAACAAACACTTCAACAAGTAGCACATTTCCTGTCCACTTCCGACTAGCTTTTTGAAATGGTGTCCAACGTTGTTTAAGATGCTGTCGAAATAAGCAATGGACGTCAGCATTGACTGCCCAATGCAGAAATTGATTTTGTTTGTTCAAATGCCTTTAACCGCCACAATACTTTTGACAGTCAGCTGATCCAACATAAACACCCACTTCTGCCTGAGTCCGCCCATTACAAACAAAAGTATCACTCGGGCATAAGTTTTGCCATTTAGCAAAACAAAAGACAGCACTCCTCGATTAATATTTCAGCTTAATCAATAAGCAAGTTACATTTGCTCTGAACACAAGCACTGTAAACGTTGTACCATCTTAAAGTTATTTAGATTTGTTCCGATTATAGTCGATATCTGTGCGAAAAAAGGCAAACAAAAATTAAACGTCAAAACTTAATTACGTGCAAAAAAAACATTATTCTTAAGTTGAAATTATTGTGGCTAACTATCATAACAGTGAATGTATTAAGCACTCGAAAGTCATTTATATCTGACAACTTGAGCTTAAATTATTTCATAAATTCTTAATGCATTTTATTTTGCATTTTATTTTACTTTTCACCGTATGCCATTTATGGCTAAAATGTACCTAACTTACGGAACAAACACTAAAAACCGACCAAAAGATGCCATTCGATTGATTTTGATTGACAAAATGTTTACTTTTTGTCAATTATTTATTTTGAAGGTGCAAAATTTAAAACAGATAAGCTGAAAAAGCAAAATAAACTGAAATAATTATAAAAATCTAACCTAACCGATCAATCAAACACACAAAATTGTAACTTCACTTTTGCTTTTTACTGATGGCAAAATTTTTTTCCAGTTCATCAGACTATAAGATTAGGTAGATAGAATATTTTTACACATCAATCCGGTTTTTTCAAAATTTAATAACTAAATTGTCCAGCAAAAAGTTCACTTGGTTGAATTCAGTAAAAACAAACTATGGTCACATGTCAAACAAAGGTTGCTTCTGTTTTATTGAAAAAATTAACCTGGCTAGTTTGAATTAAGTGGCAAACCTAAAGAAGCTTGCATTGTAAATAAGGCGACTGAAAAGATAAGCTTTAAATAAAAATTTATTTAAACAAGTCAAACTAGTCAGCACATTTTCATTAAAATAAGTAAAAATAAATACCGTAAACAATTGCAATCGATCCAATGTCGAATGGCCGAAACAAATTTTAATTAATAAAATAGCATTGGTAAATCTTTGTCTGATCACGCACTTTTACTGTTGTTGCAAGTATTGCGAATAAGCAATTGGCAAAATAAATTAGTCACTATTAAAGATGTTGAGACTTTTGTGATGCTATGCGTTGATAGAACATTTGATGAACACCTGTTTAAAGCTGACTAGTATTGGACTAGAGCTGCACGATTTCTTAAGGATTTCAGTCACATTAAAGCAGATGAATTTTAAACAAAGTGAGTTGAACTAATATGTTGCTAAGTATGACCAACTTTGCAATGAAATTATTCAACATTATGTAACAAGTCTGATAGCAATGTTTACGCCGATTAATTTAGATAAAATTAATCACACTAGACTCATAAGATGAAGAGTAGAAAGGAAGGAGCTATGAAGAAAAGAATGGACAAGAAAGTTGTTTATAAAAGAGTGGTTGCGGACAGAGTGGTTGCGGACAGAGTGGTTGTGGACAAAGTGGTTGTGGACAAAGTAGTTGTGGACAAAGTAGTTGTGGACAAAGTAGCGGACGAGTTGATACTGGATAAGACAAAGATGACTATGAATGAGAAAAACCTAACACTATTTGAACATGTTCAGACAATAGGACAGGTGAAACATTTAAGACGGGCAACTTTGTCACTGAAACAACTGGCAAACATCGACTGACTGAGTCTGCCAGACCCAACTTTGCAACTGTTGCGGACTCGAATGACGCATGCGTAGTCTGTTCTTGAGAGCAAAACTTGAATGAAGAACGCATGCGCAGTGTTTTACTGTTGACACCTTAAATCAGCACCCGTTTGGCCTGTTTTCGACTATCTGTTTGTTCTAGTCCAGTTCTGTTCTTATTTTCACTAGTTGCGCCTTATTCTGCTTGTCTACCCCGACTTCATAATCTTGTTGTCTGTTGTGATAAGGTTTTTGAAATTCTAGCTTTAATTGCTACTTTCATGTCTAGCTTGATCTTCAGATGTCTAGTTTAATCTTCAGATGAATAGTTTGATTCTCAATTGTCTAGATTTAAGCTCAAAGCTTTAACTTAATCTCCAATTAATCTTGCTTTAGATCTGGTTCTTTGGTACTTGCTCTGTTCGGCTTCTGTCATGTGCTATTGCTTTCAGTGCACACGTGACCAGTTCCTTTTGCTACTTTCGTCCTTTTGTCACGGCCACTAAAGCAATAGATGAAAATGTGCCACGCTATTATTTGTCATTGTAAACTATAACATGCTTTCAGATGATTGTGCCCATACGCAAGTTCATGTAAATATTTGTTTATTTTTACCTTTGCACACTCCGATCATCAAAGCGGTAAACGTTATTAAACATTTAACGATTGCAGTCTATTCTAGTATAATGTTTTAAAAAACAACTCAAGATAAATGCAACTCATATGAGAAAATCTCAATTTTAATATCGAATTGTTGAAATGTGAGCAAAAAGACAAACAATTGCTCAGATAAGAAATGTTTGAATCTATTTCTTCAAATATTTATGAGAAAATCTTAGATAACAATTCACAACCGGAACTTTTTCTGCCATGATTTAATTATTTATTTTACCCAATTCAGTATTTGATGCTTGATTCGATTGCTTCTTTAATTAAGAATTCGGCCCACTCAAACCCAATTCTCCCAGTGGGCGAATCAATCAAATAATATTCAGTTAAAATTTCAACTTAACACACTTCAACATTTCAGTCATAAAAAGGCCAATTTAAAGCTTAAAATCAAATTATTAAGCATATATAATATGCAAACTTTTCCTAATTATCGGCAAACATTGCCAAACTTTAAAAAATAGTTATTTCACACTAATGCCTAGACTACCTTTATAAAATATTTATTTAAAAATTTCGTCAAACCAATTTTATTTATTGTCATCTAAAACTTTGACCGTTGTAATTTTAATATATTAAATTTTAAATGCAAAATATGATTGCATTTTATATTGTTTATGTCACGCATTTGCACATTTATCACATTATTCATTTTTGCTACATTAATTTAAAATTTGACTTTAACTTTTGAACACAAATAAAAAAACTTTTACTTTGTTTTATTATTAATATATATATAAATAAGTGTGAGACAATGTGTCAGATTTGCTTGAAAAAGCATCTTTTTTTAATGTGAATGAAAATAAAAATAGAAAAAAAAACAACGGATTAGTAGAGATAAGCATATTTTAGTTTTATTAGCGTTTTAATTTTATAAACATCTGTTTGTGGCTATTTAGTTAGTAAATATCTTTTTTAACTATTACAAAATGATCTTCTTATCATAAATTTGCTGACCTGTACTAAATAGAAACAACTTAAAAATTTTTTTATTAATTTCTTAATTGTTTTTTCAATCTATTTAAAGGACCAAATATTGACAAGTAAGATACGACACAACTTTACAAGAACTTTATTATTTAATTTTAACTATATTTCAAAGAATTTTGATTGAAAATAATAAGACTAAAAATATTTTTTTTTTAATTTATATTTTATTGCAAAAATTCTTTTGTTTATTTAACTTCTTAAAATAATTACGAATTTTTCAACAATCTAAGCTTTTTTTAATTCTATTGATTTACCCGACTGCCAATTTTTTCTTTAACAAGTATATATTTTTTTTCTCAATTGTGCGTTTCAAATTGTGTCTATTTAGGTTTCAATTTACTGGTTTCAATTTACATTGATTCAAATAGATCAAAATGTCTGTCAAACGTCAAAAAAGACCTTTCACTCATCAGATTAACATTTGTAAAATTAAACGATAACAAATGTATCCGAAAATTTTTAAAAACCGAAAATTGTCTTAATTTTTAGACTTAAAAAGTTTCAAAATTAGAAAATATACCTAATGGGCGTTTTTTTTTTAATAAACGTCAATGAAAATTATATTAAAATGATTTAAAAAAAAAATACCAAATGGTTTAAATCGATGCCCGTTATTTACTTTAATGTATTTTATACTTTATTTGTTTATTTGATTTTAATAGTTAAGTTGCATGCAATGATTTTTTTATGATTAAAGTTTAGCTTATCATTTCTATAATTCTTGATTCTGATTATATTAAATATGTATTATTCATTTTTTTTCAATTATTGCGTAAATTATTATTAAACCTGATTTATGAATTTTCATTATTTCTGATAAATTCTAAATGAGTAAAAATTATTAATTTTTTTGTTAGAATTTGCTTACAAATGAATATAAAATTAGATATTATTAATTTGAAAATAATTTTGAATACTTATTTTTTTACTTTAAATATATTTTTTTATATTTAAAATTTTGTTTTAAACTATTTAAATGCATTGTTTTTTTTTTTAAATATATTAAATTAATTAATTTTATTTATTTTGAAATTTCAATCAAAATCATACTGTTTTTTCAATTTCATCAACATTTAAATATATTTTTTTTGTAAAAAAAAAAAAAAAAGAAAAAAAAAAGATTATTTTCAACATTACATTAATCTTTATTTATTATTTTTTTTTTTTTTTGAAACAAAATACATTTAAGTTTTTTTATAACTTTTATTTAAGAAATTTATTTGAAAATAATTTAAGATTTAAGATGTTACTTTTTTTTTAATTTTTTTTGTATTTGATTATAATTTTATCACTTAGTTTTAGTATATAATAGTAAATATTATAATTAAAATAGTTTGATTAAATTTAAACTAAAACTACATTAATTTAAAAAAAAAAAATTACGTTTTTTTTCTAAATCTTTTTATTAATTTTTTAATTTAAATAAAATAATTTTTTAAATTTTATTTATTAATAAATATATATTATATGTTTAAAATATATTATTTCTACAGTTAAGTGTTATATTTAATCAATTTTTAATAAATTAGCAGTGCAAACAAATCCTGAGGTGTTAAAAGCAATAAATATTTTGTTTTTTACAATTGGTACCTGGAAAACATTCATCTTCAAAATTGATACTTAGGCAAAACAGTTGATTCTGAAAAAAAAATTATATGTAGGCTTTGATTAGGTTAAAGTGCAATTACTTTAAGTATTGAAAAATCAAATTTAAAAAATTTACGTTTTTAAAATAATTATTAGTACTTTTCAATTCAAAACTAATCACTTTTAATTTATTGTTTTTGTGTCGTTTCTAATCTTATGTTAAAAAATGTTAATCAACATTAACATAAGATTGATTTATTAATTTTTAATTACTTTAGACAATTTTAAGAAAATGTGAAATGATAATTTGATTAAAAATATTTAATTTTTATAAATCAAATAATTGCCTAAATTTACTTAAAATGAAAAATAATTTTTATTGCAACACGTATAAAAAATTTATGTGTTTTATCATATTTATATTTTTTAGAGTATATAATAAATTTTTGAATAATAAAATTGTAAATGATATAAAAAATTAGTTTATAATAGGTTTATATATTTATTTTAGTATTTAATGACTTATTAAAGTTGTTTTACCAGACATTAAGTGCAGACAAAACATTTCTATTTTTTCTTTTTTTTTAATTTATTTTTATTTCTTGTCTTGATTTTTTCTCATTTTCTTAATTCTCCTGTACTTTCCTTTCCTCTTCACTTCTTTCAACTTTTTCTATTTTATTTGCCTACTGGTAAAAACTTAAAACTAAAATTGAATCAGGATGGGTCAGTATTTGTACCTAATTTGTTTAATAAAAATTTAAAAAGCGACTTATTTAGAACATAGAAATAAACTAAAATTAAACTAATTTTATTAAAAAATTATTTCTATATCAAAGCAAACATAAACATTATTATTAAACTACTGATTTATCTTGAAAATATCAGAAATTTGTTCTTTAATTGAAAATATGCTAAAACATTTTAAATATTTAGAATAAAAACATTGCACTTTTTTAACAAATAATTTATTTTCAATATTTAATATATTTAGTAAAACAGTTGAATTTTTTTATTTCTTATTCCGTTAGTTTATTTTTCGTAATTTTAACTTTGGTTTCAATTTCCAAACAAATATACGCTGATTTAAAATTTAAAAAAAAAACAAGTCAATCAATTAGTTTTACAACTAAATTTCTTTATCCATACAATGTTTTTGTTTTTTGTCATTTAACATAAAAGTGCCAAAAATCTTAAGCTTTCATAAATTTCTTAAATCAAGCCAAATCTTGTTTTAGAATTTGTTTAATAAGCAGTATTTTTTAAATATTTATTACTTTTTGAAATTTAAACTATGACATCCTAATCATATATTTAATATTTTTATGTTTTTAATTTTTTTTTCTGATACATAATTTTATTTTAATTTCAATTTAATCTAATGATTATTATGTAACTGTTAAATTAGATTAAAATTTAATTTTCAACATTTTCTAATTTACTTAAATTAATGTTATTATATATTTTAAAAGGTGCATTAAATTTTTTTTTAAATATAACCAAAAATGATATTTTAGGTAGGGCAAATTTTTATTTAAACGTTAAAACAGAAGAAACAACACAAATCTTTAAGCAACCTAGCATAAGTTTATTTATTTTTTTTTTTTATTTGCTTAATTCACTAACAGATCAACTTATTTGATGACCAAAAGATGTTATTTAAGTTTAACTTTTATATAAGGTCATTGGCAATAGGTGCTTTTAAATTAAATTAATCTGTGAATATATTTGATTTAAAAATAATAGCCAAAAAAACAAATTTGAATTAAAATAAAAAAAAATAAAAAAAAAACAGTAGTAATCTAGGAATATTAGTTGTAGTTTAAATGACTTTTTTCTTAATGTTTTGGACTATATTTGTTAAACTTTTTATTCTGATATAACTTGTGCAACTGGTTTTTTTTTCAACCAGTTTTTTAGTCTTTTAACCTTTGTTTCATTTTCTAATTCTTCATATTTAAATCTTTACATTTTTTTGTTCTACTTTTTCATCTATTATTTGAATATTTGCCAATTTAAATAAATACATTATAATTTATAATTTATTTGATTAAATATAAAAATTTAATTATAAAATATTATTTTTTTTAAATATTTTTATTTTTAATTTTAAATTATTTATATAAAAAATTAAATTAAACTAAAAAAATTCTAATAAATTTTTTAAAATGTCCTTTCACAAGTGAACATAAAAACTATCACGCAAAGTGTTATAATCATTTATTTCTTAAATGTATTAAATAAGGTATAAATTTGACACAATGGTTGTTTAAATTTCTTAAAAAATAGATATTTTAAAATTTCTTAATTTTCACACTTAGTTTTAATTTGAAAATTAAATTAAACATTTTTTTGATAGCAGTTTTTTATTATTTTTTAAACTAATACGCTAAAATTTCTAAACTTAATATATAAAAATAATTTGACTGAAATACAATAATTTTATTTTATTTATATTTTTTTAAAAAATGTTATAGTTTTACATTTCTAGAATTTAAATAAAATTTAATTTCCATTAACTGAACAATGAAAGGCAGTAATGTTAGACTTCCAAAAAAGGTAAGAAATTGTTATATCTCATATTCCAATGGTATTTTTGTATATATAAACTTTTCAATCAAAATTAAACTTTTGAGTTATTTAGGTGTTTATTATATAAAAAGGGGCACAATTTATTTTGTTTTCAAAGCTTTTTTTTTGGTTAAGATGGTTTGGCCTGAGTTCTTATTTCGGACATAATTTGAATTTTTATCAAGTTAGACAAAACAAACACTTTTTTCTAGCCTACTTTCAAAAAAAAAAATTTTAAATCAATTTTTAAGTGAGTTGAACAAAAGACCAGATGTTACATTAGGTCCCATTAGATCGACTCATCCTGTCAAATATCTAGGTCTATGTAATTTGCATATTTGAATTCACTTTTTTAAAATTGATAAGCTTTCCACAATTGTTCTCAATTGCCCTTATTCAGGGTAAATCGAGGCAGCTCGTTTTTTACAAAAGTAATTTTGTCCATTTATTTAGTTTGCACCAGTTTTTGTGGCTTGACTGCTCAAAATAAATAAAGATATAAATTTAGTTTTGACCGTGCTTTTGTTATATTGTTTCAACTTATAAACCTTGTTTTGACATTTTTTGTTAAGCTACATCCAGTTTATAATCAGGAATAATAATGCGCAAACATTAGCTTTATAACTTAAATATAATTATTTTAAGGCCGACAAATTCAAATCAACTCACAAAACTTTAAAATGATAAGCGATGGTTGGCAATGATAAACGTGGTTAAATGGCGAGCTTACAAAGTGATTAAATTTTTTTCATTTAAATCATTGTTCTTGGTTGATCTCAATTTTTCGAAAGAAAATTTGGTAAGGAACTCGTTTAATAATAATAAATTTTTTATCCTAAATAACTTAACAATGGCATTTTTGATTTAATCATTTTTTCAACTGTTTAATTTAAACAATTAATTATTAATTTAAGTTATATTAATTTTTTTCTTTTAATATTTTTGTTTTATTTATCATTTTTATAATAAATGTTTTTTTAGTTGTTTTTTAATCAAAATTTATTTACTGATAGTCAAAAAAATTGAACTAATTATAATAAATAATTCTTAAATTAATTTTTTTTTTTTAATAGAAACTGTTTTTATATATTTTTACTTTGAATTTTTTAAGCTATCTTAAAAGCTTAATAAAAAAATTGGTGCACACGCACAATTTAATCTTAATGTTTGTAAATTATTTTAATAATTATATTGTAAACCAAGTTGCGGTTTGTTTAATAAAAAAACTAAGAACAAAAATTAGGTGCAATTTAAATGTAGCTAAAATAAAAATTTACGTTATACTTTGAATTTTTTTTTAAATATTTATTTTTTTTATTTATAATATATAAATATATAATATTTAAAAAAATATATAAATTTGTAAAAATTATAATTATTTATTAAAACACCTGTTTTATTAGGTGTTTAAAAAATATTACTTGTTTGATCAATGCATTTATTTTAATTAAATATTTTAACACACACTAAAAATGTCTACACACATTCCTACACATATTACTAATTAATACTATTTAATTGATAATTAGTTATCTAAATTAATAGAAAATTTTGAATAAAAATAATTTATTTTATTCATAAAATATTTTATTTATATTGAAATAACTTATAAAGATTTTCTAGAAAATAAAATTAAATAAAATTTTTAATTAAATTGTTTAAAATGAATATATTAGTTTAATTGATGTGTTTTTAAATTTAAAGTTAGTAGACAGTAATTTTTTGAGATTTAAAAACATCATACTTAAATATACTTAAAAAAAAATTGAAATTAAAAAATAGCAATAAATTGCTAATAGCTATTAATTTGATATAAAAAAAACGTAAATAGTATTTAATCATACTAATAATTAAACTTAAATAAACTTGTTGCAAATAAATTTAAATCTAAATTAAAAAAATTGTTTAAAATTAATATTTAAAAATAATAAGTTAAAAAAAATAAGTGTTTTTGTGTGAAACTTAAATTATTAAATTTTATTAAACAATATAATTTTAAATTATTCTAAAACATAATTAAAATAAACTTTTATTGAATCAAATTATTTAAAAAAAAAAAAATAAAAATTAGTTTTTATTACATGTAAAAAAATGATTTGTTTGACAACAATATAATTAATTTTTTTAATTGAATATTGAAACAAAATTTTATTATATAATTTAATAAAAAAAGAACTCAATTATTATTCCATTATATTATATAAAAAATAACTTAAATTTTTTGATATAAACATATTTTTTAAAATAAAGTTGCTACAAAGTTTTAAAAATATATATTTTATTTTGTTTTTCCGTAATGATGTTAATTAATTTACAGTTTAAGGTACAAAAATTTTATTTTATAAACCTATGTTAATATTAAAATTTTATTTTATTTTATGAATTAATTTATTTTTAGTTTACATAAACTTAAAAACTATTAAGAAAAATAAAAAAGTTAGTAAATTAATTTTTTTTAAAGCATATAATCATAATATTAAAAATTATATAATTAAAAATTTAAACAATCTAAAAATATATTGTAGTTTTTTAAAATTAACAAATTATCTTCAAAAAAATTGAATAGTTCAAGATCAAGTTGATTAAATATCTGTTTCCTTATTTGCTTGTTTTTTTAAATTTTAAATATAAACAAGTTTGTATTAAATTTGAATTGTTTATTTCTCATCAAATTATTTGCACCCACTGTTCAGATTTCAAAATCAGTAATAAAACCTAAAACCGGCTTATTTTACTGAATAATACAAATTGTTTAAATTAAAAAAAAAATATAATTTAAATATAGAAATTAAAATTTATTTATTTAAATCTAATCAAAAAATAAAATAATAATAATCTATATGTTAAGAAAATTGATAAAAACTAAAAAAAATAATTTTAACTAATAAGATAAAAATAATTAACTAGGTTAAATTGAATTTTGAAACATTAGAAGCTAGAACGTTTAAAAAAAAACAACAAAAAAATAAAGATATTTAATCAGTTTTAAAGTATTAAACACGTTTTTAATTGTTTTTTTAAATAAAATTATTAAATAAAATTAAAAAAAGGAAAACTAAAATTTATTAGATTTTTTTTTAAACTAAAGAACTTTTTGAAACAGTTGCTTAAAACGTGGTCACCACATTTAAGCTTTTGAAATTTGACTAAAGTCTGTTTTAAAATTATCAATTTATACTAACTAAAGATGGTTTACACATTGAAAATGAATATATAAGAAACGATTTGTAGTGTGTCGACTGGAAGTCATAAATTACCACAGATAAACTACAAATTAAAGATAAATTTTTGGATTTTTAAATCACAGCTGGCATTAATTTTTTGTTTTCCACTTCCTATTTTTTTTTTTTTGTTCATTTTGATATTTAACATTTCAAACGGTTCATTTTGAAAAATTAATATTTTTTTTTCTTTCAAAGAATTAAATAATCTAAACAAAGATCAATGAATGTAATTTTTATTGAATATGAAACAGATTACAATTTATTTTAAGTCATACTTTTAATTTTTTTTTAAATTATTTATTTTTGTTTAAGTATTTTTTAAATGTCTATTGTTTGTATAAAAAGTAGTTGGTGGTCTAAAAAAAAAAATTAACAAAAATTTTATCATGAAAAGTTATTTATATTATAATTAGTTTTACAATTAACAAGTTAAAATGTGGTTGTAAATTAAATTGATTATGATTAAATTTTGAATCAGATAAAAAAATTAGAAAATAATATTAATTGAAAATAAGAATCTTAACTTAATTGTAATACAAATATAAATTTTAATTTTATCTTATTTGTTTTATTTTTTGAAACAATTAAATAATAAAATATTATTATTTGCATTAGCTTAAATTTAATTTGACACCGGATGTTTAAATAAGTATATGTTTTAAATTTTAAATTAAGTTTAATAAATTTTAAAAAAATCAATGTATTTTTATTTGTAATTATAAGTGGAATAAATAAAAATTTTCATATTAAAAAGTATTTTTAAATTTAACACTTATTTTATTTTAATTATCTAAAAATGCTGTTAAATAAGTTTAATTAATATTTACTACTTAAAAATTTATTTACTTTACAACTTTACCTGGGTAAGATAAGTATGTTTTAATAAAATATATTTCGTCTTATCAACGTTTGCTTGATTTTCCTAGACAAAAAAAAACATATTTATATTTATAAAAATGACAAATTAAATCTGTATTAATTGTATGTTGTACTTTGTGATAAAAAATTTTAAATAGTTTATATGTATATCTAATTTCAATATAAATTTTTTCTATTACAATTTTAATAGTTTTTTTTATTAGTTTTAAAAAATTTGTTAATTTATTAATAAATTTAATTATTAAATTTAATTTTAATGAAGGCTATTTTAATTTTTAAATAAAAAAACACAAGAGACGAAATATTTTAAATCCAGTGTTATTAATTAAACAACAAAAGACAAAGAACAAGTTACAATGATTTCGAGATAGTTAAGAAAAGTTAAGAAAGTATACTAACTCTAAAAATTCTTAAAGACTTTGGGACTAAGGTTGCCCAAATAACGTTTACCCTTACAAGTTGCTTATTCTTAGCATTTATATCTAGTACGTCAATCTTAGAAATCGGCCGATAGCAGATTTACCAGCAGATTTACATTTACTATTGTATGCAACAATAGATTTACAGCTACTGACGTATATTTTACATAATTACGGGAATATCACCTTTATTTATTGACCATAACACTAGCAAGATTTCATCTCTAGGCAGTTTTACAAGGTTATAGTGCAAGTAGAATTTTGTAGTACTTCTCTTACATCTACCTTTACTGTCTCTTAGCTTTTCTGTTTGCCTTAAGTTTTAGTTTAATCAGTTAGCTTAAATAATTAGGTTCTACTATAATTTAAAAAAAAAACTTATTATTTTATTTATTTTAATCATAATAGCCTTTGTATTATTTTTTTAGTTATCTACCCATCTGTGGTTAAAAGTTACGACCACTGAGACAAATAAACTTAAATATACAAGTTAAAATTGTAAGGTAAATTTCTAAGCATATTTATTTAACAATTTTAAAAATATAAATTTACAAAATATTAAAAAAAATTAATCTAATATTAATAAATTTAATAAATAAAATAAATAAAATAAATAAAATAATTGATAAAAAAGACATTTAGAAATGGAGCAAGATTTAAATACGGATTGATGAAAAACAGCTTTGTATTGAAACTGAAAAATGAAAATCTTTGCAATTTTATATTAATTTTTATTTATGTTTTGAATAATAAAAATAATTTTTGATAAATATTTGTTTACTAAACTGGGCTATGACATTTGCGATTACAAAACATTTATTAGGTGATCTGTGGAATTATAAACATTAATACTAATTACTCAGTTTTAAGAAATAATCTTAAAATCTCTGTATTTTTAGTCTTAGGATTGAATGTAAACGTTGTGTAGTCAATCATAAGATAAATATAAAGATTTTAGTGTTGAATAATGACCAAATCAAGGGATAAAATAATTCATCTTGTAAACAAGTTCAAGGTTTTTCAAGGACAAACCAAAGGGTGTAAATAGACCCAACTATGAGAATATTAGTTTGGTTAGAATTTAGAGTTTTCTTAGCTCGACTAGCGACAACCAAAAAGCTTAAATCTATGAATATTTTCGTGTGAATTTTTTTATGTATAAAATAATCTTACATTAAATGTATTTTGGTTTAGTTTATTATTGTAGTAAAATTAATTATATTAAAGTTTAAATAAAAGTATTAGAATTGACTAATTATTAAAAATTGAAGAAATAAAATTTATTCAGACTAACATTACCTTAGTTTATTCTAATTAAAATACTCAAAAAAAATTAATATTGATAGGTTTAAACCTTAATTTATTAATGTTTAAACACAAAACTGAGCGTTCTAGTTTTGTAAAATTTAGAGTTAACCAATTCTATTTTTTAAAATTTAAGGCCTTTTTTAAAATTCTCACAAAGAAAGATTTTTCAGTCTTGATTAAACCTAATATATGATTGTTTATTACACTATCTATTTAATCAAAGTGTGAATTAAATTGTTAAGTTTACACATAGTTATTAACTATAAGATTTCATAATAGCCTGCTTGCATTTAGAGTTAACAATCATTAGGATGATCAAATTTTATTTGATCTAAAATACTCTGTTCAATAATATGTAAATAAGAAAATATGAAACTTTTCCTTTATATTTAGATAAGTATGATTGTCTCAGTATATCATACCCTTCACTATTTTATTCTTTGATTAAATTTTATAAATAATTTTACAGATTGATAATTATCCAAATATTATGAATTTATTTTCACTCTGCACAACTATTATCCAAAATAAAATAATTGTGCAAAAAATGTTAACAAAAAAAATTATATTTAATTTAATAATTTATTTATTTTTTAAATTAAAATTTACTATAGAAAATAAAAAAAAAAGAATAAATTGTTAAATATATTGTAAAGTCTATTTTTTAAAATATAGTTATATTATAATATTATAAATAGTTTTTGAAACTGTTTTATCTAACTATTTTTATTTTAATATAATTTATCTAATAAATAATTATATTAATTTACTATAGAAACACCTACACACAACATATTTTTAAAATAATAACTTGTTAATTTTTTTTAAAATTTAACATGAATTTGTAAATATTTTAAATTAAAAAATTATCATATTTTTCAAAAAATTTACAAAGTATTAATTTAAAAGATTATATTATAAATTATTAGGATTTTTATTTAGTAAATTTATGAGCCTTTTAACAATTTAGATATATTTTTTAATATTCATGTCCAGAAAAAGTAAAAATATTACTTTTTTTTTACAAAAAATTAAATGAAACAAATAAAAATTTAGGTTTAAATACAGCATTTATCAAATAATTTTTTTTAAGTCTCTTTAATTTTTGAAAATAACTTGTAACTAATAGTTGCAACAAGAAAAATAAATTTATGACCTGTCAAATATTTTATTTTATTTAAAAAAAAAAATTATTTATTTATTTTAATTATGTTATAATGAATTTTATGAGTGTTTAAATGTAAACTATTTATAAATGAATATTTTTCTATATTAATTAACCTCTTTTTAAATATTTGAATTGTTTAGACTCCAATTCTTCTTTGTAGATTTTTTTAGCTACTTTTCTTGTTCGAATATTAATAGACATTGTATTGTTTATGTTATTACTTCCATAATAAGTATCCATATCTTCTAAAGGTGCATCACACGGAACATCTCTAACTTCAGGTACAGGATCATGTTCATCGGATTCATGTTCTGTTGCTGTGATACTAATGGAAGTTGGAGTTATTAATTCCATTTTAGAAATATATGATGAAGATCTAGAAGGTTTTTCATTTTGAGATATATAACTGCTAACTTTGTTAGATAATAAATGAGAATTATCGATGTAATTATTTGAATTCAAAAAATTATAATCAGCTTTATCTTCTTCTTCAATTTCGTAGGCAATCGATTCTAAATGATAATCCTCGAAAAATGATTTCAATTTATTTTCAACTTGATTAAGCTCTTTTCCTAAAACATTTTGAAATCGCTCAATATTTAGTTCTAATTTTCTTAAATTTCTTTTTAATTCTTGGCATCGAGTTTCAAAACTGTGAGATGCAGATGGAAAGAATCTTCCTAATTGTTCAATATTTTCTGATCGCCTTTTTACATAATTATGTGCTTTTTCTAAATGATTACAAAGTGATGGATACCATTTAGCTTCGCACTGAAAGTTTTCCAATGGTATAGTTCTCTTTTTAAAACATGATTTTGTTTTACCTGCACTAGTTTTTAAACTATCAGTATCATTAACAGAACTTTCATTGAAAACATCACTACTACTTTCCCAAAATGTATCATCGTTGGCTGTAGAGGAATCTGATTGCTCATTTGTTTGAGAAACAATTTCATTATTAACAAATTTTCCTTTATGTTTTTCTCTTAATTTGACTAGCTTTTGCATTAACATTTGCTGTCTATTTTTATGTTGAGTTTGAATACGTGATTCTTCTAGTTTTTCTTTTATCTCTTCCGGCGATAAGGCCATGGATTGAGTTAAAATAATTTCATTTTCTTCTTCTTCATTTGCCGGTTTTTCTACATTTTCATTTAATAATGTATCCTCTTCGTTTGTGATGCTACTAATTTGTAATTGATTTTGCGGATCCGAATTTGGATTTTGAATTAATATAATTCTGTCTCCATTTTGGGTGACAAGAATCAAATGTTGTTGTTCTAACTTATTATTTTCTATGTTTTGATCTAAATGCGTTTTATGCATTAATTGATTGCTCATTATTGTCTGGACATCGTTAACAGTGAAAACTTTATTATCTACGACTTGCCCGTCTACATTCATAACAGTATTATCATGATCATTTGAATCGTTGCTTTTTAAATTCTCTTGCTCTATGTTTATTGTAGTGGTCTCTTTTAAAAAAATTAGTTAAATTGAAATTAAAAATGTTTTAAAAAGACAAATTCGAATTTTAATTAGTACCTTGATTCGAGTGGTCACATTTATTTATTGTGATCAATTCGGAAACCGTGTCATCATTAGAAGTCATAGTTCGATTTGAAGCTTAAACTAATAAACTGATTTGGTTTTAGCTTTGATTTTTATTTAATTAATTGGTTGAAAACAATTATAATCAAATTTATTAGAATTAAAACTTTAATTGAGAACAAAATTTTAACAAAATACACAAAAACACAACCATAACGGATTGTAATTAGCAAAAAAACACACTTTCTTTTAAGATAAGGCGGTAAATTTGAATTTGCCTATTTGTCATTTAACAAAGAATAAGCTTTTGATAAAATAAGGACATATAGTTAAAAATTTGAAATAAATCCCTTTAAATTTCAACAGGTTGACTATTGAAATGAATAATCAATTTACTTAATTAATAAATAAATTAAGAAAAGAATTATTGACTAAAAGTAAAATCTATGTAAATAACATTTCTGATCAATGCTATCATAATTGTGATATATGATTTGTTTGATCCAATTGAATATTGCAAGTTTAAACTTAAGTCGATTCCATTATTAAAATAAAACCTAATTTAAATTAATTTGATTAAACATTTTAATAAATTGAAAAGACAATTTTTGACCAAAATATATGTCACTATGGCGACAGTAAACAAATTCAAAGTTTTCAAACTTTAAATTTTTTTGTTTAATCTTTAACGTTTTTATTGATACAGTGTTTTCAAGTTTAATATAATTTTTATCATCTTATTTCTATTGAAAGAAATATTTAAGAACTAAATAAAGCAAAAAGACTTTGTCTATTTAATGTTTGATTTTAATCGATTATGTAAGTCTCTAGTTTTCAAATCGTTTGGCTTTTTGAACTACATTAGTTTGAGTAAAAGTTGGCTTTGATTTTAGTACAATCACGGAATAACTAACTTAAAAAGAGTGTATTTAATTCTTAAATAGTTAAAGTTGCGCTTCTTAAATATTATGTTTTGAGCTTTGACCGGAATTAATCGGTATAGGGGGTCACTAAAAAAAGGACGTCTTTAAAAAAAAGAAGGTGGGCACATTTTGGTAAAATCTTGGCAAATATACAGTTTTTCTTAAACCAAAACATTAAAAACAAGGTTGTAAAGAAGCGTGTATAACAAATGGATTTCAAACTTAAATCTAGGAAGCTAACCAAAGTGCGGCCAGTGGATTGCGAAACTTTACACAGTGTACATGAGGAACAGCCAAAGAAAGGCCACAATTTTGTTAATTTATTAAATCAACAGATTTCTAACTTTTTACCTCACACAGCCATTCTGCCCAATAACATAACGAATTTTTTCAATAAACGTAAAAGGAATTTCAATACTGATAGTGTCGAAAATACCGGTGTGGATTTGTACAAATCACCTTTAAAAAAACAAAGTTGCAATATGCAGAATCAGGGTGAAAATGTGGATATTGTTTGGGACTTAAAAAATGAGAAAAATAACTATGAACTCAATCTGCAACCTGTGGATAAATTAAAAGCAAAAAGTTTAATTAAAAACCAGTCAGATCGCATGTCTCCTAAATTTGATGACATGCTTTTACAGTTTAAAGATTGTCTTAATTATAAAGGCGAATTAAATCAAAGCAACGATTCTATGAAAGGTGAATAAAATTTTAAATATTTAAAATTTTTGTATAAGTATTTTAAATTAATATTAAACTTTAATTTAAAAAATTCACGTTTTATTTTGATTTATTTTTTACAGAACTTTTTGAGGATGAAGAAAGTTGGTTGCAAGATTTGTCTGAGAGCTTCAAATCACAAAAACTCGCCTCCGATTGGCAAGGAGGACTAAGTCCTGAATCAAGCCAGGCTAATGAAAACCACTTTCTAAAGCATGACCTCACCAGAGAGCAGAACGGTTTCTTATTTAAAGTGCCTATAACCCCTATCAAGCAAAAGTCAAATTTCATCTCTTGCAGACCTTTTCAAAATAAATTATCTCAAAAAACAGTTTTTTCAACACCGGTGAAATCCACACAGGTGGAGGCTATAAGTCCTACGAAACTTTGTTCTACTCCAGCAGTCAAGTTAAAGAAAAGTCGAGTCTTTTCCGAAGTGACAAATAAGATATTTTCTCGAAACCAGAACAACATTAAGAATAATAAATGTATCAATTTGAAATCTGAAATTAGTTTAACTCCAATAAAAAAATCTGTTATTACAAAAGAAAAGTTCAATCATTCTGATGTAAATAATGAGTTGCTCGAGGATAGTTTTGATCAAATAATCTCTCAAATGAACGATGAATCGATCTCCCAACAAGTGTCAGAGGTATTAAACAGCCAAATGGATATCAGCAATAATATGTTAGCATCGATGGGTGAGTCTTCAAGTTTTCAATTTGATGATGATGGTTTAGAAGTTTGTTTGGATAATGCTCTGGAAAATGATTTTACATGCAACATGGACCAGTCGAAAATTGATGCAAATGATACACAGAAGAGCGCAGATTCTTTTATGTGGGATGATGAATATGATCAGATTTGTACACAAGCTGCCATTTAACTATTATTCAGTCACACTTTCATAGTGTATATTGTATCATTAGTTCGAATAAACTTTTATTAAACTTTTTATACAAATTCATTTATTTAATTTATTTAAATAATGGAACAACTATTTTCGTGTTTTTCGGCGTTGATTAATCTCACTGGAACTCTAGAAGATTTTTGCACATAATCTCCCACATCTACATACACTCGAAAACCCATATATAAAAACGCATTCATTGTGCCAATTCTGTTAAATTGAAATGTATTTTCGGTTTCCGCTTGAATCTCTTCTTCAGAAAAATCTTTGGTAAATATTTCTACTGTTTCTGCACTTAATACTCGGGGTTTTCGACTGTAAAACTCAAGGTTTTCTGTGTCTTCATTGTCAAACTCTACAAAATAATTAATTTTAAAAAAATTTTGATAAAAAAGTTAAAACTTACTTTTGCAACAAGTTTCTACCCAGTTTTGCACTTTTCGCTTCATCTCAGAAACTGTGGATTCAGAATCAGTAGGTGTGAACATTATAGATGACAGATAAATAGAATGGAAACCATTTTCTAGTAAAAGTTGTACATTTTCATTTTCTTCATTCGGTAATGGATCATCATCTGTCAGCATTACATAAGCTACTCGAAAAATGCGAATATAATCTCCGTGGTCACTACTATGAGACATAATAGAAGAATCAATGTGGTGCAAGCCTTTCATTTTGATTTCTAAACTTTGCGCATTTTTAAAGTCAAAGAAAACGTTGCGATCTTTAAGAATTGGCTTCAAATCAGTCAATAGATCACTTTCTATATATTTTCCAACACATCTGGCACATTGCAATTCAATCCATTTAGCAGCCTTTTCAATACAAACTGATAGTTTTTCAAACTCCGGTTTTTTAAATAAACCTCCACCGGAAATGTGCTTAGGAATGAAATCTTCTAATCCAACTTTGAAATACAAATTGTATTCTTTAATAGCTTTATTTAATTGAGGCTCAATATCATCAAAATTGTCAAAATAAAATACTCTTAATATACAAACACATTTAGAAGGAAATGAATGCAGAGTTTTCATCGGATCAACTTTCCAGTCAGTGTCCGTCGGAAAGTAAAGAGTTTCCACTGTAATAATAGATTGCCCTGGTAATAGATTATTTTTTAAAGCTTGGTTCACCTGTTCAACTACTTGTTCTAATTTCTCGAATCGATTATGTTCATCGTCTTCAGCATAATTTGGAACAAAATCACGAAACTTAAGTGTATGAATTTGCGGTTTTTGAGTGTGTTTTGAATAACTTGTTTCTTCATCCGTTATTTCTTGAACATCGAAATTACTATGTCGGTGATGTGATTTAACGTGAATCGAGTGTCGATGGTGTCCTATATTCTGTTGATGATGAACATCATGAATGTCCGACAAATGTTTGTCCTTGCGTTTAATCCATAATCTTAATTAAAAAACATTAATGTTTTAAAATAATTTAAAAATTATAATCCATTTCTTGCATTACGAAACTTATTATTGTATTTTTTACGTTTTTAAAAATAAAATTCATTCAAATTTATTTATGATACTCATTAAATGAAAAATAATAATTCAAATAGTAATTGATTGCGCAAAAAATAAATTTGTTTACGAAACATTTTTTACATCAATTACGAAACTAATAATTGCACTCATCTTTATTTTTAAAATTTATTTGCATAATTCATCGCTTTTTAATAGTGAATCTTAAATCAATTTCATGCTTAACTAGATTATCTATCAAATTATATATTCTATTTATATTTAAACTAATTAAATTTTTCTTACCTTAATGCCATTAGAGAACTATTGGCTTCGCCATCCAAAGGAAAACAACTATCTTCAGGCGCTAAATTCCATCCACCGTTTTCGGACATTTTAAAAAATAATAAAATTGTTTCACAATTGACGATTTCCCATTCAAAATTTTTTGTAAGCCATTCGTTTGCATTTTCTACTAAATCACTTAAAAAAAAAATTTTAAATAATTCAATTATTTTTTATATATGACATAAATCATTTAAATATGAATGAAAATTTAAAAAAAAAAATAACTAAATTAACAATAGTTTAACTAATTGAATATTTAATTTTGTGCATCATCTAATTTTTTACTTAGATTTAGAATGTTTAAATAACAAGTTATGCTTGAATAAAAAAAAATGTGTGATAAATACTATGTTTAACTTAGATAATGAAAATAATTATGATTTTTTTAAATGGAATTAACAATTTAAAAAGTTTTGTTTTGATACTATGTTATTATAAAAAAGACACGATTTACATGTGTTTTAACAAATAAATCAAGCAAACAAACATTTAATTTATTTGTAAACATTTATGCACAATTTTCTAACCGGTTCATGTTATACATAAATTTATCATTTTAGTTAATTTAGAAAACAAATTGTTGGTATTTGTTTGACCTTGTTTATGTTTTAAAAGTTTTTTTTAGATACCTTGAACTTCATCCATCTGCAGTAAAATGCAAGGTGTTTTTAAAGTAAATCTGATTCAATAATTTTTTTGTGTTTGCATTGATTTCAAATACGATTGAATATACACGTAAATTGTTTATTAATTTATTTAATTGTACAATTCAAATTTTATACTAAACTGTTAAGTGATATAAAAATTAGAAAATTTATTAAATTTAAATAAATTATTTTTTCAATGATCAATATTTTTATTATTAATTTATTATTTTTTTTTAATATTTATTATTATATTTTATAAATTATTTGTAATTTTTAAATTAAAAAATTTTATATTGTTACCTGAATTTATGGTAGCATATTTGATCTTTTCCTGTGCCTAAAAAACTTGATTTAGACTTTGTTTTTTCAGGAATAATATCAATAAAAGTAAATCTAGTTTCAGATTTAACTTCTTTATGAATAATAGTTGGTTTTTCAGCAAAGTGTTCGTTATTACGGTCTTTCCAAAGTGAATTGCCAACGTATCTAATTGCCATTTTTGATTAACTATTTTAAATATTTTATTTATTATATTATTAAATTATTTGTTTAATTAATTTGGATAAAATAATATAACTTAAATTTCTAATATTTTTGGATTTTTGTAGCTTAAAAAAAAAAGAAGTTAAAATTAATAAATAAAGTATAAATAATATTTTTGTGTTAATTAGTTAATTAATGCAAAAATTAATACAAAAAAATCAATAAAAAATTTAAATGGAAATAATAATTAGCAGAAAAAAAATAGTAGTAATTCAAAACATAAATTTAAAAAATAATTTAATTTAAGAGTAAAATTTGTATAAAATAATCTTAAAACGTTTAATTTTTAATCGTTTGACTTGCTTAAATTTTAACTTTTTTATTAATTTTAAAATTTTTTTTTTACTTTTTACCAGTTTAAAATTTTGAAACAGTTCAAAAAAAAATTTTAAATTAGCCATTTATTTTTTTATTTTTTTTTTTACTATATAAAATTACTTTATAATGCTATAATTGACTAAATTAGCCGTTAAATGAAAACCAATGAATATTTATGAATTATAGGTGATTTGCATGGTGCAAATTTAGTTTTATTGTATATTTTTTTTTTAATTTTTTATACTTAAAAAAAATTAACATAATTATAAAAATAATAATTGAAAATACTAAAGAATGAAAAACTTAAAAATTATTATTTTATTAATTATTTTACAATTTTTTCGTTTTATTTTAAAAAATTAGTTACAATTTAAAAAACAAAAATTAATTAAAAATTAAATTAATTAAATTATTCTTAATTTAAAAAGACTAACTTAATTTTTAACTTAATGTTAACAAAAAGGATTTTAGAAACATTTAAATAAATTTAAAATTTATTAAATTGTTTAAAAAAATTTAGTTGATTAAATTTATTTTTTAAAAAAATCAAACGTTTAAATTAATTTACACTTATAAATAATAAAAGCATTATTTTAAATTTATTTATTATATAAATATTTTTAAGTAAATTAGTAATTAGATAAAATAAAAGTAAATGTTTTTAAATAGTAAAATTGATTGTTTAAATTGATAATCATCAAACTATTTGAAGTAAAACCTTGATTCATTTACTAGGTTAAGTAAAGGGCAAAAAGGACAATAAAGGACAAAAGTGGTTGAAGCAGTTATCAACAGCAGGAAGATGAGGCCAATCAATACATATTTGATGGGCCACAAACTGACGCTTGGTTGATTGCCATGCTTTAGCACACTTAATTAAACATAATTAACCTGAGTTTCAAAATTGAACAAAGTTTGCTTTTTGCTTATTTGATTAATTTTACTTTTCCCTTTACTAATTTGCTTTTATTATTTTTTTCTATTGATTCTATTGATTTTGTTGAAATAATTTAAAGATTTACAAATTGTCAATATTTAATATTCATTGTGTACATAAGCGAAGCTAGTGTTCACAATTAGACGTGCAACTGCTTTCATCTAAGTACGAACAGGTGCATGAGACTAATGTGCTTGTTGATTCAACACTTTTAAAAAATAAGTAGTTGATGGATTTAGTATAAGACATCAGAATCATTTTAAAAGTGTCATGCCTAATTAGACTTACCTCACTATTCAATCGATAGATGTCTTTTTTAACTTGTTACATTCACAGTTAAAAATTTGATTTTATTTCATTAAAAATCAACTTTAAAAAGTTTAATAACGTTTCAAATTTTATTTTTAATAGTCTAGTTTATTTTTATTTAAACATTTTTTGTTCTTGTTATGTTTTACTAAAACGTATAGCGTAAATACACTTGAATTCTTATTTCGCGCTTCCACTGATCTAAACAAAATTTTAATTTGTAGGTCAGAGTCTGACAAAAATCCTTGAGTATCAAAATGAATGCGCAGACAGTGTCTATTTGTTTGAATTAACTGGAACATTGTCGCGATGGCAATTGATTTTACAAAATCAATAATTGTCGACATATTTATTTACAAGCAAATATTTTGACACATTTTATTTTTTTTTAATTGCATTTTTTAAAAGATCAGTCACTAAATTATTAAAACATATGTTGATTTTATTGTTAAAAGTTTTTTTTATAAATAAAATTAAATGTAATTTTGTCTTAATAAATAAAAAAAATATCTAATTTTTTAGATAATGCGCGATAGGTATTAATTTTATAATTTTTTCTTACAGTATTCATTTTACAAATAATTTATTTTTAAATTTATTAAGTTTTTTTAATTTTAATTTAAAATGAATTATTATGTAAAAATTATTTTTTTTTTATTTTTTGGACTTATTTATTATAAACAATCGATTATTTTATTGTTAAAAAATTAATCAATTAAATTTTTAAATTTTAATTGTATTTGATTGTGTAATTTTTTTTTCCAACTTTTAACTAAAATTTTTTAATTAGAATTTTAAAAACCTATAAACAAGTTAAGAATATTAATATTTATAAATTTATTTATTAATATTTGTAAAAAATTTGTGTAATTTTTTTTTTTTTAACTTTTTACAATTTTTAAATAGTTTAGTTTTTTTTTTTAATATTTAATACATATTTTTTTCATTTATTTATTTTTTTTTAATTAATTTTAATTTAAAATCAATTTTTATTGATTAAAATTTGAATTAAACAAAATAGCAACTTTTTATAAATATGTATTAATGTTAAAAAATCCTTTATTTTAAATTTTAAATCTTATTAGTTTAAATTTATTTAAAAAATATTAATTAATAAAAATATTTTTTTTTTAAGATATATTATTTCTTAAAAAAAAATTTTTATTTAATTTTTGCATAAAGTTTAAAAAAATATTGTATATTTTTTTTTATTCTTTATAGAAAAATTTTATATTAATTTTAAAGGCTTAACATAAATAAAAAATCCAAATTAATAAAAATAAGTTTAAAACTTTCTCAGCTTGTCAGTAATTATTCTTTTTTTTATTTTTTTTTTTGATATAAAGAAATTTGTTTTGTATGCAATTTGTTTCTTCTAGGATAAAGATTTTGCCAACTTATTACAATATGCATTATTTTTGTTTTTATGGTACAAATTAGTAATCCAATCTTAGCATTTTTAATAAAATATATTATTAAAATTTATTTTAGATTAATATGTTTATAAACCATTTTTTTAATAAATATTTTTAACAAAAAATATAATACTTTATAAAATTTATTCCAATTAATAATTCAATTAATAATTTTAAAAATGGTAATTTAATAAATGTTATAAATATATTTATTCTATGAATACATAATACAACTAAGTAATTTCTTATTTAATAGTACTTATTTTCTAAAAGCTTAACTAATTTTTTTAATTATAATTTCAATTTTGATTTATAATTTTCATGTTTTCATAAATAATATTCAAATATTATATTGAGTAAACATATTGTAAGATATGTAAAAGACGTTTTATGATTCTTATATTTAAAATAATCAACTTAAAATTATTTTTTATTTTAATTAAAAGGACTCTTACATTTGTAATGTCCATATTAATGCGTTTATGTTTTACTTCTCTACTATAACGTAATGCCAAGAAAAAATATTTTTACTAAATTTTTAATTATTCAAAACCAAAAACTTTACATTTTATTTTAGTGTTATTTACATTTACATACCTTTTTAGAATTAGAAATTGCATGGAATAAGGAAATTTTTTAGATATTCTTTTACAAAAGTAAAAGTAGTTGATGTATATGTATTTAATCTTGCAAATCATGTGATTTAGTTTGTTACTCATATTTGGCAAATGTATTGCAATCACTAAGTTTTGCTCAACTAGCTAACCGCATTGGTCCTTTTCAAAAGTTAATATTACATATTAATTTTTATAAAATTTTTTTTTTAAAATATCTTATAAATGTTTTTGATTTATTTTAAATTTTAATTTATAACTTTTTTTAAAATTATAATTAAAGCTAAAAGGGGTACTATAATGATTTAAGATTTATATTTAAAAAAAAAAATGTTAGGTTTGAAACCTTTATTTGAAATTTGATTAAATTTTTTAAATATTAATAATTATTAATATTTTTCAATATTAAATATCGTCAAACAAAAACTATTTATCAGCTTATTATTATAAGTTTATTATAAATTAATATTTTATAATGTAAAATGATTTCTACTACATTCTGTTAAAATTGTTTCTCAATCTGTATAAATTTAGTTATTAAGATCTAAATATTAAGACAAATAAATATAATTAGATAAATTTGTATATATATATATATACTATGTATTGTAAATAGTTTTTTTTTTAATTTACAGATATTCCTAAAGTTGTATTAATAAAATTGAATTCTTTCAGAAATACAAACCTAAAAATTTTAACTAATTATTTATAAGTATAATACCGCATAATTTTCTAATCTTTACTAGAAGTTTACTGAAAAAGTAAAAAAATAGTAAATCCAAAAAACACATGGGCAATAGATAAAAAAAACTCTTGGATAATAATTTAAAATATTTAAAGTGAAAACTAAAATTCTAAAGCATAAAAAGAATTTTTAATTTTTTTAATAGAAATTGTAGTGAAAATTCGGAATACTCAACTTTTGAAATAATTTAACACAAGATGAAGGGTTTTAACCCTATCTTTATTAATTTTATAATCGTTATAAACGTACACTCGCTTTCAAAGCCAAATTCTCACTCTCTTAAAAATCTATGGCGTCTAAGGAAAACTACGTCTTCCTTTTGGACTTTCTTTTGTGTTACCTTTACTAACATGCTGCCTAACCTATTTTACGTCTACCCAAAGAGTATCAGGGAACTTGACTCATTGATTTCCGATAGTGCATTTCTATCGTTGTCTCTTTATCTTTGTAATAGGTTTATGGAGACTTTCCTCAGTTTTACACCTACTATTACTTTAGATATCTTAAGTGACGTCAACATGTCTTTCCTGATCTCCTCAGCGAGTACTCTATTTGCTTTATGACAGGTTTACAAGGTCTTAGGATTACGGGATAAGGTCTGCAGTACCTGTACCCCTTCTATTCTTTACTGTCATCTCGGCATTTAGATACGTTAGGGCTTTACTTAGCGTTTAGGAGTTAATGATATATTTTATGTTCTACATCAAAATAAAAAATTTATTAATTTTACTTTTTTAAATATTTAAATTAACTTTATATTCCTATTTAACTTTAAAAAGTGAACATTCTTATTTATTTTTAGACTTAAATTAATCGTAGAACTAGATAAACATAGAAAAAAAATTAAATAAAACCACAAAAATATTAGTGAAAATTTTTTTTTAAAATAAGTAATAAAAAATTGCACATTAAAAATTCATTAAATTTAATATAGTTTTTTAATAAATCAAAATAAAAATTTATAATAAAGATATTAAATTATAATCATGTTAATATAATACTTTAAATTAATTTTTTATAAAGTAAGAAAAAGATGATATTAAGATTAAACAATTTTATTGTTGAGCATGTTTATTAATAACTTTGTCTAATTTTAAAACTTAGTGTTGTAAATATTGTTTAATATCGTTTGATATAAAAAAAAAAATGAAATTTCGTGAATTTTAATAAATTAAAAAAAATTAAAAAATTTATGTTTATAAAAATAAATTTTATTTTATAAAATTACATTTTAAAATGTTGTTATATTAAAAGATTGTGTAATTTTATATCGGAATCAATAAATAAAATAATTGATAATATAATTGAAAATATAAATATACTATTGTACATAACTTATATATATAAACTATAATATAACTTATAGTTTATATTAACAAACAAAAAATTTAATAAAAAAAATAAAAATTATAAAAATAAAATTACGGTCTTATACGAAAAAAATTAAGAATTAAAAAAAAAAGAAAAATTTTAATTATAAAAAAATAAAAATTTAAAAAAAAAAAATATAAAAAAATATTTATTCAATTTAAATTATTTAATTTTTTTTTTAAATATTTTAATTAAAAAATAATTGATTATATAAATTTCATCTATATTCAAAGTTATCAATCAAAATAATTTAACACTTACTAACATTTTTTTAAGTTTATCACGGTTTATATTTTAAAATAATAGTTTTTGATTGTTAAAATTTTAAAGTTATAATGATATGCTGCAAATTATTTTTAATCTTAAAATCTAATTTAACTAATTTATCTTTTGTTTTGAACAATTTTTTCTTATTTATAATGTAAAAAAATTTTTTTTATTTAATTTTAGATTTATAAATTTACATTAAACAGTTTAGTTTACAAAAAAAAAGAAAAGATTAATTACAATAATAATATATAACTATAATTTTAATCTTAAATAAAAAACATTCAAAATTAAATAATTATATTATGTTTAAAGTTTATTAATCTTTCATTTTTTTTTTTTAATTTTTATCTTAATTTATCCAATTTTTTTTAAATAATAAGAAAATATTTAATTAATTTTTTTATACTGATTATTGTTTGAATAAATAATTTAATTTTTTTATTAATAGTTCACAAATCATCCATTAAAAAAAACATTAATGATTCATTAAAAATTCATTAATTATTATCATTATATTAATTGTTTAAAATATAACTTTAAATTTTTGATTTTTATCTTGATATAATGAATATTATGTTTAATTAAAAAGAGTTTTTTTTCCATCTATTTATTATAACTAAAAAAAATTTAATATTGAAAAAAAAAAATTAAAACATGTTTAAAAATTAAAAAATTAAAATTTTTTTTTATATTATACTAATTTAATATTTATTAGATCTAATAATTTTAAGAAATAAAATAAATTTTTTTGTTTTGTCATGCGAATAAGTGATGATAAGTTGTTCAAAAATCAGTGTTCACGAGTATTTTTATTTAGATAAATTACTTAATTTTAAAAAACACGCAAAAACTGCTAATTGCAAATCGTAAACAAAAGTAAATAATTACTGTAAATATAGTTACAAACTGTTTTGTTTTCATTTTTGACTAGGTAAATTATAAAAGAAAAAAAAAAAAAATTAATTCACTTGCGACTTTTTTATTCATAGTTGTCACCCATGTTTTTTATTTTATTTTTCATAATTAAAAAAATAAAAAACAGTAACAAAAACAAAACTTGTTATAATAATCATGCTTTATTTTAAAGTTTTAATTTAATTTATAAAAATTCACACGAACTGTGACCAAATCCCATCAATAGAATTTATTTTTTGTTTTTATCTTTTTTAAAAATTTTTTTTTTTAATTTTTACGTCTATTTTAATAAGTAATTAAACTTTAAAAATTCACGATAGTTTTGTTTTTTTTTTATTTTAAATCTATTTTATTAAAAACGACAAAATTTTTTTAAATTATTCAATCAAATGCGCGTCTAATAAAACAATGTTATAATTTGCTAAAAAAAAAAAAACAATTTATAATTTCCTTCTTTATTAATTAATCTATTTAATTTATAATTTATTTTATGGTTTAAAGTTTAAGCACGATTTTTTTTTATTGAAATATTTGCTAAAACAATTTTTTTTTAAACTTTTATAGCATTTGGAATAATATGATTAAATCAGTTATAGTAAATGTTTTTGCCTGATTTGTAATATTTGATTTGTTGATTTAAGAAATAATTTTTTTAATCTTAACAATTCATTTAAGGCAATATATTTACATCAAGCTTTTATTTGTTTTAAATTTTTAAATTTTGTACATTTATATATCTTCTTGTTAAATTATCTTATATTCAAAGACTGACAATGAATTCGTTAATTTAATTAAATTAAACTGCACGAATTAGAGGTTGGTTAACTTGTGACTTGTTTAAAATTTAAGTAAATCAAGGTTTGATACAAAATACTTAATCAAATTTAATTGATAAAAAGTATGTTACAGCTGGTTTTTACTGGTTTTAAAATAATTTCTATTAGTTTTGACCAAACTATACTTACAAGGCCAACTTCATATCCACTTACGATGGCCAAGGTTTAATAAAAAAATTTTATACAACTCTATTTAAAATTTAAATTATATTTCATTATTTTACATCTACTTCTCTTTTTTCAATTTAAATTAGTTTAATTGCATGAGAATTTTATTTTTTAAGTTTTTTTATAATAAGTCTTTTTATTTCACTTTTATCGCTTTAATTTATAAATTTTTAATGTTTATAGCTTACAGATATTTTTAATAATTAATTATTTCTGAATAATTAATTTTAAAACATAAAAATTAATTTTGTATGTTATTAATTAAGTTATACTTATTTATTAATTTCAATCAACTTTAATTTTAATATGAATTATTTTCAAAATTTTTGTCAAGATTTAGTTTATATTTAGAAATTGTTATGAATTTAATATTTGTTTTAATTTATTTTGAAATTATTTGTTGTTCAAACATACAAATTTAAAATATTAAAAAAAAATTAAATATTCAAAAAGTATGACTTAGAATTTTATTTTATTTTATCTTCTTTCATTTTTATTTTATAAAATAAAAGGATTATTTTAGTGTTTACTAAACTTTAACGTAAAAATTGCTTCAAATATTTTTTACAGAATTTATTAATTATTTCGGAACTTTAATAATTATATAACATTATATTTTTAAAAACCTTTGTTAACAAAATGGCGTTTCTCTACCATTAACTAGCATCTCAAGATTTTTTTTGTATTTACACTTTTTGTACAATTTAGATTTAAGGACTTAAAGTTACTTTTTCAAGAAAATTTACAATTATATTTTTTTTTTACATTTATACTTGTAAATACGATACCTAAAAATTTTTTGCATTTTTAATCTAATATTTATCTGTTTCAATCTTACAAGTTTTAACCATGATCTCTTTTAGCTTACTAAATTATAATCACTTTAACTTTTTTTTTTTAGTTTTGTAATTTGCTATATATTTTATTTTAATAATTAATAATTTAACCAATTATTTTTTAAACTGTATTAGATATTATTTAAATAATTAATTGATGATATTAAACTAATGTTCAAGTGTAAAAAAAATAACCTGTCAATAGACTAAAAAAAAAAATAGCAATAAAAATGTTTAAATGAAGGCTATATTAAATTTTATTTAAGTGCATTTTAATCAAATGCTTAAATTTTGTTTCAAAATTTATCAATTTACTAACAACTGTATTTTTTATTTTAATTAAAAGTAATTTTGTTTTTCTTATTTCAATATTATTATTATATATAATTTTTTTTTACATAAAATTAATACTTAAAAAATATTTTTTTTTTAATATAAGAAAATTTAAAAATTATATTAAAATGATAAATTATTAATATTTTATTTTTTTAAAAATAAACAAAAATTAATTTAATAATTTTTTTTTAATTTTTTTATTTGCGGATTAGTACATTTACAAAAAAAAAATGTGATTTAATTAGCTTGAGATTTGTTTATAGAGCAATAATCAGTAATTTTAATTTATATTTATTTGAAATTTAAATATAACGCTGAAGGGCATTAAATGACAGAATATTATAATCAACGCGTGCTAATAATAATTCGCATTTAAACACGTTAAATATATAACTTAATGCTTTTAAGTTGCGGTTTGATTCAATTGTTAAACGAATAATAATCAAATTTTTAAAAAGTCATTGATTTTATATTTAAACTAATAGAGAAATTTTTATAAAGCTTTTAATTTATATTTTAAATGTTTACTTTTATAATAAAAATACAATTCAATATATTTAAAAAAAAAATAAATTCAAATAAATTTAGTTATTTTTAACATTTCAAATTTTTTAATTAAATACATTTAATTATAAAATTTAATGAAATTTCGTTGCCAACCGATTCGTACCTGTTTTGCAAAACATTTTTGCAAATTCATTTTCACTTAATTAAAGTCTTAAATTGTTTGATACTATTTTTCAATATCTAATATTTTGGCTGGTAAATATTTACTGCGTTTTTATCTTTAAATAAATAAAATAAAGTATTTAATAAAATAGCATGTTCATTGTGTTTAATTCAAAATTTTATTTTTCATTTTTTTTTTTACTTGTTATTGATTTGTTAAAGCATAAAAATAGTAAAAAATTCTTTTTAATAAATATCGGTTTATAAATTAGATTGATAATTATAAGTAAAAGCCTACAAACAAAAACTTTAGTTACTAATTTAGAATCAAATTATGTTCAGGTTAATTGTGAGGAAAATTTAAATTTTTTTTGTTTAAATCGGTCATTTTTTGCATCAATAATTATTTATTTTTTAATAAATTTGGTGTTAGTGATTATTAGTTTAAAGAATCACAAAATTAATAATAAATTTGAATTTAATATGAATAAAAAAATTTATTTATAATAATTTAAGTTAGGGCTTTATTTAAAAAAGTATTTCAATTAAAAATCACTTTAAATCTTATTTAATTGTAACTTTTTATAATTGTTAGAATAATTACTTGCGTGAATTTTGACTTTTAATCTATAAAGAACATTATTGTAATTAGATTAAATATAAAAAATAAATAAAATTTTGTTTGAAATAATTTTTTTCATAAGTATAAATCTCTATTCTTGCATCAAATATCAAACCATTTTTTTGAATCGTTTTTTTTTATTTTTAATAAACAACAGTTGCAAATGATATTAAAGAAATCTCAAAACTAAACATGGATGCTAATCACGGAAACAACAAACAATTCATTTGTTTTTGTTTTAGTTAACTGATGATATGCTTGTAATTTATTGCTGAATAAGGATTGAACATGATTAAAATTCAGATAATTTGCATTAGTAAATATCAAACAGATTGCCTGTTCATAACCTGAATGACATTCAATACCTTACAGCAGTAAATTAACGGATTATATTTGTTAAGGTGTGCTAGTAAAAAGGAAAAACAAACTGCGCCTAAACTTTTTTTTTAAAAAAAATTTGTATTAAACCATAAGTTTGATCGCGTGCTACTGAATAATCTATATCTATTTTAACAGAAGGTTTGTACTTTTTAAAAAACTTGTCTTAACAGTACACCTTGAGATCTTGTTTTTATTTGTTTTATTTTATTTATAATTTATTTATTTAACTTTTTTACACTCTTCAACTCTAATTAAATTGCTACAAGTGCAAAAACTAATGTAGTAACATTTTGTTTTTTTTCTCACTTGACTTTTCTTTAAAAATTCACCCTTCCTTTTTTCTAGTCTAGATTCCGTTTGTCGACAATGTTTAACAATTTAATGTTTTGTTTGTTTGAAACATGCCTAGAGCTTGAATATGCAATTGTTTTAAAGTTCACAACAACTGGCAAAGTGAAGGACATCATTTGGTGAAGATTTTTTTATTGAAAACAAGTCCGTTTCAATTTCTTACAAACAGTGATTAAAAAAATTATATTGTCAACAATTTTACAATTTTTTGTATTTAAATCAAATTTATCAACAGGTCAGAGTAAAAATAAAAAATAACGAAAAAAATTAATTTTAAAATTAGATAAATTAAACTTATTAGTTTATATAATTAAACTTTGTAATTAATAGATAAATAAAACAAAGTTAATTTTGTAACTCAATCAAATTCAAAACATTTTCTTGATTGATTATAGTACAAAAATTAACAAATTTAAATTAGTTTAGATCATTATTTAATTTTTAAGTTTATATACAGAAAAAAAAATTGGTATTAATGATTTAGTTTTAAAACTTTACTAAAATTTACTGTATAAACCTTATTCTTATTTTCATTGTTATATGAATAAAATTTTTCCACAATTTGTCTTGATTAAAATAATAACAGTGAGATAATACTGTATTTTTAATTTTTGTTAAAAATATTTTTTTTAATATATATATTCTTCATTTTATGTTTTTTATTTTATAAAAATATTTGTTTTATTTTTTAGTGTGTTAATTATAAAACTTAAAAATTTATTTTTTTTATATTTAAATTAAATATGATTATAGCTAATAAATAATAGTGAGTAATAACATTCTTATCATAATCAAATTTATGAAATAAAATATCATATTAAAAACTTTATTAAATAAAATAGCAGAATCAACATTGATGTTTGTATAAACATTGAATTAAAACAAATGATGAACTAAGCAAAATGATGAACAAAAAAGAAATGTAATATAATTTTTTTTTTTTTTACTTTATTTACCCATTTATTCTAAATTAACTTTTAATTCAAGAAAAATAAAATTTTTACACATAATATAAATAATTATCAGGGTTAAAAAAAATTATTTTTTTTTTACACAGTAAAAATGACGAAAAAAACTAGTGAAGAAATGGTAATCAGATAACAAACGTGTTTAAAGAATAGTTGAATCCAATGTAAAAATACAAATCATCATCATTTAATCTGTATTTGATTTATTATATTGTGCATTTAAAACTGCATTGATCAATATCTGAAATCATCAACTAACTAATCAAAACTCTTTTAATTGTAAAAGATTGCAATTATTTAAATGTTAATTTTTTTTTTTTTAATTTATTAAAAAAAATAAATAATAAATGATTAGCTTGTTTAGAAATTATTTTTTATTTTAGTTTTAGAAAAAAAAATTCAAGTTTGAAATGCATTCATTAAATTTAATACTCAACTTCTTTAAATTCTTTGTTTTTACTTAATTCCATACTAAAATCACTATGATGATGCTAATACTTATTAAATTAATAAAGATTAACACTTGATGTGTTAATTTTGGCTGTCCTTTTTACCGATTAAAATTTTTTATAAACTTTTTTTATAATTTTTTAAAACAAATATTTGTCATTAACTATTAATCAACTTGAGAGCATTAAAAAAAAAATTTACTTATAATTTAACTATAATTTAAAATTTTATTGATTTATTTTTAATTTTTCAAAAGTTGTTTTTATTTATTTATTAATTAAAATGTTTTATTTTAAATTCATTTTTAAAAAAGTAAAATTTAAATCATAAAATTAAAAATTTTGACAAAAATCTTAATATTTAAAAAATTTTAATTGAAATATTATTTTTTAAATAATAATTTTGCATAATTTAATCTCGATAATAATTATATTTAAATCGAGCATAGTTATAAAAATCATCAAAATAAGAGTCACATTGATTTTCAGGCATTCCTTTACGTAATTCGCTTACATTTAAATCTAAATTCATATAATAACGATCATTACCTGTACAAGGGCTCCAAAAATCTTCAGTAATTACATTATAAACAGGTGTTGGATCTCTAAAAATTGAAAATTATTAAATAATAAAAATAAAAAATTAATATATTAAATACCCATATTTAGCGAAATTTGTCCAATATCTCATTAAATCTTTAGAAAGGGCAATTTCTTCAGGCTTATAATCATAGGAATTAACTAACGGTTTTCCGAACATAAATTGGACTTCTTCATAATGTAAAGCACCTTTTGCCCAAACTGCTAAATTTTGTCTTAAATTAGATTTGGGTTGAAATCTGTAATAATAAATCTTGTTTCTTTTTATTTTAGTAAAAGAATTAATCAGAGATAAATCAGGACAAAAAAAAATAATGTCTGATAATAACTTGTCAAACTTATTTGTTAAATTTTGAGGATTTAAATTGTCACTTTCATCAATGTTTAACATATATTTACTAAACATTGCCAAAGCATTTTGAGATTGTGCTGGTTTGAATTTTTTAAGTTTATCAAAAACTTGATGCAAAGTTAAATTTTGAGGTAAATCTGTTTTTAATGGAAAAAGATCTGGCATTCCAATAGTAAGAAATAAAGCTCCTTCGTTTGCATTTGTCCCCATTAATAATTCTTTTTGTTCTCCAAGAAAATCTGAATAATCTAACGTATCATATGGATGATTAATAAAAAAATCTTTATCAACAACAGGATGGAAACCAAGATCTTTCCATCTTTCAATAATAAATGCTTGTCCATCTAATAATCTTTAAAAAAAATGTAATAAAAAAAATAAATAAAAAATTTTAGTATATGCCATTTTTTAATTTTTTGCAATTTTAATATTTAACAAATATAAAAACTATATATTGGAAAAAGTGTTTTAAAAAAAAAAAGTTTTGCTTACGATTTAACTGGTTGACGTTTTAAACATTTAAAACTTTCTTCTGTAAAAATCACGTATTTTTCAGAGTCATTTTTGCGTGCTATAAATGGGCAATTAAGACGTTTAAGTAACATTTCCATTTTAATTGGTCCAGTTTCTCCTCCGATTAACATAACTGGAGTAAGTGGAGATCCACTTTGCATTATTGCACGCCGAAACAAGTCTCTACTAATAGGTGAAATTAGGTGAAAACCAGCTGAAATTCCACCTGCACTTTCGCCTACTAAAGTCACATGAGAAGGATCGCCTCCAAAATGGGCAATATTTTGTCGAATCCAACGTAAAGCAGCTACTTGATCATGTAAACCAATGTTTCCAGGTATCCCTTCACTCCATTTATGCTCTTTAAAAAAGTAAATTAGAAAAAAATAAAAATAATTTAGTTTATTAAATTAAATGGGCTCATTAAAATTACCTAATTGATCAGATGAACCTGAATAAGAAAAACCAAACACTCCAAGCCTGTATGAAATAGTTATCACTATTACATCGCCAAAAGCTGCTAAAATCGAACCATCTTGTGCGTTTGCTGATCCCATAAGGAAAGCTCCTCCATGTATCCAAACCATGACAGGTTTTTTATCTTTAGAATAACTAGATTTAATTGAATTTGGCACCCAAATATTTAAATACAAGCAATCTTCACTTTGATTGGATTGTTCATTGTTCAATCGGCTAATTAGTTTAGAATTTAGGTATTGAATACAAGAAGCGGCTTTGTTAAACGCTTTAATAGTGTGATGCCAACGATCTAAAGGTTGAGGTTTACGAAATCGTAAAGAGCCTACAGGTGGTTTGGCAAAAGGAACTCCTAAAAAAGCATAAACTGGACGATTTAATTTGGTACTTAACATTCCTTCAATAGAACCTTGCTCAATGTGAACTATTGTAGGTTTAATTCTGTTAACTACTTGAAAAATGCATACAAAAATAAGCATTAATAAAGCTAACATAATCAAAGATAGTTTCATTATTTTTCCAGATTTATCTTGCTGAGATTCTGGTAAAATAGTAAACTCATTGGTATTTTTTTGATCAAAATCAAGATTTTCATCGTCAATTTCCTCAATAATTTCTCCGTCAAAAGCTCGATTGTCGTAAATAAGTGTTCCACCAACAGAATAAACCGGTTTTTCGTCTAAATCTAAATCATTAGAATTTATGCGTTTTGCGATTCGTTTATTGGCCTCTGCAGCTGCGGCCAATGAATTTCTTCTGGCTGATTGTAACTCACTAGCATTTTTAGCAGAGGCCTCATTTAATTTTGCGGCCAAAACAGTTAACTGTTGATTTGTTAACCTTACATCCGGCACTGATAAATGTCTTTCACTTTGCGACATTGATTTTGACATTAACTTTATCACTTTGCATCAATTTTTAATTATTAGTTTAGGCAGCTTGTTAATCATTAAATATTCAAAATTTATTTCTAAAGTTAAATCATTTTTAAAATTAAACTGATTATCAAAAAAAAAAAATTAGACTATTTAAAGTTTGCTTGCCTTTAATTTTATGCCAAAAAAAAAAAGAAAATTGATTTTATAAAAAAAATTTATTATTTAAAAATTAATCTTAAATTTATTTTTACTCTTAATTTTAACAATTGAACACAATTTTTAAATAAAAAAAAATAAACACTTTGTTTTAATTTTCTTTATTTAGTTTCAGATAATTAAAGTCTAAACTTAAAACTCAATAAAATCAAAAAAAAAAAAATTTATTTGCATTAAATTACAAGTAATTCATCTTTTACTTTTAATAAATAAATTTGCTCGACAATAATAGGAAACCAATGTTTTTAAAAATTATATTTTGTGTATAACTAGTAAACGATAAATTTTTTATTCAATTAAGTTTTATTCTATTTGAATAGCACAATTTGTGAATGGTTAATTTTTTGTATTTCTATCAAGGAGAAACATTGGTAAATAGATAACAAATGTATACATAAGTACATCTGGCTTTCCAACTGATCAAATAACAATTGTTTATTTACTTGCCAAATGAATCCACTGTTGTGCTACATATATAAAGTTTGTTTCATCGTTCACATTATCTTGTCTCAAAAACGTATGTGACCATCAATCATAAATGATTTTAGCCGATTTTTCGTCAAGATAGTTAATTTTTAATAATTATTTATATAAAAGCTTCTATATAAATATATTTTTTAAAGTTTTAAAATTTATTAGTAAAAAACTTACAAATAAAATTTTTTATTAAATTTTATAATTAATTTTAACGTTTACTGCATCCGGGAAAAAATAGATAGTAACAAATTTATCTTTATTAAATCAAAGTATGAACTCACTAGTTAGTTAACTATAATGATTTATATTTTTAATAAAAAAGCATTTTTATAGATAAACAATTTTTAACTACAATACATTATAATTTAAAATACTTATAAATTAAACAAAGATAAAGTTATGAATAGGTTATTTTTATTATTGGCTACTTTTTTTTGCATGTTCAGATTATCTTTTTTTTTTTTAAAAATTATTCATTTCAAGTAATTCAAATTGATTTCTTTTTTTGATGACAATTCAAAGCAAACTTATATAAATTTTTGGTGAAGATATTATCATTTGCCGCATGTTTGACATGTTAATGTAGATTCTAACATTAAAATTGTTTAAATGATACGGCGCTATTCATTCATATTTATAATCAGTTCAAGTTATCAACAAATGTCGTTAGTCATTTGCTTTAAAAATTAAATTTGATTGCAACTATTTAAGCTTTACACAGTAAAGACACACCTTATCGTGAGTGTCGTGCAATTATTACGATGCAACAAATTCTTCTTTTAGAAAGTAGAAAGTAAAAATATTTAACAAAATTTTTATTACATATTTTTTATATTTTTTAAATCTCATTTTTTTTTTAAATGATGAATGCATGATTTTTAGTGAAAGCTAGTTAAAATTGAGATTAAAATAAATAAAAACATCTAATATTTTTACTGCCCTTTTCTTAAATTATATTTATTAATACGGAGAGTAGTAGGTATACATTTTATATTTATTTATTATTTTTACAATTACACTAATTTATATAATAAAAATTAATATTTTTTTACAGATATTGTTTAAATAAATATATTTATGATTGTATTGTAAATAATTTATTTAGTTAAAAATATATCCTAAATATTAAAAATATAAATGCTTAAAAAAAAAAAAATTATTTTTGCATTTTAAAATTTTTTATTTATTGATATTTATTAATTATTTTTTAATTACTTTTAATTTTATTTTATTAAGCATTTTATAATTTTTATATTTATTAATTTAAAATATTTTTTTTCAAATAATTTTAAAATTTATAAATTTAGCCTTAAAAAGATGAGTTTAAACCTCAAGTATTTAAATAATAAATTAATTCATGTTTTTGTATTAGTCATATATATAGCTCAATTATTATTGTTATAGACATATTTACAAAATAAATACAATAAGTGAAGGGCAATGGATAAGCAATTGTTCTAGATTAAAGAAATCAAAAAATATTTGAGGAATCGAACTAATTATGTAATTTGACATTGATCAAAAGCTAATAAACAAACTTTTTAAGTTGTGTGAAAAAAAAAATTGATTTTAAAAAGTGTAAAGTGAAGTTTATATAAATAAATGTAGTAAAAAATAATTTTAAAATTAATCTTAAATCAAACAATTACAAAAAAACTAAATTGAAATAAATAAACATATGTTAAATTAGCAAAGTTAAATAATTATTAATTTAAATATAATATTACAGAATGAAAAAAGAATTATATGTTTCTATAACAATATTTATATAAAGAAAAAATTGCGTGATGTGTTTAAAAAATTTTATAATTTTATAAACTTTTAAAAAGATTAAAAGTGCTGCTGTGGAATTAATTGGCACTTAATGTTCATTATAATTTAAGTTTACAAAATAAATTAATGGTCCTAAAGTATTTGTAATTTAGTGATCTAGTAAAATCTAAATTATTAATAATCATTGATTATTATTTTTTTTTAAATAAATAAATATAATTTAATGTTAAACAAAATAAAATTGAATTAGTTACTCATTATAAAATTTTTTATAAAAATATTTATTAGAAAGATATCTCTAACTGCTTAAAAGAAGATGCTTAAATTTTTTAAAATAAATTTTTCAATTATACAGGTCAATTTTAAGTTTTTTGTTTAAAGTTATTTTCAGTTAACGAAATATATAAAAAATTTTTGGCAGAAACAAAACATGGATAAATTAAATTAGTCGGAACAATCTTTGGGAAAACAACAAAGGCCATTCTCATACATTTAGGCTGACCTTTTACAGAAATCAAGATCAACATCTTAGCTAATTTGAACTTTTTAAACCAATCACTTAATTACTACTTATTCATAATAATCCAAACAACCACTTAAACAGACTTAAAAAAATGAACAAATTTTTAAGAGGATTTTAAGTAAAAAGTTTTAATTTAATAGTTTAAACTTTATTTGAATTACATAATTTCAACATTAATATATATATTTTTTTTCGTTTACACTTGTGATGTTTTAATTGTAAAAGTTGTATTTAAATTTGATTTACTAGTAAGTTACTAAATGTAAAAGTAAATACGTAAACATTGAAAAAAAAAAATTTTAAATTTAAAGCAAAACATTTAAACTTATTAAAAAATAAAAACAAAAGAAAATAAAGAGTAAACACTTAAAAAGACATGGAAAACGTGACTTACCTTGAACATACGGTTCATCATCACACCGACCTAGACATGGTTTTGTTTGAATTATGAATTAATTAATTTAATTATTTGATTCAACATAATTTAAAGTGATTGTTTGATTCAATTTGTCAAAAATATTATTTATTTTTTTAAATTATTAATATAGCATTTATAACAATTTGTCTAAATTTCCGCTTCTATTTTTTTAATTTTTGATGTATAGCAAATTCAATGCAAAGTTTATATAATATTTTTAAAATATAATCAATTTTTTAATAATAAAATATTTTTTAATAATATAATATATTTTAATAAATAATATAGTAAAACTTTTTTTTTTCATTAATGTTTATTCATTTATTATAGCATTTTTTTTTTAAATTCCAATTTAATTTTTATTTTGTAATTTTTTAAGAAAAAAATTCGGAAAAAATATTTTATTTTAAATTTACTTAAATATTTTTGTCAGTATTAAAATACAATTAAATTGGTTTGTACAATAAGATAATTTGTGCCCACCAGCACCGATTTTACAAAATATAATAAAACTAACAAAGTTTCCTTATAAAAGTTACACAATTAATGATTTTAAATTGATTTAGCTTATCTTCTCACAATTAAAAAATTTTAAATATCAAACGTGCATTTGATTATTTCTAATAATTTTATTTTATTTGCCCATAGAACAGTCCGATAAGTCATATCTCACGAAGAAAAAAATTTACGGGAAGTTCTTGAATTCTCCTAGAGAAAAGGTCAAACTCATTTTACAAATATTCTTAACTTTATTCAATGTGCGAACTTTTGTCTGTTTGAAGCCCAAGTTGAATCTCATTAAAACCCGACACTTCGTTTTTTGCTCATCACACTATTATTATGTTGATCTATGTTTTACTTAATTAATTAAGTCACAAATTAAATAACTATCAAGTAAATAATTAGTTGACTTTAAAGTTTTTTTTCATTTTTTTTATAAATTTAATTTTTTTTGTTAAATAATTTAAGTTCCCATTAATATCAAATTATAATTTTTTCTCATATTGTCTAAAAAAATAAAATAATAAAATTTTAAATTAAAGTACAAATTTTTAAGTTATGTTAATTTTTTTTTTATTCTTAAAAAATGAATTTTTTTAATTAAAAATTATATTTCATTGTCAATAATTGTTTACTAATTATTATTTGTTTTTTAAAATAACTAATCAAGAAAATTATTTTGAATAAACTTTTTATCAATTGAACTTGACCACAATAAATTAGTTTACAATATGCTTAATAATTTAAGATAATCATCTGGATAAATATTAGATAGCAATCTCCAAAAAAAAAGTAATTTAAGTAAAATAATACTTTTACATTTGAAAAAGTGAAATTAGAAGTTTATGTTAGGAAAAAAAGGTTAAGCAATTGATAAATTTATTAATTAAAGCAAATTGAATTTAAAAAATAAATGTTTGTTTTTTAAAAAATTCATTTATTTTATTTTTTAAATACATATTAGTTAATTAATGATTTTAACATAAAAAAAATAAAATAATTTTTCAGAGAAAAATAGTAAATTGAAAGAAAAACTAATCACAAACCAATGGCGTTTAAGTAAATTAAATATTGATAGATTGAATTTTTTCAAAGCAACAAAAAAATAAAATAAAATTTTACGATGAATCAGAGATTTTTTAAAATGAATTATATAATGATCAAAATTGTAGTCAGATCATGTAAAATTATTTTAATTTTCATTAACCATACGTAATCCATTTTTTGAAATTGATATGACCATGGAAAAAGATAAATGCATCAGTATTTTTTAAAATAATTATATCCTTAAATTAAATCATTAAACATTTTATTAAAACTTTAATAATTAAAAATTCAGGTAAAATACGTGTAATTTAATAAAAGTTGGTTAAATATTTTACTACTTTTATTATGTTAAAAATTAATTAAATCAATAATTTATCAATATTTTGAAATATTTAATAAAGTAAAATAAGTTAAAATAAAATTAAATAAAAAATTAAATTACAAATAAAATTTTCTAAATAATAAAATTAATTAATTAATTTTTATTTAATAAATTAATAAAAAATTTCAAAAATTTAAAAACTATAGAAAAAATATAAAAAAAAAAAATATACTGAATTACAGAAATAAAAAAGAAATTTGTTTTACCTAAAACAAAAGTGAAAGTGATTAATTTTAAATTATATAATTATAATCATTAATATTTTTTTTTGTTATTTACATAAAATAAAACATTAAATCAATAAGTTTAAAGCATTTTGTGAATTATTTCAAATTTATTGGCAATTTTTAGGTTATATAATTTTTAAACTATATATTTTAGAAAAACTTAGTTTCACATAAGTTCTTGAATATAAAAAGGTTAAATGTAATATGCTAAAAGTTTTTAAATAATAACAAAAAAAAAAAATGATAATAAAATATTGATTTAAAAATGCAGTAAGGATGAAATTGAATTCTATTTTTTAACAAGCAATTGTATATTATTAAATTTAATAGATCCAGTTTGACATTGGAAACGTTAAAATTTAAACTGAATCATAAAAACTTAATTGAAGTTTGTTTCTATATTTTGTTTAAATAAAATTGAATATAATTTAATTAGTTCAAATAAATATGAAATTAAAAATGTTCAAATAATGTTTAATTTCTAAAATCGCTTATAATGACATAAAGTCGAAATGCAAACTAAATTGATTAACCAAATTGAATAAATATAGGGAACAATAATGAAACTCAACTAAATCATAAACAAGAAATTGTTAAACAAAACATAAATTATAAAGAAGAATAAAAAAACGTAAAAATGAAAACGAATTGAAGACAAAATAAAATGAAGAAGAATTGACTAGCTTAAGGGTTGAACATTAAGATATGGTCAGCAGATAGCCTTTAAAAAGGCGGGAATCAACATTACTTTCGCTTTTAAGTTTTTCGTTCTTCTACAATTCCAGTTGCTCCTACTACTTTCTGTTCACCTGTCTTCTTCCGCCCCTTGATTGTTATCGTTGTAAACCTGGTCAGTTTGATAGGCGGACGTTTTGTCTTAAGCTTGTATCATTACAACAAGTTTTTTCTTAAATCACTTTCTCAATCACAGCTTTCTAAGCTCAAGATAAGCTTATGGTTGGCTGATTGCAAAACCCGCTTCATCTGGTCCATTAAACAGTAATCAGTTTGTTTTAAAGAACTCTATCCAGATATGAAACCGCGTTGGCAGATGACAACCCCGTCAAGTTGCAAAGGGTCTATTAGTGGTGCTGTTGATAGCAGTGATGGTGGTAATGGCGGTGATGGTGGTTGTGATAGTGGTGGTGGTACAAGTAAGTAAGTAAAACTGTGTAAAACAGCGGCTGGCGTTGCTGATATAACTGCAACTGGCCTGATCTGTTTAATACAAGAAGGGTTTGAATCCCGCCAATGTGTGGCGTCTGTTCTTAAGTCCACTTTCTTCCACTGGTCACTTATTACAACTAAGTTTGCTTCTTTAGCTTTATATTTTTGATCTTACTTCATTTTTTAAATTATGCCCAACTTTCTTTCAGTATAAAACAAGCGAACATCTTCAATTTAATCACATTAACTTTCACTTCAACTTATAGTTTTGTTCAACTTACAATTTGTTCGAGTTTGCACCTGACAATTTTCACAAATTGTGATATTATTTATCAATTTGGAAAATTTAACAAAAAAATTAACTTGTATTGGTTTTAATTTATTAAATTTGTTTTTAAGTAAAACAGTTCAAAGTTTTATCTGTGTAAATAATTAAATTAATCTAATTTTGCTCAACTTTTGTCCGAGTGAAGTTTGGTGAAAAGTGACTTTATTGATTGTATAATTTACGCTTTATTTTTTATAGTTAAATGATATATATTACACAATTAGTAATTGTTTAATTACTAAAGTTTTGTTTGCTTTTGTCAATTGTGCATCGTTTTTAAATACCGTTTAATTATCTAAGTAGCCTGTATTCATTTTTTTGGAATACATAAACGTTATATGGTTTTTTGTTTTGCCTAATTGCTAACTAGTGAAAAATATCTTCTTTTTTAAAACGGTATGAGTTTGTTGATATCATTTTTATATTTTTTACTCTATTTTAATTTATTTTAAAAAGTGCATTTTAAATCAAACAGGTTGTTTTGTTTAATACATAATAAAAATATATTTTATTGTTTTTATATATATATATATAAATTATTTGTTCTTCAATAAAATTAATTTTATATAATAACAAAAAAATATAAAATTATTATTTTGATATTGTGGTTAAAAGTATACAATAGCAATTAAAAAAAAATTAGAATAGCTCAACAACGTAACTGCCAAAACAGTATCGTTCAAAAATGAGATTATATCTACTTGCATTTTTTTTCTTAGGTAAGCAAATTAACTTAACATGATATTTTATTATAAAATATAACTATTTTTGCAAATTATTTGAAAACTTTACTTTGATTTTTCTTTGGAGTTTAACATGGTTAATTTAATTTGAATGATTCATTATTTACTTAAATCAAATCAAATATGATTTGTACGTCACTAAACAATTTAAATATTTAATTCATTAAATTACCTTTTTTTTAATATTAATGTAAATATAATTTTTTGTTAATATAAAGTTTTATAAAATTTATAATTTTATATAATAACTTTTGATGAGGAATTTCTTAATTTTAAAAAATATAATCAATTTGTTTTTAAATAATTTTTCACGATTATAATCTTTAAAAAATTGATAATATACTAATATTTAAAATTTATAGTTTTAGTAAAATTTTAAACTTATTTAATTGTTGATGCTTATATACTAGTTTTAAAGAAATTCATATTGATCTTAAAATTAAATTTTTTTTTGATTTAAAATTTAAATTATCTAAAATAAATTGAATATTTCCAATTATTTTTTTTTCATTTATATTGAGGTAAAATAAAATTTAAAAAAAATATTTAAATATATATTAAATAAATAATTTAAATTTAAAAGAAAATAAAAATTAAAATAAAAATAAAAAAAGATAAAGATAAAATAATGTCAAAAAGATCAATTTTCTTTTTTAAACTATTACTTTACTATAAAATCTTTATTTAGACTTTTAGGTCCTTAAAAAGTAAGAATAAAATTAAAAAATATTTAAAAAGAAAATTTTTCTTTACTTAGATTATTTATTTTTAAAGAATATGATTCGATTAAAGAACAACGAATGTTCTCTTATGAACTTGTTTTTTTATAGCTTTATCTTTATTTACTAAGAACTATACTTGATATAAATTTTAGACTTCTCATGTTTTAATGTTTGAATTAAAATTTTTCCTAATCAAATCATTATTTTATTGATATTTTATTTATTATCTATTTTAACTTTATAGTTAAAAATAGTCAGTTTTACCATGTTTTAATGGTAATTTGATAGCAATTAAATTGAGATATATTAAATTAATTTTAAATTAAACTATTTTTTAAAACAATTGATTTTAAATCAATATTGATCTATTTTCAATTAGCTTGTTTGATTGCTTTGGCAAACTCTCAAAGAGTTTATTATCAAGCTGGTTTTCCACCCGCACCAGCAAGAAGAGTTTCATATGGCGTAAGAAGTCGTTTAAGAGGGCAAACAAATTTAGGAAGTACAAAGCTACAACAAACAACTGATGAATCAGATAGTCAAGAAACTGAATCAAATAATCTTGGTGGAGGACTTGGAGCTGTAGGTGGATCAGATGAAGAATCAAATGATGTAGGAAACGAAATAGCATCTAAATCTGGTTCCAAAAACAATTCTGAAAATGATTCAGATTTAAATTCAAGTACAGAAACTTCAACTGGATCTAATGAATCTGAAACAGAAGATGTAGGAAACGAAGAAGTAAATACAACAGGTTCATCAAATGAAAATGACTCTGGATCTGACGAAAATGGATCTTCAGATGAATCTGAATTAGAAGAAAAATCAGGAGGATCTAAAATTGATAAATCTAAAAATTCAAAATCTGGAAATAATGCTTCAAACGGAAACAATAAAAAACAAAATGGAGACCGTAATGTAGATAATGAAACTAGCAATGGAGATCAGGGAAGAGATCGTGGAGGAGATCGCGGGGGAGATCGCGGAAGAAATCACGGAGGAGATAATGGGGATCATGAAAAAGATCATGGTAGTGACCATGGTGATGATGGCTCTCATGATCATGGAGATTCTATTGAATGGCTAAAAAATGCAATTCAAGGTGAACCAGGTGTTGATTACCCTATTTTAAGTGAAGTACCTGCTACAAGCTTTAAATGCGCAGATCAAAAATTCCCAGGTGAAATTTAAAATTTATTTTTTTTTTTTATTTAAATTTTAAATTTTAATATTGTTGTAGGTTATTATGGCGATGTTGAAGCCAAATGTCAAGTTTTCCACATTTGTCAAGCAGATGGAAGAATGGATTCATTTTTATGTCCAAATGGAACTATTTTTGCTCAAAATCATTTTGTATGTGTTTGGTGGCATGACTTTGATTGCGCAATGACTGAATCATTTTATAATTTAAATGAAAATTTATATAAATCAGGCAAAGGCATAGATGGAAGTGATGTTATGATTAGTCCAATGGACGCTATCACTGCTCCTTTAGCTCCTAGAGATAACGTAGATTTAGAGAATGATGATAAAACCGAAACAAGTGGTGATTCAAATTCATTGGATAATGAAGATTCAATAAATGATTCCACAGAAGGTGATAATAAATCTAATTCAATGGGCAACACTAACACCATAATAAGCAATACTAACACTAACCAAATTGGTAGCGGCATTAATTCAAGGGCTAATGGCGGTAACGGTAAAAATAATAATAATAATAATAACGTTAGTAATGGTAAAGAAGACAACATAACCGAATCTGAAGAATCTGAACCAACTGAAAATAGTGTAGAAGAACGCGTTAACAAACCAGTTGATACAACTATATCAACTGAAGAAAAAGATGAAGAAGAAAATAATGTTACAAAACAAAATAGTGATGATTCTACTGTAAGTGGTGAAGTTGATGGAGGGTCAGATTCGGATATTGAAATAGAACCAAAAACTAACCGAGATAATGGATTAACCGAAAAGCCAGCAACAATTCCGGAAAATACTAACTCACAATCAGATACACAGCGTAACATAAATGAAGACGGTGAATCCGGTGAAGGGGTGCAGGTGAATAATGTCGAAAGCAGCACTATAAGTCCAGAATTGAATTCCATTACAGAAAATCCAGCATCAGAAGAATTGTCTACTGAAAGCGGATCAACTGAAGATGAAATAGATGATGGTACGACAATTGGACCAACTGAAGACGTACAAGTGCAAGAACAAGATAACACTCCTACAGTGGGAGCCGTTAGGTCTTCAAACAGAGCTCGGTATGCTAATGGACGTTTGCGTTTCTTAAGAGCTAGATTATCTCGAGCTAATCGCTTATCTGGTTCAAGAAGAACTCGTTTTGCCCCTAGAAATCCAAAAGTTTTACGTCGTCAAAATCGTCGAAGAATCGCTCCTATTCGCAGAAGATCTTTGTCTCGTCGATCTAATCCAAAGCGCAAAGTTGCTAGTGCATCTCGTCGAGTGAATAATCGAAAAAATAACCGGAAACAAAAAAACAGCAGCAAAAAAAGAAGTAATACACGAAACAAAAAACAAAATCGTGGTAACAACAAAAAAAGAGCAGTATCTAATCGTCGAAACACTTCTCGTAGAGTGACTCGTCAAGTAGTTCTAGTTCGAAGTTTGCCAAAAAGAGACTAATTTAGTTCTTCATTCTTTGTGATTTTGGCATTGCATCAGGCCATTAATCAGGTTCATACATAAACATTTTCTTTTTTAACAATAAGACAAAGTTTACCTGTGAACGAATTTTTCTTAAACAGTATTTGATAGACATTTGGCTTGTTTAGGTTTTGGTGATTTTTTGCGATTTTTCGTGCAGCCTTTTAAAAGTTTATTTTATTACTTTTTTACATTGAAACTAACTATTAAAATCAATCAAAATAATTATTGTTTTTTTATTAATTGAGTTTCATTATTTAATATAAACAGATCTGATTATTATTTCACGATTTTTTTTTAAATTTTAAAAACAATCGTTTACACAGTAAATATCATATATTTAAACTTGAATAATAATCTTGACTGACAAACTTTTAAATGTAAAAAAAAAAAGTTTTTAAATAACAGAATTTAATTTAGCTTAAATATCATCAAATGTACATTTTTTTTATGCTTATTTTTATAAAAAAAATTTTATTTATCTTTATTTCCTCAATTATATTTCAAAAATCTGTGGCCAAGTAAAAGACAGCTTTTGATGTTTTAAAAAAAAATAGTTGTCTTAGTTTAAATTTTTACTAATAGTTATATCAAATTTAACACTTATTCATTACTAATTAAATATTAAGAAATGCATTTTTTTTAATTCACTTTAGTAAAAATATATTTTTAAACTAGTTAAACATATTAAGCAGGTTTATAAAATTAAATAATTTTTTTTTACTTATTTTAATAAATTTGTTTTAGAATTAAAAAAAAAAATTAATAATTGCATAATTAATACAAACCTAAACTTAAACTATTTAAAATTGTTCTATTTTTTTTTTAAATTTGTTTATTATTTTAAAATCTTTAAAAGCTTTAATCTTGCAACTTAAAATTTGCAAAGATTTTCAAACTAAAGTTGTAAAAGGCCATAATTATATTTTATATCATGTTATATTATATTTTACAAAAATGAATCAAACGTCTTTTTTTTTATTTTTGCTTGAACTATCTTATTAATTAAGTTTAAATATAGTTATTAAAAAAAAAATAAATAGTTTCTAGATATTTACAGATATTGTTCAATCAAGTTTTATATGTAATCATTTTAATTAACATAGAAACAAAAAAAAAACATATACACAATTTGAACTAATTCTAATATTTTAATTAATTTTTGTTTAACTATAAATATAATATCTATATTGCTCATTGAATTTAAATTCAATTGTATACCGTATCTAAACAACTAAACGAATTAATTTTAGGACAAGATTGAACAAAGGTCATAATTAAACTATTTTTAAAAAGATTGTTTGTGCCATGGTTTATTTGCAGTAGCATTTTATCAGTTGGTATTCATCTATCTTTTTGATAAATAAGTCAAAGTTCAATATTTATCGCCAACATAAGCGTTTGACCTTTAAAGCTGTTTAAATTAAAATGCTTTTATGTCTAACTTTATATAATAAATTAAACACCTATACATTTATTTTTTATTTAAATTTAATTTTTTTTTTTTTTACATAAAATTTATCTTATAATAAAAAATGTAAAATTTCAATTTATTTGTATACTCAAATCGGCAATTTATTAAAAAATAATTTTTATATAAATTTATAGTTATGTTTTTTAATTAAGTTACTAATTAATTTATAATAATGCAATTATTATTTTTTTTTAGTTTTTTTTTTATATAATTCAGTTCCTAATTATCGAATAATTTAATAAACATTTAAATAATTAGTTTTTAGTTAATTTAATACAATATGATTATAAAAAAATTTGTTTATTTAAATTTTTGGCTATATCTGTAAGTTTATAAATACAATATTAGTACAATTATAATTTATTTTGGATAAAATATTATAAAATAAAAATTAGGCTAAACTAATTAATCTTTAGATCGTTTTCGCATGTTTCTTATCTAGTGTTTATTTTCTTTAATCCAAACATCTTAGTCCTAAATCAGCTGCGAAAAGTTGTAAGCAGTTTAAGTGCAAATTAAATACGCAACTACTAATTGTGAATGATTAAAATTGGCCAGTTGTACAAGTGTATTTACAAAGTGAAAGTTGTCCTTTATAAAAGCTTGTTAAAACAGCAATTGGCAGAAACACAATGGGTCATTCGGTGAAGAAAGTGGCCGAAGAGACGAATCGAGTTCGCATCAGCTGTTTAAATGATCGTTTGTTACCGGTCTCCTGGGAATGTTGAGCCGTTTTCACCAAAACAAAACAAACTCAGAAGTTAATCTAGTCTATTTGCACTCTACTAAAACCATTTTTTTCTACCTTTTATTAAAAAATAATAATATTAGCAAACATATTAAACAAAATTTTTAAAATTAATAACAATTTAAAATACCATTCGATCAAAGTTAAACTTCTTTTGATTTTAACAGGAATTTATTTTTTCACGTATTTCATTTTCTATCATTTTTTAAGTTTATTTTGATTTTGCACCGTTAAATACTTAAATTCCTTATGATATTCAGACAAATTAAGAAACGATTGTTTTTGAGTTTCCTTAATCTTTACATCTGCAACAATTAAATGCTTAGTGCGATCAATTTCAAAAGTGCTAACTTGCCTAATTACAATAGCAAACTTTTATAATGCATAAACTTAAAAAAAAAAACAAACTATGAATGAAAAAAAATGTATATTTACAAATATATTGAACACAGGAAAATGAATTTAAAAAACACTTTAAAACACGTAAAAAAAGCTTTTAAAAGACAATCGCTTACATCATTTAATGAGTATTTTTTTTAGTTTTAATTTGCTTCACGAACCTAAATAAACGGAATCAAGATCAAAAGTTAATCAAGCATTTTTTATTTTTTAAAAATAAAATAGTTATATAAAAAAAAAAATAATAAATTTATTAATTTTACAAAGTATTTGTCATTTTGTTTTAAACTAGTTTTAATTATTAATTTGCTAATATTTCTTTGTTCAAATAATTTTTTTTGTCATGATATAAATTACAATTGGAGAAACTTTAATTGTCAAAAAAATTTGTTTATGAAAAAATAATTTTTTACAAACTTTAAATCAATAAAACAATTGATGTATTTTCTTTTGTATTTTGTATTAAAAACAAAATCTTAAAAAATAAATAATAAATACCAATTATAATTAAAGTCAAAATTTTCATTAAAATATAATCTACCGTTCATAATTTATCTAAAAAAAATTTTTTAAGTTAAAAAAGTAATTTCAATGTTATTTTATATTATTATTCTTTTTTTTTATTTTTGAATTTAAAATTAATTATAGACAACAATTATCTTAAAAAATTTATTTAGATTGTAAACATATTCAAAGTGCATTATGTCTAAATAAAAATTCTAATTAAACCATTATTTAAACTTAAATTAAATTTTATGATTATATTTAAAAAAAAAAATGCTAGATTGTAAATTTTTTTTTTATTTTAAGTTTTATTTTAAGCCAAATTATTTTGAATAAAAATGTTTAAAATCATAATTCAAAAAATAAATTTTAGCTTATATCTTATAAAATTGAAAAATAAAAAATGATGTTTATATTCATTAGACAAAACACATTTACAGGTTTGTTATTTTAATAGTTAATAAACATAACATTTTTTAATATTTAAAAGGTGATGATGATTATAACATAAAATAATTGCAATAATAAGAATTCAGAAAAAAATTATGAATTAAACAGATTCAAAATTAAATTATGAACATAATTTTTAACAAAAAAAATTTAATCAATTTAGTATCATGCTTAAAACAAATTATCATGATAACTTAAAAATTTATGATATTTTATTTTGATGAGTTTAAAAAACATGATTAAAAATATTTGATATGCATTGTGTAAAATATGCAAATTGATAAGAGATAGAAAATAGATTTAATTTTAGGCAATTGTAAAGCACAACATAAAAAAATGAATATCTTCAGGGTGTTTATACTGATCATTGTTAAATCATGTTGATTTTGCTTTTCATTATTATCAATAAATAAATAAATATTTGACTAAAATCTTTTAATATCGTGAATGAATTCGATTTGGTTAATTGTGATTATAAAATGTAGCAATTAACTATCAAGCAAAATAAATAAACGCAGACACAAGTATTGAATGGAAAGGAAATGCAAGCTGAATAAAAATGTGTATAACTTAAACACGAAACAAATGTTTTGAAACAATTTAAAGCAAATTCAGTAAAGACAACTGATAGAAAAAAGTTTGAACGAAGAAAAGCACGCAAAAGATCTGATGGTTTAAACGTGCGACTATTAGACTACTGACTGATGACCAGCTGCCCGTTTACATGTATGAATGAAGAAGCATACGACTTTCTATTTTCTGGATTCACGGCTAAAGTAACTATTGGATTTATGACTGAAAATTTGACTGGATTTTCAAATGAGTTATGAATAGGTTTAAAACCAATCATAACTAGATTTCATAACAGGTTTTATTTGTGGACTTATCACTTGATTTAGAATTTAATCTCCTACTTGATCTTCAAACAGCTATGTAAGAAATGCGTTCAATCAGATACTGTCTACCATAAAAATTAAGCTGCAGGCAGTAATTCATCACTACTGGAACTCAAACCTACAAACAGACGCTAACACAATTATCTTTTAAACAGTTTTAGCTAGCAATATAATGACCCAAACAATTGATCAAGCTTTATAAAATTAGACACAAGTCGCATTAATTTAAGTCAAAACAAAACCATGTTTAACCAGATGTAATTAAGCTTAAATAAAGTCTTTTTTTGTTACAAATGAGCAAATGATTAAAGTAAATTTAATCATGTTATTTGCCATACAACAGAATCAAAGTTAATCATAACGGATAATTTTTAAGCCATCCACGCTATTCATTTGACTCATTTTTATTGCTTTCATTATAATACAAATAAGATGCTTTAACTATTGTAATCCTTTGAATATCTTGATTTATGTTTGTTTTGAATCAAAGTAAATTGACTAAATTGCTAGTTAGTCAATTGTCTGCTTAAACCAATTAAAAAAAAAATCATCTGGTGTTTGTACAAGGTTCAATAAGTTAAATAAAAAAAAAGAGTCTTTTTATAACAAAAATGCTTATCAAATCAAATTAAAAGTAGTAGGAAGAAAAATCAAAATGTAGCAAAATGACTTTTGACCAGAAAGAAACAAATGCTGTGAATTTATGACAAATGAATCAAAATTAAATCGATCAAAAGCTATAAACAACACATTTGGGTCTTTAAAAAATCATAAACTAAATTTTTTTTTTGATAACTATTTATAATTTAAAAATGCTATTTAATAAATTAAAGTATTTTTGCAAATAATTGTATTTTATAAACTAAAAATTACTGCATGTGAAAAATTGTTAACTTATGATTTTACTTAAATCGTTTTTAAAAAATCATTTATTTATTACATTTTTTTAATTTAGTTGATTTATTAAATTTATAAACAATTTTTATTTAGTTTTTAATCAAAATTTTTTAAAATATTTAACAATTTTCAAATTAATTATTAATATTTTTTTAATTGGACAATTTAATTTAAAAAAAATTTTTAAATTAAAACATTTTTTTTTTTAAAATAAAGTTAAAAAAATTTAAAAACCATTAAATTAAAAATTAATAATATAATAAAATATAAATAAATAAAATTAAAGTAAATAAAAAAAAAAATTAATGTTATTTTTATTTTTAACTTATATGCCTAATGTTTATAACTTTGAAATCAGATTATGACACATTGTAAATTACATATATAGTTTATTTTTTTTTTTATCAAAATTTAACTACATAAAAATTTGATTTTTTTATTTTTTTAATTCACATATCAATTGTAATCTTTTTAATAAAAATAAAAAAAAAAAACAAAATCAAAATTTAATACAAAAATACATTTTACTGTTGAGAAATAAATTTATATTTGCGGATCAAAAAAAAACTTTAATAAAAAAAAAAACAAAAAAATGATGTAAAACATTTATCATTTTAAGATAAAAGATTTGCTTGCGAAAAGCATTTAGTTTTTTGTAGATGTTTCCGTGTATAAACATATTTGTATAAATAACCCTTAAGGAAAACAATGAAATGTTGCACATTAGGATCGGCTTGTTAAAGATCATAGATAACTTTAAGTTGAATTTAAATCCGGATACAAAAATTAAAAAAAAAAACTATAGAAGCAACAAGTTTTATCCTTGATTAATTGTGAGACAGTTTGAATAAGGAAAAAAATAAAAAGATAATGAAACCAAAACAAATTTTTTTTTAAAATTAAATAACTTAATTTACTAAAATTTAATTTTAATAATGAGACAATGTAAGCTTAAAATAATAATTCAATCGTATTTTAATTGAAGAAAATTAAATAATAGGTTAATTAAGGCAAAAATCAAAATTTTTTAATATAGTTTTAATAAAATTTAGAATTCAAAATTAGTAAAACTGAATATATTAAATTGAAACCACAATTTTAAACTTTACTCTCATCATCAAAAAAATCATTGACTCGTTTCTTTCAGTTTCCAAAAAGTAACCACTTAAACACCGGTAAAAAAATAAATTAAATTTCTGTGAACTAACTGATAAAGTTGAGTTTATCAAAGTTCATCACCTTTTTCTTAAAAAATCGTTTATTCTAATTAATAATGATAAATGCCAAAATAAACTGTTGATGTTTTAGGATAAAAATTTACTATATCATTCGACATTTTTAACCAACAGGTAAAAATCAATGATTTTTTACTAATCTGTTCTGCCAAATTTATTTCAATAAAAATAAAATTTTAACTTTTTCGGTGATTAAATGATTAAAAAAAAATTCAGAAAAGTGGTTAAAATAATTTTTTTTTTTTAACTAATTTGAATGCGTGAAATGTGTTTGATTTGACCGAAATTTGTTTAAACAATTTATTTAACATTTTAATTTTAAGTTAATTACTTTATTTCAATTTTTTAAGTCTAAACCATCTATAATATTTAAAAATTTTTATATTTTGTGTATATTTTGTGCGTTAAAATTTTCTTGATAAAAAAAATTAAAAATCATTGAAATCCATTTGAATTGTCCAATAAAAGGAGAGGTAAATTAAAATCAAAAGCGAAAAAAAAACAACTTAGAAAAATCAAACATTTTGTCATTTTACAATGAAATTATCTTGCTAAACTAAGCGAAGAGTTTTTTTTTATAAATTAACTTAATACTAGACAAATCACAATAAATTTAAAACTGTTTTGAACTCTTCAATTTAAAGATAGTTTTAAATTCAATTGTTAAATAAAATAAAATTTCTCATACGAAAACAAAAAGCACAGCTTAATTTGTTTTTTATAATAAATTAAATCATTTTAATTAAGTGAAGAAGCTTAGTAAAAGTTATATGTTCTTAAAGACAAAAATTCATTTTTATCTTAAATTACTTTGCCTAGCTAAGTAAAATCAAAAAAAAAAAATTAAGTAATTCATATTTTTTCATTAAAACTATTTTTTTTTAACTAATTATGAAAAATTTTTGAATTTAAATTCAAATTTTTTAATATAATTAAAGTTTTTTCAAACAAATGGTTTGAAATTTCAATAAAAGAATTTGTCAAAAAAAAGTAATTTTAAAAATCAATAATTTATTTAATATTTTAATTTGTTCCTTAAAAAAAATCAAGTTGAAAAAAATTTTTTTTCTTGTTTAAAAGCAATAAATATCCAAAGCATTAATCTTTTAATACTTTGATTAACTCTAAATGTGGTCCAAAAGCCTAAAACAGAAACTATTAAATAAACATAATTTTTAACACTAGTTGCATCTTCATAAACATTTGTCATAGTTGGATAACTCGAAATCATTAATTGAATAATAGAACAATTAACAAATTGACTATACTCAGCTTGTCGTTTTTCAAATTCCTTATTATTATAACTTTGATTAATAGGCCAAAACAAATAATCTAATTTTGATCTTCCACTTGCAGCAAAGGTAGCATCTAGTTGAACTGGACTAGTAAATTTTGGTACATAATACATTTGCAAACAGTCAGGATTAGGGGTGGCTTTTTCACATTGACTTAAAATACGCGACATAACCAACTTATGTAAACCGAATTCATTGTAAAATTTTTGCACTCCAATCCCTACATGCTTAAATGACGTAGATGATAATTGTGTCAAATTAACTGAATTACCATAAAAAATACTATTTAACCAACGAATCGATAATTGATTTTCACAATCTTCTCTTTCATGCAATTGTGAATCAAAGACACTATCTTGATCATAATTTTTACATTTAGTTTCATATGGAGGAAGAAGTAATCTATTTACGTATTCTCGATATTGAACTAAATATAAATGAGGAGTTTTTTCCAGTTTTACTCCATCATAAGATAACATCAAACCTTTAGGCAAAGATGTTTGATGAATATAAACCCCTATTTTAGGTAAGCGTTCAATAATTTTATCATCCAAATAAACTCGAGCAATCATAGCTTTATGATGAGCTAAACTTATTAAACTATCTTGAGAAAGTTCAAGTTTTTCTGAATTATTTAATTTACAAGTAATTGTAACACAAAGATTTAATTTAATTGCAGTGCTATCAAAACGACAATATTTCCTAGAAAGTTCTGCTCCGGTTAAATTTTTATCACTTTTAGGCATATTGATTATTCTAGCCAATTCGATTTGTCTAACAAAAGAATTTAGATTCAAAGAAATTGACAATATTTTAGTTAAACCTAAACGTGTATCTATTAAAGATAACATTTTAGCTCTATTATCATCATCATCTACAAGTTCTTGCCATTGAAGTTCATTTGAAATATTTATTTGGTATATTTGCATATATTCTTCTAATAAATATTTATGATGTTTATAAAGTTTAGAAAATTCTATAATATTTATTAAATTACCACAAATTGTAAGAGAAGGAAATTTATGAATTTTTGGATAAGATATTTCGATTTGAGTATCTAAAGTCGGTTTCAAATTAACAACACTTAAATAAATAAATTGTGGTATACATAATAACACACAACAAACATATATACAGTTATATAATGAAAATTTTATTTTAAGGCCATTTATCAAAAATTCTACATCATTTTCAGACTTGATCCACATGGTTAATTTTTTAAAATTTTTAAGTATGTATTTTTTTTACCAGTTTAAATAGTATTTTTTAATTTATTCCATTTATTATTTTTAATTATTTTTATTAATGATTTTGATTTGTAAAAATTCACAAAATATATTCTGACTGTTTTATTTTGATTTATGTTTGAAATTAACAAACTTAAACAAAATAAATCAGGATTCACTTAAATTTATTAATTTACGTAAGCATTTTGAACAAAATAAATATTTATTAAATTTAAAATTTAACTTTGTTGAAATAATAAAAATTATTATTATTTTTTTTAAAAGCATTTAAATTAACTTATTTTTTAATCTATACTTTAATTTGAAAAAATCACTAAGTTAAAATATACATTTATTTACTTTTTGTTATGAATTAAGATCCAAACATAGATTTAAAATTATAAAAAATTAAAAGTTTATTTTTTTTTAATACTTTTAAAAATAAGATTTAAAACTATATTTTAAAAATAATTAATTCAAATAATATTTGAAATTAGATTTTACCACAAATGGAATCGATATAATTAATAATGTGTTTTTTAAAAATTATAATTTTGATTAACAATTAAATTTGACAAATAAAATCAATAATAAAGTAAATTTTTTATTAAAAAAATAAAACAAATAAAAAAAATTATTTTTATAAATTATTAGCTAATATTTTCAAAAATTAATTACGCTAAATTGGTTTTAAAAATATAATCTTTAGTTATTTTGACCCAAATTCAAAAAATTTAATTAAAATAAAATGTTTAAGAAAAATTTCAATGTTAAATAAATATTATGCTTAAAAAGTAAATAAAAAATTATTAAATAAATTATTAAAATAAAAGCAAACAAATCAAATTTTATTAAAAATAAATTTTATATTATATAAAATTTTCTAAAGTGTTTTAAAATTATATGATGAAAAAATAATATCAATACTTCTATCAATCACTTTTAAAATTAATATAATAACTTATATTATTCAAAACTTAATTATTTTTTTTTTTGCTTTTTAAATAACTTGTAAATTAATATAGAAAAATAACAATTCAATAAAAAAAAATAACTTTTTATTTAAATTATTAAAATAATAAAAAACTATACGCCTACAAAATTTAGTACAATTATATAGTTATAAAATTAGATGAACAATAAAACTATTTAAAAAAATCAAAAAATGTTTAAAGTATCAAAATTAAAAAATTATTATATAAAATAAATAAAAATATTTTTTAATAATATATAATCAATAAAATTTTAATAATATGTTTCTTATAAATAAATTAAATATAATAATACAAATTTATTTCAGTTTATTTTTATATTTATTTGTACCAAATTTACTAAATTATATTTATTTTTTTATACATATTTACATTATATACATATTTTTTTCTTATTAATTTTAATAAGATTTATTAAATTTTTATTTTAAAAAATAATTTAATTGGTTTTTTAAACGTTATAAAAAACAAAAAAAAATTTTTTTTTTAATTATTAATTTATTTTTATATAATAAAATGTTTATATACTTCAATAACAGATTATTTTTAACATGTGTTATTTGGGGAATTTGCTTGACAGGAGCAAGTTACCAATTGGTGATTACTACTTTAAAATTTTTATACACTACGTCATCTGACATTGATACGGATTATCCTACAAAATATTCATTACCTGGAGTGACTTTTTGTATAAACTTATCTTATATGTTCAATTTTACATTATTAGCTACATTCGAGCATTTTTTTATTAAAAATATATCTCATCAACTAAATCTTAACATTTCCACAAGTAAAGATTTTTATAATATTTTTAGTAATCCAAATTTAAAATATCAATTGTTATTAATGTTTGATGATCAATACACAACAGCAAAATTAGCTCGGCTTATTAAAGATATGAACCAATTAATAACTAAACAATATGTAATTGCTTATAATTATCCTGGTATGATGAAAAAATCTGATTTTGATCAAACCTGTAAATTTTTTAAAAATTTTAAAGATGAAAATGTTTGTTATACTTTAAAATGTAAACCCTTTACTATAGAACGAATTAATTTGTTACAGCAAAAAACAAGATCTAGACTTTATTCATTTGAATTAAATACAAATCAATTTCGATATATTCCCAGTTTTTATGTTTATTTACATTCGCAAAATACTTTACCAAACGATTATCAACAAACAAGTTTTCAATTATTAAATACTCAAACAAAAGCAAACTTTTATAAAATTACATATAAAAGATATACAAATATACATCGAGATACGCATAGAACTTGTTTGGAAAGCGGAAGTCGTTCAGCATGGATTGATGGCAAGTTATTTCATTATCAAACTAAATCTGAAGCTATAGAACATTGTGTTCAAATAGATACTATGAACAGGTTTAATTCAACTTTCTGGGGTAGTATATATGATCCGGAATACCTAGAACATCAAAAACTTGGTATTCGCGACCAATTAGTAAATTATAAAAATAATTCTGAATTTTTATTCAACATTTGGAATAAATGTGAAAAAATGCATTCTGTAATAGATTGCTCTACTGAATTTTTTGTATCAAAACTAAAAATTCATGATACTAGAAAAAGTAATGTTAGTATTATTCAAATTATTTCTTCAGCTGAACCCGACATGTCAACTAAATCATTAGATTTTCTTTCTTTAGCTGAATATATAATTTATTTATTTAATATTAGTGCATGTTGGTTATCATTTACAATGGTAACTTTTGCGTATAAATGTATCATGATTAATTATAAACAAAATTCAAATAAGAAAATAAATATTATTTTAAAAAAAACTCAAGTACAAGATTTACAATCCTTATATTGGTAACATTCATTTCATTTATTTTCGGTATAATAAAAATGATTGAAAATTAATTTTTACATTGAACTTCTAATATGTTAACAAATTAGAAAATTTAATACCTTGAATGATAAATGTTTGTTTAAAAAAATTGATTTATGATCAAACATTGGCTCATCCTTTATTAAATGTGTTTTAAAAGTTTGTTTGATGCGAAAATTAATTTTAAACAAAATTATTACAAACCATGGCCAAAAAGTGCACGACCATAATTTTAAGATTATTTAATAACTCTAACTTTTGAGTTTACCTTGTTTAAATTATTCAATTTTTGATTGAAGCATAATTATCAATGTGACCAATCGAACTCGATTCCGAATATGAAACTAACCAATTGAATTAGAATGTGTTGAAAAAAATAAATCACAACTCTAGCATTACGCAAATATTTCAATTAGTTAACAGTAAAAAAATTAATTTTTTTTTTTATTTATATGCAACGCGATATAATGAACTAATTTTGTAACTTTAACACTTAAATTTAAAACAATTTTCAGAATCGAATCACAATCACGGAGCGTTTAAATTTAAGTTAAATTTTACACGAATCAGAAAATGCTAAACACGAACTTGTATTGTAATTTCTATTTGTTATAATTCAGTTTAATTAAATTAAAAGTTTTTACTTATGTTTTACTATTCATTTATCACGCCTTTTTTTTTATGTACGCAATTACATTTTAATTACATTTAGTTAATTTTAAAAAAAAAAACAAATATTTTTCATATTTTTTTTAGAAATAAAATTTAGATAAATTTTGAACAAACTTGAAAAGCTAATAAAAACAAAAAAAATAGTTATTTCCTAAGAAAATTTTTTTTTATTAAGAAGAGTTTATGAACTTTTTAATTGGAACTTGTATCGTTTAATTATTTTTTTAATCATTTATTTTATAATTAAATTTGTTTTGAATTTATCAAGTTCAATTTAGATGAAAATTTAAACAATATAGTTTGCAAGGTCATTTTAAATTTACTACATTTTTAATTTTTCATATATAAATTCATTTATCACATAATTTAATTTTTTTTTGTATGTAAATATTCTTTTTAAACCTATCTTTAAAAAAAAAGTTTAAAATATGATCCAATTAAAAAATTTGTTTTAACATTTTATGTTATGTATAATTAAAATTAGAAAAAAAGCGTCCACAAATTAATTTATTAACTTAAAATTATTAAGCTTATATAACTTTGTTTTAACAGCAATAAAAATTTGAAAAAAAAAATTATAAACTTTTATTAATTTATGATAATTATTTAAATTAAATATTTAATAATGTTATTACAAAACAAATTAACACTTTTAATAAATAAAAAATACAATCAATGAAAATGATTAAAAAATTGGAAAAATAATCATGTCTTACTTTTGATATTTTTCCTTTTTTAAAACAGAACAATTTATCAATTTATTATTTTATTTAATGGGAATTCTGATCTAAATAAGGCAAGATGAACAATTTTTTATTTGGGAACAACTTCCAAACTAGACAGAATAAAATAATAGGCAAAACAAAATTTTAATTTTAAACGAAACTATATTTACAATTTAAGTTCTATTTAATGCTCTTTGTTGCTGTTGTTAAAAAAATATAAAATGGATGAAAAATGAATTAAAAATAAATTTTTTGATGATCTAAATGTATGTTTTAAGAGTTTTAATTTTATGAGGAAATGCTTTGTTACCTAAATACATATAGTTTTATGAAATTAACAGGTTGTCTTTGTACAATGCACAATTCAAAATATGCCACAATCTTTCAAGATGAATTTTATAACGTATTTTTTTTTTTTTTTATTGAATTTAAGGGTTCCAATAAGCAATGATAAAAATTGAATGCAAAAATTAAATTAAAATGATTTATGCCAAATAAAGACGATGAAAATCATGAGCTCCAATGGCGGCATTGCATTTGGGACATTTGCGTTGCCTTGTGTCATAGCGAGTTTTAAGACAATCGAAACAAAATACATGAAAGCATTTGGTCAAAACTGCATCTTTTCGATTAACCTTGCAACTAGGACAAGTCAACTGTTCCTTATATTCACGGATTTCTTCCAATAACACTTCATCTGCAGTAGAAGCAAGTTCAAACTTTTTAGCCCTTTCGTATTTACGTTTCCAAGAAATAAGCTCTTCATGAAGTCGTTTTGTCTTGTACGCTTCTTGTTGATGAATTGAAGATTTTTCAGCCACAGAACTTTGAGCTTCTTTTAATTGAGCTAAATATTTGTCAAGATGTAATTTTAAATCTGCTGCTGATTGAGCAGATTCAATTGCTTTTCTTTTATGTAATTCCATCGCTTGTTGTCTTAAACCCAATTCTTTTTCTACAGTTGATAAATTATTTTGTAATAATCTTTCTTTTTCTTCTAATTTACGAACTACTTTATTTTGTGCTTCCACTTGAGAATGTAACGCTATTATTTGTTCAGTTAGGCTTTCTTTTTCATCTTTTAATAACTTTTGAATTTGTTGAGATTTTATTCTCTCACTCATCAGTTTAAAGTTTGCATCATCTTTCTCTTTTAACTGCTTTATTAAACGAACATTTTGATCTTGCATGTCCTCAAACGCACTGCCAGTAACTTCCATTTCATTTAATAAAGCTTCGTCTTCTTGTTTTTGCAAAGTTAGTTTCTTCTCTAAAAGATCTTTTTCTTCTTTTAATCTGTTTATCTCTCGAGTTGCATCTTCATCATATGATCGTTTTCTGTCTTTTTTATTTTCCTCTTGCAATTTTAATAATTGTTTCTTTAACTCTTCGCACTCTAATTTATATTTTTTTTCATTAGCCATCAATTGAACTTTTTCTCTCGTATCTTTTGAAACACTTTTATGCATATCTAAAACCAATTTTAATTCTTTATATTGTTCAGATATCTTTTTAACTTGATTTTTGAGTTCTCTTATTACATTGTCTTGTTCTAATTTTTTTTTCACCAACTTATCATATTTTAAAGTAAGTGCATCATGATTTTCATTTTTTATTACTGACATAATAGGTGATTTTTTGTAATTATTTAATGATAAAGATGCATTATCATTAATAACATTGCTTCCTATTTCTTCTTTTTTAATTGACGGAGATGTCCCAGCACCATTTGCATTTATATCATCCGGTTCTTTTTTTTCCTCTTTTATCTCTATTTTCTCTTTCAAACTAGACTCAGATTCAGATCTTTGACGTAATTCAGAATTACTAGTATCTGAAAAACTTGATTCTTGTTTTATATTTTCTAATTTTACAGAAGCATTTATAGTTGAATTTTCTAAATCCTGTTTTAATTTTGAAATTTCTACATTGGCTTCTTTTAATCTTCTTTTATATCTTTGATTTTCATCTTTTAATTGTCTATTATGGTTTTGTAAACTTGTAATTAAATTTCTCATTTCTCTATTAATTGGTCCTGTTTGTTCATTAGCTGCAAAATTTTGAGCAAATTCTAATCTTAACATTTCATATTCTTTTCTAGATTGTGCTAATTGATCTTCTAATTGAATCACTTCTGTTCTCAACCTTTTTTGCATTGATAATTCTTCAGATTCCATATGTTCAATTTGCCTCAAATGAGCTGTTTTAGACGTAGCTTTCATATTTCGAGTTTCATCTAACTGCGTCTTAAGCTGCATTGATTCATTATAAAGAACCGAAAAATGAGATTGTAAGCATTTATATTCTACAGTTTCAAAAATAATACTTTCTGGCAAACATTGCAAATCCATTTCTAATTTTTTTACATTTTTTAAAGCATCTTTATGTTGGTTATTTAATGCTTCTAATTCAATCAAACGATTGCTAGCTAATTCTTTCATTTCTTCTAATTCTTTTTGTATATCTTCTATTTTTGCTTGACTTAGATTATCTTTACGTGGCCTTCCATTTGGATCACTACTAGATCCATTAATATCAACATCTCTTAATTTTTCTCTTGCTTCTTGTAATTGTTCTTGTAATCTTATTTCTTTTGAACGAGTACGATTTAAGTCATATTCGAGATCATCTATTCTACTTTTAAGTTCATCATTTAAACTTTCTAAAGCATCAGCTCTACATTTTTCTTTGCTATGTTTTAAATTTAAATTATGATTTTTTTCATGTAATGAAGTTACCAAAATATTTAAACTTTTATTTTCATTTTGTAATTCAATGTTGGTTTGTTTTACTGCTTCGTCTAGACTAACATTGAGATCTTTAAGATGTGGATCAGCTTTAAAAAAGAATGAAAATAATTAAAAAGAAGCAAACAAAATTAAAGTGAATAAAATGAAAGAAATAAAAATAGATTATTTACATTTTAACGCTGAGGTAACTTTTTCATTTCTTTGGACAATTCTATCGAAAACTTGTAAAATTTTTCCAACCGCCCTAGTAGAAGCTTCTACTCTTTGTTGAAGATTCTCTTCCAGCTCTTCTTTATCATAATTAGATAACTGTGAAAGAAAGCTAGTAGTAGCTTCATTTTCGTTTTTGTTTTCTAATTCATCTGAAGTTTCGGCATCGAATCTTTGTAAAGATATTCGCAAATCTTCATTAAACTGATTCCAGTATCTATTGATGACAAATACAATGGCCTCGGCCGAAGTTTGTTTTTTTTCTAGCTGTTCAATCCTGTTGCGTAGGTCAGACTCGATCTTGATTCTAGTTTCTAGTTTTTCGCTCAGTTTTTTGTTTTGGAACCTGAGAATATTGATATCCAACTCTTCTTGGCATGAGGCACGGAACTTGGGACCTTCATCAATCAGCCTGCTTTTCTTGCAAGATTCACTTTGCAGACCGTCATCCTTGATATTTCGCTTGGACATTTTCCGACAGACCGATAGAGAGAGCAAATAGACGACGAACAGAGGTGATAGAAGGTGAGAGGATTGATTAAATTAAATAGCGAGTGTATTCTGATGTTGGACGAGCGAAGCACTAAATTAGGATCATCAGAAGCTGGAACAGTGAGTCTAGTTTTGGCCTCTTCATTGACGCTATCTTAGATGAGGAGCCAGGCAGATGAGAATATGAAGAAGAGTGGTAGTGGAGACTGTGTTCAAGAAGATGTAATGTATTTGTTTTTGAATGAACAAAAAAATAGAAAACGACGAAAAAAGTGAAACTGCGAGCCGAACAGCTTTGCGTTCGATGTTCGATAGGCGTTGATGGCAACAGAAAGAAGTGTTGAATAAACAGACCCCCAGAAACGCTTTTTCAATGATTAGCTAATTCAGTTAGTTGATTTAATTGCTGTGCTCGGTTGAACACTTAATTGCTCTGCCTAAACCACGACCAACTCAGAATCGGCGTGTGTGCAAAACAAAGCGCAATCGGCTGCACTGAGAGCCGATATTTTCCACTTTCACCATCGATTGCTTCGTATCGTTAATTTAACAACTTTGACTCAATGTTTGTATACTTTTCTCGTACATAAACAAAGTTACAAATTTAAATGGGCAGGTGCGACCAGCTTTGAGACAAGGCTGAATTCAGGCCTAAATACCAGTTTAAGCAATTTATCAATGAAAATGCTTGATTACACAGTTTCGGGACACATGTGTTTCTTCAGCTTCAAAGTGACAGACCTGCAAACTTTTCTTTTACTTTCGTGCTTCTTCTCAACTCCATCTCAATTCTATCTAAATTTAAGCTAGACTTCATCTGAATTTGAGCTAGACTCTCTTTTAAACTTGAGCTAGACTCCATCTGAATTTGAGCTAGACTCTATTTGAAATTCGTCTGAAATTCGTCTAAAATTCATCTAAAACTCAACTAAAATCTATCCAAGCTCCATCTAAAATCCATCTAAACTTCATCTAAACCACATTTCAAACTCCATTTAAACAACATTTCAAACTCCATCTAAACCAAATCTCAAACTCCATCTAAACCGCATCTCAAACTCCATCTAAACCACATTTCAAACTCCATCTAAACCACATTTCAAACCCCATCTAAACCAAATCTCAAACTTCATCTAAACCACATCTTAAACTCATCTCAAGCCAGTCTCAAACCCATTTTAAACCCACATCAATCTTACCCTCTTTACTTTCTCTTTCTGGCTTTTCAATTCTGCAGCCCAGCTTCCATGCTTATCTGTATGTATCTACTCTGACCAACTCTCCATTCATTTTTTTCTAAGTATTTCAATTGCGAAATTCTATCATCGATTTTAAATAATTATTAAACATGACATATTTTATTTGTGGCAAACCAAACAAATCATAATTGTTTAATGGATTCAGTCGTCTCTATTAAACTTGTATTTGTTTGTGCTAAATTCTGATAGCAAGCCAATTGAACTTACATTTAAAGAAAACATTATTTCTTGTTAGTTCACTATTTAAAAAAAAATAAATAAATAAAAAAAATTTAAAAAAAAACTACATTAAACCATTATTAAAATGCAATGTTCAATATGGTTTATATCTCAAAATTGACCAACTTAATCTATTTAAATTGTCTTTGAACTTAATTAAAAAATAATTCATTATATGCTTGTTGATCAAAGCTTTCTTTGCAACCCAAAATAATCAAGCAGCAAATATAATCTTGAAAAAAATATACAGTTCAAGCCAATTCATAAGTAAACATAAGAAAGTTGCATGCACTTTAAACCTTACAACATGTGCGTAGTTACTTTTTATTTTTCAACATTTTTTGGCAATTTAAAACATCATTAGAGTAACACTTGTTGTTTACTATTTTGTTTACGTTATTGTTTCTTTTGCAGTTTTTTTCTTTCTTTTTTTTGTAGTTTAGGGTTGAATTTGCAATTTAATAAATAGCTAAGTACAATTGTAAAAACATTTGCAAACAAACGAAGAAAGCAAAAAAAAAAGAAATGAAGAAGAAAAGGAAGGAAAAAAAGCAAAAATTAAAAATGAATAAATAAGAAATGATGAAGGTGAAGAAGATGAAAAATTTTTTGATTATAAAAATTAAAAGAAAAGCTGATGATGCGAACAAGATGAAAAGAAAAAATAAAGAAGAAAAATGAACACAATATTTAAGATGTTTTATAAAAGGCGTCTATTTTTTGATTTAATTTTTTAAAAGTCACATGTTATAATTTGAATACACATGTTGGTTTGAATAGAATGTGATAACAAAAGCAAATAATTCATGTATGGCATAATTTTTAAGATTTGCAAAAGGATTTAAAAAGCAAGCAATTGTATCAACATTTGAAACGGAGTGATGTGAACACATGTGATCATTTTGTTGCAATTGTGGCCTTTGCTAAAATTTCTCAAAGTTTGCTAGAGTTTCTTAAAGTTTTTTTTCTAACTGGCTTAGTTCTACTTTCAAGCTTTGCAGGCTTTGCAATTCGTTTGGCCAAAGTGTGAAAACATTTTGGCTCAGCTATATTAATTGCGTATATATGGATGCTGTGCAAAATTGCGTCTGCTGTAGTATATGTGTTGCTAGAAGGTTTAAGTAGTAGGTCTAAGTAGTAGGTTTAAATAGTAGGTCTAAGCAGTAGGTCTAAGCAGTAAGTTTAAGCAGTATGTTTGCATTTATGTTTGTAGGTTTATGTTTGTAGGTTTATGTTTGTAGGTTTAATATATGTTCACATATATCCATATTTAATGCATTTTTGTTCAGTTTAACTTTCTTAAGGCTTTCTTTTCTTTGAAATAGCTTGCTTAGGCTTGTGGCAAACATTGAAGGCAGCGCGGCACACGCACAATCCACAAGCTGGCTAAACAAACAGTAGCGAGCGAAATCTCCTCAGACGAAGACCTGCGAGTCCAGAAGAAACGGAAAGTTGAGCCACACGCCACAAGATACTGACTACCAGATCTGCCGGCCCAGCTGGACCTGATCTTAATTGCGGAAGCCCCTACTCAGACCAACACCACCGACCATTTTCCAACTGCAACATTGTAACAAGTCTACAAAAGTGTGAAATTCTCATGAAAGTGTGAAACGATTTAAATTTCGGATTTTGCTCACAGCTGGCTTGATCAAGTGAAAAGTCTTCAATCAGTAAACAAACCTTGTTCATTTATTTTGATAAGTTTTCATGTATTTATTTAGCAATTAGCTTGTTTATTTTTGAGATTCACGCACACACACATACAATTACACACATCCATATACCACCACGAATATCTAAAATATATGCATATATATATATATACAACTAGAAACCCGTTATTTTTAATTGAAAAGTGTCTACGGTGTTTAATCATATATAACCAAAGTTTGATTATCATTTCTTCAACTACGTTCTCCAACACTCAGTTAACCAAGCGTGGATTAGTTTGTGGCACACATTTTCAATCAAAGCGTCTGATCCAGTTCGACACAGTTAAATCGAGCTCAGTATGGAGAACAACATGTTTGATGGCTCAATGGATTCTCCATCCAATGATTCCTCATCACCTAACTTTGTTGACATGCAACCAGTCCCTTTTACTGAGCCCACTTTTTGGTGTTCAATTTCCTATTATGAGCTTAACTTAAGAGTAGGAGACACCTTCCATGCCTCTTTGCCATCATTCACAGTGGACGGTTTCACAGACCCATCTAATTCGGAACGCTTTTGTCTGGGTCTTCTGTCCAATGTAAACCGAAGTCCTATTGTGGAACAAACTAGAAGGCATATTGGTAATTATTTTTTACTACCTATACTCAGTTTTTCATTTTATATGTTTAGTTTATTAGTTTTCTAAGCTGACTCATTTAAACCTAACTATTTCATCGTTAATTCACACAGTGTTGATTGATTTGTCAATAAAACCTGTTAGATTAACGTTTAAGTACAAAAGTTTAATCGTTTTCAACTACATTCTATTTGTTTTTACTTATAAATGTTTCAAGTTTTTTTTTTGCTAAATTGTTTTATTTCATTCATTCCTTAACATTATTCATATATCTTTTTACATAGGAAGAGGGGTTCGTTTATATTATATTCGTAACGAGGTATTTGCAGAATGTTTGAGCGATAGTAGCATCTTTGTTCAAAGTCCCAACTGTAACCAAAGATATGGCTGGAATCCAACTACAGTTTGCAAAATTCCGCCAGGTAAGTGCAATTTAGCTATGCCACTATAACTGACCATGAGACTCATCCTTTTGTTACTTGCCTGTAGTGGTCGGCTTTTCAAGGTGATGAGCACAATGAGCATCCTCAATGTAACAAAGTTGCTTTTCAACTTTTTAACCTTTGTTTGCCATTAGTTGCCACAAACCAGGTGCACAACCTGTTGCTTTGTAAGCAAAGTCTTAAACAATATTGTTTACATTTGTCTTTTTAATGCTTATAGTTATATATGCATTTTCAAATGTTTGCAGCATAATTTTTTACTTTTAATGCCTTTTTGCATTCAAGTTTTAATGCAAATTTTCATCAAAATTAAGCTTTTCTTTTTTCTCTGTGTAGGATGTAATTTGAAAATATTCAACAACCAAGAGTTTGCCGCACTATTATCCCAGTCAGTGAACCAAGGTTTTGAGGCGGTTTATCAACTCACCAAAATGTGCACGATTAGAATGAGTTTTGTAAAAGGATGGGGTCCTGAATACAGAAGACAAACAGTAACATCAGCTCCATGCTGGATTGAATTGCATTTAAATGGTCCATTACAATGGCTTGATCGTGTGTTAACACAAATGGGATCACCTAGGCAGCAATGCAGTTCCATGTCTTAATATTTAGAAATAAACGTTAATTTACCCACTAAATTAAAATTGGGAAGAGATGCTAAAAACTTTAAGTATCGAAATTAGTGAAAAAAATTCAATTTCTATATTAGTAATTAATTCAAATAATGGAATTACATCAAATCATCCTTATTTTTGACATCCAAAAATGATTTTTAAAAATTCAAGTAGAAATGAAAAGTTTTTTATTTAATATTTCTACATGAATATATATATTCTTATATATTGCGGTTTGGATATATTTCAATGAAATACCTCTAATTTATTCTGTTAATTAATTAATCAAGTGTAAATATATATATGTATATACATATATGATATTTTTGTCATTATATTGTTCTGCTCTTCAATAGAGTGATCAATTAGAATAGCACAAATTTTTGAGCAAGTTAAAACAACGTTTTTTTCATTTTGTATCTTTCTTATATTAATATTGGTTATTTTGCACTTAATCGCGCAAATAAGCCCATGGAAACTTGTTCATTTGTTATTAATTGTTATTTTTAAAAGCAGAAGTTGTTAAATCAAAATTGAATAATATTTTTTTAGTTTAGCTTTTACATGCAAACAATAGTTTACCAAACGATTTAATAGTAGGATTTAGTGTTAATTTAATATGCCAAGTTTATGTTTAAGTACTGTTTAGAGAATGAAAGTCTTTTTTAATTTAATCAGTTGCAATTCCAATCTAAAGTTTATGAAATCGTTTTTTTATTACACGGGAAGGAGATTACAAAAAAAAAAAAAAAAAAAAAAACATTAACTTTGCTTAGTGATAAAGTTCGCCTAGATAAATAATTTTCCTATTGATATGTTTAATAAATATTTCTAAATTGTTTTTGTTATAAAAGAAATGTTAAACTTAAAAGACGCACACTTGCTGATTTTACCAATGTTAAACATGTTTATTATTAATTTTTTAATTGTTCATTACCGAAACAGACCTCATTTATAGCAAAATTGTGCACATTATGTAGATTTATAATTTTTATAATATTGTCAGTTTTTTAAAAATTTGTTTTTTTATTATTTTTTTTTTAAAAAAATATTTAAATCAATTTAATTAAACTATTTAATACAAAAACTACGCAGCAATATTGCTCCTAAATTAAACCCGTGGTATAGACAAATTGCTGAGAAAAGATGCTGCCAGTACTTAATGTTAAAATTGATTTTTATGATAATAAATACAATTATTTATAAGTATTATAAAATTACTATTTGTTTTTTTTTTTGTTTTACATTAATGATTGAATGACGGATTCAGGTAATTAGTAATTCAATGTTTTGCATAATGATGCAGTGTTAAATATTTAAAAAAAATCAAAATGTTTACAAATGGTTTCCAAAAAAAAAATTTTGAATTTAATACCGAAAAAAATGTGTGTAAGGAGTGATGAATGTTAAAGTGGTATAAATATAAAAAATCGGAAGATTAGTCAACTAAATTCAGAAAAATAAAAATATTTTTTGTTTTATTTATAATATACCTAAATCCAAATAAAAAATATTTGGATAATGAACACAATCAACTTACAGTTTTAGAGTTCAATAGTAAAATACAATTTTAAAAAATTAATTACGACTAAATTTAGAAACATTAAAATTTTTGTAAGCATGGCTAGTCACACTATAATATTAAGTGATATTATTTATAAATCAAATTTTGATCAACTAAAAAAATTCTTTTAGATTTCATAACATTTTAATGTCCATGACTTGAAATATATATAAATTTAAATAAATGAAAATTGTTTTTTTTTTAAAAAATGTTCTGTGTTATATCAAGATTAGTAAATTTTGCGAAAATTTATTATTATCAAAATCAATAACGTCATTTAATATATATAATAAACGTCAGTTTGAACGAATTTGTAAAAAAAATCTAATATTTTAAAAATTATTTATAATTTTTGTTTCCAAACAATTACGTAAAGTTAAAACTATAATAATGAACTTTTTAAAAAGTTTTATTATAATTTAACTTAAATCTAAACTTAAATTAAAAAAAAAAAAATAAGATATTTATCAAGTTGTAGCAAAAATGTCTCTTAAATAAAATTTTTCAAAACTCAGTATTTTACAATCTATAAATAAATAAGCTAATTGATAAATATACTATTTCAAAAAGCAAATTTAAATGTTAGGTGAAAAGTTTTAAGATTATTTTAAATTTTTTATAAGTAAAATAGCAACCTATATTCTATATAGTATATACCTGTAAATTTATTGATATTGTAATATAATAATTAAACATTATTATGAAATAATTTAGCCAAATTATCATTGTTTATTCTATTCAAACCAAAGATAATCAATAAGGTTTTAACATTTATAATCTTAACTTTTGATATAATGACGTCAATGTTAATAAAAAATCATTATTGATTTATATAAATTGGTTATTAATTGATTTTTTAATAAAGAAATAGAGTAAATTATTACCAATTTAAAATATATACATACATATATTATATATACATGTATCGATTTTTACTGTCTTTATTATTCATAATAGATGGCAGATTTAAATTTTTTTTTTATTGTAATTTTATAATTATAAAAATATTTTTAAATTTAATAAAAAAAAAAAAATATATTATAACTAATAGTAGTTAAAATTTTTATAAGTTTATAAATATATGAAAAAAAATCTAAACAAATAAATAAGTTAATTAAATTCAAAATTGCATATTTTTTGTAAATGGTTTGTTTCTAAATTATTTTAAAATGTTTAATAATGGTACTTAAAAATAGCAAAATTTACAATTAATTAATTAAAAAAAAAAAAAAGAAAAAATCTAATTTTTAAACAATAAATAAATTATATCGCTTTAATTTTATTATTTTTTTAATATATTTATTCAGTAAAAAATAAGTGGCCTTTTTTAAAGTATCAATTTTAATAAAAAATAGTCAATTTATTTATTTTGTTAGTTTTTAGTTTAAATATATTTGTCGCCAATATACAATTGTAAAATATTATGACTTTTAAGTATTATTACTATTTTAAGTTGTAAACTTAAATTTAACACTTATTTTTTAATTTATTTCAAAATTTACTTTTAATTTTATAAAATAAAACTTAACTTAACTTAATTTTTTTTACATAACATAAAAAAAAGGTTTTATACTGAAATTTTAATAAAAACGCGACTTTATTTATAAATTTTTAACAAAGTTTTTTTTTATATTTATATTATTATACAAAAATTCATAAATTTTATATTTTCTAAATTTTAATATTATATATATAAAATAAATTAATTAGATTAGTCATTAAAATATTATAAATAAAATAAATATTGTAATTATTAATAAATTTTATTTAATTTAAAAAATTTGTTAAAGTACTTATTAAAAATCAAGTTTAATATATTATTAAAAATTATTAATAAAAAGTTTTATCAAAGATGTTGTTTAAAAAAATGTAATAAATTTATTTTTTTTTATAATTTAGTTTTTTTGCCTAAATATTTTTACTGTTTTATCTATATAAATATTTTTAAAGTAGAATGTAACAAAAACAAATCAAAACTTTGTCATCATGGATTAAATTAATTTTATTATATTGAAAAATTAAATAATTTTTTTTTTATTTTAAATTTTTTATAAAATATAAAAAATAGAATTTTATACTTTTTGTTTACAAATTCAGTAAAGCGTGTTAATTTAAAGTTTTTAAAAAATATATATTTAATTTCATAATTTGTTATAATAAAAATTTGAATAATCTTTGTATAAAGTATGTTTAAAAAAAAAAAATTTTTGGGCAATAAATTTATTTTATAATTTAGAAAATTAGTATATTTATTTTTTGATAACATATAAAAAAATGTAAACTTATTTTAATAAAATTTTATTATAAATAAAACTAATTCTAGTAATTATATAGTTTGTCAAAAAGATATTTTTAAAATTTTTTGTTAAAATTATATTTATTAAATAGATAATTTAAAAAAATTAAAATAAACAAACTCATTAAAAAACTATTTAGAATATTTATAAAATTAAAACATTATTTTTTTATAATTATTTGTCTAAATTAATTATCTGTAAATATTAATTTAAAATTTTTTTTCCAATTTTTTTTACGTAATTTTTTAAAAATGCCAAAATTGTTAATATTGTTAAAATCTAAAATTAATTTATTTTATAATTAGTTTAATTGTTGACCCATTTGCAAAACATAAATTATCAATAAATAACTTATGCATTGTAAACTTAAATTAATTCAAAGCTTAAGTATGCCTAATTTAAACTAAAATTAGTGGTTAATTTTTTTTTTTTAAAGTTTTAACAATTGTTTTATTTACAATAAATTTTTATTTTTAACTAATTTTTTTTTCATTTAAATAGTTTAGTTGGTTTTGTAAAATTTACAATTCAAAATATAGTATTTATATAATTTTTTTTTCATTTTTTTTAAAATGACACAAATTAGTTTTCAACAAAATGCTTACTAATTGTTAACAGTTATTTTTTAAGATTTTTTTTTAAAATTTGTGCAATATTTTATATTTATTAGTTTTGTTTTTTGAAAATTTAAAATTTTTTATATTTACTTTTTTAATTATTAGTAAAAGATTTTATTTGATTTTACTTTAGTTGTTTACTTAAATTTACTTAAACATAAATTTATTAATTAGTTTGTAAAAAAATTATTTTTTTAATTGTTAAAATTATATTAAACAGTACTTAATAAAAAAAATTTTCACAAATAGTTATTATTAAAAATTATTTTTTTTTGTTGTAAAAAAAAATATATATGTATATTTTAATTCGTTTTTAGATTAAAAAATTAAAGAGTTTTAGATTTAAATAGGTCAATCTTTCATAGTGATTTTAATATATTTATAAAAAAATTATTAATAAGAAAATTTTGACACATTTACAATTCTAAAAAAAATTATTTATTAAAAAAATATTTATAATTGTTATAAAAATTAATCAAATTTTAAATAACCTTTATTAATAAATTTATAGAATTTTTTATTGACTTATAATTAGTAGTTTTGTTTAATTTTTATTTTTTAAAATATTATTTAAATTCTATTAATAAGCTTTTAAATAATTAAATTAATAATTAAATTGTTTTATCATAAATCATAATTTTAAAAAATAAAAAAAATATAAAAAAAAAATTGCTTAAGCCTTTAACGTGGAAATTGCATAAAAAAAGATAATAAATTCTTAAGCATAATAACTAGTCCAATTGTTCCACTTTTTATATTTAAAATAGACTTAATAATAGCCTTGTACACAATGACTGCTTGCTGGACTGCCAAGATCGACATAATCAAGAAAGATGAGGTCGATTTTGAAAAATTTTTAGAATTTGATTAAATTTTTGTTTCTGTAAAAAAGATTGCAGATGTATTTTTTGTATGTTTGCTTCAATATAAGAATAAAAAAAGGCGGATCATTCTTGAAATATTAGATTTACCTTGAGTTATTGGTCAACTTGTATAGGGCTGGGAAATAATAAGCCAAAGAGCCGCCCGCACACAATTTTGTAGGTTTGTATAACTCCGCCAATTTCGATAAAATTCATCAACAGTTCTTCTGCTTTTCTTTAAGTTTTAATCAGAAAATATTAAAGTGACTGAGTGATTGTGTTTATTGCAAAAATTTGTCAATTTTCACGATTATTAACATATTTTAAAATTCTATAAATTTTCTTTATTTTAATAAATTCAGTATATTTTGATACATACATTTGTAAAATTTATGTGACAACAGGTTAAACAAGTAAACCATCAATTTTAAGCCAGCCTACTATATTGGATAAAACTTTGCTACTGGTAAATACTAAACATAAACTGAAAGAACTGCTTAACTTTTGGTCATTTTGTAATGATTTTAAATCAGTTATGTGTTAAACATACAAAATATTTACAAATGAAAACTTGAAATAAAATTTTATTTGCATTTATAAATTATTCAAATAATTTTAGTTTCATTTTGTGAAGTTAAAGTAGAGTCAGTTTAATTTTTTTACTAATGTGCTTATTTTGTATTATTTGTAATATTTATTTTTTTATTAAATTTAATTTAAAAATATAATTTAATATTGTTTTATTAACAATTTTTTTTATAAATTAATATAATATATTAATATAAAAAAAATTGTTGATGATAATTTTTTTTTATATGTAATTATTGAAATGTTTTTTTATTAAAATTAACTTTTTTATTTTATTGATTAATAATATACTATAATTTAATTAATTAATTAGTAAAAAAATTTGGAAGTGTTAAAAAATTTGATTATCATGGCACCTTTAAGTTCAAATATTTCAAGTAAAATTGAATTTGTAAATAGACATGCTCAAGAACCTCAGGAGCAAAAAGATTCTGATGAAAACGCTAATTTGACTAAGCCACAAATAAATGAACAAGATGTCGCAAAAAAATTAGGTTACTTTATTATTACCAATCCTTGTGAAAATAAAAATATAAGATATATATATGTGGATAAGGATCGTTACGGACTTGTTTGGGCTAATGTAATTATGTTTATAGTATTACATATGTACTATATTTATGGAATGTCTCAACTTTTAATTATTTTACCAATTAATACTTGGTTATTTGGTAAGTTTAATAATTAAATACCTATAATTTTTCAACTTAAAATTTAATTTTAATTTATAATTAAAAATTTTATTATAATCAATTTTTTAAATTAAATGTTTACTTTAATTTTTATTATTGTAAATATTATTATATATATATACGTATATATATTGTTTTTAATTGATTTTCGCTTGAATAATTAAAATAATTATTTTAAACACAATTATAATATTTTATCCTGATTTAAAAAATAAAAGATAATAATTTGCAATTTTTAAATTAATTTGATTATTAAAAATAAAACAAAACTACTATTATTAAATATATTTAATATTTCTTTTCAGTAATATCTTAAAACAATAATTTTTTTAAAAATTTATTTAAAGGTTATATAAAATTTTTTAAGTTTAAATGTCTAATTTATTAATATTTAATTAAAATTTAATTTTTTATTAAATATTTTAAAATTTAAGTTTAAATAAATACAGAATTTACCTAAATAAATTAAAATCACATTTTTTTAAAGTTAATTAATTTTAAAGTAGAAAAACAAGATATAAAAATTAGGATAAATTAAAAAAGTTTACATTTTTTTTTTAAACAAAACTTATTAGTAATTTTTTATTTATAAACTTTAGTCTTAATAAAAGTCAATTTTTAAAATATTCTTATAATTTCTCTATTTCTTTACAGAAAATTCATAAAATAAATAATTATTTTATTATAAAAAAGTAGTACTTGTTGCTTTATAACCATTTGTCAACATTGAACTTGTAAATAATTTTGAAAAGCAAGAAAAAATTATTTATGCTTGTTTAATATGTTTTTTGATTAATTATATTTTTTTTTAAATCAAATTTTTTTTTTATAAATTCAAATAATATTTTTTTTTATTTAATTATTTGATTAAAATAAAAATCAATACTAAACAATTTACTAAACTTAAATGTTTGATTGAATTTACAAAAAAATTATGACAATAAAATTTGAAAATTCGATTGTTTTACAAATTGAGTGAAACTAAACTATAAAACAAGATTAATATAATAACTCAAAAATTTATTAATTTCAAATTTTTTTGTTTTTTAAATTTAAGGTTATTTTTTTACTTATGCTGGGGGGTTTGGTGTGACTGCTGGAGCCCATCGTTTATGGTCTCATAGAGGATATAAAGCAAAATTACCTTTACGCATATTTTTGATGCTTTTATTTACAATGGCGGGTCAAAATGATTTATATACTTGGGTTAGAGATCATAGAGTAAGAATTTTAAATTTTTAACTTTAATGGTTTTAAAAAATTAATAATTTTTTTTATTTAAATATAAATTTTTAGTTGCATCATAAATTTACAGAAACTGATGCAGATCCACACAATAGCAGAAGAGGAATGTTTTTTGCACATGTAGGATGGTTATTAACTAAAAAACATCCTGATGTTATGATAAAAGGAAAAACTGTTGATATGAGTGACATTGAATCTGATCCTGTAGTCAAATTCCAACGAAAGTAAGTTAATTTAAAAATTTTTTTATTGAATATACTCGTAAGAAGTAATAGTCGAATTTTGAAAATAAATAATAGTAAAAACGAGTTTTATATCAGAATTTATTTAATAATAAATTGCATTTTAAAATATATAATTTAAATACTATAAATTTTATATAAATAAGTATTTTTATATATTATTATAATTTAATTTAAACGATTGCTTTTAAGATTTTTTAATAAAAGTAAAAGTATTTTTCTTATTTATATGAGTTCAGCTAAGAAATTGAATGATTGAAATAAAATCTTATTGTTCTTGAAATTAAACTTTTATAATTAAAAATCTGTACAACATTTTGAATGTCCAATAAATAATTTATATTAAAATAGATTTTATAAATATATTTAAAATTCATAAATTAATACTTTTATTTTTTATTTATTTATAAATTAAAAATAATTGTAAAAAAAAAAAATTAATTTTTCCATTAATTTACGTAAATAATTTAATATTTATATTTAAAAACATTTAAAATTGATGTTTTTAAAAATTTAAAAAAAGATAAATAATTAATCAATTAATTAACAAAAATTTTTGGTAAAAATATTTATTTGCAAAAAAATTTTTTGTTTTGTAAAATTTCATAAAAATAATTATTGCTAAATAATATTATTATTATTTATATTTTTTATATGTATTTTTTTTTTTTAACTTATAGAAAAAAGTTATAATAAATTTTAATAAATTTATTTTTTTCAAACAATCCTAATCTTAAAAAAAATTTAATTAAATTAAATATTACAATTTTTTCAAAGATAATATTTAATTTAGGTCATTGGGCGTTATTAATTATTTAAAAAATCAATCAAATTTAATCAAAAATAGAAATCCAATTTTTTTTTATTATTAATAAATAGTAATTAAAATTAAGCTTTAAATATCACAATTATATGATTATTTTTTATTCTACAACGTATTTTTATTTTATTATTTAAAAAATTTATAAAATTAAAAGTTTTAAATATTTTAAAATTTCTTTAAAATATAATATTTTTAAATACGTTTTTGTATTTAAAAAATTAGTATTTAATAATATTTTTTATAAATATATAAATAAAATTTAATTAAAATTATATTAATAATTTTATTTTAATTTTTTTTTCAGATTTTATGTTCCTTTATATTTAATTTTGCGCTTATTAGTTCCAATTATAATTCCTGTTTATTTTTGGGGTGAATTTTTAAATTATGCGACTATCGGTGTATTTGCTCAATATATTGGTGCTTTGCATGCTACTTGGTTTGTAAATTCGGCTGCTCATTTGTTTGGAAGTCGACCTTACAATCATAAAATAAACCCAAGAAATAATGATTATGTAAATTTTGTTGCAATGGGGGAAGGTCATCATAATTATCATCATACTTTCCCTTGGGATTATGCGATTGATGAATATGGAGCAAAAATGAATTTTGGAAAAATCTTTATTGACTTGATGGCCACTCTTAATTTAGCCTATGGTTTGAAAAAAGCATCTCCAGAAATGATTAAAAAAACAAAAGAACGAGTTTTACGAGAAACTCAACAAAAAAAGTTTCATGCGTCTGATGATCCTTATCTAATTCCACACGAATTTTAAGAAATAATAAAATTATTATTTAAAATTTTTTTTACTATTTTTTCTACAATTTAAATTTCATTTTTTGCTTTTTTTTTAATATTTATATATGTTCTTTAAAGCAAAGATATTTATTAAATTAAATCTTTTTTTGAACAAAATTAAAAGCAAAAAAGTAATGAGCTTATTTGTATAATTATATTTAAAAATAAAATTTGATGTAATATTTGTATCTTTTTTTTGTTGACAATATATATTTTTAAACTTGGTTCATATAAAAAAAACTTCAAACTATTTTGTGTTTAATTTATACTTTTTTGTTATTTTATATTTTTTTAATATTTTTAGTTTTAAACAAAAGAATAGAAATAAAATATAATTATTAAATTTTTAAAATTTGTATAACTAGTAATATTTAATTTAATAATTCCACAAGTTCAATGAATTAACCTAAACTCAATAACTCACTTAAATTTTTAAAAAAATCATATTTATTTTAAAATAATTATTTTAAATTTGAATAGATTTTAAATATTTAAAAAAAAATATTTAATTGTTGTATATTGATTTTTTAATATTTAATTTATGTTTTTAAGTTTGTATTTAAATTATAAACTTGTTTAAGTCTAAATTCATAGTTTGAATGGTCAAATTTTTTAGTTCAATAGCTGACACTTATAATGTGGCTATTATATCTTGATATTAACTTGTTATTTAAGTGTTTTAATAAACGCATAAAGACTTCAGTATTAAACTAAATTTATGTTTGGAGTATTAAAAAATTATTTGTATGTATTTTATTTTAATTTTAAATATATAATATTATTTAACCTTTTGCACATTTTACTGTTTTTTAATTTAATATTTCAACTTTTTATTTTTGATGGTTTGTGATGAATAGTTTTAATTGTTAGTATATATCGAATAAATTTTTATTATCATAGTTTTAATATTAATAGCTAACACAATTTAAACACAATATAGTTTATTTAGTAGTTTTACCAAAAAAAATGTTGTGTTTTATGGCACCATTAGTTGATTGTCTTTATATAACCAAGTTATATATTTGAAGTAATGTTAAAAATGCAGATTTTTTTTTATATATTTATAAATAAATTTTTTTTTTTAGTATTGTTATTAATATCTTATTTGACCTCAGATAAAATTGAATTGTTAACATATATTTTTGTCACCTAATTCAAAAATTATTCAATGTTTATTTATTAAATTTGAATTGCTTTAAATGTATAACTGTTGTATAAAATAATTACATCAAATTTATAAATAGTTTTGTTTAATATGTAAATATATAAAAATTAAATTTTTTATATATTTATTTTTAATATCTTAAAATAAAAAAGTTAATTTTTTTTTTTCAAATATTTATTTAAATTTTTTCATCATTTAACCTAAACTTTCTCTATTTTTTTAAATTTTTAAATTTTTAAATTTAATTTAGCTAGTATTAAAATGTTTACATTTTTAACAAAAAATTAATTTACATTGTTTATATTATTTTTGCATAATGAAGTATTTAATTACGATCTTATTTATGCTTGTCATTTTTATGAGATAAATTTTTTTTTCCATTAAATTTTCCGTTAATTTTAATTAAAATCACTAATTTATATATATATTTTTAAATTAGATATTCTCTGTTTACTTTGGCCTGTGCATTATATAATTTTTTTTAAAATAATCAAAAACATTTTTGTAAGACAACTTAATAGTTTTAAAATTTTTAAAAGATAAAATAGTTTAATTTAATTCTAATTTTGGTAAAGTTGTTTCTAAATTTTCATATGTTTTATCATTTGTAAGCATCAATATTATTAGTGTGTTTAAGGTAAAACAGGTTACTGATAAATAATGAAAATTAAAAACTTGTTGCTTTGCTATACACAATGGCAAATTTTAGAATTAAAATAAAAATTTAAAAAAAAGATTTAATTTTATTTTTAAGCAAGATTTTTTGATTACACAAGTCGATTTTGTTTTAGTTGATAACTTTTAGAGTGTACTTGAAAAAATTAAAGTGTTTTATTTTAACATCAGTTAAAATTTTTTTTTAAATTATCCTTTTGTTTCAATATTTTTTATTTTAGAGTATTGTTAAAAATTATTAGATAAACATGCTTTACAATTGAATATATAAAAAAATATCTATCAAAATAAAAAAATAATGGACTGCTTTTTACCTTTATTTAATTTTTTTATTTTTTGATTTATTTTAATTTCAATTTAATTACGATTCTTTTAACTCAATTGAACTGGTCAAAATAATTTCTTTTGTATTTGGTTCTTTTATATTATTTAATGTATTTAAAAACAATTTTTGTCTAAATTTTATTCTATTTATTTGACTAGGTCAACTTAAAAAATATATTAAAATTAGATAATTTTTTTTTTTACTTAGTTCTAATTAAAATTTAATCTAAATTTAGATGTTAAACTAAATTTTAATAAAATTGTTTAAAATCAATAATCAATTTTTTATTTAAAACGCCATTAAATTATTTTATTATTTAATAGATCTCATTTTTTATTTGTTTTTTTTTTAAATTAAGTAAATTATAATAATAAAAAAAATGATTTAATTGTTTGACAAAAAAAGAATAATCAATAATTTTGAGCTAAATTATTAATTTGTCATTTATTAATAAAATTAAAAAAATAAAATCTAAATTTATTCATTAATATAAAAATTATAAAAACAATAGCACATTATTTTTAATATTAAATTACAATTATAAAATTATAATGCTTTTAATTAATATATTTTAATTATCCTATTTTTTAAATTTAAAAATATTTATTTTTTTTATGAAAAATTAAAGTATGATTATAATTTCTATTTTATTTTTTAAATTATGAACGCATATAAATCACATGAAATTGTTTTATAAAAAATATAAAAATAAAAAAGCAATAAATGTATCTATTATCATTTTAAATGTATAAAATTGTTGTTTACACAAGATATGGAATCAAGAATGAGCTTGTTGTTCCGAAGAAAATACCTAATATTAATGAAAAAGCAGCTAATTTTGCTGCTGTTTCAGCGTTTTCTGGTTTGCTTACAAATTTTGGAGCGTACATTAAACAAATTGAACTAAGATAACCTGATGTTGAACCAAGTAAACATACACCTATTAAATAAATCCAATCATTTTTAAAAAATACTATTAAATTACGAGATATTGGTGTTTTTAATATTCCTGGTTGATAATTGCAAAACAAAAAAAAAGGAATGAATAAAAATCTTAATAAAACAAATATAAAAACTTTGTTTCTTGGAATTAAAGGACATTTTCTTGAAAATGTTACAGCATTACCTAATAAAAGTGATAAAATAAAATTATTTTTTGTTATAACAATAAAAAATAATTACATACCAAGAGTAGTAAAAATATTAAAACTTAAAAATGTAAATATTGGAGCAAAATAAGTAGGATTAACTAAGTTATTTACAGGTTTTATGGCTACTAAAACAGGTGGAAATAAAAGTAAGGTTACATAAAATGTAAGAAATATATTTAAACAATCAACCCAACTATTATTTAAAATATCGATTATTTCTGAAAAACTTAATTTTTTTTCCAATAATAAATTATTAGTGCTGTTTGCTAATTCACTTTTAATATCTAAATTTTTTGTCAAATTTAAATTAGCCAAAAAATATTCCTATTTAAAATTTTTAAATTATTAGATAATTCAAATATTAATTATTAATTTTTTACATACATTTTTAAATAATTTAATAATAACATATAATAAAATAATCATATAAATTATAGCTATTGTAAAAAATATAAATGTTGATATATTTTTATTAGACGACAAAACCAATGAAATAATAGATACAATAGCTGCAAAAATTCCTCCAAAATTACTTCCCGTTACTATTAAATTTGTATAACTCATCTAAATTAATATTAAATAAATTAAAATGTTTGTTTAAAATAAAAAAAAATATAATTACTGGAAAATTAGCAGATAATGCAAAACTTGAATTTTGATATAATCCACCAGCCGCACTAATCAATAAAGAAAGAAGCATCAAAATAACAAAAAAAATGATAGGCCAATTAGATGTATCAGAAATAGATATTGCAATAAATATTGAAAAACATATAATTCCTGTTAAAGTGCAATAAATCATAAGCATTTTTTTATTACTTCCTCTATAAAAAACAAAATAAAATTAAATTACAATTAATTTTTAAAGTCTAAAAATAATTAACTTTTTTGAAAAAAATGTATTATATCCTTGAAGAAGTACATTCGGGAAGGTACAAGCTATACCTAAAAAAGTAACTAGAAAATTTTTTAAAGTTACTACAATTTCATTGGTTCCACTAAGATCTAATTTAGAAGCAAAAAAAGTTGATGTATCCATAAGAAGATTAAATGGTAAAACTGTTCCAATACCAATAATAAAAAAAAAAATGTGAACGTTATGGTTTCTAATTTAAAAAAATATTTTTTTTGTATAAACTTTTTTTTAATTTTGTATAATTATTTTTTTACTCACTTATCATATAACATTTTATATAAATTTAAAATAAATTGTATTTATTGAAAATAAGTTTAAAAAAATTAAAAAAAAACTTGTTGCTTTTTATTTTTTAAAAAAATTTAAATATAAAGCAAATTTTTTTTTTTAATTATAACTTTTCATTAATTTTAAAATTAATTATAAAACAATTGATTTTATCAAACTGATTATAAAAATAAAATTTAATAAATATAAAAAAAAATTATTTTATTTATACTAGATTCAAAACATAAAACAATGTTTAAAATTAAAGATTGTGATTTATTAAAAAGCAAATACGAAGGATATTGACGTAATTTTATGATTAACCGTTATTTTAAGATAATGATTTAGGGATCACAAAAACATGTTTAACTTTTTTATCAATAAAATAATAATCTAACACTATTATTCTATTACTTTGGTCAATAAATAATTAAAATTATTGAAACTTACTGCATTCAAAATGTGAAATAAAACTATGTAAACAAACCATAAAAAGCATTTATAAAGTTTCTGACATAGAAAAATTCTGAAGAAAATCTAAAAAAAGATAAAATAGATGCAAAACTTTAGTAGATAATTATTTTTTAAGTAGACGAATGACACCCCCATTAAAGTTTTATATTAAGAAATTTTTGCAATGTTAGCTATTATACTTAGATAATCTTGAATGCAATAGCCGAAAATTTCTAGCTTGCAATTTTACATTGAAATTTTTTTTTTTTAATAAATAATTTTAAGTTTTTTAAAATAAATAATAAATTATTATTTTTTATTAAATAGTTGATGTAGATTATAATTAATTAGGTTTAATAAGTAGAATTTTAATAATTATCAAATAAAATATTCATTACATAGATTTTATTTTTTTTCTAATTATTACTTTTAGTTTAAAATAATAGTTTTTAAATAGATTTTTTAATAAATAAACTATAAATTACTTAAAAAAAAAAATTCAACTGTTTCCGAATTTTTTTAATTAAAAACCAAAGTGATAAAATAATATAATTAGCAAAAAAAAGTAGGAAAATACCCACAAAGAAAAATAATAAGATTTCAAGAAAAAAGTAATAGTGCATAAATTCAATTTGACCTTGACGTTTTTGATATCTAGACATACTTTCATCAACAAGTTCATTTAAAGTGCGAATCAAGCAAGCGCTATGTACATTAGGACTTAAATAATTAATTCCAGCATGACGTTGATAATTAATGATGCCTTGTTCTATTGTGGCAAAAGCAAGTAAATATCTGATTCTGTTTTTGATTTGAACATCACTTTTTACATTATAGATATAAACTTCAGAATTTTCACTGATTGCAAATGTTGGCAACCACAAGTACCTTTCTCCAATCATGGCATTTAATCGACTACAAGCGGCAAGCACAATTGAATTGATATAAACTTCAGAACTGATAATAATTCTTGAATCAGTTTTAGATATATATTCTGGAACTGCATTTAATGATATTTCATAAGTACAACTTCCGCCAGTTTTTTGATAAATTTCTTTAAAAAGTGAATTTGTCCCACGTTGAAACTGAACAGCCAAAGGTTCATTTTTTAAATAACAAGTTAAATAATTAGAAGAAAGTAGATCATCTATTGAAGTTATCACTAAAGAAGAATTTGCTTGAAATAATTGAGTTTTCATCGCACCTAGTTGAATTTTATTGAATAAAATTAAACCAAAATATGTACTTAAACTTATACAAGTAAAAAAAAAACGATAAGAAATCATTTTTTTACATTGTTCTTCGGCCATTCCATATATATAAAAAATAGATTCTAAGATGTTTAATAAAAAATGCTTTATTAAAGAACCTGTATTTTTTTTTGCGGAAACAGGATTAAAAGTTAATCCAATGCTTAATATTAAACTAATTATTAATAATAACAAAATTATTGCTTTCCACATTAGTGAATCTACCAATGTAAAACAATCTAAAAGGTTAATTAATCCTTGAAACAAGGATAATTAGTATTTTATTGTATTTATTATATAAATTTCTTTACCATAAACTTGTAAAGGTTTTATTAAATGTAAAAAATAACCTTTTTGACACGAAGCTACTGTACTTAATTCAAAGTTAGTTGTTTTTATTTCAAATCCGATTGGAGCAAAATACATATCAATTAACTGAAATAAATTTAATATAGATTTATTTTATTTAAATAATTTGAATTACATTTTGTTCAATCAATCCAATACTTCCAGTGTAAGAATTATTGTCTTTATTATATTCACCAATAATTTGACTTTCTAAATATGTTGTACTTAAATTTTTTTATCAGATAAGTGTTAATTATGTTATAAAATTAACTTACTTAAACTTCAAAGTATCAAAAACATTTTGCATTTTTTTCCCAACAATACCATTTAATTTTGTTTTATTTGAACTTAGACTTAAAATATAATTACCATCCTTAAAAAAAAAAATTTAATTTTTATTTGATATTTTTTTGATTTTACCAAAATAATTAATCCGATTCTGGCATTCAACATTTTTAGCAAATTTATTTAGCAAAATTAAAATTTTGTTTATTTTTTAAACTAGTAAAATTTTTGTTAATGATTTACTTTAATAAAACTAGATAATTTTTATTTTTTAAATATATGTAAGTTTAACACAATAAGACCCAAAAAATCTTGTCAAATATTTATAACATATTTACATTTTTTTTTTTTAATGTTTTACATTGATTGTTTTTTATATACATATTAAATGTTGTCACGCAATTTTTTTTCTTAGTTAAAAGATTTCTTATCAAATAATTTAAAATTCTTAAATCATTAACAAGTAAATATAGATATATTTTTTTTCACAATTGTCATTATTGAAATTAAAGATTTGATTTTAAAACATACCAAATTTAAAAAATTTATGAAAATAAATAATTTTTTTGTAGAGGTATATATGTTGTAAATTTAAACACAGAATAACTTTTTAATAAATATAATTTTCAATCTTAAATTTAAATACTAAAACATCAAAAAATACACTTTTTTATATTGAATAAATTTTTTGTTAACTTATCTTAAATTATATAAGAAAATGATAAATTTTTAATTTTTACTATTAAATTTCATTTTTAATGAATTTATGTTAATTATAATTTAAGTATAAATATAAAAAAATATATATTCTAAATTATTTGTTTTTCAAAAAAAAAAACAACTAAAATCACAGTTAAACCTTTTAATTTACTTTTAGGAGTAATTATTAAACTTAATCATATATTATTTATAAATTAAACTTTCTTATAATTAAAAATAAATTTATTTTTAAATAACAAATGTCAGATATTTGACATAAATTATTATATTAAAACATATTAGACTTTTTTATTTATCTATATGTATATGTATATGTATTTAATATCTATATGTATTTAATAATTATATTAATATTTTAAATAAAATTTAATCGATGTATTAAAGTTTCAGAAAAAAATTAACGTTTAATTAAACCTATTAATATTGAATTATAAAAAATAAGAATGAAACTATTTTAGATGCTGAAAAAAATAAATAAATAATTAAAAATATGAACTAATTTTAACTTTTTTAAAAATATAAATGATTAAATTTAAAATTAAAAATTAAAGCAAATATTCTCCAAACCAAATACTTTTTATTTTCATTAATGGTCAAAAAACTAAATTTTCTGAGTCATAAAACTCCAATAAAATTTTACCATTATGTGAAGGAATAAGTGCATCATCATCATTGATCATTTCTGACCAAAAAGCTTTGTTATTATCTACTTTTTTAATATAGTAATATTTCATTGAAGAAACAAAATCGGTTAATTTTTGAAATTCCCTGAATGTCATACTTCCTTTATCCCATTCCATTACATTTAAAGTATCACTTTTTTCATTTGGCGTAAATACAACTAACTGTCCAAAAGGTGTAAAATCAATTTTAGAAAATGAATAATAATCAATAATAGTTAAAAAATTTTTAACTAAACTAAAATCCCGATATTGAGTATCTTTCCAACTATCAACGCGTAATTCAAACTTAACATCTGGATTAGCTAAAGCTTTTTGCTTAAAAGCAAGTAATGTGTGACCATTTAATCCTTTACAAGTAGTTACGTGCAAATGAATTAGACTATCACATTTGCTAACTACGGTAGACAATTCTTTATCATGTATTTTCATATTAGATAAGCATAGTTGAGCTAGCTCTCTTAGCTCAGTTAAATGTAAGAAATTATATTTACACGGATGATGCATAAATTTTAAAGGGTTAATTTCAAGTGAAATAAGCGCTGGACACAAAGCAGGAAGCTTTGCAATTAATTGATGGGGTAAATGAGTTTCACTTAACTTTAAAACTCTTAATTTAGGCGAATGACTAATAAGATTATAAAGTAAATATTTAGCATTTGGTTTATCATAATCAAAATGTAATGTTCGTAATTTAGATGCTGAGTTAAACAAAGGTTGATCATTGGCAAACATGGTGCTTTCTGTGGCAAAATATAAAGTATGAATATGTTTTAAAGTTGTGAGAAAGTGGCGAAAATTTAAATGAGGCCAACAAGGTTCCATTGTATAAAGATCTAAATGTTTTAGATCACATGGTCGAGTCAAATAACTGCTTATTGTATCTAAATTGCGCCAATATTCAGCAAATTCATCCATTAAATGAGCTTTTATTATTAATTTATTTAGCACAAGACGTTGTAAAGAACAGCAATTGCGCATTAAATCAATCAAAGCTTGACGAACTGTACTATCTAGTTTAAGTTGAATACAAAGTAATTTCACAGAGCGTAATGTTTGCATACATTGTAAACGTTGTAAAATTGGACATAATTGAGTAACAAATATATCGTTAACTTTAAGTGAAATAAGACTTTTTTGATATAATGCACATAAAACTTGACATTGGTTATAATCTAAATGTCTTAAGGATAAATGCTGAAGATTAGGAGCTATTTTGCCCAAAGTAAGAAGACTAGTGCAATTAAGTATGCAACGTTCCGCTCGTAAACGACTTAATTGATAAAGACAATGGATTGGTTTTATTTGAGTTACATTAGGCAGTGACAACATACAAGTTTCTGTGTGAAATAAGCGCAATTCGCTAAATTTAGTTAGCCACTGGAAATAACTAAATTGATTAATATCAGTAAAATTATTTTTATCACAGGAATTTTGTTCAGTATCAATGTAGCTTAGTTGTTGCAAATTAGGTTGATTTAAGTCGGAATTAAAAGCCATAAGTAAAGCAAGTGCATTATCTGCGTCTGACTTATTAGATTGTTCTAATTCTGATGGCATTGGTTGATCCAATTCATCTGCCGATAATGAAACAAACGCCGAAGAGCCTTCTAGATGAGATGAATGACTTATCAGTAAATGTTGTAATCGCTTAGAACAACTAAAGTGCAATTTAAATAACTGTCGATATGAATAAGCATGCTCATTAGATAATTGTATTTGTAAATGAGTTAAGTTTTGAAAATTAGAAGCCACAAAAGATAATAATTGTTTTTGTTGAGATCGTCGTAAATCTTGTAAATTTAGATGTAAAGTATGCACATTAAAATAACGAGGTAAAATCACTTTCATTAATTGTTCAAAATTACCAAATGTATAACGTTCAATAGGTGTGCATTGATGAGCCCGATTGATACAACAATGAGTTCTTAAATTATTATTTTGAGACCCTCGTAAGCGAACGCAAACTCGATTTCTTCTTACAGTGTCGGCTACAAAATGCCATTGCTTACATACTTGTTCTGCTATGAGAAGATCTTCTACATTTAAATAACGAAAGATAACTAATAACAATTCGTTACATAACGTACAAATATTATTTTTATACTCCATATTTTATTAATTTTAAGTAAAAAAATAAATTTTTAATTAAATTTTTAAAAATTTAAAAATTGTTTGATTTTCTAATATTAACGTTTTATATTTATATTTTTTTTTTAAATCAGTTGCTAGTTTATAAAAAAATATTTAATCAATTATATAAATTTCTTTATTTAGCAATAAATTTTCTAATTAAATGATAAAATAAAAGATAATTTTTTATTTTAATTTAAATAAATATTTAATATATAACAATTATAAAAAATTTTAATAATATATAAATATTTTATTCTAGAAATTGGAGTATTTAAAAAAAATAAATGAAAAAATAAATTAACTTTATATTAGATTCATAATTATAAAGATAATAAATATAACTTTCACTTTTTTTTTAGTATTAGTTTTAAATTTTTAAATTTTTAAAAGTATAAAATTTTGTGCTTGAAAATTAAAGATGGAAGTTTTAATTTAATTAAGGTTCACTAATATTTCACTGATTTATTTAAAATTTAATATTTTAATAATAATTATTGAATAATGACAGTCAATAAAATTCAAGATATTTTTTTTTGTATAGTAGATTTAAGTTTTTCACTAAATAAATCACAAATTTGACAATTTTTATGAATTCGAATTAGATTTTATAAGTTGAACCAATTAATTTATAAAAGTTAGATGTCAATTTAAAAAAAATCTAATAAATAAAATTTAAAAATTATTAGTAAATTGTTAATAAATTATAGTTTTACTGATTAAAAATATATTTTTATTTATAATAAGTGTATTATTTTTTAAAAAAAAATACAACCATGTTTTTATTAAAACTGTATTTAAAACTTTTTTTTTAAATAAATTAATTAAAATTAATCAAATATAAAATAAATTTATATTTATTTAAAAACTAAAAAAAAATTAAAAAATTAATTTTTTTATTAAATTAAAAATTTTAATTTTAATTTAAAACTTAGTTATTAATATTAAAAATGAAAAGTTAAATAAAAATTAATAAATAAAAAGTAAAAAAATTAAATGATGTTATTAATTTACAATTAACAATAAAAATAATTTAAACTTGTTACTTATTTATTAAAAATATTATAATCAATTTTTTTTTTTACAGTACTTTTAATAAATCTTTAAATCTTTATTATATAGTTTTATTCACAATATTCTTAAAATTATGGTATTATTTTTTTTAGTTTATTTATTTAAAGTTTAAAGTTTATTTAAATTCAACAAAAAAATAAAATGTTTGGTAAAAAAAATTTTTTTAACTTAATATTTGTAAAAAATTAATAAATCAAAATTTTTGACATCAAAAACATCAAATAAATTTTTAAACAAAAAAAATTATATTGAATTCAAATCAGTTTTAACCAATCAAAGATAATAATATAAAAACATGTTGTAAATTTAAAGTAATAAAAAAAATTATGCAAAAAATTAAACATAACGGATAAATGAATCAAAATGTATGATTTATAAATATTTACTTCACGATGTAATATTTTAATCATGATTTGTCAAGTGGTTATTATTTATCCTAAAATAGAAATCTAGTATACTACTATTATGCATTTATTTATTGTGGTAAAAAAAAAGTAGAATAGAAAAACAGCACATTTAACCTAAATTTAAGAATTAAAATTAGTTTTTTAAATAAAATTCTTGTTATTTGTTTATTATAAAGAATAGCATGAATTTAATTTCTCAAAGTCATAATAAAAATAAATAACATAAGATGATTTCTAAATTTTTCAAATATTATATAAACAATTGAATATAAAATAAATTAAAATTAGATTTAAAGAATTAATTTTTTTTCAAGTTTTTTAATAAATAGATTGATTATGATATAAAAAGAAATATTGAGAAATATTATGAACTTTTGGTTAAATAAAAATTATTTCGTAACAACAGGTAATCAAAAGCTAAAATAAATCACTACTATTGGTTAAATAATTAAGCATAAAAATTTTACACAATATTTGCGTTATTTGAGCAATGATTAAAACGAACGTATTAGTAAATTTAATTACAAAAAAAATTTGAATGTAAACTTGACATAGAAATTAAATTATTGTATTTAGAGCATTTTTATAAAAGAAATGACATTTTTATCATATTTTTTTTACGTACTGTTCTATATTTTACTTGAGTTTGCTTTAAAAGTGGCATTTGTTTGCCAAACGTTTGCTTAATCTTTTCCGTCATGTTCATCCTTTCTTTGTTTCTTTGTTCAATGTATTTGCTGTTTGAGAAAACTTGACAGCAGTATTTTTAAGCAAAACTGCTTAATTATTGACGACAAATGTTTTATCTAGTTACAAACCAAATAGATCGAATTTGTAAACAGCCATTTTTCACTAAATTTCAATGTCCGTTATGTGTCTATGTAGCAAAACAAAAATGACGTCAGTTGGCCTTGGAATTGTAAAGGTTTTATTAAAAAAAAAAAAATTACAAGGTCAACGCCTGTGAGTTGGACTATTCAGCAATGCACTAAAGCCACTGGTCACGATTGTTCAGAACAGTTTGTGACAAGAACAAAAGTAATATAGCAAACAAACTAGAAAATCAAAATGCTAAAAAAGAGTTCTTAACTAAGTCTGAGTTAAGCATGATGGCTCAGGATAGAAGAAGATGTTTGAATGAAAAGATGATAAAAAGATGCTAGAAGCATAATAGATGAAAATTTCAAATCACTAGACAAGAAACTAGGTAAATAGTCAATTAAAGTTAAGAAGTTGATTAAGAAGCAGTGAATATGATTAGAATATCAGATAGAAAGCAAGCATGATCGAGCCAAATTCGCACAGAAGAAGAGTTCGATCAGAACCTTGCCATTGCGCAGTTTGGGCTGGCAAGTTTCAAGCAACATATATGTTGGCAAATGGGCGCAACCAGATCAGAGCCAATGTATCATGGACTCGGACCAAAATTTCATGGCCACAAAAGATTTCAATGCCAAGTGCAAAGCAGTTTCACAGCTGCCTGGTAGCCAAACTGTTTACGTTGCATCCGAATTTAGCGGCGACATTCACCTACTTTTGCAGGTCAGGGTTAGCGCGCCATTCTGCATCATTTTAATGCTTTTCTAATCCTTTCATCTCCCTTTATTGCAACTTATCAAATCATTCACCAACTAATCAAAATAGTCTTGAATTTTGAAATCAATCTATACCTAAAACACCCAAACAATTTAAAAACTTTGTTTATTTGCCAATATTCTTAATATTAATATTCTCAATATCAGTATTCTCAATATCAGTATTCTCAATAGCAGTTTTCTCAATAGCAGTTTTCTCAATAACAATATTCTCAACTTCAATATTCTCAACTTCAATATTTTCAATACTCGAAGATTCACGGCTTTACACCGTCCATAACTTACCTACTGTTCAACTAAAAGTAACTTACATTTGTTTTAAATCAGATGATTTGCACACATTTTATTAAATATAAATTTAAATAGTTAATTTTACTTGCAATAAACTCACAAAATTCATACCTTTTTCCTGCTTTTAAAAACAAAATATTTCAATAATAATATTGAAAACTAAATATTCATGATAAATGAAATAAATATGGAAGAAATTACTAAAGAACTACAGGTATCATAGTTGGGTAAGAAAACAGAAATGAACTTGCAATAAGCAATCAATCTTTTTGGTCCTTGTTAGTTACTAATAATTAATTTATACTAATTATAAAACACAATAAAACAATCAATTGCAATACGTTTTAACCGAAAAAATTCTTATAATTTTACTTGTTTATTTTAATACAACCACATTTTAATTTAATTTCAATTATTTTAAGTTAAATTTTTTTAATTATTATTTAAAACAATCTTATTTAAAATTTGTCAAAAAATGCAGGTTTTAAACATAAAAAACAAAAAAAAAATCCAAATTTATTTATTTTATAAAAACTGCACCTGTTTTAAAACTGTTCATATTACTAGTCCAAGTGATTCTGAATAAAGGAATAACTTGTGCCTTTGGCATAACAAATAGTTTCTTTAACATGTGTCTACCATGTTTCACCAATGGACAACCTGACACGCCTTTTCTTATATATCAACTAGCTTTGAACTCAGGCCAAATCGGCATCTGTGCACTACACGTTTAATGTGAAATATAATAAAATATATTTGAAAACAGATGCTCTTACAATTTCATCAACTAAATGTCCAAAAGTAATGGTGATAAAAATTATTATTTTTTTTTATTTAAAAATATTTTTTTAAATACTTTTGTAATTTCTATAAAATTTATGTTTAATCATCTTAATTTATTTGAATTTATGAATATTTTTTTATTTATTTAAAAATTTATAAATAAATTTTCAAGGTCATTCAAGTATTTTATATTATTAAAATTTTAACAAAACTAAAAATAAAAATTAATATAATGTTTATTATTTTAAATTAAATTTTTGTTTATTGTAAATAAAAAAACTCAATAGAAAGTTAATTGAAAAAAAAAAAATTAATAATAATAAATAAAAATAAATAAATAAAATAAAACAAAATAAAAAACTTAAATAGAATAATATTAATTTATTAATCAAAAATCAATTTTTTATAAGTTTCTTGTTTTTAAAAAAAAATAAAAATTTGCAATTATTTTAGTCTAGTTTTCCATTTAAATTTTTTTTAAATTAATTCATTTTTCCAATAACTTTAAGCCTATGTTATATAAAATTGTTAACTATTGTGTTTAATTTATAAAAAAAAATTTACTTGAATAATCAATTTCTTTATCTTAAATTGTAAAATATGCAAGAGTTATGGGAAAATTTAAATTAAAAATACACATCTAATATTCTTATATTTGAATAAAGCAAAAGTTGATTTAATAAGGGATATTCATAACTTTGTTCGTTAAATTATAGAATAACATTATACTCCTATACAAAGATAATAATTATTATGTCGCTTTATTAAAACATATTTTTTTAAACCAAACAAAGAAAATGCTTTTATCTAAGCAAAACTAAAGTGCTTTGATCTAGTATTTAAATTATTGATTTGCAGAGATAAAATAAAAACTTCATTCTTAAACCTATCTTTTGTCTGAGTGCTGAATTTGCTAATATTTAATCCATCAAATTTTAAAAAATATGTGAATAAACAAATTTTAATTAAAAATGGTCTACAATTATAACTAACAAGCATTTTGTTTCCGATCGTGAGAATATAAAAAGTTAAATATGATTATATTAAAAAAATATGAATCATGGAATTCTCCTATTTATAATTATTTAATATTAATTTAATATTTATAATATTATTTTTTATATTAATTGTATAAAAATTTAATTAATTTACTTTAATATAAAACAAATCAATAGTTATAATAAATTAATTTGTATGAAAAAATTAAAATTTTTATATATTAAAAATTTTATGATAATTTATATTTAAAAATTCAATTTTTTTTATTTAATTAATTTTTTAATTCTAAACAAATTAATTGTTTTTATGTTTTTATTTTTTAATTATTTATATTATTTAATTAAATTGTTATTGTAAAAAACAGTAAATTTATCTAATAATCTTTTGATTGAAAGTTTACTTTTAAATTTTAGTAAATAAAAGATATTTTTTTATTGTAAATTGAATTATTTGTTGTTTTAGTGAATTAATAAAAAGTTACCAAAATGATTTTAATACTTTTTTTGATGTTTCCATCAATTTTTGCATCTAACTATTCATTCATAGATAAAGGAGATCCTACTCCTGAACAATTAAAACCTGAAAAAGCGTTTGTTATAGATTATTGTGATTCAAATCATCCAAATAATATTTGCAAAAAAATGGGAAAAAACGCTTATTGGTTAAATGATCATGATTGTATTACGCTTAAATGTTTAAGACCTGTAGGGCTAGGTCTTTTAAATGAATTTGAAATTGATTTACTAGATCCAATAAAGGATGGTGTAGTTTGTCGTTTAAAAGAAAAAGAAAATAAATTTGGTTATTGTAAAAATGGCAAATGTGTCCCAAGAAACAGTATTGATGAAATTCATATTAAAGTAAAAATTAACAATGGTTTAGCCGATGCTAGTAAAAACAATGAAGAATCAAAATGTCCAAATAAAGACACTTGGAATAATTATGGAAAATGTCATGAAACATATTATTGTGGTAGTATTACAGATAGAGCTTTTCGTGACTACAATTATGAAGAGTTTCCTTATGATGGTACTAGATGTACTAGAAAATCAGATACTCATTATGGAGCTTGTTTAAAAGGAAAATGTGTTAAATTCAAATCAAATGATGTTTTCCCTAAAACAGATTACATTTTATACATTGTCACATTATTAGATGAAAATAGCGAAAATAATGAAAGAGGAACTGTTAGATATACCAATAAAGTATTTAATTCTTATGACTTATATTCTATGAAACCAGATGATGAAAGATTAACCAGTATTACTCCTAGTAGACATCCTATTCCTAAGAAATTCCCTTTACCAACAAACACTTGCAATGATTAAATAAATATTTTTAATAATTTTTATTTAATAATTTAAAATATTATATAAATTAAAATATTTAATTAATTTTTAATTGTATTTCAATTATAATTATTCATGTTATTTCAAACTTGATATATTAAATTATTGTAAAAATTAAAAAATGAACATAAAATAGTATAATTTTTTTATTTGTTATTTTTCACAGTAAAAAATTTTGTCAAATTTAATTTAATTTTTAAAAAAGTTAAATTATTAAATATAAGATAATTTTTCTTTAATTTTATTTTTTACTACACATTCATTTTACAAGTAAATATTTTTTTGTTGATGGTTTGAAAATAACGTGATAAAACTAAAATGTTTATTTATACAAAAATTAAAAAAATTTAATAAAAAAAATAAAAATTTAGATGCCAAAATTTATCGGAAAAGAATAAAAAAATGAAAAAATTTTAAAATTAAAAATTTTTATTAATAATAATTAAATTTGACAATTGATTAATGTGAAGTAATCTACATATTTTTAAACTTTTTTAAAAAATATTTTTAAAGTAAATAAATTTAATCTATTGTTTGTGAATACATAAACCTAAAATTTATTATAATATGTTATAATTTATTATATGTTTACAATGTTATTCATATAACCAAACTAATTTTTTATAAACAATATTTTATAAAAAATTTTTGTCGCTGTTTATCGGTTGTACATACAATTACCAATTTAATTGATCTTTTGACAAATTTATGATTAATTAGTGATAAAATTTCTATGCTTTGATTGCTATGCTAATTATTAAGAATTTTTGAAAACTTTAATCAAAAAATCACTTTTTTTAAACAAACTCGAAATTTCTTTTGCAATAATCTCTAAACTTTTTGTTTGTCTCAACTGATCTGGATCACTGGAAAACAAATTATTTCGGTTAGATTTTGTTTGATAATTTAGTTTATAATTAATTGATTTTAATTGCTTTCTTTTTTGTTTTTTGATCTTTAATCAAAAATGTAAAATTTTTTTTTGCTAAATTTGGCTGACGTTTTTTAAATTATTAAACATAGTTCATTTTAATTTACTTGGAAAACATTGGTTATTTTTATTAATCTTTTTTTTAAAATTCAAACTTGGAATTGCATAAATAATTTCTTAAGTCTAATTTGATATTTGATTTATTTTTGGTTATAAGGCAAAACTGAGTATGTAATGTTTAATCTTTTATATACCTACTTTTAATTTGGAAAATCGATCTAAATTTGTATTATTATGAAATAATTATATTTTATTAAATTATTTGTATTAACCGGTAATGGATAGCAATTTAAATTAAATAAACCTTACGCTAATGTCTTGAAATACTTTTTTACTGAATGGATTGAAAATAGATTTAGCCTATTTTGCCACAGACAGACTTCTATGAAAACTCTCTGCCTGCTCTCTTTTGGCTGAACTTAGAAATGCAAATCCAGTTGATGCTTTAGACAGGTCGCGGTTAATTACTGCTAAATTGTTGCTTAATTGCTAGGTTACCTATTAAGCAACAAACATTCTAAAACTGTAAATAAAACATGGTTTTTGTCAGAGTAAATTTTAGTTAATTTGCCATAATTTTCTTAATCAATCTGCCTGTATGAATCTATTGTTTATCGTCACTCTTAATTCACTTTATGCTTCAATTCGTTTAAACTTTATTTTAAATGAAAGCTAGAATAAGATACATCACGTTACTTGTCTGTGTTTTAGCCTCCACCTTTTTATCCTACTCAATTTTATCATGGATCAAACCGGATTTTTTCCAATTTAGTCGACTTTTCATCAAACAAAATGATTTCATGTTCAACGATCTTTCTTCTCAGGAAACATATCATAAAACTCTTGGCTCTTCTCAGCTGGCCGAATCCTTGTTATTCTACAAAAATAAAGTCTCAGTAGATCGTTTGAAAAGTTATTTAGATGATACTCAGTTTGATGTTCCAAATGATTTAAATGACGAAAAAGATGGGAAGAAAGTTTTTTTTCAGGAAAAAGTTAATAACAATCTACTTTTGAATAACCATAATCAAGGTATTTTTTTTTTTTTTTTAATTTCTCTACCTATAACCTGTTTTTTGTTCTAGGTTCCAATAATCATGTTCATTATCAATTCACCAAAAATTGTAGGCTATCTAATTGTTTTAACTTTTCCAAATGTAAACCAAACGAAATTCTTAAAATTCATATCTATCCTGATTTAAATGAATTAAGTGCAATAAGTCAAATTTCAATTTCACCAACTTATTTAAAAATTTTACAAATTATTAAAGAATCAAAGTATTACGAACCCAATCCGAATAAAGCTTGTTTATATGTAACCAGTTTTGATACGCTTGATAGAGATCCTTTAAGTCCAGATTATCAAAAAAATTTACCTCGTTTTATTCCTGTTGATAATGGAAAAAATCATCTAATTTTTAACTTATATTCTGGAACTTGGCCGGATTATAGTGAATTAGATTTTAGTGGATTTAATCCTGGTTATGCTATGCTAGTAAAAGCTAGCATTAAAAACCAACATTTCAGACCTGATTTTGACATATCTTTGCCTTTATTTTCAAAAACTCATCCTTTAAGAGGCGAAACTTTACCGGTTTTAAGTAGAAATTCAAATTCAAATTTTATTTACGATGAATTTAGTATTAAAAAAATGAACAATATTAGTAGATCTCAATATGAAAAGAAAAATCTCTTAGTTTTTAAAGGCAAACGATACATTTATGGTATTGGTAGTGAAACTCGAAATATGTTACATCATTTGAATAATAATGATGATATTCTGATGTACACAACATGTAAACATGGAAAGAAATGGAAAGAATTAAAAGATGAAAGATGCATGCATGACAACTTAGAATATGATAAATTTGATTATAATGCATTAATGGCAAACTCTACTTTTTGTTTAGTTCCTAGAGGAAGAAGATTAGGTTCATTCAGATTTTTAGAAGCTCTTTCAAATGGTTGCATTCCTGTTGTTTTATCAAATGATTGGGTTAAACCTTTTAGTAGCGTAATTGATTGGAATTCAATTGTAATTGATGGTGATGAAAGATCATTACTACAAATACCAGAAATTTTAAGATCAATTTCTTGGAAGAAAATCGCAAAAATGCGAGTTGCATGTTTAAAAGTATATGAATCATATTTTTCATCAATTGAAAAAATTGTTTATACAACAATTAAAATTTTATCAGAAAGAATTTATTCACATTTAAGTTTGAATTCATTTTTATGGAATCATATGAATCCAGGAGCACTTTGGTATTTTCAAGAATTTAGTACCAAATTAGAAGATTATCCTTTCTACTATAAATCTAATCAATTATTTTTTTCTAAAAAAAAACAAGGATTTACTATTATTATTTTTATTAATAAGCCAATAAGTCCTTCAATCATATTTCGTTTATTGAAAACAATATCAAAGTCAGAATTTTTAACAAAGGTATTATTTATTTCTATTAATAATTTATTTAAAAAATTGTTTTTAATTGTTTTAGGTTATTATTTTATGGGCTTTACCACTTGAAATTCCCCAAGCTTTAAATAAAACTACAAATATGTTTTATCACAAGTTTACGATAAAAATTTTGATTCCAGAATTTAAAACAATTAATATGAAAATCTACCCTTATAAAGAAATAGAAACTGAATGTGTTTCAAATATTGAACCAGATTCAACTTTGACAGGCGAAGAAGTAAATAATTAAACAATTTAAATTTAATTTCAAAATGATTAATTTATATTTTTTAAAGCTGGATTTCGCTTTTCATACATGGACTTCATTTGCACATCGAATCATTGGTTTTACAGCTAGAGATCATTACTACGAAGAATCAAAATCTAATTGGTATTATACGTCCAAATGGACTAATCAGTATTCAATAATACTATTAGACGGAGCTTTTTATCACAAATATTGGTCTTGGCTATTTACTAATTATATTTCGGAAAAGAATCTAATCTTATTTAATCTAATCAAAAACAATGTAAAAAAAAATGAAGAAAATTTACAAAGTATAAGCATGAATGAAAATATAAATGAAGGAGTAACTTCAAACATTTGTTTAGACTTGTTATTTAATTTTCTTATATCTCATGTAACAAGAGAATCCCCAATTAAAGTTACACAACGTAAAAAAACTACCAGCCATCCTTTTCTCGGATTGGCGATTTCTGGTGGAGCTTTTAGTGATAGTCAGCGTTGTTTTCAAATTTTGTTTAATACTTCATTTAACTACATACCACTTATTAAGAGTCAAGTTAGGTTTGATCCTTTATTATACAAAGATTCAGTTTCAAGTTTAAGAAAGAAGTATAGAAAAATGGAGCAATTTACTTGAATTTAAAATTCAGAAGAATAGAAGTGAAAGCAGCATTTTTTTTTTTTTTTGAATTTATTGTTATTTTTTTGAATTAAATATTTTAATAATATTTGTGTTTTCAGGTTTAATGCATGTTTTTAAATTTTTTATTTTTTTTTTAATTTTAAAAATAATTGACATATCAAAAGACAATCAATTTTTACTAAAAATTGTTTAAAAAATTGAAAAGTAAAATTGAAAATTTATCAAATACTAATTGCACTGACAAATCAAATATTTTTTACTTCTTAAATTAAACATTAACAATGTGGATATTTAAGCAATGTAAATTTAAAAGCACAAAGTTGTGTACACGGTTTATAATTGATAATGTGAAAGTTAATTAAGGCTTGAAAATTTTGTATTTATTATTTGTGATAAAATGAATAAAAGTTAAAAATTTAATAAAAAAAAGAGTAGTTTCAAGATTATTAGCATAGAGAATATGTAATTGATTTGTGCACGATAAGTTTCGATTGGTTTGGAATTAGTTGTAATTGAATGAAAATTTGAGCGAGCAATTTTAAGATGAGAAAAGAGATGAAATTAAGTTTTTGTTGAAAGTGATTACGAATTTGGGCGAAATTGAAATATGAATTTCACAGGTTAGTATTATAATATTAATATCTCAATATTAATAAACACGTGATGAAAGAGATGAAGGCTTGACAACATTGATGTTGATCAACAAGTTGTATAGGGTGCGCATGCGCAAATACAGCCGATTTTCAGCGCAAACATTTGAAGCCGTAAGAATGGCGAGATGCTAAACTGATGTCTATATAGTAGCGTTTTACAATATAACCACCTTTGACAAAGCCAATAGTGTGACGAGCTATATAGAAACGCTACCACAGTACTATAGAGTTTTTTAGAGTGCTATGCAGTTTTTTAGAGTGCTATGCAGTTTTTTAAAGTGCTATGCAGTTTTTTAGAGTGCTATACAGTTTCTACAGTGCTATACAGTTTCTACAGTGCTATACAGTTCCACAGTGCTATACAGTTCCACAGTGCTATACAGTTCCACAGTGCTATACAGTTTCCACAGTGCTCTACAAGTTTCTATATCAGTTAACTATATAGTGGCTAGCTATAGCAAGCTAGCATGCATTTACAAATATATAACAGACAAAAAACAGTGCAATGTGTTCAGTCCGGCACAAGTCCGCCGTAGGTGTGTTCGGATATTGTAAACATGCTGTCTCTGACACATAATCATGTAATTGATCTTAAACCAGGTCTTAATAACTAGGGAACATCTTTCTTGAACCTCTTAAGCCGACATCTTTAGCCAACGTCTGCAGCCTAAGTCTGCAGCCAACGTCTTCAACCAACGTCTTCAGCCGACATCCGGCGTAGTCCAGCATCCAGCCGAACCAGGCTAACCCACTCTAACACTACAACAGACAGGTTGGCCGATTTAGTGGCCAAATTATGATCATAATTAATCAACATTTTTCTTTTAGCAGTCATATTCAATGTGCTGAAATGTGTTTTAATGTTAATTAGTTTTTACAATGCGTCTAGTGCAGATATTCAACTCAAAGTGAAACACTTCTATTTATGCTTTCTCGTAAATAATAAACTATTTTCATTGCAAATTTAAAACCTTTGATACCTTTCGTTAACTTTATTTATAATTGTGAATACAAACACCACCCTTTTATTCAAACAGTGCGACACAAGCTCAAATTAGCCAAGATTACTAACCAGTTCACACTTTGAACTGATCCAACTAAGTTCTAAGTATGGAGAGAGGCGACAATGAACCAGTGAAAATTTGCCTAAAAAACATGACCAAAATTGGTGCTTCGCCCGGTCGTAAACGAATGAACAGTTTAAAAGACACTGGCCTAAAAGATTCAGCTCTTAAAAGCAGTGCTTTCAAAAACAGTTCTTTCAAAAATAGTACTCTCAAAAAAAGTGCCCTCAAAAACAGTGCTCTCAAAAACACTGGCTCTAAAAATACTGGCTTCAAATATGCAGGTCTTAAAAACAGCAATCTTAAACACGATCAATCCAGTAATAATAGTCCAAGCCACAATCAAATAGAGGAGTCAGAAAGTGGACTCAAACACGCTACTTTACTCAATATTAATCCAGAGCCTTCCACTGAAATGGACAACACCTCAAAAGAAATTGATTTAGACGACTCCAATTTTAGGGATTCCAGTCTCAAAGACTCTGATCTAACAGATTCTAATTTAATCAACTCTAATCTGACCAACTCTACTTTAATCAACTCCAGTTTGACTGATGCCGATTTTAAAAACCTTAATCTTGGCCAACTTAAAGATAACAGTCGTCAGGACAACTATTGTTGGCTGTGCCACAAAGATAAATGCACTATTAGTTGTCAAATTTGTCCTCGTTCTTATCATAGCAAGTGTTTGACTAGTAATCCAACTTTGGCCTCTTTAGATAGTCCTAGTGTGCTTAGTGTCCGAGACAACATCTGTAAAGATAGTTGGGTGTGCATTGAATGTGAGAGTATTACTCGAGCAGAATCTGAAGAAGGCAAATCAGACACAATGAGAAGATTGTCTAAAAATCAATTTTGTAATTTACTCGAATTTGCTCTGTCCACTATTAAGCAATTGTCTGATGTCACATTCCACACTAAAGTCAATTTCGAAATTTTTAAGGATTACCAAAATTTTGTAGTGCATCCAATGGATTTGGACAAAATGAAAAAATACATCGAAACTAAACGATACGCTTCTACTGAATCTTTCTTATCCGATTGTAAATGGATCTATCATAATTGCTATATTTATAATCAGGCACAAAGTCCCCTCACTTCAAATGCTAGATACATGATTAAAATTGCAAAGAACGAAATGTACGAAATTGAAACTTGTCCAGACTGTTTTCAAAATTATTACAAATTTGGTAGCAAAACCTTTTTTACTCAAACTTGCAGGTAAGCGTTTAATTATAATTTATTATTTAGGTAATTTTTATCTTCTATTTAGTATGCCACATAATCTAGTGTATGCTAAACTCAAAGGACATCCTTTATGGCCTTCCAAAGTAGTCAAAATTAACAGAAACACTAATGAAGCTGAAGTAAGATTTTTTGGAGCTCATGATAAAGCTTGGATTGCATATGATAACTGTTTCCTTTTATATGAAAAATGTGTGGTTTCCAAATTGGGTAAAAATCAAAAAAGCAAATTGGATGCTGCATTAAAAGAATTACGTGCTCATATTGATATTTTGAATCAAAATTATCCGGGATTGTTTAAATATAGCCCGCCCAAGACAATATTTAAACCAGAACTTTTATATTTAACAAATCATCATTTACTTCCTTCTCCAAAATCGGATCATCAAAATATTGACAACATTAAAAGCGAAAATAATATTACGATTCAACAGCAAATAGAAAATAAATCGCAACCAACTCATATATTAAAAAAAACATTTAAAATAAATGAACATAAAACTATGAATAATAAGTTAATTAAGAAAAATATTTTAGACACTAATGTAGAATTAGCATCATCTAAGTCTGCTTCAGATATAGAAAGCTCTTTATCAGAGTCGAATACATCTAATTTTTTAACCGAACAATCGTTAAATTTAAAATCAAATATTTCAGTTTCTAGCAATCTTGAAGATTCAACTAAAAGTATACCACAAGTTGAGTCTAATGAAGATGAAAAATCAGATTCGGATGAAAACGAACATAAACTTGTAATTGATGTCCCAACTAATAAAAGAAAACGAGTTGCCAAAAGAAAAAATTCAGAAACACCTGGTAAAAATTTACCAATTAAGCTTACCTATGCACAAAGGAAGAAACTTAGCGAAAGTACACCATCTTCAGTAAAAAATTCATCTGAATCATTATCTACTGAAAAAACTGACGAAATACCTGTACCTGTGGTGCCTAAAAAAAAAATGAAAAGGATGAGTGTTTCACCTTCATTAAGTAAAAAAGCTAATTTTAATAATGAACTATTAGAAGAAAATGTACAATTAAAAAAGCAAATTCAAAGTTTAAAGGATGAAATTGAACGCAGTCGAACTTTGCATATTTCTGAAATTAAAGAAATATATGAAAATCAAAAATCTGAAATTAATAATTTAGTTTCATCATTTCAAACTGAAAAGGATAAGGTTCTAGAACAGTTAAGGTTAGAACTTAAAGAAAAACATGAAAAAGAGTTAGAAGAAGCTAAACAAAAAAAATGGTGTAGTTTTTGTTCTAATGAAGCAATTTATTTTTGTTGTTGGATCAGTTCGTATTGTAGTTATAATTGTCAAAGTAAACACTGGCCACAACATATGCAAAGATGTCAACAGGGTAAAGCAAATGATAAACCTTCACAAAGCACTGAAAATAAAGGTGAAGAAAAATCAGTTGAATCTGAAATTCAACATGAAGACAGCCAAACAGAAAAATTGGAAGATAATAAGCAAGAAAAAAGTGAAAAAAAATTTGATCATGAAGATTTAACAAAACATAATTTAAATGAAAATTTGCAAAATTTGGAAATTGACAATCAAATTGTTCAAATTAAACCGCAAATTGAAGAAATTGATGAAAAAAGAAAATTAGAAAATAAATTATCGAAAAAACTGGAAACATGTAGCAGCAGTAAAATTGAATCTAAATTAATTAAGAATGTTGAGAAAAGTTTCACGATAGTTAATAAAAATCAAGATTTTTTAAATGATTTAGATTCGGAAGTTAAACAATCAGAAGGTCGAAAAGTAGAAAAAAGTAAAATTAGCAGAAGTGGTCATTCATTAGGTTCAAATAAAGGATTAAGTGATTTAAAAGCAAAGGATCAAAAAACTAATGTGGATAGTAGGAATAGAAAAAGCAACATTTCTTTGAAAATTAAATTAACTGCTAAAGATAATGGTATTATAATAGAAAATTGTAATGAACTTATTGACAAGCAACATAGCAAAGTGATTGAAGTGCAATCAGAAGAAGATACAACTGAATTGAATTCATCAGATGAATATGTTGAATCAAATTTGTGCATTATTTCGCAAAGTGGATTGAATTCAGAAGTTGAAAATTTAATTGAAATGCCAGTATCTGATGAACTAGGAATGATTGTGCAGCAAGTTAAAGACGAATTACTAAGTAAAGTAGAAAAACAAATGTCGCAATCGTATCAATAAAGAAATGCAATATTCATCTTTAGCACGTTTACATAGTAAATCAGCATTTTGTGAATTCATTAAGCAGAACATATGCAGTTTAAAAAGTTGTTTATTTTCGGCCTTCTTGGATCAAGTCGAAAATGTAGAATTAATTTATTTATAAGCATACATATATAAGCACATGTATTTGGATTACATTCATTTAAATATTGTTTATTGTTAAATCATCTCTGTATAATTCTCATTAATGAAAATCCTTATTAGAGCATTTTGTAAATTAAGATATAATTATAAAGTAACTTAGATCATGATTGAACTTATGTAATGTAATTTAAGGATATTGTAGCAACGATTGTGGTAGTTTTGGGCTTTGTTTTTGATTGTGGCTGTTTTTGATATTGAGTGCTTTTGATTGTGGCTGTTTTTGATCGTAATTGTTTTTAATTGTGTTTTTATTAAATAGATTTTGATTGTAATCGATTGTGGTTGTATTTAATTGGGATTTGTAATTAGTTGTAGTTCGTAATTAGTTTTAGTTGTGACTAATTGTGGTTGTAATTAATTAAGGTATTATTTAATTGTGGTCCTATTTAATTGTGTTGTTTCTAACAAGACAACAAAGATTAGTTTTATTTAAGAGATGGCGTTTTAGCAGCCGAATTTTGTTTACATGGCCAGCTGCGCTGAAATATCAGGCGAATCGTGTTAGTTTTGCATTTTAAAAACAAAACATCATCACAAGTTATTTTTTATGTTCGCCATCCAAATTAATTAAAAATGGTTTTAGCAGATTTAGGTCGTAAGATTACATCGGCTCTTAGGTCTTTCAGTAATGCCACCATAATTAACAAGGAGGCATTGGACACTCTGTTGAAGGAAGTGTGCAAGGCCCTAATTGAATCCGATGTAAACATTAGACTTGTAAGTCAATTAAGAGACCGTGTCCGGTCTGTGATTGATTTTGATGAAATGGCAGCAGGTCACAATAAACGTAAAATGATACAGATGTCAGTTTTTCACGAACTAGTCAAACTAGTGGATCCTGGTGTAAAAGCGTGGCAGCCTGTCAAAGGCAAAACTAATGTGCTTATGTTTGTCGGTCTGCAAGGTAAACTTTACTCTGTCAATGTAAAATATGAACTTTAACTAACTTAATCATAATTTTAGGTTCTGGTAAAACTACAACATGTACTAAAATGGCCTATTATTATCAACGCAAAGGCTGGAAATGTTGTCTAGTTTGTGCTGATACTTTTCGAGCTGGTGCTTTTGATCAGCTTAAGCAAAATGCTACAAAAGCTAGAATTCCTTTTTATGGTTCTTACACTGAAGTTGATCCAGTAGTAATCGCTTCCGAAGGTGTGGAAAAATTTAGAAAAGAAGGCTTTGAAATCATTATTGTAGATACTAGTGGTAGACATAAACAAGAAAGTTCACTTTTTGAAGAAATGCTTTCTATTTCTAACGCCGTTAATCCCAATTTGTCTATTTTTGTTATGGATGCCAGTATTGGTCAAGCCTGTGAGCTTCAAGCAAAGGCTTTTAAATCCAAAGTAGACGTTGGAGCTGTGATTGTGACCAAATTAGATGGACATGCCAAAGGTGGTGGGGCTTTATCTGCTGTTGCAGTCACAAACTCGCCTATTATTTTTATTGGTACAGGGGAACACATTGATGATTTTGAACAATTTAAAGTAAAACCTTTTGTCTCTAAGTTATTGGGCATGGGTGATATTGAAGGTCTTATAGATAAAGTTAGCGAACTTAAATTAGAAGAAAATGAAGAACTTATAGAAAAACTTAAACATGGAGAGTTTACTTTAAGAGACATGTATGAACAGTTTACAAATCTAATGAAAATGGGTCCTTTTAATCAAATTTTAAATATGATACCTGGTTTTGGAGCTGAACTAGCCAAAGGTGCTACAGAAGCCGAATCCATGGGTAGATTAAAACGATGCATGGTAATCATGGACTCAATGAGTGATACTGAATTAGATAGTAGGGAAGGTGCAAAATTAATTGTTAAACAACCAACTAGAATAACTCGGATTGCGAATGGAGCCGGGGCAACTCAAAAAGAAGTGCAAGATTTATTAAGTCAATATACTAAATTTGCTGCCTTAGTTAAAAAAATGGGTGGAATAAAAGGCTTCTTTAAAAGTGGTGATATGTCTAAAAATGTAAATCCAATGCAAATGGCAAAATTAAATCAACAAATGGCCAAAATGATGGATCCTAGAGTTATGCAAAAAATGGGTGGAATGTCAGCATTACAAAATATGATGAAGCAGTTACAGGCATCTGGTCAATTACATCACAAGTAATACCGTTTTTATACAGTTTTTTCTTAATCATTTTCAACATCAATATTACAATTTTTTTGCATCAAGTCCTTGTTTGATTTTTAATTGCGAGCATAATTTATAAATAGTTCATTACATTAATAGAATTCGGACAATTGTAATACCTTTATACAAAATGTGTATATTTTTACAGTATAATTTTTAAAAAATAAAAATTTTATGAATTATTAAATTTTTATAAATTTAGGGTTTAATTATTTATTAAAAAAAAAATTAAATATAATTGTTTATAATTTATCTTACTTTTGATTTTTTTTTTCCAATATAATGATGTTCTAATCGTTTTTAAAATTAATTAAATTTTTTTTTTTTTCATTTATTTTAAATTTTTTAAAGCGATTTTTTCAAAATAATTATTTACAAATTATTTTATGTTTTTTTTTTTTTTTTTATAAAAACTATGAACTTTAAACAGCAAACTGGATTTAAATTTAATTATTTCAATTTTTTGAATAGTGAAAAAAATAAAAATTATTTTTTTTTGCATCATTAACTATAGATTAAAATGACATTTTAAAGGTTTTGAGATTAAGTTTTCAGGATCTGCAATTCCGATTACCCCACAAGCAATTGGTTTTCCTGAATTTCCGTTATGTTTGCTTTCTTTAAATTTAATTTTATCATTACCTAAGTCATCTTGTCTAGAATGAACCTTAATGGAAAAAAATATATATTTAATAAAAAAAAATAATTAAATTAAATAAAACTTACAACTATTGATCTTCCTAATATAGAAAATATTCTGTTATCATCAATACGTAAATGATAATCTTTTATTCTAAACCTAGCCACTCCATTTTCATCAGCTTTTATATTACCAAGATCACCTATTTTTAAAAATATTGATATATCTTATAAAATCTTTTTTTATTTATTAAATAATATTTACCCAGATGTCTATCTTCAATTCTATCATTTTTATGTGGTCCATGTTTTTGTCCATAAGGATTAAAATCTCCTAATGTTCCACTACAATTTGGATCTAAGAAAAAAAAAAAAATGATTTATTTTTTTATTTCTGAAATTTGAATAAATTAAACATAATTAATTTTAAATGTTTTACTTAAAAAATAGTTTAAATAAAATTATAGTTAAATAAAAATTTTTTTTTTTAAATAATGATACTTATGTTTAAACTTGTTTTATAATTTTAATATTAGGGGAAGTAAATTAAAAAAAAAACTAGCTTCTATTTGATCATGTGTTTAAATGTTTAAGACTAAAAATGTTTTTATTATATAGCATAAAAATAAATCAAAACGAGAGATTTGTATTTTAAAAAAATTAAAAACTTACGTATTTCTCCAAATTTATGAATATGAAGTCCATGTGTGCTATTTGGTTTTAAATTACAAATCATACCTTTAATATCAATAAATTCATCATTCTAATTTAAAATTAATATTTAAAAATAAAGATTTATTTTTAACAATACAAAATTTTAACTTACAAATTGATAAATTTGCACGACACCTCCTAAAGTTTCATTTTTTTTTTTTCCTAAAATAACAGATTCTGCAGCTTCAACTACTTTTAATGGCTCAGATTTGTTAGGATCTAAATATTTATTAAAACCTTCATTATAACGCATATTCATTGCTTCACGATAAGTATTGGGCTGATAATTTGCGGTTGTAATAGGTCGAGCTAAAAAATCTTCATTTGTTACTGGTCTAGCTAAAAATTGACCAGCAATAATTTTATATTGAAAACAAATAAAAAAGCATAACAATTTCATCAACATTTTCACTTTAACTTGTTGCTTGGCACTAAAATTTAATTTTAATTTCAAATTTAATTTCAAAATATTTAAATAACTTTTTAACAAGCAATCGAACTTAAGAAAAAAAAAACTAATTTTATAAATTTAGATTTAGATAATGTTAAAACTACGTAAGATAACAAGTTTTTGTACTTGCTTAATTAGTACTTATTAATTGAAATAAATAAAACAATCAGTATTTTTTTGTAACTTAACAAAATAATTGATTTTAATATTTAATAAAAATTAATAATAGACAAATCAAAAAAATAAAAAAAATAAATAAATTGAATTAGTAAGTTGGAACACTATTACAATGATTGATCAAGATTAATTTTTAAATATATTTCTTATAAACAAATTTCTCAAGTGTAAACATGTTAACAAATCCATCACTAATTTAATAATAAATTTTTAAATTAAAAAAAAACTTTTAATAGAAAAAAATTCACAATTTATTTAAACTATTTGACATCGGAAGATGATTGCAAAAAAAATACTTACTATTTATTTTAATGTTTTTTCATTAATAAAACTTGTCGTTTTATAAACATGTAATCAATAGATAAATAACTGAATTTGAAAATAGTTAAATGATTCGAGTTTGAATTTTTAATTGAAAAGTTTCCTTAAAAAAAAAAACATTAGCAATTAATTTCTGGCGCGCTTGACTTTGAAATCATTAAGCACTTTTATATGTGAACAAAAACTAAAACTTTTTAAACTTATTCAACGAAGTGTTAAAGATTGGTTTTTTAGTGATTCGCAATTTTTGTTTTTTGCTTATTCACGGATCAAAGCACAATTTTGTCTAACTATTTATTATTTGCTTTCGGCTTAAACAAACTTTTTTAAATTTTTATAATTTTAAATAATTTAATCAAAAAGTAAAAGTAATATAAAACTTCTTTGACCTAACATGAATCGGCCTGTTTGACCTTTTTCTGTTAATAAAAATTAAATAGAATATACTGTGGTCATGATTAGATTTTGAAGGCCTATGTTGTTTAGTTTTTATTATATTTTTAAAGAAAATCATTAGTTTGATGATTATCAATTAATTTTAACTTTGTGTTTATATTTTAATAAGTTACATGTTGCATACTAATTACATTTTTTATTATCTTTTTTTTTGTCTAATATTATAGATTAGATTAAAAAGTGCAAACATAATATATATTGAAAATGAATTTTTTTAAAATTAACATAATAATGCTTTAAAATTGTGCATAATTAATTTAATAATTTGCATATAATCTGTTGATTATAAATTATATGATTTAAATTTTGTAAACTAATTTTTGATAAATTTATTTTAAACAATAAAAATTTTATAAAAGCAAAATAGTTATGAACAAATAATTATTATAAAAGTAAATTAAATTGATTTAGTTTTAAAATTAAGCATTTCAACATTAAAAAATTAATAGATTTATTTTGAACAAATTTTTTATTTAATTAATTTTTTTTAATTTTTAAAAAATAGATAATTTTAATAGATTTTTAAAGTTTAGTTTGCGTTTTATTTTAATTATTAAACTATAGCACATATTAATTAATGTTAAATATAAAAATAAATAAAAAATTATATAGTTTTATCATTTAAAAATGAATTTTTTGTTTAAAAATTTTTTAATTAAAAGTTGTTTTGCTAAATTTTTTATTTTTGCACTAAAATTTGAGTTTAAAGTAATTATTTTTAAAGTGAAAATAAGTTAAAGTGTAAATTAGTTAAAATCATAAATTACAGGAATGAGTTTTTATAATTGATAAATTTGAATATAATCAGTGAATATGTGCAAATAAATAAAGAGTTAAACAAGTGAAAGACAAATAAGAATAAACTTTTGAAACTGAACATTGAGAAACTTGATTAAAGTAAGAATGAGAAGAAAGTGAGTTAAACAGAAGAAAGCAGGAGAGCTTAGAAAACGACATAAGAAACTGACAAAAATAGACAAAGCATAGGAGTGAGACAAGAGTATTGAAAAGAAGTAGGTTTGAAAGGTAAAGCTGGGTGAAAAAGCGAAATAGGAAGCTTGAAGTGTTTAGGTATGAGAAATGCTGGAAATGCTAGAAATGTTAAGAAAAGTTAAGAAATGTTAAGAAATGTTAAGAATTGTTAAGAAATCTGAAAGAACCATCTACCGGCACGGAAAAACAACTAAAAATGGACACAACTGAAAAAGGCAGTGTTAGAGTTTTATTTTGAAAGCAGGCGCCGAACACAATTGAGGTTGAGCAGATTGCTAGAAAATCCTCGCCCAAGCCTATTTTGTTTGTCCCAAATTTGTGCTTTGGATAATCCGAGCAGGTCGCTTGACACTTGCTGATCCAACGGATAATCCTGTGGCTAATCCATCTGCTAATCCTACCAAGCCAAACCACCCTCTGTCAGTTTGTATGTCAGTGATTGAGCAGGCAATTGATGCTGGTGTTGTTCACTACAATCAGATAGAAGCTCATCCTCGCTGGGTGTGTTCAGATTAGGAATTGAGTGGATCGCAAGTGTTGCAACTTGGTGTTTATCTGGTCCTGCATCGACGTGATCTCATCTAAACTGATTTGCATCCAGCTCACCCGTTTGTTTACACTGTCAACGCAATTCAATCAAACTTTGCCAGCATTTTCATCTTGCCGTTAACTGCCGACACAAACCATTTAAATCGGTTTGTGTTGTATTTCAAAATGACTTTACATAAAGGTAATTCTCTGTAATTGAATATTTTGCGGTCTAGTTGTTTTATTACCAAATTCTGCAATTTAATCTTATTTAATTCTAGTTCAATAAAGTGTGGACGGTAAATACCACAACTATTAGCCGACACTTGCTAGTCGACACTTTGTAAATCTAAATAAATTTTCAACTCTTAACAGTCCACACTAGATTGTTCAGCTTACTTTACGCCAATCAATAAACTAATCTTGTCTGTTTTTTTCTAGATATTCAAGAAATTGAAAACTACCTTAAAAATTTGAAAAACAAGGGCTGTGATCAAAATGATCTGAACGTGATTTTGAATGTACTAAGATGTCCCGTTCTTAACAACATCATCACCATTCAAAACTCGTTGCGTCAATTAAAACAGGAGTACAGCAAGCATCCGTCGATTTTGCCTTTAGACTTTGACATTGATACAATCACAGGCCAACTTATTTTAAACTTACCCCCTGATGTTACTCAACCAGTTCAATCAAAAGACAACCAGAAGAGACCGATAGAGGAAATTTATAAAGGAAAACTGCCAGAACCAGTTGGTCATGACGAGAAAGTAATTAAGATTTTTTCCTTGAATTTATAAATAAATTCAATTTGCTTCACCATTTCCATTTAAATTATGTTTGTGCATTTAAAATTTATGATTGATGCTTAATTTCATTACCATTGCCTAAGTTATTATATTAATTTAAACATTAATTTAAACCATTTTAAGTTTAGTCCCATGTCAGCCTTATTTCGCCTAATAAGTTTGCCCCTTTATCAAGTTGTGAATTTCAAAAATGAATGAAAATGTTTTTGCCTAAATTATTATTGATGTTTTCTTTATACTTGCCAAATTTGTAACAGAAAATCTCCCGAGACTCGCTTATTCAAAAAGATTTTGATCAATGTATTGTGAACATTTCGAAAGGAAGAGAACTGTTTAAAGTCAGTTTGTACAAGTCTGAAGACAGTAGTCTTGGATTCAGTGTGGTCGGTTTAAGCAGCGAACTCAAGGGCGATCTGGGTATTTTCATCGAAAATATTGCTCCGGATGGAATTGCTGCACGGTAATTAAACTTTGATTTTAAAACTATTACTTTTAACTAATTATAGCTTCAATATTTACGATAATCAAAATATAAATTAATCTGCATATTAATTTTTTCAAAAATCACGCCATCTGTGTCTAGTTACGTAGGTGCTTAATACAGTTTCACTAAGTTTTCATTTCATTTTACTTTGAATTTTATTTTATCTTAGATGCTTTCATGTCTAAAATATGTGCATTCCAAGCAATAAGTCATGTTTAATTAATGCGCGTTAATTAAGAAGACTTTCTATTTATTATTTACTTTTTAAGTTTTGTCTTATACTATTAAGCAAGAACAAGTTTTTTTGCTGATTAGTCTTTAATTTTTGTATTAGTTATTATTTGTAGCTTCTAATTGAACAGTTTCGAAGAGATAGTTTAAGACTTTCACTTATAGTAAAATGAAAACTAATCAAAAATAAATTTAAAAGAATTTTCAAAATTAACATATTTAAATAATTTTGCTTGAATAGCAAATTTTGCGGTTTCAGTAAGCTTTATTGAGCTATTTTAATCACTTATCTAGTTTACAAAGTTTTATAAATTAAACAAATTTATTTTAATTAATTATTTTTTTTTAAGTGATGGAAGATTGCAAGAAGGGGATCAAATTTTGGCCATCGATGGACAAGTATTGGACGGAGACATTTGTCATGATAAAGCAATTAGTATTTTACAAAACGCCCACGGAGCCATTGAAATCGTAGTAGCCCGAGGCAGCAGCACTAATTATTCAAATTTAACTGGGTCAAATACTAAAATTAATGAAGATATGCCTATTGAATTTTCAAATGTAGTATCAATTGAAAAATCATTAAATGACTTACATTTAAATACCGGAAGTACCAACAATTTATCAAAAACAAGCAGCAACATAAATATGCCAACTGCTTTAGCTTCCTCTTCAGATATAGGCATTGGTGATATGTCACAAGTTGAACTAATTGAATTAATTAATGATGGTACTGGACTTGGATTTGGTATTGTAGGTGGAAGAAGTACTGGTGTGGTTGTGAAAACTATTTTAGCTGGAGGGGTTTCTGATAGGGTAAGTAAATTTAACAATAGTAAAAATTATTTAGTGATTTAATTGATTTTTATCTTTTTATGATAGGATGGACGATTAAAAAGCGGTGATCATATTTTGCAAATTAATGATGTTGCTTTACGGGGAATGACCTCAGAGCAAGTAGCTCAAGTATTAAGAGCAGCAGGATCTAATGTTAAGCTTTTAGTCGCAAGACAAAAATCAGTAAGTTTCATATTTATTACTAAAAAAATATTCTTTAATAAATTTTTTAAACTAAACTTCATTTTTTTTACTTATATTTACATTTTTAATAAAAAAATAATTATTTTTGTTTATTTAATTTTTTAACTAATCTTTTATTTGTTAATTATAGTTTTTATTGAGATAAAGTAACTGATAATTATATAGATTAATACTTTTTATTTACTTTGATAACTTGAATTGAATTTTTTGAATTAAAATAATTTAATTTTATTTCAAGCACAAAATAAAACTTTATTTTATTAACTTTGTAAAAAACTTTTTAATTAAAATAATTTAAATATTTTTTTTTTTATTTAAAATTTGAAAGTTAAAAAGTTTAATTTTAATTTGTTATTATAAACTTCTTTTTTAAATTGTTTAAAATTTAAATATTTAATTTCCGTATATCAAAAATTGATTTAAATATAAATTAAAATATTTTTTTTTTGATAGGATAACGATGAATGTTATGCACAACAAAATGAACACCTAATAGCTTCTCCAAGTGAACAAATGATACAATCTACTGATTCCAATATAACATTAAATAATATTAAGTTAAATGAATCTAACTCAATTTTACCTAACATTATTGATGTGCCATCAGTAGTTCCTTCTAGATTAATAAGTTCATTAAGTGAACCTGCAATACAACAACAAACTTTATCCAGTTCTAGTATAAATAGTTTAAATTTACTTGAAGAGCAACCAGAAATGGAAACAATTGAAGTAGAGCTTGAAAAAGATACACAAGGTCTTGGTATTACAATAGCTGGCTATGTATGTGAAAAAGAAGAAATTTCAGGCATTTTTGTAAAAAGTATTGCTTTCGGTTCAGCGGCTGATTTATGTAAAAAAATCGTTCTTAATGATCAAATTATTGAAGTAGATGGGCGAAGTTTATATGGATATACAAATCATCAAGCTGTGGAAGTATTACGTAATACTGGAAAAGTAGTAAAATTAAGATTAGCAAGATATTTAAGGTAATATAAATTAATTTTTAAACTATTGATTAATTTTTTTTTTTTAATAAAAATAGAGGAAGTAAATATGATCAACTTCAACAAGCAATTAATAGTGCAGATTTTGGAACTGTTAAACCACCAATTTCTGTTAAGCCTATTTTAAATAGTAGTAATATTGAAAGTTCATTTAAAAATATTAGATCAAGTTCAGGTTCACAAACAAGTGAAAATTCAAACTATGAATTTAATAATAATCTTATAATAGAAAAATCACCTTCGGAACTAAGCGCGATAAAAAATAAATGGCTTAAGCAAATGGGCAATGATTATGAAATAGTCGTTGCCATAATTAAAAAATTTAAAGAAACAGGAGGTTTAGGTATTTCATTAGAAGGCACTATTGATTTAGAAGATGGCAAAGAAACAAGACCTCATCATTATATTAAATCAATTTTAGAACAAGGTCCTGTAGGTTTAAGTGGAATACTACAACCAGGAGATGAAATTTTAGAAGTAAGTTTAATATGAATTAAAATTTTATTTTAAAATTTATAATTACTTAGGTAAACGAACAAGAAGTATATAATATGAATCATGTTCAAGTGGTTGCTTTATTAAAGGAACTGCCAGTAAATGTTTGCATAGTATGTGCCAGATGTTTACGATTTAATGGAAATAAACAGATGGAAGAACAGTTTGAAACACTTAATTCTGATTTAAATTCTACTAATTCTATTATGCAGATATTATCAAATTCATTAAAATCAAATGAAAAAACTTCTGACACTTTAAATAATACACTTGAACATTTAATGGTAAGAGGTACACACTCTATTGGAGAAAGATTGGTTAAAGCAAAATCTGATGGTTCTTTAGCTATTGTAAATTCTAATTTAGAATTACTTAAATTAAAATCTCGATCTCTTGAACCACTTTCTGGTTTAGCAATGTGGAGTATGGAGCCTCAATTAATTGAGTTAATAAAAGGAGATCGTGGATTAGGATTCAGTATTTTAGATTATCAGGTAATTTTGATATATAATTTTAATATTAGATTTTAATCTCAAGTTTTAAAAAAGGATCCCATGGATCCAAGTGAAACTGTAATTGTTATAAGAAGTTTAGTACAAGGAGGGGTTGCTCAGCAGGATGGAAGACTTATACCTGGTGATAGATTATTAGCTGTGAATGATGTATCATTAGCAAATGCTAGCCTTGATATTGCTGTGCAAGCTTTAAAAGGAGCTCCAAAAGGTTTAGTAAGGATACTTGTGGCTAAACCACTACCTATAAGTGAACAAAATAATGCAATCAATTTTTCTTATAATATAAATGCCAACACGGAAACATCTAACAATTCTAATATTACATCTGGTTTAAATTTAAATGATCTTAGCAGTGATATTGTAAGACAACTACAAGATATTCAAGAAATTGAGCAACAGGTAAGTAATTTTATTCTTTTAACATTTTAATATAATTTTTGATTATATTATAATATTTTTTTAATTTAAGTTTTTTTTCGTTCAACATTTTATTAAAAAAATAATTTAAAAAAATATATTGAGCTTTAATTATTATTTATTACTAATTAATTTTAAACGCTAATTATAACTAAATTTTGCGTTAACAATTATTTATTTTTAAAATAATCCGTTTTCTAAAAAAGCTTTCTATTTAATCTTCATTATATTAATCACTAATAAACATCTAATTTTGCTGTTTTTTTTTGTATTGATTAATTATGTGTTTTTTTTCTCCCTCTAAATAGAGATTGTGAGCAGCAACAATAGAGAAATTTAATTTAAACTAGATGGCTAAGATGTGCATACTTACAAATGAACAAATTAATATATTTTACTTAAGCGTAAATTAATAAAAGCTTGCAACTGAAAATTTAATAAAGAAACGAATTAATTCAAACGGATATTAAATTAACCAAATTAATATGCCTATAATTGTACGCTTTAAATGGGAATTTAAAAATCCTATAAAAATTTAAAAAAACTTGATTTTTTTCATATCAATGATATAATTGATTGAATCAGTATTTTTAAATTCTTAATGCATTTATTTTGCTTGATTAATTTTTTTGACCCATTTACATTTTTTGCAGCTTTTATTTAGTGCTTGTAGCCAGTGCGAACCAAATAAAAATATATTTATTTTTTTATTTTATTAAATGTAATTTACTGTTACACCATAAAGTTATGTTGATTTATCAGCAATTAACTATTTATTATCACTAAGTTTGAATAAGTTATATTTACACATTTTGAATAATTCACCTGTGACCAAATTAGCTTAGAAAACAATTTTTTGTTGCCAAATTTACAATTCAGAAATTAATAAATGTAGTGTTTAAGCATCACAATAATGTGGCTTTAGCATAACATAAATTATTACTAAATAAATAACAAATATTCAATAAATGTTGCTTTTTATTTATCCCAATTGCTTTAATTGATTTTTTTTCAAAATTTGCTAATTAATAAGTAAATTTAAATTTTTTTTATTTGAGTTTACGCAAAAAGACAAAACTTGACAAGATTTGACCAATTATATTTTTTAATATAATCTTTCTTTTTTTGTGCATCCTTTGATGTTTCTGTCAAATTAATATAACTTTTGTTATCCGATTGATGAAGAAGCAAAAAAAAAATTCTTCTTCTTTGTTTTTCGATAATTATGATAGTTCTCGAGAAGATGCGGAGATACGACAGACCATTTCACCTAAACGAATTCATTGCAAATCAGCAGATTTCTTAAACGAAACAACTTATAATGATTCTTATTTATTTGATAACCCAACAGTTTCTTATATAAACAACGAAGATTCCATTTTAATTAATGATTCTAGGTGTTCTACTTCGTTAATAAATAATTGTAAATATGCAAACTAAAACACTTTTTGCTCGGCTTTGGCCGTTTCCAGTCAAAACAGTTTGCAATAAGCAATTTTATTTTCCATAGTGAATTCCAGTACGGATGGATTGCAAATGTGTGGTTACAATGAATATCCTTTACCCACAGCTTTGGAAAGAGTAATTAAAGTGAAAAAGTACAATTTACCACTTGGTGTTACTTTGGAACTATCTGAACAGGGTATAAATGGTATGATTGTAAGAGCCCTGTCCAAAAAAGGTGCTATTAAGAAAGATGGTCGAGTAGAGGTTGGAGACAACTTGTTAGGTATTAAATTTGTTTTTTATTATTGTTTTTTAAATGGTTTGCCTAATTTTCATTTGATTGTTTGTTTGATTTTATATACTTAATGTTTACTATTAAAGTTGGCACTTAACTCTGTTAGCATAAATCTAAAAAAAATTTTTTTCAGGCATCAATCATGAATCCCTTAGAAACGCAACCAATTCCAAAGCTAAAGCTATTTTAAAGAGAGTTAACCTAGTAAATGGCGAGATCATGTAAATAGAATATAGTTTTTAAAACTTGTTTCTTAATTAGATTTTATTTTTTAGGGTAAAATATGTTCCTGCCAACGATGTCCTGGTACATAAGCAAAACACCCTTCTTAATCGCAAAAGATTCGATCATGGTAGCAGAAGTAGTTTACCTGGCTTTAGGAACTATTGCAGAACTCCTTCGCCTACAATGTAATCATATCAAGCTTCCTTTTAACTAGAGCTTCCATTGCTTTTACCTTTGACTTTTTATTAATTTTAACTTTTATAGTTGTTTCGATAAAATTAGACCTTTAGTGCGAAAGAGGTTTCACCTGAATTTGTAACTGTTCAGCTTAGAACGGTTTGGAGTTGAGTACATACAATCCATTAAGAGCTTACGAAAGATTTATTCAATATGGAACGCATTTTTTTGAAAACCTAATTGAATTTACTTTTAGATTTTTGACATAAACTTAAAAAAATAAATTTAAATTTTGCCAAATTATTATTTGTTATTAGAATACCTGTATTCCATAAAAAAAAAAAAAAAAAAATATTTGTTACACTCAGGCTTAGAAATATTTTTCTGAACTAAAAATGACTATGAAAATGATTTTATTAAAATTAATAAATTATTATCGTAAATAATTTTATTTATAATTAATCAGTGCTTGGCTTGTGCTCCGTTTAAAAAAAGCAGATTGAAGCCTTTTTTACAATTGCGTATCTCATATTGATATTACAGATTAAATTAATACTAAAGAAAGTTGATGTTATTTAATTATTTTTTTGCTTCATCTGGGAACGGGCCTGCAAATACGTTTTTAACAAAAGCTAAAATAAAAAAAATTTAAATTAGATTTAAAAAAAAATTCTAAGCAAAAAGTGTTAAAATTGCTTACTTTCATATTTAATAAACCCGTCTTCGTCTTCGGGTCCGGCACATGCTTTCATTATTTCTTCCACCTGAGGATCTTCCATTTTTTCACCTAAAAACAGCAAAACATGGGCTAACTCGGCTCCTAACATGCAACCGTTTTCCATCTTGTCATAAACTTTTAAACCTTCGACCAGATCTTCAAAAGCACCGACATCTTTATCTTTTTTTACCTGACTAAACACTGGCAGAAACTCTTCAAATGTCAAGAATTTTTCACCTGCTTTTTCGGTGGCCCCTGCTTTCTTAACGGCAGCATTAGTTGGGCGTGTATCTAATGATCTTAGCAAATCTCCTAACCATTTGCAATCTACTTTGCCTGATCCGTCGAAATCGTAGATTCCAAAGTGCAATTTTGCTCCTGAAAAAAAAATTTAATTAATTTGGAAATTAAAAGCAATTATAGATTGTTTATTATTTAAACTGATTTGCTGACTAATTAATAATTTGTTATTCTTAATATTGTTTATTTCCTAAGAGCAATGAAAAAATTCCTAAAAAAATATTATTTAGCAAACATCGTATAAACCGCACTTTAAGAAAAATTTTTGGCACTTAATCAACTGAAGTTCAACTAGAAAATGCACTAGTGAGTATAGATGAAGGTTTAAGTTAAAAGAGCAAATTTTGATAAAGCCTAACTTAAAATACATTTATAAGTGCTAAATCTGGTTTGATAGCAAAAGATTTAAAACTGATTGTGCAATAAGTTGATCTTGATAAATCCATTTAATACAGCTTTGTTCATAAATTAAGTTATCATTTGTCATGGAATAAGTAGCTTAAACTGTTAATTAAAACTTGTACTTACTTTCTACATCTTTAGAGCTTAAGTCTGCCTGCAAAGTAAAGAAAAGAAAACAAAAGAAAGTTAGTTTAGATACTTAATTGATATGATAACAATTAAAACGTTGTTAGATGCTTTCCGAAAGCAATTATTGAAGTGCACTTATCACAAGACAATTAGGTAGACTAGTACTTGAGTTAAAACGATGATGAAACTTACCATTTTTAAATCAAATAAAGATTGTTTTTAAAAAAAGTTGAGATTTTCACGAGATGTTAAGCAGGATCCGGCCAAAAGTAAACTAATTTCTGTTCTGAATAACAAATCAGAATATTTGAGTGAATTCATTGAGTTTGAAACTAGTCGAACGCCTGAAAACATTTGGCCTGCGCATCAACAGTATAAATTGAGCAACAAGATCATATTTAAGTCTAAATTGTATAGAGATCTAGAACTATTTCAGCCTTAATAGACGACTTAAGTAAGAAACATATATATGGTTGACAAAATTCATCTGCAGATGGATAAGCGATGCTTACATAGCCTGGCATGGCAAGTCTAAAAATAATTTTGCATCACTCTACATAACTGAATTTGCCGTGATTTGCTGCTTTTAGACAAGAGCTGGATTTGCGCAAAGATTGTCCCATGCCCGGAATGGGATGTAAATCTTATGTTAGCTTCCAGCTCATGCCAGACTCAGAAAAAGTATCTTGTCATGTCTGCAATCTACTCTCAGCTTATGGGCGTCACTTGCAACAACACCCAACTTAATTAGATTAACCTCGGAAGCAATGTAGGGCTCTGTCAAGCAAGTGATGTGCACTCATCATTAAAATTACTTTTCCATCCAAATAAGAAATTGTAGGAAGAAAATAGTTTAGATATTTTCATCCTCAGATTAGACATGCTCATCTGCAAGAAAGATCTTTCTAAATAAAATGCTACCACCTAATATTCATTAATTCCACAACTGATTCTAATTTCTAATTTAATTTTAAAACTAATAATGCTTGATTTGCATTCAAGGTTTAAGCAGCTTTTTTATTTTAAAGCTAGTTTTGATTACAAATTTGATGATAATTTAATTGTGACTAAAAACAAACATAATTTATTAATTTCACTGTATAAATTTGAATCCAACATAATATTTTAAGCTACATGCTTTGAATTGCATCTATTTAAAATTGAAATTATAAGTCAAATTCAGTTTTTAGAACTCTTAATTCAAAATTATTTATTAAAATAAAAATTTATTAAAACATTAAAAAACTTGTTAAGTTTAGTGCTAAATTACGATAAAATTTAATTATTAATTTTTATTCAAACATGTTTTAATTCGAAATGCATTATTTAAATATTATAAAGTATAAAACAGAATTTTAAAGCTATTAACATAATTATATAAACATGTTTTGTTATGGTTTGACCTAGGTCGACAAATTAATTATGATTAAAAAAAAAATGAATATCAGTTGAATTATTTGTATCTAATGATTGGCTTTATGGAACAAAACTTAAAGATAATTAATTGAAAAAGAAAATTACCGTGAAAAATAATTTGCATTTATAAGATTTGCAAAATTTAGCTAGCATGTCGTAGATCATATGTCACAATTTTTAGTTTACAATTAAGAAACAATTATCTTGCCTTTTTTAAGTGCCTATGAATCAGTGTATCTATTGCTGAATCTGCTTATATCAAAGTTGGAAGAAAAAATATGTTTAAATATGGTAATGCATGAATTAGTAGACAATCACTATCATCGAGTCAAGATTTTTCCGATTCAGATGAGTTTATAGAAGTAATATTTTGCAAAATTTCCTTTCTGATTGGAATAATTAGAGGTTACAGAATTAGCGATTAACCAAAACAATGAAAGCATGATATCGGTGAATAAGGTAGATATTAGTTTATGTTTAGTTAAATTGGCCGGCTATTGAGTGGCTATTGAATTGATATCGGCGTAAAAATTAATAAAATGTAAGTTGAATATTGTCTGATTTGAAAGGCCTGAAAGTTTTTAGGTTTTTAAAATTGGTTGGCAATATATATGAATAATATTGCAGGTGAAAGTGAAGTACATTATGAGTAAGTATGTTGATGTTTATAGTGGTTGAATGTAAAGTTTATAATGATTAGATGTGAAGTTTATAATGGTTAGATGTGGGGTTTGTGCCAGTTAGACGTGGGATTTGTGTTGATTGAATGTGTAGTTTGTGTTAGTTAAATGAGGGGTTAAAGTTTTAATAAGGTTTATTTTGGTTAGTATGGGGTTTGTATTAATTAAATATAGATTGAATGTTGTTTAGATGCGTATTGAATATTGTGCAAAAATAAATGCATATTGACTGGATGCTGACTGCGAATTCGCTGAATATCCAATTTAAAATCATTGGATTTTTATTACATGTTTATAGTATTCTGATTGCTAATTCATGATATATTCATTGTATAATCATGATATATTAATTGCATATTTACTAAGTGTGCAAGTAAATATCCAATTGATATTAAGTGCATATTGGCTAATGCTGCGTGAAAGCGATGTGTTAACTAAAGGGGGGTTTGATATATACCAACCAAGAAAGGAATAAGTGCAATTGGCTTGTCGTAAAATTAAAAGAAGCGCCCACACTAATGGCGAGTCTGATTGCAGTATATAGTTTATTAATAGACGCAAGTGTGGTTGAGGAGTAACTTTAATTTGCAAATCAATTTAGTCGAGAGGAAGGAAGAAATCAGAAACGTGTGAAATTGAAACAGACACATGTGCTCTGACAAAAGATTGATGGCTATAAAAATTACTGTCGACTAAGGATCAGCTTAGTTTCAGACCTCCAACCAAACTGACAGGTTAGTCTGCAGACCAGAACATGCTTGACCAAGTTTAGCACAAGACATCCTTTAGTTGCATCGTTTCTTTACCTCATATATACATTACCTGCTCATCTTCAATAACAGGCTCTATCTTTATTTACACAAAGTATTGCCAAACACACACAGGTCAACTATTTAAGTGTAGTTTTAAAGGTGCGTTTCAACCAGCAGTTCTTCAACATTTCAAACAATATTCAAAACAACAACTTCTAAACAACAACATTTCAAATTAAAACATCTTATATTACACCATTTAAACGGCAACCTCTCTATCAATTTTGTTCTCAACATCATGGTGAGTTGGACTTTAACTTATCTCTTTTTTTTGAGATCCATTCTAAATAATTCATTCTAACCAATCTATTCTAATCGATCTACTTTAACAAATTCATTGTAATCAATTTGTTTTAACCGATTCATTGTAATCAATCTATTTTAACCAATTCATTGTAATCAATCCACCATAACCGATTCATTATAATTAATCCATTCTGACCCCTTCATTATAATTAATCCACTTTGACCACTTTATTGTAATCAATCCACTCTGGCCAATCCTTCTCAAACAATTCATCTTAACTAATTTATTCTAATTCATCTATCTTAACTAACTCAATTCTATTAATTATTCATCTACTTACACTAACATGATATGGCGGCCTCACTATTAATCTAATTAATCCACTTATTTCGACTTACCTAACCAAATCTGCTATCGTTTATCATGCAACCCAATCCGCGCATGATAATCCATTTATAATAACCTACCTATTTTAATCATTATATTAGGAAGATAAACACGACGTAACCACTGCTATTCGCCAACTTTGTTTTCTTCAAGAGGAAAGATCACATACCTACAACTTGTTTGAAGAGTAAGTGCACCTGTTTTACTTTGTTAAATTTTAACTAATTTCACTTTGTAAAATAGGGGTCACAAAATTTATCTTAATACTTGCGACAAAAAAGCTTTTGTTAAATTTAGCAAACTTGTAGACGATGTGACTCAAGAATTTAAAAGGATTTCTAATAACATAATTGAAATTGAAAAAAAATTAAGAAATGAGCTTAACTCTTCACAATTAGCTGATATTGTAAAAGCAATTCAAGAGAAAGAAAAAGAGAAACTACAGCTAACGGCTCAATTGCAGCTAAAGAAAAAAGAATGGCAAGATTGTCCAAATGATTTAGAAATTGAAAACGATGTGGCAGAATTGAAAAAAGAGTAAGTTATTAATTTTTGCTTTTAATTTTTTTAATTTTCTTCATTTTTTTCCTTTAAAATTGTTTGCACTTGTATTTGCAGACTCAGAAAAATTGTGGAAACCATCAATGAGTATCTGGATGATATCAAGTTCGAGCTTGATTACTAATGGCTTTTCTGTAAACACATTTGAATGCAAATTAGCAAACGAGCTGATCCAATGTCCAAACTATTTGATTTTTTTTTTTTTCATAAATACACCATTGTTCATGTCTGTAACTTGAAATTTACAATTTTTCCAAGTTTTTTTCAATACTTCCATTTTAATAAAAATTATGCCATTTTTTCTAAATTAAAAATGAATTTTTATAAACCAAGTTCGTATTTTACAGATTTATTAATTTAAAAAAATTAGTTTTAATAAAAATGAATTCCATATTACACACTGATGTTTAGTGAATCGGTTAATTGAATTTGTGATTGAATAATAATAATAATTGCAATACACTAATAACGCAGAAGCGGACTTAGGCCACATTAGGCGTTTCCTTGTCTACAGACTCAGTTGCTGCGGGTTCATCAAAAGAGACGACCTGGGGAACATCTTCACTGGCGTTGTTTAGTCCCTTGTTCAATTTGTATTTCAAGTCGTTCAGGCTGGGAGAAATGTCAATGCGTTTGGTCTCGGCGTGTCCAGTAACGGCAAAGGTGTTGGCTGGTAATGAGGCTTGCACTTTTGGATTAGTGAAGTAAATCACTGTGCCGTCATCCTTGATGATACTGACCTGTGAAAGAAAAAAGTTAATGAGATTGGGAAGAGAAAACAGGGCGGACAAGAGAAAAGAACGAGGATCTTACTTCTTCGATGGCGGGAATCGGATTAACGTTCAATTTCTTCAAGGTGTTTTGCAATTTTTTGTCATCAGTTGTGGCGGTTCTGTGCACAATCTTCTTCTTCCTTCTGGCAGTTCCCTGCAGAAAATCAGAACATTAGTTAGCCAATCAACTGCTGCGTTTCAAACAAGTTGGTCAGGCGTGGTCGCCTGATTGGCCACAAGACTCACCTTTCCACCGATTCTCACTTGGCTGGTAAGTTTGTTAAGCTTTTCCGCATTCATTTTGTGATTTATCTTACACCTAGAACGAGAAGAACATTAGCTGGTGGAAGTCAGGTCGCAATTGGACTGAGAGTCTGCTCAACTTCATTTAGCATGAATTTCAAACACTTTAGACATTTTGTGTATAAATGTAAGACAAACAAAATAACTCGATCGTACTTTTGATAGTTTTCAGAACACGCATTTTCGTCGAAATGCGTGTTTTCTTTGCGAATAGAAAGAAAACATTGATCCCAAACAGTGGATTGGCAACAATCGCTGAAATTAGTTTTACCTGTGTGAAATGAATAATGAAAAAATGTTGAATTCTCTACCAACCTGAACCGTAGGCCTGAACTGAATTAAACTAAATTGCAATCTCTATCTAAAATAGAAAGAGGATAATCGTTTGTAAAAAAAATGTGACTATCAAAGGCGATCCATGTGCTTGGGGGACTGCGCCGCCGCCGAAAACTGTTTCCTTAAAAAGCTTTCGTTAATCGAACATCGATATTTATCATATTTGTATATATGAATTCATATTTTATATGCATGAGCTATAAATCAATTGCTGGCTGGTGGAGAAACTGCATACAAATGTTTGGCAAGTGTAGATGGCAGTTAATCAACACAAGATCTTAAAGAAATTCAATTAAACACAACATTAAAATATCAACTTTCAAAAATCAGTGTTAAAATGTATTAATATAAAGTATTAATGCTCAAATATATTAACATGATTTTTGGTGTGAATGCCAAACTGGTTAGCAAAGCACCTTTTATTTTGCAAAACAGTAAAAACTTTTAACTTGTGCTAAGCTTTAGATTTCGCTAGTACTTGGATTTCGCTAGTACTTGGATTTTGCTAGTACTTGGATTTCGCTAGTACTTGGATTTCGCTAGTACTTGGATTTTGCTAGTACTTGGATTTTGCTAGTACTTGGATTTTATTAATACTTGGATTTTGCTAGTATTTGGATTTTTCTAAGATTTAACTTATGCTTATAACTTATCCTAATATTTAACTTGTCCTAATATTTTAACTTTCTTGAAACTTCAATTGTCCCAAAATGAAATATTTCAACGAAATGCCAACCTTATAAACTTTCAAACTTAGCGCTCTTAGTTCATACCGGCCTCGTGCCGGCGCTACAAACAATAATTGCGCGCTTTTTCTTCTATTATGTTCAAACCTCTTTATGTACACAGTCGGCGGCTATTTAAGCGTTGGTTGCATTTGGCAAGGCAAACTTTCTTGGCATTTCTTAAACTGTGTGTGGAATTTTGATTCTGTCAAACTTAAAATTTAACCAACTTTGGTCCTCATTCGTATTTTGTCTGATTCATCTTGTTTTCACTTGCCAGCTCATCTCGAAATGGTCGAACACAAAGAAACCGCCGAGTAGGTCTTTTATGCTCACTTTCTTTTGTTTAATCGTTTTTTTTCTAAGGCTTGATTTGCAGCTCGAAGCGTCCAATTATCTTACACAAGGCAAAAGACACTTGCTTGTACATGATTATTCATCAGCTGTCCAAAGTTTAGAAGAATCTTGCAGGCTTTTTGACGAAAAATTTGGCATCAGTGCGGACGAATGTGTTGAAGCATATCTCTTTTATGGCTTGGCTTTGTTTGAACTTTCTAGACAAGAGACTGGTGCTTTAAACGGCATTGTAGATCCCCAGGCTGAACATGAAAGTGCAGATGATGACGAAGAACCTGTTGAAGAAGAAGAAGAAGAAGAAGAAGAAGAGGAAGTGGAGGAAAAAGAACAACAAAATCTAGATGATACCAAAATGGATGAAGTCAAAACTGACAATGAAGAAGATATTTCTTTATCTCCTTCAGAACAAGATAAACAAATTAACAGTGAAATGGCTCCTTCTACATCACACCAGCCAGTAGCTGGCTCTAGTTCTCAAATACAAACATCCATTGAACAAATTGATCCTAATCAACCATCAACATCTTCTGGAGTTACAGACGCCAATAGAGAAGAAGAAGAAGCACCACCATCTAATATTGAAGTTGCTTTTGAAGTTTTAACAATGGCTAAAAACATATATACAAGACAATTAGAATATAAAGATGATGTTCATCTGAAATTAGCCGAAACTTTACAAAAAATTGGTGAAATCTTTATTGAATGGGAAAACAATGAAAGCGCAATTGAAGAACTTCAAAAATGTTTAGAATTGCGAAAAGAACATTTACCGGAAGATGACAGATTGATAGCTGAAACGTAAGTTATTTAGTTTAAATATTTCTCTTGTTTTTTCTCACAATTTTTTTTCTTGTCCAGTTATTATCATATTGGATTAGCTTATTCATTTAAATCTGAAATTGATCATGCAAACGAATATTTCCAAAAGGCGATTTCTGTTATTGAGAGCAGAATAAAAAGCAAAGAACAGTTGCTAGAAAGTGAATCAATAACTAAAGAGGAAGAAAAAGAAAAGATTCAAAATGAAATAAAAGAATTGAAGGAAATTTTGCCTGATATGAGAGTTAAAATCGAAGACAGCCAAGACCAGATGACTACTGCTAAATTAGCTAGTGTTTCAGAAGAATCTGAAAGGTTGGAAGAAGAGAAAATAGCCGAAAAGAAGAAAAATATTTTGAATAAGCCGATTAGCAATGTTTCACATTTAGTAAAAAGAAAAAGAGAAGATACTTCAGAACCGGTGGCCAATAAGAAGTTATGCTCCAAAGTGGAAGGTGAAAACCAACTGAACAGTAACGGATTAGCTGCAAACGGAGTCGACAAAAATCTGAATGGTAATTCCACAAACGGCAAACTGGCTGTGGTTAATGAAGAAAAGTCGTCCAATGGCGAGTCTGAAAACGGGTCTTTGAATGGTAAGACAATAGACAACACTGAATCCATTGCTCCATTAGTCGCTGAATCCTCATAAATTCTTTTAATTAAAACATTGCTTATTGTGCTTTGAAAGTTCATTTTTTGGGTTTTTTGTTAATATTTAAATGTTTCATGTTAAAATGCATTCTATCCATTTCATACATATAATTTTTACCTGTTCAAGTAAAATCTATACTAATTATAGATTATTTATATATTTATTTTAATACTTTTGAAACGGCTTGTTCAGATGTTTAGTGCACTAACAAGCCGGCTGGGGAGCAGCTGACTTTCATGTGGTAAACAATTGTAAACAAAGTTTAATAAATAAATCATGTCCAATAGCTACAAGGTTATTTTGCATTTCATTAATAATATTGATAATTCTTTAAAAATAATTTTGGGCTCCAGAAAATACGAACTGCCTAAGAGATTGGTAGACAAGTCGAAAAATGGCCGCAACAAAGATAGAGCAGAATCTGAATATTTGCAGAGAATGTTGCAAAATAAAAAGTTTGTGCCCAAACAAACAAGCAAAGTAAGTTGGAGTGAAGTTGGTATTTTTATAAACCTATTCTTACTTTAAGATTGATGCGAAGGATGTATTAGAGAGAATTGAAGTGCTACTGCTAAGCATAAGTCGGTTCATCAAATATAGTTTGGAAGTACGTGATTCTAATAAAAATTTCAATAGCTTCAAACAAAGTGTAAAAACAAATTTAGATTCAAAATTAGGTTCAAATTTAAAGCCTATTTTAAATTATGAGTTGCCAAAGCAAAAACTTAGTGAAAAATCTAAAGCCACAAAAGTGCCGGCGACCCGAGCTGGTAGATTAATATCTTATGGTGGATTAGCAGCTGGATTAGGAGTTGGAACACTGGCAGAGCTCACTAAACGAACCATTGGTCTGAGTGAAACAAAAAATACCAGTTCATTTTTTAACGAATCCAATGCAAACAGAATTGTGAATACTCTTTGTCGAGTAAGAGGAGCTGCTCTGAAAGTCGGACAATTATTAAGCATTCAAGATATGATTAGCCCTGAATTGCAACAGATTTTTGAGCGAGTTAGACAATCAGCAGACTTTATGCCATATTCTCAGCTTGATCAAATGTTAACTAATCAGTTGGGTTCGGATTGGCAAACTAAGTTTAGCCAATTTGAAAAGACTCCATTTGCTGCAGCTTCAATTGGGCAAGTACATCGAGCAGTTTTATTGGACGGAACAGAAGTGGCAGTAAAGGTGCAATATCCTGGTGTGGCCGAAGGGATAAAGTCTGACTTAAAAAATTTATTGTCAGTGTTAAAGATTTGGAACGTTTTACCACCTGGCTTATTTATTGATTCTATAATCAAAGTAACAGAACGAGAATTAAATTGGGAAGTGGATTACAAAAGAGAAGCGAAAATGGCGAAACATTATTACCAGTTGATTAGTAATTATGATGATCAAACTTTGGTGGTGCCGAAAGTGATAGACGAATTGTGTACAGACAAAGTGCTTACCACAGAGATGATATACGGTGTTGCAGTAGACAAGCTGGCCGACCAAGATCTTGGCTTAGATGTGATAGATGATGTGGCCAGAAGATTGCTGAAACTTTGTTTGTCTGAAATATTTTTATTTAAATTTATGCAAACAGACCCGAATTGGGCAAACTTTTTTTACAACCCCAGAACCAATCAAATTTCTCTTATTGACTTTGGGGCAGCCAGAGGTTACTCAGAACAGTTTGTATTGAACTACTTCCGCATTTTAGATGCTGCGTGTCTTAAGGACCGGGAGTCCATCAAACAGCACTCCATTTCCATCGGACTTTTGACAGGTTTTGAAAACAAGCTCATGTTAAACGCCCATGTGGACTCTGTACTGATTCTAGGTGAAATCTTTCACACCGACCGAGAATACGACTTTGGCAATCAGGACATCTCAAGACGGATTCATCAGACTGTACCAGTCATGTTAGACAACAGACTTACACCACCTCCAGATGAGATTTACTCTCTACATCGTAAGATATCTGGCATGTTCATGTTGCTGACCAAATTAAAGGCAAAGGTGAATTGTAGACGAGTTTTTGAGACCATCAAGAGCCAGTACTGTGAACAATAAAAAATGTTTGCCAAAAATGTTTGTCTCAATAGATAGCAAAAGGTAAGGTGGACTTGCAAATCACACTTGCAATGGGCGGTTTGAAAAGGGTTTGCAGAGGGCAAGAGCTGGCTCTTTAAAAATTTGAATTTTAGCGCCAACTGTCAAGTTTAAAAAAAAAGTTTCGTTTTGGAAAGGTTTCTTTTGTGTTTCTGTTTTTGCTGGCTTTGCTTGTTTTGCTTTGCTCTTATTCTGTTTTGAAATCTGAGCAATTCAACAACTCGTCTGAATCATCATTGAGAAAGTGTGAATTTAAGACAAGTCACTTTCTGTGTAAACATGTCGTCCAGACGTTTCCGTGAATGGAACCTTGATTGTAAAGTGTATATCGGCAATTTGAGTGAATCTGCATCAAAAGCTGATGTGGAAAACGTTTTGATCAAGTACGGACCATTGAAAAATATTTGGGTCGCTAGAAATCCACCAGGTAAGAAAAACAAGGTGATCACGATTGAAAGTGTCCTGTCAGGATCCATTGTAGATTTGTGTCTATTTGTCTGTGTGTCTATATGTGTGTGTGTCTATATGTGTGTCTATATCTGCGTGTGTATGTCTGCATGTGTAATTTGCATGTGTGTATTTGCATCAGTATATTTAACCATGTTCAGAATCTTTGCCACTAATTCTGTTGGCTTAATCCGATTTCAATGACTGTTTGGGTGTGGATTACAGTGGATAATTTTGTTGGATCATCTTGGCTAGATGGTTTTTAGTGGCTGTTTTTTAGTGGATAGCTTTCGTTGGATGATTTTTATCTGGCTGCTTTTGATTGGATTTCTTTTTTGTGTATGATTATTAGTTCTGAAAGAATATTTTTCAGTAAGTACTTTCCAATGGATGCTTTTTAGTGTCAGGTTTCCAATAGATGATTTTCAACATTTGCCAATGCAAGTTTCACAGTTTAAGCTTGTTAATCCAAGCTTGTTAATCCAAGCTTTTTACTCTAGGTTCTTCAATCCAAGCTACTCAATTTTATTTTCTAATTGTAAGCTTTTTAATGTAAACTGCTTGATTTGGAGTTGCTTAAAACTTGCACTCAAAGCTTGCACTGATGACTTGCATTAATAACTTTCACCTTTACACAACACCATTTATAACCCACTCGAATTCAATTAGTTTAGATGCTGTTGTTTACAGGCCCTTGTTAAATGTCTTTCTCCATCTCTAACACTTCATGTGTTTCATGTAACCATCGATTTAATTTGTTTTGCTTGAAAGGATTCGCTTTTGTGGAGTACGAGGATTCGCGAGATGCTGACGACGCAGTCAGAGCTTTAGATGGTGCTCGTATTTGTGGATCAAGAGTCCGAGTAGAAAAGTCACATGGCAGATCAAAACGAAACCCTCCTTCCCGCAGAGGCTATGGTAGCCGTGATCGAGAAAACGGAAGGTAAGTAAGGAACGTCTTATTTGGTCTGATGCCAAAAAACTAGATTGCGCAGTTAAGAAAATCCGAACAAAGCCATAAGAAGGCAGTTTGTGAAGTTGTGCTTAGCTAGTTTGTAGTTGGCCCTGGCTTTGTGTTTGAGTCAAGCAGAATGCGTGGGTTCGACGCCCGCCTCTGGCCAAATGTCCGTCAACCACGCTGGCAGGTGTATGGATTTGCTAGTAACTGTTGGCCCGGACCAGATTAACTCGATTTAGTAGGAAAGGGACAGGGCTGTGACTCTCTCCAGTTGCAGTCTTGGTTAAGGGTCGAGACAATTTGCCTTTTTTGTGTTTTTGTCTTTTTCACCTTCTTACTTCTTTGTCCCATTTTCTTGCCTCCATTTTCACTTTGTGACTGACCTTTACTGTTTTTTTGCAGGTACAGAGGACGTGACCGATACAGTCCGGTGGGCCGCAGGAGGACCAGGAGCAGATCCAGGTAGGCTTCCATTCGACCGCTTTGCCGCTTCTTTGTACTAGCGCCGTCATGCCATTTTGTGCAGCTTTGTTTGCACCTGTTCCACATCTGACAATAACATAGGCTCATTTAACTAATCAGACTGATTGCATTTAAATTGATATATTCCGTCAAGTTTAATTATTAATACGCTATTACGAAACTTCAAATCTAGCGACTGCCTCTTGACTTGAACAGCAGCAGTTGAACAACAGCAGTTAAACAGCAACACTTAGCTGTTGTCGGATTGTATCAAGTTGGTTTGCTCCGACCAGATCACTCCTGACCTGGCTAGGTCGCACACTGAGTCCACACTAGTCGGCCAGATGCTTGTGTCTGTCTTGCGAACCCTATTTTACTACGGCATCTTAAAAGAAAGCGCTCTAATCTCGTCGCAAGGGACGATGAATTGGCTCAGCTGGTTCGCTTTTTTTTGCTAAGTAAAACTTTCATTATAACTTTTCATCAGCCAAGACCAGGCCGAATAAGTACAAATAGATAATCGTAACTATTGCATTTTTTGTTTGAATAACCTTTTATTTTAAATAGCACGCGTTTGTCGAACACTTGTTTGCAAACATGCTGATCATTGAGTCGCACCACAATTAATGCAAATTGTCAGCCATCAATCATTGATTTGGGTTTGTTGTTTCAACAGCATCTTTAACACATTATCCAACATAGACTAGCCTAGTGTGATAGATCTGCTCTCTCTCTCTCTTTTTCTCTTTTGCTGTGTGTTCATCTGGGGCTAGCGAGTCCACTATTCATCAGATACTTCTCAGTCACAAAACTTACCATTCCATAAATTCAGACAAACATATACCTTTGCTGACAAACCGCTCATCACTGGTATACAACATTAGCGAGTCCGATTAACATGTCCATTTTGATTGTGCTTCTTTGCCAGCTTTGTTAAACCTTTTTTTAATCCATACAAATTTAGGTCTCCTCCTCCAAGAAGAAGTCGATATTCAAGATCGAGAAGCCATTCACGCAGCAGAAGTCGTAACAGGAGTGTGTCAAAGACACATTCTTTACCTAGATCGCCCAGAAGTCCTAGAAGTCCTAGGTCACCCAGGAGTCCACGCAGTCCTCCTCTTTCACCTAGATCTCCAATCTTATCTAAAACTCCTGTTAAATATCGCGATGAAAATTCTCCAGGAAGTTCAGTCTCAATTGTTGATTAATATCATTACAAGAAAAATACTCATCTATTTAAAATTAAAGATTTATATTTTGAAATCATTTACTTTTAAGTTATATAAACTCAACTCTAATAAGAATACTTTTTTTTCAGTTTTGACTCTGTTGAACTTTTATTTTTAGTACAAGTTAAATTATTCGCCAAATGGATCGAATTTGAAATGTTTCAGTAATTAACTTAAATCACATCAACTTTTGTCTTATATTTTGACAAAAATATTTGTTTATTATTTAGTTAAAAAATTAAATCATTACATTAATTTATATTTATTAGATTAGTTAACTGCTCTTCGTTTATAAATTATGTAAGATTTTTAGTTTTTTTTTTTTTATTTAACTTTTTATTATCCCACATTAAGTAATTAGCATTTATTTTTTTATATTTTTTGTTTTAAGATTTTTTTTTTCATTTCAAAAAAACTTGAAATTATTTATTATGCAAATAATTTGGTTTATTATAGATATTTTTTTTATTAGGTTAATTCATTAAATAATCTGATTTATTTATTAAAAAAAAATTTTTTTTTTTGGGTTTAAATTTAAAAAAAAAAAAGGTGTAAATATATGCTGAAAAATGGAAGAATATTTAACTGGGATAAAAAGGCATCTTTAATAAACAAGTTTTAATAAATTTTTTTTTATTAAGTAAAACTTTCAACATATTGAAAATTTAGAAGTTATTTCATTTTTTCAAGTGTATTATTAAGTTAAAATATAAAAATAATCTGATCATAATTTGGTTCATTATTTATTTGTGGTAAAATATAAATTTGAATATTTATAATGCATTCCAACTAAATAAAAAAATATTATTTGAAAAATAAATGAAAAACATGCGAATGTTTGATGTAATAAGAAGTTTCTGAATGGCTTTTGTTAGCCGTTTGCAAAACGTACTAGACATCGCAATCAGTATGTAAGTATGCGACGGATGGCGTTGATAATAAACCCACTTGAAAAGAAGAGATGAGGAAAGTTGCTTTTATTGACCATGCAAATAAAAATTGCTGTTTATAAAGTAAGAAGACCAGGTGTGAACACATGGATAAATGGATTAGAAACGAGGTTAGAAAAAAGGTTGAGGAGAGAGAGGTTACAGAGTAGAAGGTTGTGGATTGGAAAGCTGTGAATCGAAAAGTTGCGGAATAAAGGTAATGAAGGCTGTAGTTTGATGAAAGATTGTGGAATAAAAGGTTGTATAAATGGACGTTATAAAATAGATAGCTGGGAAATAGGTAGCTGAGCACTAGTCTAAAGTTGCAGATGACTATGAACCAGCAATTGGTAGACAAGTAGCAGACAATTCGGCCTTGGACTAGATAACTGCGAACCTAAGATTGAACTAAGCACGAACCAATGGGAAAATCGGATAAAGTAAAATAAGCAAGCCAAACGGAGCAAAATAGATAGACAAGCTCTAGATTAAGCAGTTATAGGTTAGATGCTTACTTGGTTAGATGGATGTTTGGCTAGATGAACAGCCAACTGAATAGAGAGTTGCTCAGATGAATAATTAGATATGCTTATTGATTATAGAATATGAATTATGCGAAAATGAATATGATGAATAAGTGACTAATGATGAGCAATTAGTACAAGCCGGATGATCTCAGTGTGGATGCAAAAGGTGGCGCGCTGACTGGACAGGCATGGCTAGTCGTACCTGGCGCACGCCGCAATAGTTGCCGAAACTAAGATTGGTGGAGGGATTGCAAATGAAAACCTGTTTAGAGACGCCTGCATTGCGGCCACAGCCTACACACCTGGTCCACGTATCTTGACGCGCCACTCAATCGCAGCCATTATACCTGCTGAAGAAAGTGGCTATTCTTAAGTATTTGCTCAGGTATTTAGCTGTGCCCAGGTATTCAGCTGTGCCCAGGTATTCAGCTGTTGAGCTCAGGCATTCGGCTCTTTATTCTACCATCTTTGCCTGCCAAAAGAGGAAGGAAAAGCCGAAGAAGGAAGAAGAGGAAGAAAAGAGCTGAAGAGAGCAGCTGAAGAGAGCAGCAGAAGAGCTGACACAACTTAAACTGACCACACCAAGAACAACAAATGCCGTTCATTTTGTCTGTGTGTGCTTCGTTCATGTGTGTTTGTTCGTGTGTGCTTGGTTCATCTGTTGTTCATCTCACCTGCTCTTCATCTTCATCGCCCTATGTTTGACCTTGTCTTCGGTGTCGCCATCCCGTTTGTCGGTCCAGTTCCACAGATGAAACGTGAGTTTCAGGCCATGTGCTATCTTGTCCTCTTTTTGTCCTTCATTCATCTGTTGTCCCTCTCGTTTGCCAGTCAGTGGTGAATTTCACTTTTTGCGATTTTAGTAAAAACACCTGTTGCCGCTGCACATTGTCACACACTTTCGCAACCAAGCTAGTCGTCTTTCTTGTGCCATTTAATTGTCCATAGCTTTGGATTGAAAACAATTTCGAGTTAATTAAATAATGATGAAATTATATTTAGTTACTTTACACCAGCACCTGCATACCTAGCCAGCTTTCTCTCTCAGTTTGCTTATAACGCATTAAGATGCAGCTCGCGACTTAGACAGGTATTCGCTTTTACTGATAAGTTAAACCGTTTGCTTAGGCCAGTATTTGGTGCAGCTTTTGCGATTCGGATTTAATTACCCTTTCGTAATTTTGTCAGAATTAAGCTTTGACTCCAGCTCTAGCTCCGGCTCCAACTCTAGCTTCAGTTTCAGTTCCAGCTCTAATTTCAGCTTCTGACTTGATCATCATTTAAGATGGCCAAGCAGTCGGCCCTCTGTCTGCAATTTAAACTGCTGTGTTTTTATTTGTTGTTTTCAAATTTGCAATTAAGTTGCTTGATTTGTAGGAATAGGTGGAGTTAGGTTAGGGTTGAAAGTTAATTTATTTGTGATTTACAAAATAGGAAAAAAACGCAATTGAAAAAGATATGTTCAAAATGTGCTGTCAGTCGGTGTGTGGCAAACAACTCTTTGTTACAATCCAAGTGCTGGCGTTGCGAAGTTTAAAAGCCAAATGTTAATTTGGTTTGCGATTTGCAATTAGCATTTAATTTTAAATTGGTTTTTTAGCGTTCAACTGTGTTCGTCCAACTCTTCAGATATTTGGTGCATGTGAATAAGCATAAGCAAAATACCGAAGACTCAGCTCAATCGGCTTTCAATTCTTGGCTAACGTTCGCCAACACTTTATTCAATCAAAGGTAATCAGTTTGAAATCAGTTAGTCTTGTGTATTGGCTTATCGAGTAGTTAAAGCAGACTTTGTTGTCATTGGAGTGTTTGCTGACGCGGCATTTACGTTTACACTTCCGGCTCTTTTTTACTCTAATTTGGCAAAGTATCAAAGCTTAAACAAATATCAATCTTTAAACAAGCATCACTATTTAAGAAAGTATTCTTGCATAAGCTAGCATCATTATCTAAAAAAATATTAATTTTTGAAAAAGTACCAAAAAAAGGTGTATTATTTCAAGTATCAACTTAGATGGACACAATATTAGCATTTATCTATACTAATACTTGCTTGGACCGGTAGTCATTTACGTTGGTGGGTCCAACCAAACATTTGCAAACTTAATATTTCAAGGTCAACACTTGTCTATGCTAAATCATTGTGTTTATATTGCTTTGTGAAATCACAATTTAATACATCAAAATTATCTTGAAAATTAAGTTCAATTTGCAATGATTTTATTTGTTTGTTTACTATTTTTTTAGCGTTTATGTAGAGAAAAATGCAAAAAAGTTGCATAAAAATTACAAAATTACAAGCACTCTTTAATTTACCTGTTTTTACAAGTGACATACTATGATGATTATTGCTTATTTTGAAACTCTGTTCGCCCTTTTTCATACTAAGACTTTAATAGGTTTAATGCTAAAAAACATGCTTTCTTCTAGGATGTGCCATGTGCAATGTTTTTAAAAAACAAAAATGTTCACAATTTTGAATTAATTATGATTAATTAAATTGTTTACAGTATGTTGTTGCGTTGAAATTAGATACGTTCTAACTGTCCAAAATTTTAAAACTGTGTTTAAAACAAGTTCAGAGCAAAATATCTAGCAGAATATGAATGTCAGTTTGTCAATTTAATTTGACACTGAATCCAAATATGATGCGCATCATAGCAATATGAACAATGCAATGAATAAGGAATGGTAGGCATGCTTAATCCCAATGCAATTGCATATGGCGAATTAATATTGACTTGAGCATACAATTCATGATCAGTTAATGATTTGCTTGCACATTTAAGCAGTGCTTTCCTTAATATGAGTTGTTATTTCTAAATTAAGTTTAATTTTAAATTTTAAATTGATTTATTACTATTTATTTATATTTCTCTTGTGTTTTCTATTTCAATGATTTGCAAAAAGATTGAATTGCACGTTAAATGTATTGAAAATCGCTGTATAATTTGCGGATAAGCGTGGGCCAACTTGTTAATTTGTCTGTCTTCATAGATGATTAAGTGAACAGATCAAAAAAAAAATCGTTCATTATTATTAAACTTTTAATACATTTTTAGATTTAGCTATTATTATAACCTTAAAATTGTTTTTGCCGTTTTATCATAGATTTTATCGTTGTTCTTTATCGTTATTCTTTACAGTTATTTTTTACAGTTATTCTTTACCGTTGTTCTATATCATTGCATTCTACAATTACTTTTCAGTAGTGATTTTTAATTTTGTTTTTTAATATTTATTTTAGCTATACATTTTTATCGTTTCACTTTGTCATTTATGATACTTTTCTATTTTTTGTCAGTAGTGGACTATAATTAAATAACAAGTAAAAATATTTAAAATGACTTGATTGGTTGTAAATTGAATATTTAATAGTCAAAAGCAAATAAAAAACGATGATCATTACTAGATAATTGTTCTTGTCTCTTTTAATAAAATAATTGCAAACTTAATGCGAAAAAAAAACATATTTAACTGTGTTGGATTAAATTGATGCAAGATTGAGAAAGTTTGAGTTTTTAAAATAAAATTGTTTACTAATCAAAAAGAATCATTCTTAAAAGTTAATTTAGTTAATTTTTAAATTGATTTTTCAAGTATTATAGACAAAGTGTTTCTTGTTTATTGTAAATGACGTTTTTCATCAATGTTGGCTTGATTAAAATGAGTACACAAATTTCACAAACATGAAAAGCAATTTAAAAAACAAATAAACAATAGCAATTCAGATTATTAATTAGAACAATTAATAGATGCTGGTCTGAATTAAAGCGAGTAATTTAAATGCATCAGACACGATTCACAATTAGACAAATCAATTCTAAAATTGTAAGATGATGATAAAATAGTTTAATGGACTAACCGCAGACATGTCGGCAAAATTAAGAGTTACTCATGAAAATGATGGTAACATGATGAAGAAGCAGATGACGGCAAGCCAGAAGCTGTTAAGTGTCGCTTTAGTAGTGGATTATCGGATCTTTTGACCAGCTTAGTAACTGGCAACCGTGGCAAAGATTTCAAGACAACATGCGTTTCTGCTAACACACATGGCAGAGACTCAACAGCTGAGTAACCGTGGCTAGATTAAATCATATTGAATCAACGCCACTTTCATCAGTTTCTGATTGGCGCGATTAATGCTAAAAAAGTGCAGCAAACTTTGCCCACAGAGCCCATGGATGTGCTCGCCGCTAATAAAATACCTACTGACTGACACGCCTAGCTGATTAACTGGATGTGGACTTGCATCCACATATTTAAGGTTCAAGTTCTCAGAATTGGTTTTTAGATTAATCTCAGACACTGACTTGTTCATCAACTTGTCTATCAGCTTATCCAATTTACTTATCTGAAACCAAACTTGTCTTAAGCATAACCAGGGTCGACCACGACCAGCACACAAACAAGTATCATTAAAGAAGGCAGTGCTAGCCAAAGACAACGTGATCACCTCGGTTTAACTTACCTGTGTAGACACCTGTTGACGTGCGATGATTTGGCCAATGCGCAAGTTAGTCTAAGTTCGGTTAAGCTAGGTTTAAGCCGACTGTTTGAAATCAGTGGCCGTGTGACCGTTTCCTTGTTTGTGTTCAATGTTTAACCAACTTTCTTGAATTTGCTTCTTAAAATTCAAACATTTCAGTAATTTTCAGTACACACTTGCTTTATTTGTAACCAAGTGAATAAATGTTACAATTTCACGTTTTAAACAAATCAGCTTCCAATATTTACTGAAACGCATTTGAACCATGAATGTTTACTTTTCTTATTCTTTAAACGAGCTAAATTAAAAGAAATTGTTAGCAATTTATAATCGCAATTTATGTTATAAAATATGCCTATTTTTTGTTGACATTTTTGTTATATTTTGTTGCTCACCATCTTAAAATATATACATACTATTTAAGCATTGTCTTTTTTTATTATTTTTCATCAGTTGATTGCAATTTGTGTTTAATGAAAATTTAATTTCTATTTACAGATTAATTTATTTTTAATTAAAAAGTCCATTAATGTTAAAATTATACGCCAGTAAAAATTCAGCTTTCATGCTATTTCCGTTCATTTTAAATAATTTGGTGCATCAGAATTTTTTTAATTTAAATAAGTTGCAAAAAAATATCATTTATTACAATTGAATTTTACATTGAATAATCAGTGAAAATTTCAACTATATCAAAAATCTTTTAAAGGAAGAATACTTAGAAGAGTGATTAAACCTGAATTTAACTGCTGAAATAAGATTTCATAACGATTTATTAAGAAGTTGCATTGAATGCAAACGAGAAATAAAATTAAATCGATTTGATGAAAAAAAAGTTATTCTCCAAGAATATAAATGCAAAAATTAAATTTCAAGTCAAAAATTTGAAATTGAGTGAGTTTTGGTCACTTGGTGTAAGTTTGGAAAAAATACAGTTTTGCAGAAGAAATCGTAGAGTAAAAAGAACGGAATTAATTAAAATAAGTGGCCTAAGTTAAATTGACTAATTAAAAGGCATCCGACTAAAAAGAAGGCGTGTAATTAATAAAAAGTATCCGACTAATTAGAAGGCGTTTAATTAAAAAAAAGGTACCCAGCTGACAAAAAAGCGTCCAACAGATCAAAAGTCATCAATCAATTACGCCCAATAAATTGAAAGGCATTTGAATAATCCAAAGAAATCCTGTTTAAATCACTGTGTTAATTGAAAAGGATCTTACTAATCCAAAGCTTATTAATAATCCAAACTTTTATTATTTCAAACGTATCGCCAACAAGTCAAAAAGCATTATTCACAAACGACAAAAAAATAATATTTAAGAAAAAAAAACTAAATAAATAAGAAAAGCGAATTGCGATCGTAAGGTCGTGATGATGAACAATGCAGGCCACGGCACAGCTGCGACCGGCACCCAATTTACAGGTGCACAAGTCTCGTCTCAGCAAAGCCATCAATATTCACCCGGAAATGGTGGAGTGTGCTCTTTAAAACCAAACTCTCCAGCTGGCCACAATACGCAAAATAACCACAATGCTAATGTCCAACTTGGTTCTGCTCTTGCCTCTACTCTTGCTCCGTCTTCAAATGGAAATGGAGCTACTTCTGGAGCAGCAAGTGGGGCAGCCTCTCCTGTTGGACATTTGTCAGGGGTGAACAGTTCTTTGTCACCTTTGTTGCATAATTTGTCATTACAACCTGGTCAACAAGTGCAGGCTAATACCACAGCCTGTGTCTCTCCACAACCAAATTCAGTTCACAACAGTGGCTTGCCTTTTGTTCGCATTGTGGAACAGCCGGCCCGTTGTGCTTTGCGCTTCCGGTACGAATGTGAGGGTCGATCTGCTGGATCCATTCCTGGTTGTAACTCAAGCACAGATAATAAAACTTTTCCTACCATCGAAGTTGTCAACCACAATGGACCTGCTGTGGTTGTAGTCTCTTGTGTAACCAAACAACAGCCTCATCGTCCCCATCCACATAATTTAGTCGGTAAAGAAGGATGCAAAAAAGGGGTTTGTACCATGTTGATTTCCAATGCTCAAATGCGATGCACTTTCACTTCCCTTGGCATCCAATGTGTGAAAAAAAAAGACATTGAAGATTCTCTTCGTTTGCGAGAAAGTATCAAAGTGGACCCGTTTCGAACCGGATTCGCTCACCGTTCACATGTAACTGCCATGGATCTGAATGTGGTTCGACTTTGTTTTCAGGTGTTTATCGAAGGCAGCGAAAAGGATAAATTCAATGTGCCGTTGACTCCTGTGGTTTCAGATCCAATTTACGATAAAAAAGCTATGTCTGAACTAGTTATCACCAAAATCAGCGACAATTGTGCTCCTGCTTGTGGCGGTCGAGAAATGATTCTTTTATGCGACCGAGTTACCAAAGATGATATTCAAGTTAAATTCTATCAGGAAATAAATGGCCATTTGGTTTGGGAAGCATTCGCTGAATTTCAGCCAAACGATGTGCACAAACAAGTAGCCATTTGTTTCCGAGTTCCTAAATACTATTTAGACTATATTAGTCAGCCAATCAATGTTTATGTTCAATTAAGACGACCAAGTGATGGCCATGTAAGCGATTCTAGACCTTTTCAATACATACCGAGTGAATTAGATACAGAAAGCACCAACGCTCGCAAACGAATCAAAATAGAAGAAGCTGGTTCTATTTCAAGATATTATCATCATCAACAACAACAACAACAACAACAACAACAACAACAACAACAACAACAACAACAACAACAACAACATCAGCATCAACACCAGCAAACTCAATTAATGATAAATGAATTAGCTGGTGTATCTAGAGCAGCCGGTACTTTGAATCCTCTAAGCGAAAAACGTATTTATGCACATCCTGTTTCGCCCATGGATGGTCGCATTCCTCGAATTTCTGCTTCTGCATCCTCCACTGTATTGAATGATATGCAATTAGCTACTGGAAATCAATGTTCTGTGGCAAGTTCTTCAACTGGACATTCCAGTAGTCATTCAGCAGCTCACGTTGGCACTACCTATTTTATTGGGCCAGAATCTTTAGGTGTATCGGCAAGTGCAGGTCAGCACAGTTCGGCTAATATGGCTTCTGGAATGAGCACCAGCAATATGCATATGAAATACAGTTCAAACCTTGGCAATATTAGTAACTCAAATGATCCAAACGAGCTTTATCACTTGACCTTTATCAAGTCAGAATTAGACAATGGCACTGGCCAACCGCAAACATCTGCAGCTATCACGTTTGGTCATTTGCACAATACTGGCTCATCCGCAATGACTGCTGAAGACAATCCTAGGCCTCATTTACAGGCGCCACAGCACTTGTCTCATCTTAAAGACAATCAACAATCAAATGCTCAGAAAATTGAGTCTCTTGAACTTGACATTGACGCAAGCGATTTAATTAGTGGAATCAACTTCAATAACATGATGGTCATGATGGACTCTGGCAATAATATTGCATTTAATTCTAGTGGAAATATCAAAATGGAAGTATCAAACGCTGAAAATGGACAACTAGATAGCCACAAACTGCTTGACATCAGCAATGTACATAGTGGACATATTAATTTGAAATCTGAGTTCAAACCACAGAATGATTGATGAAGATTAGGTATTCAATTTTTTTTCAAAAGTTTTCAAACTTTTAAATATTATTTATTTGCCATTTTTTAAATTTATTTTTCATTATAGTTTGTTTCCGGACATAATCAAGTTTTGTGATAATAGTCAGCTTTTAATTTTCAAAGATTACTTTTATGCTGATAATTTTAATGCTCTAACATCATTTTCAACTAAGTTCAACATTTCAAAAGAATTCGATTGACAACAATTTCGAATGACTTTGCTCAAACTTACCTTTGGTAATGTTCTTAATTGCAATGCGTCTTAAATAAAAATATACATGAAAATTTTTTTACTCTTATCCCACAATTATCAGTAAATATTAACTGGAAGTAATTAACGCCTATTCTTATGATGGATCTTTTTTCAAGTTTAATCGAAGAATTGTATTCATGATTTGTAAAGAAAAAATACAAGAATTTTTTTTTACATTTAAATTACGCTTAATTTTTTTACTTAATCAACAATTTAAACCAGATTTGAAGCGAATGCGAGCCTGTTTGATCACGAGTAGTTTGATTCTATATCTGGATTTCGCATTTAAATGAAGCACATTAAGAACATACATTACTTTTTACATATTCATTAAATTTGTAAATATATATTTTTTAAATGGAATGTTAAAATAGTTTTCTACATTTGTCACATATTTTAAATAGATTTTAACTTATCAATATTTTGTTTAAAAAAATAATGTAAGGCTATCTAAAGCTTGTTTCACACTACTTTTTATGTTTTAGCATTTTATTTTACCTGTGTTTTATATTGTAAAAAGAGGATTATTATTTAATTAAATTATCTAAATATTTATTAAATTTGGTCTGATTTGAATTGCAAGGTAGGTAAGGAAAGGGAATAATTGAAAACAATTGAAGACGATTGAAAAGGATTGAAGGGAATTGAAGAAAATTGAAGGCTATTAAAGGCAAATAAAGACAAATGAAACCAAAAGAAAACTAATAAAGACAAATAAAGACAAATAAAGACAAATAAAGACAAATAAAGACAAATAAAGACAAATAAAAACAAATAAAGACAAATAAAGACAATTAAAATGCCTCCTGAAACTCTTGCAACGAGAGAGAAGAAATTTAAAGAAAAGCAAAGTAAACAAACGCAGTAAACGCATGCGCAGCTGGAAGTAAGCCACGAGTTGTTTTGGTTTGCGTTGACAGTTTGTTCGATTGAAGAATGAAAAATGAATTATCATAAAATTGGTTCTGATTACAGTCAGGTGTCAAACGATAAACTACGTGACGAATTGTTTAAAAGGAGACTGAAAGACAATGAAGAGGTGAAGATTAATTTGCCGTTTGAAGACTATGTAAACGGAGAGAACAACTCCTTGCAAAGAGTGCACAGCAATGTGGATGAATTACTAGCTAATGGAAGCAACATTATGGGCAGACTGAAGGATCAAAGGGATATGTTGAAGAGTACCCAAAAGAGAATAATTGACATTGCCAACATGCTTGGCATGAGCAACTCAGTAATGAACTTAATTGAGAAAAGAATCTACAGCGATAAAATAGTCTTATTTGGAGGAATGGCAGTATTTGTGATTTTTATGTTACTCATGTATGTTTATTTGCTGTAGCTAATGTGCATTCCACCTGCCAACTTGGCAATTATAATTTAACCGCCATTGTACAAATAAAGAGAGTTTTGGTTGAGTTAAAAGTGCTTTAATTTAAAAAAAGTGTACAAAGGCCCAGGTCAGACTTAAGTAGTTTAGGTCAATAAAACAATAAAGCAGTAGCTTTGAGTAAGCAGAACCACAGGGAAATAGTGATCAGCTAAGTTCAAAGCTCCACTTTTTTGACCAATCAGGTAGAGGGCAGTGGACAAACAGGATTATTTGTTTTGGAGTCCTCCAACAGAACGCGGTCTCAATATAAGATCAATGTCTCAGCCAAAGTCGGACCAGTATGAGTTGATAGTGGCATATTGATGGTAGAAAAAGCCAAAACGAATTTCACTAAATTTCTTATCATCTTGCACTTATTCAAAGCCAGCATCTCGACTTTTTCGTGCTCATTTGGCCAGCAGATAGAGCCTCTGCGTTTGTTTATCACTCAATCACAAGCACTTGTCTTCACTTGCAAGTTATATTCGTCCATCTCGCCGCAAAAATGGAAAATCAGACAAACAGACAGATACAGCAAGAGGAACTGGAAGTACTACAATCCATTTACAGTAACGAATGGCAGACGGTTGACGAAGACACTTTCATGATCCGTATTGAAGAGAACAGCATGAAGAAGGTGTTCTTGCGGTTCTCTTTCACTTCTGGATATCCGAAACAGTCGATGCCAGACTTCTACATAATTGCTGACAACTTTCCAAACAGTTTTCGAACTGAATTGTATCAAATCATGGAGCAAATTTGGCAAAAAAACAAAAATGAGGCCATTATATACGCATGTGTGGAGGCAATTAGAGAAAAACTGTATGATACACCGATTAAGGAGTCTTCAAGATCATCTCCCTCTTCATCATCTAGCTCATCTCGGGAGGTGTCGCCGCAATCATCTCAGGGTAAGTTAAATACACTTTTAATAATGAATTAGTTGTGACATTTATTATTCTAGGTGATTGTGATCTTATTATATTTCACGGGGAAGTAGTCACCGACAGAAAAAGCAAATTTCAGGCACATTTGGTACAAATTAAAAGTGTGGAAGAAGCAGCGATGGCCGAACAGCTGTTGCTCAAAAACAAAAAGATTGCCTCGGCTAAGAATAACTCGACGGCCTACCGAATTGTTTCTGAAAAAAACGGATCCAAACTGGTTCTGTCCGATTGCAAAGACAACGGAGAACATAACGCTGGATCTAGACTTGCTCACTTGCTCGAGTGCATGGGTGTGGAGAACGGATTTGTGATGGTAAGTCGTTGGTATGGAGGTATAAATCTAGGACCAGATAGATTTAAACACATTAACAACGTGGCACGCACCTTAATCGAGCAGAACAAGCATGCAGTAATCTCAAAAGATCGCAAACCTAAGAAGAAAAAAAAGTAATTTAAACAAATGTTTCAATTTTGACAAGTCCACTCACCCATTGTTTGGTCAGAATATGTTTTGTAAATAAACTTGTACTTTTTGTAAAATAAATATTGTATTTCGACTCAATGCTCAATAGTCTTGATAGCAAGTTTTGATTTTCTTGATCGCTTTTTGAAGTTAAATTAATGCTTGTTTATGAAAATGTGTAGATGATTCAATGTTTTACTTTGATCTAGTTAAAATGACCGCTGACATAATTGCTCATTTACAATCGCAAGACTGTGTTAAATTATATATACTTGTCGATAAGTTTGTTCAAGTGAAATAGGTTTAAACTAAATGACATTGCCTCTTTCGCGTTTGTAGCTAACTTTAACTCGATAATAGTAAATAGATTTAAAAAGAAAAAGTAACGCGATTGTAAAACAGGTGCAAAGAGAGACTATTAAAAAAGTGCTGCCATTTCCTGCAAAGACAAAACCCCACATGACCAAGCCAATAATGACAAAAACCATAAACATGCCCATGTAGAGGACAAATCTGCTTCTAGAAAATTCATTACCAACAGAGGAGAATTTGTGACAAAAATTGCATTGAGCCAATTTGTTTGCCAAAGTATCACAACGGAACACCTGTTTGCAATGGCCACAAACAACGTCACACTCGCCTACGGTACTACGCTGAGCATTGATACTTCGATATTGGTCCACGTTGTTAAATGAGTTGGATCTAGTGCGATGTTTAGCAGTCAGATTGATAATCTCCTTGCATTGTTCTCGGGGACAAACGGCTCTTTTTGAGTTAATTGGACAGATGAGCAAGCAGTTACACACACAACGAACGTATCTTTTATTGGTTGGTGGATCTTTCAACGGCTATAAACAAAGAAAAAGACTAATTAGATTTAAACATTCAAAATTATAGTTGAGACGACAAAACACCATCTTAACTAAATAAATCTTATTAGATTATTATTTTCATATAATTTGAGTTAGACCTAAAGCAGACTAGACTAAGAACAAATTAGAAGGAAAATAGACCAGACTGGAGACAGGCTAGACTGAAAACAAATTAGACCGTAAATAGACTGGAGTCTGGAAATAAAATAGAGTAAATTGAAAATAAATTGAAAGAGATAAGACTAGACTGAGAATGAACTGAAAAAATAATAGACTAGACTTAAATTGAACACCCAAATTAGTGTTGAGACAAATGAATTTAGGCCAGAGTAAAGACTGAAAGCGAGTTGAAACAAACTAAGCCAAAACTAGAATCAAAACCGAACCCAGATCAGTTAAACCGAATCCGTTTAGATCTACTAAGCCGCATCTGAATCACATTCTTTCAAAGAGTTGTTTTCATATGATAAATACCATAGCCTCGTTGCATTCCAGACATTTGGCCACAAAACTAGTGGTCTTGTTGGTAATGTTGATCGATGCTCCACAAACTTCGCAGATAATAAAAGATTGGTTTCCATTAATGATAATTTGAGAGTTAAGTGCGGACGAAGTGCCAAACACTTTGGCTTGCGAGTCCTCCTTACTGGTGCTGGGCTGAACATTATCTTTATCATATGGACTTGCTTAAAAGGTAATAGAAATCAGACTAATTGAAAAGAAATTGACAGAAGAGTGGTGAGACCATACCTAGCAATGGAGAACGCTCAGTTTTATGCTCAGCATTGAATTCACTCATTTTAAAGAGTCAAGTTTGATATTAACCTCGCTGAGATAACTTGAGCAAGCAAAACAGACTTGGATTAAATTCGGCTATTTAAACATAAGAAGAAAGGCGTTTGAGTCTAGATTTGTGATTGAACAAATAGCAATAAAATAAACAAACTTAGCCATCAACTCAATTTTATTTGCCAGAATGAAAAGTTCTGCGTAAAAAAACAAAACAATTGCGCCGGGCGCGAAATTCAAATCGCGAAACGCCTACAGTTGTCCAGGCACGGGGCCAGTCCGCCTTTACCAGAGCCAAAAGTCCATATTGGGCAAAGCAGCACTTTATTAATTTTGAAAAACATTTTGACAGATTACTCATAAACTACTTAGCCAGACCGATTCAGCAGCAGTGTGAACAATTCGTTTGACTAGTAAAAGCATGATTTCAAATATTACTATGTGGTTTTTTCGTATCTAATTTATTTACAGTCCGAGACATATAATGCATATATAAAAATACATCCACGGTAAGTTATATGTATTGGCAGGCCATGCCTGAAAAATTAATTTTGTACAAAGTCAAGTATGTGTTTTTAATATTAATCAAAATGAAAAGCGCAAAAAAACAAAGAAATCAACAGAAAAGAAATATATTTAAAAGTCACTATTCAATTTAAAAAACAATCTTAGAAATGGTCTGAAATGGTCATAATAGGAACGCAAGGTTATTAATAAATTATCAATGAACATTAGAAATTGATCCAGCAATAAATAGAGTGCAGTCGAGCCGATGGTGGGCGAATTAAGTGCAGAGAAATGCCCGTGCAAAATTTGCGGAGTGAAAGTCCTGTACAGCTGCACCTAAATAGTAAAACGGGCCTAAATATCAAAAAATGGTTAGAACTGTGCTCGACAATTAGGACATGATTTCGTTAAATACGTTGGCCTGGTCAGTGGAGCCGTTCGACTCTGATTTAATTACCAGAGGCACAAACTCGTTGTCGAGTTGAGTCTGTTCCGAACTGTCTTCTTCGTGGGCATTAGTGTCCATCTTTTGGGAGGATTCTTCTTTGCAGACCGATCCGGCCTGAGAAGCGGTGGCGGACGGTTTTTGTATCAAGTCTAGTCCGACAGACTTATCCTCCGAATTTAAGGATGCTTTGATCATATTTTCAAATAATTCGTTATTGGCGCCGAAACCTGTTGCGCTATTCAATGAAGGTGATGAAGATGATAATGTTACATGTGAGTTTTTGCTTTCATTTTGGTTGCGCATCTTTTCCTGAAATTTGCGTATCATGTTTGACGCGAAGAAAATTTGGGCGCTCGAATTTTGATTGAGCAAATTGTCAACGGCTTCAGGATGGTCGGCAGAGGCCGGGGCTTCCACCACAGTGGTGGATTTCGCTCCTGTGGCAACTGATCCAGCAGGCCACAGGTCGCCCACTCCGACAAGTTTGGCCGTTTCTGAGGTTAAATTGGCTGAGGCAGGTGAGCAGTCGCCTGTCAAAGCGCTTTTCAGTCGTTCATTGCAACTGGAAGCGTTTTCCAGAGGGTTGAGAGATGCGGCGAAGCTGGCCGAATTTGGTACGTCCAAGTTATTGGCCAACAAAGTGCTCTGATTCTGCATCTTTTGTAATCTTTTCTTAGGTCTTAGCAAGTGTCTTTCCTTGACCTTGTACTCCAAGGTCGAGTGTGGCACCCCAAACAATGTTCCTGCACGATGCACTGACATCTCTCCTTTTTGCACTGCTTTCACCGCCTTTGCCAAATCATCTCGGTTGTAGTTGCGATACCTTCCTCTCTTGGATCGTTTGCGGTTTGAGTCCGGGGTGCATGAGTTGGACGACGCGTCGCTTGTCATCTGGCTGCCGTTATTTGACAATGTACTGTTATTACTAACTGAATTCAAATTAATTCGATTAATTGGATTCAAGTTTTGACTATTAGTGTTTAATTTATTACTATTATTTGTATTATGGTTATGACTATTATTGATTAGTTGGGATCGGTTGTTCAAAGTGGCTTGTCCGCGCAAAGCCAACGGCAACAAATTTGCTGTTTGGAAACTATTCACTAAATTTTGATTGAAGGAATTTTGAGATTTCAGCTGGCTTCCTGCTCCACTTTTGCCCGCCAATTTGCTATTTGCGTTTACTAGATGCTCGTTATTGATCATGGCCGAATTGGTCACAGGCAATTGGGCCAAATTAAGTGCGGCCAAAGCGGTCAAATCGTTCAATTGGTTGGTGAACGGCAGTCCAGTCAATTGAGCCTGTGTAAACGCGTTTCCACTGTCTAGCTGAGGTGTAGATGTTCTTAAACTTGAGTTTAGTAGATTATCTGACAAAATGGACTCGTCATCTGTTTGTGAGTTCAAAAGCGAAGAGTTGCTCTCGTTTTTGAACTTGTTCTGCATTTGCTGTTCTTGCTGTTGTTTGGCCAGTGCCATTTGCATACCAAACAGCAATTGAGCCACAAAAGGGGGAACGTTGTTGTTGTTATTGTAGTCCATGGCCAAGTTGAACATTTGCAGTACAATATTGTCATTTAAAAGTCCATTTAATTGTCCTAATGAGTTTTGATTATTCAAGTTTGGTGATGCTAAATTGTTGGCTTGAACATTAGAAACCGCAGCCGCTGCTGTCGATAAGGAGGCCAGGCTGGCAAGCAAATGCGGTTGTTGCATTTGTTGTGGAAGTTTCACGTTATTAACTGGATTAGATGAATTATTTAATTGACCTTGAACTTTTTGACCGATTCGATTGCTAAGCTTGGAGTTTAATTGTGCAGAAGAATCATCTCCGGCCGACTGAGCCACAGATGTAGTCGGATTAATCGGACACTTGGGCACAATAGCTTGTCGCAACATTTGTCTGAGTGAATCTGCCTGTGTTCCAGTCAAATTAGTAGCATCAGTGGGATACAAGCCAGAAGCATTATTAGTAGTAAGTGTTTCACTAGCAATTTTTTGGATTGGAAAGGTCGCAGACTTAGCTCTAGCTTGGGCTAAACTGTTTTTCAATAATTTATCTGACACGTTGGCTCCGTTGTTTCGTTCAATGCTAAGTTTGTGCACCTTATTTCTTAAGGTAGACCGAGGTATCTTATAGATGGCTGCGGCCCTTCTTGTGCCCAGTTTTCCACTCTGGATGGCTCCCAATGCTGCTTCCAGCTCCTGTTCAGTGTATGTTCTAGTTCGCACTCCTTCAGTGCGGTTACGTCTGTTATGAACATTGGCGAAAATAAGTTAGACGTGAATGAAAGAGACTTGTGAATGAAAGTGAAAAAGTGGGTCTTACTTTTTGCCTTTTGAAAATTGGTCAAGTGAAAGATGTTGCATGTCAAATTTGTTGCGAGAATGCAGACTTAGGTCCAATGGCTGTTCACTATTACCAAACATAGGATGGCCCATACCTGTGGATCCACTGGTGAGTAAAGTGGCCAAGGGAGTAAGCGGATGTTTGTCAGCAGGCAAAGGGTCTGCATTATAATTGGTACATTGGCTTCCATTACTAGGTGTATCACTTTTTACGCTGCTTGAGTCAATGTCCAAGTTGAGTTCATCACCGGAAACTAGACAACTACATGGGAAAAGTTTGCCATCTAAAAAGTTTGCGTATTTTTTCAAATGACAATCGTCCGAATGTTGAAATGATTCCTGTAAGGTTTAGAAAACAAATTAAAAACTGAAAATTGCAATATTAAAACTAACTTGTTTAATGTTTTGTGATTCTTCGTTATAACTGTCTGAAGCTGTGCCAGCTCTAGCTCCGTTAGCATTGTCTTCCATCGCATTTCCAGATTTAATTAAATTGTTACAATTATCACTTGTGCTTTGGTTGGAAGAGGTCGGTCCATTATTCACTTTGCGGTTGCATAAACGACAAATGTCTTCTGGTGTCCAATCGTTTGGTTCATTAGATTCTAGACAATTTAGTGGTGCAAAAACTTTTCGCCATCTTTTTGTGCCCATCAGCTCTTGTGCAACGCGTTCAAGTCCTATTTAAATTGAAATAAACAAATTCAAGTTAATTTATTTGCAATTTCGTTTGATCATAAATTTTAATGCAAACACATTTCAATTAAAATTATATATTTATATATACTAATAAGTCAGATTTCAATTCAGAAATGTAAATTGATATTTAGAAAATAGCAAATAAATCATTGCTTATGCTTGCCGCTCACAATAGAACATTTATTTATACCCTTAAAATTTCCGGAACAATTAGATCAAGGTAATTAAAAATCTAAAAAGCCAAAGAAATTGGTTGTAATTATGTCGAATTGCTAGGAAACCAACTGTTGAATTTTTTTCGCGCCTTTGCTAATTAAAACGACAATCTATGCAAACCTACACGGTCGGATGTTTCTGATTCGACCTTGACTGTATGTTTGGTCAAGTCGAACCAAGGTTGTCTAAAAGACAATTTAAAAGAAACAATGTTATAGAACGAATTGTGCAAATACTGTAAAATGAGGTAAACTAGATGACAAAATGGCCGACGATTTGAAGATATAGAAGAGCTCAATCTAAAAAATTGCTCATTAGTCTTATCTGAACGGAATTAAGACTCATTAGCCAAAGAAAAGGCTTTAGATGAAAGAAAGAGATGTCTGCGCATGAAAGGTGCCTCTACGACAAGATGGTGGTCATGACACAGCAGGATCAAGTTAAAAAAAGGGTTAATCAATGCCAGCCTTAAGACGCCATTGGCTGACACATGTAGAGCAAATCTTAAAACTGATCACATCATTTTTTTTTTGTGACTAACTCCACGAAATTCACTTAAAAAAAGCAAAGATTCTCTGAAACTGGTTAAAACTCAGCTTGAGCCATCACTCTTTTCTGTGTCAATTGTGGCATCGATTAATAAGAGCATTACTAACTTGATGAGCAATGGTAATGCAAATAATTTCACCAAATCGCACTATTGTTGTCACAATCAATTTCTTTAAATTCAAATTTCTTAATCGGTTTGACTTAAATATTGCCAATTGTAACCATCCGGCTATTCTAAAACTAATTATAGTTTCACTAATTTAATGCCTAATTCAACACTGGCTAAAATATTTTATTTAAATAATTTAGATAACTTATTATTTTCAATTACCTATTCACTAATTATTTTCAAACTTTAACATGGTTGTATTAATAGATGATCTGTCGGTTTAGAAAACAGTGTCGAACTAGTTTGCCATTTAATTCAGTACACCTTTGTCTAAACTACAAGTTTAAGCATCTTATTTATACAAATATTGAAGCTAATGTGCATAATTAAATCAAGCTACTATTTAATTAGCATTAAATCACAAATTGCAATACGCAAAAGCACAAGATTCACCTACAATCAAGAAAATTTTTAAATAAGAATTTGAACATCTTCTTTGTAACTTGAATTATTATTTTGTCGTTATTGTTAGTTTACTAATTAAACTTTTTGCTCAATTGCTCTATTATAATTTTATCCCAGGCTAATATACAAAAAAAGGAAAAAATAAGTATGTATGTTGCAAAAAGTGTCAAAAATAAGCATGATTAATGTAATCGGATCATTTGATGAATGATGAACTACTTACAATACGCATAAGGCAAAAAAAAATAAGCATTGCTTCATCAAGCAAATTTGTTTAACTTTATAACATTTGATTATATTGATCAAGATAATGAATATGTGACGTCAAGTACTTTTCAATAACAAAAAGTCTCAATTGTGCTCCAGAAATTGTGGTTCGGAACAATTTTGGCAGTTAATAAATGATGTTAGACCATTAAATGCCGGATTTGGCTAGTCTAAAAAATGTTAGTATTCTCTTGCATGCATCTAATTTGAATATATTTGCCTTACATCTAAATAAAAATTTTAGTACTGATTTAAAATGGTCTAATTGCCAACAATCAGAATAGAAAAGTGAACCATGCTTAAAAAAAAAAAAAGGTAAAAATAATGATAAAGATGCATGTGATCGGAAATCGTCTTTAATTTAGCTCAGTTTTATTTAATTAACATATAATTATAATATACGCATTTAACTTAAACTCAAAATAGGTGAAACAAACAAAATATAATCAAAAATAAATTAAATTTGGCTCATGAACAATGTGCTAGTCACCATGACCTCAAAAGGTGTAAAAGTTCAAATTAAACAGGTAGTTAAGTTTACTAAGCAAATTTAATCGAGATTTGTAAATATAAAACTTTAAAAAAAAAAAAAAACATTAATAATGCAAACTTTAAATTAATACTAAAATATTGTTTTAAATTAAAATAAAAAAATTACATTGAAAATTTAATTATTAATTATGAAAAAATTTAGATGAATATTTTAGAAATTTTTTTATAAGATTTATAGCAGATTTAAATAAACTAATAAACATAATTTTAATCAAACAGGACCAGTTTGATTTTTTAAAATGAATTAGTCAAAAAAAAAAATTTTAAATTGTTTAATTGAACATGTAAAATTCTTGAAATCAATTTAGGTAAAAATTTTGCAATTTGCGCACAATTCGAAATTAGATTTAAACTTAAATAAGTTTAAATTAAATTGTGCAAAATGTGATTAAATTAGTAAATGATTTAGTGATAAACATGTTGTTTAAGTAATTTAGAAATCGATTTTCTAAACTTTGTTGACCAAAGTACAATAATTAAACAAATAGTTACAAATAAAGTAAAATAATGAAAAAAGAACTTGCTTAGCTTTTTGAGAAATTAGTCAAAAATTTGAAAAAAAAAACGATAATTTAACAAAAAGTTGGAAAAAATAGCGAAATAATATTAAACAGCAGTTTGTAATTAATAGAGATTTTAATGAGAGAACACACGGTCGAACATGTAAAAGATGGAACACTAGTGAATGATTTACGATTGGCAACTGAATTTATTAATTAAGGATTGTGGCTTGTACTTAAATAAAACATTCAATTTGAAAAGGCAGCCTGACAAACCAATCGCAAAATTTAGTAATCAACAAAGATCGTATATTAAATTATTAATATAGTCACTATTAGATGGCTAAGTACAAACTTCACACGAACTAAACACAAAATAAATATTAATAAGATAAATGAAATTGGGCAAGATAAAGCAAATCGTAACTGCAAAGTCGGTAAAAATGGTGCGTTTTTAGCACAACATCCGGACAAGACTGAACGGATGCTGACACAAATAAGAGCTAGAATAGAATCTTAAGCTAGATTGCAGATGACTCATGAATTGAAGGAGACAAAGGTAAAAATGAAACAAAGAAAGAAGTGACCTGGCATAAATATGTATTTAAGCCTTTGTTGGAAACAAGCAGTAGTGGAGCGGGATGAGCGCATTGTAGCCAGTTATCTGGTCCTTCAAAGCCAGCCCAGCCTAATTGGCCATGCCAGGTTAAACATACACCTCAAGCATTGGATTGTAAGAGAGTCATCTGATTAGACGTGCTCACAATTACATATTTTACTGAATATTTTCATAACTTCTCGTTTTCTTATGCCTGTTGACGCCGTTTAGCTAAACGGGCACATTTAGTCACTCTGTTTGCCTAGCACAAGTGCATGTGCCTTCTAGCATGGCTTGAGTGCCGATTTATCTTCGCCATGATTCCAGTTGGTTTTATTTAATTTAACTTTTTGCCATCTGTAAAAGTGTTGGTTTGCGGCGACGCCAACGAATAACCTAAATCAACTATCATTAGACTGGCAACTCATTACCAAAGTAACCGACTAGAGGTGCAATCGCTTTACCTGCAATTAATTCGAAGATCAAATTTAAATATATACTCCAATGGCTTTAATGGCCATCGATTGTTTTCAGCCTGTTTGGACAGATGCTTGCGTGCTTGATCCTGTGTTTCACAACTGGCTTCCGGTTCAACGCAAGCACTTCCTGCTCAGGTAAAACTCTGGCACTTGTTTATCTATTCAGTTTGTTTAAGTTAGCTTCAATGCTGGTAATCAGAGCCAGCTTTTGAAAACTGAATTTGAGAGTGGCAGCTAAAACCTGCATAATTGAATTTTTTGTTCAGTGTTTAATTACAAATGAGTGACAATTAAGATAGCGAATATGAACAAAACAGCCAAGGCGAAACAAAAACAAGACAAGTTTGGTTTATTGACCAAATCTTGATTAAGACATAACTATGATACTCTGGCAAATCGTTTTGACCATAGTTGCCAATTCAGTCAAAATGGCTTTGGCTGAACTTTACACGTCCATCAGATATGTAAGTCGCACTGCCATTGTGTCCGCCGCAGATTGACGTGGCGTGAGCCGAGTGAATCGAGACCTCAAAATCGGTGACAAATATTCAGTGCAAATTTTATCTTTAAAACAAACATAAATTGAAACAATGTTTCAAAGATTAGAAACTGACATTTATTTTGAGCAACTTTGTTTTAGAGCAAATAAAACTCTTATCATAGTCTATGTCACAGGCAGGATTTAGAGCTGGGCTATAATATTGGACTTGAGAATTGTAGGTAAAAGTTGATTATAAATTTAAACAGATCAAACCTAAAATAATGTAAAACCAAAACAGTTCAACACTGAATTAGTTCAACAGTAAAACATTTTACAACTAAAAAATGTATTAGAACTTTTGTCAAGTCTGGTCATCGATCCAAAGTATTCTAACCCTATGGCAGCTAAGATCGACTTATCTCACGTGTGTCATGCTATGCAAAGAAATAGTTTGCGTGCATCAGTCCAGATTCGACTGTCAAACGATGTCAGTATGACATTCAGTCTGTAACTTGTGTCAATAACAGACGGACACTATTTGACCTTGTCCCTGTCCTATTGCAGTTAAAGAAATTACTGCAAGTTGTTAAATTTGTCATTTATTTCACATAATTAATTGTCGTGCGCATGGGCTGAAATTTGCATACGAAAAATAAGCCATATATTATAAAGAAATTTTTCAAGAGATAAACAATTAAGATTAATTCTGAACGCTGCAATTGACTGGCAAAACATATTGTATGCTAGTCGCCATATTCAATTGTGCCCATTGTGGGGTCTGATCTCTTCCAAATTTATCTATTGTCTATTTTTTAGTCTGATTTTAAAAAACACATGCCTGCACTTTTTTAAAATTCTCGTTTTACTTAAACACTTATTTTTTTTGCATTCAATTTCTTGATACTTACTCCGCAACGGAAAAACTATTCGGAAGTTTAATCATTACAGATTTAGTCATTGACATAGCATAATTTCCAGGTATCTGGATTTAAATCGGATTCTCTTTGCTTTCACTTGATTTTAGACGTCTATTCAGAGAATAAACAGGGCCGACAATTTAGCCAAATCAACAGACTTGGCAATTGAGTGCAGTCAATTGAAAACATTGTAATTGAAAAGCAATTCACAGCTAGTGTTTGGATGGCTGGTGAGGCCAACATGATTTAGGACTGGTTAAGAGTTGACTACACATATGCAATCTAGTATTGCACTTGTTTCGGCTGCCGGATCTCAATTTACATTCAACAGCCTTTCATTTATTACTAGCCATTCACTTTCGTCTTTAAATCAAATTTTAACTGCAATCTTAAATTGCGGCTTTATTTGTTGTTGCCTGGCCCAGTTGCTTTGATTCGTCAACAGCCACAGTTAAATTAATCAAATCACTTAAATAAATGTTTGAAATTTAGATAAATAAATTTGGTTTATACCTAAATAGATGTTGCAACATTAATTTAGTTTAAAGTTCAAATAAGTTAATTAATTTTTTAAATCCACAATATAAACTATAATTAAACAAAAAATTACAATTACTTTCAATTGTAAATACACAAACTTGTGACCGAGTGAGACAAAAATTTTGCAACTAAGTTTAATGAAATTTCGAATCAATAAATTATAAAGTATAGTGTGAGCAAGTTTACATTTCATATGCAAATGATAATTGTAGTGAAAAAAAGCAAATCGTGTGACACATAAGCATTGCATCATTTATGAGTTCAAATAAGAATTGATGAGTAAGGGCAAAGTAGAAAATACGCATGACTAATTTTGCAATTCTTTGAACATTGTTCTAACCTCATCTAAAGCATTGTCATTATTAGATAAGACAGATCGAAAATTGCAAAAAGGTTTTAAAAAAAGTGTATAACTGATGAGCAAAAATTGATGAATAAATAAACAAATGAGGATCACAAATAATGGACACAAATCTTAATTTAGAAATCAAACGGAAAATTTCAATCTAGTGAATTTAGTAAAATAATTAACAAGGCACACAAATTAGGTTTTTTTCAACTATCCTAAATCTCAGTCTTGGCAACATTTTTATAATCAAATATGGTTAAGATCGGTGCAAAATACTCATTTTGCAATTTCAAATTGATTTTGATAATAATAAAAGCATCAGGTGTATGAGAAAAGTTTGAAGTCTAAAAAAGTGAATTATTTACAAATAATCAGACCGTAACACAAGCTTGACATTGACCAGTTCACTCAAAAACTTGCAATCTATGAGGAATAAGTTAAAACATAAATTTTTTTACCTGCTACCATCAAAGTGTTTTTAGACCATTTTTGTAAATCCTTTCGCAGTTTAAGCTTGTCAGCTCCGCAATAACACTGATTATTACTTGTTGTGGACTGGTTTTGACTGGGAGACGATTGTGTAACACCTTGACACTGAGGTGTAGACGAAACAATAGGCTGAGAAGTGGCTTGAGATGTGACCTGCAATGTTTGTTGTGAATTTTGTACATCAACAGGTGTTCCGTTTGTATCACTTCCTTGATCACTAGACACATTGATTGAATTAGACACAGTAGACAGTTTGCTTGCACTTGACACCAGGCCACTATTGTGATTGTGGTTCAAGGAACTACTGTTGCCATTGCCATTATTCACTTGACTCACCAGTACGCAATTTGCCATGGTTTGTCTTTCACATATACGTGCACAAATACACCTTGTCTTAAGCCGTTAATCCTTGCAATTCCGGATAGCTAGTAATCCGGATAACCAACGATCCGGCAGCCAGTAATCCGGTGAGTCAATTAAACTAAATAAGACACCGTTTGTCCAAAACGTTGTTGATTGCAGTAAATGACGAAAAAAAACGGCAATTAAATGAAGAGAACTCAAATTAAAACAAATTGAACCACAATTATAAATACACTATTTCCTCCTTGTTCTCAACACACACTTGTTGATGGCTAATCACTTTGAAAAAACTTTATTTAAAACGAATCACTATTTCACAGTTATGTATTTCAGATTAATTGTATCAATTTGAATGGTTTTATGAATGAAAATTTGTCATAGTAAAAATTGGTTATAACTAAATGCTAATGATCACTAAAACATGTGCACTTTGAGAGTTTAGTTGCAAACAACTAGACTGGTCAACGAAAAATGAAAATAATAGCTAAATTTGAAGGTCACTTTGAGCCTTATTTCCGTATATTAAATTCTATCAATTTTTTTTTGTGAACACTAGAATTGACTTTTCAATGGTATTTCTTATCGTCACATTTAAGAAATGGTTTCCCTTTTCAAAATGTCGTCTTAAAATTGAATTTCTTATCAATAAACACTCCAACTTTTTTCTCTCTCCTTACATTTAAACGTTGCTTTTGCACTTGTGTTTGTTTTTAATCATTTTCAAATAAATTAAGTTTTTCTGCAAAACCTAAAAATTGGCTGCCATTGTACACTCAAAATGAATATCCAGCTTCAATTGAACACAATGATGAGCTGCCATTAAAACTCAAATTACTTGTCACACTTTTCTTCGTTAATATAGTTACGGGAAAACAAATGAAATTATTTATCACTTTTAATATACAAACAAAATCCAATGAAATTTGTCACTAAATTGCAATAATCCAATTGTTTTACTTTTAAATTCTCGAAAAACTAATATACTCAATTTAAAGGTAGATAAGTGCTAGAAACGTGGAAAAAAGTAATATTAATAAAATATATTGAAATAATCTGCATTAAATTTCGGTGTGAACGCAATTGAAAACAATTGAACAATTATCGTGTTTGAAGCCTGTTTCATTGGCAAAATTATTTGGCTCTTTCTCTAGTAAATCACACATGCGTTGCTTCTTAATTGACTGGCTCAGCCAAAATACTGCTCGACCAAAAAGAGCGCAAGACAGGTGCATTAGCAGAGGGATACATTTGTAGAAGGGTGCATTTGCGGAAGGGTGCATTTGCGGAAGGGTGCCTTTTCGGAAGGGTGCCTTTTCAGAAGGGTGCATTTGCAGAAGGGTATATTTGCGGAAGGGTAAATTTGCGGAAAGGTGAACTAGCAGAAGTGTGCATTAGCACAAAGGGTGCTCTAATATAGAAATGTTCCGATGAAGCAGTACCCTAATGTAAGAGTTTTTTGATAAAAGAGAGCTCTAAGTGATGAAAAAGTACACAAGTAAAATGTGCAATAACAAAAAGGTGCATTGACAATAAGATGCATTGACAAAAGTGCAATGGCAAAAGATGTGGTGACAGAAAATAGTGCACTGCAAGTTTAAAGATGCACTACTAATTTAAGGTGCACTAACAGCTTAAAGTTGCACCACTAATTTAAAATGCACCACTAACTTAAAAATAGGTGCATAACTATAAATATTCAAAAGCACAAAAATATGCAACCTCAAGGGCACATAACCTTAAGGATGCATAACCTTAAGAGCACATAACCACAAGGGTGCACTGGCGTAACAATGACGCAATAGGCAATGATGCAATAAGGGGTTGACGCAACTGGAGTGACTGAACAAGGTCTAAGCCACCTCTCTCACAAAGTTGATACAGTCCAACACGGACTTGCCTTAAGTTTGAGGCTAAGACTTTTCAAGCAATTAGATTGCGTCAAAGTGCGCACAATTACAAAATGTGCAAAACTGTGGCTAATGCGGACGACAGGAGCAGAGACAGCCGATGGCTACAATGCTTGTCTGTAGCCGAGACCAGCGCCAGCCGGAAAACGGCGAGCACGCTAACAGATGTGCAAAACTAATTAAAGGGGCAAAGGGGTCCGGCGAACCCACTTTATGTCTAACCCACTTCAAACTTAATATTGCAACTATACACAAAAAGGGGAGGTTATATATTTGTCACCACCTTAAACACGCTTACTTACACATCTTCAATTGCATTGATCATCGATTTTTTATTGATTATCGATTATGATTACACAATTTGGCAATATATTCATAAAATGAACCTAATTAGAATAAACTGCTTTAAAGATAAAGAGAGAAAAAGAGAAAGTGTTAGTGAAAGAAAAAGTCTGAGTGAGGGAAAGAGTGAGAGAGAGAAAGAGAGACAGAGAAAGAGAGACGGAGAAAGAGAGACAGAGAAAGAGAGACAGAGAAAGAGAGACAGATAAAGAGAGACAGAGAAAGAAAGATACAGAAAGAGAGACAGAGAAAGAGAGACAGAGAAAGAGAGACAGAGAAAGAGAGACAGAGAAAGAGAGACAGAGAAAGAGAGACAGAGAAAGAGAGACAGAGAAAGAGAGACAGAGAAAGAGAGACAGAGAAAGAGAGACAGATAAAGAGAGACAGAGAAAGAAAGATACAGAAAGAGAAAAACACTGAGAGTGAGAGAGAAACAAAAAGTGAGAGAGAAATATAAAAAGTGAGAGAATAAAAAAAGAAAATGAGTAAAAAAAAATTGAAACAAAAGGGCACAATTATAAAAAAAAAGGATAAGCAAAGGCAGCAAAAATAGAGGGAGGATAAGTAAAGGTAAAATATTAACATGTAATAGCAGGATAAGCCTGACCAAAATAAGCAAAGGCAGAATAATTGAAGGCAGAATAACCAGAGAAGGGTAAGCAGGGGCTGCATAAGCAGACTAGGATAGCCAGAGAAGGATAAGTAAAAGCAGGATAAACAGGGCAGGATAAGCAAGGCAGGATAAGCACGACATAATAATCAAGGAAAAAAATAAACAGGGCAGGATAAGCAGAGCAGAATAATCAAAGACAAAATAAACAGGGCAGGATAGATAAATTCAAATTAAAAATTTATAATAAATAGTCACAATAAACAATCACAGTAAACATGCTAAAATAAGCAGAGGCAGAAAAGATCACCAAAACATTTATGTCCATAGGATCAGCTTTAAAAACGTGTGCTCACAAGTAGGACATACCAGAGAAATAAAATTTGCAACAAAAACGGTTTATCAAAAATAGATCTAATACAAAAAAAAAGTGAATAAATGCAAGAAAAAGGATAAGCTATTCAAAGGATGAACAAAACTGGATAAGCCGGCATTAACAAATCAGTCTATGACGCATGATCATTAAAATTTATTCCTCTAACAAACTTAGGCTTTTTTTTCAGCCAATGGCACCTTTGCATTCATATAGAAGCTAATTAACAGAGGCTGTCTTTCTGATGTGGGAGGATCCTGCACAAAACATTTTTAGTACTCTTTAGTTTTTCAAAAAAACCGCCCACTTGTTGCTCTGACTGGTATGTGTTAGATCTGTGATCCATACACGGGTTCCGATTCAAACACGATTAAGACATTTACAAAGCGATCAAGAAGATTATCTCTGCAAATCTAATCCAACTTAACCTGCTTCACTCTTTACTTGGTCAAGAAACAAGTTCTTTCCTGTTCTTAGTACATATGATTGCTTTCTTAATTAATAAGCACATGGGCGTAAACCAATATTTCTGGAGTAGTCAGGAACAAAATTGATCAAATAAAACAATGTTTCTAATTGCAAATATGAGTCAAGGGTTGCAGCAAAGATAGTGTGTAAAGCAGACATTTCTTGTGTGGGGTGATTGTTGTCTAAGTTTTGCCAACATCTTTAAATAAACACTATCAATTTATCTGACACAATTGCTAACGTTCAAATTTGTTTATAAGCACAATTTTATTTATATCAATTTATTCAATTATATTTAACTTTTCCTTTTCTTCATCTATTTTCCTGTCAAAAATTAGTCTAAATTAACTTTTTAATTACATATTTGCATATAATATTCGTGTGTTCTGATTAAATTATCAATTTACTATACAACAATAAGAGACTGTTAATTTTACAACTAAACATATGATTTGTTTAAATTAAATGCGTTTACGCTATCAAAATTTGATTGTGGTCAAATATAGAGTCAAATATTTGGTTGTCTGCAAACTCAATCATCAAACTAAGAAAATTATTAACCAAAACTTATCATATCTTAAAATGTTGATCTGAACCATTCAATATAATAAAACATAAATTTAAAAATCTTAGTATGGAAAATTAAAAAAAAGCAATTGCGTTATTGAAAAAGTCTAAAAAAGCTTATTGAAAGTACTTAAAATGTAAATGCACAGACAAAGCGTTTTCAATTCAACACTCATAAAGGTGACCTTGGACCTTGACAAGAAAAATATAGTCAAATATACGACATGCAAATTAAAAAAAAATCAATTTGCTTAAATTTGCTTAAATTTGCTTAAAATTAGCAATTAATTTGAACCATTTAAACTGAAAATGACTCATTACCATTCTGACTGCCTTTTTAAGATGATTTGTGCAAAATTAAGACACAGAGCACATGTTTTTAAATAAACGAGTCAATATCTACAATAAAAGAAAGTAAAATTAACGCAAACAAGGCCATGTTTCAAGCAAGTTAGCTTAATTAGATCAAATCAACAAAATCCTAAATAGTTAAGATGTTCAATCGGTGAGCAACTAACACATCAAACAAGGAATCAATGCTAATTTATATAAAATGCGGTAATTATTAACCAATTAAAGCAACTAAATTTAAGCTAGTTGAATTGGTCGAAACATTGCAAGAACATGGCAAGATGGTAGAAATAAAACCACAAGCAACAGTAAACAAATATAAATGTTATCACGTTTTGTTTGTGACTTATTAGTGAAATCAGAAGATTCTTTACCATTACCAACAAGTCAAAGACAGTTGAAAATAACAAGTATTAAACTTGAAAAAAAATGCCAATGAACGGAGCTATAAAAATAGTCAAATAAAAACTTGGCTAAAATGATGACTCAAAATTTTAAAAAATTTGTCTTATCAAGTTTATAAAAAAAAAAGTAATAGCTCTTTGTTACAAAAAAGTATTACAATAAGTAGTCCAAAATATTAGACGTAAATAAAATACACCCACACGTACCATTTTAAAATATGATTAGAAACACTTGTGAAACTAATATTGTACGAATTCTGCAAATCACACATTGGACGCAAATCTTATAAAATATACGCTTTTGTAAGCATTAATTGAATTGCAAAATCAATCACAATAAACTACAAATCTTAAATAGTACACACGCATTGTGCCCTGAATCACTTGCCCAATTTGTTTAACGCGTTTATGTGAAAAATTAAGTGAAATCGATTGTTAATTTGCCTAAGATCAAATTATTAAAATTTTATTCAGTGAACATTATCAACAAAAACATTGCAATGTAGTGAGTTGCAAATAATTAAAAGTACTTAAATTAATTTTAAGTCACAGTTGGACCCACAGATGACAACCATCTGCTCATTTTAGATTGCGGAAGCGGATGTTGAACATTGATGAAACTCACTTGTGAATGTGTTTGCAATAATTTTAAAGACTTATTAGAACTATGTTGGGATCGTACTAGGAATTATACTAAAAATTATCTTAGGTGTTGCACTAAGGTATTTTTTAAGGCTTGTATAAGGTCTACACTACAAACTGCATTAGGCACAACATAAGGAATCGCACTGAAGGCTGCACTAAAGACTATACAAAGATGGCACTTAACAACTGATCAAGGTGTATTAGCCATTAAATCAATATAAAGTTCTCTTGCTAGATTAGGAACAATTAAATCCAATGACTAGCATCAAGCACAAAATCAACAATTTTGTCTAAATCCCTGCAGTGACAACGTGTATTGCTGAAGACGAGTGGCGTGTGTTTGGCGAATATTCATATGTGGTTATGTTAGGAATCAGTTGGGGAACATGTTGAGGGTATGTGGAGGAATATGTTTAGCAACAGTCCATACACGAAATACAGCGGATTTGTGGAAGAAGAAGATTAAACGCAAGAAGAAGCGACAAATTCTACTAACAATGATAAAGGCGAGTAGTGAGCTTCAATCAAACGCATTTAAACTTATACACACAATCAAAAGCTAATAATCAAAAACTAATAATCAAAAACTAATAATCAAAAGCTAATAATCAAAAGCTAATAATCAATGGCATACAGTCAAAGACATATATTTTTACAATGAAATACACACAAACAACAAACCACAGTCAAACTCAAGAAGCAATTAACCTCTATTCTGGTTAAGCGCATTTTGGAACCTAAACCGAAATTATAAACTGTTTTCGTATTGTCTTATTTCACATCCAGATAAGTCTATCAAAAATAAATATTTATTTAAAAATCAATCACTTTAGATCTAAACAATAGCAACCAAAAACAAAGAATAAAACATTCATCAATTCACACTTAACGTAGTTTTTTTTTAGACATTTGGAAATTTAAAAGTGCAAAATATGTATTTTAATGCAAGTTTCATATTTAATAATTAGCGTACATACTGGCTAAACGCGATAAAAAAGTATAGTTTCAACCTTCGCCTTCAATGTGCATGCATTTCAATCATGTACACACTGGTAACCAGGTGTCAAACACAGGTGTTTTGATTTAAGTTGAATTTGTCTGCTTTTAGTTTAAAATTTTTTGCCATTAATCTTAATCTTAATTAAACTTTATTTATTCTTATTAAATTAAAATTTAACTTATACCGATTAGTAAGTATTCTTAATTTTAAGAAAAATCTTTGCCAATAAAAAACAAGTAGGATCCTAAAAAATTGGCAAAATTAATTTACCTTAATCTTTTTTTTTGCAATTTTGCATTAAAAGTTTGTTTAGATAAAAAAACATATTCATCCAGATAACCAATCATTAAATTTCTGCTGTAAATTAAGCTAAAAATTAAGCAAAATTTTTCTTTCCATAATTGAATCACTTAAAAAAAAATACGCTTAAAAGATGCAATGTTTTCTTATAGTTTTGCATACTCTTTGCATTGAAAAAAACTTAGCTTTTCCAGACATTACTAAGATATCTTCGAACGAATTACTTTGCAAAGTCTATGCATCGCACAATACGAATACTTTGCAAAAAGATGATTGTCCAGTCTGTTAACAGATAGTTTTAGCTAAGATAATTTATAGCATGTATTTACTTTTTAAATAAATTTCATATTAATCGTTTTTATGAGTAGAATAACATTTTTTTGGTTTAAACAACAACTAATTTGATTTTAACAAAAATAACAATTTCTAAATTTGGAAGGAAATGATTTAAAATGAAAATAAAAATCTAATAAATTCTGAAAAAGTTGATTAAGCAAAAAACTAAAGACAAATTAAAATGAATCAATTTACTAATGTGAATTGAAATCTAATGCTTAATAGTGACAATTATTTTTTATTAAAATGCAAGATAATCATTTTTTGCAAACATATCTACAAAATTTTTAATCTAGTCAAGTTTGACATTGCAAATACTTAGTTATATAAAGAGAAATACCTTTTCTATTAGTTGTTTAAGTTTTCAAAAAACCAAATCAAGATTTAATCGTTAGCAGATGAACAATGGCCTGACAAATAAGAAGATTGCATCAATTGAAATGTTAAAAAAACGCGCCAAAATCCACATTTTTTAATACGTCTATACAAATTTAATAGAGTTAAAAATAATGTAAAATATTAATTTAGAATAAGCCTGATAATCAAGTTTGATCTACAATAAATATTTATCAAATAATCATATACACATTCAACAGGTCTTCTATCATTTTAAAAAATTTTAAACAAGTCACCATATAAAAAGATAATAAAAACATTATACATGAGTTAAAAACGTTAGATATTGTTTAACACTTTTTTAATTCACACTTATAAATTGTTAAACTTTATAACCAAAAATTATTTACTAACAAAACTAATTTGATTATATCTTATTTCAAACATGATTTAAAATTTGTTTATAAACTAATAATTATAAATTAAAAATTAATTAATTCAAGCTCAAGGCTTCTTACCATTTTAAGAATCTGAATACAGATAAAAATTGCTAAACGAAACAAACCTAAAAACAAGTAAAAACCAACATTTAAAAATTATTAGAAAAAAACTAAAAAATGGGGATAACAACCAAACAGCTAATAATCTATAATAATTTTGATAAATTTATTAGATTTATTTAAAAAAAATGAGTTTTAATCACCTTGGATTGCAGCTATAAAAACATCTTTATAGCAATTTTAAACCAAAAACAATTTATACCTGATTGATAAATTAACTTCAATTAAAAATTAAATATTTTAATTTCAGTTTTTGTTTTCAAACTATAACAAATCATTTGCAAATTTATTTTAAAAAATAATTTAATTATTTATATTAATTCAAATAAGTATAAAATGTTAATTTAACATCATTTAATAGTAAATATTTTTAAACAACTAATTCATCAATATACAAAAAACTTTCTTTGCATTAAAGTTGTTAAATTATTTCCTACACAATACCCGTTTAGTAATGATAGCTATTTTTTTTGATCTAATAATCATCACGATTAACACCTAAAAACGTATCAGAATCATTTTAATAGTAAAAATTACATATTGCAAACAATTATTTTAGTGAATTCATAGATTTTAAAATAAAAGTTAAAAAGTAATTTGAATAAGATTTTCATTAAAAATGTTTTAAATTACTAAAAATAATTGCCATTGGCTGATTGACTTGCTGAGTCGTTATAATTTTATTCCAAGTTTAATTTAGTTAAAATATTAAAAAACTAGTTAAAATCTGATCGTTTTAGTAGAAATATTCACTTCGAATTTAAATTAGGATTTTCAATTGCAAAATGATAATCATACAAAAGCAAAAAAAAACTTAAATAATTTAAGATAAAGTAATTATCAGTAAAAATTGAAGCAGAAAATTCATATTTGAAAAATAACCAAGTGTAATCAACCGCATTGTGTTGGTTTCTAAAACAAAAACTCAATGGTTGAAACAAATAATATATAAATCAAGGCGAAACTGCCGCAAGTATGATTTTGTAAACTATTTAGAAAGTTGCCATTTATTTAATTAAAATGATACCTTATACTTTGAACTATTTTTTAATTTGTAAAAAACAAGTTCTATTTCTTTGCAATAAAAGATAATGAATAATTTTTTTTTTATTTTTAAATATATTTAATTTTTTATATAAACAATTTACACCACATGGTTCACTTATATTATAAAATTAGCTTTTAAGTTTCACTAGCCAAATTACTGCTATTGCTTATATTGTTTTAACCATAAAGCAAGCAAATAAATAAATTAAATTGTTTTTAGCATATTTTTCTAGTAGATTTGCAACTAGAAACAGGTTTGAACATTTAACAAAATTAAATAAAATATTTAAATTTGATTTTAAATAATTAAGGTTAAATTAAATTAAGTTCAAACTGTTTTAATCTTAAACCAACGTTGCATTTTTGTTTTGTATTTGTTTTTTGTTGTTTTTAATTGTGCTTTAGATAAAACAAGCACATTATTCATTTTGTGCATTTTTTATGCTTTATACATAAAATTTATGATTTATCTTGCATAATTTTTTTTCAATTTTTATATTTTTTACTTTTTATATTAATTGTAAATAAAGCTTGATAAAAAAAACTTAATTTTTATATTTTTAAAAAAAATAGTGGATTAAGTAAAAACAAATCACAAATAGATTTTTAATGCTTCTAATCATTACTAATTATATTGATTATTATTCAAAAAAAATTTGTAAAGTTTAAAATCTTTTTTTTTTTTTTATTCTTTAGACCTTTATAATTGGACTTTTTTTTTATTAAATAAAACTCATCGTAGTAAATTTGCTTTGTTTTACCCTTGTCTACTTAGTATGACATTGACTTTTTTATACAAATAAGAAAAACTTAAATAAATTTAAAATTTATTTTTGCAATATTTTATTCGCAAAATGTTGCCAAATCATTATTTTTAGTGATGTATGGTAAACTATATAACCAAATAAATTTTGAAATGAGTAGAAGCTAATAAAGAATGCTTGTTCTTCAAAAACATTATTACATGAATAGGCAAGAAAATCAAGGGCAAAATTATTTTTTTGTAATAAAAGAGTTAAAATTTTAACATTGATACAATTTTTTTTTTATACTTAACTTTTAATTTAAATAGTTAAAATTTCAAAAAATAATGTAATAATTTTTATTTATTTAAAAAAAAAAAATTATAAATTAAAATTTATATTTATTTAAATAAAATTTAAACATATAAAATATTAAGATTTACTATTTAAAACTATGATCAGAAAAAGATTAAATACTATTTAGTAATTTTTTACCATTATTTTCATCTTTATTAATGCTACTTTTAAATATGCTCTAATTGTTATTTTTATAATAAAATAGTAAATTTTTTAATTTTATTAATATAAGTAAAAACATTTAAGCGACAATTTCGCTTAGATGCATAATTAAATCAATTTCATAATAACTCAAGATACGCTGGTCCGTAAGGCAAACAAACGCCTCTATTTTATTATATTAGAAAACGTTTAATTAACTGTGAACTAAATTCATAAATAGTTTATTTTGAAATTGTTTTCACAATAAGTTTTTAAATTTAATTTTTAAATAATTTAAAAAGTCACTTAACATTAGTAAAAATGAATTTTGACTTATTTTATTCATAATTTTAAATTAGGTTTGAAATTAAAATAAATAATTAAAGAAAGTGCAAAGTTCAAGCGCAATTAGTGGATTGCGAATAGTTAAATGTTTGAATTAATTATGATTTTTATTCTATTTGTGTATTAAATACACAACGCAATCGCGATTTGATTACACAAACTGATTAAGAATGCAAATTGTTTAACCCATTTAATTTGAATAGTTCTGTAAGAGCTAGTAAAAGGCTGACCAATGAAAGCGGATGAGAAGATTGATTGATGAAGATCTTCAATCAAACAGTTGAACTGCAGATTTAGTGACGAATAATTAAGCAAAGTGGAGAATGACAAGAAACTAGTACAATTCGTGGTTTTGAAAAGTCTCTAACAAAGTTAGCAGTGCAATCCCATTGAATAATATATTGAATATATTAAACAACACTCTGACTAATTTAAATTAATGCTAATGGCGAGCAATATGTGTGGTTCAACTATGTCTTAAGTGTGAAAAGGGCAGAACTAATTGAAATCAGTGAACGCAGTTTGTGGCAAGTGTCTGTTGCTTGGCCTCTGAACTTTGCCAAATTTAATTCAAAATCGTACAAAGAACAGTTGATTCAAGACAAAAACATTAGAGCCATAGCCAGACCAGTCAAGGCGTGAATCCTCTAGTTAATTGCTCAAGTTTCACTTGATTAAGTTCCATTAAAACAAGCCAGCCACGCTGGAGACGACTGCTCTGAATGAATTTAAAGGGAAAGTTGAAGGCGCAATGTCCATCTGAAATTGATCCGATCAGCTTTATCTGGGCCAAGGACGAGATTTTGCAATCGGAAGCCAAATAACTTAAGCAAGTGTTGCTTCCGGCTTAGATGCTATTTGAACAAGTGTAAATTAAAGTAGATGGCAAGATTATAAAGTGTTGGACAGATGCGAGGGAGCAATTGTGGGCGTCGGCTGCCAATCTCTACTTGTATAGAAGCCGCTACAACTCGTTCTTGCTGTGGCTCTTTGCCTCAATTTACGAAACACCACTGAATTTAACATTCAAACGAAATGTGTTTAAGGTTAATTTATTTTAATTAGCTTTCAATTTAACGTTTATGAGTTGCTTTTGTGTGTAGCTTGAGAATCGGCCACTTGCCTATTTCTTTGCGCTTCGATCTTTCAATTTTTAATTATTCAGAACATACAGACGTCGATTGGTCATTAAGACGATTAAACGCTTTTATAAATGGTTTACCAAGTGATCCATCTTGTAAAACAAACTGACACTTGTTGCTGGTTCCATATTTTCTAACACAGTTCCATGTTAGTTATTTTGCTTTCTAACCTCAACCTTCTTCAACCTTGTAAAACTTAATTACGACTAATTAAGAAGACAAAAACATCTGCTCAAGCCATTCAAATAGATTCGAAACGCATTCCTGTACATGTGCCGACTTTTAATCTATTTCTGAACATATAGCTAAAATCCAATATTATTTAATTATTATTTTCATCCAACATGTGATGGAGTGACAAAAAAAACAGAAAATGAAATAATATGAAGGCATTATAGTATTCAGCGCCCAAGTTTGCTTTGAATTATTGCGTTTTCAAATATTATATTGTTTTTACACGTTTATCCTTGATATTTTCGTAGTTTTTTTCTTTCTCGTCTTGCCAAACTTGATAGAGACAAGTTGAAAAGCTTGCAGCAAAAAGCAAAATCAAGTAATAGCAGGTACAAGACAGGTGATAAGCAATTTTGTCAACAAATTTGGTGTGTATTAAACATTTAACGCGTTTATAGCATCTTTCAAATTTGACAAGAGAGCTACTGAAGGGATGGCAGCATTAAAATAATTTTTTAATAATGCATTTCAAAAATAAATTCAATTTTTAGAATAATTAAAATTTATTTAATTAAATTTGTTTAATGCAGTCTGATCTAAACTATTTTTTTTTATCTAGTAAAAACTTAATCTTAATTTTGTTAAATAAATCCAAAATCAGGAAAACTGTAAGTAAAAATTTGAATTTATAAACCAATCAAATTGAATTACTAATAATTATTTTTTTTTACAAAAAAAAGTGAATATAAAATTAAAACAATTGTAATTAGACCATAATGCGCAAGCAAAACAGATGCAAAAAATTTGCTGCAAAATTAACAGCAGGTGACAATTGGGTCATTAATTGTGCTCACTATGGTAAAATTAAAACAAATATGCTGGCGCCATTTCAATTACAACTCATAAAGGTATATAATCTGGCTAAATACAAGTAAAACGCCCACTAAATTGTCAAATTTGCAAGTTTTTGTAATTAGAAAAAAACTATAAATAAAATAATTAATAAAATGGTCCACATTACCTGGTTACGTTACATATTTTATACACTGTTTATTATATTGCAATTGATTTTCAAAAAGACGAAATCAGCAAAAAAAGCCAAATTTCAGTGTTGAATGGCGTTGGTGAAAATGCAGGTTGCAATAAACAGGTGTTCATACGCCGAAAATTGATTGCTGATTAAAAATACTGACATTTTGCTGCTGACAAATGCATGGACAAATTGCAAATATTCAAAGCATAAGCTTAAACTTTGCTTTTTTTACTTTTTAAAAAACAAAAAGCAATCAATGTAAAATAAACTTTAAATATTTTAAAAAATTTGCTTTTATTTAAATGTATCACTTTATTTTTTTTTTCATTAAAAAATCTAACGGTTTATGCATTTTCCGGCTTATAAAAAATCACTTTGTGCAAATACTTTCAAAACCGATAGCAAAAAAAAAGATGAATTGAATCCTTATTACAAACACATTAAAAACCTTCGATAATATGCATTTAAATAATATTAAAATGAATATTAATTAATTAGTAATTAAACTAATCACACTGAAAGATCTTCAAATGCCTGTGAGAAAAAATGCTTTTAATTAAACACAAATTACAAAATTTGATCATCATGTAAACATTTATTTTAACTGGATAAAATCAAGTAACTAATAGCAATAAACTAGACTGGACAAAAAAGTAAAATTTTTATTCTAGTTGTCTATCAAAAGATGATTGTTTTTAAAAAATAAGTATTGTATAATCCAGAATGAAACTATTTACTGATTTAAATCTAATATACATAGTTGATTAATTTCAACTAAAAAATTAGATTTAGCAAAAAATATTTGAAAGCTTGCATTTAATTTTCTTATTAATTGGACACATTGAAATTGTATTTTTAATTAGATTCGGTTTTATTTACAATTTGAGATAGTCCAAAACAATATTTATTAAGCAACCACAATATAAAATCGATTAAAATAAACTTTTGATGCAAACTTTTGCTAATTTAAAACCAGTTGAAACAGATTTAAAATATTGAAACAATTACAACAGTTCAAGTTTCCAAAATTAGGTAATCATTAAACGATGTTGGTTTTATTGCACATTGACACCACTTAATAAAAAATATAAGACATACTCACAGAATTGATAGAATTCTGACAAGAATAATAAGATTAATAATGATGGCAGTAGTTGTGATGATATTGATGATAATGATGAAAACACAATCCAAACATATAATAAACACAATTAGAAGATTGCGTAGACTTGTGCAAATTATAAATTAAAACGTGCATTACAATAAACAACCGTTGCAAAAATTACGAAGCAGTAAGTAAAATTATCTTTGGTATATGCACTTGAAACAGACAGTGGCATCACAAGATCTTGGTCTTAAGTCTATGGTCAAATACAGCTACCACTTTCTTTAACTCATTCAAATTTTTGATTCGACTTACACATATGCATATATAACTAGATTTATTTGTAATGTTTGCAAAATAAAAATGAAAAAAAGCCTTGCTCAGCTCGTTTAAAGAAGCCACACGATCGCTGTAAAAACTAGCGCCATTGCGAAGCAACAGTTGCACTTCTTATCTTACAATTATAACAAAACTCATTTCTTTGCTCCGAGAATTGTTCACCAGCCACTTTTTGCCGAATTGCAGACCTCAGTTTGTTTTGCAATTTGCATCTTGAGTTACTTAAATTACGATTGAACTTGATTTAGCTCTAAACAAACTAGAACTTAATCTTCTCTCATTCATTAGTCTGAACTCGCTTCGACAACTACAATGCCACGTGTTGCAGTTTGAGTTCAAATATTGATACTTATTACAAATCTAATTTGCTTATTGATAAAGCTAGACTTAAAACAAATTAATATGAATATATTAAAATGAGTACATTAATATAAGTACATTAATATGAGTGACTATCTTATTGAGTTCGGGTTTTATGCGAGTAAATTGCTGGGAAACAGCTCATGTTGAAATTAAGAAAATCGACAATTTCCACTTAAGAAGCTGACCACTTGTTTGTCAACCGTTCCTGTGTTCGCCATGGCTCAAGTAAACAATCAAAGAGTTATTTATGCTTTAAGGAACGTGTGCAAAACGAGTTTGTAGCAGAGCAAAACTAGAATGGCCAAAAACGAAGGCTTGGATGTATTCAGCATCAGTCAGGGCCAACCAATGAAACCAGAAAGCTTGTTTCCTATTGGGGTACTTCTCATCAATTGCTATTAGTTTACAATTTAATAAGCTTATAAACCGCCAGTTTCGTTAGAATCAATTTCAATGAATGGTTTGGCTTATTTAATTGTACAAACATTTAAACATTGCACTTGTATTAATACTAAATCTGGCACAATACAGGCTGTGTTAAAATTAAAAATTTTAAATTATCAAGCACCTCGATTCAAGCTTTGGTCCCTAATTCGTGCCTGCTCAAAATTAGTTTTGTTCTGAAAAAAATTTATAAATGTCAACTTATTTAATATATTTGCACAAAATCTACTTCTTATTTTTGCTTTTTTTGGTCTTATTTTTTATAAATAAATTTTTACTAATAATGTTAGCAATTTTATTCATAAACATTTTTAATAACTGTAATTAAATAGTAAATTTAATCATTTCAATGCAAATATATCTTAAAATGGGTGTAATTTTTAGTTAAAAAAAAAATAAATTTAATAAAATAAACAAAATAAAAAGGATAAAATAAAAATATAATTTTTTTTAAACTATTGCTTTTTTATTTTTTTATAAATTAAATATTTATAAATTTTTAATTTAATTTTTTTTTTTAAATATTATTATAAAATATGGCAAAAAAATAAATATTAAAAACTATTAAACCAAATTATCAATTTCAAAATAATTAAAACAATAGCAATTTTTATAATTAACAATTGATTATTTATGTAAAAATTAAAAACAAAAAAATTAATTGGAATCGTCAAATCATTTATTTAGCAATATTAATAAAAAAAAATTAACAATTATTTATCAAAAAAATGTTAAAATTAAGTGTGTTACATTAAAAAACAAAATGTTTTATTTATCATAATCTAAATGATTCATAATAAACAAAAATTTATAAATTTTTTTGCCAAATCATAAATTCTATTTTTAACAAAATAAATTTTATGCAATTTTTTGATCAAAAAAAATTAATAAAAACAATACTATAAACAATTAAAACTTTAAATCGAATTTTTTAAAAAAATTTATTATGTAAAAATAATTTTGAAACATTCTTAAATTATTTAAATACTTTATACATTTTGAACAAAAGATAACAAGATGGTTAAATCTAGTAAAAATTTTTATACATAATTAGGTCAAACTTTTTTAATCAAATATAATCTAATCAAGATTATAGAAAAACCTTGTAAGATTTAACTTTGTTTAAATTGGCCAAATCAACTAGCTTTTGAATATAAAGAAGTTTGTCATTGACATAATCAGTTTAACTTATGGCCACGTAATGTCATGCGTTTGTCAGTGGTAAAACGACAGTGAATATCTTAAAATCAATGGCACCACCCAGCCATCATTTGTTCTGCATATATTTGTGCAACTTGCAACTTTTAAGAAAGAACACATATTTTATGCAATTTTTTTTAATAAAGATATAAAAATTAAAATAAGCAAATTAAAGTTTTATATTCACATAATTGTGGATATTGAATAATCGACTTTTAAATCTTTCAGCTTCTAAATGCCCTTTAGTATTTTTTAAACTAATTCAATTAGATGTATAAAAAATCTTATGTATATGATTCTATTGATTTTTAATTTAAATGAATTCACCAAATTTAAGCCTTTTTAAATTTTAAAAAACCACACTTTGAAGCTTGCAAATTTTACAGTATTTTTCAGTTATATTTTTATATTTAATTTTTAAAATTTGATTTTTAAGGAAAGACTTTAGTTATAGCGTGAAATAATATGCAAAAACATTTCCTCCTTTCATTAGATGTTCGTGAAAAATAAAAAATTTTACAGAAAAAAATGTATATATTTAAAATTAAATAGCAAGCCATAAAGATAAGCCATTTCAAAAAATAAAATTGCGTTTAAACAAAATTTGATAAGCATTTTTTATTAAGAAATCTCCTATTCCCAATTTGCTTCAATTTTTTTTTTTTTTTTGTTTAATCAAACATTGGCCAATTTAACAAAAACAATAAATTGTAGAAACCAAATTAAAAAGAGAAAATATGAAATTTTTTTTAAAAATGACTTAAAAGCAAAGAAAAAAGACTAGAAACAACAGTTTTTAGATAAAATTAGAAAAGAAGCATTTAATCTTACATCCTGCACTTGTTTCGTTAGTCGACTGCCACTTGTGACTTTGGGTGAACAGCGACCAGGTACCACAATCTTAAATTTAAACCACACCTTAAGGCCCACACTTTCTCCTTGAAGTAATTTTTCTCAATGTGCAAATATGGCGAAAATTAAATGCAATCTTTGTAATAGTAATAATAAATTAAAATAAAACCAAAACCAAATGTTGAGCAAACAAAAATAGATAAGAAAACAGTATTTCACATAAAGCCAAATCTTATAAATTCGGCTTATGAAAATTTATTTTAAGCTATAACGATATGTACTTAATGCACAATTAAAGGCAGTTATCTGTTTTAAAGCAGTCAAGTATGTGTGGATTTTACTACAATAAAAAATAAGTAAATTTTTAAACATTTTAAAAATTTATAGAAAAAATATTCAAAAAAATAATATTTAAATGAAAAAAATTTAAAAGACCAAAATATAAAAGTTTTGCTTGATTAAGGACATCACAAATAGAAACAAACAACGATGAAACCATATTTAATTGTTTAGATTAAATGTTTATTGTTAGTTGAACGGTTGAATAAAAATCATCAGCTTAGAACTGGCCCTTTCAATGGATCCAAACTTAAACATTGTCCACACAATTTAATGGCCAATCAGCCAAGAAAAGTTTTCTGCTCTTTGACAAAGATAAAATATAAACCTTGAAATATTTCAATATTTTAGTCTAATTCATATGCAACAAGCTTATCCATTAATTTTTTAAACCACAAATCTTAAACAAACATCACCACTTTGCACCAATTAAGCAAGAAGAATTTTAGTTTAGGAATTAGCAGCCTAAATAAACATCGACCAAATGTAAGCATCGGAATCGATAATTGTTTAAAAATAAAGTTAATCAGCTTTTATTTTAAGGTCCATTGAAATTTTATCAATTCTGATATTGTTGCTGAGCACTTTTGTCTGGCATCTTTTATTAAGATAACTTGAAATATGTAAAATTAATATTTAAATTTAATTTATTAAAAAACAAATTTTTTAAAATAATTTAAAAGTTTTTAGACTGGTTTGCATCCAATGTCCAGCCATCTAATGGCTTTTTAAATGATCAAATTTTTACAAAAAACTTGAAAATAATACTTTTAAACTTAAAATAAGATTTGATATAATGCAAATTTGAACAAATGATAAGCAACAAGTTATAGAGAACTAATTATATATTGATTCCATATTTACGACAAATATCAATCAATTGTAAAAAATAATTATTTAATTAGCTATATTAAGAAACTTATGTATTGTAAAATAAAATTTATTAATTTTACCTGCAATTAGTTGCCTTTTAAAGATATTTAAAAAAATGAAAACTGTTTACGCTAACCACAGATTAGTATTCTGATAGAAAAGCAGGTTCATATGTGCACTTAAAATAATTAATATATTTGCGTATTCTACAGAAATTAAAATAGCCACGTTAACCAGCGCAGTCTCAAGTCAACTAAATAGTTTTAACTAGTATTTGTTTAACCTTTAATTGTAACTAAGTTGCGCATTCGTTTTTCCATTGACTTGCTCATTCTCACAGCTTACCATTAACCTGTAACTTCGACAAAATTTGCTTGTGAAATCAATCAAATTGCATTTCCTAATTCTAAAGTGAAGCATAAATGTGGCAAAGTTGGACGATTTTTCTTGGAACTTAATCAAATTACATCACATTTAAATCATTTTGTTCAAATTGAAAAATATCTGAAATAACTTACTTTGCAAATAACCAATTTATAGCACCCTAACCAGTATTTGCTCTATCCTTTGTAAAAAAAATTTAATGATGAAGCGACAGGTGATAAACGGGATTTTTTGCTTTATTTATTTTTGAACACATCAACTAGATCAATTTTTTCATGCATATTAAAAATGGCAAACAGTGCACAAAAACTTTTAAAATTTTACAAAATATTATTTTCAATTTTAAAAATATTAATATCTTTTACACATATATAAAATAAACGTTGTACAATCATAAAATAAAAACTCATTTTAAACAAGCGAAATCATTTGATGAATTTCATTTGTACACAAAACTTAAAAAAAGTGAATTATTTTTTACTAATCTAATCAAAATTAATTAATGCCAGATAAGCTATTTAAATAATTAAGAAAGAAATAGTTTATCATGCAGAGGAAAGTCTAAAGATGATGGTTTGCACTGGTTTGAAGAAAAATTAGTTTAAACAATTGATTAGTTTTTGCAATTCGATAAATTAACATAATGGCTTAGACATGCGAAAATATTGACTAAATTAAATAATTTGACAAAAATATAAAAAATACACTTCATTTATTTTAAAGACAAAAAAAAGTAGAATAGCATTTGCGAATAATTTACTATAGTTTGTAATTATATTGCGACTAATCAAAACTAATTTTAAATTAATAAAAAACAAAAAATATAAATATTTTTTGGTTTAAATAATTTGGTTACAATTTTTATTATCTTAACACTTATATTTTAGTGAAAGAAAAATGTTATTTTTTTTTTTGTTCTGATTCATTTCAATTCCTTATCAATATTAATTTATGTTTTTGAAATAATTTGTAAAGTGCTTACAATCAAATCTTGAACTATATTTTATACTAAATTAAAAAAAAAAATAAAATATATTTATATATATATATATACATATATATATATATTTACACCTGTATGATTGCATTAAATTATTGAAAACATATTTCTACAAAATGCTTGCCGCCTTTTAAGCTCGCTAACAAAATGAAGGCATTGTAATAGCAACTAAATAATTTTTTGAAACCACAATAAAATGTGATTAATTTAGTTATAAAATTTTAATTTTACATTTAATTATGATAATTTCAATCCTAACTTGAAAAAAAATATTACATAATTTTTAAATTTAATAATTTTAACAAAAAAAAAAAATCTGTAACAACTTTAAGAGTTTTAAATTAATCTAATTTTTCAATATAACAATGATGAGAAAGGCATTTTAAACCAAAATAAAAAACAGCACTATTAAAAAATAAAAAGACTAATTTAAATTTTTTCACAAAAAAATTGCATTTAAAATATTCAAATAATTGAACATAATAATTACTAAGAAAGACAAATTTTTAAAAAATCTAAAACGTTCTAACAAAAACTAAAAATTTATTTTACAGCTTGATCACTTAAATTGTTTTGTTGACTAATGAGTTTAGATTCAGTTGAATCATTTAATAAAGAACTAGACTTTGGCGTATTAAATTTATCTAATGGTTCATTATTAATATTTGATGTATTATTTTTCAAATTTATATAATATTTAAAAGATTCGTAAACTGTCCAAGAAATCGCGGTTGATGGGACCGAAAACAATATTCGTGCCTGAAGTCCATTAAAATAACCTTTAATTCCACAGCAATTAAAAATAATTTTTGCAGCATTTAATAAGCCACTGATATGAGAAGTTTTTGATACAGAAAGAACGCTAGATTCTTGTGTATTAATCAATGTTTTGCATACATCTAAAGGAGTGGTCAAGGCAGATGCGATAGCACCTGCAATAGCTCCAGAAAGCATGTGAGCAGCGGGATTATAAATCCTTTTAGGATTAGCTAATTCTTGAGTATATTCATATACAACTAAATGAACACTATGGAAAGGAATATTCATGACCAGTTGTGTCGAATAACTTCTGTAAAAAGCTTTAAATCCTTCATTTCTGATGATGGCCAAAGCACAACTTAACGAGTTTTTATATGGACTATTGTACATTTGAAGTCTTTGTTTAATGACGTCAGCTGGATTCATTATTCCATCATGTAGCATAGTCGAAAAACATCCAGCAGCCACTAAAATGAGAAATATTTATAAAGTTGCAAATAAAGATGAGAAAATATACCTTGAGCTAAAGGATTTTTGCTTCCGGTTTCAGTACCACTTAACAAACGCTTCATTTTTTCATAACATGAAAAATATAATGCATGAGCTGGTCCAGCTCCTAATATCATAATGCCCATGCCTCTAACCGGTCTAAAGATGCCTTCGTTGAATATCATTTTTTTAAGCCCATCCGTCACAGATCTGTATCTGGCCTGAGGATTCGGTGCTAAACTTTGCATTCGTGTCTTAAATAAAACAAAACCACTAATTAAAAAAGTAACTTATTTATATGTATGATAGTAAATTTAAATTTTTCTTACCTTTACTGAGTCCACCGGATACATAACACAATGTTCCATTATTCCAGCGGCGGCTCCAGCAAGAAGATGTGTTGATGTAGAACAATTATTCGGAAGTGATTCGTAATCAAATTCAACGTCCATTTTCTTAACATCATTAATTAAATTGTGGGATATTGCTTCGCAAGTTTGTGCTAAATTATCTGTACTAATGTTTGTTATTAATGTAGTATCCATTGTACGAATTAGTTTAATTACTTTATTTGTTCTTTAAATTTAAAATCTTATGTACAGGTAAATTGAACATGTGTCAACAGTATGGATTCCTTTTCTTAAAATGGTTTAGTTTGGCAAATAAAACAATTTAACCTATCTTTGTGATTGTCAATTTTTCAATTGCTTGAATTAGTTCGTTTGACTTAACCGATGCTAGTATTTTATTTACAGTCAACAAAAAAGGTTAACTAAACTAAACTGAAAGTATTTTAATTAAAAACAAAATTAATTAGGTAACAAATTCCTATTTGCTTCACATTATAAAAAATTCACATCTAACTTGTCGCTAAATAAAAAAAATCGTGTCCATGTGAATCGGCGCATAATGGCGCGAATTTTTAAATAAGGCGGTTTTATGATTATGAGATCAAAACCAAAATATGAAAAGTCCGAAAATATGTTTTTGTTGACCTAAGATTATTATTGTTTAGCAAAATATTTGCAAGAAAATTTTCTGACATTTATAAAAAATTATCTTGTTAAAAAACCTTAGCAGAAAACTTGCTCAATTTATTTTACAAAGCTTACAAAAAAGTCAGACAAAGTAGATATTGATTAATATTAATAATTTAATTTGCAATTCAAAAATTTAAATTTACATATTTTAAACATTTTCAAAGGAATGTCGTTTTTGCTTTCAAGCAGGTCGAGCTGATTAAAAAGATGCAGGGATAAAAAAGTTTAATCCCGCTTTACACGAGGCCCTTTTGCTCCGCTATTAATGGAACGCAATCGACGGTCCTTTTTTTCTTGTTGCTTGACCTTGACCTTCAGTTCGTTAGCCAATTTCCAAGATAAAAAAGCACTAAGGAGAAAAAATGGAGCTAAAATCAACAACACTCTGAATATAAAATCGGTTGGGTTTTCATTAGCATATTTAATTATAGTTTGAGACCAATCCTTTAAATAAGAAGTCATTTTGAATAATAAGATTAAATTTTTGCAGACTGAATAGATAAAATTAGCCAAAAGAGCAAATCTTCAGCTAATTAATAAAATTAATTAAAAATAGGTTTATCTAAATTTGTCGTACTTTGTTGTGAATCATTTAATAGACAAACAAATATCATAAGGCGCATTTTTCAAAAAATAAAAACACATGCTGTTAATGCAAGCACGCCTACTAAAATTTGCGTTAATAAGAATAAGAAATAGCAAAATGTCACACTAAAAAGTATGTTAATTTTATTACTGCATTTATTTTTACAAATGGTGAACTATTAAATATATAACTAAAAAATCAATTTAAACTAAGTACAAAAACATTAAAAATTAAGCTTTTGTTTTCAGGTGAATTTCATTCTTGTCATTGTTTGTTAATAGATTTAATTGTCCGTCTCAGATCTATTTTTGTGTTGAAAGTTGTCATAAAATAAATTAAAAACATAATGAACGTGAAATTTAAACAATCTCTAAAAAGTAATTTCTTTAGGCTCTTCCCAGGGAAACTCTTGTCGACCAAAGTGGCCGAAAACGCTGGTCTGTTTGTAAATTGGACTTTTCAGATGCAGTTCCCTAAATTAAATTAAGATTAAACGCGAATTTAAAGTCAACATTAAGAAAAGCTTACTTGATAATTTTGCCGGGCCTTAAGTCGAAATTGCTACGAACTATTTTAAGCAGTTCGTCAGAAGACTTTTTCGATGTACCGTAAGTGAATAATGAAATGGACAAAGGTTCGGCAATGCCAATGGCATAGGAAATTTGTACAAGACATCTTTTGCACAGTCCGGCTTTGACCAGAGATTTGGCTACCCACCTGGCTGCATAAGCTGCAGATCTGTCAACTTTAGTTGGATCTTTGCCTGAAAAAGCTCCACCACCATGAGCACCCCAGCCACCGTATGTATCTACGATTATCTTGCGACCCGTTAGACCTGCATCACCCCATGGGCCTCCTCTAATAAAGCTACCGCAAGGATTGATGTGGTAAATGGTGTGCTTATCTAAGTAGTTGTCCGGAATGACTACTTTGATTACCTTTTCTTTTATTTCACTTCTAACCAGTTCCAAACTGATATCTTCAGAATGCTGGATAGAAACTACAACAGTGTGAACTCTAGTAGGTCTAGTCACTCCTTGGTCCACATAGTATTCGCAGGTAACCTGTGTTTTCGAGTCAGGTCTGGCCCACCACAAAGTGCCGTTTTTTCTTAATTCAGAGATCTTAGCGTTTAGTTTGTGTGCCAAAATTACAGTAAGAGGCATGCATTCTTCAGTTTCATCAGTTGCATAACCGAACATGATGCCTTGGTCTCCAGCCCCGATTTCTTCCTCTTGTTTGTTGAGATGCACTCCACTGGCGATTTCTGGAGCTTGCTGTTCAATAGCCACCAAAACATTACAAGTTTTATAATCAAAACCTTTAAGTAAATAATTATAAAAAAAAGTTTAAATAAACAAACTTAAGCTTACCTTTGTCAGAGCTATCATAACCGATTCCTCTTACAGTTTCTCTTACAATTTGTTGATAATCAACCACGGCATTAGACGATATTTCGCCAAAAACCATGATCATGCCTGTTTTAGCAATTGTTTCACATGCGACTTTGGCGTTAGGATCTTGTTTTAAATGAGCGTCCAGAATGGCGTCACTTATTTGATCGCATATTTTATCTTTTTAAATGAACTTTTTTAAATACTCGTTTTTTGTCTTAATAAATCATACCTGGATGTCCTTCGCCCACAGACTCTGAGGTGAAAAGAAAAGTGCCTTCTTCAACTTCGTTGTTACCGTTGCTGTGGCAGCCGTTGTTGGCCACACTATTCAGAATTGAACTGTTTGGGTTGACCATGGTTAAGTACTAGTAGGTAAGAAATTTAAATAAATCAAAAAGAAAAGTTGACAAGTTGTTTTCAGAAAGATCAAGTTATAAATGAATCGGTAAAACAGTTGAAAGCGTTTTTTGTTGTCAACAGTTTCTAACTGATTAAAAAGTAGCACGTGTTAGGGAAAAAATGAATGTGCAAAACTAAAGGATATTGATTTCAGCCAATTACATAAAATTATCCTTGTTTAACTAATTTGGCATTGAAAGCAGAAATAAGTTCAGACAAGAAAGAAAAACGTGTAAATTGTAAACTATCGTAATTTCAAATAGAACATACTTTGCAAGTCTGACGCAAACGTGCCAATCAAAGTCACAATCTGATCAGATTGTGACAACACTAATTACTAAAACAATCGTCTTAATTAAAACTAAAAGCTTAAAAAGGCTCTTTAAATCCGACACAAGATGCAAAAGTTGCATTCACTTTTCAATGGAAATGCTGTTTTCAAACCACTTGAAACTGGGGACGATTCCAACATTACCGACCGACAATCCGAACCCATCTGGTCCGAGATGGTCAACCAAATTGTGGTGAGTGGGAACAATTGAAGGGTCTGGACAAGAGATGAGTGCAAACTTAAACCAACCACAATATGGTGAATGCTGTTGATAATAAAAATTCGGATGGTCGGAAGCCAGTCTCAAAGCAAGTTAACTTAGTAGTGCAGAACTAAGAGACAGAACAGTCGAAAGCAGAATAACGGAGCCTAAGACGATTGTGGGAATAGCGACCAGACTAATGATTGAGAGCAATTGAAGGGCATGACCAAAGCTCTGAGTTAAAATAGTTTATTATCGTTATTCAAATAGACACACATATTGCATGGGGGTACATCGAGACTTGAATCTAATTCAATTATCTGTGATCATGCAGAAGATTTTTTGTAACTATCTAAATTCAACATGACCCAGGCTGGCACGGAAAAGGTGACCACCAAAAAAGCGCCAAACCAGACTACCTTTTCGGGAAACTTCATCATGTCTGGAGTCTTTCTGCGAATGACCATGGACTTAATATAAGGATAATTGTGACGAACTGTCTGCAATTGTGCAGACTTGACCGAACTGGACAGAACCGCTTTTCCTAAATTAGCCAACATTTTGCTTTAACAGAAGTTAAGATGCGTCTGAAACGAATAAATGCAGGTTAGGGAAAGTCTTAAATCGACCAGTCTACTTAAGAAACTGTGGTTCTGAAGATACTTACAGAAACTTGAATTGAAAACGTTGGTTTCAGCAAGAGCAAATGAAGGTAAACAAACGAATGAGCTGCGCCGCCGCCGCCTTGCAGCTCACTCTACAGCCGAAAACAATTTTTTAAAATAACGCTGGACATGTTAGCGGTGGAGAGAAACCTTCTTAAAGACAAATCTTAAAGAAGTATCTAAAGACGATTCTGAACAGTTCTAAACACATTGAAAAATGGGCGAACCATCGGCAGACGTGTTGGCCATGAATGCGTTCAGAATCACTGAATGTTGTGACTATGCCAAACGTTTTGTGGAGATCTACTATGAAAAATTGGACAAGGCCCGCAACAGCTTTGGAAAACTTTACCATGAAAATGCGGCTTTGGTCTGGAACGGAAACGGGGTACAAGGAAAGGACAAGGTGGTGGAATACTATGAAAAACTGCCCACCAGCGAAACCGTGTTCAGTTGTGTAGATGCCCAACCTGTGCTGGACATTCCTCAAATGGTTGACCAAAAAATGATCTCCATCACCTGCAACGGAATCATCACTTTTAAGACTCAGTCTTACAAAAAACAACAATTTACCCAGTGCTTCATGCTTTTGGCTGAGCCCGGCAGTGATAAAAACGTTTGGAAAATCGTGTCTGACACTTTTCGCTCATACTAACATATCTAGTATTTAACACCAATTTTAAATTCACTTTAAGTTCATATTAAGTTTACTATTCTATGCACGACTTGTAATCATAAATACTTGTACAAAATTATATTAAATTGCAAAATGAAATATGACATATAAACAAATGGAATCTTATTCAATCAATTTTCTAACTGACGGGTATTCGATCAACATGTTGAAACTCGACTGAATTGTCAACGAAAGCAAGTCATTTTTTGGCAGTGTTGAAAAAAATTTCTTTGCTTGGTCCCAGTTTAGATCTTCAATCAAGTTGTTGTATTTTATCAATGGGTATTCTGGCGAAATAAACGTCGGACATTTCGCTGCTAATGCTGAAAGACAAATCTGGCTTATTTGTACCAGAAGATTGATCGCATCCTCGTACAAAGGAGGGAACGGCTTGCACATTCTTACTAGTGAAGGCAAAACTGGTATAAAAAATTTCGACCTCTTCTCACTTGGCAAGATTGTAAGCAAGGTGTTTGCTGCATTAAAACACAGTTTGGCTATGCTTAAAGACTTCGTTATGGCGTATTGCTCGCACAAAAATGAACACAATTCAATAGAGAACACCTATAAACACAAATCGGTTCAGTCATTTCTTAAATCTTAATTCTTATCTTACCTGCTTGCTTATTTCTGGCTGGCTTAACAGCTCTGGAATAAAATCCAAGCAAATATGCATCGAAGGTATTTTGGACACCACCAAACTCAAAAGACGACTGTCATATCCTTGAAAGTGAACTAACTTGGCTAAATTCGGGTCTGAAATAAAAACTTGGTGCAAATGTGTGCACACTAACTTTTGAACTTCATAAAGTTTATTTAACATTTTCTCATCATTGGCATATTCAGGCTTCTCCAAACAAGTTTCTAATAATATTTGTATTGCTGCACTTTCTTGTGTTTGTACTAAAGCTATTCTTAATTCTTCTCTGTCTTTTTCCTCTTCTGCAGACTTGCTCGGCATTTCAAACAAGTGGTGAATAAAATATGTTCGAGATGCTGTCAAAAATGCTTGCAAAATATGTAAAATAATTTCCATTATTTCTGGGCAAATAAATACTTTCTCATCACATCTTAAAACTTGCAATGGATCTTTAACGATGTCTTCCCAAGATAATTTTTTAAATGAAAATTTATTAGTCGAAATCGCATTAACTGTCATAACTCGAAGTGCATCTGGAAATATACAATTTAATTTCCACCATAAACTTTTTGCTTTAATTAAAACTTGTTTAGATATGTTTGGTAAAAGCAGCAAATTTATATTTTCAATAAATGTGGATGCTAAAGGCCACAAACAATTTTTAGAAAAATCTAAAAATCTATCAAAAGTTTTAATAAAAAACTCTGGAGAACTTTCAATATTGTCAAAAGCTTTTTGTAAACGTTTTTTTTCGTTCAAAATTGATAAATTTAATGCTCTAATAGTTTGGTTATGTCTTTTTTCGGCAAATAACCAGTCAGGTACAAGGCATAAATGTGAATAATGAGTTGAAACCAAACGAAGCATTGATGGAAATAATAATCCATAGTTAACCTGCTGTGTTTTAGCTTCTTGTAACAAAAAAAACACCGGAATTTTAGATAACAAGGCAGTTGAATATTTTTTTATAATTCTACCATTATTAGTAGATAATTTAATCTGGCTAAGCCGCATATCTTCGTATAATAGAACATAATAAACAAGTAAAAGTTGAGTTGTAAGTTGACAAATAGGTTCTTCATCAGTCTGATTAATATCATTTTCAATTGAATAAATTTTATAATCAAAAATTTTTGATAAAGATTCTTCTGATATTGGTTCGTTTGTACTTGTATTTAAATTTTTAGAATGGGGTATAATAATAGAGCTAACATATGTTTCAATTAACATAGGTAAAACAACATTTATTGGTGCAGTAGATTTGCACATTTGTTTAAATATCCAATCTTTTATAGGAACTTTATATTTAGAAAATGCACGACTTTTAAGAAGTTGATATATACAATGCACTGGCAAAAATCCTGGAATAGTACTGTTTAAATTATTTGTAACTGGAACTTTGATTGCATGTGCAGTTACAATTTGTTCTGTAAATATTTCATGAGTGAATATATGCTTAATTCGAGATAAATTACTTTGTTTAATTGGTAATTTGATGCCTAAAAATGAGCTAACAAGATCTGAAATTGCATTAATTTGATTACTATGAAAATGAATTGCAACCAAAAGCAACATTTCCCCAAAAGATGAACGGACATCTGAAACTTGTCCAAATAAACTTTCTTCTTTAACAATCCATTGTAACCATTCAATAACCTTTTTTTCACTTTCTGCAAATGCTGTAAGAGATGGAGACGCTAATAAAATGCAAATACCTATTGATGCAAAACGGATGCCAGCTGGTGTAGCTGGAGGTTTTAACGTTATTAAATTTAAAAGGCCATTAATCTCATCTTCATTAAACTTTAAAGTCGATACGCCCCTAAATGCACAGTATAGTTTAAGCAATGCACCGCATTGAATAATTAGTTTTGATTTGTTTATGTCTAATTTTTCAGATTTACAAAGGCCCAGCAAATAATTTAAATATTTAAGTAATTGTTCTCTTAATAATCTTAAAGTCATAGATTGACCCCCAATATCTATTTTTTTTTGACTATTTCTAATATATTGTGAAAACCAATTTTTGACTTTTTCATCATAACCAAGAAGTATACCACTCACAAAAGATACTAAGTCATTAATGTTTTCTAAATTTTCTGTAGAACTAAAGTCTTCCATTTGATCAACTTCAATTTTTTTTTTATTTATATAATTAATATGATCTAGTGTTAAATATATGCAAAGACCTGGCATTTTACATGTTTCAACTGCAAAAGAGCGAACAACCAGAGCATACGTTGGATTCATTCTGCATAACATTCTCATTGTATTAACTCGATTTATTTCCATAAAACTTTCTTCATTATCTTTATCAGATTTTTCAATTAAAAATTTGCAAATGGCTTGAAAAGACTCGCTAAAATTAGCGGCCAATCTGCAAATAAGTTTTGGACCAATTCTAACAGTAGTTAAAGTTTCAACAATATCTAATAACTGAATAGTTGTAGGAAGTTCGCAAAGAACTACAAAAATAATGTCTGAAATAATATCAATATATAAATCGTGATCAAAAAGTTCTGATTGTATAAATTTTACTAAATTTTGAGGCTTGTTTCCGGTTGCTTCGTTGGCATTCGCTTGTACATAAAAATATTCGGAAAAAAATATTAAAAATTTGTTAAAAGGTTTTCCACACTCAAATTCCAGTGCTAAATTATTAAATGTTTCTGTATTTCGCTGTTTTGATCCTTTTCTAATTTCATTGTCTAAAGTTTGAAAGTCAACAGAAAGAAGACTTGCAATCATATTCACTTCTTCTAAATGAGAAATGATTTTAAGAATTTGTTTTTTTTTTGCTGTCCACTCGTCTGAAGTGTCCTGTGAAGCGGAAAATGTCATTCGAGTCAAACATGGCAAAATGGTTCGCAATTGTTTATTATCTAATTTTTCAATCATGTCCACATCTACCAAACTAATGGCGTTAAAGGTAGTGTCACTAATTTCCATTCTGAACAATTTAAAGTTAACGATTTGTTTTGAAAAGTAACTTGTTTGTTTGGGACTTGATTGCAATTCCAATTAAACAGTTATTGTTTTGAAACAAATTTCCTTTCATAATTTCTTCCTAAATCAAACCTCATTCATTTTATATGGATCAGCAAAGGACGATTACAATAAGCAAACAGTTTATAGTAAATAGATGAAGACTCAAAATAATAAACGTTTTTATCAAGCTAAAGTTACAAAAATAATGTTGCCATGCAACGCATTTTATTAGCGCTAAATTTGAATTCATGAAAAAATATCAATTTATGGCCTTTTCAGTGAAAAGAAAACTTAAAAAGTCCATTTTCAATTTTATCAAAAATTTAGAAACAAAAAAGTCCGAAAAATTTAAAATATTTATTTTAAATAAACATCCTTTCTTTTCTTTACAATCGGAAAATAAGTTTAATATTACTAAATTATCCATAACCATTATTCATTAAAATATAAGAGTTTTTTTGTATGTCTTCTTCGTTCTTTACTTTGTCTCTTACCACTAGCTCAATAAAATCTTTCGGATTTGTATAGTAGGCACGGGCTAGAAGTTGAGCTACCTCTGAATGAGTTAAATTATGCACTGAAATTCCATCAATTTCTAAGATTATATGTCCTACTTTGAGTTTTCCAGATTCATAAGCCGAGCCGGTGGCCTAAATATTAAAATTAAAAGTAATTTATAAATGCAAACAGTTACAAATACATACATGTATGCTAATTATGCGAGGTAATTGTTGATTTAAAACATTAGTTCCGCCCTCAATTGCGATGCCTAATATAGGCTTAGTTTTCTTAATTAAAACTCGAATTTTGTTGTTTAAATAGTTTTTTTTGCTCTTAGCATTAAAAAAATAAAAAACAATTAATTTAATAATTTATCTAATTTTCATTTAAAACGTACCATGTTAAATAATTTTTTTTGTGAATTAAATGCATCATTTATCAAACTTTGATCATGATAATACTCCGATTTATTTTTAAACAAATCACTGGTTAGTGATTGGTGTTTCCTCATTTGAAACAAAGAGTCTGATTCATTTTCAAAACAAAAATTTTCATTTTCTAATACCTCATTTGCTAATAAATTTTTATTTTCATATAAACGATATTTGTCATCCATAAAAGGTGTAAAATTTGCAGAAATAGCTTTTTTAGTCAAATAATTTTTTTCTTTATTATTATTTATAGTTGTTTGAGTTGATGAAGCATTTTTTTCATTAAGATTTGAAAACAAACTGCCATTCTGGCTTTTAGATGAATTTGATAAATAAAATTTGCAATCTTTTTCTTTAATATTCTAAATATAAATAAAAATTAAAATTATATAAACTTATTCTATACGATTATCAAAAATTTAAAAAAAAAAATTTTTTTTTAAATAAAATGGCTTATTTTACAATTATAATTTTTTTTTAAATCAAACTTATTACGAATAACACAAAAAAAAAGTAGAACGGTAACTAAACTATGTTTTTTATATTTTACTTGAATTCTCTGTAAAAGATTATCAATAAAAAAAATACTTATTCTATATTATTTAAATAAAAAATTGTTGCATTGACAACTATAAATTCAAAAAACTCAAGTAAAATTATTTAAATTTTTTATATTGAATAGATCAATATAAATTTCCGATTTTTATGTTGTAACTATAAACAATAAATTTACTAAATAAATATAAAAAAAAATTTCTTTTCTTAAAATCAATTAAAAAAAAATATAATAAAAGCTAATTATAATTATATATAATTTTTAAATACCTGGATAAATGTTGGTGACATTGAATCACTCCAGCGTCTTTCTTTTAATTCATTTAGAGAATCTATTTTATTTTGTGAATTGCTTCGATAAATTTTTGGTTCTTTGCATAATTTAACATAAGAATTTTGTTCCAATTTTTTTTGAGTAATTTGTAAATCACGATCTAATTTTTCATTTTGATGATTAAAAATAATATTGTCCAGATATTCTAATGATTCTTTTTGATTTAACAAATGTCGAATAATATTAAATAATTCATCCTTTAAAATTAATAATAGAAAAAAAAAATAGTTTAAATAAAAATTAACTAGATAATTTAAATTATTTAACTTAAACTTAAAAAAAAAAAATACAAAAATAAAATGAAAATTTAAAATAGTAAATGATAATATAATTTATGTTATGGAACAAAGTAACATTTACAGGCGAATTTTATTTCTATGTAGATACTTATTTAAGTATTTATAAAATATTTTAACTATTAACATAATATTCAATTGTTTTATAAAAAAAAAAATTTTAACGAAAAAAATTTTTATTAAAAATAATTTAAAAATAATAAAAAATTTGTATATTTTAAATTAACAGTAATTTTAATATATTAGTAAAATGAAAAAACATGTGTACTTACTCTATCATTAATATGAAACATAGGTATAATTATAGAAAGAAAATTTTGTAAACTAATTCGTTTGTTAATATATTCATTTTTATAATAATTGAAAGATAAAAGTTTTTTTTCAGATAACAATCCATGAACAAATTCATCTAATTGTAATTCAATATCTTCATCAATATTTTCAGTTTCGGCCATAATAGAAATAGATGAATTGTAAAAATTTTTTGATTTCAGGTTTGCATAGTTATGTGAATTATTATTAGTTAAGTAATTATTAATTGAATGATGATTTTTATTAATAGATTTGTGCATTATTTGTTCAAAATTTTCATCCATTTGTGGAACCAAGCATTCTGAAATCGTTTCCAATTCCATCTTATCACAATAATTATTTTTGATGTCATTTTTTAATTGTGACGGATGTAATATTTGGTCAAATAAACTATTATTTTTATTTTGTAAAAAATTTAATTGATTTTCATCACTTTCAATATAATTTGAGTTTTTTAATGTAAAATGTTCATTTTTTGATAATGATAATGGAATAGCACAAATTGGTACAAAACCGACATGCCTAAAAAATATTAAAAACCAAAATTACATGATTAAAATAGAATAAATAAAAAAAACAAACCTTGTTTCAATAGATAAATGAGTTGCTGTTCTTATAATATTAGCAGCTTGGTCATGTGTAACATGCAAAAAGTCATATCCATTTACAGAAAGAATTTGATCTCCCCATTTCAAACCAGCTTGTTCTGATAATGAAAAAGGATCAACACCGCTCACAAAAATTCCAAGTCCGTATTCTAATCCTCCTTTAATCATTAATCCGAGAATCTTATTTGACTCTAAAGATATATTAGTCTAATTCAAAAAAATTAAAAAAATTTTTATCAAATTTTTTCAATAAAGTTATTGATAAAATTTAATTTAAAAGTAATAGATTTATTTCTGTTCATATAAATCTATATTAAAACTAAATAAATAAACTATTAAATAATAGTTCTAAAAAAATTTCTAAAAAAAATAAATAATATTTTTATTGCTTTATTAAAAAATAAAAAATCTATTTTTCTATTTAAAAATTAGTACAGATTATTGTAAGTAATATAAATATTCGTAACTTAAAAATTTATTTTAATATTAAAAAAATTAACTAAATAAATTAACTATCTTATTTTAATATAATTTATAAGAAAATAATTTTTTTAATATTTACATGCCCTAATTGCTCTAAAAATGTTAATCACTATTAAAATTCAAATTTATTTGAACTTTTAATATAGGTCTTTAAAAGCTTAATAAACGAATTATTACAAAATAAAATTATTTTTAAACAGTTAACTTTACTTTCAAATAAAAAAAAAATAAATTTTATAAATTTTAACTAATTTTTTAAAATTGATTTTTTTCACCTAAATATATTCTATAAATTATTTTAAACATTCATTTTAATTTGCTATAAACGCATGTTAAACAAAAAAAAACTGATAAACTTTAATTAGTTGAAAAATAAAAATTTATTTATACAAGCAATTTATATTATTAGATTTAAGCTAAAATGTCATTACTGCAAAATTTCAAGTTAATTATTTTTCAAAAAAAAAAAAATTGAATACATACAATATTTTTTTGACCATTTAAATCATTTAAAACAGAAGAACTGTCAATATCGTTATGGGTGGTTTTAACTAAAAATTTTAATTGCAAAAGTTTGTTCACATTAAAATGGCGATATAATAATGAATTAACAATTTGAAGTTCTAAACCAAACTGAGATAAAGATGTAAGATTTATTTCTAGTAGTTGATCGCCCACTTGAATGGAAGCTAAATCTGCAGCAGATCCGCTTTTTACAGCTGCAACATAAAATCCATTTTTCATTTGCTTGTTTCGACCAATACATAAAGTAATACCACAATCCTGTCCTTCATCTAAAGAACTGGAGTTAGTAAGACGAACCGTTCTCAATCGATAACCTTCCAATAACTTTTCATCAAACTTTATAGTATTGTAATTTATTCCATCGGATAATATTTTTAAGTTGTTTTTCTTACATGCATCACTAGCTTCGGATATACAATTTAATGAACATATATGATTAGACATGGGAAGAAACGTTTTTGAAGTTTTGTCAATTAAATTAGAATTTAAAGCAGATGGATTAATTGTAAAAAGTTTACAAGATAATCCACTTTGTCTGCTAAGCCAAGGCCAATTATGGCAAATTTTAGACGTTTCATTTAATTGAAAAGATTTATTAAATTGAGAATTTAAATGCGGTTTGTCATAAGTAGATGAGGATATAGATTTTGTTTGATGAATTAAGCTGTCTAAACTAGATTTGCAAGGCAATAAAGAAGACGTACTAAAGGATAAAGGTTTATATTTTTTCTGTTCCTGATTTAGTTTTATGTCAAGATCACAACTGGTCACACAGGAAGAAGTAATTGAATGTATTGAGTCTATATTTGGGGTGTTAGTAGTAGCAGTAGTAGTGTAAATAACAGACATTGAACTAATACTACACGCTGAACTGCCGCTCAAATTTTGATCATTCTTTAATGTATTAGTATCATCAAAACTGGTCGTAATTGGAACTAAAGTTGATCGATATTTTTGCAGTTCAGATTTTTTGTTTTGTGACTGCAAATAATTGTAAGTCGATGAAGTTGTGCCCAAAAAAGAATTCGTTGGTTCTTTTGATAAACAATCTTTTGGTAAATTTGATAGGTTCATCAAAGCATTTCTTGCTTGCAAAACTGATGTGTTTTGCTTATTTTGGTTCTTTACTAAAACATCTTGTTTATCGATTTGTTTAAAGTGACCATAATAGTTAAAACTATTTTTTACACCTAAATTGGTACAATTTAAAATGTCGTTAGTCGCTTTACTCGTCAAATGATTATCAATTTTTAAAGAAGATTTGTTACTTAGTTCGTTAATTAATTTTTCGTCTGATTTATTATTTTTTTCTGTTTTCGGACTTAGATCATTTGAAAAAAAAGACAATTTTTTAGATGAATGGGTAGGAGGAGTAGTCGGTAAACTTAAGCTAGAACTTTTAATTAAATTGTTTGCATTTTTGTTTAATAGTTTTTCAGCCAGCTGTTGCTCAGCTTTAGATCGTGTGTGATGAGTTGATATATTGGCAGGGAAAGACAAATGTATGGCTGAATTACACAAACGATCATTAACAATTTCGATATGATCACGAATTGGTGAAGATCCAGTTGTACAATTACCGGATGAAAAATTTCCGTAACTAGATGGAATCAACTGATTAAATTGCTGATAACTAACTTGATGAAATTGTTTTCGTTGATTTATCGATTTTTGTTTATCATAATTAGTTTGTTCTAAATTATTGCAAATAGTTTTACGGGTATTAGTTTTATCTGTAATAAACTGTGGCTTTATGCATAGTTGATGCAACACATTATTATTGTACCAAGGCTTTTCAGCATTTATTTCTTCTAATCGATTCATTATGTTTACATCTAAACATAGAAATATCAAATAAATTTATTTAAAACATTTTTTTTTTCTTTTAGCTATAAATTAAAAAGTTATGGAATTATGATAATTTAAAATATTACACAAAAATAAATTTAACTTTTATTTTAAGTTAAAAGAAAGCAAATATAATTTTTTAATAAATTTTTTTTTCAAAATTAAGTAAAAATTATTTTTATTTTATAAAATAAAAAAAAAGTATATAAAAATAACATGTTCAAAAAATTTTAAAAATTAATAATTTAAAATTAAAAAAATATATTTATAATATAAAATTTTAGTATTGACATGTTTTGATTAATTTTTTGTTTTATTTTTTAATTATTAAAAAAATAAAATATTTATACAAACAAATTTAAAACTTTAAAAATTAATTATATTAGATATCAATTAATGTAATTAAAATAAAATTTAAGTTTAATCAAAATATTAACATATTGTTATAAATTTTTTTGTTTTTATTTATTTAAATATATTTAAAAAAATTAATATAATGTTTTTTTAATCTTTGTATTGTTTAATTTAATAAGTTATTATTAAACCAATAAAAAAATTAAATTAATAAAATAAATAATTTAATATTTGAAAACGTGCTTTTTTTAAACAAAAAAAAAAATATTGAAATTTAGTTCTAAATTATTTAATTTAAATTTATAATTATAAAAAATTTATTTATTTTTTATTAAAAATTTAAATCATGATATTATAAGAATTTATTTGAATAAATTCTTATTAAAATTTTATTGAATTTTTTTTTTTGTATTTATTCAGCTAAATTTAATTTTAATATTGTTAAGATTTTTTTTTTGCTCTATTTTTTAAAATAAGTCTGAAATTTATATTTTTTTATTATCAAGTTGAAAAGATAAATATAAAAACGTATTATTTTTCAATCAATAATTATCCAAATTAAAATATTTAAATATACTTACTTAGATACTAAAAAAACAATGAAAATAACATTATGAATTTTTTTAATAAAGAAAATTAATTTTTTAAATATAATTAGATTAATCTTGAAGTTTTAAAAAACAATATAAAAAATAATTTTTTATTTAGATACACATATTGCTTGTTTTTAAAATTTTATCTCAATACTTTGAATTTAAAGTTATAAAATTAAGGAAAAAATCATATTACATGAAACAAAACTTATGATATAAAAAACTTTAAATAACAAATAAACATGAAGAAGAAAAAAACTGATGAGATATTTAATTAAAATATAAAATTTATGGTGAAATGAAATTATTAATTGGCACAAATATAAAAATATTAATAATTTGAAGCACTTAAGACTAATTTGGGTACTTGATCATAATGTAGAAAGTAATTTGATCTTGAAAAATTTACTTGTACTTAATAAGCTCATATTACACATTTGATAAAATAATTTTATACAAATTATGAAATAAAATTGAATAAATGTTGGAAAAATTGTTTAAATTTGCATTTGTAGATTGAAATATGTAATAACAACAAAAAAATGGTTAACAAATGAATGCAATACATTCACATTTAAATAGGATAAATGGTTTTACTTGAAACCACCGAATTTGCTGAATGATTAAATGGAATAACGAAAATTGGATCACTAACTTGGTTTAAAAAATTATAAAGAAGAACAAAACAAGTAAAAAAATATGGAATTGGTGAAATAAAGTTTTTCAAAATGAAGCCTAAAAGTTGATTTGAACAACTGCACGATCGATGTGCCCAAACATAGGCAAACAAACTTGTAATTAAAACAAGATAGCAAAATATAGAGATCAGTTGAGGTTGAAGCTGATAAAAAGAATAATTGAACAAAATGTGGTAAAGTTTTGCAAGTTAAGTGAAAACGATTTCAGCCTGTCAGACCTGGAGAACGGAGACAATGCTTCACCTAGTGATCCTTATGTTCTAAAGAGCCAAATGCTACGAATATAAGACGAGACAGCCTGGCATGATCATTTGGCCTATGGTCACACTGACAGATGTTTGGCTTGTCTGCTCAAGAGTGGTTAATTCAAAGCGCAGGTGCGTGTCCAGTATCGGCGCGTTTCTAGCACCTTACTCACCAATGCAACATGTACAGAACCGGCAAAGTTTTAATCCACAGTTTTGATGCTTCCTGAATTGTGACCTGAAATAAACCTGCAGTCAAGTTTGAATTTTGGCCTAAAATGTGACCTGAATCGCAAATTTAATGTGTCCAAACTGCGCCCGGTGTGTAAAAGATTTTACACTATACAGGTGTAACTATTGGAATTCGGCTACTTTAAGCCTAGTAAATCAACCAGCAAAACTTCTTACACTTCAAATACTTCTTAATTTATTTACAACTAATTTCATAGTAAAAAAATAATTCAAAACTAGCTATGCGTATAATCAATTTGTACATAAAGTTGCTTTACTCCGATTTGATTAAATATGCTGTGCACATGACTTGTGATATATTTCGTATCTACGGTATTGTGCACTTCAACTTTTAATGATCCTACATAATTGCCTGTACATAATGTCCAAAAATGAGGGTCTTGAACACTGTAAACTCCGTTCAGTTGCATAACCTAAATTTATATTTATCAATTCAAATTTCTTTTTAAGTTTTAAACTTACTCGTTGATAGCATCCACTTAATTGATTTTCAATTTCAACAGGTGTTCTCTGCATCAAAATTCCAGAAGAGTTTTTCAGTAAAGGGATCACACTAAGGGCGACTAAAGCCGAAATAAATATTGAGCAAATCGGATCTGCAATCATCCAGCCAAATTGTCCCATTAAAATTGCAGAAATTATCACACCTACACTTCCCAACGTATCGGCAAGAATATGCAAAAAAACACCATGCAAAATTTGACTTTGAGACCCATTAGACTCAGTTTTATTCAGATGATTATGACTGTTATTGGAAATATTATGCTGATTGTGATGATCGTGTACATGTCCATTCATAGAATATGCCGAATGCTCATGAGAAAAACCATGTTGATGCATATTGGGTTGCAATTGTGTATGTTCGTGAGAATGTGCATGTAAATGATCGCTTGAATGGTCATGTGAATGATCATGAGAATGACCATGCGAATGACCATGAGAACAATTTCCACTTCCACCATGTTGAAAAACGAAAATTCCAACTAAATTAACTAATAATCCTAAAACAGATATTATAAACAGTCTATCATGTTTCACTTCAGGCGGCTCCATAATCCTTTCAACTGCTTCGGTAAATATGAAAAAAGCAATAAATAAAAGAAATAAACCATTCACAAATCCGGCAATTACTTCGGCTCTGACATATCTAAAAGTGTGTTAATTTAAAAATAACATAATCAAGTAGATTTGACTAAATTAAAAAAAATACCCGTAAGAATATCTTTCGTTAGATTTCCACTTGGTTATAATTGAAGCAGCCAAGCCGGCAAGCAAAGCAGTACAATCAAAAAACATATGGAAAGAATCTGATATAAGTCCCAAACTGAAAAAAAATGTTTTAATAAGTTATGTAATGATTTGAAGTGAATGTGCTTAGGTAACCTTAAACCGACCTGTTAGTTAAGAAGCCGTAGAAGAGTTCTACGAAAGCGAAACTTAAATTAAGCATGAGAAACATGAACAAATTTCTTGAATTTTTATCCGAAAAGATTAGTCTGAAAAGAAAATGAATTAAGCGAGAGTGGAATAAAGATGATCCTACCTAAGCCATCCTTGGACTTTATTTTTGAGTCTAAGGCCAGTTGACACTTTGAATTCTTTGTCATGATTGTAGATCGGAAGCATTGAAACTGAATTGAGGAATGTCTAAATGTAAAAAGCATATAGTCAAACGAGTTGAAATGAAAGTGAATTGTTTGAGCAGTTTAAACTGAGAAGCGAATGTGAAATGTTTTGTGGAGAGAAAAGAGATTGGAACACGTTATCATTTGAAAACAGTTGGCTAATGGTAAAAACGTTATTGTTCTGCAATCTAATTGTCAATTTAAATACAATAACCAATTTCCAACGATGGACAGTGTTGTTTACTAAGCGAATCGACACGACACCGCAAATTTTGTTTACATTTGTTACTCAAACAACTTAGATACAAGCTATTTGCACATTTTTTATTTTCAAGACTGTTTTATTTTTAATTTTGCAGTTTTCTGAACATTGCAAGAGTTCTTGTTAGGGATGTGACATGTCTTTAGTGCAATCTTAAATCCAGTTCTAGACACTTGGCCTTCTTTTGTTCGTTCACCAGTCAGCTGCTCTCACTTTGCCATAGTTGCTTCATCAGGCTGCACTTTGTTCTGATAACTCGCTCACTTTCGTTTCGCCACTTAAATTTTCTCCCAGGGGCATTCAACTGGTTAATTTGAAATCGATCTAAAAGTCTAGAAAACAAATCACAATATTAGGATGGATTTTCCAAACCGCCATCTACTATTGTTTTTACTTGACTTAACTTCTAGTCATTGTTTAATCAATTTTCGGTGGCATCAAAAATGGATCAGTGTACCAACATTCCGGAACGCATATTTTCTCTTGAGAACGACTTGATCAAAAAACTAAACAAAATCTGCAAACCAAATGACGAGATTGAAGCCATTTATAATCCACTAATCTATGCTCAAGAACCTCATCGAAACTATGTGAGAAAATTTTGCGGATCTAAAAAAAAATTACTCATTATTGGTATGAATCCTGGGCCATATGGTATGTGCCAAAATGGGGTAGGTTTTTTCTTAGTGGCATAAAATTTTTATTAAATTATTGATTGCTTAAGATCCCTTTCGGAGAAATCAATATTGTGAAAAATTGGCTCAAGATTAGTGGTGAAGTTTCAAAACCAGAAATTGAACATATATGCCGACCAATTGAAGGCATGGATGTTCAAAAAAGTGAAAAGAGTGGCGAAAGATTGTGGGGCTTAATCAAGCAAATTACGCCTGAACCAGATGAATTTTTCAAAAACAGTTTCGTTTATAACTATATGCCACTATTTTTTATTGGTAAAAAAGGCAAAAACATTACTCCAGACAATTTAAAAGCAGATCTTAAAAGAAAACTCACTTCTGTCTGTGATCAATATATTCGAGACATCATTAATATATTGGAGCCCAAAGTAGTAGTAGCAGTCGGCAAATGGACCAAAGACAGATTAAATAAATTGAAAATAGATTTTGGATTAAATATTAGAGTTGAAAGCATTATGCACCCAAGTCCGATTAATCCCCAAGCAAATAATAATTATATTGATAAAACCTTGAAAGAGCTAGAAAAACTCGATTTGATAAAATATATTAAAAATGTGGAGCAACAAGTAAACTGATCAAGACTACTCTAAAATTCATTTTAATATAAACATCTTATGCTTATTCAATTGTAAAAATTTGTACACTTTTGAATAATAAAATTACAATAAATCTTTAAAAATGTTTTAAAATGTGCTTCAGCTAAATAAATATATACAGAATTTAGTTTGAATTTGTTTTTGAAACTTGGATATTTTCGCTTGTCCAGCATATAATTTGAGAATATACAAAACTTGTATTTTAATCATGTTATTACAAGTTCATCAGAATCAGGCTTTATTATCTTAATTCTGTAATGTTTTTTTAAAAATCAATATTTACATCTTTTTTAAATTGCTTTTTAAATGATCATTCTCCTAAATTTAATCACAATAAATTGCTAAAGTCACACAAACATAATGTGACCAATACTAGACATCATTAACATGCTACATTAAAAATAGATACATAATGGTACATTCCAATGTAACATTTGAAAAAGCGTCTTATTTGCAGGACCTATGACAAATAGATTTTCAAAGTGCATATTAAATCCCAAACGTTTACTTAAATATAAAACCAACGTCAACAAGTCGAAAGGCTTGGAAGAGACAATAGGATTCAACTTAAAAAACCTGAACTAACCACATTTGAATTAAAAAAAATGTGAAAAATCTGTTTCCAGGAAATTGCTACATTTGCATACAAATTTAACTGCTTATTTTTTTTACTTTACTACAAATGTTGTTTGAAGTATTGTCAAAAGCACAAGGCCTTTTTAAGCTGGTATAATTGTGATCTCCAGCTGCGACCGAATGATTTCTAATATCCTGTGTATCTTCATGATCACCATCATTATTTACATTCATCAAATTGGTCTCACAATACGTGTTTTTTACAACTGATTCAGAAGGTGTTATTTCATCATTAATAGAAACTATATCATTTTGCAATTGAATTTGAACTTGAATGGACTCAAAATTGGAAAGCTCGGTCTCTTCGAAATTCGGTTCGGATGATGAAATATGTATTTCAGAAGTACTTTCTATTTCTTGAGGTATTGGTATACTGTTTTTGGATAAAGAACTGTTGTCTTCTAATTGTTTAGATTTATCTGACACATCCAAACAAGATTCCGAATTGCTGAAAGAATAGTTTTCATGATTGTATTTATTTGGACCACAATTTTGCGAATTGTTTCTCTGTTCTTCATACGTATCTTGACAGTTTGCATCTGACACTAGACTATGCATTTCAGTGTCTATTGTGGCAGAAAAATTATCATAAGAATTTAACTCCAAGTCTGTCATTTCATTTTGGTCTGGCTTGTAGAAAAAGTCCTCAATCTGCCTAAAATCAGCGGACATTGAGCGAGATATTTTATTGTTTTTAGAGAAGAACTCCGCTTCCGATGAAATATTCAGCTCATCATCAGATTTTCTTCTTGTATAAGCTAGTCCGCTATTTTCTTTAAATGTATCTTGAGGAATAGCGAGCATTTCATTGACAAATTTGCTATTACCTAAAACAACGCTGTCGTCTACAATTGCACCACTGGCTAGACTTGTGATATTATTTAAAGGATTTGAATCATCTACTAATAGATTTGGAATAATTTCTATCTTTTCACATTCTAATAAACTAGTAGAAGTTTTAACTTCGATTGAAGTGTCGTCTAACCCTTGTTTTTTATTATTTTCTAAACTATTTATCATATCAAGAGGTGATTTTTCAGACGAAGATCGAGAAGAGCCATCGTTTGCTGATTTACAAATTCCAGAATCAGAATCAGAACAATGATTTCCTTCTTTATTAAGAATCTCTTTCTCTGATTTATTTATTAGTGGCACGTTGACTCGACACTTTTTGGCATTGTCCGTATTATTTAACAAAACTGGAGGCAAAATGTGCTCCTCTTCCTCATCTTCACTCATCATGGGCTCCATGTGACCAGTAAATGGATTAATTAAATGTTTAGTTTTGTTTTCTTCAACTGGAGAAGGCAAATTCAAAAATGAACTGTCCATCTTCCTAGATATTAAAGATTTTGATTCCGAAATAGAACATGTCGAATCGTTAAGACTAGACCTTTTTTGAGATGGCAATTGTTGATCCTTTTCTAAAACAGATACCTTTGAAACGATGTGATCATTTGTGTTTCTGGCTATTATGTTTTGAAGATGAGTATCAGCCACATTGGTTATAACTGCACTATTTTTGGCTTGTTTGTTGATATTTTCATTTTCTGTTTTTTTATTAGAACTAAATTGCTGTATTGAATTGCTATTTGTCGATGAAGCTGAATTGTCGTATGATGTTGTAAAAATATTAGATACAACACTTAAGGGTTTAGAAATCATATTTTTTTCTACTATTTGAGACATGTTTGTTGAATAACTAAAACAAAATAAAAAAAGAAAAATTAAAACTTAGATCGAATAAAAGAAATTAAGAAAACCTACCTTGAAGAATTGTTGGGTACCGTAATGATAGTAGTATTAATACTTGCATTACAATTCAAAGCTTTGTTTTCAAATAGTTGAATATTATTGGACGGCGATGAAACTAGGCTAATCATAGATGCTTTGCCTAGGTTTGTATTAAGAGTAGGTGATGTAGGCTCAGTTTTACATTGTGAAACAATTGCATTAACTTGATAATGTCGATGTTCTAAATTCTGATCAGGTGGTTTGTCCTTAGGTTTTCTAAACTTTTTCGTCTTCACCTTTTTAGAAAGTGGTTCTTTAACAGTATTAGGAGTATTTGATGATGAAGTGTGAATAATAGGTGATGAAGAGAAATGCTCATTTGTAACATCACTTTGAAGCAGATTTACTAGTAGCGGGCTAGTAAGTGCAACATTTGAGGCACTATTGTTATTTACAATATTACTGGTTGTTATACTGATCTGAGAAGAATCCTTAGAAGCAAACTCGCCAGATTTATGTACTAGCTGTTTAGAGTTTGAAAGCTTGATGTTACTTGAAATGTTTGGGTTTCTAATAAATGGTGTTTTCACAGAAATGCTGTTGGCGAATTGATTTGAACTATTTATTGAAGGATACTTGATCTGAGGTGGATGGGCCAGTTGGCTGATAGTTGTAGGAGTGCTTTTAGAAAAGCAATTGGTGATTTTAGGCGAAGAGTCTATGTTTTGCAGTGTATTAACATAGTTTCCTTGCTTGGTATGAATAGCATGTTGCATACTAGCAAAAGGAAAAGGAACTGCATTTTGTTGAGAAGGCTTGGAAAGAGAGTTGACAATCATCGAGCTGTTCAGATTGACATTATTGCAAGTGTTCTCCTTGGGCAAAGGTGAGTTGCGATTTAAAAACGATAACGAATTGTCAACATTTGGCGCTTTAAACGATGAGTCAAGTCTGTTGTCTTGTAAATTGGTCGCGGTCGCATTTTGGCTTAAATATTGCGTGATGTTCCTTCGAGTAGCCTCAACACTCAATTCAGAACTAGTGACTGGCTTTTCGATTAGAACTTCATTAGACTGGCTGGCAAAACGAATGTCAGTGCTGTTGTTTAGACTGGAAGTTTCTAAAACATTAATTAAATTGTCGCTTTTTTTATCCAATTTATCTGGATTGTTCAAAACTGATTTAAATATTTGATCTTTGTCAATTTGAACAGCGAGAATGCCCAGATTTTTAAGAGCTTCGTCGTTATTTTCAGCCAGAATCTTTAGTCTTTCAGAAGCTTCACGTGTTATGTTGAAGGTGATGCGGACGCTATCCCAAGGTTCCATTTTGCAAATCTGATTTCATTAATTTCCTTGATTAGAAAAACAAAAGAAAAAGAGGATTAAGAATAGAGAAAGAGAGGAAAAGAAAAAAGATAGAGAGAAAAATTAAGATGAATTACCATTTGAATTAACTAATGCCGATTTTCATGAATAAAAAGAGGATTGAGCTGTGTAACACTAATTAACAGAGCGCCGTGCTAGATTGACAAAGAAAAAAGATTAGCTTGATGAGAAACAAGATGTACATGACCAACTTACGAAACGTGTTCATCCAGTTCGAAGATAATGACAGGCTAGTTGAAAAATGAACTGACGAAAAGAAATGGTCTGACGGAAAAAGACCAGAAGATGAATTGAAAGTGGATTAGAAGCGGATCAAGAGTGAATTAAGAATGAATAAAAGATGAAAGATGTGTTTGTGACAATTAGAGAGTTAGTGGTTTGTTGCTAAACACAAAAATGGAGAATAAGGAGCACAAAGTTATAATTTATCCATGTTGGCTGATTAAAGTTAAGGTAAGTGGTAAGCAAGCTTAAACTGAATAAGCCAGGTGCAATATGGTTGGTATGTACAAATGACGGATGGAGGCAAAAGTGATGTTCTAAGGTCAAACTAGCACAGTCACTTTACACGAGCTTAATTAATGCACATTTCGTTAAAAATGTCAAATCTTACACTTTCGCCACTAAAACTGACGTCTATAAGTTGGATGCTTACAATTGCAATAGGCGGATCAGCCAATGGGCAGCATTTGCCACTCTCTCACAGTTCGAGCATGACCCAAAGGTAATCGAACCGGATTCACTAGATTTTAATAGTGATCGCTAATTAAAATAAACCATAGTTGCTGGTAGAAAGTATTAATGAAAATAAAACAAAAAACAAATTCGGCCATTTTGTTTTTGCTCAAAAGACAGAAGGTGTGGCCGGTGGATCGCTGCTGCGGAGGCGCGCACTTTTGAATTTCCAGTGCGACGCCGAATAAACACAAGCGGCAGGTGGTTAAGTTACTATTTATTAAATAAATTGCACTAGTTAAATAAATTTACTAAATTTATTATTACTAAATTTGGATGCTGTTATGCAAAATAAATATAATACTTTGTGTTTGCTAATCTTAATCAATGTACATATTCTATGCTAATCGTAATATTCAAGAATGGCATCTCTGCGTTTGTATAAAATGTAAACCAATTAATTGAGCGAAATCAGACGGTAAAAAAATATAAAACAAAATCAATTTGTCCAAATTCAAAACCTGATAAAAAAGATATTTACAAAACTGTACAAAATTACGATGAATTAAAGCCTGTCTGCCCGATAAACAGAGTCACTTGATGATAGCAAAATATATATAAATTAAATGAGCTATGCGTTTTGTACAAAACTAATACTACTAATTATTGATAATACTGAGTAATTAAAAGAAGAAACACTATATGAAAAGAATAATGCAAATGCATGCTGGCGAGATCCATAACTGAAAAATCACTGGTCACTATTTCCTTACTACACGCTGACCTCTGGAAAAGTTTACACCTGTAATGGAAATGAAAATTTGTGAGTAATTAATTAATTAAATTATTATTTTTCTTTTCTTAGTCATCAATCAAGTAAACCTAAGCAGTGGAAAGCCTAGCTACTGTAAACATCTCAACGCATACATCACCTTTGGAAAAAAAAACTGTAACATTTGCTAGTAACTTGACTAAAAATCAACTAATTCTAAGTCTAATTTCTTATCGTAAATACAAATATATCCTTTTATTAACTCCTTACAGCTACACAAAAATTGAATTGATTTTTTGTTTGAAATGTATAATCTGAATGAAATCTGTGCAACATAAAAAATGCATATCAAATAATTCATAAACAAGCTATCACATTGAAAACATGATCGTTTAAGTTGTAGTTCTAGATTTGATCTAGCTCGTGAGCTTTGCAAAGTCTCTAACCAAGCTAAAAATAAAATTACTCAATACATAGCCTTCAGGAATGAGAAAATGTTAAATTAATCAAGATGTAGCTGGCCTAACTGGCTAATCATGTGTTACTGGTGACATATTAGGTGGGTAAATGAGACAAATGGCATTCAAAGCTTGCAAGTATCGAAAAGCAAATATGTTTGCGCTGGATAACCAAAATATGTCCGATAATGGCTCAAACTGTAAATACTGTCAATTAACTGCTCTCACTGAATTAAGCTGAAATTAATTAGCCCTCAAATAGCTTCGATCTTCTATCTGGTTAGCTTTCTATACATCTGACTCTCATTTAGCCCTAGATGATGGAAATAAGAAAATAAATATTGGTTCGGAAAATTTGGTGCCCTATTTAAGCCCATCACGTTATTGCATTCAAATGAATAATTAAAAAATCCTACCACTAGCTTTAAATTAAATTAACTTTAGCGTCTACCATAGTTGCCTCCACCATAGCCTCCGCTGCCGCTACCATAGCCTCCTGCAGGTAATTGAACATTGTTTAATGTTTGTCTACGCTAGTTTATTACTTATGAGAGAGTATGTGTGTGTGTGTGGTGTGTCATAAAACTAAGATGCAACTGTTTCAAACTGTCATACCTTTGGCCATGCCACCGTAGGGTCCGACACTACGTTGGGCGTAACCACCGCCTCTCATCGGACCTCCGGTGCCTCCACTATTGTAGTTGTTTCCATAACTTCCGGCGTAATCGCTGGACCAGTTTCCGTTACCGTATCCACCACTCTGGTTCCATCCGCCCTGATTTCCGTATCCGCCTTGTCCATAGCCTCCACCATAGCCGCCATAGCCGCCCTGGTTGCCATAGCCTCCGGCAAAATTGTTGCCATAGCCGCCGGGAGCTTGGTCCCAGACCGGAGCATTACGTCCATGTCCTCCGCGAATACCACCTTGCCTAGTGTCTGCTTTTCTTTTAAGGTTGTCCATTTCATGGCGCGAAAGGGCTTTCTTAACTTCAGTACTTTTGCCCTTGATCGAATGTAACCGTTTCAAAACTATCTTGTCCACAGGATCATAATCATCAAACTCGACAAAAGCGAAACCACGCTTTTTTCCTGTCTCCTTCTCGGTCACAATGTTCACGTTCACCACATTGCCAAAATCTTTGAAGTATTCCTTCAGGTCAGACTCTTCCACGTCTTCTTTTAAACCACCCAAAAACACTTTTTTAACAGTGGCTTGAGATTCCGGCTTGCCAGAATCTTCTCTTGGCACGGCCCGTTTGGGTTCCACTTCTCTGCCGTCCACCTTGTGGGGTCTGGCATTTTGAGCTTCGTCCACCATTGCAGCATTTATGTAGGTGATAAAGCCAAATCCTCTGGAACGTTTGGTTTGTGGATCTTTCATCACCACGCAATCCACAATTTCACCCCACTTTTCAAAATGGGCTCTCAAGGTGTCTTCGGTAGTTTTGTAATCAAGACCACCGATGAACAGCTTTCGAAACTGTTCCGGTTCATCGCTCACTTGTGGTTTGGGTTTTTCATCTCCGTTGTTGTCACTCGAGTCATTGTTACCATTGGCATTACTGTTGGAATCTCCGTTGCCATTGTTCAACTCTTCGTCTTCGTTATAATTCTCATTTGTCTCTTCATTGTCTTCTTTCTTTGTTGGCAAGTAGTCCATTCTGTCTTGCTCCTGCTCTTGTTGGCTGTCTAAGCCGGCATTTTCATTCTAAAACACAAAAACAGGTTAATCAAACAAAGCTTGATAGGCAAGATCATCACAGTAACATATGGAGTATTTAGAAAAACATTTTTTTGCACAAATAGATGTGATTTAATTGAAGCTGATCTTATTGAAAACAATGATTGGTTTCAAGCTAATGTAGTAGCAACTAATCAAGTGAGAAAAGATTCGACGACAACAACTATAATCCATTGGCAAGTAATCTGGTTAACAATTAATTAATTGTCAATAAGCTTAGGTGCCCAACTTAGTATAGTACGAAAATGAAATTATAAGCGGCCCATAAATAGTCCTTTATTAAACAATGATTGCACAATGATTGGACAATATTTGGACAATGATTGAACAACATATAGTAAATGATTGGACCATAGGTGGACCAAGATTAGTTGACCAAATCTAGTTAAATCAGAACAAGCTGAACTAGAATTAGCTGGACTAAGACTAGTTAGATCAGAATGAGCAAAAGCAGGATCGGTGGCACTGTACTTGGCTAGAGCACATTAAGTTGGACCACATTAAGTTGGACCACATTAAGTTAGACCACATTAAGTTGGACAACAAGCAGTTGGACCACAAGCAGTTGGACCACAAGCAGTTGGACCACAAGCAGTTGGACCACAAGCAGTTGGACCACAAGCAGTTGGACCACAAGCAGTTGGACAACAAGCAGTTGGACCACAAGTAGCTGAACCGCAGACAGCTGAACCACAGACAGCTGAACCGCAGACAGCTGGACCACCAACAGCTGGACCACAGACAGCTGGACCACAATTAATTTGGATCACAATTAATCCGACTACACTTGATGCGACTGCAAATAATTATATCCGACTAAAACCTACCTCCACGCCAGGCATTGTGTAATGAGTTGGGTTAGGATACTGGAAGCTAGGCTGGGCTTGAGCCGGATCAGTTGAGATGATACACTAGATGAAGTAGACTGACTGAAGACAAACAAGTGGACCTGTGTTGGATCGGTTGAAGTGGCCTCAGTTGAACTAAAAAGACAAAAACATGGAAAACTGCGTCTTGAAAACTGAATGGAACTCTTTGTTAGCAGTCGCGTTTCATAAGAGCTTCATATATATTCATATAGGTTGCAGCAGACATTTTTTCACTCTTGTGTCCTTATCGGGCTGCGACGCTGGCGCCATCTGGCAAGAGTAAAGTGTGAAACATGGGCAGTTTACATGAATCAATATTTTATTCATTAACTTATAAACGGTCTGTATTTACAAGGTTCACAATCGGTTTATAAAATACAAAGCATAAAAATAAAACATTCCTGTGGCTAATACCTGAATTGATGAATTTCACACAAATGAGAAATGACCTTTGTTTGGATTGCATTTCACAATGCGCGTCCCAGGGTCATTTTTGGCCCTGGACATCGTGTATATGAACACATGTTCAGTGTTGTGTTGGGTTGTTGTTGTGTTGGATGTTGTGTTGGATGTTGTGTTGGATGTTGTGTTGGATGTGGTGTTGGATGTTGTGTTCAATGTTGTTGTGTTCAATATTGTTGTGTTCAATGTTGTTGTGTTCAATGTTGTTGTGTTCAATGTTGTCTTGTTGCTGTGTTGTCATACTCTTGTGTTCTCTTGTCTTGCTCTCTTATCCTCTTACTCTCTTACTCTCTTACTCTCTCTTACTCTCTTATTGCTTCTTATTGTATGTTTGTTCTGTAAAAGTGTCAGAGTAATGGATTAGGTCTCAGTGCATTTCTTCTAACTGAATTCATTATACCGTTCATTTGTTTTAGGTGTACATCTTTCTAGTATAATATATAAATCTACAAACTTGCACACTCTCCAAATCCGCACTCTACAGATCTGTGTTGTGTGTATGCCAGTACTTCGGCAGACATATCTGGCACACACTGCAGCCGATCAAAGGAAAAACAATTTATATTTCAACAACAACCTGTGTAAATCGTCTGTCAATTAAATTTTCTTTTGTTGAACTAAAACTATTGCACAAATGCTATATGAACTGATCTAAACTTTAACATTTCAGATTTGTCACCGTGGTTGGCCGGAAAATGTTCTGTTAAAATGATTTTGTTTGCAGCTTGTACGATAAATTCAAAGTTATGAAATTTAAAAAAAAAACTAAAAAAAAATTAAACTCATTTTTATAAATAAAGTCAATAATTTATACAAAAAAAAAAACTATTCTCAATTCTGATCAAAATATTTACAATTTTCATGTGAATATCCAAAAGCTCAACTTAAAAAAATAAATTCCACATCAAATTAAACAAAAATTTGATTTAGTGTTAATCTTGTAAGGGATGAAAATGCTGTGACTTATTCCTTTTCATTGCTCTCTAATTCAAATTTCAATTCATCCACTTCTTGCAGTTTTGGGCACCACACAAGCAGGCTATCTTGTGCGAATCATCTTCAACATTAAAGCGATAATCGTAGCAAAGCTAAAAAAAAAAACATAAAACGATTTAAAATACAATTTTTAACAATTTCACATTAATCTTTAATTACCTCCTCGCCTCGCTGAATTCGACGATTGGCAATAATTAAAATTTTATTCTCTCTATCAATTTGAACAATTTCAGCTACACAATTCGGATTACAAGAATGATTCATATATCTTGCTAATCCTCCTAAAAGTGTTGCATCCACTATTCTGTTCTCATCTAATCTAAACATATATACACCTCTTCGATTCTAAATTAATATAAATAATTAATTTTTTTTTATATCACTTTTAACAAAAACAAACCTGTTGTTCATAAAGACGTTCATTTCTTTCTGCAATTTCATTACGAATCAACTGTCCAATATATTCAATGACCATTGTATGCTTTTCAATATCTCTTGCAGCATACAATCCAAGACCTGCAATTCTTGATCTTGCTAAATAGACATTGCTTCTCCATTCGGTTTTCATTTTACGATATTGCGATGACTTCGAATGAATAAACTGTTTCTGATAAGGCGATTGATTTTCAGTGCCACACAATGATTGTAATGATGACCTAGATGAACTACTTGTATGCAATGTATGGGGTCTTTTAAAATTAGTGCGTAATTTAGGCTCTGTACGTGCACAACCTGAAGGATTAATATCTAAAGGCAATTCTAAAATTTCTGATTTTCCAAATTTAAATGTATAGTCACTCAAAGTGTCTATTCCGGGCAGTGATTCTAATATTCGTATAATGGCTGGTTCATTTAAACCTAAAAAATCTTCACCAGTAAAATAATTAGGAAACATTCTAATTGTGCCAGCTTTTTCTCGCATTTGCACAATTGGTTCAATAATTTGAAGCCACATTTCTTTAGGTGTGTCTCCTTTAAAAGTTATATTTTCATAGCCGTTTTCTTCTACTTCAACTACAAATTGAGGTTTTCCATTATTATCAATAATTGAACAATAATATTTACATCTTTTGTACAGTTCTCGGAAACTCCAATAGTATCTTAAAATTTTATAACCAATAGGATAAATACATGTAGGTGTGTGAAAAGCGGCCAATTGATGAGGAAGAAGTTGTCCAATATTCAAAAAAATAATGCTTCCAATTCGAATTAAATTTTGTTCGCATTGATGTATCATTTTAGCAATTTGCTGATGTTCATCTCGATGAACATAAACTTTACGACAAACGGTAAAATTGGTCATCGGCGTATCCGCATTTATCATCTTAGAAACATGAGCAGCACATAACATGGTTTTGTTTTTGTATAACGCGCACCTTTCCTTAATTGCACAAGCAAAATGATACACTGCTGTGCATCTGTTCTTAAAACAATGTAAAGATGCACCAACTCTATGGCAACGAGAGCAGGTAAGCGTAGATGCTCTTTTGCAATCTTGAAAAACTTTCATTAAAGACCCATTTACTGTCTCATACACTTCAGTAGACCAAAGAGCACAATTCAAATGAATCCATTTGTCTACATCTATGTTAAGTAATCGACCAGGTCCATTTTTGTCACAGTCGCCGAATTCATGGCATAATGTACATTGTCTAGTATCTGCAGGCATCACTTTGGGTTTAATAAAAAGGATTAGTCCATTCATGGATCCTTGGTCCGTTACATCAGAACCATCTTTAGCCTTTCTCAAATTATCGTCTGTTTTAAATGCACTTTCATCATGGTCTAATTTTATAATTTTGTCTTTTCTATCTTCCTTATCGTTTGGTGATTCTCTTTTTAAAGGATTCAAATTGAAAGCATCTTTGCTCCAGCATTTATATCTAATGCCTCGCCATTTTTTTGACATCATAGTTGTTGGAGGTGAATCTAATGTTTGATTCATGCTATCTTCTTCAAGCCAATTTAATTTTGCCCTATTTATATGTTTGCCTACAGGCATTATAATTGATTTAGGTGATCCACTACCATGTTCACTAATATCATCTTCTTCCATCATTGGACTCATTGGAGGTAAATTATCAAAATGTGAACAAAGTGATTTTGCTTCTCGAAACAATTCATGATCATCTTTTTCTATAGCGCAATTTTCGTTTCTTGGATTTCGGTCTAAATCAACATTTAATTGACAATTTTGTCCTGGTAAAATTTTCTTTATATGAACTAATGGCTGTTGTCCCTTTTGCAAATTCAATTGATTAATTGTAGAATCAGAATTTTGCATAGCTGAAATCGATGTAGATTGAGTACATGATGTATGTGACATAGCAAATTGCATATAACAACTAGTGCTACAAAATGTGACTTCATCTTCGTCAAGTTCATCAAGAGTTGAAACTGGTAATTCTGAACATTTTTTCTGTATACCAGCTTTCATGACAACAATTTCACAAAATTTACAGAATTTAGTTTCACCATTTAAAGTAGAAGTTTGTTTATTTTGGCTATTTTCGAAGTTGTTTTCTAGGTGATCCTGACGTTTTATTCTTTGACTAATCACAATTTTTTGGTTTTCTTTTTCAACTGTTTGATAATTTATTGGTAAACCAATATTTAATAATTTAGCCAAATTGTTTAATACATTATCAATATCCATAGTTGAGGATAAAGTTAATGTGATTGGCACATTAATTGAACGGTCTTTTAATGGAGTTCCAGTAACTTTACCAGTAAAATTTGGATGAATATTTTGAAAATAATTTTCTTTGTCTTTATCAAAATCAATAGAAATATCCATTGCATCATCGATTGCAGCATCTGTTGGCATTAATAATGGAATGGATGGAGATGAAGGATTGATACATTCAGCATCATTATCATCATTATTAAAAATAGAAAGTTTTTGAAAATTATTTTTTGGTTCTTCATAAATATCACTTTCAGAACAAGAAAGCGAAACAATACTGTCTGGACTATCTGAATCTCGAAGATAATTAAACATGTTGGCCTGTTGTATTATTTTGCTAGATGCTTGCTGAAACGTGATACCATTGGGGAATTCTTGATTATAAAAACCCCGTCCAGAAGTACAGTTGTTAGTTTTTTGATTATTGGCCAGAGAATTATTTGATTTTCCCGGAAGTTGGTGTTCGTTCAACTTGTAAATCTCTTCGGAATAATAATCAGGTTGATTCAAGATGAATGCATGGCCAAACGTACCTCTTAAGATACATTCTTTAGAATTTAAATCTCCATTTCCAATTACAGGTACAACGTTGTTGTTTGTTTTCACCTTTGGTTCAGTTATTGGTACACTAGGCACATGTTTCAGTTGTTCCAGAAGGGCTGTAAGAAACAAATTAAAATCTTCATCAGGCTTAGCACTTGAAGCTTTGCGAGCTCGTTTTTTAGGCTGCCGACTAGAATTGGTATTTGATCCAGATGAGCCTACGTTTTGCTCGTTGCCTTTGCTTTCTTTACGTTTAACAACGCGTTTCTTTTTTGGTTTAACTTCTTCAGGAGGAGGTGTAGGTTCTTTTTCTAATAATGCTTTTCTTATATCAAGATGTGATAATTTCTTTTTAGGTATACTAGAACTAATTGTCATATTAGACGACTTAGTAGTATGAGATGAAGATGAAGAAATTGCAGTTGTCTGCAAACATTCATTATCAGTGCTCAAAGTGACCGGAATCGTTAACATATTAGTTGCAGTAGAAGCTGAACTATTTTGTGTGACAGCATTTGGTGTTATTGTCATACTTATTGTTGCTTTATTTTCAGTTACTAATTGAATTTGATTAAGATTTGACAAATTACTGTCTTCACAATTAAAATTTGCAATAGATGTTAATACATCGCCAGAATTACTACTTAATCCAGCGCTAGTAAGTTGAAGTCCTTTTGAAATATCAATCGGATTTGCGTTATTATTATTAAACTCTTTTAATTCTTTCGTATTTGTAGTGATGAAATTTAATGTGTTGTTTGAACTAGACACAATAATTAAACTATTCGGTTTCATCTCATTGCTTGTCAAAGCACTGACATTTCCAATACTAATATTATTATTTGAATTATTACTAACGCTATTTACAGTTATTGAATTTATAGATGCTGGATTAACACTTATGTTAGTACTATTGGTATTAGAACTTGACAATTTAACTGGTAATAAATTTACGCTTGTAGATTCTATTGTTAAAGGTACAGTTTGCTTTTCTTCAATTGCATTTTTAATCGAATTTTGGTTAATAAATTGTGAAACACTAGTAGTTGGAATAAAAATTGTAGACACAGTAGATTCATTAGTTGAATTTGTTTCCATAATTTCTTTTTTAGGTGTTAATAACTGTTGAACTACATTAGACTTTTCTGATACCTTATGCTCAATAACTGGAGTTGTTACAGAAGAAATAGCAGGTACAGTTGAAACAACTACAGATGCTGAAGATGAACCTAAACTTACATGATTGGATAAAGAATCTGCAGAAGGACAATTTTGCAATAGTTGCTTCAATAATACATTTTGTTTATGATCAGTAGATTCGTTCGAATTAGACAAGCTTTCTCTCAATAGTCCACTGTTAGTATCTAAATTTTTCCGACAATTATTGGCTGATACAGAGACAGTTTCGTTCTTAACGTTGGTTAATTCTTTGTCAGAACTTGTCTCAAATGAGGTAGAGACATTGTTTTTGTTTTGAGTTTCCGGGTCATTTGAATCATTTTGGACTGTTTCCATCTTGAGATTTGTCTCTAAACCGTCATTTTTAGAAATACTAGTTTCATCCTTTTTGACATTCTCTTCTAATCGATTTTTGAAGAATAAATTGTCGCAATTAGTCAAAGTGTTAATATCAGTGACTCTTAGCGAAAAACTGGTGTTTACAATAGACTCGGTTAATGTGCTATTTACCCGCTGTGTACTATTTTCACAGTCAGTATTCGTATTACTATTATTATTGTTATTATCACTGCTATTTTCAGTGCAGACAGAATTTAATAGTAACCCATATGAGTTATTCTTGGTGTTAAGAGAATTGTGGGCATTTAAAGATCCTTCGCTACTTTTACTTAAAGACTCGTTCACGGACATGTTGTCCATTCCATTCCCATCTGCAGAAAAAATAAATTCAAAGGACATTGCTTCACTAACAACTTCATCAGCCATATCATAATCTAGATTAAGAGAACTGCTTTCGTTGTCTGTTCCATTGCCTTTTTCACTGAAATTCATACTAAAAGATCTAGCTTCACCGATTTGCATGTCTTGTGTTTGCAAATCAACATCCTGAGCAATTACAACATTGCCAGTATTGCTACTAGTCATGTCCATCATGTTATTATTATTTTCAATAAGTTGATGCTGTGGCGAAGGAGGTATTTGTTCGTTTATCTTTTGCATCTGGATCACTTGTCCGTGCATGAGTCCATGAGAAATAGTTCTAGGATTGACCTGTTGTACAATTTGTTGCCCATTATTGGATACTATTTGAGTGGTGTAAGAGTGCTGAGTTGTCTGTTGTTGCACCGCCTGTTGTTGAACTGTTTGCTGTTGAACTGTTTGTTGTTGAACTGTTTGTTGTTGAACAGTTTGTTGCTGAACATGGGAAAGCATCTGCTGCTGATGATGTTGTTGAGAAGAAGACGGCTGAGATGAAACTGGTCCATGTGGTATTTGTTGCACATGAGTAATGCTGTTTTGAATTTGCGAAGGAACAGCTGGCTGAGTGTTAGGCTGTCCTGTGTTGGTCTGTATCATTTGCACCTGAGAATGATACTGTTGAGCAGGATATGGCGGAGGTGGAGGCATTCTACGCATCTTCATTTGGCCAGAATTCACATTCATTTGGAAATATTGCGTCTGTTGCACTTGTCCACTTAAAGCAGATTGACTACCATTTTGACCAGAAGGAACTTGTTGCTGCACAAATTGTCCACTATGATTTGCACGAATTTGGTAGCTCTGGTTTACGTTGCCAGTGCTAACCATCACTCGGTTCGCATTCTGTTCATAAGTGGCTTGTGTAAACATCAAAGGTTGCTGGCTTCTGTAAGGCTGATTATTTTGCTGTGTGTCAGAATCCACGCCATGGATTTGCACACCAGAATGAGTCTGCAATACATGTGGACTTAATTGACTTGGATATTGGTGAGGCGAAGACAACATCGGTGAAGCCGGAGGTTGATGATTGTTGTTGGCTGCTACCGGTGCTGGTGAGTGCAGGGCATTAGATACAGGTGAATTAATCAAAGATGGTGATGCAATAGCCATCGGTCCAGGACTCATTAATGCAGCCGGAGATTGTGGTGTACTATTTATACTAGTATTCGTCATTACAATTTGTCCACTTGGTAGAAGAGTTCCGTGAGCTGTTATTGTTTGTTGACCTGTTTGAGCAGGTGTGCTATTATTATTCTGCAAACTTGACTGCATGGCAGGTTGTGCAATCGATTGAGAGTTACTTGATCCACTCACAAGTGCTAAAGAACGACTCGCTTGTTTCGACTTGTAATCATCAAATGTATTTTTGTGCTGTCTTGAACATTTTCGCACTTGATCTAAATTCTTTTGTATTCCGCTAATTTCTGCTGTTACTTGTGCTAATTCTTTCGCCTCTTCTTCGCCTAGTTCCTGACCAGATTTGCGCAACTGTCGTTGTCTCGAATTCAAGTTCTTTTTCGTCTTTCGCAACTTTCCAATATTAGTTTCCAACATCTTCTGCTGGTCACCCAATTTTGCTTCTTGTTCCAACAACCATTGTTCATAAGTCATCTGAATATGTTTGTCTTGTTCTGTTAAAATCTCATTTGGAGGAGATTTAGGAGCTTGCAAAAGTGATACTTTTATCTTGCTTCGAGATCTACTGTTATTTGAACTTCCTTGTGCAGATTGAACTTGTTGTGATTGCTGGCTCTGAGTAATAGTAATAGGTTTGCTGGCTGTTGGAATAGCAGTTACCTGATTAATTTGCATGGTTCCATGCTGAAGAATGCGTGTATTCCCAGATATATTAGAAGAAGCTATTATAGGACGCATTTGACCAGCATGTGGAGATATTATATTTGTCTGTCGTTGTTGATACTGACCTACAGTTAACTGAGGTGTAGTATTTGTTATTCTAATTTGAGACTGTATAATAGGTGCATTTGAATCTTGCATCTGCACATTATAACTATTCCATTGACCACTGCTCTGAATCGTTTGTTGAACATGTGTAGAACCTGTTACAACTGTTGTACTTGTATAAGGATTATGATCATTAATTTGTTGCACATTTACTCCACTACTAGCACTATTATTAGCAACATTTCCATTTCCTGATCCATGTATTAAACTTGAAGTAAATTCTTCTGATAAAATATCAGCTTTGAGAGATTCAAAATCAGAATCACTTAATAAACTATCCTGAGCAATAAATTCGTTTCCACTTTCTGAAACATTATTTGTAACTAATTTTCTTATATCTCTTTTATCATCCACAATTCCATCTAATAAAGTATTTGGTTTAAGAGTACTTTCATTTACATTGAATGATGTATTTTGTAAAAAATCCATTTCATTACGCTGTTCATAAGGAGGTGGTTGAGTAACATTAATTGAAGATGTACCAGCATTAGTATAACTTTCAACAACTGGATTAGAACTGGTTGCTACTGAATATGGCGGAGGAGCCATATTCAACGAAACTTTTATCGAATTACTGGTATTATTTAAATTACTCTGGGATGTGTTTGAATTTTTTCCTACATTATTAAGTCGACTTTCCAAAATATCTTTCGGTTTTTTATCTTGCTCTTTTAAATTGTTGTTGTTATTATCTTCGATCATTTGCTTACCCCTTTCATTCTTTTCTGATTCATCATCTTTACCCATTAATTCATCAAAATGTTCATCAAATATATTATTCTTACTTCCTCCAATACCACTTAAAGCTTTATCTAAATCAGGATCCGCATATTCAAGTATATTAAAATCACTTTCTAGTCCTAACAATTCATCATCATCTAAATCATCTGGAACAAGACTCTCATCTACTAAATCTGATTCTTGAACTTGCTTAATTAATTCACTAGTAGATGGTGCATTTTTTACATCTTTCTCAGAATCACCTGCTGGTGTTGTATTGGCACTTACAGTATTAATTGTTTGTTTAATATTTCTATCTGCATTATTCTGTAAAGCAGATTTTAATTGTATATTAGAATCACCCGATTCATTAACAGTGTTTGTATCCATCATTGTTATATTTTGATTTTGGGTGGTGTTTTGAGCAGTATTAGTACGAAATATCATTGAACTAGTATTTTGTGATGGATATTGTCCAACAGTTTGCTGTGATTGATGTTGTTGATTTTGAATTGTAAAAGTTTGCTGTTGTATTGGCTTTTGTTGTACATTTGGCAAACGATTCCAATGACCTTGTGGTTGTTGCTGAGCCATTTGTTGTTGAAAACGAACATGAGCCTGTACTCTTGTTCTAGTATCTGCACATCTTTGCATTATCATCATTGTCCTACTATCCCCAGGATGTCTAAATATTTGTTGATCAGTCGGATTGACTAATCGAGGTCTATTAATAATAGAACCAGGTGGAAATGGTGAACGGAAACCATCATTTGTTCGAATCATTGCTTGACCGCGTATTATTGTTCCTTGTTGTTGTAATTGATGAGATTGCATTTGATGTTGTTGTGAGTGCTGTATATTCAAAATTCTTCCATTAGAATCGGTCAATTGTCCTGTATTAGAAACCATAGCTACTGGACTTCCTATTGAAGTATTTCCAGTTATTCCACTATCTGATACTTGACGTCTTGTTTGTTGTTGTTTTTGTAAAAGATCTCGTAATTGTTGTTTACCCTTATTTGGCTGTCCAGATTCACATAATAACATTTGTTGATCTGACGTTCTTGTATCTGGTTTATCAGATAATATGTTTGACATGGGGGTAGAAGGTGCTTTACTATAAGGATCATATACTGATGGCATTGGAGTCATTGGTTGAGAACTATATGGATCTGGTGATGGTGAATGCATTTGTTGTGGAGAAGGCGATGAAAACGAAGGTGACCTTTGTGGATTTTGTTGTTGCATTTGTTGATGAGATTGTACTTGTATCTGTTGGGGTGATTGTTGTTGTTGTTGTGGAGATTGCTGTTGCAAAACAACTACTTGATTAGATCCTGTTTGTTGCATGCCCACCGTGTTTGGTACAAATTGCATCCGATTCATTGTGATAGGTCTAGGGGTTGCTGGATGATATGAATAAGGATCATGTGAAGGGGATTGAGGAGGAGCTCTTGGACCGATTGATTGACCACGAGTGTATCCTTCATGTGATACTGTAGATCTTGGTCGATTAAATGCAACATTTTCGTTTTCGTAATTCGTATTGTTTTGTGAATGTCTAGGCGTGATGGGTTGACGGGAGTAAATTTCACCATCATTACTAGTAGTGTTAGATGGTTGAACTGGTGATGGGCCCGCCGGAGTTGCAGGTGGCCTTGCATAAGGACTTGGCACATCAGAATTCGGTGTTAGGGGTTCTTGACTAGTATAACTATCTGTACGGTTTAATGGTCGATTTAACGAAATATTAGTGGATACAGTTCCAGGAGAAAACGGTTCATTTGACAATGAATTGTGTGCAGGTGAAAACGAATGTGGATCAGCAGGTGATTGTGGAGGAGGAACCGATTGAGGTGTTTGTGGATGTGATTGATTATGAGATTGAGATGCATGTCCACCACTAGTACTATGTGCACTTTGCGGACGTGGTGTGGTGGACGCATGTGGATACATTGGATTTTCCATAGTTAGTGGTTTTCCAGCTGGTCCAGGCGAAAATGGACTTACAGGTGGTGCAGGTGTTTTAGGTTGCGTGATAAATGGACTTGAAGGTGCATTAAACTGGGCAGTATTTACAGCACTTGTACAATATGGTTCTGTGCTTTGAGATCTAGATTGAGGTGAATTTTGAAAAATTTCTGCTGGCAACATAGGTGTTGTAGGTAAAGATGCCATTGGAGATGAAGGAGAAAATGTTGTATTAACCAAAATATTTGTGCTATTAGAAGTTCGAATTGCACTATTATTTATATTATTCAAATGATTAGTTTGATTAGGTTGTATACTATTATTATTGCTATTATTTAAATTGTTTCCACTATTATTATTAATAGTACTATTAGTATTACTAGAATAAGAATATGATTCCATTTGCCCAGTTTGCAATTGACCACTTATTTGTGATGTAACAATTTGATTTTGAACATTAGTCGATTGTAATTTGCTTGATGTTGTAGTAGCATTTACTATAGAAACTCTATTTGGATCTATAGGTGGTCTAACACGTGATACTTGAATCATTGGACTTATTTGTCCATGAGAAGAAATTAAGGTGTTTACAGCAGATGTATTATTCGTATTTTGAGTAAGTCCGTTACGATTATCTACAGGTCCTTGATGTAAAGACATTCTCATGTTATTCTGACCAGACTGATCTACATGCATTGACGGACTGCTTGAAATTGTGTTATCAAGAGAAGGTGTCATACCAATGTAAACATCTGCTGACCGATAATTATTATCTAAATGATTGTTAACCATTTGAGCGTTTATACTATTATCAGAAATTGTATTACTAGTATGACTACTACTATTTAAATTAAGATAATTATTTAGATCAGTATCATTTTCAAGCATATTACTACTGCTACTATTACTATTTTGGCTACTAACAGCACTGCTGATATTTGCAGAAGAAACAATATGAGAAGGCACTTTGTCAATCGTATATGATCTTTGCTCACTTATTGCATTTGTACCAGTCGTCTGTAGTCTTATACCTTGTACAGATTTCCATTGTTTTTCTTGATCATTTTCTTGTTTTAATTGTTTATTAGGAGTGTTAATAACATTAGTAGAAAGATTTCCATCTTTATTTGCTACTCCTTGTTTAATTTGTTCAGCTTTTTGTATACGATTAGCTGCTCGATTTTCTCTTGCTTTCTGTAAATATGGTTGTCTCTGATCTGTAGGAAGCTGCCGCCAATGTTTAGATATTTGTTTAACTCTATCATTCCAATTTGGAAATTCAATTTTTAAATTTGGAAAGTTTAAGTTAGCATATAATACTGGAGAAATTGTAGACATTTGACCAAGTTGTTCATCTACTTCCCACTTCATCACATTTTTCTGCCCTTGAGAAGATGTCTCATTTTCTGTAGCTTCTGGTGGGCGAGGAGTTTCAGGTTTACTCTGTATTGTCGGAGTATTCGGTGCAACAGTAGAACCTGTTACGTTCGTAGATTGACCAGGAGTAAAATTTGATAAATGAGAAGAATTTAAATTATCATTATTAAATTGCGTTTCCATTGCTGGAGTATGTTTATTTGTAATTATTTGAACTTGTTGTGAATGAGATATTTGGTTACCAGATATAAATTGAGTAGTTGAATTTTGGGGTAATAAATTTGAATTTGCAATTGTCGATGCAGATATTGATGTAATATGTTCTGTTGGCTTAACATTTTGAGTCGAAGTGTTTTGTATTGTAATTATTTGTTCGTTACTATTAGATTGAATTGAGGGACTTAAAACATCTTTAAAAACATCTTCAACATCTTTTGAGTCCATATGAGGCAAACCACTACTAGAGACAATATTTTCAAAATTAAAATGTGAATCTGGGCTAAGTAATGCAGATTCAATTGGTACATTTTTACTATTATTAGGTTCCACTTTATTTCCAACAACAATGTTTGTCAATACATTGGCTGTTTTATCTAAAGAATCACCATCAATCATTAACATACTCATTAATTCATCATCTTGTGGCAATTCTTGTGATAATGGTAATAAATCCCTTAAAGAATCACTGTCCTGCAAATCATCATCATCTAATGTATCCATACATGAATTCTCATCAAATATCTTTCGTACATTTAAATCTCTTTCAGTATTTGATTCAATTTGATTTAATTCAGAAATTTTCAAACTTATTATTTTATCACTTGTTAATTGAGCAAATTGAGGCATTTCATCTTCATTATTATCTAAAGTATTCATATTTATTAATGCATTTGAGTTTTCTTTACTAATATCAAGTAGACCTTTACCAAAAAATGCTTCTTGAAGATAACTTGGATAATTGTCTTGTAATAGATTTTTCTTTTTTAATTTTCTTTTTCTTTTAACAGGTTTTTCTGTATTGCTTCCAGTTAAACAGTCAGCATCATTCGTTAATTCATTCATATCAAAAGATTCATCTTCTTTTCTACTTCTTTGTTTAATAGAAAATCCACCAACACCAATTTTATGAATTCTCCTTTGTCGTTTTTTCTTATCATCTTTTAAATCACCGATATCACTTCTGGAGTCGTCCAAAGAATTTGTCTCGTCATTATTTAAAATATCGTCAAAATCATCTGCTCTTAAAGGTGTTTGAGGGCATAAACCCTTAGCGCCACGTTTTGCCCTGCTCTTTTTTTGTTGTTCGGGATACAAAGATTTAATTTTATTTAATCCGATTTCTGATAATATTATTCCATCTAATGTATATTGTTTTACTTTGATTGAAGTATTTTGTTGTGATGATATTTGCATTATATTTGACGAATTGGGCGGAATATTATTATTATTATTATTAATAACATTATTATTGTTATTATTATTAATATTATTATTAACATTATTATTATTAATAATATTATTATTAATATTTGTAATTTGAATAGGTGCAATTGAATTTGATATCGTATTTACACAATTAGTTGTAGAAGAATTTAAATTTGATGTTACTGAAATAATTTCTTTATTATTATTAGTAGTAGTGTTTGCTAAACTTGTATTTAATTGATTAGTTAAAATTGAAGAAGTAGTATTATTATCAGATATTTTATTATTTAAAGATTCAACTGAAGATCTCCTTGATATATTTTGATAAATTTTTCCAGATAAAATATCATTGCAATCTTCCTTATTATCTTTATTATGTAAATTTGGTTTGATTTGAGCCATTTTTCCTGAAAAATTTTTCATTTTATTAAAATATTTTTTTAAAAACTTTAATTTACCTTGAATATGTGCAGGAATTTCACCTTTGGGTCTACAAATTTTACATTTATAACCGAAATCAGCAGCTAATTCACAATCTTCTTCTGTTGTCATATCATCACATTTAGCATGCAACCATCTTAACAAAAAAGAAAATTAAAAAAAAAAAAAATTAAAAAAAAGAAAAAAAATAAAATAAATTAAAATATTAAAATTTTATAAAAAAAAAAAGAAGTAAAAACAAAGTTTTTTTTTTATCAGATAACTTACTTATTACATTGACAACATTCAATAATTAATTCATTTTCAAGATACTCTTCATTACAAATCGGACAAATACTTTGACTACTACATGGTCCACATTTTGTGTAATCATTTTGCCATGATGATCCGAAGCCTGGAGAAGTACTTTTACATTTGACACAAATAACACACCATTTACACTTCCAAGTTTCCTTAGGAACTTCATCAAGTGGCGGATCAAGACAATAGGTATGATAACTAATATCACAATCATCACAAAGTAATAATCTGCCTTCATCATGAGGCAATCCGCATCCTTCACAAACTGTGCATGCTAAACATCGCCATCCCTTACTTAAAATAACATTTGTAATTTTAATATTTACACAAAACGGATGATAACATTGACCACATTGTGAACAAGATATAAGTTCCCCTAATTCATCCTTGCCTAGACTGCCACACATTACACAAAGATCTTGAGAGATAAAAAATTCATCTTCAGCAGCACAAAGAACGATGCGATTTTCCACCACTGGTTCGTCTTCCTTAGACTTTTCCTTCGGACTCATGAGTTCTGAACTGAATTCATTACTACTTAAACTACTATTATTATTTAAAAATAAATTGCTACTGCTGGTGCTGGTGGGATTATTGTGAATACTTTGTACAATATTGGTACTAATGTTGCTACTATTACTATTAATATTTACAGGTGAGTTGCTTGATTGTATTGTAGAATTGTGCAATTGCTGATCACTGGCTACATATGATTTGAGCTTAGGCTTGGGTCCTCGTTTCCTGCTAAGGTCTGCAGTTTTTGCACGTTTGCGCCCAGTGTTAGCCATTCGAATGGCGAACATTTTCATCAAAACTAATTGTGTGGTATGAAGAGACAATTGCTGGGCTAGAGGAGGTGCCTTAGTTGTTTCATAAATAAAACTAATCTAGAGCTCAAAACAAGAAAACATGAAACGCTGGCTTGGGTTGATTGAGTTGTGTGTTAACTAATTGCAATTGTGTTTTCTCATTTGATTGTAAGTCGATTAAGCACTGTGTGCCCTGCACAAAATAATTTTCACACATAAATTCATGCGAGTTGGTTTCGCAGCTCCTTAACTAACCAAAACTGTACACAGTGAACGCAAATCTTAATTACAAACTTAAAAGTAATTTCAATTTAATAATCAAATTAATGTTATTTATTTTCATTTTACATTTGTTTTAGCATTTTTTTTCTCGAAAAATGGCGAATTTTGCCAGCCGAAAAAAAGTCACTGCAAAGCCGCCAGTTTTTCGGCTGGTAAACCTACTGACCACGAACCTGGCGCCACGAGTCGGCCGCTTGCCCACTCTCAATGCACGACTGACCATAATCGCCAGATGGCGCGCACGCCAAGCACTTCTGCGGCGCCTAATTTGTGCCATGTCACACTCAAGATCACCGCCACTTTCACCATCTTTGACCGTCTTGCCAAATTACTCATACTATTACTTAAACTCGTAACGCCCATTTCTTATTTCTACATAAGGGTCCCACTGTTTCCGGAACAACTGTTTCCTACCGATTGTTCCCTCAACAACTGTTTCCGCAACAATTGTTCCCTCACCACTATTCCTGCAACAGTTGTACCTTCAACAACTGTTGTCTCAATAGCTGTTGCCTTTAAAACTGTTGTTTTGAAAACTGTTGCCTCAATAAATGTTGCCTCAATAACCGATTCTTCAGTGACTGATCTTCTAATAACTCATCTTTCATTAGCTGTTACTTCAAAAATTGTTCCTTCAATAACTGTTGCTTCAATAACTGTTCCTTCAATAACTGTTCCTTCAATAACTGTTCCTTCAATAACTGTTCCTTCAATAACTGTTCCTTCAATAACTGCTCCTTCAATAACTTTTTCTCCAATAACCGTTCCTTCAATAACTTCCTTCAACTTACTGATTCCTCAATAACTAACTTCTCAGTAGCTCATCTTCTAACTGATCTTTTACCAGCTAATTCTTCAATGGCTAATCCCTCAGTAACTAATCCCTCAGTAACTAATCACTCAGTAACTAATCCCTCAGTAACTAATCCCTCAGTAACTAATCCCTCATTAGCTAATTCCTCATTAACTGGTCCCTCACTAATACCCCAATAGCTAATCCCTTACTTGCTAATTCTTCAGTAGCTAATTCCTTAATAACTCTATATAGTGCATAATTTGTACTTACAAGATAAGAAGCAAACTGCTCACTTGACTAAGCGCTTAAGTATTCTCAACAAAGTGGTCACTCATAACCCGTTCATTATCAGACCTTATCTGCTTAAATTATTATCTTTACAATTCATTATCTTTACTCTTTTCAAATCATCACCTCTTTAATTCAATTTCTTTCACCATAATTTTTCCAGGCTTGTATTTCTTTAAACTATAACTTTTTAAGCCATTATTAATTTTAACCAACTTAAACCAAATCAACTCAAACCTTAAATGTTTAAACTTTAGTATTATTTTTTTTGGTGCTATTTCTCTTTCTAAACATTAAGACAATTTACTTAAACTATCAAATTAAATAATTGAGTAGAAATATCATCATATAAACCTGAAACAACTCCACACCTACCTTGTAAAAGTGTTTAATCTAATTCAACTTGGCCAACAATGGCGACTATTTGCTTTCCGCAATCAAACTCACTTTTTCATCCAGACTTTATCTTATCTAAGTTTAATAAACTTTTATAAAGAAGCGCGACTAAGTTGTTTAAGTAAATAAACACACGATTCATCTCATATAAACACATTAACTGCAAATATGTACAATATTTTATAATGTAATCAATTAACATTGCTAATCAAATAAGGATATACTATGGATGACTGAATACCTATTAAAATTCCAACTATTAAAAAGAAAGAAGATAACATTCCGGCAGTAGACTGGTATTTGGCTTCCACTGACTTTGGTGTATACATCATGGCAAGAGAGGAAAAATGGCCCGACGTGAAGCCAAATAGACTAACAATAACCATAAAGACAATGTCATTCTTAATCAGTACGGGAAACTTTCGGTGTTCAAGAATTTGATCCGGCAGGTAATTACAACTTAGTATGAGTGGAATAAAAGCGAACCGCAAAACCACAGCTATCCAAAGTTTACTAGCAGGAATTCGTGGTAGTTTTTCTGAAAAAAAATTGCCTATCATAGCAAACAAATTGAACATTAAATAACAGGCCACTGAATTAAAATATTTTACAGTAATTAAGTCATTCACTGGATACACACTAGCTAATACTGAAGGAAACATGGACAAACTGACAAAAAAGATGAGAAAGTTGTTTAAACATTGGGGCCAAATTTCTTTCAAGACTTGGTAAACTGTTGCAACTGTTAATTTTTCTTCATAGTTATCCGATTCTGAGTTGTTTTCCCTGGATTTTGTTTGTTCTTTACAATGGTACACATAAAAGTTCTAGAAATTTTAATTGCAAAATAAATGAAAATTAACAACTAAAAAATGTAACTTACGTTTTTCATCAACTTTATATAAGATATAAAACACATTATCAAATAAACAATGGCAGCTGAAAAATACCAAACTGCAGATGTTATTGGATTAGGACTAATCATTAATGACAAAATGTTCAAAATTGAGGAAAAAATTCCACTTAAATTTGTTCCTAAAGCTAATGCATTTGTATATTTCATCGGTAAAATGGCAGCATTTCCAAATAAACAGTTCTGATAGATGCCATTTCCAATATTAATTACTATGACGGTGACAATAGTTAACCAAAAAAACAAACTTATTCGTACTTTAATCAAAGCTAGCAAAACTGTCAATGCGAACATTAACACTTGCAAAGCAATGCTTACCAAGATTCGTTTGTTAATTGTATCTAATCTTTAAAAATAAAATTTATTAAAGCAACTTTAATTTAATAAAATACTTACTTTGGTTCAATGAAAAAATTTATTGCTTGAAAACAAATATTAGGTAATTTAGAAGCTAACCCAATATATGTTAAAAAATTAGTTGAATAAATCCAATCATACATATCATTGTCATTTTTTACCGATAATTTATAATTAAAATACTAAAATTAAAATAAAAAAAAAACTTTTTTAACAAATTTATCTAAATTTTTTTACCGTTATTAATTAAACGTGATAAAATATATTTTTTATTAATTTTTTATTTTTTATTTTACGCATTAAACATCTAACTTTAATTCACTTTAGATCTACTTATAAACTTACATCTTTAGCGGTTATAAACATATTCCATGGTAATAAAGTGCCAACTCCATGAATTAACAAAATTATATAAATTAAGTTGTATCTATTTTTGTTAAAAAATATTATTTTTTTTTTTTAAGTTTTTTAACTGACCTATCAGTGACATTAGTTAATTTTCCATTCATTTTAAAATAAATTTTGAAAAAATTATAAAGGAAAATCAAATTGCTAATCAAAAATTGAAAAAAATAAAATAAAAATTTAAAACAGCAAAAGAATTTATCTTATCTATTTTTTAAGTTAAGTTTTAAATATAAATTTTATTAGTTTATGTGAAAAATCTAAAAGTACTTACTTTGTTCTCAATCATAAATATACTTGAAATATAAAGTATTTTTTCTTTTATTCAAAAATAATTAATATTAATATTTATATTAATGCATATATAAATAAATTCAATGTTAAAACTACCCATTATTATACCGATTACTATTAACGATAAACATTTAGAACGACAATCGATTAACCATTAATTATCAGCCTTGCTTTAATATTATATTGAAAAATACAATTTGATGAACAAATCCTTATTTAAATGCGTAGATATTTAAATATGGTACTAAAAATAATTTATCGACATCATTATGTTTGAATATATAAATTATATAAATTTATTAATTTTTTAATTTATATCTTTAAAAAAGTGTATAAAAAAATTATTAATTTAAAATAATCTTAAACTATTTGGTTTATAAAAAATATATATACTTAAATTATATATATCATGTGTTTTAATCAAAATCAAAATTTTAATTAATTAGTCTAATTTAATTTGCAGTGAATTCCCGATAATAATTTTTTTTTTTTAAATTTTATACCTCGATATAAATAAATGTACGTTATTTAATTAATTTTTTAATTTTCAAAACATTGGAAAATGTCTAGTCATAAAAAAGCTTTATTGTATTTAAAGATGCTTGATAAGTTATTTGTTTTATTATGCTTTTTTTTTAAATAAATAATTTTAAAAATTTGAGTATAAATTTTTTGATCTTAAATTATTCATAAAAAAATATACACAAAATATGACTAATAATTTATGTTTTACTACTTGATAAAATTCAAATATTTATAATTTAAAAAAAATTATTTTGAATTTCAATATTTACTTTTTTATTTAGTAAAAATATTTGTTTAATATTATTTAAATAGTATTAAAAAAAATAAAATTTATTTTTAAATTTTTTTTTTATCTAATCAAAAGATTTTTTTAGTCATTTATAATCATTTTAATAATTTAATAAATTTTTTAACTTGATTTTTTTTTTTAATTTTAAATTTATTAAATTAATAAGTTAATAAAAGATTACTTTAAACTTACTTAAAATTATTTTTGTTAATATATTTGATTAAATTTAATTCAAGTTTAATCATTTTAATTATTTACATTTAAAAATTATTAGTATATAAATTTAACACTTTATACAATACAGCTCACACTTTTAAAAAACCGTAAAAAATTATTTGTAAAAAAATTTTAATTTCTTTTTGTTTTACAATTTTAATTTAAATAAAAATTCAATAAATAAAAAATTAAACAAAGAAATAAAAATAATAATTAATTACAAGTATATAAAAAAAAAAAAAAATAATAATAATTTATTGGAAAGGTAAATATTAACTATTTAATTTAAAAAATATATATATATATTTAAAAAATTATGTCAAAATTCAAAACAGCAAATTTTATAGAAATATTTACAATAAAAAAAAACAAAACTAAATTATTTATTATATTTAAATAAAAATATTATAGATAAATAAAAAAAAAAATTATATATCTAATTATTTTTTACAATAACATAAAAAAAAATTTTAATAAAAATAACTTATTTTTTTAAATATCCAAACTCAATATCCGAAAATGAATAAAAACATTAATTAAAAAACATTAAAAATGATTATATTTTTAAATTTTTAAAAACGTCAGCATACTAATATACATAATGTTTTTTTTAATCTTTTAAAAATTAATTACAAACAATAAAATAAACATTTGAGTAACAAAACTAATTATTAATAAAAATTGATATAACTGATTGATATGAATAATTGTGGTTAAAATATTTAATTTAAAAAACATTTAGTAAAATAAATCACTATTTTATCAAAATTGATACATTTTGATATTGTAGGTTTAAAAAATGTAATTCCATTGATTTGTTAAGACCAGAAATTAAATGAATATATAATAAGAATATTAGTGTTGATCCATTAATATTTAAATGTTATTAAATTGTCGCACATCTGTCCAAAATGATTTGTTTGAACAATTTAAAATAACAAAAATTTTAATTTAGCAATTAAACTAAATTAAAAAAAAATTTAATTTAATGTTTGTATTATTTTGGTCCTAAATTAAATTGTCATATTAATTTATAACATATCAACGTCATCTTGAAGGAATTTAAACGAAGGATGCGATCGCCATTCCACTTGTTTTAACGAAACTTTAATAAACAAAAAAAAAGAATATTAAATGAATACTTTGTATAGCAATTAAAAAACAAATATAGATACAAAGACAAACTATTTAAAATAGATCATTTATACCAATAAATTAAACTTTATTAATGTTTTATAGTAAAGTAATTTAAATATGAAAAATACTGTGAATACACTTTTTTGTTACAAATTATAAACTCAATTCATAACTTTTAAGTTAATAAAAAAATGAATTAAAATTCATATTCATTTGCTTACTAACCAATTATTTACAAATATAAATTTGAATTTAAAACTCAAATTTTCAATTAATTATCTCAAAGTTTTTGATTTTTATTAATAATAATGTAAAAATTATGTTAAAAAACAACTAATTTAGAAATATAAATTATAGGGTTTGCTGTACAAAATTAATTTAAACTAAACTTGTAAAATAATGTTTAAAAAAAAATCAAGAATAAATTTTAATAAGTTACAATTATTACAAATTTAATTTTAATGTTTTCTAATGTATCTTGAATGTTATTTTATATAAATAAATTTTTATTTATATACTTATAAAGTCAAACTAAAATTGAAAATAAAATAAAAAATTAAAATCATAAAAACTAATTAATTATGTAAACAGAAAAATATATATATATATACTTTTAAAATATAAAAAAAAATAAATTCTATTTAAAAAAATTAAATCATAAAAAATTACATCTATTCATTAAAAACAATAAATTTCTAATTGAAAAAAAAATAATAATTTTTACAAAAATTGAGCTTTTATTTTAATAGAGTTTTAACCAATAAATAAATTTATTGTATCTAAACTTTAGTAATTATTTTTAAGTAAAATTATTAAATTAATTAGATCAACAATATTATGGTATCAAGTTTGACAATTTTAAAAAATAATATATATTACTATTGATATATATTTAAGTTAAAAAAAAAATTAAATTTTTAAATTTAATTGAAAATATTATTTACATTACATTTAAAATAATAAAATCTATACATTTAATAATATACATATATGTATATTAATTAAAAATGATTTTTTTAACAAAAAGATATTTTGAAAATAAAGTTTTAAAAAAATTCAAGTTTAGCATAATTTGGCAAATTTGTTCAGAATTTAATTTATATATTATAAAAAGTTATTAAAATAATTTCAACTGAAAGAAATAAAAAAATACTATTTTAAGGGATGCCTAGCAAGGTGCGAAGCTTCTTCAGCAATACGTTCATAATAGGTTTCACTACTAATACCTTTGCCTTTTGGCGCACCATCTTTGATTCTAGGTCCAACATAAGAACTACTGCTTGCTTCACTCATCATTAATTGACCATTGGATGTGATTGAATAAATAAGAAACAAAAGAGATACAGGTAATAAAGCGGTGAAAGAAGCGTCAATAATCCAAGGAATATGGACAGGAGGACACAGCAACAATACAAACGCACCAATTAAAAATATGAATGCCGGTATGATTGAAAAAAACCATAGTTTACAAGATGGAAAACAAATGCCCCGACAACAATTTATTAACTGTAAATGAAGAAAATGAATTATTAAGATGGTGGATTACTATTGGTCAACATACCCAGCTTATAAATAAGATCAATGAAAACAGTAGAGAACTACAAACATACATCCAAAAAGGTAACCAGTTCAAATGTATCAATAAAACTACCCATATTGCACTGCACATGTGAAGAGTACATTTAAGAGAATTATTAAGATCGCTAAGAGATACCAGAGTGACACAAATACATAAACATGACACAAAAAGAACGGCAAACTCTAAAGTAGTTGGATTAAACAAACAGATCGAATAATTGGAAGTGCTTGCGCAAAAATGGTTCAGCTATAAAGAAATAAAGATTTTAATCAAATATTTTCCAGCATCCATCTATCTTACCATTGAAAAAGTCATAGTTAAAAAGTAAATTAAACTTTCTACATATAAACTTTTGTGCATGGCAATGAAAATCACGGGAAGCCATAACGTATTGGCTAGAGTTTGAGCCAGCATTTGAATTAAAAGTTGTTGTCTATTGTGTTCCTCTTGAGATTCAGCTGATTCTAAACAACGAAAACCATAATAACCTGATCTACATTCACAATAAGTAAAAAGTAATGCGTTTTGAATTTGATTATGGCACTTTCCTCTCTTGCTTGGACAGTTTTGTTCATTACAGGCTGAAGACATTATATTTAAAACAATAGAAGATGTGTTAACGTTGCAATTAACCATCTCTTGATTATCTGTGTTTTGATCGTTAATTGCATGGGGTAAATTTTTATAACAATATGCCACAATTGAAATGAACCAATGTCCTGCTTTTGGATAGGGAATTGAAAGTTCAGATAAATTTGAATCTAAACTAGAACTATTTGTTTGCATTTTGGCCAAACAATCGTCTAAATTTTTAGCAATTTTATTGTGCTTGATACAAGCAATTACACTTATATTATTAATTGAATTATCAAAATCAATATTAATTCCTAAGTCAATTTTTAGATTTCCACCAGAATCTAATAAAGAAATAATTTCAAATTTAATCAAACTTATTTTAAGTTGGTTTTCATTTTCTGGTTGCTCTGCACTTTTAGTTTTAATAAGAGAATTTAAATTAGTATTTGGAATTTTTAAATATAATTCTCCTTTTCGCTGACCAAAAGAGTGTATTTGAGCATATTTGAAATTAAATTTTCCAGGTAAATTATATCTTGTCATAGGTAATTGATATGGACACTTTTTTGAAAAATTAATTTTAACTATTTTATTTCTAAAAAGTAAATCTTTTGTATGTATGATTGATCTTCCGTATCTTAATCCTGTGTGATTGTGCTGCATACTTTTAAACTGTGTATGAAGTTCGATATTATTTCGTTTAATCAAATTTTTGGCAATATTTTTTGATTTATTTCTATGCATAAAGTGATGTTTATGTTTAGGCTTTGAGATTTCTGGTTTTTCATCAAAAGAATCTTTATGTTCTTCTTCTTCATCATTTTCTTCATTTTCGTCAAAATCTTCATTTTCTTCGTCATAATCTTTATCAAATGAATCATCAACGCTGTCAACATATTCCTTGTCTGCTTTAAGCGCAATTTTAGGTTGCTTAGTATGGTGACTTTTTTTGTTAGCATGATGTCGATTTTTGTTTTCAACAGTTTTTTTAGAAAAAGTAGCATAATTAACAAGGTCATCAGTTGAAGAAGATTCCGTAGGTTTGTTTTTACTAGTGATTTTATGATGAGGAACGGTGACTGGTAAAGTTTCGGTACTAGTTACAGTGTTAACAACAACCAAAGTACTAGGTGATTGTGTAGTAGATTTTTGAGTAGTACTTTCTTGAACAATAAAAGATTGAGTATTTACTTTTTCAACTAATGAAACTTGAGTGGAACTACTAGTAGTAGAACTACTAGTGATTGTCATTGTGGAAGAGGTGGCAAAAGTTTGGGTGCTGGTTGAAGGTGTAGAGGTGGCTGGTACTCGCTTATGGGGTAAAGATAACTTTGGAATGTCGTGTCGATTTTTTAATAAACTATCGAGGTAGTCAGGTAATGTGTATTCATAGCAAACATCGGTATTAACACTTAATTTCAATCGAATTGACGCTGATTTTTCAAGAACTTGTACTAAGAAATAATTCCAATCGTTTCTGGATATATCAAAAAAGTCCAAAACACACACTTCTGATTCTGATTGAATAGCTTGACAGTCTTTCATGGTGTCATATTGGTTTTGACTTGCTAGTCCTGATCCTCTAGCAAATATTCTAATCGGACAGGCTTGTTTATTTGGATTGGAGACATTTTCGCACTCAAGAATGTGGAAATGCACCATAAGAGAATTAAGAGGAACAAAAAAGCGAAACACTTGTGAACCCGTGACTTGTTGTTCTGAATGTAAAGTGTCATACAAATGAGTGACTTGTTTTGCTTTTACGAAATTTAGATAAGAGCTTAGCCAAACCCTGCAGTCAAATAAAGCCGTTTTCTGCAAGATAGTATCAATAACTTCGCCATTAGAATTGTTGTGAGCATCTTTTTCAAAGTAAGCTAAAACAAACCACTCTCCTGCCAAAGGATTGCTCATATTATAAGTAAACTCATTTCCATTCCCTTTAAAACTTAATTCTATTTGCCCTTCTTCATCCAGTAAGATGTTTGAATCTAGACTTGAATTACCGAAATTGATGACAGGTATTCCTTTCCATCTTAAAAAAATAGTTACATCAGCGGCATTGCAGTTGAGCGAAGTATTGGCCCAAAAAGACCAATTTGCCTGTTCTACATCGTTCGGTATCCAGTAGCGAAAAATCTGCGCATTCCTATACGATTTGAATCTTTCGATCTCTCTGGACGAATACAGTTGTGTTGTTTCTAGAATGGTGATGAATAGAAATTAAATTTTAATAATTACTATCTTTAGATAAACCAAAATTTAATTAAACTTTAAAACTTTTAAACTTAATTGTAAAACTTGATGATTAGAATCATGTTTTGCCAATACCTAGCAAATTTATATATGCAAGTTGACAATATATAACTTAAATCCTAAAGTTAGAGATGCCTTGTCCAAAATTATTATAGTTTTAGTTCATTGAACTTACGAAGTTTTGAAATAAAACTAACTTTAATCGCGTATAATAGCAATCATTTCAAATTAACAATCATTAATCAAAACTAAATCTTTTAATTATACTTAGTTTTTAATGTGATAATTAAAATTTATAAATTCTCATCTCTTCTCAAAAATTTACAGTATAGCAAACACCATTTAATCAGAATCGGCAGCACCGGTTTAAAATAAATATAAATAAAAAATTTATCTTACCTTGACAAAAAGCAAATTTGAATAAAAAAAGCAAAATACACGTTAATAACGATTGTTTGAAAATAAAGTTATATATACACGTCATTGTGTTTTTAAATTATCTCACGATTGTATATAAATTAAAATGTCATTTTTAAATAGATTTAAAATCTGAATTATTGTTTTTCTACTATGTTAACTGCTTGCAAATAAATGCTTAATACAAACATCACTTGGACTAAATTAAAAATGGTAGAAAAAAATATAAGAAATATTAGATAAAAAAAAAATATTTAATTTAACACATTTTTAATTGAAATATAAATATTACTTTAATCAATTAATTGAAATTTTTCAAAAACACTGTCTTTTAAGCGAACTTTTTCTTTAACATGTAAAAATTATTACGACAACAGATAGTAATAAAGAATATTAAATAAACACATTGCATCAATTTACACAAACTAGTTAAATCAAATCTTCCAATTATGATGCAAATTATAAAAAATAGACATTTATAATAAAACCCTTAAATGATGTGATAAGTTATTCATTTGTTATAATTGTATCACTTAATATTAATTAACTTGTTGAAAATGCATTGAAAAACTTGTGTTCAATGAGATTTAAAGTTTTGATTTAGAGCACAATCTGAAAATTGAGTTATAAAAATCAAAAATATCGACGAAAGGGCTGAACTGTTAAGAACACAGATAAATTTCAAAATTTATTCAAATATGAAAAATTGGCATTTTTTCAAAAAATCAAGTGCTCAAAACGTAAAGTTAAATTAAACAAAGTTTCTGATCCCTTTTGGGTTTAATTTAACAATTTAAATTGTTTAAAACCTTCAACAATTCGAAATGGCCGAATTTTTACAAGTAAAACCAGTCTTTTTTGACGCATGTAAGTAGATTGCCAGAAATATTGGCCAGTTTGCAGTTCTAGAATAAAGAGCTTTTCAAAGCATCCAGAGCTTCCCATAGGCTAAATAGTTTGTCCTTTCTATACATTGAACCAATTTATGACCTAGGTTCGAGCAGGCCATGTTGCTACAAATAAAAGGGGCCGGCACCTTGGTGATCTCAATTGCGGCAAAGCCATGTTTACTAGTAATGTCATGGAAACAAATCACTTAAACCTTAAACGCATGTCATACTAACGCCAAAATTACATAAACTAACTTGAAAAAACTAACATTCATTATCATCATCGAAGTAAAAATGTATAGAAACGCATTGGTAATATGTGTTGTTAATCATCTACTATCTTTTATATGCTCATAAACAACCAAACAAATTCTATTGTATTGCAACCGTTTTCAAAACCGAAACTCAGCTAAAATTATAAAAAATACATGGTTTAGTTTTCAAAATAATTAATCTACAATATTCATTTTAAAATATCATAATAAAAAACTTTAATTTCAGTTAAATATTGTAATTTCATCTTTATTTACATAAAAAAGTCTTAAACGTTTTGATTTTAATCTTTTTATCATTCATATCTTATAACGTTATCTAACAAATGCTTCTGGTGGTATTAAGCCCCTTTCATTTAATTCTTTAAAGACTTCTAAGGCTTTATTACCATCAAAATTGTTCTCCGTCAAGCATTGAGTAGCAAACTGCTTATTCATTCCGGTAACTTGACAAAATTGCATGGTTATCAATTCATTCTGATTTACTGGTGTTGCTAAATTAGCAGTTGATTCATTCATATTTGATTCCATATTGTCAATCATCTCATATCCTACGTTTGCATTATTCCCACCCATTTGATTTGATAAACTTGAAACATCGTCTGTTTTAGGTAAATTCTTATATAAATTAAGCTGCTCAACAGTTGTATTTGTTAATAATAGTGAATCGTTTATAATAGCAAATCCATTATTATGCGGCACAATTAAAAAGCTTCTAGTAAACGCTCTTAATTGAAACGAGTTTTTTTGCTCGATACTTTTGAAAAGTCCATTTATAATTAAAGAAATAAATGATTGATTAAATAAAGGTACATCAATTTTAAATGTTTTCAATATATGTTCGGATTTAGGTAATTTTGATAATCCAGAAACCACATTCACTTTTCCTTGTTTGAGATGCTTTACTCTCATATCTCCACGAATTCTTAATAAATTTCTGCTGTCTTGGATTAGATTGTTTTCAAAACATTTTGTCCTATTTTTAGGATCAGTTATTCTATTTATACAAAATGAAAATAATGCATGATCATGATAAGCTGGTAACAAAGATTGTCTATCATTAGAATCATACAAAGTGAAATATTGATTTATAAAATTCATTATTAAATCTTTCGCCGTTTCAGGAATAAAATTTCCCTAAAAAAGTAAAAAATAAAAATTAATTAAATTTAAAAAGTATTAAATAAATAATAAATTATACTTGAAATTCTGGCAAATCTTGAACATCATCTAAATCAAAACAAATGGGTGATGGTAATATGCATCCATCCTGTAAAAAAAAAAAATTTTAATTTCTTTTTATTTAATTTTAATTAAATTTGACATACCAATCTTAAAACTTTAGGAAGTCTTGTACGAATCGAACTAAAAAATACATCAAAATATTCTAAATTAGATGATAATTTTCTTGACAAAAATTGTTGCCATATAGATTAAAAAAAGATAAGTAGTAAATTAAAGTAATCAATACTTTTAAAAAAAAAGTTAAGTCAAATTTTAAAATTAATAATCAATTTTTTTTTTCATTATTTGACTATGAATTTTTCATAGATTTAGCTACTATAATCTTTTTTAATTGATCCTGTTAGTATTAAAAGTTCTTAATTAACTTTTCTACCGTCTTAGGTTAACCAATTAAATAAAGATTGAGCTTTTAAAATGTTTAAATAATCTTTTTTTATAATAAATATTAATTTTTTAAACATATATAAAATAGTCTTAAAAGTGTAATTAAGTTGACCTAACCTGACATATGTAGCATTATCCTTAATTGATTTTTTGAAAGGATTGTTTTCAAACCAAACTTCTTCTAAATCAAATCCTTTAAGATGGTCCAAATCATTAACACTTAAAATCTGTAAAAAAAAAAAATTTAATTAAAACTTATCAGAAATATACTCTTTATAACTTACATTATTTTTACTTAAATTAAGAGTTTTTAAACTTTTACAAACAGAGACCATGGCGGAAAACGGCTCAAGTGTTTGAATTTTGTTATTTGACAAGTCAATCGAAATTAAATCAGGAATGTTTTCGTTTATTATTCTTATAACTAGTCTAAGAATTTCAATTTTTTGAAAAGAAACAAACAAGCCTAATTGTTTAAACTGTGGTTCTTCTTTGAAATCTGAAAGGTTTAGCACTTTGGAATTGACATCATAACGCTGGCTCATAATAACCTTTAAGTTTTCAGTAAATTGGTCGTCGATCTTTACAAAAGGAGGTGGAACTTTTTCTTTAATAATCAATAATTTTAAACCTTCAGGTGTATTAATTCTTCGATGTAGACTTCTCAAACAACTACTCAAGTCGTATCCCTGTACATAAAAGACTGCTGCCTGTCCTTCTAATGTATAATTGTAAGGTGTGAATTGTCTATCACAAGCATTTTGCAAGCTTGAAATAATGAATTCTGAAGATAATTTTGCTCCGTGAGGAATTGTCATTTTAAACCATTGCTGTTCTGGATCTTCATTTGATTTGTTACGATTGTTGATGAACCGCCTATCGTTAGCAAATCTGCGAATACTCAGATTATTGTCGCCATTATTAAGTCTGCTTTCTCTGGAATAACGATTATTGTTCGCATATCTTTCACTGTTATTATTATTATATCTTTCACTGGTTTCATCACTTTTTCTTCCATGATAGTTTGTTCGATTAGAATTGTAGTTAGAATTATTAGATCCAGTGTCATATTTGGTCCTAAGACCCCTTTTCTTTCTGTTGTTATTCTGATAGCAGAAATAAATGAAAAATTAGATAATCATTAGATTGAGAAGATGAAACCTACCATTTTTAGAAACAGCTAGCTAAGACCGTCTCCAATCAATAATTTGGCCTCAAATTTGATGGTCTAAAATCGGCAAATTCAGAATTAGCAATTTATAAACCTAGATTGGTCAAAACAACCAGAAGACTAAAACGTTTTTACTAACAATAACAAAAGTTGAGGGACTGCGCTTAAATTTTGATTTGTGATAAATAGAGGAAAACAAACATCAACAGTGTAGGAAAAGTTCTAGAGAGCAAGTGTTAATTATGGTTTTATCACTGGTGACCAGTTATGAATTTCAGTCCGGAATCTTGTTAGAACAACCGTCTAAATGTATCTTTTGTGACCAGTTATTTGATGTAAACTTCATGTTGTACCAAAATAAAAACAGTGTACAAAAACTGAGAGCTCATCTGGTTGGAGAGCACAAGTTTGTTATCTCAGACATCAAGGAAATCCAAGATTTGAGAGGATATTTACATTATTGGAGACACAAAATTCAAGAAGGATGCGAACTTAACACCATTTGTGCTGTCATTCGTACGAATTCCAAGCCTGGAGATATTGGTCAAAGTGAGGTAAGTAAGACGTTACTCAAGCTTCTTGTATCCATTGATCCAATATTCTTTTTAAGGATTACTATATGCTTTGTCCAGACGTGTTGCCAGAAGATAAGAATCTTCGGGAACAATTGAAAATTGCTAAATTAAACTATCTAGTCAAAGTACAAGAAAATGAGCGAAACTGTAATGAATTTAAACGTAGTTGTCTATTTTGTCGTAAGTTTAACATGTATGATTCGCATTTTTAACTAATCAATTTTTAACTAGGCAAAGAATTAGTCGGCAATCGCGATTTGATTTTTCAGCATTTAAAAAAGGTGCATAATTTTAATATTGGCAATCCTGATAATATTGTATTTGTCAACCAGTTCTTCGATGTCATTGATTCGAAACTAAACAAAAAATGTTGTCTTTATTGCGAAAACACGTTTAAAGACTGGATGGCATTAAAAGAGCACATGAGGAAAAAATCGCATAAAATTTTAAACCCTTACAATAAAGAATACGACAAGTTTTATTTAATTAATTATTTAAAGTGGGACACCAAATGGATTCAATATAAAAAAAATGATACTTATGAATCGGAAACCGATCAGGATGAAAATTGGGATGATTGGGTTCAGGATTCAAAAAACGAATTTCAACTTGAATGTCTATTCTGTTATGACAAAAATGATAATATCAATGAATTTAATGCTCATACAATGGAAAAACATTCATTTAACTTTAATGAGATAAATGGTCTTTCATTTTACAAAAAAGTAAAACTAATAAATTATTTAAGAAAATTAACTCTTTTATCTATTTGTTTGTCTTGCAACTCAAAACTAACTTCTAATTGCAAACTTTGTGAAAATTGTGCTAATAATTTAACTTTTAAAATTCCTGATGAATCTAATTGGAATACGCAAGAAAACTTTATTCCCAGTGATTGTAACGATAATTTACTTCAAACTTTGGCTGATGATTTAAACGATTTTGTGCCAGAAATAATCCCTGAACAATAGTATTTTATTTATTTAACAAATATATTATTTTTTACTACAAGCAGATACGTTTGTATTATTAAATGTTCTTAAATGTACCAAAATGTGCATATTAACTTCTTCAGGTCGACTTAAATAAGGAAAATTACCTCCACTTTTAAGATGAGCTCTTTTTGCTTTTGGATACATTTTATAATTTTCCTCTTTAGCTGCTTCACTTAATGCACACTCATCAAATACCTGTGATAAAAATAAATATTAATTAAAAAAAAAATTATTATTAAAAAATTATACAAACATCTATAATAGTTATTTGCAAATTTTGAATTTTTTCAGGAATAACATATGAATTAATACAATTCAACATTAATCGAGCAGCTAGTTCTTGTTGAGACAATGTGTCCAATCTTTCTGACATGAATTTTATTGAATCAAGGATAGAATCATCATTTGTATGTTTTTCTAATGATTTTCTACCGATTATCATTTTTTTTAAAACAACCGATGGCATCATCCAAAAGCTTAAAAAAATTAATTAAAATCAATTTTTTTTTTATTTAAAAAAAAAAAACTTACATTGAAGCTGAATCAGTATAATTAAATATAGATGTATCTGCAAAACTATTACATAAAATAATTGATAAAATTCTAGGACAATGGCTTGTTTCTTCTGCAAACTTTTGTGCTAAAAAGCCTCCTAAAGAAGCTCCTAATATATGAACTTGTTCAAAACCAAATTCATCAAGAAGTTTGATGAATCCTAAAGAAAATGCATTAAGAGACCAATAAGTTGGATAGTGAAGAGCAATTAAACGATATCCAATTTTGTTTAATTCTAACATTTGTAAAAAAAATACATCAGCAGTACCAGAGACTGGTGGCAAACAAATCAACGGACATTTAACATTTTTAGGCCCTGTATCATAATATGTCCAAATTTTGCTTGTATCTTCATCTACTATGAGTTTTCGTTTTGGAAATTTACTACGAAATTCATTATATAAATTCGATACACTTAATTCGCTTGGTAAACGATTAGATTTTAATTTCAATACATTAAACCTAGTTAATAATATTGAATTTCAAACAGAATTTAATATTGATTACTTACATTGTTTTGAATGTAAAAGTTTGAGCAATAGCCAGATTGAAACTTGTTTATTTCTAAATGTTGACTTGCCAAATTTAGCACACAAAAGTTAAATGCAAAATTTAAAATTATTTATTTAAAAATGCGGGAAAGGAGTCTTTTAAACAATCAATGACGTTGTATTTTACAAATGGTTAATAAATATGAAAAATTGAATTTATTGTGAAAGATGTTTAAAATCATAATTTTAGATTTAAATAAAAATAAAGATAAGATTAAATCCAATACAAAAAAAAACAAAGTAAAGGTTTATTTAAATTAATATTGCCTCTTTGTTTGCGTACAATAAATACGCTTTGATAAAGTAACTTTATTATTTTAACGAAATGTGTACATTGCATTATTAAAATAAGAATTAGTAAAACGAAATCATAGAAAACAAAATGCTATAGACTAGAAGAATGGATGTAATCAATTAATAAATTGAATATTTGTTCATTAGTAATTGACGAATGCCAGTTTAAAAGCTGGTTAAGAAGCAAACGGCACAGAAATCAATGACAGCTTGAGTCGGCGTTCGATTCATCGTCGAAATTTGAAATTTGACTAGAGTTCTTATCACCACATTCATCATCATTATCATCATCATCATCCTCTTCTTCTAAAAGTTTTCTAGCAAGTTTTACAGCTTGATACTCGTTATAATGAATTTTGCGTTTGGACTCAAAGTCTTTTTTTTTGGCTTTTTCCGACTCGGTGAGATCGTCTTCGCTTTCGCTAGTTGAATCTATCAGAATTTTGGCCGGTTTTTCAATATTTTTAAGAATAGTACTTAGATCAAGTTTGGATGACTCGCCACCGTGTTCAATGTTGCTGCCTTCGGAATCATCATAGTAAGAGTAGGGAGTTTTGGGTTCATCTATTTTCATAAGTCCATAGTCTTTTTCAGGAGGATGAAGAGTTTCCAGAATGTTAACTTCGTCCCATTTAATAGGTTCTAGACTGGTAATAAATGTTGCTTAAGACAGATAAAACAAGAATTGCAAGTTGACTTACTGGTGTTTAGATTGACATTCCGGTTGCTCGAAGCTGGAGCTGGACTTGAGAATGCTCTTTTTGGGCTTTTTCTGTAAATTGTCCATTTTGGCAGCTGTTCAAAGATGGTTTTAAGTTTTGGCCCGAAAAGTTGCGAATAAGGGTGTTCTGGTTCACAAAAAAGGGATGAACAGCAACTTGGACAAGCAGTCTTTGGTTATCATTTTATGCATTCATCACAGTAATTGATGATCATGAACGTAAACAAACTGTATTTTAAGCGCATGTGCCAATAAAACGTAAAAATATTACCTAGACCAGGTGGTTAAGCAGATGAAGACAAGAGAGGAAAGTGTTTGAGTTCTCACAAGAAGCACAGCAAAAGTGAAGATCCCAATTAATCCGAATCCAGGCAACTGTTGCAATCCAAAACACTTAAATCATTGGGGATTAAAGGATGCAAACATTTAAAACTAAAAATAAAGGTCAGCTCACGTTCCCTAGCGACTAAATAAGACATTGTAAACAGCAGCACAATTCAAATTTTAAACGTTTTTCTTTGCAGTTTCAGAACAGGCCTTCATTTATGAATTGTGTCTTCGTTCCGGCATTTTCTCTTAACCATGTTGGCATCAAACAGTGAGGACAGTCTTTTGTCTTTGCCCAAAGACCGCGAAGACAGCTATTTGCTTCTGGATAAGCAAGCCAATCTTACCAACCAGTTGAATCCCGATCAGACATGTCCACCTTTAGATCAGATTGCTGTTGCCTCTTTCTCTGCATCTAAACGTCCAGATTCCAATCACCAGACCAGCTTCTTCAATTGTGAAATACCTTCCCAGTTCTATGTGTCCGACCAAAATGGCCTGAAAGAGTTCAAATTGTTCGGAGAAACTGTGCATGTGAAAAATGATTCCCGATACTTTGCCAAACGTCTCTCGCCTCTTCATATCTCTCAGAACAGTGACAACCAATTTCTTAAGGATTATTCTGCCATGTGTGAAAAACTCAATGAAACCAAACCCAGTTTTCTTGAACACATAACCTGCAATAAAAATAATTCTAGTGATATACTTTTTTCTAAAAATACTTTTCCAAACATTGACCATTCAACGACAAACTATGACCAGTTTCTATTCAAAAAACCTAAATCTAAGCAAATTAAACAAAACAACAATTGTGTTCAATTTTCAAATGACGAAAGCTTTAAATTAAATAATCAAAAATTGCAGAGTACCTTTAAAAACAAGGAAAATGTTTCGGACATCGATTTAGGTATTGTAAACGATCTTTCTTCCATTTTAAAAGACAATCTTCATCTTTCAAAAATAAACCAAACTCAAAGCAAAATTAACTTTAGAAAACCGATGACTGAAAAAGAAATACATGAAAACATTGAAAAAGAGTTGAATGAATTAAAATTTAAAAAACAACTAGAGAAATATGAAGCCAAACAAATAAATAAAACACCATTAACAAAATGTGTAAATAGTTACATGCCCGATAAACTGAAATCAAACACTGAATCTAATCGAATTTTAAATCAGTTTCTTAACGATGTAGAAACAGCTTCAAATTATGGAAATTTGGTTAAAAAGCAAAAAAACAATCTAAAATCGTTAGAAAAGTTATTAGAAAAAATAAAAAAACTTGAATCAAACACTAAAGAATCGTTTAAAAGGAAAACTAATTTGAATAGTAAGCAAATTGAAGAAAAAGATTTTTTCAAACAAAAAGATGTTACAGAGTCTGAATTGGGTTTTAAAACTGCTCAGACTTCAAGAGACATGTCTTCAAAATTGAAATCTATTTTAAAAAGTGACATTCTAGAAACGTTTCGCGACGATAGTAAATCAAATTTAATTGTCGACAATAGTTCAGACGAAATTAAGTCAAATGAAAGTAAATTAGATTTTTCATTTCATTGCGAATGTTGTAAGAAAAAAGAATGCAACACTAATTGGCTAAAGCCAATAAATGCGACAGATGAACAGATCGATCTTGCCAAAACAAGTACATTTATACCATTAGAGCAACATTTTAGCAGCAAGCGAAGCGAATTGTACAAAAGAATGATGAATAGAAGAGAAAACTTATTAAAAAAAAGAAAACTTAGAAAAGAAAACAAAGATAATGAAACTAGAGTAGAGTTTATTAAAAAAAGCACTGATACAATAAGAATTACTAGTACAAAAGGCAAAAAGTCGGAAAATGTAGGGTTAAACGACAGATGCGTGGGACAAAAGAGCAGACCACAATTAACAAGCCAGCGAAGAAAGGACCATAAGTGGACAGATCAGAAGTGGACAGAAAATAAGCGGTCAGTTGACAAATTGGCGTGTGGACGACTGGCATCTAAAAGATTCAGTGACAAGTTACAAGCAAACACTTTAAAAGGACTGCTTAATTACACAAGTAAAGAGCAAATATCAGCCTAACAAATATCAAAATGCACGAATGTTGTATAGAGATCAAAAATATGTATCAATGAAAGCGCAATAAAATAATTAATTTGCAGGTGACTTTTTCTTTTGCAAAGTTTGTCCTTGTCCAGAGAAAGGTTGGAACATTTTCTCGGTCTCATCAACCTCTTTAACTTCCTTGGGTCTGGCGTTGCGAATAAAACGTAGAGTGCCAAACTCATAACCATAGTCAGGAATGCCTCGTTTAGGGGGTTGTTTGACAGGAAGCGAAGGTGCAGGTTCCACATCAGATCTACTCTTGCCATCTAGACGGTTGCCCTGTCCAGAGAAAGGAGTGAATCCATCATTGACAGGCTCACTGTCAGGTTCTGCTTGCATCTGTTCAACTTTGTCTTCGACGGGCTGAATGGTTCTTTTAGGCTCTTGATACCCAACTGGTGCGGCAAAGTCCACACGCATATCGCATTCAATGATAGTGACAGCTGACTCTGGCTCGGTCTCTAACACGCATACCTCGTATATCTTGTCATTATAATTGATTGCGATCACATCTCCTGTGGTAAGACAGGCGTAATTTCTTAGAGCATTCTCCAAAACAGCTTTAGGATTGGTAATGTCCAGAAAATCAACACTTTGAGGCTGAAACTTGGAAAAAGTTGCCACAGGTAAGGTGGCACTTTGCACCTGCAGCATTGCTCCTTCATCTAAAAGCAGGTTCCTCATCATCCAGTACGGTAAATACACTTTGCCTTCTTCTGCTACAAACTCCAATACTCCGCAATGTGTGACCTTGTTTAAAGCACAGTTGGTCAGTTTAAATAGCATTGGATACACAATAGACAGTCGGGTAAGTTGATCTAGAGCCGAGGGTGGCATTATGATTTTGCCTCCCCTTTCCACGTCTAGCCTTTCATTTCCGGGCAGCATGAATACGGAATAGCACCTGTAAGTGGCTTTGAAAGCATGTGGAGCGCTGTAATAATTCATGCCAAACATATTGCTAGAAGTTGAAGATTAGAGGCACTGGCTGGGTGAAGTGGTCAGATGAATTGGTCAGAAATAATGGTCGAATGAACTGATAGAACAGACTAGTCTGGTGTGCTGGCTGAACAGACTAGTCTGATGTGCTAATTGAACAGACTAGTCTGATGTGCCGATTGAAAGCTAGTCGGACGGACTGAACAACTGGCCAAAGATTAGTGCAACAGATTCGGACAAACTAGTGAAGAGGAACTGTCAGATGGACTAGTCAGACACATTTGTCAAACTGATTGGCCAGACAATTTTCTAGACAATTTTCCAGACAATTTTCCAGACAATTTTCCAGACAATTTTCCAGACAATTTTCCAGACAATTTTCCAGACAATTTTACACAATTCGCCAAACAAATTTACGAAAAAACTAATGGCCAAACTGCTGAGCAGGTGAGCTGAGGTAAGGCAAGCACTACAAGTCACCCTTTACCTACGAAATCACAAAAACGATTGCTGGTTGTTGTAAACACAAACATTCACTTTCCAAGACGACAATGCAATACACGCTATCTCGTGTTACGCCCATTTTTTTGGCGGCATTTCAAATTTGAAATCGGCTCGCGCCGTCCGGTAGCATAGATCAGATGTGGCGGCTTTTGGGGGATTTAAGGGGTCTTCAGCGATGATAAAGACTTTGAGGGACTTTGAAAGTCTTAAGGGGCTTTTAACAGGTTTTGGACAAAGCCAGCCAACCAACTACTGGGCATTCTGGTTTGCTGTCCTTTTAAGTTTATTTCTTCAAAGCCATGTCTAGGCCATTAGCAATAAGTGTCCTCTTCGCGCTTCTTTTCGCCCTTTTCGTGCCCACCTGTATCTGTGAAGGTAGGTTTCACCTACACTTATCTTTGCCTGTCTATCTTATGCGTGCCATTTACTTTCAATGTTAGCCCCTTAAATTATTACCCACTAAAAATATTAATATTGCCCACCCACACTTTTTACCTTGATTATTGACTTATCGATTGCATGTTAATTATCTTGACTGCATGTTATTTATCTTTACTATATGACCATCATTCTGGCTCTATGTCCATCATCTTGACTGTATGTTCATTAATCTGATTGTATGTTCATTACTCTAAATGAACATTCCTTACTCGAATACACTACTTTGATTGCACATTCTCTTCCTTATCACCACCCTGATAGTAAACTTAAATCTTTCATTCAAATCCTTCAAAGGATGTCATTCTTGACCAAAACATTTTGTCTAAAAATGTTACTTTTCCATCTAGTTTGGCACAAATTAACCTACTCAAAACTTCTAATTACAACTTTATCCTTACTTTTCTCGTTTTTATCTTCTGTTTGCAGACTTTTTTCCTCCAATTGATTGTGGTATTAATCGTTACAACAACGAACCACCACTCACCGAACGTATTGTTGGAGGCAACGTATCACATGAGGGTGAGTGGCCATGGCAAGTTTCGCTACGGTTAAAACACCCTCTTGTTCCAGCCGAAAAGCATTGGTGTGGGGCAACCTTAATTAGTCCTTCTTGGGTAGTGACTGCTGCACATTGTATCCTCAAGTGGGTTTGCTTACTTCTTAGCCAACTTGATTCCTTTATCCTACTTTTTCCCTTATCCATACTTTCTCTCTTATTTTTAATTATTAATCCTTTGCAAATATTTTATGATTGATGCTTGTTAATTGTTTGATAATTTCAATTTAGTCGGGCTTTTGCCTTACCTCAACCTGGCTTTTGGATGGCCACAATGGGCATGCATTCGCAGTATTCACTCAATGAATCCCACGTACAAGTAATCAAAGTTCGTAAAGTAGTCTATCATCCTTGGTACAAAGGCTACGAAAACGACATTGCTCTTATGCAGTTGGATACTGCTGCAGAACTTAATCACCATGTGCAACCCATTTGTATGCCCAGCAATAATGTACCACACAATTTGTTCCTACAGGAATGTGTATCCACAGGTTGGGGAAAACAGCAACCAAGTAAGTTGTTTTACAAATTTTCAAATTTTTCTTACGTCTATCTTCTCAGATAAAATGATGTCCGAATGGCTACAAAAGGTCAGAATTCAAATGTACGATAACTCAGTTTGTCACAGGGCCTATTATCAAAAATTTCGTATTGTCATTCAAGACAGTCACTTATGCGCTGGATCTAATGAGGGCGGCAAAGGCACCTGTCACGGAGACTCAGGTGGTCCCCTTCAATGTAAAATTGGTGACAAATGGTTTTTACATGGTATTACCTCTTTCGGCTCCAGCTGTGCCAAGCCAGGCTTTCCAGATGTTTACACTAGAGTTCTTTTCTTTTTAGATTGGATCAAACAAATTCTTGACAATTATTAGTGACATACCCTTTTATAGAGATCTATTGATACATTAACGCCTAGTTTATAATCAATTTTGATCTACATTCAATAGGCCATTTACTGTTACATATAGTCTTATTTGTTTATTGTTTATATTAAATTACTTTTTAGTATATAATTAGTATGTTCATTCTTGTATAGTGGCAATTAAACTTATTTACAATGTATGATATTTATTAGCATATAAATGTAAGCTGTAACTATTTTATTAATAAAAACTTTTTTAGCATACAAATTTTACACACTATAACACTTTACCACCGTTTAATTAATAAACAATTTACATTTTTCTAATAATCTTTAATAATTTAATAATTAATCTAATTCTTTCAATAAAGCTATTATGCTTATTACTTTTCTTCTTTGCCGATTTTTGTTCAAATAAAAAAATTATTAAAAATATTAAATAAATATAATTGAAGAAATATGGATTTTTGAAAAAAAATAATAAAATACCTTTGTTTTAATTATAATTAACTAAAATTTTCAATAAATTATTTAGACTTTTTAATAAAAATTTATATGCAAATTTACATAATTTCACCTTTTGATCGGTTTCAATAACAGATGCTAATGATAAATAAATAAAGCTAAATTATAAAAAAAAAAAAATGAATTATAACAATTTTACATAATAAATACAAAATACAGGCCATAATACATTTCAATAATTTAACTAAAATTAAATTAATCCAAATTATTTAAAAATAAAATAATTCAATAATTTATTTTTTAAATTATGTAATATTAAGCATGTAAACATAAATGAGTTTAAAAAATTGTATTTAACTATTTATTTATAACAGTTAATTCAATCTCAAAATTTATAAGTTTAATTAATAATAAAAATGTTTAAAAAAGTAATAAACAAATTTTTTAATTTTTAGGTCATATAAGTTTATTTTTGAAGAAATTAAATAAATTTTAATGAAATTGGCTAACAATGACAATCGTTAAATATAATGCTGATTTGACGTTCTGCAGTGGCGTTATTAGGACTAACATATACAATTCCAGTAGATCCAGTTTTAAGAGTAACATCTTTAGCAGTTTTGTCACAAACTTTATGACAATCTTTTCCTGTTAAATAATAAGTTTTTAAATTAAATTTAAACAACATTTTTTGATTATAAATATAAAAATTATATTTACCTGCATATTGCAAAGCAATCAACGGTCCTTTACTAATAACACTATTATAAGAATCTGTGCGGAATACTTCAACAGCTTCTACTTCTTTCATTATAAATTCTTTGGTGTGAATTAATGTGCAAACCTATGAATTTAAAAATCAAAATTAGATCAATTTTATATAATAATTAAATTTTTCTAATTTAATTAACCTGTTTATGTTCCATTTCTTTGATCAATTCTCTAGATTTAAGTTCACGATTGCCATCAGCAAAAAAGAAAACTAGACAAGAATCTTCACCATCTTTAGGTTTAATACCTCTTGTTTTAGGCACCACACTTAGCATAGAATCTAAGGAAAGTTCCATATGCCCGAATACACTTTCTTCAGAATGTTGTTTAGCAATCGAATGCTGTCGTATTTCATCAAAATATTTTTCAGGATCCTTAATAAATTATAAAAAAAACAATTAGAGTAAAAATAATTTAATTTTTAAATTAACTTGTTTGTTTTAATTAAACATGCTGATAAAGAAATTATTTAATTTAGTTTTAACTTACATCGAACAAAATGTACCAATTTGATTCTGTTCCATCAAGAGCATTAAAATCATAAACTTGATTCCATAAATTATTAAATACACTAAGACCAGCAGCTTTAAATTGATCTATTTAAACAAATTATCAAAAATAAAAAATGAATTAAATTTAATAGAGTTTTATAGATTAAATAAATTAAAATTTATTTGTTTAAAAAAACTTTAAGTAATTAATTAGAGTTTACGTAATTCTAATTTATCTAAAAATTTTAACTAGTAAATTGTCTTTCAATTTTTATTTATGTTATTTTTAAAAATAATTTAATTAAATTTAATTAAAATACGTTTGTCAATTGATTAAAAATAATTTTTTTGGCTAATAAATTGTTTTTGATTAATTTATTTATTTATTTTTTATTTATTTTAATATTTAATAAACATCTTTAATTTTTTTTTTTGTTTAAAACAGAAAAAATATTAACAAAAAATTTTTAAAATGTGTACTTTATAAGCAACCTAAATTAGATTTTTAATTTTAGGTAATAAACTATGATTATTTGTTTAAAATTTAAATTTAACATTAAATTAATTTAAAGTAACAAATCACTTTTAAAAATAAGTTAAACAAAAAAATAATCAAAAAAAAACAAAGTTAAAAAAATATAATTTATTAAAAAAAAATTAAACATTTTTTTGTGATTCAATTTAAAAGTTATTAAATTAATAAACCAATAGGTACTGTAATTTATGTTATATTTATTTATTCAAAAAAAAAAAAAATTTAATTTTTAAAATAAATTTATTTTTCAATAATTTAAACTTTAGTCTAAAAATAATAAACAGTTCAAAAAATGTATTTAATAAAAAAAGAACAATTTACAAAATTAAATAAAAACTAAATTTAATGTTGCTTTAATTCACTGAATTCATTTTTTTTTTTAAACTCTTAAGTTATTTACATTTTTTGCATAAATTATTTTTTAGCTTAGAATATATATTATAAAAATTACATTTTCACAAAATAATTATATTTTTAGATTAACACGGATTTTAAATAATTTTCAAATGTAACAAATAAAATTTTTTATATTTAATATTTCCAAATCATTAAAAAATACATTGAGCATTTAAATAATATTTAGTTTCTTAATTTAAATCAATTTTAAATAAAAATTAGAATTAAATAATAAATATCTATAAATTATAGTTTGATCTAAAATTAAAATTTTTAATTTTAAAACAAGCTAATCAAGTAGTATAATAATATAACATCTGGCGCCAATTTATTAGATTATGTTTAGGTTTTTGCATTAATAAAAAACTATTTGCGAATTTATATGACAAGTAACAAAAATGTCATTTATATATTTAAGCTTATATAATATATTTTTTTTTATTGTTTGTCATTCAAAACAGATGTAGTTTAAAATACTATTTAAACTTTAGAAAGTTTTTATATAAAAAAAAATTTCTAAAAATGATTTAATTTTTAAAATATGTAATGTAATGTTGTTTAGTTTGATTTGATACAAGCTTCGTTTCATTCAAATTTTACTATTTGTATTAGTTATTTTCTTAATTTGTAAAAATTAATTATTTTTGAATTTAACATTAAATAAATTTTATTTTTTTTATTCTTATTTTTAGTTTTATTATATTTTAGTAATTTTATATTATAAATTATTAAAGAATTAATATAAAATTTTATTTTTTTTTTTTATTTAAAAGATTAATTTTAAAATTGATAATATAGTATAAAATCTCAGTAAATATAAATCAAAATATTATTATAAATACTCAAATTTTTAAATATTAAATGTGCATTAATAAAATAATAAATTATTATATAAATAAAAGTTAATAAATAAAAATTATTTGCCTAAAATAAAAAAATATTTATTTTTTGTCTAATTTTTATTTTAAATTTAAATATCGTATTAAATTTATAAAATTTATAAATTAAAATAAAAATAGTAAAATGAAAAATAAAATTTTTTTAACTGTTTAAAATAAAATTTTTTTACTTTTTTTTTCTAAAAATATTTTATTTTCTGAATATAAAATTTAAAAAACTATTATATTATCTATTAAAACAATTTTATCATCTATTAAAGATAACTTTAACTTTTAGTAAATTTTTAATTTTTTTAATTTAAAATATAAATGTACTACTTTTAATAAAATTTTTATAAATATCAAATAAATTTGCATAATTATTATTAAATCTGTTTATTTTTTTAATTAAATTTATTTATTTGTAATACATTTAATTATATTAAAAACAAAAAAAATTAACAAAATGCTTCACTTACCTGAAAGTTCAGGATAAAAAAATGAATAACAACTAAATCCCATTTTGCTACTATTTTCAATAACAGGTTTTGTAATGCAATGTAAAAATATTTTATTATTTTCACAATCTCTAGTTCGAAATTGTTGACATCCCACCATTACACGACATTTAATACATTTCCGCAATGATACACTGTTTAACATAAAGAATATAAAAATATTTTTTTTAAATTATTTTTTAATATTTTGAACTAAATTTTTAAAATTAAATAATTTCCATATTAGTTAGCTATTTTATAATTAAAATTAAAATAAATAAAAAAAAAATTTAATTATGTTAAATAAATTTTGAACTTAATTAAATTTACTAAAAACTATACATAAAATATTTAAAAAAAAAAATAAATTTTAAAAACTATATTAACTAGGCATTCAAAATTTTAAAATATTTAATACTCTTTAAATTTTTAGATTTATTTTAATTACTTACCTGCCTTTAACAGGACCAATAAAAAAAGTGCAATTGTAGCAATCATCAATTGAAACAATAGCTAGGTGATCAAATAAATAAACGGCACATGATTGTAAGTTTTGTATAACAATTGGAGATCCTTTAAGACTGTTTACTTTTCTTGTAATTGTAGTAGATTTTTGATTTTCAATAGTGTATTCTTTAGGATCTACTTTATCTCGATTACTCCTATAAATAAATATAATATTTTTAAAATTTAACTAAATATCATTAAAAAAAGTAATTTACCATGAGTATGTGTTTTCTATTTCCGGCTCCGTTTCGGTCCGTTTTTTTGAAGTTATGCAACCCATCTATCATTTTAATGTAATTAAGTTAGATATTAATTTACCAGTGAATTAATAAATAAAATAACTTTTAAAAACCTTAATTAACTTAAATTTAAATATTATTTTTGTATAAAAGTAATTAAATAAATATTTTTATTAATAATTTAAAAAAAAATATTATTTAAAATATCAAAAAGTTTTTATTTTAATTTATAATAAAAATTTATTAAAAAAAATTTTTTAAATATTTTATTTTATTTTGCATAAATTATATTAAAAAAAAAAAAACATTTATTAAAAGTTTAGATTTAATTCAAAAAATTAAATATAAGTTTAAAGACAGATTTTACAAAGTTAAATATTTTACAAATTTTAAGTATTAAAAGTTAAATATTTTAAAACTAATCAAATTATTAAATAAAACATTTTAACATATTGTAGCACTTTTTTATAACGTAAAAAAAAAATAAAATTAATAAATAGTTATTATAACCATTTTAGATTATTTAATTATTTTAAATTAAATAACACGATTAAACATTCAATAATTTATAAATTTAATTTAGTTATTGTATCAAGTAAAATACATATTAAAATTTTTTTTTGAAAAATTAAAATAATTTAAATTATATTTTTTTAAATATAAATAATTGAAAAAAAAATATATTTAAAAGTTTTAAAACAATAAATATAATAATATAGTTTTTATAAAAACTAATTAATAACCTATATAAAATCATTATTTATTTTTTAAGAAAAATTATTGTATACTTTTTTAAAACTGAAAAAAAATATGAAAAAAATATGTAAATTATATATAAAAAATAGTAAATAAACTAAAGAATTTTTAATTATTTTAATTTAAAATGTTAAAATTAGATATTTTAAAATGACCTATTTATGTTCAAATTTAAAACTAATTTTAAATATTATTTAATTTGTTTAAATTTTTGTTAAAGTATTAATAATCAAATAATTAATAATTAATAAATTAAAGCATTAAAATTTTTATTGACCAAATTTTGTCAAATTATCAAATCAATTTTTTTTGATAAACTTTAATTAGATAATTAATACTCACAAAAATTAGACAGTTAAAATGACTAAAATAATTAATGATGATTAATAAGTTAATAATATACCACAATGGTTAGTTACAAGATAATTTCACTGACTAGTTAAACAGTCATATTTATTTAAGATCACTTTCAAACTACTTTGTCTATATCACATGTGAAAATTTGGAAAATACTTAATAATTGAAAAAATGCTACTTCTTTTAATGAGTAAAATTGAATGCGAAATAAGATTTGAAGGCAAAATAGTAGTTTGCTTGGCTTATTTAATAAATGTAATAAACAAAGCAACTTATAAAAATTATACTAAATTTTATCGCATTGAACTTGAATGTCGGAAGTATTTTGAAACAACTAAAGAATAAAAAATGTCCAGACTTATTTTGAGTTAAGATGTATTTGTGGTATCTGGAACGCTTTAATCGTGACCATGAAGTCATTAAAAACATATGTACCACAATGAGTTCAAATAAACAGAGCATCAAGACAAGTTGGCATGCGGCCAGTTATATTAATTAAATAAGCAATCAAAGTTTACTATAGATGGACTAAGATGAAAATTATAACATCCACTACATTCAGTGTAAACAAAAATTATTATTTACACATTGATTTATCAAACTAAACATGCTTGAGCTGCAATTACTTTTCAGTTTCTTAATGTAAAGCATCTTATATGTGATGACGTTGATCAGATAGGATTGCAAAAAAGCATTTGCATGTGCACGAGTAAAAGCATTTTTGCTAAAAATTTTCGCTAAATTGCCATATATATTGGCCGTCTGTGTGCTATTAATATTTATTGCAATTTAAGACAAAATGTAAACAAATGATGGAAAATTGAAATAAAATTGATGACATAAAGCAGGCTAAGTGCTCAATCTTTAGTTAAGTTTTATATCTTGCTACATTACTGGCTTAGGCTAAAAACTGACTTTGGTCAAACAGAAATAACTTGCGATTAATTTATAAGTTTTTTTTTTCAATTATGAAATAGCAAATTGCAATAGTTATCCCAATTGGCCAATTTTAATTATAAAGCGTGAAAGTGATATATTTGGCAACAACTTGTCAAATTAAGATGTTCTTGTTAATATTATTAAAACAAAAAAAAAAAAAAAAATTTATTTTAAACTTAGTTTTATATATAAAAAAGAAAATATTTTTAATAATCACCTGTAAATTAAATTTAAAAAAATAACGTTTTTACTAACAAATATTTAAGAATAAAAAAAAATTATTTCTATAATATTTATAGTAAGGAATGCTTGATAAAACGCGAGAATAAATTTATGGTTAAATAAGCATATTTCTTCCAATATAACTTTTTAATATAATTTGATAAATTTTTTAACCATAAAAACTCTTATTTAAGAGCAAACTCGACATCAATAAAAGATTTGTAAATTATTTTATAAAATGTTTACACCTATAATTTGAATGACTTTGCAAAAAATTATAAACATTTATTACCAGATATTATTGATGTAGTAAGTAATCGATATAATTGTCCAGATATTTATTGTGTCTGCTGAGAAAATTAATTTAGCAAATTATTTTGATATGTTTTTTTAAGCGCATCAGAATAGACAAATTTCCTAAAATTCAAGTTTGTTGATAAAAAACAAATTGGTAGAATTACACATGAAAAAGAAGCTGAAACATAATTGACACTGAAAGCACTTGAAGATCAAAGAAGGCCACAAGAGCATACTTGAAAGAATGCAAATAAAGAAGAGAAAAAGTATAGAAAGCAATGATTAAAGTAAGTTGAGAAGCATTGTTCACAAAAAGTTGATAGGATTTAAGGCTAAAGCACAAGAAAAGCAAAATTAGAAGCAGTTTGGTTAAGATTTTATTGACGTGAATTTTGAATACAATATTTTAAGTTGAATACACCGGAAACAAAGAAATTTGCAATCAACACATAGTTAAGTTTATAAATACGCAAGATTTCCTTAGGTTGGCTAAGCTGGTTTGGAAGCGGTTGTTGAATGGTGATTTTGATTTATGAAGCTAACTAATGATAATTAAGCTGATGCAACTTAGTTGATGTATTTGAGTTGATGTAATGTAGCCAATGCAAATTAGGCAATATAATTTAGCCGATGTAATTTAGCTGTTAAATTTTGATTTGCGACCTAATGCTGACAGATCTAGAGCAACATTAGAAATGCTTCCGTTTGTGAACTGTCAATAATTGTTATTGCAAACGGAATGGATCAAGGAAACTAAGAAACCAGACTCTGCGCTGTGGCACACATTTGTTTGCAAACAAGGTTAGCATGAGCCAGTGATCTCTGTCTACTGACCTGACATGTGTGGCCAAAAGTGAACCAATTGTCGCAACCAATGGTAATCCGTGGGCGGCTCAACTCCGCATGTGTTTATGTATTAGGCCGGTTTTTGGCGCAGATCAACTTTAGGACCCAACCAGTAATCGGGTTGTGCGCATTGACTGTCAGTGTGGCCAAAAGTTCCAACAGATGCTGAATTTGAAAGAGAAGACAGGCAAAGATGAAAAATTAATATTTTATCGCTGCGAGTTACGCAATTTTACTAATAATAGAGCTTATTTAATTTGTTTCTTGATGAAAAATTGCAAAAATTAATTTAAAAATAACAAAAAAGAATTAACAAATCCAGCGCTTCAGCCAACTTTAATAATTAGTTTGTTTTGGAATGTTTAAGGCACCAGCAGTTAATACTTGTTCCTTTGCTGATTTATGCTTATCTCTTAATTTATTTTCACTTCTGAATTCGGACCAGAACTGTTACCCTTGTCTAATTGACGACGAAAATAATTCCTAATATGTTTGCTTTTCAACTTGACCAACTTTTCATTTTGAATTATGATTTGGCGCGTTATTTCTTCTAAATCCACATTGTAGTTGTGTAAAACCTTGTGCACTAAATCCAAAGATAAATTGTTTCTTTCTTTGCAATGGCCCGCTTGTTTTGACTGAATTTGGTTTCCAAGTTCAAGTTGAATTAAGCTCATAATGTCATATTTTTGTTGTTCACTTTTGTTATTTGGATTGTGCACTTCAATTACTTTTAAAACTTCATTGGCGTCTACATTATTAATTAAAGAATTAATTCCTTGCATTTTAAATGCACTTTTCAGTTGGTCACTTGAGTTTACTTTTTCTGGCTCGTTTTTCTTACTTTGTATTTCAAGTAAAGAAGGGACTTTGATTTCTAAATCATTAATAGCCATACATTGTTCTTGTGTTTCATACTCGTTTACCAAAGTTCTTTCATTATGACGTTCTGAAAGTTTAGCGTCAGGTTCGCATTCGTCAACTTCTAGATAGTGAGAACTTTGGCTAGATGGCTTACTATTGCTCAGTTTACCAATTGGATCTATTTCTTCGCAATTTAAATCGTTAATTAGTTTTAAATAATCCAGTTTGTTGTTTTCGCAACTTTTATCCGAGTCGTTGTTAGTTTCTTTAAGTTTATCGTTATTTTTTGTGTTAAGCATTTCTTTTTTTAGCTCATTAATAAGTCGATTCGTGATTTCTTCCCAACTTTCGTCGGCGAAAGACTCAAGCTTAATTGGCTTGCTGGTTTTGCCAATTGCTGCTTGGTGTCTAGACTGACCGGCTGTGCTTTGCTGAAGTTTATTAGTGGGCGACAAATTGAGTGGATTTTGTGCGGCTATCTTTAAAATGAACAAAGTTTAGAAAGAGCAGAAAAGAATCATCATCATTACTTGCTGTGGACTAGAGAGACATTCTTGCGAGTTGTCAAGCAATTCTTTGAGTAACAAGTTGTTATGCGACCTGAGTTTGATCACTTCGCTGGCCAATTCATTTCTGCATTGTTCAAGATATTTGCACATGAATTCCGACCTTTTCAGTCTTTGCACCAAATCGCACAGGGCTACCCTTAGAGCAAATTCGTTACCATTTACATTTGGATAGGTAGAATCGTCTAATTTGGGGTCTGAAGCGTTGTTTTTCTCCATAATCAACTAGATGTTGGCTAGAGAAGACAGGAGAGTGCCAACAAAAAAAGATGAATGAACACAAAAGAGTGGATGCAGAACAAAGCCTTAAGTGGCTTACACCATTGACCAAGAATATGGAAGAAAGACTGGTCGAATGAGGACTGGCCGAATGGGGATTGGTCGAATGAGGACTGGTCGAGTGAGGACTGGTCGAATGAGGACTGGTCGAATGAGGACTGGTCGAATGAGGACTGGTCGAATGAGGACTACTTGAATGAGGATTGCTCGAATGAGGATTGTTCGAATGAGGATTGTTCGAGTGAGGATTGTTCGAATGAGGATTGCTCGAATGAAGACTGTTTGAATAAGGATTGGTCAAATGAGAGCTGTTTGAATGAGAGCAGCCTTAAAAGTGCATCAACACAGAAGATGCAACTGACAGAAGTAAGAAGCTGACAGAATTAAGAAATTTCAAGAATCAGGAAGCTGACAGTGTTAAGAGGCTGACAAAGACAACAAGCTACCAAATTAAGACGCACAAGTGCTTTTCTTCAGCACATACCATTCAGAAATATACCAACTTGCACCCGACTCAAGTGGCAAATGTCCATTTGCCACAAATAACACACACGCCAGCACAGGCAGATGTCGCCAGTGGGGCCGTAAAACTCGGCTTTTAAAGCCGGCTTGTCTTTAAGGACAAAAGTAAACACAAGCACATTTTCATACGTTATTCTACTTGCTAAGTTTGGCCTGTCAAGTTTAGCAAATATGTTGCTTCTCAATAGATTGGTCTCATCTGCCACTGGTTTGTTATTGCAAGGTATGCCGAATCTGAGCCAGATGTCCACACGTGGAAACCGAATAATTTATTTCCGATTTCCCAGTGAAGTGAAAAGGGTTCGAAAGTATTCGTTCAAAAAGCTCATTGTTAAAGACACGACTAAGAAACTGTTGATGAAGAAAATCTTACGTGGTAAACACATTTTGTGTAACGCGCCCTAGTTCAAATGTTTCACCTTGTTTTTGTACGCGATTGTAATAAAAAAAGACCCACGAGCAATTAAATTCATTCAAAAACATTAGATGTCCAGTTTCCTTTTTTGAGTAAGAATTGTTACAATTCGAGCTTGAGCATATTGTTTGCAGGCGGAATTCTTGCATCTTAAGGTTGGTTATATTATGTTGTAGTGGAATGGTGAATGGTGGAATAATAGAATGGTGGAATGGTAAAATTGTGGAATGGTAGAACAGTAAAGTAGTAAAATAGAATTATGAAATTATGAAAATAATAAAACTGCTAAAATAATAATTAAGTGCAATGCCAAAGTAGTAAAATTATGAATATTTCAAATATACCCAAGTTCCGGCTGAAATCGAAGTTTGAACATTAATTTAGGAAAGCGAAGCGAGTTTTGCTAGCAGCTGGTCGTCACTGCTGCCATCTGAAAAGCGGCGCACGCAAAACTGAACACAAGCAAAGCGCTGTAGCTATGCTGATTGGCGTATTTATTATTTATTTACTTTAGCTGTGCAAAGAAGCTGCAAATCCGTCTGAATCTGCTCCATCCACCGCCACCATCCCATCTGCTCATCCATCTGCTCATCCTTCCGCTCTTCTTGCTGCTGGTCATTGTGCCCATTGTTGTGCTCATCCTTGTGTTCATCCTTGTGCATCCTTGTACTGGCTGTTGTACTGATTTTGTGATCATCCTCGCACTCATCTTCGCACTCATTCTCAAACTCTGCCTCAAACTCATCTTCACACTCATCCTTGTGCTGAGTTCTTTTCTCATCTTTAATCCTTGTGTTTCTTCTTGGGCTCCTTGTTCTGCTCTGGTCCTCCTTACACTCCACCTTTGTTCGGCCTGTGTTTTCTTTAAGACTTTCTCATCCGCCATGGGACGCAACTTCTGATCACAACTGCTCACTTAAATTTCAAATTAGTTTGTTCTACGGTTTTTTACTACTCTAGCACTTGGTCACAACCTTTCCATGCATCAGCTTTATTCAACAGTCAACCACATTTTATACTTGTTCATTTCTGCTCCTTTTACGCCGGTTCCCATGTGGGCGTCTTACTGGTCAAATCAGCGTCTTAAACTGTCCAACAACTTTTAATGGCATTTCAAGTCCATTCAAGATTACACAAACAGCCTTGCAATTCGCCCAAAACATCTCTCTTTGCCACTATTCCTACCGTCTTTATGCATTTTCACGTCTAAACTCTGTACGTTGTCTTTTCTTTCAACAAACTTTCCTCTATCTAATCTTTTTCTGCTTTTTCAGCACTTAAATTCATTTATCTGATTATCCAAAATGTGGAACATGGTATGCGATGTCATGCCCACTATAAGTGAGGATTCCATTGTCCAGCAAACAAGCCAATACAATGTATCCAACGAATTCAAAGAGGGCACAGCCAACTTCGAACAGTTAATGGTCAACATTCTGGTCGAACGGGACAAGGTTATGGAAACTTTAAGAGAAACTCAAGATCAGTTAAGTACTACTAAAACTAAATTAGCTGAATTGGAAAAAGAAAAAGAATGTCTTCAAAGTCAACTAAATGATACGTTGCCTCAAGAGTTTGGTAGCTTGACCCGGGAATTGAATCAAACTAGAAAGCAATTAAATGAAAAGGACGAAGAATTACAAGAACTTAAAGCTGAACGTAACAATACTAGATTATTGCTTGAACATTTAGAATGCCTAGTGTCAAGACATGAAAGGGGATTAAGGATGACAGTTGTAAAAAGACAGTCACGCACATTAGCAGGAGTTTCTTCTGAAGTTGAAGTGTTAAAAGCTCTTAAATCTTTGTTTGAGCATCACAAGGCTTTGGATGAAAAAGTAAGAGAAAAATTACGTTTTTCTCTTGAAAGAATTAATCAATTAGAAGAAGAATTGGCTAAGGCTCAGGAAGAAGCTACCAAAATTAAATCAGAAAATACAGAAAATGGTAAAATTAGCGAAAATGGAGAAAGCAACAGTTTTAAATTATCAGTAACTGAATCTGAAATACAAGAAATGAAAACTTTAATTGAAAAACAATCAAGTGAATTGCTTTCTACAAGATTTAAAATACAAGAACTTACTAACAAGTTGAAAGAATATGAAGATCAAAGTAAAAATAATGAATCACAAATGTTAATTTTAAAAGATGAAAATTTTAAACTTCGTGATTCATTAAGGGAAAATAACGCTCAAAAAGAAGATCAAGAAGAACGAATATCTACATTAGAAAAACGATATTTAAATGCACAAAGAGAATCTACTACTTTACATGATATGAATGAAAAAATTGGACATGAAATGAGAAATAAAGAGGCTCAATTAAAATTATCGGAAGAGAAAATCGATGCATTAAACGAAAAATTAGAATTAGCTGAGCAAAAATTATCTCAATTGGAATTTACTAAAAAACAAGAAACTTTGGTTAAAGAAGCCACTATGGAAAATAATAAAGATCAAGAACATCAAATGTCTTTAGAAGAAAGAATAGTTAGATTGGAAAATCAATTAGAAGAAAAAAATAGTGAATTGCATCGCGCAAGACAAAGAGAGAAAATGAATGAAGAACATAATCAAAGATTATCAGCTACTGTAGATAAATTATTAGCAGAATCTAATGAGCGATTGCAATTGCATTTAAAAGAAAGAATGTCTGCTTTGGAAGAGAAAAACACTTTACAACAAGAATTAGAAAAGACAAGAAAAGCACTTGATGAAAGTCAATCTGAGAAGCAAAAAGGATTATTAGAACAATCCAAGATGAGAACTGAGATGGAAGCACTAAGACAAGATATTCAAAGTTTTAAAAATGATCATTTTCAGGCAGTTTTAACAAGAGGTCATAAAAAATCAGCAATTTCGTTATATCATGAGCGAGAATGGGATAAAATGGAGCATCATTTACTTTATTCTCAAAATGCACAAACTTACGATGCATCTGAATCTGAATGTAGTCAGACAGATGATAATGAAAGCATGTTTGAAGCAATTGATTCTTTTGTTTCGCCAACTAGACCAAATGATGCGCAAGCTTTGGCCTTAATGTTGCAGGAACAATTGGATGCCATCAATAATGAAATTCGTATGATTCAAGAAGAAAAGCAAAATACTGTACAAAGAGCAGAAGAGCTTGAATCTCAGGTTGGTTCAATTGATTCGATGAGTTTGGTTTCTCGTAGTCGAGCGTTTGATTCACAGCATTTAATTGGAATATCACCTACAGCTAGCGGTAGATCTTCACCTAAATCATCTATGATTAGTCCATCGCGAGAGTACTTATCTCAAATGTGTCCAATCATACCACAAGACGGTATGTTTTCTCAGTACGTTTCTAACAATTTGAAACAAGAATCAGTCAATAACCATACGCAAGAAACAAATGCTGGTTTCAACGATCATAGTCCAAATACACCGAGAGCAATTCGTTTGCAAAGAGCCCAACAATTGCATGATAAACAAAGTGCGAGTAATTATGGTATAAGTGTACCACCAGATGTACTGCCAAGACCTGCATCTATGGCATCTAATGCCAATGATGTGGATTATCAAAGAAGAATACTGCCCAATATACATTACAGCAATGTCCAGCAGCAACAACTTCCTAAACAGCTAGATCAAAATCATTATGGACAACAATCTGCCTATTCTTATTATGCTGCTTCGCCTTTACCCCAGAAAAAGAAAAGCATCAAATCATCTTTAGTTAGTAAGTTATTTAGTTCTAAGCGAGATAAGTTCAAATCGCAACACGACTTTTATGGCGGAAACTACATTTTAGACTCCAACGACTACTTAGTTGGAGCTGCAGATCAAAAAATACCTGCCGGAATGGTAGCTTCAGCTTCTTCCACTCCTGTGGGATGTGCCTCTCCAGCTTTGGGTCAAAAAAGTGATTTTGATCGCAAGAATAAAGTCAAACATGAATTATTAGCTGAAGCCATGAATGCAGGCACACCATTTGCATTATGGAATGGGCCTACTATAGTTGCCTGGTTAGAATTGTGGTTAGGAATGCCTACTTGGTACGTGGCAGCTTGTAGAGCAAATGTCAAATCAGGAGCCATTATGTCCGCATTGTCAGATACAGAAATTCAACGAGAAATTGGAATAAGTAACCCTTTACATCGTTTGAAATTAAGACTTGCTATTCAAGAAATGGTTGCATTAACTTCTCCATCTTCTCCTAAACCTACACAAACTAGTTTAGCTTTTGGTGAAATGAATCACGAATGGATTGGAAACAAATGGCTTCCTTCGCTTGGTCTATCTCAATATCGAACTACTTTTATGGAATGTTTAGTAGATGCCAGAATGCTCGAACATTTAACTAAAAAAGAGTTTAGAATTTATTTAAAAATTGTTGATGCATTTCATAGGAAAAGTTTAAAATATGGAGTACAATGTTTGAAAAGACTAAATTATGATAAACAAGTTTTGGAGGAAAGGCGACAAAATTCGGAAAATGAAATTGTCGATGTTTTTGTTTGGTCTAATGAAAGAGTGATTAAATGGGTTAATTCAATTAATTTAAAAGAATATTCAAATAACTTATTCGAGTCTGGTGTGCATGGGGCCTTGATCGCGTTAGATGAATCTTTTGATTCAATACAAATGGCAATTTGTTTAAAAATACCAACGCAAAATATTCAAGTAAGTTTTTTAAATTGATGTATAGTTAAGTTTTTAAATATTTTATATTACAGGCGAGACAAACTTTGGACCAAGAGTTTAATAACTTACTACTTAAGGGTACAGATCGAGCAAATAATAAGGTAAATGTAAAACACAATAAATTTAGTCATTTTATCTAATTTTTTTATTTTTGATTATTTAGGCGGACGCATTTACGAATCCTGATCGTCTTGTCTAGTTAATTTTTTTAAAACGTTTAAAATATTTGTTAAAATTGTTCACTGGCTTTATTTGTAATTAGAAGGGTTTTTTTTAGATGTGTATTTTGGACGTATTCAAGTTTATAAAAATTTTTTTTTATACTTAACTTCTCATATAAAATATGTGCAAAGTTAGATATATTTTTATTATTTGATTGATGAACATGATTTTATTTTGTACATACGATTAGCTTTTGTAAATATAGGTTATTTGTTTTTACCTAGTCACCTAGTATTATCATTTCTGATATTTTTATAAACTTTTTAATTTATTTAATTTTGAAACATGTTTAATTACGTTTAATTTATACAAAGCATTTTAACATAAAGTAATAAAACTAAACATAATCACACCTAATAAAAAAGATTTATGGCAAAAAATTGTTGTTTAAGTGGAAAAAATACAAAATTTAACAAATTTTAATTGAAAACATGTAAGTCACAATTAAAAGGCAAATGTTAAAAAAACTTGTAAAAATTTTATTTAATCGCATTAAATCAGCATTGATAATTAGTTATAAAAACCAAAAAATAAATGCAAAAGAATACGCAGCACAAAATATCTCTTTTTCATTCAAAATCTAGTTTGTAATTCAAAGATATATTAGAAATAAAAATTTTAAGCATTAAAGATAATTTAAAATCGATTTTTTTTAATTTTGAAATTATTTCTTACATTTGCATCAAACTTTTTGCACACTTTAAAGAATAAAAAGAATCATAAATATATTAATTTTGCATATGAAAAGATGTTAAAATAAAAATTAAAATTAAAGCAAACTAAAATAAGAAACCCTTTATAATATAAATTAATTAACTACTGAAGATTCGTCTTGATCTGATTTTAATTCACTATTTTTTGTAGGCACTGATACAGATGCCAAATCTGTTTCAACATCAGGAGGTGGAGGACTTTGCACAAACATTGATGAAGAATCGTTTGCACTTTCAGCAGTAGATATTGTTTCTTTTGTTGGCGTTGTATTTGTGATTGCGGGAGAATTATTTGCTGAAACTGATGTATTATCTGAAGTTAAACCAGAACTAAATCCAGCTGAACTATTTGATAATTGATCATTATTATCAGTTAGAATCGTATTTATTATTTTTTCATTTAAATGTTGAATCGGTTTACGAACTTTATCTACTTTCCTCCATAAAATAATTTCTTGTTGCTTAAAATACCTACGCTCTTCTTCATCAATCAAAACTAAATTTAAAAAATATTTAACTGAAAACCTTTTACTTATTTCTTTTAAAGTAGGTGTTAGATCATAACCTCCTAAAAATAATCTAATTGGTATAGACTCTCCTCTGACTGGTGCACCATCCATAATTTCATATTTAGCAATAGTTTCAGTTTCATTGAATGCATTTTGATTTATACCAGTAGTTTCTTTTTTTACAATTGCAATTTCCATATATTTGATCTTAATTCTAACTAATAAAAAATATATTTTGCCTACAATTACATCTTTTAAATGATATTTAGATTTATTGTATTCAAATTCAATGTGCAAGCAATCTTCAATACCCACTTCCAATTTAATTGGCGAATTTACTTCTGGGTAACATGCAAGTGTATGTACAACGATTTCAGTTTCTTTAATAATATCAGATAGCCATTTAACTATAGTTACACGAATAAAGTATCTTAAACGAACATTAGTACCAGTATATGATTCATATGGTTTTTCTACATTTACAAATTCAAATGAATAACTAGTATTTTGGGTAAGTTCACCAGGTCTAGCTAAATCTTTAACAAGAGATGTGAACTCATGATGATTGCCCCTATCTTGATTTAATTCAATTTCTCCGATTAAAACTACTTTGATTCCTTGATGTTCCAATTTGACTCCTGGTTTTTTTAAGGTAATATTAATCTAAATTAAAAACAAAAAAATTGTTTATTTTTTTTTTTTTAAATAACAAAAAAAAACATACTTTCCCAGAAACAGTTTCTCCATCGTAATAAAGATAATGTTTTTCTCTTCTACCATCTTCAGTTTTAATCTCAGCCAAACTTCTGTTTTCTGATCCATCCAGAATAACATCAATTTCAGCACTTTGACGAAAAAATAGATTCTGTTAAAAAAGATGAAAAGTATTATTTTTATGAAAAAAATTGTAAACAGGTATTAAATATATTTGTATAAAATGATAAAAAAATAAAAGAGTTATTGATAAGATAACAGAAGAAATTGGTAAAAAAAATCATTCATGTGATAGAACAGAAAATTGCAAGTCTTACCATTGTCATTTTATTCCTGTATGTTATAATTTGACTATTAAAGACAACCTCGCAATTGAACTGGAAAATGGTTAATGTTTCGATTGAATAGATAGTTGATGGACCGTTTTAAAAGAACATTTAAATTGGCCTTTACTAATTTAACATTGGATACTTGAGTAAAATAATCTTAATGAATACAATTTTGTCGTGTTTTTCTTCAAATTATAGAGTGGAACTCGTGCAAGTATGACAGTTAAATCGTAATGAACATGAAATGTGGTCAAAATATGCCGAAATATGAATGGCCAAGGTGCAGCGTTTGTTTAAAGCTTGTTTTTTTCTACCAATATTCATAGATGATTAGTCCAATTTAGCTGAATCAAACTGAAAGGTGGAATGGCAAATCTGTTTTACAAGTTTGCAGATGATCGTAAAATTGCCAGTGTCATTAGTTTATGAAACTGGTTTGTTCAATCAGAGGTGCCTAAAAAGATAATGAAAAGGTTGAAAAAGAAACCATAGAGTAAACACCTGATTGTAAAAATAGTTGATTAATCAAATTGATTTACTTTTAAATTGACCGACAGCAAATTTACAATTTAAAATCAAACAAGTGGGTGTTAATAGAATTTAGTTGACAACACAATGAACAAAACGATAAAAAGCAAAGGCAAGCAAATCAAAACAAATGACAGTAGAGTTTTAATTGGTCATACTTGCTCCATCTAACGAGTAAAATCAAACGGATTTTAGATTTTGTGGTAACAGATTTAAGATTTAAGATTTAAGATTTAAGATTTGAGATTTGAGATTTGAGATTTGAGATTTGAGATTTGAGATTTGAGATTTGAGATTTGAGATTTGAGATTTGAGATTTAAGATTATTTTTGTATGTACTTTAATTAAATTTTTTTTGAAAACTAAATTTTAACCTCAATCGCTTATTAAAATTTTAAATTGACTTTCAAATTGACTTAAGCTATTTTATTTTTTGGGTTTATAAGTGTAAAGGCTTAAAAAATTACAATTAAAGTGTGATTAAACTTTTTATAATGTTTGTATGTTTAATTTAATGTATCATTTTGAAATGTTTTATCATAAAACAAAAGGGATAAAGTGGAATAATATATTTTATTTGAAGTCAGGGTAGAGAAGTGTTTATTTAATAAGTAAATAAACTTGTAAATCAATTTCTAAATCAACTATTAAATCAATTTTCAATTCAACTTCTGAATCGGCTTCTGATTTTATTTCAGAATTGACTTCTGTATCGACTTCTGAATTGACTTTTTAATTAACTTCAGTATCGACTTCTGTATCGACTTTTGAATATGCTTTTAAATAAATTTCTAAATTGATTTCTTAATCTGCTTCAAAAACAACTACTTAATCGATTTTATAAATTAAAAAATAATGTCTTGTCTATCGATTTCCAATGCAGATAATTTGTTCAATTTGTGGTCAATATTAGGCTTAAATAAAAGCTAGAATAGTGATTAAATTAAAGTAATTGTGGTTTTGTTGTTATGTGAAACGAGTCGAGCTATTGTAGAGATTTGAGGGTTTTCAAATGGCAGATTAATTGTAATTTCAAACATGTTGGGTCAAAGTAGGCGTTTAAAAGTGGTGTGAACTTATTTAGTTGGCTATTAGCTTGAACAGAGACTCATATGATCACCAGACTAAACATATGTGGCTGAATTAATACAGTTTGTGACCGTGAAGAATGTCTATTACAAGCTCTAGAGTAAATGATTTGTCAGTGCTAGAACTAATGCTTGAAACAATTATCGAATCGATACTTGAATATAATTAAAGTGATTGCTTATTTTGAGCAACAGCTTTGCAGTTAAAAACAATGCTATTTTTGTAAATTAAAATTAATTGATTAGAAACATTTGCTCAAATAGTAAGTTGATGAAAAATAAAAATTTATGTTAAAAATTTCACATTGAGCAAAACAAACTTATAAGTGCACGTAAATTTTAAAATAGTCACATGAAAAAAGAATGTTGCAAAATGTGTACGAAATTAATGGTCGACCAAAGAGTACGAATAATGGTAAACAAGTAAGATGATAGTTTTGCAAAAGTCGGACGAACAAGAAAGCAAAAAAGGGAGATGAAGGAGGAAAAGAAAAGAGGATAAAGAGGATGAGTGGCTTAGTTTGTAGTCTAACTTGCTCAACAGCTGGACACAGAATGGGGCAACATTTAAAGACTTGCCTGTAGTGATTGCGTCGCCATCATATGACTTGAGACTTTAAGAATTGCTTAAGAAAATCAGCAATACTTGGCAGGCATTTGATATTGTGCAACAGTTACCGTCGCCATTGCATGAGCTGTCGTTGATGGTCGACAAGTTAGCATAGTGAAACGCTTATTAGACATGGCAGACCTTGTTTGTGTCTGGTCCATTGACTAAGCCTTGCACTCGTAATAAGTTCAGAACAAAGGCCAAGACAAATTTAAGAACAGGATACCAGAATAGAACAGCTGTGATTCGGTTCGAGGCATACGTGCTTTCGGCGGTTGTTTACAATATGAGAATCGGGCACAACCAAGGACGATGAGCGAACTTTGCCGCCCAGCCATTAACGCTCAGAAGATTAGAATAGTGTGGTGGGGATGTAATGGTGTGAATGTTGTTAGTATGGATCTTATTGGTGTGAATCTTATTAGTGTGAATTCTATCTAAGCGAATCTTTCTAGTGGTTAATAGAAAGCTAATGGTTAATAAAAAGCTAATGGTAGCAGAAGGACTGACAAAGATGCAAAAACCGAAGAATTAACAAAGTTATGAGGATTGGAAAGGGGTATTAGAGTTGACAGTGGTGCAAAGCTTAGCAAAAAAACAAATCCTAGCAAAAAAACAAATCCTAGCAAAAAAACAAATCCTAGCAAGAAAACAAATCCTAGCAAGAAAACAAATCCTAGCAAAAAAACAAATGTACATTTCTTTAAAGCTCTCTAGTAAAGTAAGATGGATAATAATGGCAATATCACATCGATATCTTTCGTTAATAAAGTCCAAACAAGCTTGACCGATTTCCATCATAGGCTGAACACCTGTTGTCGCAAAATTAAGCCACTTGAACAGATAGGTCAAAACAATTGAATGCAGTGAATTACGTTGTTTGGTCAGTAATTTGTTTGAAGCCAACAAACCCAAACAATAGCAGATGAAGATATTGCACGTTCAATGCAAACAAAACAATTATGGAACAGTTGTGTTGCGACTATAGTCAGATCAAATGGAACAGGTTGTGACAGGGTGGCAACAGACTACTGCCTTTTCAGTCTTCCTATTGACCTGCTTTCAAATGAAACTGAATTCGTTCTAGTTAATAAATTTGGCTGACCACTTTACACCTGCCAATACTGTTATCTTGGAGTAGGTAAAGTACCTAAATGCAAGAAAACGCTGGTTCCTTCAGTTATTTTGGTCATCTTTTGGTTAGCTTTTGATTAGTTTTTGATTAGCTTTTGATTAGCTTTTGATTAGCTTTTGATTAGCTTTTGATTAGCTTTTGATCAGCTTTTGATCAGCTTTTGATTAACTTCTGATTAACTTCTGATTAACTTCTGATTAACTTCTGATTAACTTCTGATTAACTTCTGATTAGAATCTGCTTAGCATCTGCTTAGCATCTGCTTAGCATCTGTTTAACATCTGGTTAGTTTTTGGTTAGGTTTCATCTTGGAGATTAGGTTTAAGGTTAAATTCGCTTTACTTGATTGTGAATTGGTGATCACGCTGACGTGGTCTGCACTGTAAATGGTCAGACTAATTGTGACACGTTTCCAGATTGCCAATTAAGAAGCAAAACTTGATTTAACAAGCAGAATTCTATTTGTAAAGCAAAGCCAATTTGAAAAGCAAAACCGTAAATGTGTTTACGAAGCAGACCCGCTAACCTGTTCTAGTCTGGCAAAATCGATTGGCAACAAGAAACTTGCAGGTTCCGGAACACACTGTGGTGTTTTTGTTTTCACATCTGCAACTTATCATCTAGTTGATTGAAAGAAGCTAATCTGCATTTCAATCACATGCTCACTGAAATTGATTGCAAAATGCTAGTCGAAAACAAACGCACCACAAATAGATGTGAAGCAATTGTTTTTATGGGAGTGATCAAGCATGTGAAGTAGTTTGCAATCACTTGTAGAGCAGGTGCCAAAAGTGGTTCAGATTAAATGTAAACATGTTCGAAAAGGTCAAACCATGGATATTAAGACATACACAAGTTACTGGTTTTAAAGGATTAAGCATGTCTACGAAGGCTGAGTGTTTGATTAACTGTTTTTAACTCGTCATTGCTAGTTTGCCAATCTTAGCTCGCCACTGTTGGTCTTATGATTACTTACTTATGATTGCTAATTTGTGGTTGCTAGCTTGTGACTGCTAGTTTGCCACTGCTAGTTTCCACATTACAAGTTTCTACATTGCTAGCTTGTCATTGCTCGTATACTGTTACTAGTTAAGCATTTTTAACATACCATTTCTTTTAGTAGGCCATTCTTATCTGGCTATTATTGCTAATCCATCATTTAGAGCTCATCATTTGAAGTCTATTATTTAAAGACCACCATTACTAGCTTACCATTCATAGCCTAGTATTCATAGCTTAGTATTCATAGCTTAGTATTCATAGCCTAGTATTCATAGCCTAGTATTCATAGCCTAGTATTCATAGCCTAGTATTCATAGCTTAGTATTCATAGCCTACCATTCATAGCCTACCATTCATAGCCTACCATTCATAACCTACCATTCATAGCCTACCATTCATAGCCTACCGTTCATAGCCTACCATTCATAGCTTACCACACTTAGCCTACCATTCTTAGCCTACCATTCTCAGCCTACCATTCTTAGCCTACCATTCTTAACTCACTATTCCTAGCCCACTATCCCAATATCCCTAACTTTACAGTCTTGGTCCACTATTTTTAGTTTTTCATTGCTGGTATTGCTCTTTTAACCAATCATAATTAATAGGCGTGACAATACATAATCCGTAAAATTGCAAACTATAAATCACATGCGCTAACATAGACCGATTACGCTGCAATACTTGCACCTGTTCTTATACAATGTGTGTACCAGACTTGGTGATCAAAAACAAATGTTTGCTACCGGATGCGGCTCATTTTTGCGTCTAAAATTCCGGAAATGTAAGAACCACGATTAAATTTTGCTATGGCATATTTTATAACCACATTTTGTCGCCACATTTTGTCACCACATTTTATCTCCATATTTTGTCGCCATATTCTGTTGCCATAATCAGACTCAGACAAATCACCGCTTAAGTGCGATCACACATATTTATATAGTCTGCCATAGGACGAGCGTGGACCAGTATGCAGGGATGCGCAATGGCAAACCTGCAAATCATGGCCACACATCATATAGTTAAATTACGTGCTCTTGCAGACAATCACACGATGGTTAGTAAAAGTGGCAAAAAATAAGTGACAGAAAACAACTGGCACAAAATAAATGGTAGAAACTAATTGGCAAAACAACTCTAGTCAACACATCTTATACGGACCGACCAATGCAAGTTCAACATCCACCAACCATCCATCGGCAATCCATTTACGAACAGTTTCAAAATCTGTGTCTTGCCTATCTTTAATCTCATATGGACAAGGTTCCTTCACACCTGTTTCCAATGTCCATCTGTTCCTAGTCGACCATTTTAGGCCACTAACGCCTTTTGAGCCAAATTAATATTGATTGTTTTCTTTTGATTTGCTTACTGATTAAGCTTTAATTAGATCTTAACTAGATTCTGTCACAAACGCCAGTAAAGTAATAAATAGTTCGACTCAAACATCATTAAAACAAGTCTAGAAATTATTCGGAAAATATTCAAAAAACAGTTAGAAGATTACATCATTACATCAATTAATACGCCAAAATTTTTATAATAGCATCTATATCGATACCGGCTGCAAAGTACTTAATTTATTATTCGTCTAAGTCAAAGGTAAAGGTGACCATTTAAGTTAAAATGTAAACTTGGTAAAAAAAAAAATAGCGCAATTATTATTAAATAAATTCAACTAGTTTGCAAAAAATGATTTAAGCAAAATTTGTTTTATTAGTTTATTTTAAATTAGAAAATTAAATTAAAAATAATTATCTAGTGAATCTTAGATTTGGTTAATTTTTTTTAAAGTAAATTTTATTTTTTTATTGCTGGTTAATCAAATTGTTTTAAATTAACACTCTCAGCCTTATTCATATTTGAAAAAAAAATCAAGTGATCTAATTTAAAAGCAACATTCTAAAAAATATTAGTCTTTTATCTAAGTTGATAAGAAGAAAAGAAGATGGTGATGACAACTCCATCAGCACGATTTGGCTCTTTAAAACAAGAACGTAAGTAAAACAGACTTTGTTTAATTAGAATGGATTATAAAGATACAGTTTATACTTAAGATGAAATAAGTTTTAAGTGTGCTTTTGTTTTGGTTAATGAGATATTATGTATTCTGTTTTTATTGTTTATACGTTTTTCTGTTTGGATTAACAGATTAAAAGATTAGAGTTGAGTGTTTTATTTGCGACTATAATCAATAGATTGTGTTAAAGAAGAAAAAAGAAAGTGGTTGATAAAAGTGAACAAATCAATAGAGATAGTTTTGGTAAAGAAAACATTTATGTTGTGATAAAGGCATTAGATTACTAGAAGTATGGGTGATAGAAGTATGGGTGATAGAAGTATGGGTGATAGAAGTATGGGTGATAGAAGTATGAGTGAAAGAGGCTAAAGTGATAAAGGCGTGAGAATAGTAAGAGTTTAAGACTGATAGAAGTAAGAAAATGATGAACGTATGAGAGTGATAAAGACATGAAATTGGTGGAAACATGAGATTAGTGGACTCATGAGATTAGTAGATATGTGTGGAAGTCGCTTCATTGACAGCTGTTAGATTGATGAACATGTGAGATTGGTGAAAGGCGAGATTAGTGAATAAATAGGATTAGTGGTCAGATGAGATTAGTGAGCAGGTGAGATTAATGAGCAGGTGAGATTAGTGAACAGGTGAGGTTGGATAAGATGCTAAATTGAACAAGATGCGAATTGGATGAGCCTGGCAAAAAGATGAAAACAAGTTATAGACAAAACTAGCACAAGAACGCATGCGTGGTTTTTATGGCGTGATCTTTTGTAAACACACGTTGTTTATTGTAGTAATGATACGTGTAAACAAACGAGTTGCCTGGCGATGGACACAATTGTGGGCAAATCCCTGTCTTCTATCTGACAGACAGGTAGGTCAGGTGGACCTGTTCACAAAAGTCGGTTTCAAAGGATATAACGGAGGTGCAAGCCATTGTTAAGATGCAGTTTAGATTGCCAGTTGATCCGGCTTTTGCAGATTAAACGACTGGTCTCTAATCCACTTAATTCGTCTCTTAAAACATGGTCCAGGTCACACATGTTTTCAACAAAAACAAGTTTGACTGGATGAGAATACACTTTGCATGCTAATGCATCTCTTGGCTAGATGTGTTGTTTTTGAATGTGTTGCTATTGAATGTGTTGCTATTGAATGTGTTGCTATTGAATGTGTTGTTTTGAATGTGTTGTTTTGAATGTGTTGTTTTGAATGTGTTGTTTTGAATGTGTTATTTTGAATGTAAAAAAAGCATTAAAAGCAACATATTTAAATGTGTTTCTTTAGAATTTGTTCTTTTTCAATCTATTCTAACTTAATTTGTTTTGCTTTGTTCTGCTTTAACTTTGCATTGCTTTGTTTTCATTTGGCTTAGCTTTTCTTGGCTGCTTATTTTGCCTTCTGTGCCCGAATTAGCACTTGATTCAGCTTTGGCTAAATCTGGCTTTGTTTTAATTTTGTTACCACTTACTTATGGTCCGACTGTAAACAGATTTATTAAATTTGTTGTGAAACATTTTTCGCATGACTTGATCCATTTTTAACTATTGCAAAATATACATAATGATTGCCAATATTTCTTATAATTTAATGAATAGAAAAACTGTTTGATAGATGAGCATTATTTAATGATCAACGGATTGCGATCTAATATGAACTTGTGTGTTTAAAATTTTATTTAAAAATTTTTTCTTCAATGTCAACTACGTTCTGCCTTACTGGATACGTGGTGATACTGTATTGCATCTTGATGATTTCCTTTGTCGAGTTTTTTCGAGCTAAAATCAACGGTGATTATCATCTAATGAAATAGGCGTCTATTTGATGTAATAAAGACTTGTATGATTAGGATTGTATGATTTTGAATTTTGTATTATTTTGAATTTTGTATTATTTTGAATTTTGTATTATTTTGAATTAGCATAACTGTGTAATTTTATAAAAGTAGGCCTATGTATTTTGAGATTATGTATTTTGGTTGGAAAAATAAGCTGGCAAAGTTGACTAGTCGGAAATTAGTGGAGATTTTTATCCTCTTTTTATCAAAGAGGAAGGTTAATAGAGAGGAGGGTAATTAGGGAGAAGATTTACAAGTTAGAGAAGGATAATTAAAGGGGATTAATATAGAGTCTTGGTGGAGGAGATTAATTAAAAAAGGGGCGTTTGTGGGGACTAGTTCCTTTTGTGTGAAATGAAAAACTAGGAAAGAAGGTGCCGGAGAATTAGGATTGGCCGTTTAAGGGAGTACAAGGTTTTTTGCCTGAAAGGATTGTGTTGAAGAAAGCAGTTTAAGAAGACAATACCTGAGAGAGGAGAATTTGAGAGGGGGAAATTCGAAAGAAGATAATCTAGAAGAAGATAATTTGAGAGAAGATAATTTGAGAGAAGATAATCTGAGAGAGGATAATCTGGGAGAGGATAATCTGAGAGAGGATAATCTGAGAGAGGACAATTTGAAAGAGGACGACCTGAATTAAGAGACAAATAAATACGGGATGCGTGAAGTGAGAGCACAGCCATTTGTGTTGTTTTTGTTTGGACTAAATGGGCATGCGCAGACCGCTTTGTTCGCTACACTAGAACTCGTTGTTTACAAACATTCGAGCAATTGCCAGAGCTTTCCATTCGGACTCTCTTTGGCCTGTGTCACGTGGGTCCGGCGGCATAAAGGTTAGTCGCCAAGGTTAGCCGCCGAATCGTTGCTAAACTCGGCTGACACCGGCCGGTCGATCACAATCAGCCGATAGAAGAAAGCTGAGAAGAAAAGGCGCAGTTCTTAAAAAAGGCGTGTCGACCTAATAGCAGCTGTTTGGTTAGGCTGTGGATTAAGTTTAAGTGGGGATGGATTAGGTTTTAGATTTAGGTTTTGGGTTTAGATTTGGGTTTTGGGTTTAGATTTAGGTTTTGGGTTTAGATTTAGGTTTTGGGTTTAGATTTAGGTTTTGGGTTTAGATTTAGGTTTTAGGTTTAGATTTAGGTTTTAGGCTTGGCTCTAGGTTAGGTTTAGGGTTAAGGTTTTTGCTTTTTGCCCACTGCCTTGTGTTGGGCTATGTTTATTTGCAATTTCTTAATTGAGTTGCTTATAAATTAAGATTTGTGAACCATTTTGCATTTCGGCCACATTCACTTTCGGCTTGTTTACGTTAGTTAGCACTATATAGCGGCGGCTGCCAAGCAAATCAACAGACGCTTAAAACCAATGCGCCGACACTTGTTCGCGTTCAGTGTGTACTCGCCACTGCTGGTCGACGTTTGGAGCCTTGCCGTTTCTCTGCCGCCCCCAGCCTCGCATTGAGATAACGTCTAGCTTTGTTTGTTTACTACAGTTCAATCTAGTCGTAATCAACGGCCGACAATCCATCTGCTGGTCCATCTGCTGGTGTACCCACTGATCCAGCTGCTAATCCATCTGCTTACTCACCCGCTAATCCATCTGCTAATCCACCTGCTAACTCGTCTGCAATCCATCTGCTAATCCAGCCACTAATCGCTCGGCTAATCTCTTGCATTGCAACCCGTGTTCTATCTGGTCGCCTAACTGTTGGCTAGGGCGACTCGAAAGCTAATTCGAAACTCGAACTAAATTTTCGAAAGAGAAATTCGAACCAATTCTCAAAAGCAACTTTGAAATTGAATTCGAAAGGCTACTCTCCTCGGCTAATCCAGCTTGGCTAATCCGTGCTCGGCCAACTTAGTTCAGTCGTGGCATGTGCTCGGCTGCCGGTTCCACTAGCTCACACTCTGTTCACCTGTGATTCGGGCCTGTTGGGTCTCAGTTTGTGCCTCAGTTCGTCGCAACGGTCCATGTTCTAGAAACATCGACGTGTTCTTCTTTTGCAATCTCTGCTTTTGTTTGTCCTCAAACTTGTTACTACTATTGTTCAACAACTGTTTCGGTCTACAGCGATTTCTGGCCATGGTTAACCAAAGTGGTGGTCCATGTACGTATTGAGCTATTTTGCTGCTTTCGTTTTAAGGTTTAGTTGGCTTTCATTAGGTTTGGTTGTGTTTGATTGGGTTTAATTGGGTTTGGTTGAGTTTAAGGTTTAAGTTAAATTGGCTTCGGCTTTGTTTAGCTTTGATTAGGCTTTGATTAGGCTTTGGCTTTGTTTAGCTTTGATTAGGCTTTGATTAGGCTTTGGCTTTGTTTTGCTTTGTTTGGCTTTGTTTGGCTTTGTTGGGTTTTGTTGGGCTTTGTTTGGCTTTGTTGGGCTTGGGCGAAGTGCAGTCAGAGTGTGCATCATTTAGCTTGTCTTATGCCAATGTGTCTTTTGCCAAACCCGTCTTGTGCGACAACCCATTGCATATGCCTAGTCCCGAGTCAGAGAGTTCTTAAGTGTTCAAATTAAGGAGTTTGAGCGTCAGTTCTAAAATACTCGAATCTGAATTCTTAAATTTGAAACTTAAACTTAATCTTTACTTGGCCAGTGCCAGCCATTACTTGGCCAGGTGCGGCGCACTCTCTTCTTTAAGACGACGTGTATTTACTGTCTGTCTATATGTGTTATATAGAATGGCACGATCATAGTCGCCTGATGGCGCAGCATCCGCCACTTAGCCATGATCGAGTGTGAAAATGGCTGAGCGGCCCTGGGCCGTTCATTGGCGTCTCTTTGCCTGTTTCGTAAGGGTTGTCCAACGTGCACTTGTTTATTTGTTTATTTACACGTTTATTTGTTTTTCTCACTTTTATTTTGCTCTTGTTTGTTGTTTTAACTTGTTTACAATTACTTTTATTGCTGCCGCAATTTTCTGCTCGCCTCCATTGGTGGCCTCTTTTACCCACTCTTATGTTTACTTTATTTGCTTATTTGTGTTCTGCTAATTGCTTCTTTAGTTGCTACTTTTTCTAGATACTTTATCTTGTTACTCTTTTTTGTCACTTTTTCTTTTCTCTACTCTTTTTCCCTTCTTAACGTTCTTATACTTCTAATTCGTTTAGACTCTGCGTTTAACGCGCAACAAGCCGACCTCGTCTCGGAAGCCATTGAACAATTGAAACTGGATGATCTCGAACATGTTGGTGCCATTGCCATTCCAAATGCCGTCAATGGTTGCGACCAGCAACGGCGCAAAAAAAGGGTCCCCAAACGCATTCGATACGATTCGGTGCAATTTAGCTTTGATGATGCTTACACTCTAACTGGACAATTACTTGGTGAAGGAGCATATGCCAAAGTACACTGTTGTATTCACAAGGAGACTGGAAAAGAATATGCTGTTAAAATCATTAGCAAACATCCTGATCTCAGTCGATCTAGAGTGTTCAAAGAAATGGAAATTTTCTACCTTTGCCAGGGACAGAAAAACATTATCCAATTGATTGAGTTTTTCGAGGAAGACGATCGTTTTTACTTAATCTTTGAAAAAGTAAACGGTGGTCCGTTGTTGGCTCACATTCAAAAACGCATTCATTTTACCGAACATGAAGCCAGTCTTATCATTCGTGATCTTGCTACTGCTCTTAAATATCTTCATCAAAAAGGCATAGCTCATCGCGATCTCAAACCTGAAAACATTCTTTGCTACAGTGACAGTCAAGTATGTCCTGTTAAAATTTGTGATTTTGATTTAGGCTCTAAAGTAGTTCAACAAAGTGAGTCTTCACCTGTTAGCACCCCAGAACTATTGACTCCAGTTGGTTCAGCTGAATTTATGGCTCCGGAAGTTGTAGAAGCATTTATGGGTGAAATATCTCCTTATGATAAACGATGCGATTTATGGAGTTTGGGTGTGATAATGTACATTCTTTTATGCGGTTATCCACCATTTTATGGCTGTTGTGGTAGCGACTGCGGTTGGGAACGAGGCGAATTTTGCCAACTATGCCAAGATCAATTGTTCAACTGCATTCAAGATGGTAATTATGATTTTCCAGAACATGAATGGAACTTCATCTCAGAAGATGCCAAAGATTTAATTCAACATTTATTGGTCAAAAACGCTAGTCAGCGTTATTCAGCTGAAATGGTGCTCAAACACCGTTGGGTTGCAGCTGGTGGACCAGTTACTCAGCTTGAAACTCCGCAGGTAATGCGTCGAAATAATTCAGCTAAAGATTTAGCTGCTTTTGCTGGCGGAGCAAACGCTGTCAAACGATTAGTTCTTTATCACCAGACATTTAGCTCGGATTTTAAACCCACTCTTGCAGATCATATTGAAGAAAGCAACGGTGGTATCGGATCATATAAAAGCTCGTTTTCCAGTCTTATTATGCTTGGTCAACGCGATTCTAGTCCTTTAAATGATCCTTTAAATAACAAAAATGATGAAGATGATTTGTTTGTTATGGATTTAACTGAGCCTGATCAAGATTTAAAACAGACTCAACAAGCACAATTAGCACAACATTCAACGCAACATTTACCACAATATTTGCCACAACGTCCTTCTCAACATTCTCTACAACATCCTACACAACATTTTCAACAACATTATTCTCAACATTTTTCACAATATTCAGCTCAGCATTTATCGCAACCTCCAATACAACAAAAACAACAAAAAATTGATCAGCAACATGAACAAATTGATCAACAAAAAGATAAAGTTGATCAAAATCAAATTCAAATTGATCAACAAAAGAAAGATCAAGTTGATCAAAAACAAATTCAAATTGATCAACAAAAGAAAGATCAAGTTGGTCAAAAACAAATTCAAGTTAATCAACAAAAGAAAGATCAAGTTGGTCAAAAACAAATTCAAATTAATCAACAAAAGAAAGATCAAGTTGGTCAAAAACAAATTCAAATCGATCAACAACAAAATCAAATTAATCAACAACGAAATCAAATTAATAAACAAAAAAATCAAATTGGTCAACAAAAGGAGCATATTGTTCATCAACAAAAACATATTGATCAACAAAAAATTTCAAACGGTGAAATATTAAAGCTTGATTTGCATCTTTTGCAAAGCATTGAAAATGCAACTCAAACTGATAAGCAAATGTTTCACCATTCAAATCAACCCTTTAAAACTGTTAAACAGATTCGATGTTCTGATGTAAACAACAATTTTGGCCAGTGTAATTTTGAAAATTTAAAACAAATTATTACAAGAGGCAATGCGGATGCAAATAAAAAACCAGGACTGTTTTATTCTACCAGTACTTTCATTTGTCAAGGAAGCAAGCAATACAAAACTTCATCTCTAAATTTTCGTTCGAGCATGAAGTCAATGTTAATCATTTGATAAGACTCATATCTATTTTTAATAATTAAATATTTTTTTTACCTTTCATTTTTTCATCTTCTCGACCATTTGCAAGGCTGAGCACACACTTATACCAGACGATCAAGATCACGTCATTCACTTGTTTTCTTTTAAATTTGTTGTAACACCATCTTTAAGCAAACTGTTAAAATGTGTGCCTATAATGATTGCCTGGATTTGTGTTTTTGCTCATTTTTTTGCTCCTTCCGTTGTAAAGATGTTTTTTGTAAATAATATATTTTCGCATTGGATGCATTCGAATTGTCCATCATCATTTTGGCTTGAATTAAAATCTAATTTTTTTTTAGATAGGTAACTTTTCATGCTATTGGTTACTTTTGATTGTTCATTCATACTTCTTTAATTAAAACGCACACACTTACACATTTGCACACACTACACATGCACACACCCATATCTACACAGGCTTTTTATTTTTGTAAACGAAACGCCAAAGTCCAATGTTTGTATTAATAATTTTGTTACTCAAATTTGTTTAATTTTGTTCATCAGCCCTTATAAGATAGATTTGATTTTGAAAAATTGTTAACAAGCGTAAATTGTCAAAGTTTAGATATATATTTAGCACAAGATTTGGGCTGATGATGGTGTGTGTGGAAGTTTGCTAGCGTTAATTTTTTTTTGTTTTTCAAAAAATTGTACAAATTGTATATGGATCGTTGTTTTTGTTACAAATCAATCTTTGTAATATGTGTTAATCATTAAGAAAGAAAAAAAAAAAAGAAAGAAAAAGATATAATATTCATATAGATTAGTAGTAATGTAGGTAGTATTGAAATATAGATAGTGAGGATAGAAACAATTGAAGAAAATCTAGAGAAAATAATTCAAAATTTAATAAAACAGAAAACTCTAAATTAATTAAATTTAAAACAAAAATAATTACACAAATTGCTTAGTTCTATTTGCAAAGTAACAAACATAAGCTAAGGAGAATTGACGATTAAAAATGAAAGAAAAATTGCTTTCTGATGGTAAAAACTATTTCGATTTAGTTAATTATTATCAGAAATTATGATTTGTTATAAACGTCAGTTTAGATACTAAATAGACACAATATATAAATGAATTGTTAATGAATTATATATATATTTTTTTAAAAAATATTATTTCCAATTATGATTGATAAGCAGAGTTTAAGAAATTGAATTATAACGTTTTGAACACACATTTTTAATAATTTTTGCTAGTTTTATTCAGCAATTAATTTTGGTTAACGATTAAATTGCTAAATACTAGATTTTTGTGATTTGCCTTAAGCAAAATGAAGTTTTTTTTGACAGCTAGATTTAAAGTTCAGATATGCATCTAAAAATTTTCCATCAAGTTAAAATACCAACTTCATTAAATAATTTTCTACAGTTTAGTTAGATAATGTTTTTCATTAGACCCACCTATTCAAACTGTATTCATTTTTTTTTTTTTTTTTGTATTGTTTTTTACAAAATTTAAATTATTTGTTCAACATATTGATTTGTATGAAAGCACACAAAAAAACAGTAATTTGAACAACCAGATTTAAGTTTGTAAAGATTTTTTTTTTCATTTTGTCTTACAAAATCAAGTTGAATATCTGCCTGAAACAGTAGTTTGTATTTAGTATTGAATTAAGTAAATATCTATTTCAGTTTTACATTTTATCACCCCAACAACACTTTGATTAAGTGCAGTTGCTGGTGGTAGTGTATTAGTCAGCTTAAAAATACAAAATAAACAACTTGTTTTTTTTAAGTCATAAATATTTTTGAGTTCAAATTTTATTGCATAAAGGTGAGCATATTGAATGAAACATATTTGGTATTTAAATATAAGCAAAACTAAGTGGGTTTTTATCGGACTGAAAAGTAAACTGCTTGAATTAACTGAATTGGGCGATTGAAATTTTGTTTTTTAATTGGCTCAATGATTTTTTATTCAAGTCCGATTTTTTCATCATCGATTTGGTAAGTTCGTTCTGGTCTTCAAAGGTTTTTTTAATTTCTTCTGCCAGTTCATTTAGTTGATCAAGGCCTAAATTAAAGTAATTTAAAAAATTGAAACAAATATTGTTTAAAAATTTACTTGATTCCATTTGTTTAAGAAAGCGTTCTTCTGGATCAAAACGCATATGCCATTCTTGCTCTATTTTTTCTTTTGTGAGAAAATCCTCTTTCAGTTTGTTTATACAAGATTTAGACTTTTTTCGTCTGATTTGTGAAGATTGAAGAAAACAAGTAAAACAGCAACAGGAATAGTTTTTTGTTTGTTTCGACACATTTGTGCGATGTTGTAAATTATTTTCAATTTTATTTAAATCGTAATTTGCATTTTTCAAATACTCACCCTGCAATCGAAGCTCTTTTAATGATTCTTTACCTTTTTCAGTTATATTTTGAGCAATATTTAATAAATTTTTCTGTTTGTCGCTCATTTTGAGCAAATAAAAGTACAACAAGCACGATTGTAAACTGCAAGAATCTTAACAAATTGAAAAAAAATAATTTTAATTATTAGTCTGTTTTAGAGCTTGATTGAAATTTACAAATTGAGTTAAAATTTTAAACACAGGTTTGTTGTATTTTTTCTTCAATTTCATTGAGCACAAAATTTCTTGACCGAACAGTTACTTGTCGTGCACTGGATTTTTTTTCAAGTTTAGCATAATTGTTATTTAGTCCATATTTTTTGATCAAAAATTTTTGTATTCGATTAAGTAAGAACAAGTATTCGTTGTATTTTTCTTTGCCAAATACAGGCAATGGTTCATACCTAGCATGTTCATACAAATCAACATAATCATGAATAAGTTTAGTTTCGCATTTGTGCAAAGGATAATTAGGTTGAGTTAAATTAAACAAATAGCACCTCAAATCTTGTTTAGCCTTTCTTTTAATATTTTCACTACTGTTAATGTTGACAATTAAATTTTCCAATTGTTTTAAGTCGTCTACAGCCTTCATTCTGTATACGTGTTCAGTAGGAACTAGAAGATAGAAAAAAAGACAAGTTTAAATAAAGAAGAAGAGAGAAGTGCAAGGCAATTACATTCATTTTCACTTTTGAATTCTTTGAACTGGTTGGTTTCGTTAATGAGAAGTGGTTCAGTTTTGATTTCCCTTGTGAGAGCAATGCGTCTTTCAATCTCCTTTTTTAGAAATTTGGGACCGTCCTGTCCAATTAGGTGATGAGGTCCCCTTTTGTTTTTGAGAGTGAAGCGAATGATTTGTTTTTTAACGAATAGAATTACCAGCACAATGGTCTGGAAACGGGAAGAATGAAAAATAAGCAAGTTATTAATTATTAAAAAGGGTAATTTACCATGAAGCCTAAAAAGATGCAAATAATGATGGCTCTGCCGGAAAGCTCGTTGTTTTTGCTTGCCATAATTGGATGAAAATGTAAGAAGGAAGTGTGTTAGAGAAGGCTGACAAAATAATCTACATGTTCTTAAGATGCAAGAAGAACTCTATCGCAGAATCCATGCTCTAGCTCGCAATTGATTGCCATTTAATTGCTATCAATTAGATTAAAATGCAAGGAGCCACACATTTCGAAGCCGTTTTTGTAAACACTTTCATAGCGCCGCTACTGCTTTAGCTAAACGCTGTTTTCGGCTTGCAAAGTGACAAAGAAATTAAATACACATGTTTCATTAGAGCTTGCTTTAATTTGCCTTCTTTCAGTTGCTTTTCTTAATCTTGTCTTCATCTTAAACTAGTTCCTTATTTCAATTGCTTCTTGCTTAATCTTCCATTGGCCATGGCATTGAACGTTCCTAGAGCTCCGGGCTTTGCCCAAATGCTAAAGGAAGGTGCTTCCAGTTATCGAGGTGTGGATGAATCTGTGATTCGAAGTATTGAGGCCTGCAATGAATTCACTAGAACTATGAGAACTTCTTACGGACCGAAAGGACTAAATAAAATGATCATCAATCATCTGGAAAAGTCTTTTGTCACCAACGATGCTGCCACTATTGTCAGAGAGATGAATGTAGAACATCCAGCTGCTAAAATTATCGTCATGGCTTCAGAAATGCAAGAAAGAGAGGTATTATTTACTTTCCCTATTCACTGTTCATATCCATTTTTTAAATTCACTCCTCATATTCATTCTTTATATTTACCCCTCATATTCGTTCCTTGTACTTTATATATCCACACTTCATATTAGTTATAAACTTTCCATATTTGTTAATTTTATTGTTTTTCAAAAATAGGTAGGTGATGGAACCAACTTTGTTATTCTCTTAGCTGGTGCTTTATTAGAAAAAGCCGAAGAATTGATACGCTTTGGTTTAAAACCAGTTGAAATTGTTGAAGGCTATAAATGGGCATGCAATCTTATTCTAGATGAATATTTAGATGATATTGTAGTGGAAAATATTAAACAAGATGCTGATTTTAGTACTAACGCTTTAAAACTAGTCAGAAGTGCTTTAATGAGCAAGCAATATGGAAACGAAGATTTCCTTTCCAAAGTTATTGTGGAAGCTTGTGAATCAGTCCAAGTACCACATACATCTTTCAATGTGGACAATGTACGTATTTGCAAAATTTTGGGCTCTGGCATCACTAAAATTGAAATGGTTCATGGAATGGTTTTTAAACGTGAAATCGAAGGAGAAATTACTAAAGTTAATGATGCTAAAGTTGCCATCTATAGTTGTCCTGTAGATATTTCAAGTACTGAAACTAAAGGAACTGTTTTGATCAAATCAGCAAAAGAAATTAGAAATTTTAGTTTAGATGAAGAACAATTAGTTGAAAGTCAAATCAAGTCTATTGCTGATAGAGGTGTAAATGTGATTATTTCAGGAGGAAAGTTTGGAGATTTAGTTGCGCATTATTGTAATAAATACAAAATTATGATGGTTCGTTTTAACTCTAAATTTGATATTCGTAGAGTTTCCAAAACTGTTGGAGCAGTTGTTTTATCAAAATTGCAAGCACCAGAAGTTAGTGAAATTGGATTTTGTGATCAAGTTTATATTGATGAAATAGGTGATACTTCAGTGGTTATTTTTAAACAAAATAGTTCTTCAAAAATAGCTACAATAATAATTAGGGGATCTACTAATAACATAATGGATGACATTGAACGTGCTGTCGATGATGGTGTAAATACATACAAATCATTGATGAATAATGGCAAAGTTTTAAGTGGTGCAGGTTGTTGTGAAATTCAATTAGCCAATACATTAATGAAAAAATGGCAGAATTCAAGCGGCGTAGAACAATATACAATAGTTAAATTTGCAGAAGCTCTACAAACTTTACCTGCTGCAATTGCAGAAAATGCAGGAATAGATCCACACGCTTGTTTGAACTTAGTCATTGGACAACATAATAAGTTAGGATTTCAAATGGGTATTGATGTTGATAGTGAAGTTCCTAATGCAATCGATGCGAATCGAGCTGGAATATTTGATCTTTATTCTACTAAATATTGGGGAATTAAATATGCTACTCAAGCAGCATGCACTATTCTTTTAGTAGATCATATTATTTGCGCCAAACCAGCTGGTGGACCAAAACCTAGAGATAATCCAAACTGGGATCAAGATTAAAAAATAAAAAAAAAATTGATGGAAATTTGTAATAATTTGAAAACATTTTAATAAAAAAATTATTCAATTTTGAGTATATTTACATTTTTACAATTTAAATAATTTAAAATTAAATTATTAAAAAGAATTTGGTAAACATATAAATAAAAATTAAATAAAATTTTCGATAAATTAGTCTATCTTTATTTTAATTTCTTCAAAATTTTAAATATTATTAAAATGAGCAAATTAAAATATTTGAAAAGGGGCTGACAAATTTAATTTAAGATTTTTAAAAGAATTCAATTAATAGATATTTTTTTTTTATTTTATGTGAATATTTTTAACTTTTGAGTACTTTTTCAATATATATATAGTATATTAGTATTATATTAATATTAATATAAATTTTATATTTTCTAGAAAACCCAAATTTTGCATTATTAAATATGTTTAGTATTCATATTCATTTTCTTAAAATTAAATATGAAATATGAAATAAATAATCCTTTTAAGTATATTTGAACAGTTAGGTCATTTTACTTTATTTTTAAAATATTGAAGTCTGTTTCTACACATAGATTTATTATGGTCTTTATATTTACAAAGTTTTTAACATTAATTGTTTCTATTGTAGATTCTTTCTTAAATTTTATGTTTATTGCTTATAAAACTGATTTAATTGTTAGAAACTTAAAGATTTTTAAATTTAAATAACTAAATGGTACGCAGTTTTTAATATAATTAATCATGAATATTTAAACTATTTCTGGATAAATGTTTTTAGATTTCGATAATTGATATAAAAAAAAAACACATTTGGTTACAAAAATGATTTTGCCGATTCACCTTTAGTGTAAAGTTTATTGATATTTAATTAACATAATTTTATGTAATCTATTGTTTTAAATTAGCATTTAAATTTAAAGACAAGCTTAATAAATATTTTTGTTAATGTTTTCGTTGGTCAAACTGTCTATTTCAAATTTAAAACATAAAATTTAAACATTAAAATTTTAAAGCTAAAATTATGTAAACGATGAAAAATATTTATTTTTTTAAAAAATAAAAATAAAAGTAGATTTGTACTAGATAAATGGTATCTGATTACTTATAAAGTAAAATTAATAAAAATTTATTCAAGTTAGTTGCATTTTATTAAAATACAACATCTAATCCAGAGATAAGATAGTTTTAAAAATTGACATTTTGGTAATTAAAAATTTTTAATACAAGAATTTTTTTTTGTTACACTTGTTGATTAATACATTTTGTTTGAAAAATTTTATAATTATTAAACATTACTTGTTAATTTTGTGTCTTGAAAGCATTTTTTGAATATAAAAAACTTTAAAATAAAATTAATGTGCATTTTAAAATTTTTTTTAAAACTTATTTTAAAATTGTATAAAAAAAATAAATTTATAATAAAATACCATTATATAAATTACAAATAATTTGATAAGAATTGAAAAAAAAATTAATAAACTTCTAACATGTTAAGGTTGATCATAAATTATAAATTTGATAAAAATCTAAAAAATAATAAAAAAAAGATATATAAAAAAATACGTTAATATATTTTAATAATTATAATAATATACCCATGCGCATTAATTTATTACGTCTTAATAATTTTATATTTAAAAATAATTTAAAATGGTCAACATATTAAATTTAAATAATGATGTTATTTATGAAATTTTAAGTCATTTATCTTTAAATAATTTATTAACATATAAAGTTGTTTGTGAACATTGGTTTAAAATTTAAAAATATCATGTCTGTTTTATGAAGATTTAAATTATGAATTTAAAAACAATCAATATCTTGTTTTACCTAAATTGTCTGAAGAAAACTTTTATTCACGCCTTGTTCTGAATTTAGTAAAATTAGAAGGAACAAAAATATTACCTTTAGAAGATTTTAAACAATTGACTTATTTAGAATTAAAATATAATATTAAATATGGCTTCAAATTACGAGAAAGTTTAAAAATTAAGTCACTTTGTGTCACGTTGTTGAGTTTAAACGTTATTACAACAACAGTAAAATAAATCTACCGTTCCTAGAACAGAATAAATGACACAGCCAAGAGAACGGGTTGATAAACCCTTCTTTATTAATAAATACAAGTATCTTTTGAATTTTACAAATTAAGTTACTCTTCTCGTTATTAATCCGACAAGATATCTACTGACTTCTCGTTCAGTTAACACGCTCTTTTTATACTCCTCACCTGGCCATGTTATCTGGGTCTCGGATTCTTTTTAACTGTTAGTCTCTTACGATCAACTCCATAGTTGATCATAGTTAACACGTTAGTTGGAGCTCTACTAGAATCTTCTGCCCGTCTGTGGAAGTAACAGATTAGTATAACAGCTTCGTCACGAACAAGGCTACTCTTGCTTGTAACATAAGCTCATTGTTAGTTCCTACTATCTGTCCTTCTGTCAAAGGATCGGACGGTCTTATACATTCGTAATAGAGTAATAGAGTTAATTAGTTAATATAATGATATAATAATGTATTACTACAACTTGTTTATTTTCATTTAATACAAAATAAGCCATTTAAATTAGGATACTTCCGCATGAAATTGGATTTTGTCATAAAATTGTCAATCTGGATTTTTATATTTATTTCCAATACGTGAAAATCAAGTCGAACATTTAATGATTAACTTTAGACATACAGAAACAGAAATAGACAAATTGTTTCTAATTTTGCAAAATCTTATAATTTATTGTGATATTTATTGTATGTATACATATGATGAACAAGATCCTTATGAAACTTATGATCCTGATTATGCAAGAATATATGTTAGTAACTTTTTAAATAATTATTCCAATATTAAAACTCCAAATATTAGTTTAAGATTTTATCAATTATATAATTATGATAAACGGCATCTTGATTTATTTGGATATATTTTAAAGAATTTAAAATTAAAAAAAATTGAAAAATTTTTTATTAATGATATTGAATATCAATTAAATGATGAATTAATGAAAGATCCTTTTTTTTCAAAGTTTTTAAAGTAGAAAAAGAAAAATTAATAAAACTTATTATTAGTTATTGATAGGTAAATAATAAAAAATATAAAAATTTTATATACCAATTTGTTAAAGTTTACATTTATTATTGCTTACCATATTTATTAAATAATATAAATTACATATTAAAACAACATTAGAAAATTTTTTTTTTTTGTTAGTTAATTAAAATTTATAAAAAAATACAGTTTTTTTATTAGAAAAACAAAAAGTAGATTTCAATATTTTATTTATGCAAAATATTGTTTTTACACTTTTTTAGATTTTTGGCATAGTTAAAAGCTTTAAAAAAACAATAAATATAGGGATTAAATTGATTAATTAAGATTTTTATAATGAATAGATTGAATTTTTTTTAATAATAATTGGCTAAAAATGATCCATTTAAAATCTAATAAAAATGCATTAACAAGTTTTCTTTATTTAACTTGTAGTAGAATTTTTTTATTCGGACTAACGCGAAACTTGCGTCTAGGCGATATTAAGAGTTAACATAGGGTGATGTAAGGGAAGTGCTGCAGACTTCACTTGTTAGAGCACCTTTTCCTTGTAAACTCGTGTAGAGGTGGAAAACCTCGTTATTATGCTCAAAGAGATAGAGGCGATATTTGTAGTAGTAGTATTTGTAGTAATTCTGTACTAAATCTTTGATAATTTTGCTAAGTAATAAAAACAGGGTTGAAAACCCTTTCTCTTGCTCTCCATTTTATTTCGGGCAAGTATTAAAAAAAGTAAAACTTGTCCACCACTAAAAAAATACATCAAACTTACAATAATCAAAAAATAATTTACTTTAATAACTTGTAAAAACCTAATTTTTTTTTAAAATAAAAACTATGTTTTAAAAAACTTTAAATAGTTTATTTAGAATTAAGTTTTTTAGATTTTAAAAAAAATCTGTTAATTTGTTAATTTATTTAACCTATTAAATTTTAATACAAATTTGATAGGTATATAATAAAAAACATAAAAATTAATTTTTTTTTTAATTATTTTTGAATTTTATGATTTATTTGAATAAATTATTGATAGTTGATACAATTAATTTCATAATTTAGTATAAAAAATTAAAATTATATGTATAAAAGTTATTTTTAAAAGAAAGTTGTTAGTAAAATATAGGTTGTTTATGTTTATTGGTTGAAAACTTACGCTAGATGGTAATACCAGTTCTATTAAAATTTTTTTCTTATAAGTTTTTAATTGTTTGTCTTTTTTATTTACTTTTTGATTTAGGTGATTAAAGGAATGATAGAAAAGCAACTTTGCCTTTACATTTTACTAAATCATTTAAAGTGAATATAACGCATTTACAAATGTGTTTATTTAGGCTTTTTGTCAAAGTTATATTTTTCATCTACGTTTTAATAAATTTTAAAGCAATAAAGACGGATCGTAATAAATCTTTAACACTACTTAAATAGCTAATTCAATATAGTGTCATAGATCGTTAAAATGATGTTTATTTAAAAACATAAGAAAAAATTCATTATTTATTTATGCGCACTGTCTTAAAGCAAAGCCATAACGAAAATTAACGTTTTAAATGTGGATAAAACCTATACAAAAGTTAAATAATTTCAAAAAGCTTGAAATTGTCAAATATTGCATTTTCTATAAATATTTTAAAATTAATTTATTTTGACAAATTATTCTATTTTTAAATTAATGTTACCTGAAAAATATTACAGTAAATATCTTAAACCTAATCGTTCATTTACAAAAGTTTAAACTTTATTTTTTTTGCGTTTTAGTACACATTTTCTACCTATACATAAAGATTTCAAAATTTTAATTAGATTTTTTTTTTTAAGTTTTAAATCTAAAGTGTTGTGAATAATTCTTTTTTTTTTTTTATAAATTTTTATATTTACTTTATTGTGTCATCTATACTTTGTCATAATTTTTGAAGTAAATAGTGTCCTTTATTATGGTTCGCATTTATAGCTCTATGTCTTATTTACTTAGAAAATCTTAAGAAAAGTATTACAACTAAATAGTGAAATTAGCTGAGAATTCTAACTAGAACAAAGTGTGAAGATGAGTCTTGTAGGTTTATACAAATTGAGCTGGACTAACAGTTGTAATGACTGGAATGAAAACCTGTACTAACACTAAATTGCTAATTCTGACTTTGTGGTGAGATAGTTATGACTTCTAGTTTATTTACAATCTAAGATGCAGTCTAAGGTTTAATAGCCAATTCACTTTATATTATGAATATTTAATTTGGCTTAGACGGATTGACCCAATTTTAAAGCATTACACAGATAATGTGAAATAAAACAAAAAAAGATGTTTACCCTTCGGAACAATAGAGGAAAAGTAAAAAGGTTTTGAAATTGAGATTGATTTCTGATTTGAGAACTGCACTTGATACCTCATTTAAGAAGTATCTTAAATCACGAAATATGAATCCTTATTCTGAGTTTTGTGAAAGTCTTCCTTCCAATCTATGAACTGTTTTGTGTTAGAGCAAGTCTAGTGTATTAACCAGTGTTACTGATCAGAGATCTGATACCTCATCCATGACCTCCCAACCACAAGAACATTGAATTTTAATTCATACATATGATATAAATAAAATTTTTAAAATTTGATTTCTTTAATAGAATATTCAAAAAACAATTAAAATAATAAATAACAATAATAATAATCTTAAAAATTACAATTATTTGAAAAAAAGAAAATTTTTAAATGTTTAAAAATATACATGCGCAATCAATAATTAAAATATTATTGATAAAATGCGTTTATATTATATGAAAATTTATAAATAAAAAAATAAATTTTTAATTATGACCAATATTTTAAAACTAAATAATGATTCTTTTTTTGAAATCTTAACTTTTTTAACTTTAAATGAGATATTAACATGTAAAGTTGTTTGTAAACATTGGTATTGGTTAATCGGAAAAATTAATATTAGTAATTTAGCCATTTGCTTACTTGATAAATCTGAAAATTTGAAAATATCATGTCTGTTTTATGAAGATTTAAATTATGAATTTAAAAACAGCCAATATCTTGTTTTACCAAAATTATCTCAAGAAAACTTTTATTCTATGGCAGATTTTACTCAAGTCAAACGCCTTGTTCTGAATTTAGTAAAATTAGAAGAAACAAAAAAATTACCTTTAGAAGACTTTAAACAATTGACTTATTTAGAAATAAAATATAATCCTAAATATAGCTTCAAATTACGAGAAAGTTTAGAAATTAAGTCACTTGTTCATTTTCATTTAATACAAAATAACCCATTTGAATTTGAATTTAACAACATGGATTTTAAATTTTTGTTTGATCATTTTCCTAATTTGAAATGTTTATATTTGCCAAATTCTGATAATAATTTTTTATATGATTTGCCAATACGTGAAAACAAAGTCGAACATTTAATGATTAACTTTAGACATACAGAAACAGAAATAGACAAATTGTTTCCAATTTTGCAAAATCTTATAATTTATTGTGATATTTATTGTATGTATACATATGATGAACAAGATCCTAATGATTTAAGAATGTATGTTGATGAATTTTTAGATAACTATTTCAATAATAAAACTCCAATTATTAGTTTAAGATTTTATCAATCATATAATCTTGGTAAACAGCAATTTGAATTATTTGGATATATTTTAAGGAATTTAAAATTAAAAAAAATTGAAAAAATTATTATTAATGATATTGAATATCAATTAAATGATGAATTAATGAAAGATTCTTTTTTTTTCAAAGTTTTTAAAGTGGAAGAAGTAGAATTTTTAGATTTTTAATTTTTTTTTATTTATTAAAAATTTTGTATTGTTTAGAACTATAATATTTAATATGATTTTGAATTACAAGAAAAATTGCAAATTGATTTAACACAAATTTACGAATAAAAAATTTTTTTAATTTGATTTTTTTTTTCAATTATTTTGTAATTTAAAATGTTTATATTTTGTTGCTTTTAATAATAATTTTATAAATTTTATTTCATTACTTAAAAATAAAATCCTTAATTTTGCAAGTAAAATAAAAAATATACCTAGGTTTCAAAATTCGAATTTTAATTATTAAAAATGCAAACGCCAAAAAAACAAACTATAGTTAAAGTTTTTTTATTTTCAATAATGTTTTTTGAAAAAATTTTCTCAGATTTTAAGTTAAATATTGGCTTTAGAATTAATCAGAAAGTTATTAAAATTAATTGAAGTTGATCTTGATAAAATAAGAATTAATTTAAGGGTTTTCGAAATAAATAATAAAACGAACGGGATTTGTATTTTTAAACGCAAGATTATTCGGTTACCGTTGGTCGGGCCAAAGAATTTTGTCTACTAACATATGATATTTGGTGGCCGGGTTACTCGCTAAACTCCAAACCAAATTCGCGAAATCCAATTTTAAACCTGCTTGCTTAAGCAGATCGAATTCTAGAATATCCACTGTTGTTCTAGGAATATATAGGATTACTATTTTGAACTTCATGCCTTCTAAATCTATAATGGTTGTAGTACTTTTAATTTCTATCCATTGCTGGTATCCCAATACCATTAGATATTCAAAACCTATGGATAACCAACAGATTTAATAGAACATCAAATCTGTTGCGAAGAGCTAAAGGCTATAGTTTTAACTTCATACAAGATTCCGCTTAAACATCGCTAGGAAGTCTACAAGCAAATTGAAGAAATGCTGGACCAACATATAATAGAACCGCGTCAAAGTTCTTGGTTGTTTCTTTTGGTAGTTATTTCCAAGAAGGAAGGTAGTTTGAGGCTATGCATGGATTATCGTCGGCTAAACGCCATCACAGTTAATGATAAGTTTCCGTTACATCAAATTACTGACTTACTACAAACCGCAAAAGTATCGAAGTATATTAGTATACTCGATCTTTCGACAGGATATTGGCAAGTGCCAGTAAAGGAAAGCGACCAGTATAAAACAGCTTTCACCACCCATTAAGGCTTGTTCTGTTTTAATAGGATGCCGTTTGGACTTAAGTTTAGGTTGCGGCTGGTATAGAAGATTTATATCAGCATTTGCTGGTATAATGAAGCCATCGAGTGATTTGACGAAAAATTCAATCCCGTAGCGTTGAAAATCTCCCCAAAGCTCTTGCTTTCGAACGAATTAAGAAATTGATGACTACTGCCCCAATATTAGCTCAAGCAGATTTAAATAAACCATTCATACTGTACACGGATGCAAATACGTATGCAATTGGAGCTGTCTTAATGCAGGAACAAGAAAATAAAGTACGGGTGATAGAATATGCGAGTTGTTTATTGAATCCAGCTGAAAGAAATTATACCACGACCGAAGGAGAAGCACTCGCTATAATCTGGTGTTTGAAGAAGAAATTTCGCAATTATGTAGAGTTTAACCTTATGTAGAGAATAAGAGAATCCATCTCTGCATTGATTGTGGACGACTAGCCAGATGGGCGTTAGAACTTCAACATTTTTGGTTTCAAATCGATTATTTAAAAGGGAATAAGAACTCTCTTTATCCAAGACGCAACTGGCACAGGTGGAAGTAAATACTCCAGAGGTTGCAGCGTTTGGACGAACTTTTAAAGGTGATATCCGCAAAATACAGCTGGAGGATATGGAATTAAAAGAAATTATTTAAATTCTAGAGTCCACTGATAGTGATTTAATAACCGTATCTGCTTATGCAAATAGAGGTTACTTTATGTGCTATGGGATCCTATATTGTTACAGTAACGACGAGGTAAAGACAGCCCAGATGGATGTATCAAAAGTTATGAGAAGACAAGTTTTGGAAGAGTATCACAATCATCCTACAGCCGGACACTACGGACAGGAGAAAACTTATCAAAGAATAGCTCAGAGGTATTTCTGGTCTGGAATGAGACGTGAAATCAATACATATATCAAACATTGTACAGAATGAATTTTGTATAAGTAAAATTGTAAGAATGAGATTAAGTTCTGGATTTGTTAAATAGGTTCGCGAAACCCCTGCGATTGCAAAACATTTACCAATTTGGATGATGACTCAAAGTCATGTGATTTGCGTCACATTATTCATTTATAAGAGATAAATCTTAAATTGTTTAATTGTTAAGTAAATGTAAGAAAGTAGTAATATTCTTTGCCACTTCTACCATAAAAGACCGATTAATCTTGCGTTTAAAATACAAATTGCGTTTGTTCAGTATTTATTTCAAAAACCTTTACATGAGTATTCTGTAAAAATCATCATTGGTTTTTCTTTTTTAAAAGATATTATTCAATAATTAATTATTAAAATTTTTCTAGATTAATTTTTGCATTTTTTCAAATACAAAATACAGTTTTTTTATTAGAAAAACAAAAAGTAGATTTCAATATTTTATTTATGCAAAATATTGTTTTTACACTTTTTTAGATTTTTGGCATAGTTAAAAGCTTTAAAAAAACAATAAATATAGGGATTAAATTGATTAATTAAGATTTTTATAATGAATAGATGATGTAAAACTGTATTTAACTATTCCTTGATCAGGGTTTTTTTTATAGCTGAGGTGTAGTACGAGAGAGTCTGTGTAACTACTGAGAAAGAGATATTCGTGTGATATGTTGCAGTAACCCTAATGGCCGGTATAACAGTGAACTTTAGGTCCGAAGAAAGGAATATTCTAAGTATGCGAATAAAGTAAAAGTCTGTTAGGCATAGGTTAACCTGCGTTTAAGGCTAAAAATGATCCATTTAAAATCTAATAAAAAATGCATTAACAAGTTTTCTTTATTTAACTTACAATAATACAAAAAATAAATTACTTTAATAACTTGTAAAAACTTAATTTTTTTTACAATAAAAACTATGTTTTAAAAAACTTTAAATAGTTTATTTAGAATTAAGTTTTTTTAAATTTTATGATTTATTTGAATAAATTATTGATAGTTGATACAATTAATTTCATAATTTAGTATAAAAAAATAAAATTATATGTATAAAAGTTAGTTTTAAAGGAAAGTTGTTAGTAAAATATAGGTTGTTTATGTTTATTGGTTGAAAACTTACGCTAGATGGTAATACCAGTTCTATTAAAGTTTTTTTCTTATAAATTTTTAATTGTTTATCTTTTTTGTTTACTTTTTGGTTTAGGTGATTAAATAAATGATAGAAAAGCAACTTTGCCTTTACACTTTACTAAATCATTTAAAGTGAATATAACGCATTTACGAATGTGTTTATTTAGGCTTTTTGTCAAAGTTATATTCTTCATCTACGTTTTAATAAATTTTTAAGCAATAAAGACAGATGGTAATAAATCTTTAACACTACTTAAATAGCTAATTCAATATAGTGTCATAGATCGTTGAAATGATATTTATTTAAAAACAAAAGAAAAAATTCATTATTTATTTATGCACTGTCTTAAAGCAAAGCCATAAAAGTCAAATATTGCATTTTCTATAAATATTTTAAAATTAATTTATTTTGACAAATTATTCTATTTTTAAATTAATGTTATCTGAAAAATATTACAGTAAATATCTTAAACCTAATCGTTCATTTACAAAAGTTTAAACTTTATTTTTTTTTGCGTTTTAGTACACATTTTCTACCTATACATAAAGATTTCAAAATTTTAATTAGGTTTTTTTTTTTTAAGTTTTAATTTTTGAAGTAAATAGTGTCCTTTATTATGGTTCGCATTCATAGCTCTATGTCTTATTTACTTAGAAAATCTTAAGAAAAGTATTACAACTAAATAGTGAAATTAGCTGAGAATTCTAACTAGAACAAAGTGTGAAGATGAGTCTTGTAGGTTTATGCAAATTGAGCTGGATTAACAGTTGTAATGGCTGGAATGAAAACCTGTACTAACACTAAACTGCTAATTCTGACTTTGTGGTGAGATAGTTATGACTGCTAGTTTATTTACAATCTAAGATGCAGTTTAACGTTTAATAGCCAATTCATTTTATATTATGAATATTTAATTTGGCTTAGACGGATTGACCCATCTGCCCAAGTTCAAACCATTGCATAAATAATGTGAAATAAAAATTAAAAAATGTTCACTGTTCAATTGGCTGGGATGCCATGCATGATGTTTCAGATCTCTGATCAGTAATATTGTTTGTCATACTTAAATTTTTTAAGGATTAAAAAACACACTTTAACATTAAATTCGGATTTTTTTTTTTAATTTGAAATTGTTTAAAATACCTCTTAAATGTAGTTATTTCTTCAAGTGAAATTCTCAAATTAGTCTCGATTTCAATTTCAGACTTCTCTGCTCTTCTAGTACACATTAGAAGGGTAAAGGTCAATTATTTTTAACCGATCTGTTTATCTTATCTTTTTTTAGCTAAATCTATTAATTCCAACGTGATTTATGTTTTTCAAGATTTCAGAAATAATGTTTTTCTAACTTTTTAATTTATTAATTTTTAAAGCTTAAGGTTAAAAAATTTTATTATTAATTAAAATAATATATAATGTTCAATCATATAACTTTTTTTAAAACTTTCTAAGTAAATGAGACATATGCCCCTATATGTGGACCATAAAAAACTATCTATTTGATTGTATAATCATATACTTTAACACTCTGCTTATGAATACTTTGATTTTCTTGCTCAGGAAATAGATATCCTGTTGTGAAATAATTGTCAGGATTTAAATAAAAAGAGAGAAATTAATTTAATTAAAATCGATATCTTTAACGAAAATGAATATAAAGATATGAATAAACAGAGTGATATAAAATATAAAATTTAATTTTTTAATTTTAACAAATTGATGTAAGGGTTTTTTGAAATAATTTGAAAAACGCACGGGATTGGTTTAAATGCTTGTGTCTGGTCAGTTAATTACACTGGCCTTTATCGCCGGATTAAGATTACATGGCTTTTATGGTAAATGTGGTGAGGATTGTCTCTACTTTTTAACATTTACCTAACAATTTAACTAGTTTAAGATTTATCTCTTATAAATAAATAGTGACGCAGATCACCTGACCTTGAGTCGTTACCCAAGTCGGTAAATGTTCTGCAATCGCAGAGGTTTCGCGCACCTACTTAATAAATCTGGACTCAATCTCAGTCTTACAATTTTATTTCTACAAAATTCACATCAAAATTAATTAAGTTGTTAAATAATGTTTGTCCTAGAGTTTTTTTGAGGATGTCAGCCAACATAAGTTTCGATTCTTTGTACGATAGAACTACTGGGAATTTAATCAGATTTTTTATTATAAAACTTATCAATATATTGTAGTGACGAGTTCTACCAAAATTATTTTTTTTTGACTAACTTTGAAATACCAGTTTGGTTATCACTCCAAATTATTAGTGGATTGTTTTGTGATGGAAATATATTTAGTTTAGCTTATAAATTATATAGATATATGGAATCACACAAGCCATCATTTATATCATCGATTTCGGTTTCTTAAGTGGAGTCGTAACTTTTTTTTGCAACTGATAGTATTAGAATTCAACAGAATGAGTATACCCGATGTAAACTAATTAGTAGTATTATTGCCACCTAAGTTTGCATCGCAGTATATCTCTAAAAAGTTTTTAGAGTTTTTGTTGTATTTAATCGAGTAATTATATGTGCTCTTTAAGTATCTAAATACTCTAATAATTAGATTGTAAAGTGCCTTAGTTGGATTAGATTAAACCTAAACCTGAAACCTAAAACCTTTGTGATATTTTTAAAGGACCTGCTGTTTTGTCGTAATTTATTTCCATATTGAGGTAATTTTTAATATCGCCCTTATCAGATAAATTGAAATGTTTAGCTAACTTGGAAACAATTTTAATCAGACAATCTTCATCTTTCGCCATCATAATTAAGTCATCTATGTATACTCCTATTAGTATTTCTTCTTCTGCATTCATAAAAATACAGGGTTCTGATTTAAACTATTTAAATTTTAAAGATTTTAAAGTTTTAGAAAGTAGATTATTTTATTCTGTTGCTACCTGTTTTAGTCCATAAATCGCTTTATTTCGTTTTAAAATTTTGGCAGAAGAAACTTCAACTAAAGGGGAAATTTGATGTAGATTTCTTCTATTAAAAGACCATTTAAGTAAGCCGTTTGATGTCATCATGTTTTGAACCTAACCAAGACTTTTGGGTCGCTAAAGCAAGTAGAACTCTGATGGACGAGTTAATCTATGCCTTGTATTTGATTGCAGCCTTTGACTACCAGACTAGCTTTAAATCTTTTTGGCTGATTCTCCTGAATTCTTTAAGGAGAATACCTACATGGTGTTGATGGGTCTTTGAGAAACCTCTTTTTTAACCATTGACCAAGTAGAATAGCTTTCTAAAGAGTTTAGTTCCTCTTTGATAGCTTTGTTCCATTGGTCACAATTTGGTGAAGAATACAATTCTTTAAGGTTCTTGGGTACGATAATGTTTGAGATAATGTGGGTTCTCAATTTAGGTTTCAATATCGTTGGTTTTGTCTTCGAGTAATACTGAATTTTTATATATGGAAAATTTTGTTTAAACTGGTCTATTTGTTTCCAAAGCGGAAAGATTTTCGATTGGAAAGAGTTGATAACTAGTAGAAGTGTGTTGGACTATACTTTGATCAATTGTGTTAAGCCTAGATCTGTCTACTGAATGGTTGAAAATGGTGAGGTTTCTTTGAAAGTCACATTTTTGACAGCCTGAATTCAGAATTAAGGTTGCAACTGTCCGATAGTAAGATCAGTTTGCCTTCAGATAAATCGACATATCTGCTCATAATTACTTTTTTAGATATAGAAATGGATATTTTAAAACATTTTTGATAAATGCGATAACCGACAAATATCCCTACCTTGCCTCTATTTTCCAACTTAAGTAACTGAGTGTTATTATTTTTAAAGTATACTTTTGAGCTAAATAGATGCGTATTGGCATGAGAGTGTTCTCTCTTGAACTATTTAAAAGATGGAGTTACATAGTTTAAAGATATTTCTTATATCTGAAGCGGTTCGAATCGCAAAATGACAGAATTTTAAAGAAAGGTTTTTGTCTAAAAGAAGACATCTTGTTATTTCTTACTGCGACCTGTTTAGTTTTTCGGTTGCACCAAATTGTTCAGGGCTTTTAACAGTTGTGAATTGACGAGCAATTTCATGAGTGCTGCAAAATGAATTGAACTGATAATTCAAATATTCTTTGCCATTGTCAGTTCTTAATGCTTTTATTTTATTGTTGCATTGATTTTCAACTAAGTTTTTAAAATTAATAAAAATTTGTAAAACTTCACTTTTATATTTTAATAAATACACCCAAGAAAATGGCACTAGTCGTACCACTCGGGTCCGAGTGTATGAATTACAGTCTATTTGAAGATCTTGAGTCTAAGTTCTTAAAGGGTTTGCGAGTTATTTTCGCTATTTTACATACATATTTCACAGACTAAGTTTTCTACTTTAGGGGGTAGTTTGAGATTACTAGACAATCTGGACAGGTTTTTAAAATTTACATTGCCTAAGATTTTATGCCATTTAGACCAATTAGAAATTGTGTCAGATGTAGTTAAAAATTTTACAAGTTTAAAAATGCTATTTTTAAGAATAGCCGTGGTAATTATTTTATTGTCTTTCAATATGAGATAATTTTGTTCGAAAAAAATTGCAACAAAATTTTGCAACCAAGAGAAAACTTGCTGAAATAGATTGGCACAGAATAGTTTCGTCAAGCTTAAGATTGGTACCCGGGATGGAAAAGGTACCGATTCTTTGAGCTGACTCACGAGAGTTGTTAGCTGTTTCTATTTGGATAGAGTTGTCCTCATAGAACTTCTCGAGGTGCTGTCTATTATTAGTGATATGCATAGCTGTTCCACTATTAAAATACCAACCGTTTGAATCTAAGGACGAATTCTTATTCATGGTATACTGGTTTAGGGGCACCTTGAACTTTGGGACTAAGATGGTTTAGGTTAGGTTTAAGGTTTAAGTTTACATTGTGAAGTTACAAGGTAGACTTCACTTTACAATTTTTACGTAGGTGCTCTTTTTTGTTACACTTAGAGCAATACAGATTCGAGAGGAATTTCTTTTTAGAATTAAAAAACTTGTAAGAATTCTGTTTTTTATTTTGTTTGCTCTCCGAAGGTTTTATCCGAACCAACGAATTAATTAAAGATAGTTGGACTGGATTATAAGCTTCTATATTAGATATAAAGGCAATTGATCTATTGAAATCTAGATTATCCCAGGAGTAGATTAATCTTTTCTCAATATCAAACGCAGAATTAATATTCCTAATGAATTGCAACGTAATGAATTCATTTAGACCTGCGGACACGGAATTTAAACTCGATTTAATAAGGTTTAGTTCATTTTTTAATAAATAGGCAGTTGGGAATTTTCAGTGGGAGATGGACATAAAGTAAATTTGAAATTTTGGTAGCAGTTTTGCCTTCAAAATTGGTTTGAATTGTAAGTCAGGCTTCACGACTTGTGTTACAATTTTCAATAAGAGAAAACAGTTCATAATCAACGTATGATCTTATGTCGATTAAGACATATTTATTCGTTAAGGTCCATTGATTGTTTAAGAAAGAAGCATTTTTAAAATCTTACAAGACAATGTCTAATAGATTTAACGAGTTTAACTTGTTAGTTATAAATTTAGACCATTGCTTTTAATTAGTCTCATTTAGGCAATCAAAATTAACGCGTGCTACACTAATGGGATTAAGGTCCTCTAGGCGACCTTGAGCCTAGTCACAAGATGGACTATCATGTGTCTGGTCAGTTAATTATCCTGGCCGCTATCACTGGATTAAGATTAGATGACTTTCATGGTAAATGTGGTGAGGAATGTCTCTATTTTCTAACATTTACCTAACAATTTAACCAATTTAAGGTTTATATCTTATAAATGAATAATACAACTGATTATTACATTGTAACGTAAATCACCTGACTTTGAGTGATCACCCAAATTATTAGATGCTCTGCAATCGCAGGGGTTTCGCTCACCTACTTAATAAATCCAGAACTTAATCTCATTCTTACAATTTTACTTCTACAAAATTCACATCAATTTTATTATTAAACTGATTTTTATAAGATAAAAAGTTTTAGTTTATTGTTTAAATATAAATTAAAATTAAAATTTAGTAAATATGCAAAAAAAAAAAATAAAGATAAATATTAAAATAATAAATAAAGTATTTTTTAATTTTTTATTTATTATTAATTAACAATTTCAGCTGTACAATGTCTACTTGTTACATTATTTTTTGGTTGACATCTATGCTGAAAGCATACAGAATCTTTACCACATTTAGTTCCATCTAAAGGAAATTCATTAAGGTATTCGTGACCTATGCTACTATTACATTTAATTTTTTCAGAACACTTTCTATTAACCCATTTGTTTGAATAAGCACTTTTTTGATTGCATTTATAATTTGGATGTAAAGCACCACCTTCTGTTATAGTAAAACCAATATCTTCTTTAATATATGTACATTTAAGATCCTTGAATTTTGAACATTTTGAATGATGACAAATACCTTGTGAGCCATCACTTAGCTTACAAATAGAACCTTCTTGTGGAGTAGACTTTAAAACCCAATTTTTCCAAATATATTGATAGCATATTACTTTACTTTTACAATCATTATCATTGACCCAATAAGTTTCCAAAAAATTGCCTCCAGAAGTGAAATGACGACATAAATTTGTAGGATGAGACGTATCTTCTTTATATAAGATGTTTATTCTTTGTGAAAAAACCAATGGAATAATAAATAATAAAGTAATTAATCGGATCATTGTAATCATATATTAAATATCCAAATTATATTTAATGTGAAATTTACTACTAAAAAAACAGATAAATTTAAATTTTAAAATCAAGACTTTTACAAGAAATGCTTTATTTTAAAAAAAAGATTTATAAAAAAAAAATTCTATATTTATTTGAAAATTTTTAATTCATTTTTATCAAAATATATGTAAACAATTAATAATTTTTAATTAAAATTTAATTAAAATTTAATTAAAATAACATTTTTATTTTGATTATATTTTATCAAAATATTATTAACTTTCTGTTAAATTTAAATATGATAAAACGTATACCAAACATGTTTTTTATTTAATATTTTATACAATATTTAATAGGATATGAATAAGATTTTAATTGGATTATGTTTTATAAATTAAAATATAATTTTTATATTTAAAAATTTTTAGTCATATTTTTTGTCATAAAGTCAAACATATTGCAAGTTTCGTTAGTTTTTTTAACAATGAATAAATTAACTTATAATTACTGAAACTTTTGAATTCAAAAAAAAAAATTTATAAATTCTTTAATATGCTTTAAAATAATTAAAGATCCTATTTTAAAAAGTTTTTGGATTATTTAAATAAAATGGTTGTTTATTTATTAAAACAAATTGAAAAAAAATTTTTATAATGGAAACTCTAATTTGATACTAATGAGTTAAATCAAGATCAGTAGAGGTTACCGTTTGTTGGGTTTCTGCCAAATCTATTGTTTTAATTAAGAATGACGACACTAAGTCTAGGCAAAAATTAAATATTCATATATAAATGTAATTTGGTTATATGACCTTAGGTTACATCTTTAGATAGTGATTTAACTAGTAGTCATAGCTATCTACCGTTAAAGTCAGAATTAGCACTCTATTGTTAGCACTGGTTTACATGCCAGAAATTACAGTCGAAAGTACAACTCAGTCTTTACGCATCTACCTACAAGACTATCCTTTATATCTTGTTCGGATTAGAATTCTCAGCTAATTTCACTACTCAATTATATAACTTTTCTTAAGACTTTCTAAGTAAATGAGACATAGATCCTTTATATGTAGACCATAAAACGGTCACTATATATCTATTTATTTGATTGTATAACCATATACTTTGACATTCACCCTTCGAAACAATAGAGGAAAAGTAAAGGGGTTTTGGAATTGAGGTTGATTTTTGAAATATCTTAGATTACAAAATATGAATCCTTATTTTGAGTTTTGTGAAAGTCTTCCTTCCAATCTTTGAACTGTTTTGTGTTAGAGCAAGTCTAGTGTGTTAACCAATGTTACTGATCAGAGATCTGATACCTCATCCATGACCTCCCAACCACAAGAACATTGAATTTTAATTCATACTTATGATATAAATAAAATTTTAAAAATTTTATTTCTTTAACAGAATATTCAAAAAACAACTAAAATAATTAAAATAATCTTAAAAACTACAATTATTTGAAAAAAGAAAATTTTTAAATGTTTAAAATATGCATGCGCAATCAATATTTAAAATATTATTAAAAAAATGTGTTTATATTATATTAAAATTTATAAATAAAAAAATAATTTTCAATTATGACCAATATTTTAGAACTAAATAATGATTCTTTTTTTGAAATCTTAACTTTTTTAACTTTGAATGAGATATTAACATGTAAAATTGTTTGTAAACATTGGTATTCACTGATTAAAAAAATTGATATTAGCAATTTGGCTATTTGTTTTCTTGATAAATCTGAAAATTTAAAAATATCATGTCTGTTTTATGAAGATTTAAATTATGAATTTAAAAATAATCAATATCTTGTTTTACCTAATTTGTCTGAAGGAAACTTTTGTTTTATGGCAGATTTCACTCAAGTTAAACATCTTGTCCTAAATTTAATAATGTTGAAAGAAACAAAAATATTACCTTTAGAAGACTTTAAACAATTAAATTATTTAAAAATAAAATATAATTCTGATTATAGCTTCAAATTACAAGAAAGTCTGCAAATCATTTCACTCGATCATTTTCATCTAATACAAAATAACCCATATAGATTTGAATTAAACAACATGGATTTTAAATTTTTATTTAATCACTTTCCTAATTTAAAATGTTTGTATTTACCAAATTCTGATAATAATTTTTTATATGATGTTCCAGTACAAGAAAATAAAGTCAAACATTTAATAGTTAATTTTAGAAATATTATAGATGAAATGTTAGAATTATTTCCAATGTTGCAAAATCTTATAATCTATTGTGATATTTCTTATATGTATACTCATGATGAACAAGATGCTAGTGAATTAACAGAATTTATTTATAATACATTTAATGAATATTTAGATAATAAATCTATAACTACTAGTTTTAGAATTTATAAATCAGATAAGTTAAATGATTTTGGAATTGAATTGTTGCAATATATTTTAAGAATTTTAAAATCAAAAAATTTAGAAAGTGTTATTGTTAATGATGTCGAATATCAATTTAATGATGAATTAATCAATACTTCTTTTATTTATAAAGTATTTAAAACAAAAAAAAAATAATTTTTTAATGAATTTTTTAAAATTATAAATATTATTTATGTGTACACATGTATTTTGAATAAATAATTGTTATTTAAATTAGTGAAGTGAAATTTTTGGCAAAATTAGCTAAAATTCTAACTCAAACAAAGTGTAAAGGTGAGTCTTGTAGGTATGCGTAAAGACCGAGCTGTAATATTAGCTGTAATGTCTGTTATGAAAAGCTATACTAGCACTAGAATGTTAATATTTAAAATATAATCTAACGTTTTATAGTCAATTCACTTTATAGTAATAACTGAACTGGTAAAATTTACACATTTATAGATTGAGTATGTAAAAGAATAAAAAACGTTTGATTTATACCCTTCAACTGTGTAAAAGGAGAGCAGAGAAGTTTGTAGTTGAAAGGAAGATTGATTTGAGAAGGTCACTTAAATTTAGAACCTAATTTAGAACATCCTTAAATTTCAAAATAAAAATTCTAAATTTTAGTTTTGTAAATTTATTCATTTTTGTTTTATTTGTGTCCGTCTGTAAATAAGTTTTTTTCGTGTGATAACTTTAAACATGTCAAATCTGTTAATCAACGTTATTGATCAAGGCATCCCAGCTACTTGAACAATTACTAAAAAATAAATTTTTAATTGAAAACGTTTTAACTTTTAAATATTTCTCTAAAGTATGTAAAAAATAACTGCTACAATGTTCGATATTTTCAATTAATAATTAAAAAAATCTTTTTTATTTAAAATGTAAGATCACCTGACTTTGAATCATCACCCAAATCGGTAAATGTTCTGCAATCGCAGGGGTTTGCGGACCTACATAACAAATCTAGAATTTAATCTCAGTCTTACAATTTTACTTCTACAAAAATTCACATCAAAGGTTTTTTTATGGAATACTTAAAAAAAAAAATTTTAATATTTTTTTAAAAATTTTTAAAGGATAGGATAAATGTTGGAAAAAGTTTAGTATAATGTATTGTGTAATAATTATAAATGGTTTGCCCAACATATTAATAAATGTAAATAATAATTAATCATCATCTATATTAAACCACTTTTAATATAATATAATTCAAAATTAAAGGAAACAAAGTTTTACTAACAGATTTATAATTCTGACTTTTAAATTAACTTGTAGCTATAAGGTATTCATCAATTCATTTTTTTAAATTTTAGCAATCCTTGGCTGAAATAAATCTTGACACAAGTTAAAGGGTTTTAATTCTGTCTTTATTTAAATTTTAGCCAAATATCTTAAACAAAACAATTTGTTGTCTCTCTGCTGACCGTAATTAGTGCTTGCGGAAAACACTACTAGTATCTTCTGCTCCTCTGTTAGCGCAACAGCTTTGTCACTTGGACATCTAACAAGGAATTTCTTACTCCTTGTATCTTAAGTACACTATTGCCTTATCAGCTAAACTGGTCTCCTGCTGCAGGCTTGGACGCTCTTATGCATTCGTAGTAGTGTTCTCGCAATTAACATCTAATCACTAGAATTTAGGAATCAGTTAAAATGGCGTATTACTACAAAATACATTTTTTAATAATTAAAAAAAAAGATATATAGGATAACGAAGGATAAACCTTATAGGATAACGAATTTGTAAAAATTAAATTTTTTAAAATGCTTTTTAGATATAATAAGAAAGTAGATATAATAAGAAACTTTTCTTAAGACTTACTGAGTAAATGAGACATAGATCCTTGTATGCGGACCATAAAAGGATTACTATATAATTATCTATTTGATTGTATAATCATATACTTTAATAAATAATATATTTATTTTGGTATATATGTTGAGATTGTATTTATAAAAGTATACAAAATTATAATCAATTGATTTTTTTCGACTGTAATCATAACAAATACTTTAATTTTAATATCAATTTCAGGTTAATGAAAAATACTAATATATATAATTCAGAATTTTATAAATTTAAAATATCATACTTAAAGTATGATTTTACAATCTGTTTATTGTATATATACATACATGTATACTGTAAAATTAATTATTGCCTTATATATAAAAATTAAATTAAAAACATTTTTTATAAAAGATGTTTTATTTATATATTTTATCTTAGATTAGATAATTATAGATATTACTTTTAATTTTATTGATTTTAAGTTTTTTATTGTAGGTCATCTTAAATTTAAATCTTATAATTTTTTTTAATTGTCAATAAATATTTTATCTAATTTAGATTAACTTAATTATTTTATTTTTTTTTAATTTCGCAATAATAATTTCAACAAACATCGCTTTTTATTATTTTTTATTACCTGTTGCGTTAAAATTTCAAATTAACAAACTATTATTGAATATTTTTATGTAAAACAAGATTAAACTAATTTAAAGAAAAATAATGTTTTTAATTATACCTAGTATGATTTTATAAGTCAATAAATTAAAAATCTAAATTTTCAATAATAAAACAATCTTTTTTGTATATAACTAAAATCATGCAAACAAAAAATAATTATAATTTAAAAACATAAATAATTCATTAAATGTAATTATGACCTGTTATATGTTTAAAATATAACATAGTTTATAAAAAATTAACACTTTAGTTAAGATTTATTTAAAAGATTTCAAAAATAAGATTTTAATGAATTTTGAAAGTAATTAAGTTGACTTTCTTTGAGCACTCAGTCTTTTTTCTTTTTAATGTTTTAAAGTGATACGTATTCTAGGTTTAATATGTTTTTATTTAGTACAAGTAGTTATAATGTTTTGTAATAGATTATAAAAATAAAAACATTGATTTTAAAAAAAATTTTAAAATTTAAGAAGTTTTCTTAAATTAAGTTTAGATTAACTTATCATTTTAAAAAGATAAAAATTTATAAATATTATTATAATAGTATATTATTATTAGTTATAAAATTTTAAGTTATTTTAAAATTCAACAAATTTAAATTCTGTTATTTACTTTTTAATCAATAAATTTTATTATCTAACTATAATCTGATTAGTTCTGATCATATGGTTAAAATATCATTAACATTACTAATCTAATTATTTGAACAAAAGTTTAAAATAGTTTTAAAATTTTTGAGCAATTAATAGTTTCCTAATAAAATAAGTTTTCAATTCATAGATGGTGTAATAAGCAATGTCATCTTACACACAAGATGATCTATTATAAAAAACGCCTACTCGGACTATATGTCATTCACGTATTATTTCATAAAGAAATGCGACTGGGCAAAAAAGATTAGAATGGTGTCTTCATTGAACAGTTGCATTTTGTTAAAGTTTTATAAACTTGTATTACTTTTAATATAGATATTATTGTGGCATTTACATTCTTAGTTGCAAACATATTTTGCTAAAATATATTTTATTATGTTTAAATTTTTTTGTTCAATTTTACATAACTCAGTTCTAAATTTTAGTGTTTAATTGTTAATAATTTCAATCAATTAAGGAAGTGTTAAAAAATTTAATTTTTGTGAATATTTTAATTAATAGAGCTTTGAATAATTAATTTTGTGTTATTTGAATTACATTAATACTTTTACTTGATTTACTTTATTTTTAATCAAAAAATTTTATTTAAAACTTTTTAATACTTAACCTTTTTATTATTTTTTATTTTTGTGATATTTATGTTTATTTATTTATTTTATTAATTTAATTATGTTGGTTATTTAAATAAATAATTTAATTTTTTTATATAAAACTTTTAATAAAAATAGTTCTTTTTAATTTGAAAAAAATCATTCCAAGTGTACTTATCGATTAATTATAATTATTGATGTAAATTGGGTATTGAAAAATAAAATAAAATTTAAAATAATGTTGATTTCTAAATATATATTGTTTTTATTGTTTACATACATCACAAGCAGGTATTGAATTTAATAGATTATTATTGAAAATTTTGTATCTTAACTTGATTTTAAGTCCAAAAAACGGCCAGATTCACCAATCAGGTATTAGTCGAACAAAGTCAGTACCTCAAATGAGCAATGTAACAGATATAATAAATATGTTGCTTATAGGATATGATATAAGATTAAGACCAGATTTTGGAGGTAAGTAAATATTTTCTTTTTTAAATTTTTATAAAAATTTATAATAATAAAAAAAACATGCGTTTTTAAGCAAATAGTTATTTAATTTGTCTAAAATTTTAATTAAATTTTTAGCTGAGCCATTAAAAATTACAATGGATATTGCAATTGCAAGTTTTGATTCTATTTCAGAAGTTAATATGGTAAGCATTAATTTGTTTTATGTTTTGAATTTTTTATTATAAAATAGAACAAAAAAAAAGAATTAAAAAATGATATAGAAATATTTATTTTAAAGCATTCAAGCTTGAATTAAATTACCTTAAATATAAATATGCAAATTAATTTTTATTGTTAATCATTTTTTTATTATTAATTTTAATAATATCTTAATTTTATTTTGTTACACAATAGTTTGATTTTTTAATTTATTATTCAAAAATAATTTTACATTTTAAAAAAAAAAATTGCATTTCAACTAAAATTTTTTTAACTTTTTGAATAAAATTTATAAATTTTTTTTTTTTAATACTTATTTAAATTTTAATTAAATTTTTTGGTTGAATCAGAAAAAATAAATTAAAAAATAATAATTAATAAAATTTTTATGAAAAACTTTGAATATAAAAATATATTTTGAAGTATATTTTGAATTTGATATATTAAAAGAATATTTAAATTAGTTGAAAGTTTTATTAGTCTTAACTATTTAAAAAATTTTAAAAAAAGAAAAAATAATATAGTAATTCAAAAAACTCAATTAATTTTTCATACTTTGTTAATTTCAAATTGTTAAAATTATTGTAAAATAGTAATTTTTTTATAATAAGAAATAAATAAAATAATTAAAATGTATTAATAAAACATTTTAGTATTTTTTTACATATCAAAAACAGATTTTATTTTATTTTAAAGCTTTAGGCATTTATTTAATTTTATGTGAATGACAAATTAGAGATATATAAAAATTAAATATTTAAGTAAAATATTAAAATCTATTTTTTTTTTAAGTTAATTAATAAACTATAAAATTTATTAGTCATTGTAAACTTTAAATAAATAAAAAAAAAATATAAAACAATTTTTTATTATTGAATTTCAAAAGGATTATACTCTGACTCTTTATTTACATCAACATTGGCGAGATAAGCGTTTAGCCTTTAGTGAAAATGGTGATTATGAACTTACTTTATCTGGTGATTTTGCAGAAAAAATTTGGGTACCAGATACTTTTTTTGCCAATGATAAGAATAGTTTTCTACATGAAGTTACAGAAAAAAATAAGATGGTTCGCTTAAAATCAAATGGTGAAGTTTCATATGGAATGAGGTAGTGAAATTTAAATGTTTCAAAATTATAATTAATAATTTAAAATTTTAGATTTACAACTACTTTGGCTTGTATGATGGATTTGCATTATTATCCATTAGATTTTCAAAACTGTAGTGTAGAAATAGAAAGTTGTAAGTATAAAATAAGTTTTAATTTTTTACATTTTAATTATAATTCAATGACTTTTTTTGTATAAGATGGTTATACTGTGTCTGATGTAATTATGTTTTGGTCAGACACTCCCGTTTTAGGTATTAAAGAAGCTAAATTGCCTCAATTTATCATAGTGAATCATGAAACTAGTGATCGTAGTGAAGAATTGGCTACAGGCACTTACCAACGTCTTAGTTTGAGTTTTAACTTAAAACGAGAAATAGGATATTTTATTTTTCAAACTTATTTACCATCTATTTTAATTGTAATGTTATCATGGGTTAGTTTTTGGATTAACCATGAAGCTACTTCAGCTCGCGTAGCATTAGGTAATTTTTTTTTTGTTTATAATATATTGATTTAATAACTTTTTTTTTTTAAATTATATTAGGAATAACTACCGTACTTACAATGACCACAATATCTACTGGTGTCAGATCTTCATTACCTCGTATTTCATATGTAAAAGCAATTGATATTTATTTAGTGATGTGCTTTGTATTTGTTTTTGCTGCACTTTTAGAATATGCAGCTGTTAATTATGCTTATTGGGGAGCAAGAGCTAAAAAAAAAAATAATAAAAGAAATAACTCTTTAAATAGGAGTAAAAGTGTAAATAATTTTATTTACTTTTTTGGTGTGAACATTGTTTTGTAAATATTTTTTTTTTTACATATAGGATGACGATTCTATTGAAATGAGAAATATTAATTGTTCTGCAGACGAAGGTTCTCATAATCAACACAACAGTCAAGATTTTGATGGTATTAATCAAATAGATTTAGATGACATGCAATTAACCAATCAATATCTAGAAGAAACTAATCGTCAATTGTATGACTTAACTAATTTTACTGATTTAAATAATTTAAACAATTTTAATAATCTTAATTTAAATAATTTAGATTTAAACACGCTAAATACTTTGAATGAATTAAATAACTTGAACAATTTAAATAACTTAAGCTTTGTTACAGCTGATTTAAATTTAAATGCATTTAATAATAGTTTAAATGACCATGCGCAATATCCGATTACGCCTTCTAATGGTGATATGAGTACTTTATTGCGCCGTCATCAGTTCGCTTACGGTAAAAATCGCCTAACAAAGTCCATGATATCAAATTTGAATCATTTAAACCATGCCTCTAGTACTGGAAACATGGAATTGCTTTTGCAAAAAAGGTTGAAATTATTACAAAGTTTGAAAAGATTGTCTAAATGGACTAAAATTAAAGATGTTAACAAAATAGACAAATATTCCCGTTTTATATTTCCCACTTCATTTTTTTTGTTTAATTTGATCTACTGGGCATTTTATAAGCTGTAATCATTGCCTTTCAAATTTGATTAACAAGTAATAAGTATATTTAATTAGGTTATTACTACAATCATTTAAACTTTAATTAGTTTTGATTAGAATAGTCAAAACAAGAACAAGAGAATAAAAGAAAAAATAATATAAATTGCAATAACAAAAAATAATAAAAAACAAGTTAATAAATATAAAGCTGAATAAAAATAAATAGCAAAACATGAAAAATTAAAATATTGCATCAAATTTTAGATATAATTTTCTTTAAATTACTTTGCAATAAAGTAATATTGTTAATATGAATTTTTGATAATTTTTTTTTTTTATTTATTTTATCTTTTTAAATATACGTTCATTTCAATTTTAAACAAATCTATTTATATTTATTTATGTTTAATAATTTATAATAAATTATAAATTGTTTAAATTTTAAAATAAGTAATTTATTTTATTAAATTAATAAAAATGTTTTAAATTTTTAAAACTTTTTTGATGATTATAATTAAAATGTAAGTTATCGAGTAATATTATTATTAAATTCAAATAAAAAATAAATGTCTTATAAATTAAACTTAAAAATATTAATTTTTTTGAAAAAATATTTTAAAAATATTTATCTTTTAATAGAACTTCTGAAGAATAAAAGTTCAAATTGTTTTTTATAAAAATTATATTATTATTTAATGTGTTAATCTTAATTAAATTTTTATTTTTGTTAATTTTATACAATAAAAAGCAAATTTTAAAAGAACAAATAAGTTTACAAAAAAAAAAAAATTGCTAAAGCTTTAATTTTTGAGTTAAAATATAAGCGTGTAAATAAATTAAAAAAAAATAAATAAATAAATTAATAATAATCTTATGTAAACTTAAAAAAAATTTAATGCAAATGCTGCTGAAAAATATAATCGAAAATTTCTGAAATTTGATGTTTTAAAACAAATATTAGATTATAAATAAAATTATGAATTAAGATAAATTTGAATTTATTTTTATTTGACTATAAAAGATGAACCAGATTAATCTAGATAATTATATTTTAACTTAAAAATTTAATAATAAAAAAAAAAATGTAAAGTAACTTTATTATTTCATAAATTTTTATAAATTACAAAATATTAAAGAGAAAAATATTTTTTTATTAAAATAAAAAATGATATTTTTTCTAAAATTTTTTTTAACTTTAACAATTATTAATTTAAAATTGTATACAATAATGTAAAACTTAAATTATTAATAATAAATTAAAAATTAATTAAATGAACAAACACTTAATAGAATGTACATACTTTGACAGTAGAAATAATTATTAAAAAATAATTATTGCGTGTTTTATTGAATTAAGTAATATAACCAATATAAAAGATTAAATAAAATATACATGACAGGAAACAAAAGGCGTGAAATGCGATCAATTTTTGAGATGCTATTCAGTTGTATTACATTTTTTTTCGAGTTTATGTCATTAGAATTTACAGTAACTTGCTTACGTGACCAATTTGGACTTATTAAATTTTGAAAATAATGGTTAAATTTATTGTAAAAATGTTTATTTTCAGAAATTATATTAATTTGGTTGTTTAGGTTTTCTGTTTCTAATTGCTGATTTTCTAAATTAACACAATTAAAAGAATTTTTGTTTGAAAATGAAGTAAATAAATTTTCCGAATTTTGATTTTGTTGCTTTTGATTTAAACGTTCGCATTTTGAAGTGCAATTTAATGTTGCTTGACTTGAATTTGAAGAATCTAACTATAAAAAAATAATAAAATTTAAAGTTGAACTTAAAAATTTTAAATATAAAAAAATTGATTAATTTTGATAAAATTAATTAATCATAAAGTTAATAAATAAAGTGATAATAAAAAATCTAAAATTTGGTTTATTTTATTAAACTTACCTCCAAAACTGTTTTAGATTGCAAAGAGTCAATTACGAAAACTGAATAAAGTGATTCATAATTTTTATTATTAGATGCAAAAGCATTAGATGTGCTAGGTTCATTGTCACAAGAAAAATTTTCAAACGGTGTTTGATTAGATAAACATGTTTGCGTTTGATACTTTAATTGTTCTGACAAACTGGATGCGAGCGGTGATTTAGCATGATTATCTTTGACTACCTTTTTTGAAATTGGTGATTTCAAAGTATTTAACACAGATCCAGTTTCAGATGCTGCAGTTTGTGATAATGGCGAGTTTACATTTGCACATAAGCCAGGGTATGGAAAATAATGTTCACCTGAACCTATTTTAGTGAAATAATGAACTACGGCATATTCAAGAATAGATGCACAAATAAAGATAAAACTAATGGCGATAAAATAGTCCATTGCAGTGCAATAAGACAACTTTGGATAATTACTACGACTATCTAAACCAAGAAAAGTAATAGTTAATATACTCATAATACCAAGAGCAACACGATCAGCTGTAGCTTCTCTATTAATCCAAAAAGATACCCAACTTAACACAACTAACATAATACAAGGTGCATATACTTCAATAATAAAGCAGCCCATATGTCGTTGAAAAATAAATTTGACTGTAAGTCCTGAGTGAATTCTGTTGTCTAGAATATGTAAATAACTTTTATTTACCGGATTTGATTGAATCAAATCAAATTGAGACATTTTCATATCTGGTGCAATCACAGTACTTCTTTTTTTATTCCAGTTATATATAATATCTTTAGAACTATAAGCGACTAAAGTAAATATTGATTAACAAAAATAATTCATAATTAATATTAAATTTAAAAAATATTGCAATCTAAGCTCATGTAGATTTAAATGTGTATAAAAATTTAAATAAACTAAATTTTATTTTTAAATAAAATTATAAATCTTGCATACAATGCAATTTTTTAAAATCACTACATATTTAAATAATCAAAAATAAAAAAATAAAATCAACAAGTTTAATTTTATGCAAGTCATAATAGTTAAAAAATTGCCTACAAAGCACTTACAGCTACCAAATTGAAGAGGACATACTTGACTGTCCATTGGAAATCGTTTCAAATCCATGTTACAATTGACTTTAATTGTCATTCTATAAAAAATAATCGAAAAAGTTAAATCAATAATTTTTATTGATAAAAAATGTAATTTCAAATAAAAATTTTTAAAAAATTGAAATATTATAAAAAACAGACCTAGAAGAGTAAAGAACTTTGCCATCAATGCTGATTCGTATAAATTTATTTGGCATTGTGATTGTATGCAAATAAGCATTTTTACCATTTAAAAAATAGGTATCTGGTTTCCAAATGCGATCTAACATTTTCATTGACACAGTCATATTAGGCAATCTATTTGCTAGCTCGATTGGATCTGAATAATTGCTATTTTCAAATAGTTTCCAATAAGATAAACGTTCATCTTTCCAACTTTGTCTAAAATAACAATCCATTGAATAAACCTGAATAAAGTTTTTTTTTTTAAATTTAAATAAAAATTATATATAAATTAATTAAAATTGTGTTTTATTATTATTTTTTTTTTAATATATTAATTATTTATTTAATTAATATAGTAGCTTAAATCAAAAAAATTATTTTTAAGATTACCATGTTCAAATCAGAAATAAATGCCATGCTGCGAACATATAAATCAATATATATTTTAGTTGCTGGTCCTATAAACCAAAATATAAATGATACAAAATAATTTTTTTTTGAATAATTTAAAATCATTTATTTTATTCAATTTTATTACCATTTAATTTTGGACGCAATAAGCTGTCATAATTTAATAAAATTTGGTCAAGTAATTTTGTAACTTGTTTTCCAATTTCTAATCCTTTTTTATCATTTACTGTTAAACATTTTTTACTTAATTGTCTTATATAAAAAAAATAAATATTAAAAAAATAAAATAAAAACTTTATTTTTGATATCTTTATTTTAAATATATTAAATTTTAATTATTAAATAGCTTACAATTGAATAGTGATGATAATTAAAAGTGAATATGAATTTAATTTCATTGTTCACAGTTTAAAAAATAAAAACTAATTGAACCATAAAATTTAATAAACTACAAATCAAGACATTTTTTTTTAATAAAAGTGTTAGAACAATTTAGAAATGAGAAATAAACATAAAAAATGCAAAATACTTTAATTTAATGGAAATAACAAGCAAATAATATAATTTTGTTAAACAAACTAGAAATTTGAATTAAAAATTTATATTAAATGTTTTTTTTAGTTTAATTTACAAATTTTTAATAAAAGGTGTTTAAGGAAACAAATTATAATAATTTTGCAGGTTTGAAAATAGAGAAAAAAAATAAATAAAAAGTAAATAATAAACTGTGATTTGATGCAAAGCGATTGACTAATAAAAAAAATTTTTTGTTTACTTTTGCCAATCTCAACTATTTTGTAAACAGACAAAAACTGACAATAAAAAAAAAGCATCAATTGACATATTGAAACAGAAATGAATAAACTAAGCAAACAATCGTAAAATACAATTAAAATATTAATTAAACAATTGAATTTAATATAAAAATAAATTGTAATGAAACAATTTAAATAAAAAATAAGTCAAAAATTTAGTAAACAAGTAATTATCTAAAGTTGAATATCTAAAGAGTTAGTTACAAGTGCAGAAAAATATATTATTTGTTTTATTGAAAAAAATAAAGTTTAAATTTAATGTTTAAATTTTTCTATTAAAAAAAGTTCAAACTATTTTAATATATAAATTCAAAAGCTTTTATATGTTATTTTCAAAAATTTTTAATTAACACAAAATTATTTCAAATAATTAATTATTTAAAAGATTTATATAGCTAAATTTTTTTTTTTTAATATAAACGTTTAATATGGTAAATAGCATTATAAAAATGCACAAATATATTTTATATGATTATCATAACACGTTGGGTCATTTATATTTTATTTTTAGGATTTTTTTGTATCTTATCATTAATTTTGACAGATTTATACATAAAATATATAAAATAAACATATATAAAAAACTGATCAACCTAACAATATATTTACTTTGATAATTTTTAATTTTGAAATCTGATCATTTTATTAAAAATAAATTAACACTATTATATTAGCTATTTATTATTAATCAATTTATTTTAATTCAAATCCATCAATTGAAATAAAATTAAAAAAAAAATATGATCAATATAAAAACGCAAAATAATATATTAAATGAAAAAATGTATAAAAAAAACTACAATTGAGCTTATAATAATGATTGTTTTCATAAGATTAACATTCAAAAAAAAAAATAAAATAAGAAACAAGTAGCAATTTACTTGTAAATTTTTTAGCAAGTTTTAAGTTACATCTAACTAGACAATTAGATGATCAAATGTAGCAACATGCAATGATTATTGATTATTATAATAATATTTTTTTTCATATTTTTCTTTGATTTTTTTTATTGATTATGTCCACAGCTTGTATTTGAACATTTTTTTTTACAATCGACATATATTAAAAAAACCAATATTCAAAATTTATCTACAAGGTAATAAGAATTACAAAACGAAAATCTAACAAATCAAAAAAAAAAAATTCAATATTAAAAAATAAATAATATTATTTAGCTTTAAATGTTTAAATAAAAATAAAATTTTTATAAATCATACCAAATGAATAAGCTAATTTTTGAACAATGCTTAATTTAAGTAAATTTTTTTAATAAATAAAAAAATTATTCTGAAATATAAATGTTAAACTCACTATTAAACACACAAAATATTTATAAATTAATTAAAATATTAAATTATTATCCACTAAATTAATAAAATAAAATTAAAAAAGTTAAATAGATGATAAAGCCTATTAATTACAAATTAAAAAGGTTTGCTATATTGCACAAAAAGTTATAAAAGCAACAGAAAACCAGTAAAAATCTTAAAAACACGTCGGTTATGGACACATTGGACAAAAAGAAATAAGTAAATTATCATCAGTACAATGTGACAAAAAACGGACCAAATAATTCGACCACTATTCTTTAGCCATGCTCTGTTCGTCTTGCGTGAAAAAGAAATATTACAATGTTTTTTGTGGTCTTATATTTTACTCTGTTTTTTTAAATCGATTCAGATTATTTTATTTCAAAATTTTTTTCTAAAAATTTAATTTAATTAAAATTTTTATTTTGTGATTTTTTTTTTAAATACAATATAATTTTATGTAAAATTTTATTGCTATATTTATTTGTAAATAGTTTGTTTACTTGTTTAGAACTTTAATTAATAAAATTAAATTTTTAACAGTACTTTATTTTTTATATTTAATTTTATTATAAGAAAAATAAATATGTGTTTTAAATAGTAACAATATGTATTTTTCATTTGAAAAACAAATTTTGATTTAATTTTTAATATAAAAAACAATAATTTTTTTTAAATTATAAAGTAATTTAAAAAGAAATTGAATTAAAAGTAAATTTAATTAATAATAAAAAAAAATGTTTATGAATTTTAAAAATTAGCAAATAATTAGTAAATGACAAAAAATGATAATTTTATAGCTTAAAAGCGGAAACTCCATAATTTATTTGCTTGTACACTTGAACAAGCGTTCATTCACTGCACAATGCTAATAAATCACTTACAGTGTCGGATAAAAATTTGTTAGAAAATGAGCTTTGAAAATAATTCTTTGGCTGACAGATTTACCTGCATTTAAATTAGTAACAGATTAGTAATTTCTAAAGTTTGAATAAAAATAAAAAAAAATAATCATATTCCTTCGAGCCGGATTTGAACCAGCGACCTAAGGATAACTACTGATCAATTCAACTACAGTCCTCCGCTCTGCCGCTGAGCTATCGAAGGATTATTAAATAAAGTGCTAATAAAAATTAACTTAATTCTTATTAATATTTTTATTAAAATTATTTTTTTAACAATATAATTTGATATATTTAAACTTACTTTTTTCATTTATATTGAATTACTTAAAAAAAATAATTAAAAATTATTCAACATGTACAGTTATCTGATTTAAAAACTTTTGGAGATAAGTTTTTTTTTAATGTATTTATATTTTTTTAAATATTTTTAATTTTAATAAAACGTAAAAATAAAAACCTTAATTCTTATTTTTAATCATAATAAAATAAATATAACGTCTTTTTTATTAAAATTTAAATACATTTAAAAAGTAAATATTTTTTTTATGTTATTTAAATTAAAATTTTTTTGTTTTAAAAAAATTAGATTTTTTTTTCTTTTTACTTAATTTTATCTATTTAAGATATAATAATTTAAAATAAATTATTTGCACATTCTAAAATCGATTGTGAATATAAGCTAGTATTTTTATAAAAAATATTACTTCAAAAAATAAGGTAATTTTTAGCAATAATTTTTGTAAAATTCTAATAGCAAACTTATTATTATATATTGTAGGAAAACTATTATTTTCTTTTAATTTTAACCATAAAAACTAATCTAAAGGTGAAGGGTTAGAAGCTTGAACAACTACTAAGAGTGAATAGTTCGTACTTCTCGTAATAGTAAACAAATGGCTGGTATAACAGTAAACTTTAAGTGTACAGGGAAGAGAACTCCTGTATGATACTAAAGTATAATAATTGTTAGGCAATGGTCGTACTATATAAACATGCGAGATGGAATATTCAAGTAGGAGCAGAAATAGTCACTGTAAATCAGCCAAAGATTATGCAGATCAAAGTTAAAGTAAAAGTAAAAGATAGTAAAGTATAAAGATTCAAAAAACTCAAAAGGCATATCTTGTCTAGTAAATGGGTATGAATCGTAATTTAACAAAATTGAATAAAAAGAAAAGAGAAACAGAGAACACACAGTCTGAGTTATACTTAGGAAAGATCCTGTTATACTTATTTTGTAAATTTTGAGTTTATGTGTTTCTTGATTCATATAAACGTAAGTCGAGAGATCTTAATATAAAAGTAATTAAATTAACTCACTACAATATTTATATAAAGTTTCAAATATATTTTTTAAAGTTTAAAAAACGTTAAAAAAATGTCTACGACACCATGCTTTCCCAAGTGGTCTCCCTCCTAAGTACTGACATGGCCTGACGTTGCTTAACTTCGGGGATCGAACGAGACCCGGTGTATTCAACGTAGTATGGCCGTAGACATAAGGTCTCGTATTTTAACCCATTTTTTTGTTTCCAATTTTTCATACTCTTAAAATTTTAAGTATTTATATAATCGTTATATATTAATAAATAAATCAAAAATTTATAATTTATAAAAAATAAAAAAATTGTATCAAAAAAATTATTTTATTATGTTAAAAATTTAATTTTTGTTTTATATTTTTATTTTGAATTTTAAATTAAAATTGTTGATATTAATATAATGATTATTGTGCTACCTTTATTATTTTTTTGATAAAAATGACTATTTTTAAATTAAAAGTTAATTAAATCATTTAGTTATAAAATATAAAATTTTATATATTTCGTAATTATAAATTAAAACTTTTTTATATTTTCAAATCGAGTCGTTTTTTGAAATTTTTTGTAAATGAATCAACTTCCGTTTAAGATATATTTTTTTATATAGATTATAGTTTGATTTTTTATTACTTTTATTTAAAAATAAATTAAAAAAAAACATTTCAAGTAAAAAATAACTTACATTGAGTATTTTTGAATTATCTTGTAAGTTGTAAAAAAAGTTTTTTCTTTTTAGATAGATTTAGAAACGATTTTTTATATTAACTTTATCAGTCAAATACATTCATTTACTTATTTAAATATTTGTTAAAATTCATGAACTTAATAAATGTTAAAATTATAATTTAAAGAATAATTACTTAAGGAAATAATGATAAAAAAAAATATTTAATTATTTTTATCTTTAAAACTAAAAATATTTTTTATTTATATTATGCAATTAAATTTAAAAACTAATATTTTATTAAATTAATAGAATAAAAAAAACAAATTAATATTTAATATTAATATTATGAATAAAATAATATTAAAATAAAATTAATTTAATTTAATTAAAGATAATTAAGTTTTATATTATAACTAAATTTTATTTATATATTAAATCAATAATTTTGATAATTAATTACAATGATAATTTTAAAACTATATATTACAAAATGATTAATAATTTTTTTTTTAAAAATAGTAATATTTAAAAAAAACATGTTAAATTTCAATCTAAATAAATTTATTTTTAAATGCTAACAATTGAATTAATAAAAACTAGTTATTTGAAAAGATACATTAAATTTATTCATTATTTAGTCTACATTTGTCATATATCCTATAATAAAAATATTTTAGTAATATTAACTTTTTTTGCTAAATTAAAAATAATTATTATATAAATTTACTACGTTTATTTAAATAATAAAATGCTTATATTATGATTAAATATATTTTGAACTTTTATTTTAATAAAAAAATCAAATAAATATTGAACAAGTTTAGTGATTAAAAATTTGTAACAGGTTAAAAATCAAAAAAATTTATTCTTTTCATTAACTTAAACATTTAATTGTTTGTGTTTTTTTTATGCAAGCAAATTTTATTGTTCTATAATATATATTTTTCTTCTTTTTTTAACTTTTTAAATACTTAATTAAATTTTTTTTTTTTTAAATAATACAATTTATTTACAAAGTATTATTTTTTTAATATATCAATAAAAAAAAATCGTTTTTAAATATTAAATATTTATATAATTCATAATAAACTTTAAGAAAAAATTAAAAAAACTAACAAAATTGTTAATTAAAATGATTGGGTTTATCAAACTTTAAAAAAAAAAATTTGATTTGAAGAAATTATTTTAATAATTAGTTTAGAAAAAAAAACTTATAATTTTTTGGTGGTTTTGCCAATTAAATATATGCCAACAATATGGAAAAAATATTTTTATGGAAATGTATAAAAAACAGATAAAAAAAATGTTTAAATATAAGTTTGTGCATTTTATTGATATCAAGTAGTTGGAATATCCTAAAATGCTCAATTTGAACTGAATATTGTTAACCTACTAAAGATCATTTGAAAAGGATTGATTATGGAATTACAATTATGCTAATTCAGTGCATTAGAACAACGCTAGTTCATCAAGCCATGTGTAAAATATTTTTACTTTTTTCAAGTTTTTATACCAATGAAATGTTTATCAAATGTATAAATACTGTTTAGTCAAGCAAATATTTACAAATACAAAATAAAAAATAATAATTGAAATGATAATGAAAACAAATCCAATATATGTATTGATAGAGTCTATTTAAGCTATAAAGTTATTTACAAAAAATCACTTTGATTTAATAACTCTATTTTAATATTTTTAATTAATTGTTCTAAAACATATTTATTAATTTAATTTTAGAATAAAAATAAATTTGTAAAATTTATATATTAAAAAAAAAATAAAATTTTTAAATTATAAGCAAACCGTCTTCCCATGAATTAAAACCTGAATTTCTTTCAGTAAAATAATAAAACCAATAGATAATGTTTAAGATAATAAAACTAGCTGGAAATAATGTTTTACTAATTTTATCAATTTTTGAAACACTATTTACATGTTTAGTAGCGTCGATATCTTTTAAGATGTATTCTCGATAATCTTCACTACCTATTAGACAAGTTAAACATTGTAACAAAAGTTTGGGCATTCGAATCATATCAAACCAATAAGTTTTTTTTGGCTTTTTTTTTTTTAAATTTAAAGAATTTTTTGAATCAGTATGTATTGACGAATTAGACTGTTCTTCTGGCCAAAATGTTTGTGTAGTACCTGATAAATTATGATTTGTATCCACTTGATCCGAAATAAATTGCTCAATCCAATCTGAATTAGATGAGTACATCTGATCATTTATTTGTGATCTTTCGGTTAGAAGATTATCAGACCATATTGCTTGTTGATTTAAGTTAACATTTTGTGTCATATGTTTATTAGTTAAATCAATATGAGAGTCATTTCTGTCATTAAGATTAAAAATATTTTGTAGTTGATTATCAAATTCTGGCTGTTCTTTAGCAAACCATCGTTTGTGTTTGACACAGTAGTTGAACTGCCCTAAACTTAATTTTTTTGTATTTTGATGAACAGGTCTAGTTTTGTGCATGGGATGCACTTGCATATTTTTACGAAAACGCATCTCATTTGCTTTGCTCTGTTTCAATTGCTTAAGTAGTTGATAAATGATGAAAAAAGCAAATGTTCAAAAAGTAATTTGAATATGCATGAGAAAAATTTCAAAACAAAAAAATATTTAATACTTTTTAGTTAAAATCTAAAATTAATTTTGATACAATAAATAAACAAGCAATAATTATTAAAAAATGATTATATCAAAAATAAAAAATTATAATGAAAAGAATTTGAATTTATGTATAAAATTATGCATGCATATAAAAACATTATAGAAAATAATAGCAAAATAATAGAAAACATTAGTCATAAAGGATGTCTACTTATACAGATGAAAAACAACTTAATCCCTGAGTATTTTTTTGAAAACCTATCAAAACCATGTTTAGAATGATTTACTTTGTAACTGCTTATTTTAGCTAAATTTAACCTAAGCTTGTTTAACTGAATATTAACTCATTTTAATCGGTTTTCTTTTTATTTTCTTAGGTAATTATAAATAAACCTAAAAAAATTCTTAAAGCATAAAAAAATAAGGTATCTTATTTTTTTTTTTTTTTTTTTGAAATTAAAATTTCAATTTTCAAGCATCATTTTTCCATAATAAAAAATATGAAACAACTTACTTGTAAATCCGAGGTGCTGACAGATCGTTTATTTTTATTCATTTCAATCAATTGGATTTGCTTTTTGCGTATCTGTAACTCATTTAATTTGTATTTAACTTGTTCCATTTGTATATCTAACATATGATCATTAGCTTGTTGATCGTTTTTATTTGTTGAATTAAATCTATCATTATTTGAACAAGCAGAATTTATTTGTTGGTAGTAAAATGGAATTTCACCTGAACCAACTTTTGTAAAATAATGTACTCCAGCAAATTGAATCAATGTAGCAATCACAAAAAGAAAACACATAATCACAAACCAGTCTAAAGCAGTCGGGTAAGATACTTTAGGAAAATCTGTGCGAGTTTCTAAGCCAAAGGTTGCTAGAGTTAGAACAGATGTCATTCCTTTTTTGATATATTTAAAAATAAAATAAAAATTTAAACTACATTTCAATTTTAATTTTTATTAAATAATTTACCTAAACCAACTCTATCTGATGTAGCTTCTCTATTTATCCAAAATGATACCCAACTTAAAATTACAATCAAAGCGCAAGGAAAATAAATTTGAATCAAAAAGTATCCTGTATGACGTATAAAATTAAAATTAACTTGCATAACAGAGTAATAATCTAAATAAATATAAATATAAAATTTGATTAAATTGTTTATATTTAATAAAAATTTCCACATACCACTGCGAAACTCTCTAGTTGTGTTTCTACTAGGATAAGAAATTAAATCAAACTGAGACATCACCATATCATTAGTTAATGAAACAGAACCTTTTGAATCCCATATATATTTCAACTCATTATTTCTATAACCATCTGAAAAAATAAATTATTAAAGAATTTATTTTGATTCAAAAAAAATACTAACAACTACCAAAAAGTAGAGGACAACTTTGTTTATCCATAGGAAAATTTTTTAATTCCATCAAACATCTTGCTTTAATTGTTAACCTATAATTTAATAAAAAAAAATTATTTTTATTATAAATAAACAATTTATTAAGGTATTACCTCATTGAATAATAAACTTCCCCAATTTTATTAATTCTGAGAAACTTATTTGGTCTAGTAATCGTATGAATATATGAACCTTTACCATTATAAAAATAAGTGTCAGGTTTCCAAATTCTTTCAAGCATATGTATATTTAAACTTAATGAATTAAATGAACCTTCATACTTAAGTCTAGTATCTTGCCATTTTTGTCTAAAATAACAATCTAAAGAATACTCCTAATTATTTATAAAAAATTTATTAGAAACTTTTTTTAAAATTTTGTATGGTTTACCATAAACTGTTCTGACATCGGTCCCATGCTTCTAATATGTAAATTAGTTGTAACTATTGTTTGACTTCCATTTTGATTAGGTCTTTCATTTTTATCATAGCCTTGAAGCAAACTTTCTAAAATTGTAGATATATTGTTACTTACTTCATCAATTTTTTTAAAATTATAATTTTTTAATTCTTTTTTAAAATCAGGATAAATAAAGTTTAAATCTTTATTAAAACTATTTTTTGTCTGCGATTGATTATAAATAGCTTGATTATTTTTATTTTTTTTATTATCTCTATAACTATTAAATACTTTATCAAATAAAATCAATTTATTGTAATTCGATTTATATTCTTTTAAATTTATTTTATCTTTTTTTTTATTATTTGAATGTTTTGGCAATATTTTTGATAAGCTTTTTTTATCAATGTTTATTTCAGGTAAAGGAAGATAAAAATTGTTTAATTGAATACTATTTTTTGCATTAAATTTAGCTGATTCATTTTTAGAAAACATTTGTTTTGGATTATAATTATTTTGAGCAAATAAAATTGAACCACCATTTATATAACAACTTTAAAAAAAAAATAAAAATAAATTAAAAATTAACAAATATATTCATTTTTTTAAATTATTTATAAAAAAAATATATTATAGGTTAAAAATGAAAAAAAAAAAAAATATAAAATTTATTTTAAATATAAAACTACAATAAAATAATTATGAATTTAAAGTACAAATTTTCATAATTAAATTAATAAAGAACAATTTATAATTATAAAACTTATTTAAATATTGAACTTACATAGATGATATTAAAATAAAAAAAGTTAAAATTTGTAAAAAGGTAAAATAAATAAAACACATTATTCTTTGATTAAATTATTTTAAAATTTAAAATAAATTATTAAAATACTTGAAATTTATACTATTGCACAATAGATTTTAATAAAATTAGATTAGAATATCTTGAAACAAGTCCTACAATCAGTCACTACTGCAAACTTTTGTCGTCTACTTTGGCTTTTTTACAGCCAATATTTCTATATAAATTTATTGCTGTAGCGCCAAATCACTGGCCAGCCTTGTTCAAGACTTTATATATATCATTAATATTATAATAGTTTACAAAATGCCCATGCTCATTGTATTATCTAAATTTATAAAATTTTTTTTATTAAATTTTTTATAACTTAATTATTTATCAAAATTTACAATATTTTTTTACAAAAGTTTATTCAACAAAACTTCAAAAAAATATTAGTAACTAAATATACAATAGTATTTTAAAATTTTCAATATAATTTTTTTTTTTTTTTTAAAAAAATAAAATTAATCTGTTTTATTATTACATGTATCAACATTTTTTTTTACACTTTCAAATATAAATTGTAAATGAGGAAAAATACGTAATATTAAATATGGATGTCTTTTCATTGCCTAAAAAAAAAAATAATGAGAAACTTTAAAATTAAATTTTAATTATTTTCTTACGTTTAATCGCTCTTGTTGTCTTATTAAATTCAATCTTGTTTTTTCTTTAATTTGTTCCACTAAAGGTATTTGTTGAAAATTATCAAGAACATTTTTAAAGTATTTATCAGTATTTTCAAATAAAACGATTAATGAACTAAAATTATTTACTGGATTTAATCTGATTAACATTTTCATTAAATCTTCATATTTAATAATATCGAGAGAAGGCAAAGTAATATTTTGATTAAGATTATGTGGATTTTGAATTGATGGAACAAATAGAAAAGATTTTGTAGCAGGTTTATATGTTAATTGGTGGCTTAATTTGTTTACAAGTATTGGATTTCGATGATAAGATAAATTAGGTTTTTCCATTGGAAAACGATTTGGTAAGAAAGGAGGTAAATTAATAGAAGATGAAGATGCAATAATATTTAAATTTTGATCATTATCTCTATCCAACTCATATTCTTTCCAAGCGTTTATTCTTTCTTCTTCAGTTAGATTTTCTTCTGGTTTATTCTCTAATAATGAATCATGTTCATGATAGGAAATTATTAGATCTTTGTGTTTTATAAGAATGTTAGCTAATAATTTATCTTTAGGCACTACGGGAATAGGTGTATTTTCATTTATATCAGGTTCATATTGATAAAAAATATTCAAATCGGATGTTTTGAAATGACGACCAATTTGTTTTTCGTCAATAACTCTTTGTGAAACAGACTCCTTTACCACCTGTTTTCCGTATATTTTTTCTTCAATTGTGCCTTGAGCAACAAATCTATATATATATACAGGTTTCGTTTGCCCATATCTGTAACAACGGAAGGTGGCTTGGATATCTAAAACAGGGTTCCAAGACATATCAAATAAAATACATCTATTGGCAGCCTGTAAATTAATTCCCAAAGAAGATGCTCTAGTTGATAATAAGAATAATTTTATAGTTAAATTTTTAGAATTATTAAATTCTTTAATATAAAAATTTCTTTTTTCAGGAGGAGTGGAGCCGAGAATTTTAAAATAATTATAATTTTTAATCCATTTTGTTTTTGATAGTTCACTATTCTTTTTTAAAAAATTTTCTAGTAAATTTAAAAAAATAACGCTTTGACTAAATATTAATAGATTATCTCCAATTTTTTCACATTCTTCAAGAATAGAAAAAAAAATAATTAATTTAGAACTAATTTCAGGTTTATTAAGTTCATCAAAGTTAAATAAACCTTTAAACCATTCCTTATCTATTTTACTTTCAGTTTCAAATTTCATTTCATTTTTTTTTTCATCATTTATTTTTAAAATATTAGATTCTTCTTCCTCATCATAATCTAAATATTCAGTTGATGTTGAATAACAATAATCTGAAAAATTTTTATTTTCATAAAGCATAAGAGGATGATTAATTATACTTCTGAAAACACAATAATCAGAAAAAATCTTATGCTGTTTTTGGCGTAAACTCTGAAGAAAATTTTCATATAATTTATGTTGAATTTCATTCAATTTAATTTTTAAAATGTACTCAAATTTAGGAGGTAAATAAGGTTTAAGTATTCCATAACCTAATCTTTGCACGCAACCATCTAATAGCTTGTGCAAAACATGGACTCGTTTTTTCATTAATTTTACTTCTTCAGGTTTTGAATCTTGACATTGGCCATTTTTAATTGGATTATTGAATCTATTACTAAATTCATTTTTAGTTCCTAACAAATTTGGCTTAACAAAGTTGCACATGACGTAATATTCGTTTAAATTATTTTGCAAAGGAGTTCCAGTTAAAACTATTCTTCTTAATGTTTTTATTTCATGTAAGGCTTGATTAAATTGTGTTTTTTCATTTTTGATTTGATGTCCTTCATCAACTATCACTATATCAGGCCCTGGATCTAATAATGCTTCTACAGCAATTTTCTTAAAACTTGGTTTAAGTTTTTTATTCTGTTTAGTTAAATTTATATAACTTTGTGAACCAATAATAAATACACCGCCGTTTGCTTGCCAGAACTCTAATTGCTCTAATTTTTCTTCATAAGATTTAGCCTTGGTAAAATCAAAAACATAAAAATCTTGAAGGTCATCAATATTAAGCCATTTTTTAAACTCATTTGACCAATTGATTAATACATTTGGTGGTACACAAATCAAAATTTTTTTAATATAATTATTAATTTCTATATTTGATAACAAAGTATGTATAAATGTAATAATTTGAAATGTTTTTCCAAGTCCCATACTATGAGCTAAGATGCAACCACTACCTTTAGAAGTTTTTAATTTTTCAATAGATTCAATTGTAGATGTATATAAAAATTTGACACCATCTACTTGATGAGGTTTAAATAGCTTTGCTAATTTAGAATTTACCTCAACTAAAATTGCTTTATTATTTAAATCGTATTCTAATATAACTCTTTCCTTGTAATCATTACACTTTTGTTGATCGTTATATATTTGATTGTATAGTTTTTGCATTTCTGCAACACGTTGCTTACGATCTCGTTCTTCTTTATTAGCTAGTTTAGTTTCTTTTTTTAATTCTTCTTCAGTGAAAATTCTTTTAATTTTTTTCCTGCCAGTTTCATCTTTTTCATCACTGCCATTAGAAATATCACTATTGTTGGAAGATGATACTAAAAACTAAAATTTATATTTTTAATTAATAGTATAATAATTATCAATCAATTATTAATTTTTACCCTCGATTTGAAATGCCTTTTTCTTTTTTTTCTAGATTTAAAAATGTCAGAATCAGAATCACTACTTAAACATTTTTCATTTATTTCTAATATATCACTTACTAAATCAGAGTCATTTACATCAGCTGAAAAATCACTAAAACTATCAGTATCTTTTATTTTTTTTATTTTTTTTATTGTTTTTTTCCCCTTTTTTTTAGGCAAAAACTTTGAAGAATTTTGAAATTTATCATGTTCTTCATCAGTAGAAATTTCAACTTTATTATTTAAAATATTAAATAAACTCGGTCTATCAGGTTGATTTGTATTATGATCACTTTCTAAGTCTGAATTTTGATATTCGTTGCTCTCTAATTTTTTTTCATTTTTATTTAAAAGATTATTTCGTAGACTTTCAATAAGCATAAAAGTTTTTGAAGCTTTGGTTTTAGCTAATTCAATAATTTCATTTGAAAGTCTGGGAATTCGTATTTCAATATTATAATTTGATTTGAATTTTTTATATTTTTTATTTTTTGTCTTTTCTGGTTTTGTTTCAGAGAAAGAAGAAATACTCATTTCATCAAAACAAATACTTGAATTATCATCAGATGAATATATACGTTTAGCGATTTTTTTTTTATTAAATTTATTTGAACTTTTAAAATTTTCATTCACTAAAGTGTCATTTGATAATGAGCTAATTGATGAAGATATTCGATTTCTTTTTTTCTTTAAATTCAGAATTTCTGTATCATTATTTATTTTTTTTTCATCTTTAATATCTGATAAATGAGTTTCACAATTTTCATTACTTTGATTAATAACTTGACTAATAATTTCGTTTTTAACTATATTATTTACATTAATGTCAGTTTGATTATTTTTAGGACTAGTTTCCATTTTTTCTAAAATATTTTCTGAAACATTTTCTAAGACATTTTTTAAAATACTTTCTGTAATAATTTCCGTTACATTTTCTAAAGCAGCTGATGTTTTATCTTTTTTATTTAAATCGATACTTTCCGGTAACTTTTCATTTATTGCATTTTCTTCTAAATTATTTTCATTTACAAATAATTCATTTTCATTAGAATTAGATATTTCAGTATTATTTTCTTTTACGTTTTCTAATACATTGCAGGCTATTTGTTGATTTTGTTCAGATTTCAAATCGCTTATAAAATTTACATTTGTCGGGTTGTTTTGAATTGAATCATCTAATTCGTTGTTATTATTTTTAATTGAATATTCAAAAGATTTATTTTCTAAGTTGATATTAGATGAGCTTGATAAATTTAATTCAAAATCAGTTGAAGATTCTGAATTATTCACATTATTTTTTTCATTAAGCGTAACGTCATTTTCTTTAATTTCTTCAACATTATTATCGATTTCTAAATTATTAACATAATTATAATCAAAACTAACAAGATTATCAACTTTACCTTTATTTTGAAGATCGTTTTGCTCAGATTTGTTGTTATTTTTGTTTAAAGTGAGATTTAAAACATTTTCATTTGAATTCGTATGAAGTGTAATATTTACATTTGAGTCAATGTTTTCAAGTAAATCATTTTTATAAATTTGAAATTTAAAAAAAGAACTTTCAAAAGTTGAATAATTAGAATCGATAACTTTAAATTTAAATTTTTTTTTTTCTGTCACTATTTGCTCTATTTTTTTAAGACAATTTTCAAAACAATCTTTAAGAGTAATTATATCATTCTCATGGAAAATATATGGATTATCTAATTTGGTAAAATAATCGGAAACTAAAGTTGCTAATTCAACTACATTATTGGTTTCCATTATTAAGCATAAGTAAAAAAGACTAATTTAATAATGATAATTTTTTAAAATAAACCATTTTATAAATACACAAACTTATGCAAACTTAGAAAAAGATCAAAATAGTTAAGTAAATCGTTGCCTAAAATTTGACTATCTTTGTTTTGAAAATGTAAGCGCCACTACAGTTTTAATGTATATAGTAATCTGAATAAAACAGCCATCTAGTTATAAAACAAAAAATTTGGTTTTCTTAAAGACAGAAGTTTTTTTTTAAGAAAAGCGAATAGTATATTCAAATCTTCATTAGTAATTCATGAAGGTAACAAGTTAAAATTTGTCATAATTCATTTACCAATAATCTTAGTTATTAGCAATCAGATATATAAATTATATTGCATGCTTCGTTATTGACTGCATATCCTAAAAACATTGTGTTTTATAGACAACAGATAAATTTTAAAATTTAAATATTTATTTTAAAAACATAAAACAATTTTATTTAATTTTAGAAAGTTTAATTTTTTCCAATATAATTTTTTGTATGAAGATTTTTTTTTTTTAGTTTTGATAGCGTTCAATAAGCATACAATGTCCCTAAAAAATAAAAACAATATTAATAATTAATAAATAAAACATAACAAGACTCTATTTACCAAACCACCAGCAGCACAAGCAGACACAAGTGCATATTTGCCATTTTCTTTAATTAATCTATTGGCTGCAGTTGTTGCCAATCGGACACCTGTAGCACCAAATGGATGTCCAATCGATAAAGATCCACCCCATTTGTTCCATTTATCCAAATTAATTGCGCCCGTTTTGCCACTTCTTTTAAGATAATTTTGAGCAAACCAATCAGAATCTAATGCTTTTAAATTAGCTAGAATTTGTCCAGCAAATGCTTCGTGAATTTCAAAAACATCAATATCTTTTAATTGCAAACCAGTTCTGTCCAAAATTTTAGGTATGGAATATGCTGGACCAAGTAGCAATTGATCTTTCGGATCTTGTGATGTGTAAGTGAATTCTCTTAAATAAGCTTTAGGCTTCAATCCCAATTCTTTCGCTTTTTCTTCTGTTGTAATTAAACATGCAGAGGCACCGTCAGTCTGTAAAAATATAAATAAATTTAAAAATTTTTTTTATCTTATAAAAAAATTAATAGCAAAAAATATAATATTTACCAAAAAAGACGAATTTGCAGCAGTCACTGTACCGTGAGGCTTAATAAAAGCAGGTTTAAGCTTACTTAATTTATCCATACTATTTACTCTGATGCCATTGTCTTTTTCTATTATTCCTTTAGAAGTTGGAATAGGCACTATATCACTAAGAAGACCTTCGTTTTGAGCTTTTTGAGCTAAAGTATGAGATCTTATTGCATATTCATCTTGTTCTGTTCTAGAAACTTGAAAAGCTGCAGCCAAACGATCACTTGAGTGGCCCATTACTTCACCAGTTGAAAATTCAGCTACTGCAGGCAATTCAGGAGCTAAATGACCAAATCTAACTTTTGAAACAATTCCTAACCTTTGTCCTGCACTTTTAGCTTTATTTAATTCCAATAAAATTTTTCTTAGCTTTCTATTTAATCTAATTGGTACATCCGACATTGTCTCTACACCACCTGCAATCGCTACATCAGCTATACCAGAATTAATGTACCCAATTGAACTAGTAATTGCTTGATTTGCAGAAATACAAGCTTGAGTAACGGTATGGGCTGGGAGAGAAAGTGGCAGACCGGATGAAATTACAGTTTCTCTTGCTATATTAGATGTTAAAACTTCTTGAATCACAGTGCCCATAACCAGATAATCAATTTTGTCTGCAGGTACATTAGTTTTTCTTAATAAAGAGCTAAAAATTTTATATACAAAAACAAACTTAATTTAATAAAGTAATTAAAAAAAATAAACTTTAATTTTTACATTACTGCATGTTTTTGTAATTCATAGGCCATTAAATCTTTGTAAACAGTTCCAGATTGAACAAAAGGTGTTCTAACACCATCAATTAAAACAATATTTTTGCCTGTTTGGTTTCTGTTGGAGTTGGCTGAGGATACCACAGTTGACATAGACTTATAACTTTGACATTTTGCCGAAGCAATTAAACTTTTGCTACCAAATAATTTGTACATTTTCAAAAATATCCTGTAAGCTAAATCTGTTTAAGAATATAATCAATTAAATTGTAGTTTACTCAAAACAAAACAAGTCAATTTTGCAAAGCCTAACCAATTTTTATTTTAACTGAATGCCTACTTTCTTTTATTAATATAGTTGATTAGCAAGAAATTACTATACCAATAGAGAATCCACTTTTAAACTCTGAGTATTTTACTTAATGACTAAGTAAAAATTGAATAGATTAAGTTGCAAATCAAATTGAATACAATTGCAACTAACTTAACTAGTGTTTAGCGAAACTGGTTAATCAACGACAACAAATTGCGGCGCCATCTAAGAACAATGTAACAGTGCGATGAGAACGTAATTATGTAACCTATCTTAATGTCATAAGTACAATTTATTAAAATTTTTGTTTATCTTTTAAAACAGCTATTTTAGCAGAAAACGCATTAAACAAATAATTAAAATTTTTATTTAAATTATTAAAGTTCAAAGTTCTAGTACAAACAAATAACAAACATTTAAAGTTGAATATTACAAATTGAGATTAAAAATCAAGTGCAAAGTTTGCAAAAAGTTTCAAAGTACATCCTAGGTTGTCCATACTTAAATCAGATAATTTTGATATTATAATTTATCTTAGACAAGTTTCCCACCTTCGACAATCCTGCGTACAAAGAACAATTTATAAATATAATTTGTTTGAATCATATACTGCTTTTTAAGCAAAATTCTTTATGCCAAAAAGCCCTGATTAATTCGAAGTAAATAAGAATTGCTTTCATTAATATAGCACAAATTAAATTTTTCAAACGTATATTATTTGAAAGATGCTAATTAGTGTGCAAAAAAAAGGTTGGGTATTTATCTGAACATACCTTTAAAATTGACAAAAGGAACGGACAATAATTTGCGAATTTGACGTTAATTAATATACTAATTTGACCAATAAGATCAAATTGAAGTAAATAAACTTAACTTGACATTTATGTAAATTACAGCACGCAATCAGCAAAATACAACCAATAGTATCCATTATTATTATTTGTTTGATCACCAGTTAATCTAAAAAAAATCTAACCAATAATTAATTAAGGACATTTGATTGAAAAAAATTGATTTAGCAACACTTAGTTGCAACTAAATAATTAACAACACTAGTTTAGCCACAATTCAAGTGGAGGCCATTTAAACCATAAGTAGACGCATGCGCTAAAAATAAGAAAAGCACATGTTATATTTCATGTTTCGCATTTTCAGTCAGGAATGTTCTCGGCTAAACCATTTAAATTAGAAATTTGGTTGCATCTTGCTTAAAATAATTAGCTTAATTGTATTTAAATTTGATTGAATTCATTCAAAATGTTAGTTAATGTGGTTAGGAATTGTGTTAAATTTGCGTCCACAGCAAAAAGCATTCCTACTTCAGGTTTGCTCAGAAATTTCACAAGCACTCCAAACGTAAGTTAAATTAATAATTTTTTTTTTAATTTCTTTTTTATTATTTTGATTTATCACCTTAAAACACAGAAAGCATATTTTAACCAAAAACTAAACGAAAACACTAAATATCAAACTTATTGCATTCAAAAACGTTATAACTCAGATGGAAAAGTTACCGGCGTCGTTATTGGCATCGATCTAGGAACCACAAATTCATGTGTTTCTTTGATGGAAGGAAAAAACCCAAAAGTTATTGAAAATTCCGGTAAATATTTTCTTATTTTACTCTAAGCTGAACTTATTTTAAAATACTTTTTTTCAGAGGGTTCTAGAACTACTCCTTCTGTCGTTGCTTTTACCAAAGATGGAGAACGTCTTGTAGGTGTACCGGCTAAACGTCAAGCAGTTACAAATGCAAAAAATACTTTATATGCTACTAAACGGTTAATTGGTCGTCGTTTTGAAGATCCTGAAGTACAAAAAGATATGAAAACAGTATCTTACAAAATTGTTAAAGCTTCTAATGGTGATGCTTGGGTTGAAGCTAATGGAAAAGTTTATTCTCCAAGTCAAATTGGAGCTTTTGTTCTAACCAAAATGAAGGAAACTGCTGAAGGTTATTTGGGTCATCCAGTGAAAAATGCTGTAATTACTGTTCCTGCTTATTTCAATGATAGCCAACGTCAAGCCACTAAAGATGCTGGTCAAATTGCAGGTCTTAATGTTTTAAGAGTGATTAACGAGCCTACTGCTGCTGCTCTTGCTTATGGAATGGATAAGGTAGAAGATAAATTGGTTGCTGTATATGATTTAGGTGGAGGCACTTTTGATGTTTCCATTCTTGAAATTCAAAAAGGAGTATTTGAAGTTAAATCAACCAATGGTGATACTTTCTTAGGAGGAGAAGATTTTGATAATGCATTAGTAAATTATTTAGCAACAGAATTTAAAAAAGATCAAGGTGTTGATGTTTCAAAAGATGTAATGGCTATGCAACGTTTAAAAGAAGCAGCCGAGAAAGCTAAAATTGAATTGTCTTCATCATTACAAACTGAAATTAATTTACCTTATTTAACCATGGATTCAAGTGGACCGAAACACATGAATTTAAAATTAACAAGATCTAAATTTGAAAGCTTAGTTTCAGATTTGATTAAAAGAACTATTGAGCCATGCAAAAAAGCTTTAAAAGATGCTGATGTTAAACCCTCAGATATTGGTGAAGTTATTTTAGTAGGTGGAATGTCTAGAATGCCAAAAGTGCAAGAACTTGTGCAGGAAATTTTCGGAAAAGCACCAAGTAAATCAGTTAATCCAGATGAAGCAGTTGCTGTTGGTGCTGCAATTCAAGGAGGTGTTCTTTCTGGAAATGTAACTGAAGTTTTATTATTAGATGTAACTCCATTATCTCTTGGTATTGAAACTTTAGGAGGAGTAATGACTAAATTAATTAATAGAAATACAACTATTCCAACTAAAAAAAGTCAAGTTTTTTCAACTGCTGCTGATGGCCAAACTCAAGTTGAAATTAAAGTTTATCAAGGGGAACGTGAAATGGCTAAATCTAATAAATGTTTAGGTCAATTTTCTCTTGTTGGAATTCCGCCTGCTCCACGTGGAATTCCTCAAATTGAAGTCACTTTTGATATTGATGCCAATGGTATTGTTAATGTGTCTGCCCGCGATAAAGGAACTGGTAAAGAACAACAGATTGTTATTCAATCGTCTGGTGGTTTAAATAAAGATGAAATCGAAAACTTGATTAGAGATGCCGAAAAGTATGCTGAAGCTGATAAGAAAAAGAAAGAGATTATTGAAATGGTAAATCAAGCTGAAGGCATCATTCATGATACTGAATCTAAAATGGAAGAATTTAAAGATCAATTGCCAGCAGAAGAATGTAAACAAATTAAAGAAAAAATAGAATCTACTAGAGCTTTATTATCTAAGAAAGATGATGATGATGCAAATATTGAAACGATTAGAACTTCTGTTAACGAATTACAACAAGCTTCATTAAAACTTTTTGAAATGGCTTATAAAAAAATGGCTGCTGAACGTGAATCATCTTCTAGTTCTCAAACTAGTTCTGAAAATGAAAAAAAAGAAGATGAAAAATAAATTTACTTTTTTAATTTAATTTAAAATTTAATTAAAATCTGAAATTAGGGAATTATTAGATATTTTTAAAAACAATGACATTCTTTTTTATAACTAATGAATGAAATCTTATTTTGATTTAAATTACAAAAAATATGCAAAAATTATATATTCATTTCTAGTTCAAAATTTAGTCATAAATACATAAATAATATTATATAATATTTTAAATCAGACCCGCACATGATATTAATGTTAACAAAAATAATGAACAATTTAATATTGAAAGAAATTATAATTTTATATTTAATATAATTTCTTTAAAACTAAACTTGTCTACATGTAAATTCAATTTTTTTAGATTATATTTGAAATCGATAACTTTTTTTTTGTAAATATATAGTTGTTCTTTATTTTTTTAAGCGTTAATAGTTTTTTTATATATATTAAATAAATTTGAAAAATGACATTTTTTTTTTTTGTTTAATTTTTAAGTAATGTTTTAAAAATTATTTTTTTTTAATTAATATTTTTTTAATTATTTGAGTTAATATTAAAAATTTTTATAATTTAGAGTAAATGCTAAAATTTTAAGGTTAGTAAAATTAGAAAATATGATCATTTCAATACTGTTAAAAACCGAATTTTTTAAAAAAAATTGAAAAATAATTTTATTTATGATTTACATAAAATTTTATGATAAAAGAATGTAAAAAAGGCAAATGAATAGAAAATATTATTTTTGAGAATAAAATAGAAAATTGTGCATGTAAAGGGAAAAGTTTTTTATTTAAATTGGTGATGGTTTGATGCTGTAAGGACCCCTGTTGCGTTTTTAAATATTCAAGACAAGTTTTTTGTTTGAAAGCAGAGTTAAGTAAAACCATTGATTAAACTTTAAAATCAAAATCAACTAGTAAATGACGGACATTTACGCAATTTATACTAGAATTACATTTTTAAAATTTTTTTTTTTTTAAATTAAAACTAAATTACATCGTGCAACATGTTTGATGGATTAAAATTGCATTAAAATTGGTTTTGTTTTAAAGATAATTTAGTTTTATTGATTTTAATCAAAAAATAATAGTATTTTTAAACTAAAAATTTTTTTTGGTGTGACAAAAAATTTGCTTTTTAAAAAAAGATTTATTTAAATATTTATAAATTTAATAAATTTAAATTTATTATTTAATAATTTTATAAAAAAAAAACATTGTCAATTACAAAATAAAAAAATTATTATTTATTTAGTGGTTTAATTTTTAATATTAAACTTAAAACACAATATTTAAACAATAAATTTGATTGATCCTATAGGAAAAATATTGATGTAAAAACAAGAATGAATATAGTGCTGAGTGTTATGATTAAATTGATGAATATTTTGGCTTAATAAGTAGGTTCTAATGTTAAGTACTTTTTCTTATTTATACAAACCTGTTGCGTTTTCAATGGTCAAATAAAGCTTTACATTTAAACATTTCAAGCGTGACCAATTTGTCTACCTAATCAGATAATTTGCCGCCTTTTGCATCCAACTGAGATTCACAGCATTTATAATCACTAATATATAAGTTGCTATGAATTGAAATCAGTTTAAATTACATTTTAAGTATATATTTAAATTATGGTTAACTATTATGCCGGACATGATAAATTCATTGAGTCAAACACTTTTCACATCTTTCAAAATAACGTAGTTTTATAACAAATTTTACAGTTTACCTTTAAATGGTTTAACAAATTATTTTGAAAATATTTCAATAAAATTATTTTTTTTAATTTAAATTATAGATCAAAATTTTTAAATTCGACATGCTTGTTCTATTATTTATAATTAAGTTTAAATTTATTATATAAATAATGCAATATTTTTCAAAATAAAAATTTATTATTTAAAAAAACATTAACATATTAAAATATACAAATATCATTTTACTAATTATTTGTGAAAATTTAGTTAATTTACTTTCACAATCGATAGGCAATCATGAAATGTTTGTGATAATATTTATATGAATTATATCAAATAATTATTTTAAAATATTTTTAAATTGAAACTTTAGTTTTTTTTTGTTTAAACATTTATAATTATTTTAATTAAAAAGCAATTGTTCAATCAATTTAATTAAATAAGTTTTCATATAATTGAATTGATTATTTAAATGTAAGCAATTTTTCTTAAAAAAATTTAAAAGCTTTTAAAAATGAAATTTCATAGCTACTGAAACAATTAAGACTGTTAAACAATAAATTCAAAGTGATTGAGATTTTAAAATTTTATGTTTTAAGGTTTATAGCATCTTTTAAATAAAGAATCAGCTAAATTCAGCTTATTTTTTATTTATTTATTTTTTTATTTTTTTGTAAAATATTTGAACAAGCTTAATGCAAATATAAATGGCAATTTATTAAAAATAGTTTTTTAAAGCTGATTTCGAGGCGTTTTTCGCGTACTACTTCACCACTTAGCTAAAACATAAACACAGTCGAATTGTTAATTTATTCATATTTTGATTTGTTTTACAACACAAATAAACTAGATGATGAGTATATCAGCAAAATTTATTTATTTATGAAAATTATTAATTATACACTTGTTAAACCGATTGAATTTTTAAAAACAAACTTTGATTGCATAGAGTTGGCAATGAATAAACTAAACAAGTTAAAAATTTCTTTACAAAAATGATAAATACAGGTTCAAGTTTGTGTGTGGCCGTTAGAGATAATATCGTAGAAGCTAACAATGATTAAATATATTCGGCAAATGTGGTTAACAAATGGCACAAGTATTACACACGCCACAATTTAAATATTGCGTTTATTTGCACCAAAACCGCCCAAATTTTCATTTAACTTCAAAATCAAAAATTGATGCCTTTTTTGTAAGTTAAAATCAAGTTTCAATTTTTTTAAGCTTTGCTCAACATGTTGATCCTTTTTTTTTTTATTGGCATTTTTATTTCTTTCTAAAATTGATCCGAATCATAAAAAAAGTGCGAAAATATATATGCATGCACTTACATTTACCGAAATATGTTTAGAACAAAAAATAAAAACAATATGGACCAAAATAATTAATGCTTGCCATCATATTCAATAGTTGCTGTTTTAAATAATAAATACTGTTTTAAATAATTGAAAAAAAAAATTGTGCTTAAAACTTGATTTATTTAGCATTTATCTTTTTGCATTTTCTTTTATTTATGCTAATATTGTCAGTGTTAATCTTTTGTTGAATATTTATCAATAACCATACTTAATTTTAAAAATAACAAAGTCATGTTTAAGTTTTCAAATGTAAGTAATATTTGTTTTTAAAAATTTGTAAAATATACATTTAAAATTTTTTTAATTTAATTAATGAAACTGAATTTGTACTAGGAATTAAAGTCCTAGAATCAGATAGATTATGAATGCACTTAATTGGCCTTTTTTGGTAGAAAAGTGATAGCAAAAATTGTAATTAATATTCTGCACTAAGTTTGAATTTTAAGTGAGAAATTGGTCAGCAAATGATCCATAGTAAAAGATTCGTAAAGATTGAGCCAACTTTAGATGTTTTAAAATAGATTAAATAAAGTTAAATCAGCATGGTTAAAGCCTGGTGGGCATTTTCACATTATATGTACTTATTTCAGACATTGAATCTGGTCTTGGTGTTGATGGTGTTGATCATCACTTTTCAGTTGTTTTTTTCTTTGATTTTAATATTATTTTCAACAGATCAGATATTTATAAACTAACATTATTTTTTATTTATTTTTCAGCACTATGCAGTTTGATTTACTAATGTTGCAAAGTGATTCATTTCTTATACCTGAGCATTAAAACAAGTCTTGCCTTTTTCATAGCTTATGTTTTAGTTGCATGTAGTTTAGTGGTTTTTGTCGGCTTTTCGTCATTTGAGTCATTGATACTATATGCGACTACCACGCCTTGATTTCCGTTTACCTGGTGATTAAGTTCCAAGTGTGAGGTCCAAAACTTGATCAAAAGATGATGAGCATAGAGGTGGTGAATTTGTGTGTTGGACACTGTTCAGACCAAATACCTGTATGATTGTGATCAGTGTCTGCAACGGACAAAAGTCTATGCTAACATATTGAAATTCAGATTTTCTTATCCAATTTTAAGGTGTGCAATCTTTGAATGCAGTTTATTTTTCATTACTTTTTACGCTTTAGCCAGTTTTTTAGTTTTGCCTTTACTTTTTTTAATGTCAATTTCCTATTACCAAACAACCTGACTCTACTTACTGTTATTATTTTATACTGGCATTTAACAATTAGAAGATATTTAATTTTTATAGAGTTTCTTTTTGTCTATAAATATTACAAATTTTTTTTAAGTTCAAATTTAATTATACATATACTCTTTTTAAATAAATTTTTAAATTCTATATTTTAAAAACAGTTAAATACTTTGATTGCAATTTAATTTGCGAGTTTTAATTTATTTTTTTAGAAGAGTTACCTAAAATAAATTTTTTTCATTTTTTCACTTAAATTTTAAATATGGTCAATTGAAGATTAAAAAATGTATCAATAAATTTAAAAGAAAAAACTGCAATTAAAAAGCTAAATTTAATGAAATTAAAATTTATAAGTAAGAAAAATGTTTTACAAAAATAATTGCACAATTTATAGAGTGTCACGTACACTAGAAAAACTGACATGGGCAAATTGCAAAATTCAATTGGGATGAGTTATGAGTTAAATAGATCCAGTCAATTGTGATGCCACTTTACTTTTTAGATACGCCTCTTTTGCTTCAATGATCTGACTAGCCAGCATTCATCATTAGAGGCTCACTGTTCACGCGTCAGCTCGATTAATTTAAACAGCTTAAACTAATTACAGTTGGCTAGTTGCGTGCCTATCTGTTGACTTTGTGGTTAAACATCTTAATCTTCATAGCAAATGTCGACTGCAATCATCTTCACACGTTTACAGACACAAATCTTCAAATTTTAGAAAAAAATTTTAATGGCCACTATCATTAGTTAAAAAATTGTTTTTTGCTTATTTGTCTTTTTCAAATTGTTTCTTATATAAATCCTATTTGATTAGCTTAATGCTTGTATTTATAATTAAACTTAATCTATTGCTAATGGAAAAATCTTTATTTAAGTTTTGCTAACTTTTAATTAGTTAGTAATAATTTTAAACATTAATAATTAGTTTTCATTTGTTTATTTTGTAGAAAATATTTTATTTAATTATTAAATTTATTTATTAATTTTTTTTTTAATAATTATTCCAAAATTTTTTTTATCTTAATTGCACAGATATATTTACAAGTATAAAAAAATAATTCTATTTAGTAATTTATATTAAATCAAAAAACTTAATTTATAATTTTTATTTTAAATAAAACTTAAATTTTTAATATTTTATTCTATAATTTTTGTCTGTTTTTTTTTTAAAATTTTTTTAAAAAATATGTTTGATACTTTTTACTGAAATCAAAATAATGCAACATTATTTTTACATTTTAAAAATCTTTTTAAATTTAAATTTAGTCTTAAAAAATTGTTTTTCTTAATTTTATTAATTATAATTTTATCAAATGTTGTAAATAAAATAATTATTTAATATTAATTTTTTTAATTGATGTCTTATTTTAAATTTATATTTATCGAAAAAAAATTTATTAAAAAAAAAATACCAATAAGCAACAATCATTAAAGAAATGGATTGAATTAAGTTTTAATTAAACAGTAGTTAAGTGCGCAATTAATTGTGCAAAATATTGTAAACTTGTTGTTTTAGATATCAGACATAATTTGGCATAAACGCTTACAGGTGTGTGCATTGCATGTAATTCACTTCTAAGTAATAATAAAGCTATTCAAAATTGAATAATAGTTTACATGTAACAATTATTAAAAAAATTTTTGCTTAAATATTGGACAGTTGAATTCAAGTTAATTGTTTATAATTGAAATACTAAACTAAAGTAAAATAGTGAAAAAAATGATAAAATATGAAATAATCGGAATAGTAAAGATTCCGGTGTTTGGTCAGTAATAATTAAACAAACCATTTATGATTCTATTTGAAAAAAAATAAAATTTTTAGTCAAAAAAGTGGTAAAAAGTAAAGCGCTTAAGTAAGCCGTAAAATATTTAAGAATGAAAAAAATTAAAATAAATTAATCAATGAACAAATAAAACTGAATTTTAGTTGTGATAATGATTTAGAAACGGCTTTACTGAAAAAAAACAAAAAAAAAACGGTAAGATTGAAACCACAAAGCGCATACAGGCTTGATGAACGATCAAGAACGGTGTATTCAAGTTGGTCAAACAGTGATCTAATTGCAAGCCACGCCTATAATCTTAAAAAAAAATACAAGCCCTTTCAGCATTCTAACTAGATCATCAACTTTTTAATAATAAAGGCATTAGTTGTTGCGTTTAATTATTAACAAAATTTATTTTTTTTTATTAAATTGAATGACAAAAGATGTAAATTACAAACTGATCCTGCGTTGATACGTGATTGGTTGAATAAAAGAATTTTAATCGATTTTAGCCTTATTGTGGCCACAAATTTCTCAATTAAAGGGCTTGTTTAACTTTTACAACATTTTACATCCGTGCTTTTTATACAATAAATAAAAATATTTTTTAAAGTATTTGTCAGATGACAAAAGAGAGAAAGGAAAACATTTTATATTTTTTGAACTTAGTATAAAAAATGTATAAAGTCCTTTTGCAAAAAAAACCATTGAAAAGCAAATTTCCAAAAAATAATAGTATTAGCGTCAAGTAAAGAAATATTTTTAAAGTTAAACAATTTTTGCAATTATAAAGTGTAAATCGAAAACAGTAAGGTAAACATATTTTTTTTTCATGCATTGCATATATTTGATAGTAATTGGCCTTTTTAATTAAGATGAAATTCAGGGGAATTAAGTAAGAAGAATAAATCTCAACAAATAAATTTTTATTAAAAATTAAGAACTTGCTCAATTAAAGGAAATTAAAGAAAGTAGTTTTGCTTCAGTTTTACAAGTGGCTTTGATTATTTTTCTTTTATAAATTTTTTTCAAATAATTTTTTTTTTTATTTGGATGTTTTATTTGTGTGTTATACATTTAAGTAAAATTTTTGAAAATGATGAACTAATTAAAATGAATATAGTAAAAAAGTTAATTTTAATTTTTTTTATTGTTTTGAATAAAAAAAAATAAAAAAAAAATATTTATTTTTGTTAATTGTTAAATTATTTTTATTTTGATTTAATAAAGAGGTTAAATATTATAATTAATTGATTAATGTAACTGTTATTTTAAATTTAAATTTTTTTTAAATTTTGGCTAATTATATATTAATAAATTAAATTTAAAAAAGTAATATTAATATTTTTAAAATTTTAAATTTATTTATTAATAAAAATTAAAAAATTGCATGTAATTAATTAAAGATTTTTTAGACATCTTTAAAACTTTACTAATTGCTTTAAAATTAATACAAATAGAAAAATTTGATAAGCACTATTTCAAATATAATTGCTTTACTAATAAATGTGCAATTGATCAGTTACAAAAATAGTTTATATAAAAAAAGGATTATTAATAAACAAACGTTTATTATTTTAAGCATCATTTACTAAATAGTATACTTTAAAAATTTAAATATAAAATGCTTAATTGTAATATTAGTTTTAAATTAAAAATTTTATACTATTTTTTGAAAAAATTTCAATTTTGATGCATTTGAAAATAAACTTTAAAACAATCAGGTGTTTTCAATGTATAAGCAATAGAAATAAAATAAAATGTTTAATGTTGCATTGAAAGGTTATCTATCAACGCCATTTTAATCAATTGTTTCAGCTTAAATTGCTGTCTGTCTTTATTTTGATGATTGACAAGCAGCTCTAACATATCAGAGTGAAATTACAAGTAGCAAGACAGACAAACAACAATCTGTTGTTTTAATAGTAAGTTGATTTTTCTTCAACAGGTCACAAAATGTGTGTTCTTCATTTATTTTCGAACATCATTTTACATTCCATATCTAATCCATTAAATTTTAAAATTTAATGACTTGCACAACTACTTTTTAAAATTCAAAATAAAATTTTATCATCAAATAGATCACAATTTTACAATTATTTTTTTAAAAAAATATTTTTGTATAGTAAAAACAAATAATTATACAAAAATGTTAATAAATTAATGAAAATGTTGGATGAAAGTGAACAGTAGAAAAAATAAAATAATTGATGAAAAAAAACTAATAAAAATTAACTAGATTTAAGAATAGTAGCTTAGTTTGTCATTTTAATAGCATCTATATATTGGATTAATCTAAAAAAATGGTGGGCGTTGAACAAATGCTAATCGCTGCATGTGGTTTTTTAAGTGTAAAGTCAATGATTTAAAATTCGTATTTATTGCAACTAAAAGTTGAATGCAATCTAAACTAACCAATTGCTACCTTTTCATTTTTTTAATTTGTAACAATTAATCTTTTATATTTAACAATAATAAGTTTTTTCATTTATCTTGTGTAGAACCATAGCTTGCATAAGTTGGTTTATGTTATTTACTTGTTACTGTAATGCTTCTTGTTTGCAGGTGTTTTTTTTATCATAAAGATAATATTAATTTCAAAATTACAATTTTAAATAATTTTTATACTGCTAAATTGATTTTACAAGATTAAATTTTTGGTCTAAATAGATCTGACTTGATCAACTTCAATTGATTAATAAACGGCACCAATGAAAAAACAGATACAAAAAACAGTGACTAAGGCTAATCAATCAAACTCATTGATGACAACACAGCAGGCTTTTTACTGTTCTTATACCTAAACTCAGCAGGAAACGAATCTTTATTTTTACCATGTTTTTTGTCTAATGAAAAAGTGCTAAGCCCACGTATTATTTATTTTATTTATCATTTGTATACATTATTTTCGATTATTTTATATTTACCATATTTCTCAAAATTTTTAGTTTTATTAATTTTATTAATATTTATAATTTTATCTAACTTATTTTAGAATCTTTATAAATATTTTAAATAATTTTTTTATAATTGTTAAATTTATTAATTTTAAACTAGTTTATATAAATTTTTTATTTTAAAAGTTAACAGTTGTTATTAATAGAAACAATTGTAATAGCACTATTGTTAATTAATTTATAAAAATTATTTACCAAAATAATTATTGAAATTTAAAATTTCTACATTAATTTGTTTTAATCTCTTTTAATTAATATCAAGTTTACAATTCTTTAAGATTAATGCTTTATTTTTTGCTTTTTTCTATGTTAATGTAAAAAAGTCATATTGTAAAACATTGTTTTTTTTTTTTACTTAAAATGACTTATTTGTTTCAATTTAAATTCAATCTAAGTTTAAACATTAAATAAATATTAATTAGAATACATTAATTCATTAGACCAGGATAAATTAAAAAAAATATGTGCAGGGTGTTGCTTGGCATCTTTTGTGCTCATCCCATAATATAACAAAATTGCCTAAAAAAAGATTAAGTAACACAGCAAGGGGCGACAAAGAAACTTTTAAATGAATCAGGTAGGTTAGGCAAATCTATGTGAAATGCTGTTTTTTTCTTAGTTTGGTTTATTTAGCATTAATTTAAAAAAAAATGTCATTATAGTGGTATTCAAACGGTCCAGTAAGTACATGTTTTATTTTTTAATTTTTTTGCTTGAATCATTTTATTGCAAGTAAAGTCAATTATAAGTTAAATATATTAAACTTAATGATTTGCACCTACGAGTAAGATATCGATATGCTTGTAGCCCACTTGTATAAAATGACTTACCTTTGAATCAATGACAAATAATGTTCAAGTCTTTTAAGTTATTCATCATGTAAAATTAGTATTAGGTGATCACTAGCTTTAACTTGTTCTAAGTGTCGTAAATCAAGTAAAACAAAATAGTTTATAGCCGACACACAAATTGAACATCATATAAAACATTTTGTATCATTATTGATACATTTAAACAGTCAGTTAATCTTGATAGTTTAACAAATTTTATATATGTTGGACCAAATTGCACCAAACATATGTGAGTCAATAAAGCGCAGGCGGTTTTATAGTTTTCACTTTATAACCAAACAGGTGGTTATAACAAGTCTTATAAAAAGTTATAAACTTTTAATTTAATATTTTAAATTAAACTCAAAATAATTTTACAATGTTAGTAAAATATTAAAACTATTTATTTAAATTGTCAAAAAATCATTTTTTAATTGAAGAATACTAAATTAACAAAAATCAAACCTATTAAAACACTTGTTAATTTTTATTTTCCGGTCTTAAAACAAACCTAAAACAAAAATTACTTTTATTATATTTTGGTTCCATATAAATATTTTAGTTTTTGTAAATCTGTAAAAGCTTTAAATCATGCTTCACTTAACAAAATCTGGTTCCATTTGAACAAATTTATTTGCAATTCGACATAATTTTTTATTTTTTGAAGATATTAACCAAGTTATTTTTTTTTGTCTTTTAAATAATCGTGTCAAGTAATTTAAATTTTTTTTCATTAACTTAATATGTTTAGCTTGCAAGTTTAAATCATTGATTCTTAAAAAATCTATATATATTTTTAAGTCTTCCTGATTAAAAAAGCGTGAAAGTAATAAAAAAACAATAGAACTTATAAAAATTTAAACAAAATCAACCGTTTTTTATTTAAAAAAAAAATAAATCATGTAAAAAATTTTTTAATTAATATAACATTTATTTAAATAATTTAAAAAAAATTTATACAAAATTTTTAATAAAAATAAAGAATATAAAAAAAATTAACATTAAAATAATTTAATTTAGCATAGATTTTTTTTAAATAAAATTATATTTACTAGTATGTCAATTTCTAACAAAATTTTATCCATTAAATTTTAAAAATATAATTGATAATTTAATAATGAATAATTAATTTTTAAAATTTTTAAATAAACACAAATTAATAAAAAAAATCTAAAGATAATTTATTAAAGTAAAAAAAATAGGAAAAATTAAACCAATCAAATTCAAAAAAATCAAATAAATAAAACTAAATAAATAAAAAAATAAAAGATAATTATTGTTAACAATAAACAAACGATGGTTATTAATCATGACGGCCATTTCAAACTAAGAAGGCAAGTAAAAATTAAATTTTAATCAAATAAATGAAAAGTTTTTTAGGACCCGTGCAATAGTCATTAACAAAAAAAGTAAATTTGGACATTAAAAAGGCTGATTTTAATTACCAGAATCATTTTTTTAGTCAGACCTAAACAGACCAAAATTTAAAAGAGGATTAATAATAAGATTAACTAGTAAATTATTAAATAAATTTGTTTAAATTTATTGTTTTAAGTTGGGCATGTTCCGACTCTTGTTAGATAAATTCTGCATGTTAGATCATTTTTTGAAATTTTTTCTTAGTTTAAATATATATTAAAACATATTTTATTCATTTATTAAGTAAAACCCATTTTACAATTAATTGCAATCACTTAAAATATTTTTTTTATTTTTACCTGGTTCATTATTTATGCTGATGATGTCCATGAGCAAATCCATAGGACATTAATTAACTAATGAAACGTTTTTTTTTTTTAAATAAAATAAGTAAAGAAACTAAAGCAAACACTATTACGTATTTACATCATTATTAATTTTTTTGAACTGTTGTGTCTTGACCAACACAAGCTCACCGGGTTGTAAATTGATGCAAAATAGTAAATTTTGAAAAATTTGTACATGAGGCACTAAACACGAAAGCATAAAAGAACTTTAAATAAACTAAAAAATGAAACTTAAAAACAAAACAAACTTGTAAACATAAACAAAAAATAAAATTTTAAATATGAAGCTTAAATAAAACCGATATACATTAACAATATAAGTGTATTTAGTTAAGAAATAGTTAAATTCAAAATTTATAAATACTAAAAAAATTAAACAAAATGAAAAAAATTAAATAAAAAGTTTTAAAATTTAGAATATCTATTACAAAATTAGCTAAAACAAAAAATAATTTGATTGAACGATATAAAAAGTAAATAAAATGTAATATTAATAAATTTATTTATCTAATTTAAAAAAAATTAAAAAAAAAATTTGTAAACATTTAAAAAATAGATAAAAAAATAAAAATATTAGTTTAAATTATTATTTTTTAATAAAAATTAAAAATTATAATATTTTAAAATATAAAACCATTAAAAAATTTAATTATTTAAAATTTTGGTTTTAATAAGGTTCAAAAAAAAATGACATAATATTTTGAATATTGATTAATTTAAATTTTTTTAATACTATTAAATTAATATTTTGCAACCTGATAAAATGAATTAGCACTTAAACTAAATATTAAATGAATAAAAATAAACTTTTCTTAAGGTATTAATTAAAAATTTTAAAAGAAAATCAGGCGCAAAAGAAAGAGGTGAACAGTGCAGTGCACCTCAGGCTATACAAATCATATTTGTTCAGAGCAGCTTAATTAAGCTGGATCAGCTGGGATGCAAACTGAGAACCATAATTAGTCAGCTGTGTTGGATTAAGCTGAAGCATAGACCAAGCCCAAGCTTAACAACATTGTTAGGCGTCTTAAACATCGTTTGCTTCTACTTTAAATAATATATATATTTTTTTATTTATTTTTTTATTATTTTTCAAAAATTTTCAATTTTTGCAGACTGTTTTAAGTGCTTGTGGATGATGATTAAAATGAAATGTTCATCAATGTAATATAAGCTCAAAAAAGTGAAAGATCAACATTTAATATACTTTTAGATGCGCGGAAGAAACATAATGGAAAAGAAAAAAATTAAAAATTGTAATTGAAATAAAAGTGAAAAAAGACAAAAATTTTGGTCAAAAATTAAAATACTAATAAAGACTAATTTATAATTTTAATTTAAAAAAAAATAAATAAAAATTTCATTTTTTTTTAAACTTTATTATTTAACTTTATAATTTTTTATTTTGAAAAATATTTTGAATTTAATAAAAATTCTAACGGTATACCTATTTTAATTGAAATAAAAATTTTAATAAAATAAAAATCAATATTATGATATTTAATAAATTATTGTAAATAATATTTGCAAAGAGAATTTATAGTTTCTACTAAAAAAAAATCCAAATATTAATTTTAAATTCATTATAAAAGTTAAACTTTTTATTTTAAAATGAACTTTTTTATTAAGCAAATTCATATTGTTTATTTTCAATGACTTTAGAAAACATTTAACAATATTTAAAAAAATGGTGAATAAAATTTAAAAAAATAATTAAATTAATTTTTTTAAACCAAATAATTATATTATATAAAATCAATTAAGTAAATAAAATAAAATAAACAAAAAAGGCATATTAATTTCTTGTGAAAACAAAATACAGATAAAGTTATGAAGTAAAATGAATATAAAAGTTTTAAACAAAAAATAAAGCTAATAAGTTATGAGGCAAAAACGGGAAAAGTTAAATAAAAAAATGAATTAAAAAAAATGAAGAAGGTAAAAAAAAACCAAAAGTATAGTGGCTAGATTGTATGTTATTGATTTAGTCTGCCTTTTTCAGGTAAGTGTAGGTTGTTATAGAGAGAAAGATGCCGGGCCCAGATTAGTAAAAGGCTCTTTTGAGGCAAATGCGGGTAGGCGGTCAATTTATTAAAGGAGGGACATGATGAGACTTACTTGGAGACTAAATTGGTGTTTTAGTTATCCAGGAGGAGGCTTGTGCAAATAGCCACTCAAATACGCCAATGATATGAGTTATACTGATAGCTAGCTTGGATGAAAGCTATCTTGGTTAGTTTTTTCTTATACTGATAGCTTACAATCGCTTGTTTAAAACAAACGTCAGTTTTACACCACTTAGTTTTGCATCATCTACATTTTGCATTTTTCTTTGATTTTGTAACGTGCAATATTAAAAAAAAATAACAGAAAATATAAATTTTACATTAAAATCAAGTTTAAATAAATATATATTTTTATTTTAATTTTTATTTTTGTTTCTCTTGCAATCTTCAATTTGATCTTTATCATTATTTTTATAATTCTCTTATTTTATTTTTATTTTTCTAATATCAACAAGTGAATTACTTGATCATTAAATTTATTTTTTTTTTTATTTAATTTTACAAATAAATTAGTTATAATTTTTTTTTTAATTTTCTATGTAATTGTGGTGCTTTAAAAATATTACAAATAAGTTTTATAAATAAATAAAAAAAATTGTGAAAGGATATGAACCAATTATTGATATTTTTAAATTATATAATTAATTTTTAACATAAAAAAATATAAATTTTTTAAATTTGATAGTGTAATTAAAGAACTTTTAATTTTAAATTATAATGATGGAAAGTGTACAAAGTACGTTACATAATGCCAATACAAGTGGAAAATTGTTTAGACCGTGGGATTGTGTTAATAAAATAGAAATTTCAGTAAGCAAATCAAACCAAATTAATTCTAATAAATTATTGAAAGATAGTACACGTGATTTTAATTTAAATCAAAATTTATCTGATTTTTGTGCACCAGATTACTTAACAGAAATTTTTAATGTTAGTTGTACTATGAGTCAAAAAACATCTACAATAACCGATTTATATTCTCAATTGTGTTTAACGAATAATTTAAATAAAAAGCCAATTAAATTTAATGAACTTTTAAACAAATCATCAAATAATTCAAATGGAATAGGTCAATTATCAAAAGGATCAAATACAATCTTACTTAAACAATCCACTACAAATAAACGATCAATAGAAAAAATAAAAAAACCAAGACCAAAAAGGTTTCGTTGTCCACATTGTGATATTGCTTTTAGTAATAACGGTCAACTTAAAGGACATATTAGGACACACACAGGTAAAAATTTCTTATCATTTAAAAATATTTAATTTATTTAATAATAAAAATATTATTTTTAAATAAACAATTTAAATTTATATTTTAAATAATATTTATTTAATAGATATTTTATAGATAAACAAATTTGTTTTTTTAATCACACGTTGTATAAGTAGGCTGAACATTAAAAAGGAGCTGTAATTTTCGATTGTGTTCTATACATTATAAATATTATAGAGCAAATAAAGTTTTTTGTAATCACCTTAAAACGCCCACACCCAACTTTATTTATAAAAAAATGTAAAAAAAAAAATAAAAACCACTTTTCATAAGCATAAGTAGGATGAATAAACGTAATTATTCCATCTGATCTCAGCTGTCATATCCTATAAAAAGCTAATATACAACAAGTGGTTAAATTATTTTAATAAATTTTTTTCAATCGATTACTATTTTATTAAAATTAGTTTAAAAGCATTTCAAATGAGTGACTGACAGATTTATAAATTGGACAAACCAAATTAATCAAAACTAAGTTTTGCAATAATTATGTTTTACTTTAAATTAAATTCAACTTATTTTGATTTAAATGTGTTTAATTTATGCAAAACTTTTTTCATATGCATATAAATTCTATTGCAAAAGAAATTGATTGTTTTTATAGTTATTTTGTAAATTATCTTTATTTTGTAAAATCTAGTTCAGTTATTTTATTTATTTATTTTTAATATTTAAAATATTTTTTACTTATTGAACAAGAATATTATTTCCTGTATTGCATTTAGTTTTCCTACTTTTTTTCTTCAATTTAGCTACTTATTTTTAATTGATTATGTCCACTTTTGCACATTATCATGTCTATTAAGATTAGTTTGAGAAAACTAACGATGATTTGTTAAAAATGTGTTTCAAATTAATTCTAAAAAAAAAAAAATTTATAAAAACTTAAAGCGGGTTACAATGTGATTAATTAAATGTATTTTAAAACAGTATTTTTTTTTTTTTAAAAACTAATTTTACATAAAAATTATCATAAGATTAAGAAATATTTCGACTTGTTGCTAGTCTGTGAAAAAAATAATAATAGTAATAATTTTATTTATTTTTGGTTAAATTTTAATAGTTATTGAAGACAAAGTGTTAAGATTTTAAATTGAACTAAGTATATAAAACAATAATTTTTTATTGTTTTGTCGTTTTGAATTTTTAAAATAAGCAACTTTAAAAGAATAGATCAATTTGTCGACGATTTGTTTATGTATTTATATATATATATTTTTTCTTCACATTTAGTTGTTCATTTTCAGTTTTTTTTTTATCAATGAATTGTATAAGTAAAAACATAATTAAAGGCAAAAAAAGCAATAAGCAAAAGTGAAAATCTAACTTAAATCTTTTTATCGATATCTTATTAATATTTCATTGATTTTAGATCTATTTTTTTTTTTGCTTAAATTATTTTTTTTTCTAACTAAATTCATCATTACTAAATTTTAATACATCGTTTATGTTTCCTGTTTAAATTTTATTTGACCAAACAGGTCAATATTAATAGTGTTAAATTACTATATAAAAAATATAAACAGTAGATTTGTTTGCATGATAATCAAAATAGGTGCAGTCAAGCAAAGTCAATGCCGGTGGTCAATGAATAAAAAATAACTTTATCATTTGTGCATCTGACCAGGTAGGCACGACTGACAATAATTACAATAAATAAATATAGTATTGCATTTTTTAAGCTAACCTTTTTCTGACGCCATTTTTAAATCAACTGTACAATTACTTAACACTCACAAATGTCATTTACTTTATTTACTTAGAAAAAAAATTAATAAATGAAAAAAACCCAGCTATTAAACTTGTCACCTACCTTACTAAGTTTGGTTTTAAAAACCTAAACATACCGAATTCTGACCAGTTTGACACAAGTTGTTATTTTGTTACCTTTAGTTAAGAAACATGCCCAATATATTTTAAAAACACATAAAACTATGACTGTTTAGCGTGTGTGGTCTAGCCAGCATCTCAGTATTTATTGAATATCTTATGATGGATCACTTTTTGTTTGCTGTTCTGGTTCCGCTTTTTATGTTTAGTTTTTTTATTTTATTTCTTTTTATTAAGTTAAATAGTTTAAATGAACAAACGCAAAATAATATTTATTGGCTGATGAAACTTTAGCCGTACGACTTTTAGCTTTAGATTGTTTTTTAAAATCACCATCTGATGTCCATTTGATTGGCTTCACATTGAGATCAATTTAAGGCCACATTAAAGTTATATTCAGATCAAAATACTGTTCTTGATGCTTCAAAGCATCTTTTAACATTTTTAATATATTTGATGGCAACCAAAGAAATCTTTTCATAAATATTCTTTACAAAAGCACCAGTGCATCAATATAGGATTATTGTTGATGTGACTTGATTTGTTATGCCAACTTTAGATTTAATATTTAAATAAGTGTTTTTTTTAATGTTGTGAGTAAAATAAAAAATAAATTTTTAGTCTGTTTTAGAATTACTAATTGTGTCTTAATAATTAAGCAATTAATCAAATTTAAAATTAAAAAAAAAAAATATTGAAGTTATTTTTTTTTAACTTATAAATACAAAAAATAAGTATAATATTTTATTTTTTACTAATTTTACTTAAAATATATATTAATATTAAGAATAAAAGTAATATTAACAATAATAAATTTTTTTATTATATTATTTATAAAAAATATTTTAATTAAATAAAAACAAATTTTATATTAAATTATGTATTTAAATTTTATTTTTATATTAATATAATATAAAATTTTTAAGTATAATTTATTTATTTAAATTTAAAATAAAATTTTATATTATTTTTAATAAATATTATTAATAATATAATTAATTAATTAATTTAAATACAATATATCATATTTTAAATTTATAAAATATTAAAATTATTTTTTATTAATTTAAATTGTCATAAGATTTAATAATTAAATAAATTACAACTACACTTGTAGTGTGTGGAACAGTAGAGTTTGGACCTCTATTCAGGATAAATCTAGTACCTAAGTCATATAAACTTAAACTATTAACAATGATATACAAATTAGTTATTTAAGTATCATTTTGGAACTACAACTAGACTGTTCCAGAATATACCAGACTATATAAGACTCTTACAATTAACACACATGCAAGTCTTGCCATATTGGCAATAAACTCATAAGTAATAGATTTCCAATAATTATGAAATATATTTAAAATAATAAAATCAATTATAATTAATTATAGTGAATGTTTTGCTGCTACTTATAATTAATATTTTACTAATTAATATATTAATTAATTTATTAATATGCTTAAATAAATAAATAAATTATTAAATTACATTTTAAAATTTTAATTAAAACTATTATTATTTTTATAAATGTGAAAATAAAAATAAAAAAAATTAATTTTTTTTTTATAATATAAAATTAATAGTTACGATCAAATTAAATTTGTATAAATTTAGGTTATGCCAAATACTATATTTAGTTAAATAAAAAGTATTTAGTAGTAAAAGAAATTAGTAATAAAATAGTTAATTTTTTTTTAATTTGGATTTATTTTTCTTAATTTTAGATAGAAGACAGTTTTTTTTATTAATATTATGTAAATAAATCACTAAAATTTTTGTATTAAATCTATTATATTAAAAATTTTTAATATTTTTTTCAATCAAAGACTCTGTAATAAATAAACTTATAAGCACATAATAAGCAAACTTTTGGTTAGGCACCTTTAAAATATTTAACTTGTCCTTGTAATTGCTGCTCCTGTTTTCAAATCTATTTTTTATGTTACTTTCACATGTATTTATTTTAAATTATTTTATATTCTTAGTTATTTGAATTTTTTTAAATTTTATAAGTATTAATTTGTGGATCTATTGCATAAGAATAATCTTTTTTTTTTTCTAAATTTAACTCGTTTATTTATATTTTAACTTTTTATAAAAAGTAAATTACTAAAAACAAAATAATATCTTTTTGAATATTTATACTTTTACGCCTAAACTATAGTCTAATGATTTGATTGAAATGGTAACTTTTGAATTCAGGCCACATTTACATTTAAAAAAGTAAATTTTTAAAAGATTGAAACGTTTTTCATTTATTCCTTTGATGACTGCTAATTTTTGATTTAATTTAAATCAATAACTGCATCTATGTTAAATGCGTTGATTTATTTGCAACTATTTTTAATTTTTTTCATCAGTTTTTCATTAAATTGTTTCCTTTATTTCTGTCTATCATTTACTTTACTAGTAAACATTGTTTAATATTTTCCTTTAATTTTGCTTTTCAAGTATCTTTTATTGTTTGATCAAAAACATTTAATTTTTTTTTATGCAATTTGAAATTCTTTAGATCACATTAAAATTTAATTTTCTTAAAAGTCCTAATGGATTCTAATTTTTTCTAAAAGATTAAATCAAATTTTTTTTAACTTAAATTAGTTTTAGTAAAAATTTGTTATTTACTGTTAAATAAAGTAAGTTTATAAATTAAGAATTTTGTTTATTAATTAGTTTTAATTTAATTAAATAGTTATATAATTTGATTTTTAAAAATGAATAAAAATGAATAATTAAATTTTGTTAATCAACTTTTTTTAAAAACTTATATTTATGCAATAAATATGAAAGTAATTTATTTAAAAAAATATATTAATCTATTGTTCTAAGATAAAGTATCAAATTTTTTTGATTTGTTCATTTTAAGTTAAAAAAATAACTTTTTTAATTTATTATGTTTTAATAAACTATTTTTCAACTCGTCGAAAACAGATTATTTAAAGATAAAAATGTAAATTTAAATATTAAACTGTTTTTTCTATAATATACTTCCTAATTTTTTTTTTTCACTTTCTAAATTAAAATTATTCATTTTGAATCCTAATTTTCTTTTCTTATATTTTGAATTATTACATTCGCTTATTCCACCCACAATTAATTTATTTTTTAAATATCAATAATTGAAAATTTTTTAAGTTATTCCATTAGATGGTGCTACTTTTGATTTTAACTTGAATAAATTAAACTAGTTTATATAAAAAAATTTTTAATTTTGTAAAAATATGATAAAAAATAGAATCTTAATTTTTATTTTATGAATAACAATCTTGTTTGATTATTATTTTCTATAAATATTATTATTCACACTCATTTCTCATCAAATAAATTAGCCTGAACACAATCCAGTTATGGGCAAAGCGTAAATGAAATCATTTACTCATGTTGTAGTTATTTGTACTAACAATTTTTTGATATAAAAATAAATAAATAATATTTAAATTAATTATGCGAACAACAAGGTTGGTCAATATTGTTCATAAAGATCTGTATTCAATTTTGAACACCGTGTATTTTTCTCATCAATTTCATTATAAACTTATATATAATAAGTTTCGCATAATAAGAAATTTGTGCTTTTTATTTGTTTTTTTATTTTTAATTCATTTTTATTTGTTTTAAATATTTTTATTGTTTTTTTACACCTTAGTTATGGCCAACTTTTATATTGTAAAAAATTAAAAATTAGCTTGTTTATGTCTAATTTCGTGGGTAATTCGAATCCGATGTGAGACCATTTTTCACTGGCTGCCGCAATGAAAAACGGCCCAGGCGATGAAAAGAGCGCCTACCAGTTAAAAGTCTAATTGTAGGGTACAAAAGAATTATGGGCGTGTTTGTACATGCAAAAATATATACAAATATAAAAGTAAATGGAAAATAAGATTATGAAAAAATGATAGAAATTGGTATTTAATAAGATAGTTGAAAAAATTATAAAGTATAAATTTCTTTTGTAACATTTTTGCATTGTATTATACTTAAAATTTTTATTTCTTGTGGTAAAAATAAATTATTATAAATTATTTATGTATTTATTTATTTTTTTTAATTTAATTAAAAATATTTTTACTATTAACTAAAAACAAATATGTTTTTGATTTTAAGGTAAAAAAAAATTTTTTTTTACAATATTTTATAAAATTAAAATTTTTTTTATTTTTTATTAACAAATAAAATATGTTTAATTAAAATTTTAAGATTTATATTGAAAAAATTTATAAAATTTATATTAAATATAAAATACTTTAAATTAAGTTTTTACGTCTAAAATAAAGAGTCAAAATTAAAGATATTTAGAAAAAAATAAATACAAACTAATCTTTTAACACAACTAGTTGATAATATTTGCAGTAAAAATAGTAAATAAAAAATTGCTGAATTTTTGCAAATTTTGCTTAATATATAAAAAAAACATACAAAGATTAAGATTGCAAATAAAATTCTTTTTTTTTTCATCAGTAAATGCTACGCAATCGAATTTGTAGTTCAAATGGCAAATCACCTATTCATTGATGCATTTTAGTAGCTTGATTATGTTTGCGGTGACATTGTGGTTGCTGAGAGATTAGCTTGGTAAAGAATGTCTTGCAATTTTGAATTTTTTGTTCAAAGCTGATCACATCACCTATAGAAAACCAAAGATTTACTTGATTATTTTAGGAAATAATAATTACATGCACTCAGCAGCCTGTGTAATTAAGGTTGATTATTATTTATTCAAAAATAATTTACTTGTTTATCTTATTTAAGTATTAATAATACAAAAGAGTTGTTTTTTATAACTTATTTTTTATTTTAAAACTAAATTTGGTTTAATTGTTTTTGAGAAATAATTCACATTAGGTTTGAAAACTTATTATTATGTAGTGAAGAAATCAATTTTAATTTATCTAAGCTTATGTAAAAAAAGTTAAAAAAAAGTTGTTTTAATTACATTTATATTATTATAATTGAGACGGAGCCAAAAAGACATTGCCGTTTATTTAGCAACACATTTATATTATTGAATAAACTATTATTTTTTGATTTTTTTAAAAATTTTAAAAACAACTTTAATTTAAAATTTTTTTTTTTTATATAGGTGAAAGACCATTTATTTGCGATAATCCGAATTGTGGTAAAACATTTACTAGAAATGAAGAACTAACTAGACATCGTCGAATTCATACTGGTTTAAGACCTTTTGCTTGCATGATTTGTGCGAAAAAATTTGGACGAAAAGATCATTTGAAAAAACATCAAAGAACTCATGAACGTAAGCTTTTGTTACAAAAAGTGATTAATTCTAATCCGATAAACAGCAATTGCGGTTTACCTGTTCATAATATAACGACAAATAATGGTAATAACATCCTAAGATCAAGCCAAAACAATTGCAATAAAGCCAGCTTAAGTGCAAATTTTAAATCTAAAATTAGTACTAAATCATTAAAAAACCGAAATGTTACTTCTAATTTGGTTACTATGACATCTATACAATCTGTTCCCACTTGTCTTTCATCTGTATCTAATTTAACGAGTTTGGATTCTTTTGCATCTGCTTCACATTTGCTTACGCCCATCAATATAAATTCTACAATGTCAAGTTCTTCATCTAAAAACACAAATAATTCTTCAGTACCTATTTCTGGTCATTTTGATTCTGCTATTCTGTCCCAAGTGTGCGGAAACAATGCAGCAGTTACTGCTAGCTTACAAGCTACATCTCCTACATATTTAAGTTCTTTAGGATCCAATACATCATCTAGTATTAACATGCTTAATGCATCTACAGTCAGTTCAGTGAATACAATAGCTAATCATTCACAATTAATTAACAATGTAGTTGATCCAATACCATTGCTTAAACCCTTACCATTAAGCAATTTACCTTTTTCCAATTCACTTTATTTTAATCCATTAATGTTAACATTTATTCAATAGACAATTTGTTTTTATATCAAATTGATTAAATCATAATTTTATTTTATTAAATATTTAGTGACAAAAATAAATATATGAAATTAACCAATAAAAAAATATTTATACAACTTGTGAGTAAACGTTTATTGGAAAAGTCATTTTGAATATTTTGTTTAAACAAAATTTAATATTTCAATTTTGAATAAACATTCATACTAGATTTCCAGGATTGTCTTAGAGCTTGCTTGGCATAACCGGATTAAGTAATACAGATTATTTTAATTTCTAATATATTTTTGAAATTGAATTCTATCCATTATATTAATAAAGTTGAATAGATAAATGCTGATGCCCTATTAAAATGTTGATTTTCAATAAAAATTCCAATTAAGAATAGCGTTGGACACGCTTTATTGTCATTTTGTATTTTAATTATTTGAACTTTTAGCAAGTCAGGAAATCATTTAAATTAATTTGGAATCAAAATTTGCAAAGCAATGTATCTTTTTTAACAAAAAATTTTATGTACAAAATATTTCATCATTAAGATTCAGCTGACATTTCACACCATAAATACAATATATCATTAATTAATATTTTTTAGCAAAATTATTTTTTAAAAATATCTTAAAATAATTTTTTGTAATACTAAATTTTAATTATGTATAAAATTTTAATAAAAATATTATATTAAAAAAAAAAAGAAATAATAAAAAACATATAAATTAATTTTTTTTTTTTAAATTTTAAATAAGTAATAGAATTTTTTTTTTTTTAATTTAAATAATAAACATTATATTAAATTTAAATTTATTTAAAATCTAATTGCAAATCATATAAAAAAAAATATTTTTATTAAACATATTTTATTCAAACAATAAATTAAATTTAAACAAAAGTTGATACCTTAAAAATATTTATATTAATATTAAAATTTAATATTTAAAAATAAAATAAATTTTTAAAATAATTAACTACATTTTTTTTATAATAACAAATACTTAGATTATTTAATTAAAAAAAGTTAAAAATATTTTTATAAATAAAAAATTGTAAAAAATAATTAAATAATGTATTAATAATTTAAAAATAAAAAATGTAAAACTAATATAAAAAAAAGTTATTTTAATTAATAAATTATAAATAACTTTTTTTGTAATTTATTATAAATAATTATAAATTATGTAAAATTTAATTTTTAAATAAAAATATTTATAAATTCTTTAGTTAAAATTAATTTTATATTAATAAATTTTTAAATTTAAAATTTTTAATATTTACAAACTTTTGCTTTTTAAATTAAAAATTAGTTCAATAAAAATCAAAACATCACTACTCATTTGTTAATTAACATAGTTGAAGTTTGTTTGTTTTTTTTTCTTTTTACAAAATTTTTTTTCATTAGTAATGAGAAGGCTAAAATAAAAAAAAAAAAAACTGGAAATGAATACGTTATGATAAGCCTTTAATGAAATAAAAAGTCAATAACTGCGGACGTTAATTAAAAACTCAAGGTTGATGAGTTTAGAAATATGACAAAAGTAGGAAATAGAGAACACACACAAGTTTCATTGCAATCCTAATATTTTTTATTATATGATAAGATTTTTTTGCAACATTTAAATAGCTTATAATTGAAACTATTCATATATCAAATTATTCTATAATGAAAAAACATGTGTAGAAATAAAAACAAAAATAGTAATATTTTTACAATAAAAATACTATTTTTACTTCAAATATATATTTAAAAAAATATATATTCAAATAAAAAATATATTTAATAAATTTATTTGTTTTACTTAATTTTTTCATTTTTTTTTTATCAAATATTTATAAAATTTTTTTATATTTATTATTTTTTTTTTATTTTTTTTATTAAACATTGATTTTAGTTAAGACATTTTTAATTTATTAAGATCTATAGTTTTTAAATTGTAATTTTGTATGCAAATTTGTTCTGCTTCATAAAAACTATTTTTATCCAATAGAAAATGATTCACTAAAAAAAAATAATACACCCGCATGTAAAATAAATACAAAAAAATATAAATTATTTAAATAAAATTAATTTGATTATTTTAGCCTTTATTTTATAAAATGTACAATTATATTTATTTCTTTTATTTAAATATTTAAAATACTAACTTATGGTTTAGATTTAAAATTTTGATCAATTTTGATTGATTAAATCTAAATTCAGAAAATTCCTAGTATTTAAATAAAAATAATTTGACAATTTTGATACTTTAAAATTTTTTCACATCATAGACAAACAAGTTTAAAAGAATAAAAAATACAAAAAAAAATTTTTGAAATATATTTTTACTAAAGAAATGTAATAAGATGCTAAATAAACCAAACATTTGGTTAAAAATCTAATAAAATATATATAGATTTGAATACATTGGTTATGTGAATATTGATAAAATAAAATAAAATAAAATAAAATAAAATAAAATAAAATAAAATAAAATAAAATAAAATAAAATAAAATAAAATAAAATAAAATAAAATAAAATAAAATAAAATAAAATAAAATAAAATAAAATAAAATAAAATAAAATAAAATAAAATAAAATAAAATAAAATAAAATAAAATAAAATAAAATAAAATAAAATAAAATAAAATAAAATAAAATAAAATAAAATAAAATAAAATAAAATAAAATAAAATAAAATAAAATAAAATAAAATAAAATAAAATAAAATAAAATAAAATAAAATAAAATAAAATAATGATCTAAATAATATTAAAAGAAAGCTCTGTTGGATATAATTCAAATAAATTATTAATTAAAATTAAAAATATTACCGGAAAGATTGTAACTGTTTATTAAAAACTAAAATAATTTTAATACACTTACTACAAATTATTAACAAACTTAGTGTCTTTTAAATTACTTGCAATATTATTGAAATGTTTATTCAATATTATAGAAATTATTTTTTTTTTTTTGTTTTATTCTTTATATTATTTTTATTAAATTTAGGTTTATTAATTTTTTTTTAAATAATTAACTGATTTATCATTAATATTTTTGTGGTTATTTGTTATATGGTTATCAAATTGTTGATATATAAATTGATGCTATTAGACTAGTTAATGTTTAATCTACCATTAATGTTTTTTTTATATTATACATTAGATTATAAAAAATTTAGATAACTAAATTTAAAAATTTATTGTTTTGAAAATTAGTAAATTAAATGAATTAAATTATGATTTTAAAAAGTATTTAAGATGTATTTGATCTGTTTTAGGAGTTAATCATTTGACAAAGTTTCCGGCTATTTTATTTTTTCGTAAATACTTTTGTGAATCATTCAAATCAAAAATTCATCAGAACACAAATAAATGGAATTCTTTTGTTGAAATGGTAAGGGTAGATGCGTCAAACATTTTAACTCAATTACTAGAACCACGCCGTCAGGATTGTCTTTTTTGTCTTGGTTGTCTTAGTCGGCATTGTTTTTGCTGTCATATGGTCAACTTGATTACATTGTCGTTGTTATTATTTTTTTTTTCTCGTTATTTTTTTTTATTATTTCTTTATTTTGTTTCATCATTTCGTTTCTTTGTTTTGTTCATTTAGTTTTTTTTTTATAAATTTTATTTTATTTATCATCATATGGTTTTATCCAATGGGTTCAACAACTAAATAGATGGCGGTGTCAGTAGTTAACTTTGATCTTTAATGCTCATCTTTTATTTTCTTTTATGTGGTGTTTTCTTTATATTTTTATTTTATTATTGTTTTTTTTTTCATCTAGTTTGATTCGGAATTTAATGCTTAAATTTTATTTTCAATTTTTTACCATCAGTTGGATTACAAATTCAATCTAATTTTTTTTGTTTTATATTTAGTTTTTCATCAATTTTCTCTAATTTTATCTTCAATCTTCTGTTTAGTTCAACATACTCAATATTTAGTTTTAGTTTAGTATCCTTTTGCTTTTTTTTTAACTTTTTTTTTTACTTGAATGTAATTTACAGAATCAAAAAAAAACTCTTTTAGTTAGAAAAAGGCTTGTAATTTCGGTGTAGTACAAGCTTGCAAATAAGAACAGACAATAAACGGTCACATTATCTAAGACATCATAATCTAGTACAAGTGCTGGAAGGCAAGCTTTAATAGAAGATAAAAAAAAAAGTAAGAAGATCAAGTGCAAATCAAAAAAAAAAATTATTATGTTAAAGATGATAAAAAGATGAGTAAAAAATGAGTAAAAAATTAAAAAAAAAATAAAAATAAAAAACAAAAAAAATAAAAACAAAAAAAAACAACTGATGAATTTCTATTTAAAACGCAGTTGGACATCGGTGAAATTATCTAAATTTGTCTTCATAATCTAAATTTAATTTTAAGTCAAATTTGAAATTAAATTTTGCAAATTTATCTTTTTTGCTAGTTTTCTTATTTGGATTTTTCATCTCTTCAAGTCTTTATATTTCTATGTTTTCCATTTCAATTTTGTATTCATTTTACAAGTACCATTTAACGCTTGTTACACAGCATTTGTTGTATCCTCATTTGCTCTAACAGACGGGTCCATCAACAACCGGGTAAACACTCTACTATTTCTTTTGTGCTTACCCATTTAAATAGTACAAACGGGACAAATGGTGCGTGTGCCAATAGTAAAGGTCACTTTAAATCTATAAATAATAATATTTTCGTTTTAAACTGAGCTCAAGAAAATTCAAAACTAAAATTATATAATAAACTCTTTAAAATAAATTAAATATTAAAAGACAAATTTTTATACACTTATTTTCTTTTTAACAAAATTTTAATAATCTTAGTTCAAGTTTTAAAATGAGTTTTTAACATTTGATTAATATCATTTATTTTTACAACGTACTATTACCAAACTTAGTCGTTTGCAAAATTAGAAGATATGATTGATTTTTGCACGTGTTTTGAGACAAAAACTTCAAATGATTTAAAACTTATTAAATTAATATTAATTTTAATTTTTACACTATTTTTATTTCATGATTTTCTTAAATGTGTATAATTAAATATTTTAAAAGAAAATTGACTGTTTAAAAATGTCCAGTTAATAAATTATTATCTAATTAAACTTTATTATAGTTACATTTCTTATTTTTCTTTCCATGTTCATTCAAACTTCAACATGCATTAATATTTTTTCTCACAAAAAATGTTTGAGTGCGCCACATTCAACCGGATATAAAAAAGCGCAGAATCTGTTATAACTACTGATCATAGCATTTGCGATACAATTCTATCAGTTCAACAGTGCATCACTGGATCAGCGGCGAGTTACTTGTCGCAAAGCCAGTTTTCCACAAAAGTTTTTTTATTCTGATTTTGTTTATTTATATTATTTTATTTTATTTTTTTTTTGTTATAAATTTTTTTTTTTAGCTTTAATCTTTGTGTTGAACAAAGCAGATAAAAAATAATGAAAAAACTAAAATTAAGATGATCAATAGGACACAAATTTTGTTGGTTGATTTTTATATTTTAATTACTTGAGTGGATGATTAACTCTAATTAAGTTTTAGTTTACAAGTTTAACCTTTAATATTAAACCCACAAATCTTAATTTGTTTTTTAATTTTATTTTTTTAATAATATTTTTTTTTTAAGTTATTTGATTTGTGAATTATAGATATAAATAAAAATTTTTATTAAATATTTTTTTATTTTAAGTAAAATATATAATTAAATTAAAAAGGATTTAATTTTTTTTTTAAATATTTTTAAAAAATCTATTTCGTTTGTTTTTAGTTTTTTTTTTTTTTTAGATTAAAAATCAATTAATAAAAATATTTAGAGTTTTTATATAATAATTGTTTATCAATATATTTTTCATCATCAAATTTTTTTTAAAAATATTTTAAAAGTCTTTTCCAATGGATAATGTGATTTTTTTTATTTTAATTTAACTTGCTTTATTGTTATACGTTAATTTTATCTTTTTAATAAATATTTTTAAGGATTATTAATATATTTTTAATAAAAGTGATTTTTAAATTTAAATTAAATTAAATTTAATAAAAAATTACCTTATTATAATATATAATAAGGAATCAACTTTTAAAAGTTTTTTTGTTATATATATAATCAATATTTTGTTATTTTTAGTTAAATTCAAATAATTTTTTTTGTCCATTTTATTTTATTAGTAAACTGATTAAAGTTAAAAAAAGTGTTAAAAAATCAATTTATTTGTACTACATTTTAAATTAAATTGCAAAATTTGATTAATTTAAATATTAATTTTTTTATAAAAATAATTATAACTTATTTTTTATATATGTTTTTGTTATAAATATATTTTTTTTTTTGATAATTTTAGTATATTAATATAAAATTAAAACGAAAAAATTATAATTTTTGTTTTTTTTTTAAAAAAATATTCTTTAAAAAAATTTATGCATATTTTTAAAATTTTTAGTGTTTTTTCATTTTATACCTTTTAAAATTTTGTACATCTCATCTTTCAAATAGAAGTGTTTAAGTGAGTTGTGAATTATTTGGATATTTAGGTTTTATTTTTGGTCATTTTTAAAGTTATATTAATCTTGTTTAAATATGTAAAAATGTCAAAATATTCACATTTTATACAAAAATATATTTAAAATAGAAGTAAATTTAATAATACTTTTATTCATTTATCAAAAAAAGTAGGATGTAAAACAGATTTAAATAAGTTAAAACTATTCAATTTTTTTTTTAAAACCTATTTTACAACTAATCTGGTAGATTCAATTGTGACTATAAGTCAAACAATAAAAACCATAAATTTTTTTATTCGGATTTGTTTTTTAGTCTTTTTGTTTGTTTGCAATTTGCAAAAAGTAATGCACCTGCTTTGTAGGACGGTTTATTTATAAATATTTTTTTGATCGGCTTTGGTGTTTTATCCGTTACAATGTTGTGATTGAAATCGAACACAAAAGAGGATAATCAAAAAAATTGTGGATTGTCAACGATTACAAGGTTAATCAAAATTTAAGCAAAAATTGAAGAAAATTGTATAGCTTGTATTTTGTGCAATTTTTTTTCACTTGCCTGAAAAAGCTTGTGTATGTGCATTCATGTGTAAATTGTTTGGCCACAAGTGAAAACAATCTTAAATAAAAAAGTTGGTGGCTATTGCAGTTGCGTGGCTAGTCTCAAAATACGACGACAGCTGTATGGGACAAACGGATTACTTCGCTTTCTTATACTTAGTCCAGCCATGCATCTTAGATCATCTTCGGCTGATGCCGTTTCACGATCAATTGTTATACAGTTGGTCACTTGGATTTTGGCCTTTATTCTATGCAACTGGTTCATTTGTGGATCTGTCAATGCTGTCCCTCGTGTTGTCAAAATAGGTAAAAAGTTTAATATAGTTTATTTTATTTGGTCATTAAATTTAGGCTTTTAAGTTTTATATCTTTGCTAATTTAAAAACTAATTAAAAGTGCTATTTATAAAGATTAAAAGTGTTTAAAAAAAACTTTATCTACAATTTTAAAAATTTTGGTCTTTATAAATAGTAATTTTCCACTAATTTTTTTTTTCTATAAAAATTTAAGTTTATATTTTATTATAGTTTTTATTTTACATAACTTTACTTAATTTTTTTTAACAAATTAAAAGCTTTACTCTAAATATTTTACATTTGGTTTTATAGTTATATATTAAGTTATATATTTATATACTTTTATATAAAATATATATATTTATTTTATAATTTTTTTATTAAATAATAAACATAAATTGAATAAAAATAAAGATTTGGTTATAACAATTGCAATTATTTTAATTTAACCATAAATTTTTAAACCTAAAAATAAATAAATAAATATTACTATTAAAATTATTTTATATTAGTTTTATAAACAAATTTTAATTATGCGCAAATTTTTTTTCATTACTTTTACTTTACGTTGATTTTAAAATTTTTTTTTTTAAATTAAAAAAAAAAATATTTACTTCAATTAAAAAATTTAAAGAAAAATATGTTTTTGTTTAGTTACAATTAATTCTTAATATAATTAAGCGATAAAATTCAATTAAAATCAAAAACAAAATTTATAAAATAATAAAAGTAATAACAAAAAGAAAAATACGAATTAAAATTCAAAAAAATAACACAAAAAAAGTTAAAATTAAATCTCGTTTCATTAAATCTGTAGACATGAACAAGTAGGCGTAAATTTTACATTTGTGCAATAAAGTGTTAGGAGCTCAATTGAGTACCTGGTTTGTATGCATTATTTAGTTGTTTTTTGTTTAAAGTTTACTAGTTTTTGCCATTTATAACCAACTTATTACATTAATGTCAATGTTTTGTCTTATTTGTTATTTATTTTTTATTTTTATTTGATTTCTTACACATTTTTTGAATTGCTATATGTCCTTTTTTTAATGTAATTTTTTAACTTTGACTTTATTCGTATCATTTTTAGTGAATAAAACAAGTTAGAATTGTTACTTATGTTTGCCCAGCATGTTTTTTATTATGTTTTATTTAACACTTGAACAAGTCATTTGGCTAATATAGATGTTTTTTTTAAAGAATAGAAAAATAAAGGCTATTTTTTATCAATTTTTTTAACTGTTTAATATTTTAACTAATTTTTTTATTGCTTTATTTAATTTTTTTTTTAATTTGCTACAAATATTTTTTAAACATCTTTTACTTATTTTATTTTTTTTTATATACTAAAATAAAATTTTGTTAAAGTAATTTTTTTTTATTTACATTTATTTACATTTAATTTTCTTTTTTTTTTTGATCATGTTTTAATTTATTATTTTTATTTAAATTATTGATTTACTTTCAAAAATATATATATATATTTTTTTTAATTTAATTAAGTACTTTAAATTAATTTTACAATTATAATAATTATTTTAATATAATAATATTTAAATTTGAACAAACTAATAAAAAAATTCTTTTTTTAAAAATCTTATTTATTTTTTTAGATAATTTTGATTATTTAAAATTTTTTTAAACAAATTTTTATTTTTTTTTTTTTCATGATTATTACATTTTTTATTTTTTTTGCATATATTTTACTAAATTTATATTTAATCTATTTTGAAAATTCGGTACACAAAACTCATTGATTTGACAAGTTGGATACTCATCAATCATAAAAAAAGAGTTTTAAATAAATAAAAAAAAAATCATGCTTAACTGTTTAAATCTACAAATTATGAAACAAAAAATAAAAATAACTATGATTGCGGTGAAGTAGGCGTAAATTAAATTTGTGTGAAATGACCGCTGTAAATCGTCCTTTTAACTCATAGCTTTTACTTTGGTCAAACTAAGCTTAGGTTTGTTCAAACGCGTTTAATCGATTACTAATTAGATTATGGTTTTATTTCGTGCAGACTCTGTAAAAGCAATAAATCACCTTAACAGAATAGATTAACATGTTTGTTGTCTGGTTAAATGACTACTTCTTCATTTTTTTTTAATTTAAATTTAATTTAATTTTTTTTAAATTTTTATTGTTTTAATTTTCAATTGTCATAAAATTAACATTTTATTTAAATTTTAACATTTATTATATGAATTAAATAATATAGTTATTTGAATTATATTAAACTAAAAAATAATTCAAAATGTGTAATTAATATACAATATAAATAATGTTTAAAAACTATAAGTCAAACTAAAATTTTTTTTTTAAATAAAAATAGTTAATATTTTTTAAAAGAAATTGCTATAAAGATAAGTTTCAATTTTCAACAATAAAATATTTTGTTCAATTGTTTTTAGTTTTAAAAATAAGTCAATAAATAAAAAATAATTCATCTTATAAAGTGCATTTATTTGAAAAAAAAGCTTTTATATATTTATTTTAATTGAATATATTTTTGATATTTATTTATTAGATATTTAAATCTGCATAAGTATTAAAAAAAAATAGTTTAATATTAAAAAATTATGTAATATTTAAAAAAAAATTCTAAAATTATAAGCATTTATTTTTTAACTATTTTTCAATTTATTTTTCATTTTAATTAGCATTTGAAAACTAAAGTTATAAATAAAAAAAATAAAAATATCATAAATTTTTGTTAAATTATGAAATTAGAGTTAAAAAATTTTAATTAAATTTTTATTGAATGCTTATGCTATAAAAATAAATTGTATTTTTAATAAAAAATACATATATTTTAATTTTGCAAATAATTATATATTATATTTTTAACTTAGAAAACATTTATTATTTTAAATTGATTGTGAATATACTATATATAAATTAACTAGTTTCGATTTTAAATTTGCCCAGTTTAAAATCCGTTATTCAAAACAAGTTTATTGTTTGTTTTTGACTTGCACTTATATGCCTTGTTTATTTAAAAGTGTCATACCAGTTTTGTTTGCTTTTTAGCTAAACACATCACAGCTGTTTTTATGCCACAAAGCTAAGTACTTTATCACCATCATTAATAAAATTGTTGGATTAAAAGTACTTAAGAAACGGTTAAAATTTTAATAAATAAAAATTGAAACAATTTTTTTTTTTAGCAATTATCTTTAAAAAGTTGTATATATGTTGCTATTTAAATTTAAAAATGTATAAAAAAACAACTTTTTAAACCAAAATATAAACCTAAATAAACTTAAAAATTCTATCACATTCAGTTAAAGCAAATATTAAAAAAATGAAAAAAGGCACAAAATTATGAAAACATAAAATCTAACGTGTTTAATTTTAATCCAATACTTAATTTAGTTAAAAAAAAAATTTTCAAAATTTTTTTTAACGCTATATTATTTTTATTTTAATTTTTCATTGTAATAATTTGATTTGTTTTCTAATTCCCGTTTTTTTTTATTATGCTTTTCTTTGATTTTTGATAAATTTTTTTTTTTTGCTTTTCGTCAATTATTCTTAACATTTTTATTTCAAAAACACTTTGTTTATTTTACAAAATTAAAATTTACAAATTAAATTATAAATAAAAAAAAACATTCTTTTTTGTACTTTTTGATTTAAAATAGATAATTTTGCATCAATTGATAAAGTTTCAATGAATTTTAATCAAAAATCAAGTTATAAAATCCGACTTTTTTAATATTAAAAATTAAAATTGTTTAAATCAAAAAAAAAAAGAAAAAATTTTTAAATAATTAAACATTATAGGAAATAAATAGCCAGAAAACAAAAATCACAATATTTAATACTGTCATTTCTTTTTAATAAATTCAACGATTTTATTATTTCTTAATTTTTTTTGTAAATTTCAATTATTTAATTTATTAAATTCCAATATTTGTTAACAATTCTTGAAATTTTTTATTGTAAAAAGTCAATTTAAACATATTAAGTGTTTTTCATTATTTTTAATAAAATAATGTTGTTTTTCAAGAAAAGCAAATGTGTCTGTAGATTATATAACTGTGTAAACAAAAACTCAAAGAGGATTGTAAAATATTTGTGAGTTTATAGAAAAAAAAAAAAAAAAAAAAAAAAACAGATTAAATAAAAATAGACAAAAAGTTAGAAAATATGCAAAAAAAAGTATAGATGTGTAGCGAATGTTTTTAAGTATTGTGCAAAACTACATCTTATTTATGAATAAAAAGGGTGTGAATTTTCATACATGTTTACGACGACAAAGCATTTATTTAATTTAATTTACGTTAGCAAAACAACATTTAAATTTTTAAATTACTGTTTTTTTTTTAAATCAAATCAGATAGCAGTCACTTGTCAAGCACAGTTTATTTATCCAAATATATTTCTATATTTCTATCATCTTTACTTTTTTTTATCTATTTTTTAATATTTTTATCTTGTTTCTTATTTTATTTTATTTTTTTTATATTCTATTATTTTTTATATTTGTATTTTTATAAAATTTTTATTATCTTTTTTTTTTAAATTTTAGTTAAAATATTATATTTCACGTTTACTATTTTTGAAGTTTTAACATATATGCATTAGTTTATATTTGGATTAGTTAGAAAACTTGTTTTGATTATGTTGTAAATTATTATATTTTAAGTTATATTCTAAGTTTTCGACCTATTAATAGTTAACTTTCATTTAAAACATTTTATCAAAAATTGTTAAGATTTAATTGGATTTAGTCAAATTTAGCTAGATGTGTGTGATTTACTAATTGTGTTTATTTGTTTGTTTAAGTTAAATGAAAAATTTGATCATGTATGAGTGTCAGAAAAATTGCTATTATTAAGTTTGGCAATTCAATATAAATAGTTTTTGACCTAAATAAAATTTTATTTAAAGGTATTTTTTTTCATTACGAAACTGTTTGTCTAATTTAAAAAAAAAAAAGAAACTTTTCTGTTTTGATTTGTTATACAATAAAAAATCACATATTTCCGATTTAAATCTTTTTCATATTTACAATTGTTTAATAAATTTGAATATTTGTTACTTGTATTATTTTCTTAAAATATTTACTAAACTTTATTTTTCTAATTTTTTTAATTTAATCTCTAATATATATTTTAGTTTTTATTTTTATGTATCAATGTTTTTACCATTATTTTTTTTCAATAACTAGGCGTATCCAATCATCTATTATTGCTTTTTTGATATTTTAAATATTTGTTCAAGTGGCTTATGGACCATAAAAACATCTTCAAATTTTGTGGTTTTTTGATACATCAAATTGAACCTTTTTTTCTCGTTATTTTATTTTTATAATTTTCTGTTTTATTAAGTTTTTTGTTTTATTTTAACTTGTTTTTATAAAAAATATACAACTTTTTTTTTAAATAAATTTAAGTAAATTGTTTTGATTTACTTATATTATACATAGTCGGATCAAAATAATTTTTTTTATTTTAAAACAAAAAATTTTAAATTTTAGTTAATTTTATATTTAAATTTATTTTTTTTTTTTATTTAAATTAAATTAAAAAAAAAATATGTTTAAATACATAATATATATTATTTATTTTTTTAATTTTACAAAAAATTAATAGCAGCTATTGCATAAAATAACAAAGTATCATTTTAAATCAAAATATAAAAAAAAGTCAAATAATAATTATAAAATAAACAATAAAAAAAAAAATGTAAAACAGTAATGTAAAATTATTATGTAAAAAAAAAATGAAAAATAAAACCAGTTTTATTAAGCCAACTAGAAAAATAGAGTTAATTTACTAAATCATCTAGAATAATATAGTATGCTTGACAAAACTAAATAACTAGATAGATAACAGATAAATAACTAATTGGGCAAATACATTTGAAATAATTAAAAACTTAATAGGTTAAAACTAAGAAGAAGTTTTATAGTTTAAATAACAATAAAATAGAAAGTAAGAAAAGAAATATATTATAATTTTTATATTTTTATGCTTGGCCTGTTTTAATTTAGGTTTTAATTTAGTGTTTAAAAATAAATTAAGATACCTCGTAATTTTATTTATTCTAAAATTTTAATTTATTTCCAAATTATTTCATAATTTGTTATTTTTAATTTTTAAATATTTAAATATTAGTATTAAAAAATACATGGCTTTTAAAATTTTTACATAAAATTAGATTTAATTTTTTATCTAAAATTTAATATAAACAAAAAAATTTTTATATAAATAATTTTTTATATTAATTATCGTATTTATCAAGAATATAATATGTTGTAAATTTAATTAATAAGAACATGGAAAAAAACTTGATATATTATGTAATAAATTAGTTATAAAATAAAAATTAATTTTAAAATTAAAAAATATTAATTTTTGATTTTATTTTATCAAAAAATTATTAAATCAAATTAATCAATAATATTTTAATGCAAAAAAAAATAAAAATTACTTTAAGTTTTAATATATAAAATAGTTTTGAATTTTAATTTAAAATAATTTAAGAATTTTATATTAATTATAAATGTTGAGTAAATGTACAAGGTGCAAAAGAGGTTTTAGAACTTTTTGCACATCTAATAGTCAAATTTTATATTTTATCTTAGTAAAAGAACTGTTACATTAGTAAAGTCCATATTAATACTATTATATTTTGTTTACCCCATTGCAATAGAATGTTAAGGTATAACATGGTTTGATATTTTTCTTGTCTATGGCAATTATTCTTTGTTTGATATTCCGTATTTAAAAACTGAGATTAACAGAGAAGAAGGAAAGTTGAACTCCAGTTTATAATAGATTAAATCTATTATCAAAATTTGATTTTGTGTTTAATTAAATTTATTAAACTGTTTTGCTCTATTAAGACAAGAAAAATGTTTGCTATGAACTCTACCGATGTAAGTGTACCTTACATGAATATGAACGATGCCTCCATGAATTAGCAACCTCAACAATATATAAACAAGTAAATTTATTTAAATTCATTATCATTATTTTGAAATTAAAAAATTATTAAAAAAAATATTTATACTATATTTTATGTATTTTTTTAAAAGTAGTATTTTAAATTTTTTATAAAAATTATAAAAAAAAACAAAATTATTTACTAATAGATTAAAGATTATTTTTTTTACATCAATTTTTTATTTAATTTATAATGTACTTTTAATTTCTAGTAATTGTAAAGTTGTTCCTTAACAATAGTTTTTGGTCCAATTTTTATGCTAAATTTAAGCTTGGGTTAGTTTACAAACTACTGGCATTTTTTTACTTTTTCTAACAATATGCAGATATGAATTTTGCTTAATTGAAAATTATTTGATTAGCAGAAATTTTTCTAAAAAATGATTTGACACCCGTTATTTTTTTTCATAGTTTTACTTACAATTGCTTTTTTTTTTAAATAAAGTTATTTTAAAAATATATAAAATAGTATTTTGTAAATATTACTTTATTTTACTTTAAAACTATAATTTTTTTAAAATAAGTTTAAAAAATATATTAGATTTCTATAAATCCTTTTAATAATTATGTTTGACTAAATTATAAATCTAAATTATGATAATAGTTTTACTTTATTTATTTTTAATAAAATTTATTATTTAGAATTTATAAATTGATTAGTTTTACGTAAAATAATATTTTTATTTGAAATTGATATTTTGTAATATTGTACTAGAAACTTTCTTAGCAATAAAGGTACATAGTTACAAATGTAATTAAATTTTTTTTTTTTTAATAACAAGATGTATATATTCTTAGATAACAAAAACTATTTAATCTTAAATCAAAGCTATATACTTCAATTATCAAATTTGTTTTTATGCTCGTTTTACCTAGTATATAAAAATTACTTTTTTAAAAAAATTTTATTTTTTTAATTACTTAAGTTTACTTAGTATTCAATTATCTTAGTGTAACACAAATTTTCCTTTTTGTATTACAGAATCGTATTTTTATATATTAATTTTTAAATTTAATAAATTTTTTTTTTCAACTCAAACTAAAAAAAAGTACTTAGATTTTATTAATACTTTAATTAAGATATTACTCAAATTTTTTTTTTATAAACTTTTGTTATAAAAAATGTAAAACTAAAAAATTTTAAATAAATTTGATTATTAAATTTATACTTATTTAAATATTAATTATAACTTATCTAATTTAATAAATTATAATTGAAATATCTTAATATGATAATTTTTTAAATAAATTTATTTTTATAATGATTTTTTTAATTGCTTTAATTTTATTTTTTAATTAAAAAATAAATTCAAATATTTTTTTTATTTTTTATGCTTTAATCAATTTTAATATTTATATAAACAATTTGTTTAGAATTAAATTTATTATAAAATTATTTGAACAAAATTATATTGTTTTTATTATATTATATGTTTTTATTTTTAGTGAACTTTCTTTCTATTTTTATTAATACCAGATTCAGATAACATATTTAGTATGTATTTAAATGTAGTTAAGCTAATCTTAATTATTCAAAATTGCTCAACTTCGGATTTTTTTTTTTTAATATTGTTTGTGCCTATTTATATTTTAAGTCATAATCGTTTGATTAACTAAATTTTATTTATTTTATAAATAAATTTTTAAATCTATAAAAAACTTTTTTTAAAAATTATATAATTATAAAGTTAAAGTTAATGTAGTTGCTTTATGTGGTATTTGCTAAGTTTTTAACAAATTTTTAATTACATTTTTTTTTTTTATTAATATAGCTTTAATATTGTTTAATTTTTGTGTGACCTCAGAAGTAAAATTAGTTTTGATTCTAACAAAAAGTTTAACTAAGATTTAACATCTGTTAGTTATTCTTGATAGATGAAAATATGCATCTTTTGTATTTTTTCAATTTTAATATTTTCACATTTAAATATTTCTTAATATTAAATTAATGGTTTTTTTTTTTAATTTAACTTTATAGCTAATTTTTTATTCTTTGTAATGCCAATTCTAATAATCTGTTGAAGTAAAATTTACAAAAATATGGTTTATGCCGTTTTTAAGTTAAAAACTAATAGGGTTATGAGGATAGGATGTAAGAGGAAAAAACATGTAAAGAAAGAAAATTAAAGTAATGAAATAAGAAACACAATTAATATATCTTAAATTAAAATATATATTTTTTTATAATAAGTATAATGTTTTTAATTATATTTATTTCAAAATTAAAAATAAAAATTAATTAAAAAAAAAAATTTGATTTATAAAATTAAAAAATTAATATATTAAAAAAAATATAATAATTTAAGGTTAAAAAAAATTGCTTTTTGATTTTGAATCAAGAGTTTAAAATAAAAAAAAAACTAAAAAAAAAAATCAAACTTATTAATTTTTAATAAATGATAGTCAGTATTTAATTTTTATTGTTTTTTTAAAATCATTATTTGTAATAGTATTTTTATTTGTCATTGAAACATTTAGAAAAATAAATTTAATATTAAAATTATATATTTTTTATTTTAAAATCAAGTTTAAATTAAGCCATATACTTAAATAAAAACTTTAAAAATTTATTTTAAATTTTAAATTTTTTAAAATAGTAAAAAAAATATTAAAAATATTTAAAAAGTAAAAGGAAACTAAAAATTTTTACAAAAAATGATAAAATAATCAAAAAAATAATAATAAAATTTGGTATTTGATAAACAATTTAATAAAATATACAATAGTATTTAAAATTTATACTTGTTAAAAGTAAGTGGTCAGTGTAGGATGATCAAAACTTGAGTGAAAATGTGGTTTGATTGTCAAAAAAATAAAATCAGACAAGTCATTTTATTACATTTGAACGTAAAAATGAAAAATAGAATAAATTGTGTCTTCTTAAAACTAAACGCATTAAAAGTACACAATAAAGATTTTGTTAAAAAATAACTTTGAGGAATCGGAAATTGCTAAAAAAAAAATAAGTAAAATATAAAACTACAAAATAGCAAAAAAATTGAAAAAAAAAAACAACAATCTTGTTAGAATATATTTTTATTTTGTGTTTGTATTTTAGTATTTTTGTTATCTTTTATTTATATATAATTTTACGCTAGTCAATTTTTTAAATTTTAAGACAACAATATATATAAATTTAAAATAAAAAAAAGTTTTGAAAGCCATTTAACTTTTTACTTATTTTTAGCATTACTTTTTTTTTGTTTTAAAATTATGGCTTTAAAAAATAAAAATTAATAATTTTATAAAATTTATCTGTAAAAATAAATACCTGTTAGTTTTAATTTTAATTTTATTTTTTCAAACGTATATTTACAATTTAATTATAATTGTAGTAGAATAACTAAATTTCAGACTAAGTAGAAGTTATAAAAGGCAGTAAAGGGAGGTGTAAAAAGAGTACTGCAGTCTTCTACTTGTAATAGTACTTTGACCTTGTAAAACTATCTAAAGATGAAACCTTTCTATTATTATGATCAGAGAGATAGAGGCGATATTCTTGTAAATCTGTTGTTAATAAATGTAAAACTGATGGTACATAAGGAATGGAACGGTAAAAATAAACTATCGGCCGGTATCTAATATTGACATATTAGTTGTAAATGCTTAAAATAACCAACTCGTGACAGTAAACGTTATTTTAGGTAACGGGAGTCCGGGATGCCTTAAAGAAATTGTAGAGTCAGTTTGCTTTTTTAACTCTAAAAAACAAGATTTCAATTTGTTGTACTTTGTCTTTTGTTTTTATTATCTTAATTAATAAATACAGGGTTTGCGTGTCACTTTTATTTCGGAATCTATAAGATTTTTATCACAATTTAAATATTATACATAATAATTCTGAAAATTAATTTTTTTCTAAAATTAAAAAATCAAAATTTAGAAAAAAAATCCAATAATCTAAAACATTTATTAATAAAAAAACATTAATTTATTGCTTCTAAATCTAACCTGTAAATTATTTGTTATTTTAAATTTTGAATAATTATAATAATGATATCATTTTTACATTAATAAACTTATAATAAGATTGAAAAAATGAGCAAATTTTAGTAAAGATTTTAATTTAAACCATAAACTTTAATTTATTAAACAACATTTTTACCCATTATTAAATATAGATACCCAAAAAACCCAAAAAATCAAAAAAAAAAATTATAAACTTTACAAAGGAAAATAATTATGAACACTACAGGAACTTATAAGACAACAAACCTATTTATTAATATAATATAATTCATTAATATAATTCTAACAATAAACTTTAAATATACTATTTTAAAAAATGGCAAAAATATTAATAAAAATCAAAATTTTAAAAATTAAAATATTAAAAAAAAACAAATAATTGCACAATTTTCTAAATTTAATTTAAAACTAAATATCAATTTAAGTCTAATTATCAATAAATGCATAATTTAGATTTATAGTAATAATAGAATTTTCAAAAAGTACTTACATAAAATTAAAACTTTTTATCCACATTTTAGGTACTGTGGTTATGAACAAGAAACAACAAAACTTTTATTGTTTAACTAAAGAAATATGTTTTGCAAAATCTTGCCATATATTACAAGAGTATTACATAGTAAAACAAATACTTTCAATAATACTTCCAAATAAGTTTAAACCAATAAGGTTTTTAATAAGCAAGCTTAACAAAAATCTAGATAAAGAAATAAATTTTTGAATTAAATAATCAATATTAAAAAAATACAAAATTAAGAAATAGAAATCAAAAAAAAAAAAAAACTAATAAAACGCATATATCCAAAAGAATAGAATGATTTAAATTAACTTGAATAAAAGAAGTGAGGTGGGTAAAAAAAACTGTTTTTTATTACATCTATATTTTTGTTTACTTAATTTTTACAACATAATTTAATAAATATTTAAAAAAAATAATAAGTATTGTGAATTATCATTTACTAAAATAGAATTATAAATTTTTATTATTTTGATATTTAAATGTAAAATTTTTTTAGTTTTATAGATTTTTTAAAATAAAATTTATTTAAGTTTTTTATTTTTTAATTTTAACTATTAGTTAATTGTAATATAACCTTTGAATAGAAATATAAAAATTTCATTCAAATTTATTTTTGTTACAATAACAATTAATAATGTCCAACAGATAATTAATTGTATTAGATAAATTAATACTAACTGACAGCCATTAGGTGTGAGGTTTAAAGTCATCATTGTCATAGCTGACTTAAGGCTTAGTTCTATTCTTTACTTACTGATTTGAGAAGTTACTTAAGAAATAATTTGGCATTAAACTGACTTCTTGAATAATGGTTTATTCTAAATTAAAATTTTGTTTTCAAATGAATAGTTAACAAAGACTTTTAAATACAAAACAGGTTATGGGTGCAGTATTGTTTTTTATTTAGACCTTAAATATATCGTTGATATTTGTGATTTTTAATATCACTTTGCACTCATATACATGACTATTAGTTAGAAATAACTGAAATTTTCATTTAAACTTTTTTTAAAAATCTACTAATTTAGATAAAACTAGTTATGAGGTTTAGACTATATACTGTGTTTTTTAAACTTAAACAACATAACCCGTAATTCCAAATATTTTAGAACCACTAGTTTCAATGTTGACAAAAGAAGAGTTTATTGCAGTCACTGACTTGGGTTTTGTAACTATTGTCTTTAAAAAATTTGAATTTTTGATGAAATGTGATAAAGCACCAGTATCCAAATACCAGATTTTGCTATCCAATCCATCTCTAAAATTTGCGTTTGCATGTATTGAATTCTTCTACATTTAGGTTTTCTACACTTACAGAATTTTTGTAAGTTTGCTCTTTCATACAACATAATAAACTAAAAATTTTTTAGTTTAGAATTTAAATTCAATATTTTAATTAAATAAACTAATTTTGAATTATTATTAAAAATACAATGTTAATTTACAATAAATTATTTTTTTTATTTTATTATTATGTACAAAATTCTATTAATTACTACAAAGAAATAAAGTCCAATTTATTTTAATACGTAGACAATATTTTGAAATAACCAAAAACAATAAAAAATAATCACTTGTTAGCATAATAATATAAAGATGTAAAATTTAATAGATAAATTTTTATAAATATATTATAAATACATTTTAATAATTATTTAATCTTAAAAATCAAGTTTGTTGCAAATACTTAACTTTTAATAAAGAAATTAAGGAACTAAGGAGAAGGGTTTTATTCTTTTTATTTAATAGAATGAAATGTTATACACAAGAATGATTTGCTAGCTGAGCATAAATTTTACTGTCTTTCGAAAAAACCTCTCTGTGTTCCTTATAAAGGGCTTTAAATAGTGATACATCTACTATCACGCTGCCTAACCTTTTTGGAGTTTACAAAAAAGTATCAGGGAATTGACCAATTAATGACCGATAGTTACAATTCTATCGTTGTCCCTTTTAATGTTGTAATAAATTTACGGAGACTTTCGTCAGGTTTACACCAATTATTATTTCTAGATATATAAGGTGACACCAACGTGTCTCTCCTGATCTTTACGGCTTAAACTCTTTTACTTTATGACAGGTTTACAAGACTTAGGATTACAGGGTGAGGTCTGTAGTACCTGTATCTCTTTTATTATTTACTGTCCTCCTAGCATTTTAATACGTTAGAGTTTTACTTAAGTCTTAGGGGTCAATAGTAGCTTTCTGTTCTACATCAAGTTATATTATAAATAAATTAAAAAAGTTAAAGATGATAGAAATTTTATTTTGTATAATATACATTTTTTAAAAAAAAGTAGTATATTGTTAAAGATAAGAGTAGAGAAACTTTAAGATTTTATTTAAGATGTGATAAATAAAACTTGGTAACTATTCAATAATAGTTATAACTGATGACTCTGTTATTTTATATCAAAATGCAATTAATTCTCTCTTTTTAATGATAGTCTTAAATATTTATTACTTGTTATTGAATAGGAGGCTTTTTGTTTAAATATTAAATTCCAAGTGTTTTTTTTAATTTTATCTTAAGTTAAATTATAAAAACTAATATTCATTTTATTAGCATATGTTTTAAATCATTTATATATTTAAAATCTATTTTGTTAGATAAATCGTTTTATAACCATTGAAATTTATAACCATAATTTTATAGCGCACAAATTTATTATTTACCAAAGTGATGCATTTCTTGAAAAAAGCATAGATTTATTTTTTCTAGTGTTAAAGTTATTGACAATAGCTATTTACCTTTAGTTAGAAAAAGAAAAATTTATTTAGAAAATTTATTTGCAAATTAAATTTTGTTTATATTTTTAATAAATATTACTGAAATGTTTATTACATAATTAATAAAATAAATAATTTCTTAATTAAAAATAAATAAAATACTAAAAAATAATTTAAGAAAAAAAATAATTAAATGTTTAAGTAATAAAAAAAAATTTATTTATTTTTTTACCTATATAAAAAAAAAAAATTTTGATTAAAACATTTATAATTTTTTTAATTTTAACTTAATTTTTAAATTTTAAAATTTTAAATTAATTTTTGATCAAATTCATTTTATATTTTTTTTTTTGTAAATTGTTTTATTTACCAAATTTTTAATTTAAACAGGTAATAAAAAATAAAATTTGATAAAAAATCAGTTCAATATAAATATTTTTATATAATTTAATCTAATAGAGCATTAAATTATAAAAGTAATAATATTCAAAAAACAATTTATGACAAAATATATAAACATATTTTATACATATAATTAAATTTATAAAAATTATTTTCTAAAAATAAATTTTTTAATAAAATGAAAATGTTAAATGTTTACAAATTTTATAATAATTGTTTCAAGTATTTTTTACCTTTAATACTTGAATTATATTAAATATTTTAACTACAAATTATTGAAGTAATAAAATAAAAATTTTTTATTGTACTAAAAAAAAGTGATAGTAGAGTAGTTTTGAAAATAGTGTTGAAAATAAGTATTGATTGTCAATCTTGTTCAATTGATAAGCTTGTTTTTATTTGTGAGTTGTTCCTAGCATTTGTCTTGTCCGTGAGCACAGAAAATTGCACAAACGTGTGAACATAGTGCTTTGTCTATATAACTATGTGTGCTTAATGTGATCTTGATTGGTCTTTTAGCAAGTACTGTTCACGCACAAGTCAAAACATTGGTAAGAAGATGCTCAAACTAAAGATAATGAAAAAAATGATGATGGGCAAGATGATCATACTGATCTTAATATTGAGAAAATGCAAGCACAAAATTTATCAACATCATCATGCATCACGTTTTCATTTCCGTTTGCATATTGCTTACTTAAACCATATTAAAGTTCAATTTTAACTAGTCTAGAAGTTTTAGAAGCGGAAACAATATTCATACAAGCTATGCGCTAATTACTTGGTCATATTTGACATTAAATTTCTAACTTAGTCACGAAATAAATTATATAAGAAAATTTTATTTTTTTATATTGTACTAATTTTTGACCAAAAACATATTTTACGGATTAATTTTTTATTATTATTTTGTTTAAAATATTATTAATTGTTCGATTATAATAAAAATCATTAAAAATTAATAAATTTAAATTTAATAAAATAATTTTTTTTTGAGTTTTTAATTTCAATATGAATTTATTTAATTTTTCTATTTATTTAATTTTTTTGTTTATTCAATTTTTTTATTAATAGGTGCGTTATTTACAGATGATGAAAAAGATGGACCATCAGAATTAGCATTTAAATATGCAGTATATCGAATAAATAAAGATCGTAGTTTATTACCGAATACTACTTTAATTTATGATATTCAATATACACCTAAAGAAGATAGCTTTCATGCAGCTAAAAAAGGTCAGTTTTATTTTATTTTTTTATATGGTTTTTATGATTAGTCAAATATAAAAAAATAAATATATTAAGTCCTACAATAATTTTTTTTACACTTGATTAACACAAAAAATTTACTTCAATTATCTATAACAATGTTAATACAGCGCATGGATGAATTTGGATTTTTAGTTTGATTCTTATTCATTAAAAGTTTTTTTTTGTACTTATTAACCAATAATAAAAAAAACTGATTGTATCATTTGTTTTAGTTAAGCAAGTGTATAGTAAATTGTCTTAATTTAATCAAAAGTAACCTAATCTTAATTTAAACACTGACTAGTTTACATAACATTAAATCACTTTTAAAAAAAAAAAATATTTAACTATTTAATTTTAGTCTAAATTTATTTTAAATGTAAAAAAATTACTTTTTTTTTAATTTTACATTTTTAATTGATGTAATTGATGTGTTTTATTTTTTTTAAATTAAAAAATTTTATTCAAAATTTTTTTTTTAAATTACCAATATTTTTTAAAAATTTTGTTAAATTTTTTCACTAGAATTAGTTATTAGTTTCATATTTTAAATTAAAGTAATTTTATCAAAATAATGTAAAAAAAAAAATTACAAACACTACTTTTGTAGCTAAGATTAAACGTCAAATAATTTAATGAAAAATATTATATTTAATTGACTGTTCTTTAATTAATCTAGATGTGTGCCTCTGTAATTTTGTAATAATATAAAATATAAAAATTGCTTAATTACATTTTAATAACATATTAGAACGCTTTGTTTTTAAATTTAGTTTAAATGTTAATATCTTTGTTTTAATTATCTTATTTTTATTTTATAGAAATTAAATTTTTTAGTATTTTTTTTTCATTTTAAAATTTGATAATGATTTAACTTTATCATAATTGGATTTCGGTGTCAATTGTTTTTTATTATTTAATAAATGTATTTATGTAAATACTTATGTTGTTTATTATGTTCACTGGTTTGATTAAAAGATTGTTTTTGTTTAAGCATTTTATTTTATTGTAAATGAGATTTTGTCGAGTTTGTTTAGTTAAATAAATGTGATAAATCTGTATTATATTATTTTTGCCACAAGCAAATAAAGAAATGTCTATTTAAGCAGTCAAGTAAAGAACACTTTGACCGGAAAATGATTAATGCAAAAGCAGTCAGCCAGTTTGTGGTCAAATATGTTAAATCATCTTACATCAGTTATTATTTCAAAACAAGAAACATACCTAAATTGATAAAATAAATACTTAAACTTAATATAAAAGTTATCTTAAATTATCAACATACACATTAATTTTGTTAAATTACTTTTTACTCATTTTTTTTACTTGTCTTATTAAATTTTATAAAATTATTTTAAGTTAAACACAATTATTTTAATTGTTATTTTTAAATTTATAACTTGTTTATAATTTAATTAAATATTAATATATTAAAATAATTATTTAAAATTTTTTATTTATTTTTATGATAAAAATTAACATGTTCATTTTTTTACTTTTTTTATTTAGAAATTTTTTTTTTAATAAAAAAATATTGGTAATTTTTTTTTTTTAATAAATTTAGATTTATTTCTTAGATTTACTTCATAAAATTTTTTTTGTCTATTTTTTATTGCAATTATTATTTAACCGTTTTTATTAAATTTTTGCATTTATTTTACGCGTTATAGTTTTCAATGACCTACTCACATAATTTAATATTTTAGGTTATAAAATTTAAGCCCAATATTCATATTTGCAACATTAATCCGATTATTTTAGAAAGCAAAAAATTTATGTGTCAGAGTATCAACTAAAATATTACAATTTATCCCCCCCAAAAATTAAGTTATAAATTTTAAATTTAAGTTATAACATTTTTTTATATATTTATAACAAATAAACGTTGTTTTAAAATCTTTATTGTTTAAAGTTTTTGAAAATTAAAAATATTTTTTTATCTTAAAATAAAAAATTAATAAATTATTTTAATAAATTTTTAAAGTATATTACAGCTAGGGTTTTAATCAATTTAATTTAATTTAAATTGCTCTAATTAAATATATTTGATTTTTTATTAAAAAAAAGTACAAGAGTTATAATTAAAGAGATTAACACGAACAGTAAAAAAGCCAAAATTCAAGTTACTTTTATTAATAAAAGATTTTATCTTTTCCTTTCATTTAATCATATTCTCCACTATCTATCTAATGAATGTTTTTTCACATAAAGTAAAGGATTTTTTTCTTGTTTTTTTAATTTCTTTATTTGTCTTAAATCTTTAAATTGTTTTAGCATTATATTTTTCTAGCTGTTAATCTGCAATTACATAACTGGTTATTTCATAGTTTTCTTATTTAAAGTTACATTTTACACCGCCAAGTATTTTCTTGACTTTTCTTAGTTCTTTTTATTTTTTACATATCTGTGAGTTTGTATGCTATTTTGATTCTTTTAGTGTTTATTTACTTTTTTTATATTAAAATATTATCATACTTATATAAGTTTACAATTAAAATATATTATTATTATTATTCTTATTAAATTTATGCTTTTTTTTATTTTTTTAAATTTAAATATTAAAATTAATTTTTCATAAAAATTTATGAAAATTATTTATTTTAAATTTTAATTTTTATTAAATAAAAATTTTTAAAAAAATTTAGTAAATTTTGTGCAAATTCAAACCAAAAAAAATTAAAAAATATTTTGAGAATTATCAAACTTTAGTTTAACTATATGTCAAATTTTAAGTAATTATATTCAATAGTTTAATTTTAACAAAAATTTATTTAACCCATATTTTAAAAAATTGGTTTTTAAAAAATGCACCAGAGTTGTTAATTACCAAATTAAAAAAAAAGCTCTGAAATGATTTAATAAAAATATTTACTTTTTTTGTTTTATCACATTTTTAATCAAAATTAAACAATAAATAAATTTTAAAAATTTTAAATTAAGTACATTATTAAGTTTTTGGCTTTAATCTAACTTAAATTCAAAATTCAAAATAGCTAGTAAATAATATTTACTATGCAAATATTTGAATCAATTCATTTAATATAAAAGCTTATAATTTAATATTTAATTTTGTAAATAATAAAAATTTTTATCCATTAATTTAAAGATCATAAATAGATGTAATTTCGGATATTACCTTGCTAACATCAAATGTTTGATTAAAACATAGGTCGTGTTATCTTTTGTATTTACGTAATTGAGTTCAACTTTACTACTCTTCATTACTTGCTTCGTAGACATGCATTTTAGTTGATTTTAGCTTTATTCTACTTTTTGTTCATGTTCACTTTTATAAAATTTTTTTGATTTTTTCTTATTATTTGTATTCTTAATTGAAAGTGTATTTGTTTTTTTTATACTGATTTTAGATTAATTTCGGACATTATTTTTTATATAAAAAAAACAAATGAACAATTTGTTGTTTCTTACATCATCAGCAGATGTGGGTGTTTTATTTATTAGAACGTATATTATTTTAATATTTTTAGAACTAGATTCATTTTTTTTTTATAATTTATATGAAAAGATATATTTGAAATACTTGAGGTCATGTCTTATTCTTTTAAATAAGTTTTTCTTTGTGTGCATCAATTGTTTTTTATTTTTATAAAATAAAACTTAAATATTTTTAAATGCATGATTTACTTTTTTATAGCAATTACTTATAATTATATTAAATTTAAATAAAAATTATTCTAACTTTAAAAATCATTTATGACTTAAAACTGGCTTGTAATTTTTTTTAATCTAAGTTTTAATTTATTACACTATTTTTTTTTTATATATAAAAATTAGTTACTTAATCTTTTGTTACTAGATATTTCTGAGATGCTTTAATACTTTTTTTTAGTTAGTTTAATTTAATTTTTTTTTTAATTATTTTAAAGTAGTATTTAATTGAGTTTAAGTTTTTTTTTTATTTTGAAAAGTTTCATAATCTGTTGAGTTATATATTATGTATTAGTAATATATGTAGAGAATAGTATAATAATAATGTGTTAAATAAGTAGAATAGATATTAAAAAATAAGAAAATAAGTGTTACATGATAGAAAAGTGTGATATAATAAAAAGGAAGCATATATTAAAATATAAAAATTAAAAAATAATTTATAATTAATATTAAAAAATTTTTTATTTATATTTATAAAAAATATTATGTATTATCTTATTATTAAATTTATTTTTTAATATTTTATAAATAATTAATAAATTTAATTAAAAAAATTACATATGTATAAAATATCAAATTTTAACAAATAAACACTTGTTGCTAAAAATTTACATTATTGTTTTTGTATTTAAATTTTAAATATTATATATTATTTATTTAAATTAAAATATTTAATTTAATTTAAGTTTTTTCAAATATTAGAAAAATAAATTACATAGTTTAATCTAATTTAAAAATTTAATATTTTATATTGATCTTTGTTATATTATATAAATTAAAGCAATATATTTTATTAAATTAATTTTTTTTTTAAATTAGTTGTGATTATAACTATTTTTAATGTAATTTTAAATTAACCCTTTAACTTTTTTAAGTTTTATCTAAAAAATTTAAACTTGTTAAATTTTTATAATTAATTTAAAGTTCTTTTCTAATTTTTATTTTTGAAAATTTTTTTTTGTTTTTTTTTTTCAAAATAACAAAGACTAAGTTTTTAAGAAAATTATATATTAATATTGACATATAAATTGACTGTTAATTAAGTTTTAACATAGTCATTTAAAAATAAATTTTTTTAAAACTAAAATAAAAACTTTAATTTTGATTACTATTAGTATAATTGAAGAAATAAAAGGGTTTAGATCTAAAATAAATAAAAAAATTATTATTTATAACAAAAGAATATTGACTTCTATATAAAAATCATTTATAAATTAATTAAAAGTGCGCATGTATTTTAATTTTAATTAGTTTTAATTAAAAAAAATTTTATATAAAAAAAATGAGTCTATTAAAATGTGAACTGATCATATATAAATAATGAATTAATTTTATAGATCATTTAATAATTTATATATTGTAATAATATATATATTTTAATCAAAATATTATAACATTTTTATAAAAATAATTATTTTAAACTAAAATTATTAAAATGTAAAAAAAAATAATATTAGAAAAAGAGAACAAAAAGAAAATTTTTGTTTTATAATTTTATTTATTAAAACAAATAATTTATAATAAGTAAAATATGATTAAAAAAAATTTAATTGTTTGTGACAGTTTGATTAGGTTTTAAAATTATGAATTGTTGTATTAAAATTTATTAAAATTAATAAATATTGCTATTTTTTATTAGTATTTTTTTTTCTTTAAGTATCACATTTAATCTGCTTATAATTTTTACAATAAGTTTTGTTGTAAAAAATTCTATGTTTAATCAGTTTAAATTTATGAATAAATTCTAAAAATACAACATTTTATAAACTAAAAACCTAAAAAATTTTTAATAACTTAAATTAAAAAAAAATTAAAATATTAAAACTAGTACTAAAAGAAAAATCTTATTTTAGCAATATTTTATAATCTTAAATTTAAGTTTAATTATATTTATTTTAAATCAATAGAGTATAAATTTGTTAAAAATATTTATATTAATAAAAAATTTATAAAAATTTAAAAAAAAATGATTTTATGATTATAAAAATCATATAAAAATTTTACTTAAACTTTAAAATTGTATATTGAATTTTTATAGATTTTTTTAATTTTGAAATTTTTTATAAATTATTTGTTTATTTTTTAATTTTAATTTTTATTATTAAATTTATTTTAAAATAATTGTTTTTTTTTTATTTTTTTGTTTACAATGACAATTTAACTAAATATTTAATTTTAAATTAAAATTTTTGATTATAATATCGAATTTTTTCACATTCAAATCCATTTTATTTATTTTTTTTTAATTTAATTTTTTATTGTTATTTTCTAATAGTCAGTAGGAAGTTGTACATCATTATAGTAGTTTTTGTGTTTTTTTTTTATATTTTATAATAGATTTAATTTGATTTTACATTTTTTTTTGATATACAATTTTAATGACTCTTTTGTTTGATTTTTTCTTTTTTGTTATAATCTTTAATAATTATTATTTTAGCTAACTGAAATAATCATTATTTTATTTTATATATAATAAATAAAAAGTATTATATATATTATATTTGTATTTGACGCCAAATTATTAATTTTTTTTGATCCAAAAAATTATTCATCTCATATATAATATTCTTTAAATTTTTTATTTTAAAAATAAAAAAAAAACAAATAACAGATTCATTATATGATTTTTTAAATAAAATATATTTAGTGTTAAAATTTTTTAAATAATGAAAAAATAAAAAAAAACAAGAATAAAACATTATATTGTAATAATTAAAATAAATTTTAATTAATTAATTAAATTTATTTTCAACTAAATTTTCACTTTAAATTTTTGATTAAAATTTTAATAATCTTATAAATAATTTTTTTTTATTCAATTATTGTTCATTTTTTTGTATTTATTAATCATTTTAAATAAAATTAAAATAAACAAAATGATAAATAAATAATTAAATTTTTACTTAATAAATAATTTAAAATATAAATTATTATAAATTTTTGTATTGTATTTATTATTTTTTATGTAAAAATTTTAAAAATTTATATAAGAATTTTTAAAATATTTTAAAAATATGTGGAACTAATAAAATAATTTTATTAAACTTTAATAGAATAAAATGAAGGAATGAAAAACTTTAAAATTAATTTGATTGTCATATTTTTAATCAGTGTTAATAATTATTTTATATATTTATTATAATTTAAAAACCATGTAAATAAATTTTTTTATTTTGAAGCATTCATTTATAATTTTTAATTATATTTAATCATTTTATTTAAATAAATTATGATTGAATTTTTTATAACACTTTTATTTTTATTTTATCTAAAAAAAACATTTTTTTTAATAATAATTGTTATTTTTTTTTATACTTATTCATATATTTTAAGTGAAATAAATTGTATCATAGCAAAATAAAAATAATAGAATATAAAAGTTCTAAATTTGATAATTTGTTATTTAAGAAATAAAAATAAAACATAATTTGAAAGAAAGCAGAAAAACTTATAATCTGATTATATAACTTTGGGTTGGGTTAAGCTTAGTATTTTTAATCTTTATTTAAAAAAATTTATTTATTTGTAATAAAGTAAGATAAAAAAAAACAAATAGATTAAAAGTTAATAGCTAATTATATCTATATAATTTTAATAATTATTGTTTGATAATTATTTAATAATTAATATTAGTTAATAAATAATTTAGTTTTGTTAATTCTGTGCTTTTATAGTTAGAATAAAAATTTTTTAGTGCTTTTACGAATATTTTCTAATGTTTTATCATGAAAAAAACTTTTTAACACTAAATTTTATTAAGGCATAAAGATTGAAATAATTTTTTTTTAGACTTTTTTTTCTGATGCTTCTACTTTTACATTATTAAAATTAATAATAAAACAAAATATTGTTTAATTTTAATTGAAATTATTATAATTTTAATTATTTTATTTTTAATATAATTAATAACAACTATAAAAAAATTAATTTAAAATAATTATTTATTAAAAAAATCAGTTTAAATTAATTTTTAAATATTTTTCCTAAAATTAGTTAAAAGTGAAAATTCATTGCAGTTTGATTATTTTTATACAAAACAAAAGCATTTAATATAATAAAAATAAATGTCTAACATATTAGTAAAACTAGAATAAATTTTTAAAAATTAAATAAAATTAAATTTGGACAATTGAATTTAAAATATTTGACTTTTTTTATCTTTTAAATTTTGTTTTAACAGCTTGTTTGCAAGTATCTAATGGAATCAGCGCCATTTTTGGACCACAAGATGCGTTACTAGGCAACCATATTCAAAGTTTGTGTGATGCCCTAGACATTCCACACTTAGAAGCTCGTCTAGATTTGGAGCCGCAAATTAAGGAAGTATCAATTAATTTATATCCAAGTCCAACAATCATTGGCAATGCCTTGCGCGATTTAATAAAATATTTGAACTGGACTCGTGTAGCCGTTATTTATGAAGATGATATGTGTAAGTATACTTATAAAGCTATTTATAAATTTATATATTTATTAGTTTTAAGGATTTTATTATAGGTTAATTTGGTCAAAACAACTTTTTTTTATTTGATTACTTAATTGCAAGTTTGATAAAAAACAAATAAAATCTATATGTTTAACTAATTTTCAATTTTTTTGACATTTTATTTTAATAATTAGAAAAAAATATATATATATAATAAATAAAAATAAATCCAATTGACTAATTTAATTTAAATTTTTTAATAAACTAATATCTTAAAAATAAAATATAAATTTTATTTTTAAAACTTTTGATTATTAATTAGGTATAAATTTAAGGCATTCAAAAACTAAAAAAACTAAAAAACTTAAACCTAAACCTAAAAACTAAAAAATGTAATTAATTATATATTATTTTTATATATTAATGATCTTAATAATAATAAAACTCAAAGTATTACTTAATAATATATTTAAATTTAATTGTAAATTAAAAAATAAAAAAAAAATTATTTAAGTAAAAAAAATTGATGATCAAATTAAAATAATTTTTTTAATATATAAATTATAAATAACTAATTTATTAAAAAATTTACTAAAATTAAAAAATTAAATAAAAACCAAACTATCTAATTGCAATAAATTCAAAAATTAAAATTTTTTTTTTATGTATTTTTATAAATTTTGTTTAATCTATTGTTTAATTTTTCAAAGATTTTATAAAAAAATATTTACTACTTTATTAAATATATAATTAAAATTAAAGTTATTTTTTATGCAAAAATAAATTTATAATAATTAATTTATCAATTATAATTCAAAAAGTTAGTAATATTTAAATATTAAAAATATATAAAATTTTTTAAAAAAAGAAAAAAAAATAAATTATATTAAAATTGTTTAAATAAATTTTTTGCAAGCTAATGCATTTAGCTTATGTTATCTATATTGTAATCAAAAACATTTTTAGATTCTTAAAACGTTTTTTGTTGTTTGTACAAAATATTTAAAACAACAGTATTTGAATGATTGATTGATATGCCAACTTATTATATGCTTAGTATATGTTTTTTACTTGGTTTACTAATATAATTTTAGTATATATAGTTTGATGTAAACGATATACTAAAAATTAAATGTTAATAGCTAGCCAAATTTATGTTCCGCCCATTAAATATATTTTGTAAAAATTTTTAACAGATTTCTTATTTTTTTTTTTAAACCTTTTTTCTTAAGATGACTAAATTTATTAAAGTGAAATCGATTCAAACATAACATTGACAGATTTTTTATAGTGAAATGTTTAGATCTTTAAAGATAAAAAAAATAAAATTTACAAATAAATTGATTCACTTTTGCTGTATTTAATTATTTTACTTAAGAATGATATTAAATAAAACCTATGTAAAAACTAAAAACTTAATTAAGTTCCAAAGCAAAATTATTGATTGCTATTATAAATTTGTAAAATCATGAAAAAACTAAAAATTGATTTACGTTTGAATTAATTTGAATATGTTTATTTTAGTTTATTTAATTTAAATAAAATTTTATATTTAATTTTAATTTTATCAAGTTAACAAATAAATGAAAAATAATATTGTTTTTATTTTAAAATAATATAATTTGTTTTTAAACAAGTAAAAATATTTTTAAATTTTAGTTGTAATGATTAATTTAAAATTTTTTTTTAAAAATTTAATTGCATTTTTTAAATTTAACTTTTTTTAAATTGAAAATCAGATTTAGTTTTGAATACATTATTATTATAACACATTTTAAAAATAGGAAATGTTTGATATTTTTCGATTGATTATTTAAGAAAACAAACTATTGTTATTAAAAAAAGGTAAAAGGGCACCTTGAATTGTTTAATAAAAAGAGACTCTGGTTGTGACAAGATAAGTTATCCAAATTTGTGGTTAGAAAAAAACGATTGAAACATAAAAGACAAAACTAAAATAAGTCGATTTGTCATGTTCAAATGTTAAATTTTTCGCTGTATTTTGAATTTTATTGGCAAAATGTTTATTGTTTGCTTTGATTTTCAATTTTGATATAGTATAATGATCAGGTTAAATTTGGCGCTTTTTTGTTGCTTCTATTTATTTGAACATTTATTGAATACTTTTTAAATTTTTTTATTTTATTTAATTTTTTTTAAAAATAAACAATTTTTTTTTATTATTTCTATTTATTTATTTTTGGTTTTAATTTAATCATTTATTCAATTTTTTTTTTCATTTTTTGTATCATATTTTAGGTTTTAAATAAAAAAAAATATTTTTTTTTCCTTAAAAGACACTTCACTGTAATGATTATTTAAGTTTTTATATTAAAAACTTTAATAATTTAATATGATTTAATTTAATTAATAAATTAATATTAATAATTAATAAATAATCAAAAAATTTATTTAAAATGATTTTTATAAAAATTTAAAAAAAAAATTTTTATACAAATGAACTTTACTTAATTTTTAAATCTTTTTTTTTTAAATAATAACTTTTTTAATATAAAAAAAAAACAAATTAAAGATATTTAGACAAATTATTGCTAATTTAAACAGGTTTAATTTTTTTGCAATTAGGTGTCAAACAACCTATTGACTTATAAAAAAGACTTAAATATGAAGCTAATACTATTTAATTAATATAAACCTTGATTTCAATCAAACAACAAAAATATAGTCTTTAAAAGCTATACAATGCTTTATAATTTATTTAGAATAATCTTTTGTTATGAAAATAAAAAAATCCTTTAGCTTTAAGGAAATTAGATAAAATTAGATGCGGAAATTAATTACCAAAGAAAAAACTAACTTTAATACAAACAATTTCAAGCAAAAAAAAAAAGTTACAAATAAACTATCTAACACTTATTCAATACGTAACAGCTGACATAAAAGCAATTGTAAGATCTTAAACAAAATCCAAAACAAGTAAAATTGGAATGAATTTGATACTGATATAAAATGTGCTAAAATTTTATGTAACATATTGTGTGTAATATCACATTGCTGTTTAATCTTAAATAAGATTAAGAAAAAAATATAGCAAAATATCAAAAAATAATCAAAAACGTGATTAGTTTTTAAAATGACAACAAATTTCAAACTAAAAATTATAATTTTAGCTAAAAAAAAATAAAAATAAAAATTTTTCCAAACACAAAATTAAATTTTTTACAATTAAAAAATAATAGTTAATAAAAAGTTGACAATTTAATATTTTTAATTAAAATTATTATATTTTATAATCTAAATGTTATAATTTTACAAATATATTAAAAATGTTTGAAATTTAATTTTAACAATTAAACTAAAATATGGTTATTTATTATTTTTTTTTAATAGCATTAATCAAATTGCAATCACTTGTAAATCCACCAATGAAAAAAACTGTTCAATTTACATTTCGAAAATCTGACGTCACTCAATTTCGAGATACTTTAAAAGATATTCGTACAAGAGGAATATATTCCATGATAATTGATACAAGACCAGAAAATTTACGTCATTTTCTTACTGCGGTAAGCATATTTTTAATTTTTTTTAAAATTTAGTTTTTTTATTTAATTATTAATTTTTTTAATTAAAATTTGAATCAATAAAAAAATTTTATCAATATATTGAACAATCTAGATATTTAACTTGCTTAGCAATCAAATTTAAATTGTGACTTTAGTTACAATCTACATTATTAAAAGTGCTCAAAAAAGTGTAGGTGGGTGTGAAATCAAGTGCAGACATCCGCCTTTTTTTTTTGTTATTTAAACTTCCCAATTATTTTAAAAGAGTTAATAGGTTTAATACTTGAATATAATTTTTAATCTTAATTTTAATTTTAGTCAAAATAAATAGAAAACTAATTTTAAATTTTGTATCTTTAACTTGTTTTTCAACGAACATCTTAATAGATTTTGCAAATTCAAATGAACAACTACAAGTATCATTATCATTTTACTACTTTTGACATTGAGACACATAATTTAAACAATTTTAAATACAATTTTGTTAACATGACTGCGTTTCGAATGGTGGACTCTGAGCATGTGAATGTTCAGAGTGTGTTAGAACATATGCGAAAGTTTGAACCTTTAGGCCAAAATGTTTTAAACAGTTCTAGTGTAATCAATTTAGAACCAGCTTTGGTTTATGACTCAGTTTATGCATTTGCACACGGTGTAAATGCTTTACTACGTAGTGCTACCTTTACACCAATGAACATCAGCTGTGATGCAGAAACACCCTGGACTGAAGGATCTTCTTTGTTGAACTACGTAAATTCAGTAAGTCAAGTAATATTATATACTAGTTTTTAATTTAAATTAATTTAATCAAAACTAAATAATTGAAAACAATTTAAAAATAAAACTGTTATTTTTTTTTTATTTAAATTAATGGAAAAATCTATAAAACTTTTTTAATGCGTTTTATATAAAATTTATTATTAAAATAAATTATAAAAATAACAAAAAACAAATTAGTTGAACAGGTTACAAATTATTTAAATTAATACTTTTAAAATAAATTTTTTAACCTCTAAAATTAATTTTCTGATTTAATTAGAATCAAGTTGTTTACATTTAAATTTTATAAAATGCATTTAAGCATGGATTTTATAGTTAAAGATTGACCACTTATCAGATAATCAACTAAAAATAACCAAAAATGATGGATGAGTTAAAAAAATAAAACTATTTATTTTATTTTGATTTATTTTTCTTCATTTACAACGTTCAATAGACACAATTCAAATACTAATTTTAACTATTGTTTTTATGTTTAGGTTAAAATTTGCTTTTGTCTTTGTATCAAATTTAGCAACTAAAACTTATTTTTAGTGGTTTTTTTAGATGACTTATCAAAAAACCATCTTGAAGCACTTCCGTTCTATTTTTGTTATAAATTTCAATTTCACTTAAAAATTGCATAAAAAATAACTTAAATTGGTTAATTTTACTCAAAGATTTATTTTTCAAAATAGTTTTATAATTTTAGACTGAAAATAATGATAAATACTAAATATATTGTTTGTTTTTTTAACTAACTACAATAGATAACTTTAATTTGTTTTTTTTCCATTAATTTCTTGAAAAAATATAATTTTTTTTTTTTATTTGATTTAATTTAGGCGGACTTTCGCGGATTAACAGGAAAAATTCAATTTAAAGAAGGTCAACGTAGTACTCTAAAAATGGATTTACTTAAACTTAGAACAGAAAATCTTGATAAAGTAAGTTTTTTTTATTAGATAATTATTTTATTGTAATTTTTATTAAAATTTTATTATTGTTAAAACAAATGTATTAAAAAAAAAAGTTACTACTTTATATTTAAAATAATAAATAATTTAAAATTATAATTATTTAAAATTTAAATATATAAAAAAAATTTCAAATTTATTAAACTAATTAAATAATATAAATTGGCATTTTTTACTTATTTATAAAACTTTACAAATTAAAAAATTATTTTTAATAAAAATTTAAAAAAATTAAATTAGTCTTAAAAAATAAAAGTTATTTAATATATTAAATTTAATCAAATAATTTTTTTTGTTAAAAAAAATAGTAGAATTAAACAGGTGAAAAAAAAACAAAAAATAAATAAAAAAATAAACTACATTTACATAAATAAATCATATAAAACAAATGGTTTTTTGTAGTAAACAATCATTAATTTTTTTTTTGATCAAGTAACATTATTGTAGTAAGAAAAAGAACGATCTGTAAACTGAGTGTTAAAACAAAAATTAAGATTATTTTATTCATTTTTGATCAAACTTTAAAGAAGTAACAAAAAGAGATGACAAGATAAAGTACGATTAAAAAAAATGAAAAACTAAAGGATGCTTTAAAAAGTTTAAATAAAATAAAAATAAAATAGATATTTAAAATTAAAAAAAATAATAATAAATAAGAATAAAATTAAATATAGAACATATAAATTATTTACATATAAACGCAACTTGATATAACTATAACTACAACAATAGCAATTTTTTTTTTGCAAAGCAAGTTATGATAAAATACTTAATATACAAAGTGTTCAACGGCTTAACTAGTTAAAAAATAACTTTTTTTATTTGCTATTTTCCCAAACTTAAATTTTATATACAAAGCATCTGCAAAGTGGTACTTGATTTTTGACTTTTGATTTTTTTATATTAGATTTTTTATGTTTTTAAATTTAAATTTAATTGAAAAATAGTTTGTATTGTCCGGTTTGAAGTTGTATAGGATAAGTTTGAAAATTTATTTTATCATACTATATTTAAAAAAAAAAAGTTTTAGTTTATTTTATTTAATATAGTAAAGTAAAGTCAAAAAATTTCAATTTGAATTAAAAATTATTAAAAATAAAAAAAATATATATTTATTATTTCAAATAAATATTTATATTTTTTTATATTTTAAACACAATCGCAAATAAGTAAATTAAATGTAACTATAAAGTAAATAATTTATTAAATTGATTTCTTAACTTTTAATATTTTACAAAAATTTGTATAATTTATAAGTATTAATTTTTTTGTTTTATTATTAATTATTTAAAACTAAATTTATTAATTGAAAATTTCTAAGTGCTTTTAATATAAAAAAATAATTAAATTATTAGCAAATAATATTTTAAAAAAAATAAACATTTGTTTTTTTAATAACCTATAATTATTAATTTAATTAAGATAAAACATTTATATTAAATTATTTTTTTTATTTGTCACCTTTTTTTTTAAATTAATTTGCTTAGCTAATAAATAATACTTGTTTGACAAAATAAAACAAAATAAAAATAAATTTAAAATTTTTTTTTACTATTTATTATAGATGATTGATAGTAAAATGTAGTTTCTATTGAAAAACCTATGTCGATATTTAAATTAGTTTTGAACGGGTTACTTTTTTATGTTAAATAATAGAAAATATCATCTATCTTTATATTTATATGCTGATCACGTTTACATCATTTATTTTTAAGCAAATGAACTATTTTTGTTAAATTATTAAATTTCAATAGTTTTATTATGTTTGGTTGAATAATTTACTCAGTTGTCACAATTTAAGCTAAATTGTACAATCTTCCAGTTAACAATTGTTTTTTATTCATTTCCGTCCGAATTCACTTTGATTGGACTTTCCGCTTTTCTACTTCAAAACTAGTTTACAAACTTTTGCACATGTTTAATTATTATTTGTACAAAATTTAATTGTAAACATGTTTAAAAAATTTAATTCAATTTAATTAAATTAAATAATAGCTTATTTAAAATTTATTTAAATTGAAATTTTATAATGTTTTTAAGTTTAATTAATTTATATTTATAAACTTATTTTAGTTTTTTTTTTTGTATAACTTTTAAAATAATATTTTTACGATCATTTAATTTTTTAATATTTTAACACTTTTTACTATTTAAATAACTTGAATATAATTTTTATAATATAATAAACAATATTTTTGATATATCAAAATTAATAAAAATGTTAATAAACATTATAAATTATATATATATTTATAAATATATAGTAAATTTTATTCTTTATAGTTACAAAATTATTAAAAAATTTATTTTTTTATTAATTGTTTTGATTTTATTTTTTATATTAAAATAAGGTTGGTGAATGGACTATTGCAAACGGTTTGAACATTACAAATCATGCAGCTTTTCATGAATTTGGTACACAAAATATAACATTAAGAGTAACCACAATAGAAACTATTCCATATGTAACTTTAAAACCAGGGAATCATACAGGAAATGACCGTTTTGAAGGTTTTTGCATTGATTTGCTTGAAACAATCGCAAATAATTTAGGGTTTCAATATGAATTATATTTTGTGCCTGATGGCAAGTTTGGAGCGGAAAATACCACGACAGGTGAATGGAATGGATTGGTCAGAGAAATAATCGACAAGGTAAGTTTTTTTAAAATAAGATTTATGTGTTAAAACTAAAATTAATATTGATGCCGGAAGCAATAAAAAGTGAACATTTAATACTTAATTTAACTGATAAGTGCATTAATTTCTTTACTATTTTGCTTTTCGAAATTAATGTCTGCTTATAAATTTTTATTTTTTTTTATGTCCAACGCATGTATTTTTTCATTATCATTTTACTAATAACCATTGGTTTTTAATCGTTTTCAATTGTTAACCGATTCCAAGTAAATAAATCGTTTTATCATTGCATATTACTATTTTCATATTACGTTTATTCAAACATATTTTATAGCATAATTAAATTTTTGAAATTTTCAATTAAATATCTATAAGTTTATAAATTTGATTTAATCCATTTTAATATAATATAACTTTAATTTTATAATAAAAATAAAATTAATAAAAAATTATATTAGAAATATAACTTATTTAGAAATTTTTAATTTGAATTAAGAAAATATAAATTAGATTATTTTTAAATAAAAAATATTAATTTTAATTTCTTGATTATAAAAATAGAAAAATCAATAAAAAAATATTAATTGAGCATATTTTTTTAATTAATTTTTTTTTTTATTTCATTTATCAATTTTTTTAGTCAATAACAATGATTAAAATCATTAAATTTAGAATAATTATAATTTGCACTTTCAAGGCGTAAATTAAAACATTAATTCAGATTTTTAGTTATTGTTGATATTTTATATATATTAATTTCCATTTCCTTTACGCAATTATTATGAAAACTTATTTGGCTTGCATCTGTATCAGAATGCGGATTTAGCAGTAGCTGCAATGACTATTAACTATGTGCGTGAGTCAGTAATTGACTTTACTAAACCATTCATGAATTTAGGTAAATAAACATTTGTTATGATGAGATTGCTTTAACTAGAATTTAACCTGTTCAATAGGGATTGGCATTCTTTTCAAACTACCTTCAACCATGCCTACTCGTCTATTTTCTTTTATGAGTCCTTTAGATGTTGATATTTGGTTATATGTACTTGCTGCCTACATATTGGTTTCTTCTACAATGTTCATCGTTGCTCGTTTTTCACCATATGAATGGCAGCCTCCTCATCCCTGTACAGCCGACGTAAGTAAAAGCAAGCTAGCAACATCCTGTTTCCGCTTGCAATTGATGGTTTAGCAATTTGTCCAGTATCAAAGTTAATTCAATTGTTTTTTTACATACACAGCAAACAGACGTAATGGAAAATCAATTTTCAATTGCAAATTGTTTTTGGTTTACCACCGTCACGCTTATGCACCAAGGTAACTAATTCACCTTTTCACATTTCATTTGATTTCTTGACAAAAATTGAACTCTAGTACAAAACAATTTGTCACACATTTTTCACTTGAGTTATCAAATTTTACGTAATTGAAAGTCAACCAATAGAATAATTAAAAACTATTCTTCATATTATTTACATAATTTATTAAAAAATATAATAAATTTAATTTTTAATTTTTACCTTAAATTTAACCTTAAATTCGATACTAAAAAAAAATTATTTTAGGTTGTGATTTAAATCCAAAAGCTACTTCCACTAGAATCATTGGTGCAATATGGTGGTTTTTTACTTTGATACTAATTTCTTCTTATACGGCCAATTTGGCTGCATTTTTGACTGTAGAACGAATGATTACTCCAATTGAAAGTGTAGAAGACTTAGCTAGTCAAAATAAAATTCAATATGGAACATTAGATTCTGGATCTACAATGACATTTTTTCGAGATTCTCGAATGCCTACGTACCAAAAAATGTGGAGGTTCATGGACAATCGACCTAATGTATTCGTAACTTCTTATGAAGAAGGTAAATTTAAAATTTATGCATTTTTTTTATTATAATATAATGATCATAGTTTATTTTTAATTATTTTTTTTCATAACAGTATTTAATAAAATTTAAGGAAACATTATTCGCATATAAAATATAAAAATAAATATGATTTTATTAATTAATATATTTGAATTAAAATATTTACTTTGAAAAAAAAATTAAAATTTTTTTATTTTAATACATTTATTTTACTTAACCATTAAAAACAAGCTGCTACATTAATAATAAGTAATTAATTTTTTAAGCAAATTAATAAGAACAATGTTTTTTTTTTACACATAAATTTATAAATACATAAAAAATTATAAACAAATCGATTATTTATTAATTTTTAAAATATTTTTTAAATATAATGAATTTTTTTCTTTGACTAATTTAATATTAATTTTTTTTTTATCATTTTTATTTACCTTAAACATGTTATTTTTATTTTTTTTTAAGGAAAAAAACGCGTTTTAGAAGGTAACTATGCGTTTTTAATGGAAAGCACTATGCTTGATTACATGGTACAAAGAGATTGTAATCTTATGCAAATTGGAGGCCTTTTGGATTCTAAAGGATATGGTATTGCAACACCTATTGGTATGTTGAATTTATTATTTAGTTATTTTTTTTAATTAAATAAAAATTTATTTTAAATATTCATATATTATTTATTTATTTTAAATTTATATTTTAATAAAAGATTTTTTTTATTTAATGATAAAAATAATAATTGATTAAAAATATTTCTATAATATAATTTTAATTTTTTTAAATGATATAAAACAGATATATTATTTAATTAATGTTAAATTGTTATTAAATAAAATATTATATTTTTGCATATTTTTAATATAAAATTTATTTTAACTTTGATAAAATCTAACTAGAAGTAAAATTAAGGTAAATTAAGTTAAAAAATATAATTAACGTAATATAATGACAAATTATTTTATATTGTTTTAATTTTTTTTTTAAATTTTATTTTAATAGATTATATATATATAAAATAATATATAAAATATACGGTAATAAATATATCATTGAATTTTTTGATATAATCAATCTAATTTTTTAAATATTGATTTAATAAATATATTTTAAATTATATATATTTTTTAAAAATAATATTACTTAAGTTTAATGAATAGTTAAAAAATTATTAAAATATATTATAAACTTTGTATTAAATATTTTAATATGTTTATATGGAGTTAAAAAATAAGACATATAGCTTAATAGATTTTAAGTATAATAACATAAGCATAATGATAATAAAAAATAAAATAATAAATGGTAAAACTGATAGTTTGGTCAATTTTAAGGACAATAAAACAAACTGAATAAATTAATAGATTTTTAACCTGGTCGCACAAGAAATAGAATATGACTTAAAAGAATATCACACTTAAGTTTGATATTACAGCTGAAAAAAAGAATTATAATGATGATTTACAATTATAAGATTCACATTAGATAAACGAATAATAACAAAATTAGTTATAATTATAACCTTAGCATTATATTACAACTAGTAACAAGATATAAAAATTATAATCTAAGAGATACCTTTGGATTATATAAATATTAGATAAATAAAAAACAATTTATTTATAATACAATAAAATAATAATAATATTTAAAAATTATACAAAAAAAATAATTTAACAATTTTTTTTTTTTTAAATATAATAAAATTTTTTTTTCAAATTATGCTTTTTCAATTATCACATATTTATTAATTAAACAAAATTTATTTTTACTTAAAATAAAATTTTTAAAAATATATTTAAATTAATAAATCGAAAAGAATATTATTATGTTTTAATTAATATTTGAATTTTATTAAAAAACATTTTTTTTATTTTAATTGATAATTAATTTTTGCTTAAAATTATTTTTTGTTTTATAAATTATAAATTTTATAAAATCATAAACAATCAACAGTTTTTAAAAAAATATATTTAAATTTAATTAAATTATTGAATGAGCTCGATTAAAACTTAAATTAATTTTTAAAAAATGTCAAGAATAATTAATAAATAATTATAATTTATTTATAAATTTTTAAAAATTATTTTTACATTAATTTATTAAATAAACTTTAATTTTAAAATTCATACTAATTTATATTTTAATTTTTTTTAATAAAAAATAATAAAAATATATTTAAAAAATATTTTTTAATATAAATTATTAGTAATTTGATAAAGCAAAATTTAATAAAATATAGGTTTAAATTTAAAAAAAAATATAATTGAAATAAACTTAAAAAAATTGTGAAAACCTAAATGATTAGAAATGAATTTTTTTTTTATTGTTTTTGAAATAAACAGTTTTAGTTTTTAATTTTGGTAAATTTATTAAACTAACTTAGACAGGTAAGTAGTTTAAAAAAAATAAATAAATGCAATAGCTTTGATTGTAAACTAAACAAGGCTGTTTTTCTTTTTTTAAAATAGGCATCTGTTTTGCATTTTTGAAGTGATCTGTTTCTAGTTAACAAAGTCAGGCTACATTATATGACTATTATGAGCTTCAAAAAACATTCAATGTTTTTTTTGTCTAGTTAAAAAAACGTTAATGTTTGAATAAACAAGATAATTGTTTTACATTACAAAGCATTTTATATTTGAATTTTATGTTGACTTTTCGCTTAAACATTGATTATAAAATTGAATAAAAAAAGAAAATTCATAAAAAATAAAAGAAAATAATATAGTAAAATTGTTATTTAGTACAACTCTTAACATTAAGTATTAAATGAACATTATTTAAAAATAAAAAGTAAATTTATTTTATATTTTAGTTTTTAAAAGTTTTTTTTCAAATAAATTATTTTAAAGTGAATTCGATACCAAAAATTTTAATTTTTTTAAATTAAAAAAATAATAATTAATTAAAAAATTATTAGATATATTAAATTACTAGTTAATTTATTGAAAATGATTTAATAAACAAATAAAATTTTTAAATAATATTTTAATGAAATGTAAATTTTTTTTTTACATTTTAAAAGTTAAGTAAAAATAATATTTAAACTTTAACATAATAAAATCAGTAACATAAGTAAATTATAATAAATTTTATAAAACAAAAAATAAATTGTTAAAACAAAAAAAGAAAATAATTAATAATTAATTTTTTAAATAAAATATTTTTCATGTCTTGTTTGTTTTTTAATTTTTTATTTATTTATTCACATCATAGGTTCCCCTTGGCGAGATAAAATATCCCTAATGATTTTAGATTTGCAAGAAAAAGGCGTTATTCAACTACTTTACAATAAATGGTGGAAAAACCCGGGTGTTACATGTACTCGAGATGATAAAAATAAAGAAAGTAAAGCCAATGCACTAGGTAAAATAATTATAATTTATATTTTAATATTAATTTTTGTATTTTTTAAATCAACTTAAAATTTTCAATAATTTTTTTTTCATTAATTTAAATTTATAAAAAAAAAAAAAATTGTTAAGAAAATGATATTTTTTATAAAACTAATTATTAATTATTTTATTTTATTAAATAGGTGTAGACAATATTGGAGGCGTTTTTGTTGTCTTATTAGCTGGACTAGTAGTTGCAATAATGATTGCAATAATAGAGTTTCTTTGTAAATCTCGTAAAGCAGATTATAATCAAAGAGTAAGCAATTTTATATTTTTGTAAAATTATTTTATGTACTTATTAATTATGTACTTATAAATTTTGATGAAAAAATTTACAAATTTTTTAATTGACTTTTTTATTTTTATAAGATTATTTTTTTAAATAGTCGTTTTTTTTTTATATATATTTATAAATATTATATATATTTTATATTTACCTAATAATTTATCAACGTTATTAAAGTATAAAAAAATTTTTTTAAATAAAATAATATTTTATATAAACATAATTATTAGATTATTCAAAATTTTTTTTTAATTTAATAATAATACAATTAATTATTTTTAAAATAATTATTAAATAAATTTATTTTTTATAATTTAAAAAAAAATATATATACTTAACATGTTAAAATTCAATTAAGACAGTGTAATGAACAGATTGAAAACAAAAAGTAAAGTTACCACTTGCATTTTTTGATATACAATATTTATTTAATTTTTTGATTATCAACAGACTTTTTAATTTTTTTTGGCTTGATTCTGCCAATAACAATATAACAAAAAATATTTATTTAAATATTATTTGATTATAATTTATTATTTAAAACAAATTTTTATTATTTTTTATTAATTAAAATGAAAAAATTAAATTTTACATTTTTGAATAAAATTTAAAGATAAAAAAAAATATTTTATTTAATACATTATATATATATATATTTTAAATTATCGATAAAAAAAATTATTTTATCAAACATTATTTTAAATTTTGAAAAAGTAAATTTTTTTTTATTTTAAATACATTACTTGACATTTTTAATGCTATATTAATAATTTTTATAACAGCAACATTTGTATGATAATAATTCAATATGAAATTAATGGTTTTTATCAATGTTTAAATTTTTTTTTATATGTATATTATTTTTATTTTTTAAATTTAAATTTTGCTTAATCAAAAAAATTAATTTAATAAATATAATCTTAAATATAAAGATTAATTATTTATATTTACAAATATATATAAAATTTTAAGAAAATAATTTATTAATTTTTGATTATATTAAGAAATTATTTTTAAATGAATATTTTTAGTTATTTACTGTTTATAATAATCATGTTTATAATAAAGATTGTCAATCAGTCAATATTTGATTGAATTTATTTATATTTAGTACTTAAGTATTAAAATTAAACGTATTTAATTTTTTTTTTAATAAAACTGGTAAAAATACAGGTTTAATCAAATTTATACTTGACTGAATTTCAAAAATTACTAACTTTACATTAATATTTTTTGCTTCAAGTTAACATAAATTGCTAAAATTTTAATCATTAACTATATGTATTATCATTTATAGTATTTAAATCATGCAAACGATACTTTAATTAACTTTTTCAAGTAGATTGTCAATATTCATTAATAAAATCATAATTTCTTTTTTGATATAAACATATATCCGGTTTTAATTTTTTTATTTTGCTATTAACCAAATGTTTATTAAAACAGGTTGTTTTTCTTTACTTAAAGTTTATAAATAACTGGACTCAACTAATTATTTGATTATTTATTTGATATTTTTTATGAATATTTTAGCACATGTTGGTTCATTTGTTATATCAATTAAATATAATAAATTTTAATATTTTAAATTTATGCTGATTTTTTATTTATTTTAAAATAAAAATTTATTTTTAAATTTATTTTTTATTTTAAATTTTTGATTAATTTAATTTTTTTTTTAATAATAGAATGAATTATTTATATTTAATTAAAACTATAATTTTTTTTAATTAAAAAAACATTTTTTTTATCAATTTTAATTTTTTTTTATTTATATTAATATGTTCATATTAATAAAAATCTATTTGCATTTTTAGTTGGAGAATCGTTGTTTTTTCATCAACTACCACATTTTTCTAATTTATGTAAACGTGATCTGTTTACTTTACTTGAAATTTTATTTTTAAAAGCAACAAAAAATAAATTTGGCAAAATGTTGACCAAAAACTAGACAAAAAAATAAATAAAAGATAAATCTAAATCAGATTTTTAGATAACATTTCTTTTATAAATTTTATATTTGAAAATATGTTTGCTTCAAATACAATTTGCTATTAAATTTTTTTTAGTTTAAATTCTACAAAAAAAAAAAAATTAAATAATTCTAATAAATGTTTTTAATAAATACAACTTAATAAATATTCTCAATATGTATTGCCTATTATTTTTAACATCAATCTCATTATATTAAAAATACAATTTTTTTTTTTATAAAGGCTCTTAGAAAATAGTTAACTCTTGAAAAAAAAGTAATTTGTAAGTTTAAAAAATAAAAATTTTCATAGTTATTTTTAAAATAAAAATTTCAGCTAAGTTAAAATAATAAATAAAATTGAAATATTAATAAATAAAAATCAATAAAAAAAAAAAATATTTGCAAAATCTCATTTTTTCCCACAATTTGCAAGGTAATTTAAGTCGATGAAAGTTTTAACAGATGATGGATTAGTTTAAAATCAGTTTAAAACATTTTTTTATTTGTTTAAATTATCTTATTTTATCCTTTAAATATATTTATATTTCGTTTAAATAAATTTCGATTTTAAAAACAAAAAGTTTAAATTACTGTTTATATAAAACAAATATGATTATTTTTTTAATTAAAAATAAATAAAAATTTTAAGTTGATAATTTTATTTATTTTATAATAATATTACATAAAAATTTTATTCTTACCTAAATTAAAAATTAAATTAATTTTAAAATCTATAAATTTAAATTTTTTTTTGATCGTTGAGCATTAAATTTTACAATTTTATTTTTTTATCACTTTTTTCAAATTATAGATTTTTTACATTTTTTTTTTTAAATTTTTTTATTTTTTTAAGTGTGAACATTTTTCAAATAATTTGTCTTGCCTAAAGACTTTTGTTTTTTAATTTGTCTTTTACTATATATTTTTGATATTTTTATATTACTTAGCTTTTTATTTTACCTGATTTAAAAAAAAATTTAAATTATTAAAGATAAGGTTAAAGTTATTTATGTATGTTAAATAAACTTTAGAGTTAACTTACTGTTAATATAAACATTAGAAAATTGAAAAATTTTAACTAATAAATAATGAAATTTTAAGTAATTTAAAAAAAAAAAATTTAAAAAAAAATAATAACAATGAAAATGATGCAATTAAATTGAAATTTTTTTTTTGCCATTGAAAAAAACAAACTTAAAAAAAAGTTAGCAGTTTGCCAAAATAAAAAATAAATTTTAAAAAAAATAAATATTTGCCAAAAATCCAAAATACTATCAAAAGCAATTTAAGTTTTGATCCGTTAATCCATAAGTTTTTAATGGTTGGCTTGACCTTTTGCGCTTAAATAAGTCAAACTTTAATTTGTTTTTTTTTCTTTACCCTTTTTTTTTATATAATTTAGTTCTATATTGTGTTTAGAAAATTGCTATTTTATATAAAGTTTCACATGTTGGGTTGTTCATTATTTTTTTATTTTGTTATATATTTTTTTATTCTTAGGTCAACATTTCTATTTGATTTAGTATGTAGTATTATTTGGTCTCACTTTGTTTTCTTATTTTTATCATTTGTTTGCCAAGATCTAACTTGTCTGTATCAGTTATTTGTCTAATTTTTTTTTGCACTTTCTTTTCTAACTTTTATTTACTTAAACTTATCGCGTGGTTTAATTTTTTACTAACTAAAAAATTTCTAAAAAAAAATAGTAAAAAATCAAGTTTTTAAAACTAGTATTAAAAATATTAAAAAAAAATAAATGTATATATATATTGATAAAATATAAATATTATAATAATTTTGCATTATGATTTAATATTAATTAAAAACTAGTATCAGGTTTTTCTAATTAGTAATTAATTTTTAAATAATACATTAATTAAATTAAAAAATTTAAAATTAAATATTTTTTTAATCTAAAAAAAAAATTAAATTTATACCAAAAGGTTAGATTAATTGACTAAATTTTTTTTTTTTACTTTTTCTATATAATTTTTATTTATTTTGTTTATTTAGTATAACTTTGACTTTTAATATTTTTTTATTACTTTAGAATTGCATATTTTATAATTAAAAAATTTAACTTGTTATACTAAGACATATTAAACGATTTTTATATTTATTTTTAAATTTTTTTTTTGTCAGAAACAAATCATGACAAAAAATTATTATTTTAAAAGCTAAATATAGATGTGTAATAATTTTATTTAGACAAATGAAGTTAAGCTAGTATTCTATGTGATTATTGTAAGAAACAGGTAGTTTATTTGTCAAATATTTTTGTTTAAAGTATATTTATCCTAAAACTAACTGATTAGCGATTACTTTCTTATTTTGTTCTTGTTTTTTATCCTTAAATGGATGATTGCCGACAAATCGCAATAGTTATGTTCATTTTTTTAAACGTGCAAAGCGTTTATTTGGTTTCAAATTTTCTTTATTTTTTTTAGTTTTTATATTCACATCATAGATGATCACACTTGATCGAACTTGATCGTATTTTGTATCTTTTGTTATTCGCCTTATTCAACTTAACTTTTGTCCATCTTTTTCTTTGCATGTTTTTTTCTACCTTTCCAATTTACTATTTTATTTTAAAGAAAATTTAAAGTTGTTTTTTACTCAATTTAATGCATTTGTTCTGATTTAATACGTTAAGTCATAAATTGTGTCTTTATTTCAAACTCATTCAATATTTTAAAAATATATCAATTGTATAGCCATTTGTTTTACATTTTAGGTTTGTGTTATTTAGTTTTGCATTTATTTTAAGATTTTTAAAGCATTAAACATAACACTATTTTTTGATTTTTTTTCTTAAAAAACTTTAAAATAAATTTTGTCGAAATTGTTTTTGAAAAAAGTATATAATTTAATATATATTATATTTAAATTAGCGAATTTTAAGTTGAAAAATAAAATCATTTATAAATTAAATAATTATGAATAGTTACCAATAGTTTTATAATATAATCTATCTAAAATATTCTAAAATACAAACAATGAACACCTTTAGACCAAAAAATAACTTGAACTATTAAATAAACTTTTTAAAATTATGTCTGACTTGTGTCTGATTACAAACAATTTTGTGTCTAGTTCTAAGTTTATTCTAAAAAACTAGTTTCTAACTAAAACTTTTTTTGTGGTTTGACTTGAAATTTTATGCATAAAAAAACTAATGTGCTGTTGGATGACATTTATTTCAAAATGAAGCAACTGTCACAATGTGACAAATGCTAGATCTGCAAGAACAACTTATTTATACATTGAATGATGTGCAATAGCAAGAATAACACTGATAGACAGTAAGTTACCAGTTGTTTGATCATCTAGCCCAATTGCACACTTGCATCTATGTTTACACAATGTGTGCATTCTTGCCTCAAATGCTAAGTTTGCACATTACCTCTATCTAAATTTTTCAAAATTATTGTGAACAATTTTTTTTAGTTATTTTTTTTGTTTTTTTTTTGCACTTTTTTTTTATTTTTTTTTTATACTTTTTTTATACTTTTTTTTTATACTTTTTTTTATACTTTTTTTATACTTTTTTTTATACTTTTTATCTTTCTTAAACAAAACTGAAATTGAAAGACAAAAAGATGCTAGTCGTGTGTAGGTAAAAGTTGGCTAAGTTCAAATTTGTAATCAACATTCAAACAATGCTTGAAATACTAAATGATTGGTCTAGTACAAAAACATATTACAGTTTATCAAGACAAAATAATTTTTTTGCAAAAAAAAATATACTTAAAATTCAAAAATCACTTTTTTGTCGCCAATATTTTAATACTAAATTATGCACAATTTTATTTCAATGTATTTATTAGGGGAAAATAACTTATTGGCAATATTATACTCATCTTTAACTTTACTTATAAACTATTTAGCTATCTGAATCCTTTTCCAACCGGATATTGATGATATTTTCTTTAACTTTCTAACTATTTCCATTTGATTGTTTGCCTGACTCGCTTTTTGGCGCCAATTCGCAATTCAACTGATAATAAGTGATGCTTCGCCTTTTAAATTTAATGTAGCAAATAAATTGCGAATCAGTTATGCCAAGCTAGCATCTATTTATGTGCACAGTAGTGTTACGGCCCTATAATAATTTAGAACGTATTTTTACAAAAAAAAAGTTTTGTTTTTTTTTGAAAAATGTTTTTTAACTGGCAACAGTTTTAAACATGTAATCAAGGTATTTTTCCTTAAAAAGTAAGATATGATTGCAAAATTTACTTATAGATGTAAAAAAAAAAATATTATTATATAAAATAAATAAAAATCAAGATAATATTTTTTTTGATGGTAATAAAAATATATATAAATAATCTACATAAGAACTACAATAAACCTAGTGTAAAAATTCAAATTAATTTAAAATCATGAATATAAATATTTTTATTAATTAATTTTTATGTTTAATCAATAAAATAAATAAATAATTTAATTTTAATTATACAAAATTAATTTTAAAAACTAGTAAAAAAAGAAATTTTAAAAAAATACTAATTTATTTTATTTATCATTTTTATAACTAAAAATATATTTTAAAAAATATAAAATTATCATACACAATTTTAGATTAGATAATTTAATGAGAAAAGACACAAATTATCATATTGTTTTAATTAATTTAACTATAAAAAATTGATAAATTTTTTTTTATTTAAATTATATAGGAAATTTTATTAAAATGAATTTGCTAATAATTGAACTTACATTAAAAAAAATTATAATTTACATTAATAGTAATTTTATTGATTTAAAATTATACATACTTAAAAAATCAATTTTATAATTTTAAATTTGATAAATATATATAATAAAAAAAATGTATTAAAATTAGTAATAAAAGTTACAAATAATGAAAAAATAAAAATATATTTTTTAAAATTAAAAATTAAAATTTAAAAAAACAACTACGATCAGTCAATAATCTTGTGACAAGCTGGACAAAATAAAAAATATTATTTATAATATGTTAAATCAGCTTAATTCCGGTAGGCTAGTTGCAAAAACATTCAAACTTATTGGCATTAGTTGTTGATGCAGAAGAAACTAATCCAGTTGTTCACCTGGAACAAAACTTCTGAAGTCCTATGAGGAAAAACCAAAACAAGAAAACTGAATGAAAATTATTTTGGAAAATAATCATAAAAATGTTAGATTTAAAATCAACATTACTCAAAGCTTATTCTAGATATCTAACTTCAATCATTATGGTCAAATATCCTCATCAAATAATTTTTTTTTTTTTTTTGCCACTTTTTATTAGAAAAATTTTTTGCTGATTTTTTCTAGTTGAAATTTTCATTTATTTTTTTTTACATTATTTTGAATTTGCACCAGTATCGACACTTTTATTCGCTAGTATCCCAAGTGTTTTCGATAGCTAACATTCAGATAAAAAGAATAAAACTAAAATAAGTGAAACATAATCAACTAAATTCAGTATGTATTACTTTTGTTCATTTAGTCACTATTGAAAAACGTTTTTCAAAAAATTATTCTTTTGTATCTATTGGTTTCTTATCCTGCTCGTTTTTATTTTAAAGTTCAGTACGCTTAAAACACTTGCCTTGCATGAGCGAACCTTGACCATTTAATAAACACGACATAAGCAATCAATTTTTAAACAGTCACCCATTATCTAAATACTTGATGGGCCAATCGAGATGAAAGGCCAATTTAAAGTACTTGCTAATTTGTGCTAGTTTATCTTTTCACATTTTTCATGCACTTTTTTTTTGATGTTGTTGATTTTTTTCATTTGTATTTCATTTGTACTAAATTTTAAGCAATTTATTTGTTATTTACTTTCAATTAATTACACACTTTGATACATTTTGCTAAGCTTTACTGTATTTGTTCAGTACGAACCCGCACTAAAGTGCTCAAACGAAATCAAAAGTTATTCACTTGGTCAAACATGACGCCAGACTAGAAACTCTTTGTACATGATTTTTTCATTAAACATTGCTATTCAATCATCGCATTCCGACATTAAAGGCTTGATGTTTCAAAGAAATTCTATTATAATCGTCTAATATAGACTTTGATTTTAATTTATTTTTTTCAAAATTATTCTATCAAGTTTTGTATAATTTTTCACCTAATTAGAAATCAAGTAAATTTGCCGGAATTGTAAAAATAATAAATAAAAATTAAAAAAATTGTGAAATGATGATAAAGAAATAAAACGATAAATAACAAATAAATAAAAAAATATAAACAAAAGTTGAATTTCTAAATGATAACTAAAATGAAAAAAATGAGAAGATGCCAAGATGGGCTTTATATTGGTGCATGTCAATGGATAGACAGCCGCCGTGTTCAAGGTGCGAATTCCCAAGTTAGAACCGTCCCTTGTGCTTCTGACCAGAAAATGCTTGTTCAGCTTTCAATTAAGCTAAGCATTGTTTGGTTCCACAAAAAGAATCTTGAAATGGTGACTACCGAAAAAAGTAAAAATGAAAAAATTAAGATGAAGAATAAGTAGAAATAAAAATAAAAAAAAATTAGAAAAGTTAAAAGCAAATTTAAGAAAACATACGCAAATTGATGATAGTATTCTTGCGTCGCATAATCAGGTTGCAATCATAAGCCACATATAAAAGCAGATATAACAAAATCATTGGTTAATACTAATGATAATTTGAAATCAGCTATAGCTGCATTTTTTCGTTCAATGCTATTTTGTGATAGATATTTGAATTTCACAAATCTAAATTCATTTCTTGGTACGTTTGATCAAATTAAAATTTTTTAAAAAATGAAAATGAAATCATTAACTTAGGCAAATTGTTTAATTCATTTATTTATAATTGATCAATTATCATCGCTTATCAATTATTATTTTTTTTTAATTTTCTATTTAAACTCATAAAATTTATTTAAATTTTGTTTAATTTACTTTTATTGACATTTACTTTTGGTTATTAAATTACTGTTTAATTAAGTTTAATTAAAAAAGTATAAATTAAGAATTAATTATAATTATTTTATATTACTTTAGTAAGTATTTTTAATATAATTATTACTCATTGATTATGTTCATGTTTTCGCACTTGAAAATAATTAAGTTTATTTAATACGGAAGTTCAAGCTTGTTAAAGATATTGACGATTTGAAAACAAAACAAATTTTTACTTGTTCATTCTGCTAGTTTTAAAGGCTTTTATTTATTTATAAATTTATTTTAAATTCACATTTTATTTTTTTTAAATACAGTTCATGGTTACATCTATTTTTATTGAAATAGCCAAGGGCTAGTTTGAAATAAATTGACCAAAATATTTTACTTTTTTAATGAATGAATTTGATGTTCTGTTTTTGTCAATGTACACACCCAATTTTTTTTAAATAAAATAAATAGAAAACATTTTTTTTTCATATTTCACTATTTAACTCATTGAAAACAGGCATTTAGTTTAAATTGTATGCCAATTCAATGCAAATCATTTTGGACTTTGTGGTTATAATGTTGAAAAATTATTGAAAAAATCACTTTTGAACATGAAACCCTTTTTATTAGACCACAAAAACTTGAAAAATGCATCAAAGTTAAACATTAATGATCGAAAATTGAAAATCTATTAAAGTATAAAAATTAAATTGTTTGCTAATAAAAAAAATCGCACATAATGTTCATTAATACTAATTAAATTAACAATTCACAAAAGCAAGCATTTGTGTGAACATTCATTTTTATCATTATCTAATTTTTTTTTTTTTTGTTTTCATCTTTTAAACTTTTTTATTTTCAACTTTCTTAGTTTCATTATTATAAAGTGTTAAAATAATTAAAGATGCTATTATATTTAATAAAAAAATTACTTTTAAATAAGTATGAATTACTTAAGTTAATTTTTTTATATATATATTCGTTTATTAATGTTATAAGTTCCTCAAGTCAAAAATTTTTACAATTAAATTTATATTTTTTAAAATTGATATTATATTAATATTAGAAAAAAGTAATAAAAATAGAATAACTTTTATCTCAATAATTTTTTTTTTATTTCTTTTATTTTTAACATATAAAAATTAATTTTCTTATTAATTTGATGTTAATTTAATATAAATAATTTGTAAGATTAAAATTGATAATTAATATATTAAAAATTATCAATATTTTTAAATTTACTATAAAAAATCTATAAAAACTAAATATATAAATACACATTAAAAAAAAATGCAAATAAATAAAAAATAAATAAATAGTTTCATATATTAAACATTTAATTTTATAGCTACATTTTACTTTACTTTAATCAAGTTTATTATAACTAAACTGCGCTTTTTTTTTATCAAAAATATTGCTTTTGCAATTTGATTCATCAAAATCAAGATATCTTTTGATTAATGCATCTAAATCTTTTCACAAACTTAAACAATTCTTTTTGATATTAATAGTTTTAATATTAAAAGAACAGAATGTGCAAAATGCCAAAGCAAATCATTAAAAATTTTATGAATAAACGAGACAAATATTTATGCATTTTTGAAAAAGCTTATTGATTAAAAATCAAAAAAAATATAAATTTATTTAGCCAGGATATTGACAATGTATATTTAATTGCAAATAGCTACAATAGAACAGAAAAATATTCTTGATTTCAAGTTTATGATAGTAAATGTCTGAAATGAGCAAAATTTCTGATTGAATGACAAAATCTGCTGATTAAAGTCCAATCAAAAATTATGTTATCACAATCAAATTTGATAAAAGTAAATGAAAAAAAAAAAAAAAAAATGGACCAGAGGCGGATAAAAGCGATATAAGCAATACAAACTTAGCAAGTAAATAAGATGCCCAAAAGCTAATTTTGTGGTTTCCGACAAGTTTGATTTGCCAACAGCAAATTTTTATTCTTGTACAGATCTTTATTTAAACTTTATTAGGTAAAAATTTTTTATTAAATGTGTTTAAATTAAACTAAACTCAAGTCAATAATTGTTTATTTATAAAATTTTTAATAAACATTTCAGGAAACGTAATTTTTAATTAAAATTAATAAAAAAATTTTTTTATTAAAAATAAATTTTAATTTAATTTTTAACAAATTTTTGATTAATTTTTGAATTTAATCAATCAATAATGAATGTTATTGTATATATTTTTTTAAATTGAATTAGGTAATTTTTACAATTGTATTAAAAATTTTCAATATAATTATAGTTAAATAATCAAGTTTAAATTAAAACATATCTAAATTAATATTAATCTTTTTTTTCAAAAAAACAAAAAAGTTTAAAAAAAAAAATTTTTTTTATTGTTCTGTGTCTAAATTTATTCTTCATTTTGGTAAATTTGTAAATATACGTTTTGTGACATGTCATTGAAAAAATAAAAAATAAAAACAAGCAATATATGTTTTTCAAATGGATTTTTCGGTTTTTTGTTTTGAAAAAACTAGAAAAATTTAGAAAAAATAAAAATAAGAAGAAAAAAGATGAAACTACTGCAAAATGAAACTGCGGAAGGTTTGATCAGAAAAACGGAAATAGTATGGCCGGATGCAGTTAAAGTAATTCAAGAATAATATCAATAGATGAGCCTATTGTTCCAATTGTCCCTGACATTTGAGGATACAAATAGTCCTTATTCTTTTTGACCATAAAAAAATTGTTTTGTGTTTCAGCCCTGATTTCACTGTTAATTGTTCATTGATTGTAATCGTCATTGCAATCAACATTTGACATTTTAACAGGCAATTAAAGAAAAGCAAAATAAAGTAATTGTTTACTAGTAAGATGAAATATTAGAAATCATAAAGCCACATTGGTTTTTATATATTTAAGAAAATCAAAATTGTTTAACTATATTATAGTTAATAGCAAAAAAAAAAAACAAAAAAAACGCGATAAATTGCAACCACAATTAGCTAGTAAAAATGATTTTAAATTGAATTTTTTGATACTTTAAACAAAAAATTTACCTGTATTAATTTAAAATTAGCTTTGCTATTGATTTCTTTTTTAAAACAAATTAAAATTTAGTTATATTTATCAAATTTAAATGAATGTCTGAATGCATTAAAAATATTTTGATTTATATTTTAAATATGTAAAGTGATGTCAAATGTTTGTTTGAAACAATTTTTCTAGTAAATTTATTTAGCAAAAGTTTTAAACTTAATAAAATCACAAATATTTCAAAATTATCCAAAATTTAAAATAACCATATATATGAATTTACAAAAGATTTTGAAGAGAGACGCAACAAAACGTCTAAAGGTTAAAAGTAAAAAGATATTATAAAAAAGAAAGTTTGGTAAAACTTGTAATTTTAGTTTATTCTTATTTTTTATTTTCTTATTTTGATGACTTTGTCACAATATATGGTGATTTAATATTAGTATATTTAAAACAAATTTAATAGTAAAAACAAGAAAATGAAACTCAAATAAGCTAATACATAAAAATGTTTTTGAGAATTATAATGAATAAACTTATTATAAGGCAGAATGACAAGAAAATTTTTCCTATTATTTGACTAGATTAAACAATTTATTTTTATTGTATTTTTACAATTATAGCAATCACTTTGTACTGCAATGGGCGAAGAATTGAGATTTGCAATGAAATGCAGTGGTTCTAAACACAGACCTGCCTTAAGACGCGATTGTTCCAATTGTGCAGAAGATAAGGATTACGAACACAACAGAATAAGACTAGACGATGAACAACTTACCTATCGAACCAGATCAACAAATGGAAAACATCGGTCTGCTATTCATAATGGTCATTGTAGACAAAGAGCTAAAACTCAACCTGAACAAAACACTTATGTGCCCACTTTAGATGGTTCATTAGAATTGATTTCTTTAGCTGATGAAGGTCGTCAACATAGTGGACATCCGATACCTTCATGGCATCAAACTAAGTTAACTCACCATAATAGTGCCGGCGATTTAATGCGAGCAGCTAATCTTTCCAGCAATTTGTGCTTTAACAATAAAGAAAATGAGTGCGCCAAAGATTGCATTTGTGAAAGATATCCTTCATTCCATCATCATTCCTGAAATGCCTGTTTTACCTGCAAAATTCAATTTACAACATTTTTTACATCTACAAAGCTTTTACACATTTTTAAACTTTTATTTTATACGCAAAATTATTAATATTATATTAATTATATTTGATTTAGCTTTTTTTTTATTCAATTTATCTATTACTAGTTTTTATTTGTTATGTTTTTTATTTTCTTAAAATTTTTCACTTCACACCATTTCAATTGAAAATAATATAAAAAAATGATATATAAAAAATAAGCAAATTTTAAGATAAATATAACTATATTAAATTTGCTTAAATGCGTTAAAAGCTAATAAATCAATTTTGCGTTTTTTATTGATTATAAATCTAAAAAGTATATATAATTTAGTTATTTTTCAACTTTTTTATTTTTTTTTAATACTATAAACAAGAATAAAAAATTGAATAATATTTTTTTTCACTTTTTTATTACAAAGATAACTATTTTAACAATCAATTATTTTGATTTTATTAAAAATTAATTCACAAAATATAGTTTTTATTTTTAACAAAGTATTTATTATTAGGCTAATTAAAATTGACTTTTTATAATAATTTTTAATAAAAAAAAATCAAACAATTTTTTTAATGTGTTTATGCAATTTTTTTCAACTTATATTGTTTTTTAATATTTATAAGAAATGATTACCTTTCATATATATCATATTTAAATTAAAAAAAAATTAGTTTTTAATTGATTTTTTAAATTTTATAAAAAAATTCAAATCACACTTTCATCAGATAAAAGCATCATCATTTTAATTAATTTTAAAAAATCTATGAGATTGTTATAATGTAATAAATAAGACGTTTTTATTATTAATATTATTAATTATACAGATATTTAGTTTGCACTGAACAAAAAACTGATGCATTATAGTTTTTTTTTTGAACTTATCTAAAATTTTTTAAAGTTTAATCTTTTGTTTTAAGAAAAAATAAATAAAAACATTTTCAAAAGGCATTACTATTATCTTTTCTCAGCTTTTTTTCAACTAACACTTTAGCATTTCATTTTGTAAAATATTATAAATATGTAAATTGCTGACATTTGAAATAACAAAAAAAAAAAAAATAATAAAAAATGAAAAAATAAAAAATATGTTAAAAACTTTTCTATATTGTTATAAACTTGGAATACAATTGTAAAACTTTGTTTTGCAGTGAAAACGTTTTTTTATACATTTCGATGTTTTTGCTAAGAAAAGCAAATAATTTCTTATGTAAAGTAACATCGTTAATATTTAGTTTTAAAATAAAAATTTAGATTCTTCTTAAAAATTCTTAAATCTTGTCATTTTTCTATCTTTCATACTAAGTTTTTTCAAAAAAATAAAAAAAAATTATTTGATTTTATAAATTAAAAATTACATCAGATGGCAGCAGCTTATTCATCAAAAAAAAAAAAAAATAATAATAAATAAATAAATAAATAAATAATTAAAAATCTTATATTTAATTTTGGTATTGTAAATACTATTTAAATAAAAAAGTAAAATTTATTAAAGAAAAATTATATATAGAATAAAATTAAAATAAATTTTTTAATAATTTTTTAATTAATTTAAGAACTTGAAACTTAAATAAAATTTTAAATTTAGGTTTATTTTGTTTTTATTTATATTATAAATTAAAAATATAAAAAAATCAAAAAATAGAATTTAAGTTATTGGTAAAAAAATTATTTTATATAAAATTATATATTGCGTAACGAATTCTACTAATCTTTATCGTTTAATAATTTATACAAATGTAGTTGAAAAATATAAATATTAGGACCAATAAACTTAAGTAGAGAAGTTTGTAAATGTGCAGTATAAGCTGTAAATGATTTGACGAAATACATGTGTAAAGTCTCAGTTTTTTTAGTTATCAACTATTTTTAAAACTTTTTGGAGAATTAAACTTACATAACAGTAAATGTAACCTAAAATCTTATATCTTATTTTAAAAAAAAAAATAATAAATTTAAAAAGCAAACAGTCAGTAAGAATAGTAAGTTCATTTAAAGTATTGTATGATTAACTAAGAGATACATAAACTGTTAGAATCTACATAAGTTGTTAAAGTTTTATAATTAATTAACAAAAATTATTAATAATTCTATTGTAAGTTTAATAAATCACTAAATAATCATATATTAATTGTTTATAATTTATGTAATCATAATTTAATGTTTAAATATATTTTTTTTAAGAAAATATAAAAAAATAATGAATAAAATTATAAGATTAAATACATTATTGAATCATTAAAATAATTTATAAATGAAACAAATAATGACAATAAAATAATAAAAAAAAAATTGACAATTTGATTGTTATAAATATAGCTTAAAAAATTCAAATTTTTTTATTAAAAATTTAAACAATTTTTTACTAGTTATTTTTCATATTAATATTTATTTTTTTTTTTTGAAAATATATTTTTAGTATTTAAAAAATATTTATTAATTGAATTAGTAATTTAATAAAAAAAAAAAATGTAATTTATATTCTTATCCACTTGTTGCTGAAATTTTTTTTTAATTAATATTTAAAATACAAAAAAATTTTAAAAATTGATGAAAATAATGTAGTTTGTCAAACCGAAAATATTCTTAAAAAAAAAAATAAATAAAAATTTGTAAAATCTATTATATAAAATTAATTTTATTTTTTACAATAATTTAAAATATATTTAATGTTATGTAATAGAATTTATAATGTGCTTATCAAAAAGTTAATATAATTTGTAAAAACACACAAATTTAATCAATTTTAATTTAATAACATCTATTAAGACAAAAAATTTTAATTTTATTATTGTTAAAAATAGATGTTTTAATAATTAAATTGTCAGTTATTTTTTCAAAATATTAAAGGCAAACTATTATGAACTTTATTTATTTAATAAAATTTTATTAATTTTAATAATATATTTTCAATATCTTGTTTCAGTGTTTTATGTTTTGTTACTATTATTTAATTAAAACATTTGACAAGATCAAATTTGAAATAACTTATCACTGTCTGATTATAATTTTTTTGTTATCTACTTTGCTGTTCTAGGTAAAATCTTTGCCTATACATTTATATATATATATATATATATATAAAATTAATAAAAAAGATTTTTTTTTAAAAAATAATAATGAATTTGTGAAAAAAAAACTTATTTTATAGGACAAATAAAAAAAACAGATTTATTATAATTAGATCGCTAATCATTATGAATAATGTCACAAATTAATTTTAGTTAATTTAAATTGGCATAATAAATTTATATGCTTTTTTTTGTAAAAACTATTTGGTATTTAATAATTAAATAAAAGTATGAATTTTTTGCAAAATATTAATAATTAAAACTGAAAAAGCGAAAACAATTGAGTTTATAATATTTTTAATAAGCAATGAAAATAGTGTTTAAAAAATGTTAAGACAAAATATATCTTGCTTTGTTTTTTTATTTAATGAGCAAATAAGACAAAAAGTTTTATAAATGGTAAAATATAAATCTTATCAAAGTTTTTATTTAAAAAATTGTATATTTACTGCTGTCATTCCCCAAAAAATTTGTTTTAAACTAATAAAAAAAATTTTTGAAATCTTTTATGAATTTTTAAACAGGGGACCATAGTTTAATTACAACTTATATGCAAGTTACGACTGCGTAGTCCTTAGGAATTATTTAGATAATTATGTAAACAATAATAAATAGGATTTTGTATTAATAAAAAAAGTTTATGATTGATTTTTTTAGAAAAAACTCAATAAACTACTGTTTGATAATTAAATTTGGAATCAGAGTTATTAGCTATCTCCCACATCAAGAATATTTACTTACAAAATTAATGTTTGTTTATTCTAGCAGCGTTAAATGCTTTTTTTAAATCAACTTGTTTTTTACTGAGTAAATTATAATAGGTGCTCATATTTATTGCAATTGTTTTATATAGTTTAATTGAATTAATTATGAGTAAAAACTTGGAACTTAGATGTCGAGCTCCTAATGGTCAACATGTAATTAATAATTTGACCACAAGTAATACTTGCGAAGATTTAAAAGCCAGTTTATTTAGCTTGACTAATATTGAACCAGATAGAGTAAAAGTATCTTGTGGTTTTCCATCTAAAGAAATCGATTTGTCTAATGATGAAAAACCGCTTGGAGAAGTTTTTCAGTCAACAAGAGAAGTAATCATAATTGGACAGAGCAGTCAAAGAGAAAGAAGCCCAATCGACTTGGATTGTAACTCAGAATCTAATGATTGTAAATATTTTTTATTTAATTACTTTAATTTAATTTTTTTTATTTGCTTTTTTAGTGCCTGATGTTAGTAATAGCACTGCTTGTAATTTTGAAGAAGAAAATAATTTAAAAAATAAAATCAACAATTTTGCTAATATCAGTAAAAATTCAGGATTTTTTATGCGTAAAATTATTCCGGCAAATAATTCCTGTTTATTTACATCAGTCTACTATTGTGTTTCCAACGGAATTTTTAATCCAAATATAGGTCCTTCTTTAAGGACAATTATAGCTGAAAAAGTTGCATCTAATCCGGTTGAATACAATGATGCTATTCTAGGTATTTTTAATTTTTTTGAATTTTTTTTAAATTTTAAAAATTATTTTGACTATTTTAAATTTGATTTTTTTTAAGGCTTTACCAATAGTGAATACGTTAAAAAAATACTTAAAGATGATACTTGGGGTGGCGGAATCGAGTTAGCCATTTTAAGTGAACATTATGGATTAGAAATCGTAGCTATTGATACGCAAAATGTTCGGTTAAACAGGTATTTTTAGTTATTTAAATTTTTCATTTATATAATTTATTTTTTTTTTATTAGATTTGGTGAAGATAAAAATTATGATAAAAGAATATTTCTTATTTATGATGGCATTCATTATGATGCACTTTATTTCGAACCATTTGAACCTCAATTGTTTGGTAGTAAACTTATTACTATTTTTTCTACAAATAATCCAGAACCTTTAAGTATGGCACTTGAATTAGCTTCAGAAGCCAAAGCAATTCATAATTATACAGATGTTAAAAATTTTAGCCTAAGGTGTTTAGCATGTAAAAAGCCTTTTGTTGGACAAACTCAAGCTCAAGCTCATGCTAAACAAACTGGTCACACTAATTTTGGTGAATTTTAATTTTTTTTTTAAGTTTTATTAAAACAAATTTATATAATTTTAATTCAATATGTTTGAAACAAGTTTTAAAAATAAACGTTTTTTATTAAATAAAAATTAATACATTTATTTTTTAATTCAGTAGTATTTTATAAATTATTACAATATTTTTTTTAATTTAAATTATGATTTATTTTTTTTATTATGTTTATTTTCAATAAAAATTAGTCATTTTATATTTTTTATAATAATTTAATTTTACAAATAAGTTTTTTCAAAAATATTAAATTTGTCAATTTGTGATAAAAATATAATATAATAAAAAAAAATTTTTAATTTTCTATATTTTATATAATTTAATTTAAAATTAACTATAAATACAATATTTAGATTATTTAGCAAAATTAAAATAATAATTATTTTTTTTTAAATTAAATTTTTTTTATTTTAATTTAGTTAATTTTTTTAAAATTTAGTTTATTAATTAATATAATTATTGGTAAAAATATTTGGATTGTGTTAAAAAATAAAAAAAGTGATGATTATCTTATCTTACTTATCTTTATTTTAAATTTTATTTAATATTTTTTTTATTTAAAACATAATAATTTAATTATAACTAAATAAAAAACAGTTAATTAATTTAAGTAAAAAAAAATTATTTTATATTTTAAATTATTTACTAAAATAATCAATACAAAATATTAATTTAATTTAAAATGTTATAATTTATTAATAAAAAAAAAAATTAAAGCTTAAATATCAATAAAAATACTAAAAAATTTTATTAAATTTATTTTAAACTATTATAGATTAAAAGTGCAGAGTTAAATAAATTATAAAAATATAAAAAAAAATTATTTAATAAAAACATTATTTAGTTTTACATTTTTTTTAAACAATAATAATTTTTTATTAATAAAATTAATTAAAATTAATTTTAGTATTTTTTTATAACTATTTTAAATTTAAAATTTTATTTAATTTTTCATATTTTAAAAAATCAAGTTGCCAAACTAAAAAATCGATTTTTTTCTTAGTTTATTTATTATAAAAATTAAAAACTTTCATTTTTATGATATGGATCAGTAGGTCAAACAAAATATTATAATATTCTAGTCTCATATGTTTTACTAGAATTTTTTTTTGTCCCAAAGACTAGATAAGAATTTGACCTCTTTTATAAATGGTTTGTATTAATCTATATTTGATTAATAATTTATTTATAACAAATATAAAAAAACAATATCTAGACTAAAATATAATTAGCATTTTAAATCTTTAATTAATTATGTAACTCTTAAAAATTCAATATTGTAATTTAATATAAATTTAGAAATTTATTATAAATTATGAAAAAAAATGCAATCAAATATAAATTAATATTATTTTTGTTGCAAATTGTATAATGTTCATTATTTTGATTTGTAATACCAGAAATAAATTAAGAATTTATTAATGTTTTATATAAAAACTGTTTTATTTTTTTAAAATAAAATATGCATAATTATTTACATAATTTGATAAAAGAATCAATAAAATAATTATTGATTAATTGTTTTTAAAAATCATTTTAATATAATAATTTATTTTTAAGTAAACTAAAAGTTTTAAAATATGTTAAAATTATATATGACTAAATAAAATATTGATAAATTTCAAATAATAAATTATTTTAAGTATTTAAAATCTAAAGCAAAGAGTTAATTTAAATCTTGATGTAGTTAAATTGTATAATATAGTATATCAATCTATTTTTGATAAAAAAGAAAATAAAAATTTAAATTAAAAAAATAGGTTATTTTTTTAGCAAAGCCAAAAATTATACAATAATATGTAATGCAAATTTAATATATAATAAAATAAAAAAAAATAAAAAAAAAATTTTAAGTTCATTATTAAATGAAATTTTGCTAATATAAATTTGTAAATTTAAATTTGAGTTAAAATGTTAATTATAATGAGTTTTTTGAGATGTAAACTCATGTTTCAAAAAGGAAAGCATCAATTTATATATTAATAAAAAAAATTTGAGTATCATCCTGACAAAATACGAAAAACTTAAACATTTTAACAATTACAAAATAACATAATTAATGGTTTAACAAAAAAAAAAAATAAATAAAAAATTATTCTAAGTATTAAACAACAACGTGAAATAATTAAAACAGAAAAAAAGTAGACAAAAAAGTCAATAATAAAAATTTAATATCTTTAGCTCAATTTTTTTTTGTTCTTAAAATAATGTTAATATATTAAAAACGAAAAATTTTAATGCTTATTTTTTGGTTATTAACTATTTTACAATAGAATAAAAAATATTTTTAATAAATTAAAAAATAATCCTTTTTTGACTTATAAAAAATTATAAAAAACCTTAAACACATAATCTCAAAAAAAAAATTTTTTTTAAATAAATTTAATTAATCTAACAGTATTATTATTGTATTTTAATTATTTTCTTTATAAATGAAAAAAGTATTTATAAATTACATTTATTTTTTTATTATAGTTAATAATAATAAATAAATTTAAAATATTTTGCATTATTATGAAATGGATAAGTATATTACAATTTGTAACAGATAATTTATTAACAAAACTTCAATTATAACTGACTAAGTTTGTTTGTCCGAGTCTTTTCATATCTTTAAGCCTTTTTCTCTCAAAGGTTTGTTACCGAAGATTATGTTCCTTTGTAAAAAACCTTAAGCCTTTATGTTATAACTCATTTATTTGGGAATTTCACAGTTGCTCATGGTGTCATTCTTTATCTGGAACTTTTTACGATTGTTTTACGGAGGGATATCAAGTCTCCTTTATGTAAAGGTCGTTTAGAACACGAGAGTCAAACTGTGGTTCATCCAAATCTATCTTTCAGGAATTAAGAGCATTGCCTCGTTCTTTGCCTCAGCGCTAAGGGAACGAGAACTTTTAACCATTTACATATAGTTACTATGTATATGTATTTCTATTAAAAAGGTTCACTACAAATTAAATTTTAAAATATAAAAATATTATTTAAATTATAATTAATTTAAAATTACATAATTAAATTTTATTATTTTCTTTATTGAAATATATTACTTAAAAAAATATATTTTTAATTGCGCTGCTTATTTTTTAATTTTTTATTCATAAAAATTTTAAATAAGAAAAAAAAACTAAAAAATAATTTAATAAAATTCAATCCTGATCTTGAACTGATTTTAAAAAATAATTAAAAAAATTATTAAAAATATAAATAAAATACGTTTTATTAATAAAAATTAAATATTTTAATAAATTTTGATTTAAATAAAAAATTTATTTTTTTGACTTTGATTTTATATTTAAAATTAATTTATATATTAAAAAAAAAATAAATTTAAATAATTAACAAAATGAATAAAATTAATTGAAAATAATAATAAATTAGTATTATTTTTTAATAATATTATATATTAAAGCATTAAATAAATATTTAAAATTATTAATTTTTTTATTAATATTTTTTTTAACATATAATTTAAGTTAAAATATCTTATAATAATTATTTTATTTACTTATAAAAATTACATAATATTATTTAAGATGTTTGTCATAATTTAATTTTAATTATCAACTTTTTTAATATGACAAACTTCTTATTTATTAATAAAATGTAAATACTTGCAATTTTATTTCAATTTTAATTGATTTTATATAATAATTAAAATTTTATCTAATTATTAATATATATTATTTAAATAAATTAATAAAATTTTTGAAAAAAATTACAGATATTTAAAATTTCAAATAAAATGAATTTTAATTTATTAATATAAAAAAATTTAGGTTTGTTATTTAATTTTTATTTATTTAAAAAATTTTATTTATAAATATTATAGATTAAAATTATATAAATATATATAAAAATATATTTTGCCTTAAAAATTTATAAAAAAATTAATATAATTTTAGAAAAATTTAAATAATGCAAATAAAAAATTAAATTTAAATTAATTATAAATTGTTTATTTATATTAATCATTAAAAATTTTAATGTATTTAATATATAGTTTATGAATAATTATTTATTTATAAAAATTTAAAAAAATTTATAACATAAATAATTTATTGTTTTAAAAATATTATTTAAAGCTAATTTGATTTTAAAAAAATTATTTCAAATATATAAAAATTTTTATTTTTATAATTAAAGAAGATTCAAAACTTGTTCATTGCACTTGGCTCACCTTTTACAAGTTCAGTTAACTAATATTAATTGTGTTTATATGAGATGCTTTTTAAGTGTGACAAGTGTTTGTAATTTTTGCCAAACACGCCTCTTTTTTTAAGTTAGTCTGCCAATTGGGAATTACAAAATTAAATCAAATATGGTAAGAAATTCAGGAAGGAAAAAAAATAATAAAAAAAAAATTAAATTTTGAAAAAAATGATGAGATTAAGGATAAAGATGAAATGCCAGAAAAATTATTTTTATAATAGAGCCAAATTTATAATGAGTATATTCGTTTAATATTAAAGACAGTGCCAGATTAAACAACGGGTTTTATCTATGTTAACCAATGTAATTTTTTGTTAAATTTTTTTTTAAACATTTTTATAAAAAAGTTGAAAAAATAAAATTGAATATATTGAAAATAAAAATTAATAAATTATTTATAAATAAATATAAATTGTTATTAATTTATTTAAAAAAAAAAAATAGCTTTTAAATTATATAAATTTAATTTATTTAATTTTAAATTTAAAAATTAATCAATAAAAAAACATTTAATAACAAATTTTAAAAACTAAAAAATATCATAAAAATAGTATAATAAAAAATTGTAAAAATATTATAATTGTTATTAAATTAAATATTTAATAATAAAATTAAAAAAAATATTTACTAAAACTCTTTAATTTAATAATTGTATATTATAAAAAAAAAAAATTAATAATTTTTTTAATATTAACTAATAAATAGAATAATTAAATTTAAAATTTGAATAATACATATAAATATTATCTAAATGTTTTTTAATTATTATAATATTAATACAAAATAATTAATTAATTAAGGTAAAAAATGTAATTTATTTTTTTTTAATATTTTGTTTTAAGTAAATCAACAAATGCATATAAATTAAAAATAAGTTTAAAAATAAACTTATTTAAAACTAATTAATTAATAAACTAAAAGTTAAAAAATAATAAATAAAGATAGATTAATTTTATGATTAACTTATTTTATAAAAAAAAAGTTGAATGACTTTAAATTAAATTAAAAATATTTTTTTTGCCAATTTAAAAAAATTAAAAAATTACCTAGAATAATATGAATAGTTTAATTTTATGCAATGTTTATATAAAAGATAAACTATTTATAAATTATTTAACTTTTAAATTTATTTATAATTTTTAAATACTTTAGTAATATAAAATAATTTTTTTATTGTTTCTTATATATTATTATATATATTTTTTAATATTGTAAAAAAAAATTATTAATAATTTAAAAAAAAAATTATTAATAATTTAAAAAAAAAATTAAAAATAACATTTTTGTTTAAAAATTAATAATAGTATTAGGTTATTATTATTTTTAGTATTAGAAAAAAATAGCAATCAATATTAGAAATAAATTTTATTATTGACATAGGATAATTTATTTGAAAATTTAATTAAAACTAAATGTTAAGCTAGATTGCTCTAAAATAAAATTATGCTAATCAAATATCTAGGTTTGATTTGTTACAAAAGCAATATTACTTGTTATTTTATTGTGAAAATTTATTAAGAAAAGTGATAGTAATTAATTTTTAATAATCGATTGGTTGAAACTAAAAATGAATAAAAACATGCAACGGCGTTTCTAGGTAAACAGCCTATGACCTTTTAAATGATTTTTATTATGTGCCATTGAAAAAATAAATGAAAATAAATAATAAATAAATTGTCTCGTTTGTTATTAAATAAATATTATTTTATTTTTTCTATTATATTGTCATATTTTATTTGTTTTTCTCATGAATTAGAGCTTAGCAACATTTCATAAGATAATTTTGAAAGAAAAACAAGGTAAGAAATAGAATTGAGTGAAATTGTAGAAACATTTTGAATATTAAAAACTAATTTGAAGTTGTTTTAGCTCAACGGACTGCGAAAAACCTATTTTAGCTAATCCAAGGCCAATTGGATCATATGACAACCAAATTAAACTTTAGACAAGTTACTGTAGATCACTATCAAGTTATCATAAAATTGTTCGTTTGTCCATGTTTAGCTTGAAATGGAACAGTTGTCATAAAATTCGGACCAATCACTAATCAGAGCCAGTTTTTGACTTTTTGTTTGTAGTCATCAAACACTTGCATCAGCAAGTCAGCATATTTCAAACTAATCTTGCCTTTGTTTTTTTTTACTTATTTGATTTTACACAACAAAAGATAGTTACTATTTGTTTGAAACAAGATGCTGTTTAAGTTTTATCAATCAAAAGTAAGTTAGAATAAACATGATAATAAAAACGGTCATTCAATGGCAACTTTAAAAATATAGATTAATCATTGTTCTGAAAACAATTGTGGTCTTGTGCTTTTTCACAGCAAAAGCAAATTGATTAAAGCAATTAAGTATATTTTAAATTGCTCAATCAACAGGTTTGAAAGTTTAATATCTAAGTTTGTTAATATAACATAGACGACTTTTGTGATGAATAAATATAATCGGTCATTTAAAAAAGTTGGTAGAATAAAAAAAGTTACTGGTCATCAAATTATGATTGTTTAAAATAGGCTATTTAAATCATTATATGTTTTATTATTTATCATAACTTATGTGTTTATATATTTGCTTGTGGTTATACTTTTTTTATAGTTGACTAAATAAAAAATATAATTATAAAAATTACAATTTGTAAATAAAAATGGTTTTTAATTTTGTTTGGTAAACTGTCACACTTAAAGTTTGTTTATTGGCTATTCAAAAAAGTTTCAATCAAGGAATGAAGAGACTATAATTGGGACAGTTAACTCCTATTTCACAAGTAAATGTAAATAAAGCTGCAAGCTAAAATAAAATAACAAGTAGTTGTAAAGTAAAGTAAAGCAAAGCAAAGCAAAGCAAAGCAAAGCAAAGCAAAGCACATCAAATTAAATTAAATTAAATCAAAACAAAAAAATTAAAACAAATCATAGAAAAGTAAAGTATTAAAAATAAAATAAAATCCTTGTTAATTATTATAATTATTAAATATATTTTTACAGAAAAAATTTAAACAATTTTTTTAGAATATTTAATAAATTGCAACTGAATTTAAATGATCGATTTTTATTTTTAGATGCATAGATATAAAAAAATGTAAAAATTTTTATTTTTTTAGAAGAAATTCAAGTGTGAAAGAGCAATGAATTGAAAAGAAGATGCAATTACTTTTTGCTAAATTCAAGGTGAAAAATGAGTTTTAAAAAAAAGACGATGAAGACAAAAAAGAAGTAACATTGCGCTGAGCAATTAGTTTTTAAAACATTAAATGCACCAAATGCTTGTGCAATTGGTTCAAATGTGACCTGTAACAGAAGCAAACATACACATACAAAGGGCAAATGTGAGTGAACGCGTGAGAAAAGAAGTTAGAATGAATTAGCTTGAAAATGGGCCTAAACAAAAGAGAATAAGATTGGGTCTAACAAGTTGCAGCAGTCAAAAGATAAGAAAAAAGAGAGTGAAACTTGTCTACCAGAAGATCTATTAACGAACTTACTAAGAAAAATGTTTAGAGTTAGAGAGTAAAAGGAAGAAGTTTGAAAAAAGATGTTTGAAAAGATGTTTAGAGACTAAGAAGAGGAGGTTTGAAAGACTAGAAAAATTAAAAAACAAATAATAAAAAAGGCTGTCTGATCAAGTCAGACAAGAAACACACCTAGAATAGTTAGAAGATCAGACTTTTAACATAAGGCGTAAGACATTTTCGTTTAAGATGTAAAGCATAAGATGCGAAGCGAAACATGTGAAGTACAACATGAGGACTGTAGATGAGCGATTTGAGATTAAAGCTTTAAGATGTGCGACTTGTTATGGGGTTTAAATAGGAATTTTTTTTTAAGAATTCTAGTTAAGGTGTCTGATTAAAGAATCTAGTTAAAGAGTTAAGAAATGTAGTTATTGGATTCAGTTGTTGGGTTTAGTTATTGGTTTTTGTTTTTGGTTTTTGTTATTGGGTGTTAATATTGAGTTTTAATATTGAGTTTAGTTGAAAGATCTAGTTAAAGATTCTAGTTAAGGGCTCTAGTTGTCAAACTTAAGATGGGTGGATTTTATTTTAGTATTTGCAAAGATGATAAATTGAGTTTGAAGACTTGCAGGTGGACAAAGTGAATATTATTTTCAGTTGGCAAGGAAACACATCCATCAACCAAACAAAGCCAATGGTATGCTGTGGAGCTGCAGAAATGTATTTAGTCAGTCGCAGAATAAAAGTAACGTTTTAGTTAGAACAGAGGGTTTGGCAAACAAATTCATACAAGCTTCACATCAGTTGTTCAATAACTGCCTAAAATTTTTCATCAAACCCTAAACAACTTCTACTATTAAAGTGCTTTAACATTAGATTTGGTGTGGCTGAATAAGTTTGTAGGAGACAATATTTTGTAGAAGACGGCAGTTTTTAAAAAACAACCGTTTCTAAAAAACAACAGTTTGCAGAAGACAACAGTTTGTAATAGAGAGCAGTTTTCAAGAGACAACCGTTTTTAGGAGAAAGCTGAGAAATGACTTAAAAAAAATAGTTTGAGGAAGACAATTTGTAGAAAAGAAACTAAAAAAGCAACATAAAGAAGTTATCTAAAGAAAAGTACCTAAAGAAACTAGTTAAAAAATCTACCTGAACAAAATAGCTAAAAAATCTGAACAATACAGTCTAAACAATAGTATCTAAATAAGACAATTTAAGTAAGAAAATCTTAATAGGAAAATCTGAATGTTAATAAGACGAGTTTGACAAAATGATTTTAATAAATGATCTTAATAAATGATCTTAATAAATGATCTTAATGAAATGATCTTAATGAAATGATCTTAATGAAATGATCTTAGTAAAATGGTTTTAATAAGACAATAATGTAGATGTTGATAATCTAGAAAACAAATACCATGAAAGATAAGATTGAGAAGTAATATCTTTACCAGCACCTGACTCATTTATATATGTGTCTATTGAGCCGAGTTTAAGAAAGCACAGTACGCCGCTGCCAACTCGGCTGACGCTTGGCGAAGATAAACGCCGGCTAGTGGCTGGCTTAGTCTACCATAGTGTGAATGCACTTGTAGTGATCAGCTGATGTGTAGGTAGGCGAAGTAATGTGATGTTGCATATGTGATCACATATAGCAGCAATATATAGCAATGTAAATATTGCTTCAAACGTCTTAAACTCGGCTTGTAGTGGGTTGAACATCTTTGAACTCGGCTTACTGTTTCGACTCACCAATTTCGGCTCACCAATTTCGGCTCACATATTTCGGCTCAACTGTTTTCAGCTGGCTCGTATTCGACTAATTTCGACTGACTGGCTTCGGCGCGGCTAAACTGAGCGCCGCGACCGCAGATCCTGCCAGATAAACGCAGCCATTGAAAAACTCCGCATTCGCACTCTGTTCGCCGACCATTGTGTTGGCTTTGCCCATCCACCACAGTTTTGCTTTTAAACGAGTAAGACCATTATCTTTGTTGCATTGGGATTAGTGATTGGGATTAGCGATTGGGATTAGCGATTGGGATTAGTGATTGGGATTAGTGATTGGGATTACTGATTGGGATTACTGATTGGGATTAGTCTTTTGGATTAATCATTTGGATTAGTCGTTCTATTATTATTTTAATTAGCTACTTTATTAGTAATTGAGATTAGTGATTGAGATTAGTAGTTTAGACTACTGGTTCAGACTACTGGTTCACACTAGTGGTTCAAACTAGTGGTTCAGACTACTGGTTCACACTACTGGTTCACACTACTGGTTCACACTACTGGTTCAACTTCATGGTTCAGCTTAATTATTCAGCTTAATGGTTCAGCTTAGTGCTTCAGATTAGTGATCAGGATTAGTGATCAGGATTAGTGATCGAGATAAGTGCCCAATATTAACTGCCAAAGTTAGTGACCAAGACTAATAGCCAACACTAGTAGCCAAAACTACTAGGACTAGTGGCCAAAACTAATGGCCAAAACTATTGACCAAATATAGTGGCCAAGGCTAGTGGACAGTGCTTGCAACCAGTGACTCGGGATCATATTTAGTTACCGTAACATTATTTATTACTCAAAATCAATACTTAGGATTAGCTTACAGGATTACTTTGTGTGAAATTCTTTGTTTAAAACGTCTTTTTCAAACCATTTCCTTTTGGATGTTTAAATAAATTTTTATAGCTAGTGATTGTTCTTGTTCATTGTCAGTGTTGACGTTGCTTCGCCTACCATCCTTTTCTAGTTTTTATCCACTATTGATCACCAGTTGTTCAACTTAACTGTTCAACTATTCAGTAAGAACTACTCTTTTAAAATTGCCTATTAATAATTCTTGATAAAGACTGCTCATCTGACTGCTCATTCAACTGCTCATCTAACTGCTCATCCAACTGCTCATCCAGCTGCTCATCCAACTGCTCATCCGACTGCTCATTCACCATTGTTCACATTAAAATAATCATCGAAACAATTATTAAACCAATCATTAAACTAATCATCAAACCAGTCATCAAACCAATCATCACACAATCATCGAATTAATCATCAAGCTGTTCATTGCTCATCCAAATCATGTCTTGTTTTTTGCAAGTGTCAATCTTAATTTTGACGTAAATTTGTTTAGCAAACAATTCACGCCCATGGGCAAACATTGCCCTTGTTGTGACGCCCTCTATACAATATGGATAGTAGGTGTGTGTTGTGTTAAAAAATTCATATTTTCATATTTCTTAAACATTTGGTGCAATGTTTTTTCTTCTTACGTTCCAAGCGAGTTAGTAATCTATTGTACAGTAATCCATTCAATTGTACAGGTGTAAGAGATTTGCAGTTTGACTAAAATTGAATAGTTTACCATCATTCTCATTAGTTGTGCTCAGATTCGATCACTTTTCACCTGCATTTACTGCACTAAAATGCACGCAGGGGCATATTTTTAAGAAAAGTGTATTTTAAGAAATAGTATATGTAAGAGTATATGTGTGTATGTATGTGTGTGAGTTTAAATGTATGTATGTATGTAAAAATATATTCATTTGTATATGTGTGTGTTTGTATGTATATGTTTGAATTCTTCTTGTGCATTGAACTTGTTCAACCTGTCTATCACTAACTACTGGATTTTTGCTCCTGCGCTTACAAGTTGCACTTTCTAAGCTTTTCTTTGTCACACGGATTTTTTAAATCAAGAAAATCAACTACAGTGCAATGTGTTTGCTACCTTACTTAATTTGCACTTGGATTAAGATTAAAAGTTAAAATTGACTTTAGTTTGTGACACAAGCACAATCGGTTGTTCTTTTTTAAACTAAAGTCTAGTTTGTTTTGTTAAATATTGTTTATTTGTTTAATTTACCAGTTTGTGCATTTATTTGTAAACGGTTTACATAAAACTTTTTTCAATAAAATAAACCGTTTACTTAATGTTAAATAAGTTTAAACATGATGGAAAATAAAAACAACTGAGAGAACAAATGAAAGAGCATAGTCGAAAAATAATCGAGAAAAAACACAAGATAATATGCGTTTAAATGTATAGTAAAAAAAAATCTTTGAATAAGCAAAAATGTGTTTAGAAACGGCTGTTTGAATAAACTAGCGGATGAGAATAAAAAAGATGAAAAATGTGGAGAGAAATTGATTTGAAAAATTAAGAAAAATTAATTAGACAAAAATGCTAAATAAATGGATTGTTTGAATTTAGATTGTCGTTTCTTTTGAAGGCAAACCGGATACTGCAAATATTTATTATTAGAAATCAAGTGCAAGACCAATCTAGATAAATAAAGTAGTGAATTTAAATTTAACTAGCGAATAAAGTTTGAAAAGTTGTTTTTTTCAATTACAATTTATAACTACGATACATGCTTGAAATTATTAATGAAGATAATAAGTTAATTATGCTAATAATCTTGAACGAATAAAATTCATAATTAATAGTGATTAGTGTTGAAAAAAAGTGAAGACGAGCTTGTTTTCCCGCGCTTCTTATGTAGGCGTGTTTTATTGATAGAGTTAAAGAAGTCATTTTTATGAAAAGCAAATTCAAAGTTTACATTTGTTAGATCAGATTGAAAGGTTGTTTAAATTAATAATTTAGCTATTGAATTGAAAGAAATTGATTGAATTACTAGAGAGGAGAAACTGTGTTAACACTAAGGAAGGATATAAGTGAAAGAAGGGATAGTAGGAAGAAGAAGAGATAGGAAGGAGAAGAAGAGATAGGAAGGAGAAGAAAAGACAGGAAGGAGAAGAAGAGGCAGGAAGGAGAAGAAGAGACAGGAAGGAGAAGAAGAGACAGAAAGGAGAAGAAGAGACAGAAAGGAGAAGAAGAGACAAGACAATAAGACGAAAATTTGCTAATTTTATTCTATGCACTGACTCTGCTGATGGACTGTGTTAATTTAACTGACGAGCCGTGTTTGCAGTCTAGAGTTTAGTGAGTCTGCTCAGTATATGCAAAAGGGTGCATTTTAATTATATGTTACTGTGCTTTTGTCTGATTGAACAGTTAGAGATTGAAGAGCTGGGTTGGACAGTTAATCTGTTAAGCTGTCGTTAATCCGATTTATTGCTTGTTGCTAAATTGTTGCTAATTGTAGCCACACACGCTTCGTCTGTGAAAACACAGGCCCGCGCCGTAGATAAGGCCGACGCTTCACCGTGCCTGAGCTTGTGAACCCAGTGCATTTGAGTCGCAGCGATTTGTCTGATTTCATTTAAATTGTTTTCACTACTGTTTCTATATTATGTTGTTTAAAGTGTGTTACAATATGTGTCTGGATGCAGTTTATGGTGAAATGAAGGTTGTTGGCAATCTGCAGACACACAGCCAGTTCTTAACTTATTAAGACAGTGATTCATCTGTGATTTACTGTGATTGGAATCGGTCGCATCGTGTCCTGTGTGGTGAAGTAGTGTTTTGTGCATTTGGATCGAGCTGGTCGCATATTTGCCGTTCGATACTGATCTCAATGTTGGCTTCAATGTTGGCTTCAATGTCTGCTTCAATGTATGCTTCAATGTATGCTTCAATATATGCTTCAATGTATGCTTCAATGTGTGCTTCAATGTATGCTTCAATGTATGCTTCAATGTTTGTTTCAATGTTTGTTTCAATGCTTGTCCCAACATTTGCCTCAATGTTTCAATGTTTCAATGATTGGATGATTGTTTGAGAACACTTCGCACGTCCCGCACTTGAAGCCGCTTTTGGAGCCACAAAGCTCGCACAGACGATCAAGTTTGTCACAATTGTTTTCGTGCAGTGATTGTGAGACAGATGACAAGATAGCAATCAAATGACAAGATAGCAGTCAAGTGAACTAGAGAACTGGTTGCAGTGCAGTGAATGGGTGCAATTGCAATTTGAATACCTGCTGTTTGCAGACACACCTATTTGCGCTAGCATTAGGTATATTGGACGCAGCGGCGTTGACCTGGTGTGCTGACCTTTGGACGCATTCTGAGGCCACATATCGTTGTTCATCCTCTGGCATCGGCGCCTTTTCCATTGGCTGCGCTGCTGTTTTGGCGCGCAAGTTTGAATACTAACATTCTTATTTCACCATCTTCATATCATCATCTTAAAATCACCTTTCTTATATCACCATCTTAATATCACCATCTTAATATCGCCATCTTAATATGTTCAACTTAATATCATCATCTTAATATTACCACTCTTAATATTACCACTCTTAATATTAACATCTCCGATTTTATCACTTTTAACATCGGTCTCTTAACAAGTGTGCTGTTTTACAATTTAGCTAAACAGTTATTGTTCAAATGCTAAATAAATGTCAAGCTTCAAAAGCTGAAGTTTAAAAAGTGAGTGTTTAAAAACTCAACCTTTTAAAACTTAACCTTTTAAAACTCTACTTTTTAAAGCTGAACGTTTAAAACTCAACATTTTAGTGAAACTTTTTAAAATTGTATCCAAGAAAATATTGAAAAATTCAATATTGCAAATATTGCAAAAATTGCAAAAATTTTCAATTTTACAAATTTTTGGAAGATTTGCAAGATTTGCAAATCGCTTAAATCTTGCAAAATCTTACAAGTTCTCAAATTGTGAATATCCTGAATATTTTCAGTATCTGAATATCTAAATAGCCAAAAATCTAAAAATTTAAATACCCAAATACCCAAATACCCAAATACTAAATATTTAAAACCTTATATATCTATTTATCCCAAATATCCCATATATCCCAAATATCCCAAATATCCGAAAAATTGCAAAAATACCCTTGTTATACTCTGAATATATCTAAAATACATCTTTAATATCCAAAGTATCCTAAAAAGTGAACAAATTTAAAATCTCGTAAAAAGCCTTTTGAACAGTTGTGAGGCTGGCAGTTGGTGCAGGCACCGGACGCATAGGTCCCTTAAGCGGACCATGCAAAGCTTAATTGCACTGCCTCGTGCTCAAATGAGCTTGCCTGATCTCAATAATACTCATCTCAGTCATCTGAATCACCTTAGTCATTTAAGTCATCTAAACCATTTGAATCAGCATCTCAGTCAGCTGAAACCGCATCCGGCCGGCCACAGTGGCAGTTGCCAGCAGTCCGGTGGTAAAGCTTGTCCAAACCAGTCATACAGTGGTCAAAATTCTGGCCTCAGTTTGACAGGTGAGCACAGCTACGCCCTTAGCCAAAGTCAGAGCCAAATTGAACAGCAACATAATCACCAGCATCAACAGTTTCATCATCCGAACCACTTAAACCAATCCAACCATTTTAACCAACCAAATTACGGTGCTCATCATTTAAGCAGCTTGAATTTGACCTACGACTGGATAAACTCAATGCATTCGCATCATCACTTGGCTGCGGCCCTCCTCAACGGTGCCAGTGGTTTGTCCAGTAACACCGGATCCTCGTCAACCAGTGGGTCTAACAGCAACAACGCTAACAACTCGTCCAGCGACAACGCTCCAGTGGCCGGTCTTTCCGGTTCAAGTGTGGCTTCGTCTTCTCAACATCACCACCATCAAGGCAGTACCAACAGTTCCAGCAACAATTCTACGCACAATCACAGTAGCAATCATGCAAGCAATTCTAGCACCTCTAGCAACAGTTCGGCAGGAGCCAACACGCCCAAAACCAAGCCACTGGTGGTGACGCCTGAGCAGGTGGTCAAATTGTATGGATACAAACTGACCTTATATGAGACACAGGAGATCTATGGTTACACGCATGTCTACTTCATTGGCGCCAATGCGAAAAAACGGCCTGCAATACCCGGCACTCCCGACAATAACGGCTATGACGATATAACCGGAAGTTACATCCATGTACCTCATGATCACATCGCATACAGGTAACAATCTTATTCAAACAAGTATTTTGCTAACCCATATTTCGCTTGATTTGTTCAGCCTTGCTTGTTTTGCCAAATATTGCTTATTTTGCTAAATTATCCCTTCATTGCGTTATAATTTGCTTGATTGCAAATCAAAAAATCAAATCTTCCTCTCCTCTATTTTCTTCTCTCCTTTTGGCTTTCTTATTCTTTTTTACCTCTTTCTTTTACACATACTCGCTTATTCAAGTACCTTACTAACGATTAGTCTCCACTTTAAATGCTGACACAATTATTGCAATTAAACATCATTTTGTTTTGTTTCTTCCTGTTTTCGCATGTTTTTTATTAAATAAAAAACAAAAAAACAAAAAAAAACAAAATAAAAAACAACATATCTTATATAATGTACGATTGCAAATTTCTCTTTGATGAGCAAATGATGTTTGATTCTGCATTACTGGCCCATTTTGTACAATTGTACGATTTGCAAGAAAAATACCATTTCTTTTGTGCACATAATTTAACTTAATTGTCTTATATTTTAAACAATAAAAAAAAATCATAATTTTCTTTTTTATTTAAATCCATTGGATTTAGACAAACAACACTTAATCTGATTTCAAAAAAAAATAAATTAAAAAAAAAAATTTATTTTATTTTTATTTGGCTTAATTTGGACAATATTCGCTTTCATTTATCAAATTTACTTTAAAAAGAAAACGCAATTTTCAAATTGTAATTTAAACTTCAACATTTTCAAGTCTATATTATATTATTTTATTCGTCTTTTATTTATTATTATCTTGTTATTTTAAGCAAGATTTCATAAAGTCACACAATTTTAAAATTAATTGCAAAGCATTGGAAAGTAAAGTTTAAAAAAAAAAAAATAAAAAAACAAAAAAAAAAATAAGACCAAAATAATTAAACATTCTGTTTAAGGTGAACTTCTATTGTGTACTTGCATTAAATTAAGATTATGTCTGTTATTTAGTTTAAAAAAAAAGGTTTATTTTGTTCAATGACCACATTTGGTCAAAACTTGTAAAAATGTATCAAATCGTCAAATCAAATTTTTAACTTATAATTCGGTTTTAAATTTGAAAGTTATTTTATATTCACAAAATTTAATTAAAAAATTCAAAGCCTTAAATCAAAATTTGTAAAATTTTTAATTTAAATTTTTTATATACAAAGCATATTTAAATAATTAAATTAAGCAAATTTAATATATATATATATTTTCTTTTAACTAATTTTTTTTTTTTTTGCTTAATTCTCAGCATTAATCATTACATTTAACATTCATTAAAAAAAAAGTAAAATAAAAATTTAACAATATAACGTGTTTGAAATAATGAAAAAAAAACAAATTAAGTCAAATTTTACTTTTTCTTAATTCGCATAATTAAGATTGCAATTGGCTTGTTGTCATAGTAATAGGTTGTTAACGACAACGGGTCCAAAATATTTGTGGTTATAATTATAATAAAAATGCATTAAAAATGCAAATTTTCCGCTTAAAGCAGGTTTGTTTGGCAATTGAAACAATGTTAAAACAAGCAAAAGATAAGAAAGTGATGAAATAAGCTTTAGTCAATAGTATAATTAATTAAAAATACAAAATTTGCCAAACATAAATCAAATTATTGATTAACATCCGTTAAATATAAATAATTTATTATACCGTAGAATATTGACAATATTTCGAAATTTTTTAATTTTTTTAAATTTTGTTATTCAATAGTATTTTAAAAAATCATATGGTTAACCTGATTTTTTTTTTTTAACTTTTATTACTAATTTACTATTTACTATAATTTTAGATTTAATTTTAATTGCGTATTATATGATTTTATTTCTAAATTTTGATCAATTTATTTTAATAAAATTTATTTTTTATTATAAATAAAATAAACTTTTAAAATTGCCTTGCCTTCATCATTTTTTCTCATTTTGTATGTTAAATTTTTTTTTTTGTTCTAAATCATATTAAATTAGTTTTTATAATTTTTTACTTTAGCCTAATAAAAGTTTGAATTTGTATATTTAGTAGAAATGACCCGTGACCTAGTTGTTGGCAAACCTTTTTTATTAAATGATTAATTTGATCCTGATTGTGTCAATAACGTTAATTTAAATTCATAATCAAATAGATAATCATTTTTACACGAACAGATTAAGTCAAGTTTTTATGAATAGTTGTTAATAAGTCTGAGTAAGTAACAGACATTAAATTTGCTAATTTCTGTTTGAGTTTAAATTACTTTTATATTTTGTTTTTTGTACATTTTTAACTAGTTAGTATTGCAATTGTTTTTATTTTTAATAACTCTTTTTTTTTGATTATATATGTATTTATTATATTTTACTTTTTAAATTATTTTGTCACATTTAAAAATTATAAAGTAAAAATTGTTTTATTGGCTATTTTTTTAATTTATTTTTGTTACTGAAATCGATGGATTTTTTAAAAATTTAAACAAAGCGTGAAAATGATAAATGATTATAAATGTTGGACATGACTTGACTAAAACTTGTTACAGTTAATGTAAAAACAATGTATTTAATACTTATTTAAAATAAGGCCAAACTATTTTAAATTAAAATCTTTAAATTTTAATCATTAAATCATTTATTTGTTTAGGTCAAAAAGGTGTTGACTAAAAATTAAATAAAAATTTTAATTATAATTTAACTATTGGGGCTTTATTTATTTTTTAATTTATTTTTATTAATTTAATAAATTAAAATTTAATTTTAATATATTTTTATATTTCTATTATATTTACTTTACTTACTTAATGAGATTTCAACTTTATTTATCTTTCAATTAAATATAAATATTTATATATTATTTCTAATAAATTGGATAAAATTTAAATAAACTAAAAACATATTTTATTTATGCAACATTAATTTTATTTAAAAATAATAATTTTGTTAAATAAAATTATTTTTTTTCCTTTTTTAAAGTGAAAATTAAAATGTAATTTTTTTCAAAAATTATATTTGATTCAAATTATAAATTTGTTGTTTTAAAATTAATATAAACTAGTTTATTTATATTCAAAATTTTTATTTTTAAAATGCAAATTTTGCAATGAAACACTTTATTTAATTTATAAACATTTATGTCTAATTTAATATTATTTAAAAAGGGTTTTTTGTCAGGCTTTAAGTACAAAAAAAAAACAAATGGTAAAAAATAATTATACCTGTTTAACTTTATCTTTGTTGTCATTGAAAAAAAAAATATATATAATTTGTAAATATTAACTCTTGTTAATAAAATAAAACAGATATTACTGAATTACATCAATTAACTCAACTAATTTAAACTTTAAATAATAATTTAAATATAGATTTTCATGCGCTCAATAATCAGTACTTTACCAGCATCATTTGAAATAGTGATTTGTGGTTGTAAGCAAACAGTGTTGATTACTTTTAAACTGGTTTGGGTAAAATCCCTCATTTATTGCAAATATATACATTTTTTTGGGCAAATCTCCAGAGAACTAGAACGCAATTTTTAATGATTTTCTATTTACAGATTTTTTAAATCATTAAATTATCCTTTTTTCTAGTTACTCTTTTGGTAAAAATAATTACCTGAAATTAGGCGAAATTTCTAATTTTCCAAGACAAAATTATAATGATTATTTATATAATGAATGGTCGAAATTCTTTATTTTTTATAAACTTTGTCTTTTACTATACTTAATTTTTTTATTATTTATAATTAAAATATTTATTGTTTTATATTTTTTTTATTCATTGTTTGAATTTTAATTTTTAATTTAGTATAATTTTTTTTTCATTTGTAAACCTTATTTAATTATTTTTTAAAGTTTTTTTTTGTATTTTATTTTATAATTTTTTTTTTTACATATTATTTTCATTTATTAAAGTTGCTTTATTTTTTAAGTTATAAATTAGTTTTTTAGTTTTTCTTTTTTTGCATGGTTAAGTCATTTTTAGTTTAGTTTTGTAAAGCTAGTAAAATTCTTATTTTATTAAGATAAACGATCTACTGTTTTTCTTTTTTTAACTCTAAACTCTTATCGTTTTATTTGTGTTTTCCGTTTGTTTGCAAATAAACATATATAAGTTTAAAATAAAAGAAAAATTTTATTTGAATATGAAGCATTAGATTTTAATTATAATTTATAACATTGACTTTTTTAACTTTTCTTTAATTCGAAATATTTCTCACCTTTATAATTCATTTTATTTTTTTTCATATAGCATAAGAAAAATTTAAATTTTAACTTTATTGATTTCATTTAATTTTAAAATTTTAAAATATTAAAAATAATTAATTATTTAAACTAAAATTATAATATTTTTTTTTTTAAGTTCAACTAAAGTATTTTTTAATTTTTTTTATTATATTTTTTATTAAAAAAAAATTTAATTATTGTTTTTACACGTTTTTTAAAATATTTTACATAAAATTTTAAAAAAATTTTATTAAACTTTTAAATATATATTGTTTAAAAAAAAAATAGTGTGATAATTATTTAATAAGTTAAAATAAATTTTTATAATAAATATATTATTTGATAATTTATTGACTCTAATTACAAGTATTTTTTTTTTTTCAAAAAGATACATTTAAAAAAAAATAATATAAAATGAATTTCTTGTAAATGTTACAAAATTTGTTTTAAGATTTAAGTTTTAAATTAGAAAAATGTTTTAGCAAACAACAATTTTAACATAAAAAGTTTTTTAAAAATTTACTATCCAGCATTACTTGTTAATTTTTTTTTATCATTTAGACCATCTTTTATTTTCAATTATATATATTTTTTTTATAACTTTTTTTTATTAAGACAAAAAAAAAATAATAAAAATAAGCAAGTAAAAATTTATTTAATTTAATTTAATTAAAATATAGTAGATTATAACATTCATTAAATTTAAAAAATATAATTTTGCTTAATTAAATTGATTTAAAATGAAAAGTCATTTTTTTTTTTTTTAGTAAATATATTTAAAAATATAAATTTTTTATGATTTAAAATAATTTAAAAAAAAAAATAATTTTAACTTAATTTCTTATGTAAAATCTTTTATAGTAGGTTTTATTTAAAAATATATACTTTACCAAAATATTAAAATTAATATAATAAAAAAATAATATGTTAGACAAATTTATAGTTTTATAATTATTAGCATTTAATTAATTAATTAAATTATTTTAAATAAAAAATATTTAAAATTTAGTAAATTGTAAAACAGAAATAAAAAAAAAATATAAAATTGTGCGTTTTAAATTATTATTTATTTTTTTAATTATAATAAATTAAATAAAATAGTAATATGTTTTATTGATAAAAAAAATAAATTATTTAAAATTTTTATTAAAATACAAAAATAATTTTGATTATTTATTTAACTTAGAAAAAAATAATAACTTAATTTAATTTTTAATAATTAATAAAAAAAAGTTGATTAAAAATAAATTTAATGATAGATTATAAATGAAAATTATAAAGAAAAATTTTGTTAAATATTAATAAATCAGATTAAATTGTCAAAATTTAATTTATACATTTATTTATATTTGTAGTTATAATGTGTAATTTAAAAGTATTTACACAAAAAAAAAATCTAAATATAACTTCGTAACTATAAATTAATATTTACAAACTATTTAAATTACGAAATTATAATTAAATATAGAAAAACTATAAAATAAAAGTTTAATTTTATATTTAATTTTTACCCAGGTACGAAATGTTAAAAATTATTGGACGTGGAAGTTTTGGACAAGTGGTACGAGCTTATGATCACAAAACTCAGCAGCATGTAGCTCTGAAAATGGTAAGGAATGAAAAGCGGTTCCATATCCAAGCTAGAGAGGAAATTCGCATTTTGAACCATTTACGTAATCAAGACAAAGAAAACACAATGAATATTATTCATATGTATGAGAATTTTACTTTCCGCAATCATATGTGCATTACTTTTGAATTGCTCAGTGTAAACTTATACGAACTAATTAAAAAAAATAAGTTTCAAGGATTTTCCAATCAGTTGGTTAGACGATTTGCCTATTCCATGTTAAAATGTTTGGAAGGCCTGTATAATAACAAGATTATTCACTGTGATCTTAAGCCTGAAAATGTGTTGCTTAAACAGCAAGGTCGATCTAGCATTAAAGTTATTGATTTTGGATCTTCTTGCTTTGAACACGAACGATTATATTCTTACATTCAAAGCCGTTTTTATCGAGCTCCAGAAGTAATTTTAGGTAACTAAATTTGTTTATATTTTTTATTAATTAATCTGTTTATTGTTTGAAAAAATATAGCAATTAATTGTAATGATAAATTATAAATATATTTATTTAATTTAGGAGGAAAATACGGCATGCCAATTGATATTTGGTCTTTAGGTTGTATATTGGCTGAATTAAGCACTGGATATCCATTATTACCTGGAGAAGATGAGTTTGATCAGCTGTCTTGCATCATTGAATTAATTGACATGCCGCCTTATAAGGTGCTGATGCATTCCAAGCGGAATAAAAGCTTTATATCTTCCAAAGGTTATCCTCGTTATTGTACTGTTAAGGTGCTTCCTAATGGATCAACAATGTTAGGGGGAGGACGATCTCGGCGTGGCAAATCTAGAGGTTTGCCAGGCTCTCGAGATTTAAAAACCGCTTTAAAACATTGTGAAGATGAATATTTTATTGATTTTATTGCCAGATGCTTGGAATGGGATCCAGCAGCCAGGCATACACCTTATAATGCTTTAAGACATATTTGGATGAGATCAAGGCGAAGATTACCTAGGCCACCCAACAATTTTGTCGGCTGTTCAGGTGAACTTTCTGATGCATACACTTCGAACGCTGCACCTGGAGTAGTAGTTAGTGGAACTAACTCTGGCTCACAAGCTTCAAGTTCTGGTATAGTAGATAGTTCATCAACAGTTAATGGTTCTTCTGGTGTAGCCAGTGGTCAAGGATCAACATGTAATCGATTATCTAGTGTTCACAACTTGTCTACTAGCAACATTAGTAGTATTGGTGGCAGTTTAACTAATGGTACTGGTTGTCAGCCATCTTCAGCTTCTGTGGCAGGCGGAGCTACTCTTGGCGGTCCAGGCATGTTATTGACGGCTAATCTAAGCGGATCAACTGGAACTCTGAATTCTGCATTAGGTGTTGCTGCTAGTAATGCTTTTGGTTCTACGAGTAATTTACTATTAGAATCTAGTTCAAGCAATTGTGGTTCATCTAATATAACAGGTTCAATAACTGGTGCATCTGTTAGTAGTGCGACTGGCTCATCAAAAGGGAATAACCCGTTGACTAAAGTAATTATTGTTCCTGGAAAACGATATTATCGATATACAAACAATAATAATACCCCATCATATGGCAAAACTTCTAGTTCAAAAAATGGCACCAGTAAAGGTAACACTTTACCTCCTTTAAACAGTGTGCTCAACGCTTATCCACTGTAAAAAAAACAAACTTTAAATGAATCAAATTTAATAGAATAAAATAATAACTTATATCATTTAGAATTAACATAATTTCATCTGATCCACATACACACATACACACATACAAACATACATACATATACATATATACATACTTTATATATATATATAAAGTATTAAATTATTATGTTTATAACAAAATAATACATATTTAAAAATATTATATATATCAAATTAAATTGAAAAATAACAAAAACACACATTAGGAAAAAGTCAAGCATAAAACAATAAAAACAATTAAAAAAAAATTATATAATGATTAGATAAAACACACAAATAAAAATCGAACTAGATTTAGTAAATGTGCTTTGGTTAAAAGTAATTTTTTTATATGAAATTAAATTTTAAAATTGGATCAATATTCGGATCAAGTTAAAGCAAAAAATGTTTAAGACAACCTGTTTGGCTTGTTCTACAAATTGAATCCATACCATTTTATCCGGTAATACTTATTCTACTTTCTACGCCTGAAAAGACTCTTTCCAGCAATAAGTCTAAATACATTTCCAATTTCATCAAATTTATGGTTTTTTAGATTTAAAATTCATTTCTTTTATATTCTTTTACTTTCAATTTAACTTTTTTGTTTTTTTTAACTTTCTTTTTACTCCTGTTTCAAATGTTGTCATACTAATGTATTTAAAAAGGAATAACACTTATTTTTTAATTGTTTTAATGTACGCTTAAATTATATTTTGCTTTTAAATTTTTTATTTAATTTTTTTTATCTTTTTTGTTTAAATTATTCACACCAATTTTAGAGTTACTCTAAAAAAAAAAAAAATAAAAAAAATGATAAATTTAGACTTTAAATTTAGCAAAATACATTTGTTTTCATAAAAATGAAAAAAAAATTTGCTCAAAAAAATCTAAATGTTTTTAAAATCTTTTAAATTATTTAATAAATTTTCAGGGAAAATAATCAATTTAATAACTTTTCAAAAAATCCATCAAGTTTAGTAATTAAAAATTAAATATTCAAGCCAATAAAATAAGTTAATTATTAATTTATAATAAGGTAATTTTTTTAAATAAAATTTATATTTAGATTAAATTGCTTGCGTTAATATTGTATTAATATAAACAAATTTAAGTTAACTATATAATATTTTTTATTTGTAAATGACAAAAGAAACAGGACGTAAAAACAATTTAAAATTAAATTTTAAATAAAAAAATAACTTCTTTTTAATTTAATTAATATTAATTATTAAAAAAATATATAATTATTATTATGTAAATACAATATATGTGAATATAAAATATTTTCAAAAATAGATATAAAAATATTAAAACGCAAAACAAACGTATTTTTTGTTTCTAGTTCATTTTGCACCATGGTAAAAAGACACTTAGTAATTGTGTTTGTTTTTCTTTGATATTTTAAATACAATTTTTTAATTATTTTATTTATTCATTTTAAATATATATTTTTTTTATTTTTTAATTAAAAACTTGTTTTATATGCATGAAAATTGGTTTAGTGCAAGTGCATCTTTAATATAATTGTTCAAAATAAATTAATAAACAGTAATCATAATGCCCACTTATATATATATATACTTATATTTATGAATTCCAAAATTTTTATTAACTGAGAAATTGCTTTGCTTAATTAGGATTTAATTTTCAACTTTTTTCTACTTCATAATCAAAACTCGATTATAGGCTATAATTGAGTTCAAGTCATAACTATGTTCTGTCAGATTTATTGCCCTTTAACTTAGTATTTATTTGATAAATATAAAAAAAAATTAAAGTTATAATATTAATAATATAATTGAGTTTTTAAATATTAACCCAAATATTTAATTTGGCTCAATTATAACTAAAAAAAATAAATAAATAAATTTGATTAAGTAATAAGTATTTTTTAAAAATTAAAAATTTTTTTTTTTAATTTTTTATTTAGTAATAAAAAAACAATAAATTATTAAATGCAAAACATTTTAAAATTAATTTATTCTAAAGTTGTCTTTTTATATTGGCAAGCCAATTTTTATAATTTTTTAGTTTTTTTAATTGTTTAAATAAAATTCAAAACCTGTTACCAATGGAACTTTTAAAATAGTTTGTTTTAAAACTATTTATTATTACATTGTAATCAAGATTGTTTTTTTATCAATAAATTTTTAATAACAGATCATTTGTAAAACATATCTATACGGTTCCCGTTATTCTCAGGAAGATTTACATTTTAAGTAAATATCAATTTTTTTTTATTTTTAATAAAACAAAAAATACAATTTATTTAATTTTTAATTAAATAAATTTTAAATATAACATAAACTAAAATTAAAATTATTTTATTTCAAATTAATTAATATTTTATTTTAAATTTTTGATTAAATTAAATTCTTGAATTAAGTAAATCTTTTGTGTTTATATATTTTGCGTACCATTTTTAGCCTTATTAATATCATCAAAATTATTTTTGATCATTATTTTATTTTATTTTTTTTGCTATTAATTTTATATCTATCTTAATTTAGAATTGTTTTACAAATTTAATTTTTTTATTTGCGTTAATATTTTTTTATTATAATTGCAATTTATTAAAAAAAAATCATTAAAGTTACCTGAAAAAATTATTATTTCTTAATTTGTATTATTTTTTTTTTAATTTTATTATCTGACTAATAAAAAAGTGAAAATTTTTACTTTTTAATTTTTAACTTGATTGTAATTTTTTTTTGATAAATTAACTAGTTAAAATTTATAATATTTTTTTTTTTTTATAAATATTTCTTATTGTGAAAACAATTTAAAATTCTATTCAGGTCAATTTAAATGTAATTTTATCATTACAATAATTTTATAATAATTCAATTGATAAAACAAGTTTCATTGTACAAATTTTTAAAAAATTTTGCAATTTTTGTAACAAATAACAGACAAAAATATATATATAATTTAATTTTTTTCACAATAATTTTAATTTAAATTCTTTTGAAATGAAATTTATAAAAATTATAAACAAAATTAAATTAAGTAAACATATTTCTAATCAAAAATAACCTAAAAAAAGGTAATTTTTCTGAGCATAAATGATGTGACAAATGTTGGGCAGTTAATTTAATTCACATAGGACAAATGATCGGTAAATAATTTAGCAATTCATCATTTTTATAGATGATTATTAAAACAGATCTTTTAAAACATTGCATATACAGCTATAAATATATAAACCTTAAGCAATTTTCTCATTAATTTTACATAATTAAAATATAAATTTTCAATATCTTTTTTTTTGATTTTATAAACGGAAAAGTTTACTATATAAATATTAATAATGATCGCCTTGAAACAATTTTAACTTCATTTTTTAGAAGATAATTTAATAATAAAAAAAATACTTGATTTGTTTCTTAATATATTATATTAAATTTATTTTTTTAAAATAATAATTTATTAAAATTTTTTTTGCAAATAAGCAATATTTTTAAAAATAATAATTAAATATTTAAACATTAGTCATTTGTAATTTAAAAAAAAATGACTTAATAAAATTGTCGCTAAACAAATAAATTTAAAAAAAGTTTCAGATTATAATTAGGTTCTAATTCTTTTCCATTACTTCTTGCGCTAAAGAATCATTTTTCAAAAAAAAAAAAAAAAATGCAAACAAATCTAATAGCAATTTGTATAATTATATAAATTTTTAAAAATTTTTCAGTGTCTAGTTTCAACGTAATTTTTCAGATAGTTAACATATGTTTTTACGCTTACTTTTAAAAAATTGTTGTCTCTGTGCTAATTTACTGATTTATGACTAATTACTTTTTACTTAAAAACTTATTTTGTAATTTTAAAAATTTATTTTAGATAAATTTTTTTACTAAATTTTTAAAAAGATTACATTACTTTAAAGTACAATTGTTTCACATTGATTATTTTAAATTTTGATTGGCAATTGTTCATTTGGCTCAGATTTTTTATACGTAATTTAATTTTTTTTTTTTTTAATTTTTGTTTGTTTTTTTATTTCAACATAAAAATTTTATATTTTTTTTAAATAAGTATTAGATATTTTAACTGATTTAATCAATATTATTTAAAAAAAAAACGTGACAAATTTTAGTTTATCATTAACAATTTATATTAGATTAAAAAACAATTTTTTATTTTCAATTATAATAAATCATTGAATAAAAATATAAATTTTTTTAAAATTAAAACTAAGTCAAATTATGTTTTAAAATAAATAAAATTTTTAATTTTATATTTAATTTATGAAAATATTGAAAGTAAAATTTAATTATATTTTTTTTGTATTTTTCAATTATTGTTTTAATTAAAATTTTGTTTTAATTGTTGTTATTATTTTTTGCATCAAAAAAATAGCCACAATAAACATCAAAATAAATTTAATATAATCAACGTCAAAGAACAAATATTTATTAAATCTAAAAAAAAAAATTTTCAGTAGAAATTAAAAGTTAATGTTAAAATAAATTTCTTTTATTTTTAAAAATTTTGTATAAATAAATCCATCAACCTAGTCACTTTCTAATTTTTATCATATTGTGAATTACTATTACTTTAAACTCAAAAATTAAAAAAACAAAAAATAAAAAAATTAGAAACTTGTCTAAAATCTTATTATTAGACAAAATGAGTTTGTCAAATCTTTTAAACTTATTTTTTTTGTAAATTTGAAGATTATTTAAAAAATTAACAAAGTTTTTTTAGTTATCAAATCAACATTATTTATAAAAGTATTTATTAAATACAAAACATTTAAAATTTGATCTAAAAAAATTTTTTTAATAAAAATTATTTTATTCATAGTTTTATATTTTTTATGATTTTTTATATAAACTCAGAATTTAAAACTAAAGAAGACAATATTTATTGTTATTTTTTAAAGAAACATATCTTTAATAAAATCTAATTAATTTATTTATATACAAAAAAGTTGAGTTTTAGACTTCAAGCAGTAAACAACTAAATTTTGTAAAATCATATTTAAATAACGGTTATACTTTTATTGAGTTAACCGTTTATACAAATAATAGTAAAGAATTATGAATAAGGATATTGTAACTGGAAACATTTTGTCTGTAAAGGACTAAATGAACAATGTTAACAATAATAATAAAAAGTAGATTAGAATCCATAATAGAAAATAATGACTTTGACAACTTCAGTCATGATAAAAAAAATGAAGACATTTAAAGAACTTTTGAATTCGGTCAAAAATCAAAATTAATTTGGGAAAATTAAAACAAAGATATTAAGGGAAATGATAAGATATTTAGAGGAACTTCATTCAAAGATAAGTACATCCATAGTTCCAAATCTAAACAAAATATATTAACAGAAAACAACAAAAAAAAAAACAAAATACCAACATATACAGAAGTAACTAAGAAGAAAGAAAATATATTGATAATTAGAAGCAAAAAACACGAAAAAATCAAAATAAAATTTAAAAAAGTGCACGACGACCTTTAAGTTATAAGGGAAGAAATAGAAATAACATACATTCCTAAAAAAGGAACAAATATATAATAATCATCAAAACAAAAAATGCTGACCAGATTGATAAAATAAATGAAAAACTAAAAAAAAATAAAAAATAAAGATTAAAGAACTAAAAAAAATAGTCCCAAATATTCTGATTAACAAGACAGGTTTTAAAAACAATAGATGTATAATATCTTTAAACGAAGAAGACACCAGAAAAGCTTTGGAAGAAAGATTTTTAAAGATTGGGTATATGTTATGACAAATTGAAAAAACATTTAGAATTATACAATATGCAACGTGTTGCGAATTAGGACATTTTGCTAACAAAAATTAAAAAACTTTACCTTGTAGACAAAAACAAAAATGCAAATATTGTGCAGGAGAACATGACAGATGTACCTGCAAAACAAGATTGAATAAAAAATGTTTATTATGTCTAAAAAACTGGACATAGTGGTATTAGAAATTAGTTGCCCAGAAAAATCTAAATTATTAAAAACATTAAAATTGACATTTTAATTCTAATGTTAAAAATATTACAAATTAACGCTGGAAAAGGAGATATTAACAAATAATAAACCGGTCATTAAACAAAAAAATGACATCATCGCAATACAAGAGCCTTATATAAATAAATCTGGAAAAATTCTACATACAATAATAATTTTATTTGCATTCAAAAGTCAAACGGCATAAGGAACAAGGTTATATTATTAGTTATTAGAAATGTTGGAACAATTTTCATTGTCATGATCCTTTCATCGTCATTGAGTCTGAATTTACAGACAACAATATGGCAACGATATTAATGAAAGTTGTTAATAACGAATATGCTTTTTTCTCAATATATTGTAACCTAAAAGAAGAAAACGGTGATTCTAGAAATTCAAATTCAGATCTTATAATTTTAAACAAATTAATTAAAAAATAAAAAAACAAAAAAATAAATCTTTTCTGATACTCAAATTTAATAAACAATTTGTAAGATGACAGTTTAAAAAACTAAAGAGACAATGAGAGATTTTATTATTGACAATAATCTAACAATTAATAATTTAAAAAAACAAAGACCTACCTTTATTAAACAGGTAGTTCAAACAGAAAAACTTTTTAACATCTATAAGAAAAAGCTTTATCGACTTATCATTAACAAATAGTAAATTTAACAAACCTAAATTAGACTTTAAAAACACAGACTGAGATAAATAAACAGTCTATTTTAAAAATAACAGACCAGAATTAACTTTAGGTAACTTTATATAAAGGAAATAGATGAATTCATAAAATTATTAGAACAACAAATAAAAGAAAATACTAAAAGAAGTATTGCTACCAAGCTAACCTCTGAAGCTTACCTTGGTTTGACGAGGAACTAAAAGTTAAAAGAGAGGAAATTATGAGATTAAAAAGATGAATTAGCAATCAAAGAAATTTGGATATTGTGACATATAATAAATCCATTTTAAAAAAAGTAAATAAAGAATACAAAAAAATATCGTTAACAAAAAGAAAAATTTTTTTTGAGGAATTGACAGAAGTTAACACTAACGAAGATTATTGGAAATTATAGAAGAGAACGACGGTTAAGGTAGACGAAACACTTAGATTATTTAAAGAAAATCAAGAATAAGCTATAAAAGAAAATAATAAAATGATAAAGAAATATTTTGTAAAAGAAACTCATAATGATTATACAAAACTTAAGACAAAAAAGTTGAAATTAGAACCAATAGATTAAGAGATTTGGTGAGATTTGGACGAAATTATTTTAAATTTACCATATAAGAAAGTTTCAGGTCCACACGAAATCAACACCAAAATATTAAAAAAACTTTACAAATATGATAAAGTCTATTTTCTAACCGTGTTTAATCATTTGTTGCTACTTAATCACTTTCCAAAAAAATAGGAAATAGGAAAGAAAATATTTTTTAAAAAACGCAACAAAAGGTTAAAAAATCCAAATGATTTACGTCCAATCACCTTATTAAATAGCTTTAGCAAAATATTAGAAAAAATAATTATAGATGAAATCAATGTATACATTATGCTGAAACACATAAAAAAATAAAAAAATCCAAATAAAAAAATTAAGAAGTATTCACCAAAAAATAATGACCATCTTGACAGGCACCTAAAAGAATGCTAATTATCACAAAATGACTGGACTACTTAAGAAGATTCCAATTGAGAAAAAAATAAAATTTCAATATGGACTATAACTGGACAAGGACCTTATCAATCCTTTTTATTTAAAATAAAAAAACATCAAAATCCTTCATGTAGATATTGTGGCTTAAAAAAAGAAACATCTCAACATCTATTACTTGAATGCAAAAAAATTGATATAAATAGAAATTTTTCGTGTGATAGTAAACGGGATTTTGATAGAATAACCTTAAACTTAAACAAAAAACTCATTTTAGACAAAGATTTAAAATTTTTTACAGAATTTGAACAAAAATTATAATTTACATAATTAAATGAAAGTTGATAATCAAATTTTATAATCGCATATGACTTATTGGTTAGCGAATCATAAATATACTTAAATAATGAGAGGGAAGAAGGCAAAAAAAAAATTTATATATATAATTTCTATTAAAATTATTACATTAAAATTAAAATTTGTATAATTTTTAATTTTTAAATTAAATTTAATTTATGAATTGAAATATTTTTTTTTTAATTTACTAAAATTTAAATTTACAATATTAAAAAAATTATATTATAAACCGTTAATGTAAATTACTAATTTTTCAAAACAAATAAAATATATTTTTTTTTATTTTTTACTTTTGATTAGCATGTCATGTCAATTTAATGTTTTTATTTAAGAAATGTTTGTTAAAATGATTTCTTTTGGTACAAAACAATTATCTATGCAAAACTAAAAAAAGTTTTTCATTTTATATATGCAGTTAACTACACATTTTGAGACATTATATTTAAATTTTTTACACTATACTGTCAAACTACTGAAAAAGATCGATATTTGCTGTTTTTTTTTTTTATATTAGACAAGCAAACATTTTCATAATTCACCTTCTTTAAGAAATATAAAAGCATGCATATATGATCTTATGCAAAAAAGATATATAAATGTGAATAAATTCAGGCCAGCAACAACCGTAATCCAACATAAAAATCCTTTCAGTTTAACTTAAAGAAATTTTTTTGGTCGTATTCTTATAAAAAAAAAATTTGACATCAAGTAATGCTAAATTGAGCTTACTTTGAATGTTAAATTAAAACTAACAAACTGAAAACAATATATGCGGAAGTTTATTTTGCGTGTTGCTCAAGATTTACATTAACTGTTTATAAAAAATACATTGTGACTTATATGTTTCCGCTAACGTTTGCACAACTTATCAATATATTTTTAAAATGCTATATTTTAACACTTTTCTTTTTTTTAATAGATCAGCAAATTTAAATTTATTGCATTTTTAATTGGTATTAAAAATTTAAAATAATCTATTTTTTTTAGCAACATAAACTGACAAATAATTTAGCAATTCTAACTTTAAATAAAATTTGTTTCAAAATTTTAATTCTATTGCTTAATTTAGTATTTTTATTAAATACAAAAAAATTATAATTTTATATTTTTACTATTAAATTAAAAAAAATATTAATTTTAAAAATTTTTTATTACATTTTTATGATTAAAAATTTAATGAAATATTTTTTTTTTATAATTATCATTTTAAATTAATTTTAAATATAAAATTTAAATTATTATGTTTAAACATAAAAATTCACCAATTTTAATTAAGTTAAATGTTCATACGATTTTATTGAATAAAATTAAGTTAATCAAAATATTAAAAAAAAAAAAAATTTTTTTTTTCTATTAATAAAAATATAATATTTATAATATTTTTTTTTAAAATAAGTTAAATATTATTACTCACTATGAATTTAATTTTAAATTAAAAATTTACTAAAGAATTAAAATTGTTAATTATTTAGTTTAATATTTATTTTAACATTTTAAATTTTTATTATTATTTGATAAATTAAAAATTATAATTGGTTGTTTTAATATATATTTTATTTAATTTAAAAATGTTTTTTTTTCATTTTTTATTTATAGATTTTATAATTAACTTTACATACAAAAAAAAATAATCATTTGTATTATAAAAATATTTCATATTTATAAAATTTTTATTTTTTAAAAAAAAATATAATATAAAAAATTAGCCTAAAATTAAAATTTTTAAATTGTTTGATTTATTCTTAATTAATACACAGTAAATTATCTAATAAAATATAAAATTTTTATTTTGATTTTATTTGATTTTTGCGATTTTATTTTAATAATAGGTTAATTAATTTAAAATTTTAATTTTATAAGTTATTTTATTAAATAATTTATTATTTAAACAAGAGTTAAATTATACTTTTTTTTTTACTTTATATATTAATTATGAAATGTTTTTACAAAAAATGTTAATAAAAAATTATTTTTTTAAATTCTGATCTAATTTATTAATGTAGAATTAATTTAATTAATTAATATAAAATTATTTTTTTAGTTTATTTTTATTTATTTTTAAACAAAAAAAAAAATAAATAAATAAAATAATTTTAATACAACAATAAATTAAAAAAAAATAATTAAATTGTAACTTGACTGTGTGTTAATTTTTGAATAAAAGTTAAATTATCAAATTTGTATTAAATTCAATATTAAATAATAATCAAACTATTTTAATTTAACAAAATAAATTCATAATAAATTTTATGTTTAAAATATTGCTCTTTTTAACATTAAAAAACAACCTAAACAAATTTGCATTTTAGTAATTATATTATTATAAAATTCATTTTTATAAAATAAAAGTAATTAAAATTTTTTATTTACAACTCTAATTTGACTCTTTTTTTATCAATATACATTTTTTGAATTTAATTTCAACTTAGATTATCATTTTATTTATTGCTATTTTTGTTTACAAACTTTAATGGTTCATCATAAATTTTTCACAACTTATTTTTAATGTTAGGCTAATCTGAAAAATGAAAAGTTTATTAATCACATGTTTTACTATTTTGAAAACATTTATTTTCATGTTGAGAGTTCGAAAGATAATTGAAAACTTAAATCATAAAGTTATTTGATGATTATGTTGAAGTATGAATGGAAAACAAGTGAAAACAGCAGAAGCAAAAATTGGGTTGAATGGAATGGAAATGTATGAACAGATACTCAAGGTGACCGATGATAAACTTACTCTTGACCGTTTAATCGCAATGCGGCGTTCAAGCGGAACAACAACATAGGATTAGCTTAAAAGCGACTGCGTCACCACTAATAATTTAACGGAAATTAGTTAACTAAGGAGGGTGTGTCTCGTTCAAACAAAATAAACAATTCATCTAAACAAATGCATCATGTATATAAAAGGAAAGAATGAATACATAACCTAAACTAAATGTCTACCACTCTATCAAAGTACATTAAACTTTTGGCTTATATATGGCTGTAGTCACTTTAAATTCAACTTTTTTTAAAGAGATTTACATTTAAACTATTACTAATCAAAGAACATAGTCTAAGTTGCCATGCAAAAAACTTGAAAAATTTATTTTTGCAAATATTTTAAATAAAATATCATAGTATTTAAAATACTATAATCTTCATCAACTTAATCTTTATCATCACATTTTAAACTAATACTATGTACATTGCAACCTCAACTAGCACAACTTTAGCCACTACAATTTTTACTAGTACATCCTTTATCACTACAATCTTAACTACCACAACTGAACCAATAATCCTAAATGATTTCAAATAAAATCCTCTAAATTTTAATTGTTACTAACAGAACGATTACAATCAAAATCACTACAAACTGCGCATTGTCACCAAGTGTTTCAATCAATGCGTCAATGCAACTAAACTTCGTTTTATATTTTGTCCATTTTAAACTCAAATATTTCACTATCAAAAAAAATTTTCAAAAAAAAAAATTTAACTTATTTACATTAGATGATGAATCAAGATAATTAATTTATGACATGATTTTTAATGATAAATTGAACTTACTTATCAATAAATGATTTATTCAAGTAATATTTTTGATAAGCCATATTTTATCAACTTCAATCAAAATTTTCGTAACAAAATTTATGATGAATTATTTTTTGACAGTTTATTGATAATTTATTTATTATTATTTTTAAATCTCTCTTGGTTTTATTTAAATGCTAAAATCCAATTTAGTTATCAAAATTTAAATTTCAAGTTTATAATAAAAAGAATAATTAAACTGCTCTTAGTTGCGATCATTGTCATAATAGCTTAAACAAAAGCTTAAAATTAATCATTATATATTTTTTATTCAAATTCAAAAATAAATTTGTCAAACTGCCTTATTATGTTTGAATAATTTTTATAGTATATTTTAATACATCGTTATTATTCAGTTAAAATAATTCTGTTTTTTTTAAACTTTCATTTTTTATTACTATTTATTAAATTTTTTAAACTTTCATTTTATAGTTTTAATTTGTCTTTTGTGAATTGATTTTGATTTAAAAATTCAACTTCGTGATAGATAAACTAATTCATATTTGATTTAGTCTTTTTTTTTTAAATCTTACTATTATTAAATTTAAGTATTAAATTCTCAAAACTTTTTTTCTAATAATTTATAAATTAGATATTCAATAGTTTTTAATTTTTTTTTTTTTTTTTTTTTTTTTTTTTTACTACAACAGTGCAAAAAGAATCAATAAATTAATAAAACCTGTTGGGAGTCAAATGGGAGTAACATATGGAAAAAATGTAACATATTTTAAACCTAATAAAAAAAACTTTTAGTTCAAATCAACCATCATTTTTTATTTATTTTTATTTAAAAAAGAAATATATATGAAACTAATTTATTTTTATTAAAAAAGCAATTTTTAAATGATTTAATTTTCAAATAATTTTTTGATTTTGTTTATTTCTATTATTTAAAATATTTAGTTTATTATTATATTTAGTTTCAAAAGTTATATAAATAAAAAATTACAATTAAATTTTAAATTATATTAAATTTGTAATTTTATTTTTTTTTAAAAATATGACTAAATTTTTTTAATAAAACTTTCTTAAATTAAAATATAATCTAATTTTATAATATAGTAATTTTTAAATACTTTGATTGAAATTTGATTGACTATAATTGAAAATTTAATTGCCTTTTATATATTTGATTCGAAATAAGAACATTATATTAGCTATTTAATTTAATTTAAACTTTTAAATTTAAATACTTTTAAAAATTGAATAAAAAAGAAATTTCTAGAAAATATTCAAAATATATTAAAAATATATTAAAAATATATCAATTTTAAAATAAATAATAAAACTATTTTTTATTTATAAATTTCATTTTTTTTTTATATAAAAGACAAGTTTATATTTTTGAACAAAACTAACATATTTTTTAATATAACAAATTTACATGAATTTTTTTATATATTTTAACAAAATTATTGGCTCTATGAATAAAAATATATATTTTTATTTATTTAGTATACTTTAACATTACAGTATACTTAAGCTTTTCCAAAATATTTTTTTTATCAGTTTATAATTGAAATATCTAATAAAATTTGGCATCAAAAATAAAGTATGTATTTTTAACTTTAACTTTTTTTTTTTGTCTTTTATAAGTAATATCTCATAAAATCAAATTTATTATAATTTTACTAAAATCATTAAATTATATAATAAAAATCCTTCAAAATTTAAAAAAATTGCCATTTTTTAGTTAAATGTTAAATTTAATATTATCCTTCATAAAATTGAGATTCAATTGAGAAATTATTATTTACATTTTATCTTAAATTAAAAACATTACACAAGTTAAGTATCAAAAAATAAATAGTACAAATTTAAAATACTATTAGGTCAAGTTGTATTCGGCTTCATTCTACGTAATCTAGCTTTAAGTCCAAAAGGTGAAAGCTTTTTTTTTTCATCTGAAATTTCCTTTATTTTTTTATTAATTATTTTAGATGCACCTTTGTTTGCTGCATCAACAACTTCTTTAATTTTAGCATTAATTATTTTATTAAAATAGTCTTTGAACCCAGTGCAAAATGCTTCCCAATTAGAAAAAAATTCCTTTTGTTGTTCTGTTACGTTACTAGATTTAGGTTTGTAAGAAAAAAAATTCATTGTATCAATAAACATTTGTTCACATTCTTCTAAACTATCTTCTTGTTCCCGATGAACTTTAGAAGCGTGAACTAACATAGATTTCATTTGTTTTTCAAACAATTCTACATGTAATTCCTCAGCTTTTTGTAAATCTAGACAAGATTGAATAATGCAATCTGTTTTTTCTTGAACAGATTTCATTAAAGCAGAAATCGAATTAAGTTCTTCTTTGATATCATCAAAAGAAACTTTAGAGGCTCGATCTACATCTTGAGGCTCAGGCACAGGTAATTTCGTATTTAATTCCTTTTTTTTTAGTATGTCTTCAGTTTTAAAATTTTGATCAACATATAGTTTTACAACATAATAAAGCAAATTACATGAACTGTCTACAAGTGACTTAGTATCTTTTAATTTTGATAAAATGCTTAAATCAAAGCCATCTGCTTGGCCTCTAAATAAGTTACCAGAATTCATATAATTTCCCAAAGTTAAGACAATCGACATTACGTTTCTTAAAGATTTACTTTCTAGAAGAAATCGACAAACAGTTTTATAATTATTGAGACTGTTTTCTATTGCGGATATTTGTTCGTCAAATTGCAATACAAATAAAAAACAATTAATTCTATCCTTAAAATGATGAATTTGATTAAGATCATAAAGAAATTGCTCAGGTTTACCTAATGGAATGTCAGGATTATTTTTTATATGGTCATTAAGCTGTTCTAGTTCTTCACTTGTTGCCGCCACTTCTGAAATTTTTTTCAACTTTTCCTGGTTTACAGAAGTAGTATCTAGATTATAAATAGCATTAGCTAATTCAGAAGTATTGATTTTGCAACTTTTAATGTAAATGTTTAAATTATGAGCCCTTTTTTGATCAAGAATGTTGGCAAATTCATTAGTTTTGCGTTTTTTCTCTTTACTTTGTTTGGGCTCAATTTTTTTTTTGGTTTTTACATCAGGTTGAGCAAACAATCGTTCAAACTCGCTAAAGTTGATATTTTGTTCATCAATCTTGTTCCAAAAACATTGATCATTTTTGACTTGGGAAGGATTCAGTTTGATAGCATTCCAGTAAAGAGCCCTCATGGTCACTTTAGGAGAATACAGTTTTTTGCGACTTTGCAAAATAGGACTTGGTCCGCTAAATGAAGGAGGAGGTGGTGGTGGTGGTAATGGAGGTCCGTTTCCTAATCCAAATCCAGGCACCGGTGGTGGTGGAGGAGGAGGTGGTGGTGGTGTTGAAGAAATTATTGCAGAATTTACTGAATACCTATGAGCAAAAGGAAGAGGAGGTGGCGGAGGTGGTGGTGGTATTGGTGGCAACGGTGATCCTGTTGTTGCTGATGTTGTGGCAGATGTTAAAGCCAATGTTGTGGTCGGCGTTGTTGATAACATTAATGTTGATGTTGTAGCCGGTAGTGTGATTGATGTTGTGACCATTGTTGTATCAGATGTTGTACATGTTAAACAAGACTGATGTTCATTAGAAAATGTTACTGAAGATGATAATGATGAAGATAATGTTGACATGGATGATAAAGATGATGATGTTGACAAAGGCGGTTGTGTCGATTGTTGAGTTTGTTGCTGCATCTGCTCTTCTATTGAATTTTGCATTGTTCTATAACTTGAATCAGCTGCTCTTACAAAAGACATTGGACTGGACACATGAGTAGACAAATTATTAGCCCGAATCTGGCTGTCATTGAGAAGTTGACTTAAATGGTTAATTTCATCGCAATTTAACATTGGTGAGCTTTTGCTTGTAGACATATTACTTGTTTTTTCGCTATTTTGATTAATCATTTTGCTAAATCCTGAATTTACTAATACAGCAGCCATATTTTACCACACAATGAAAAGGAATGTCATTTTATCTTGTATAATCATTTCTTTGAAATTAATTTCCCACTTAGATTAATATCTTACTCATTTTTGTTTTGATTAAAATTGTGACTAAGCCGCCGCCGTTTTCTCAAGCCAAAAGCGCTTTCTTTATTTGCTACATTTTCAAATACATAAACAAACCCAGTGCTTCAAGTTGCAGGTGATCAATTTTAATTTAATCAAATCAATTTTCAAAACATCATGTCAGATATTTATTCAGCTGTTTGTAAGGGAAAACTCTTACTCAAAAAAGACAAAGTCATTAAAAAGTAAACAATTCTTTTTTGTTCGACATTTTTTAAAAGATTGTTTTTTCTAGAAAAAAAAAACCTTCTACTAAGAAGATCAAAGAAGCTCTGGACAAAGTGGATAGTAAATTAAGCGAAGATTTGATCAACTTGGCCAAAACTAATCAGGTGGACACGGAAGTGGTTGAAAAAATTGTAAAAAAAGAAGTTGTTGGTGAAAAATTAACAAAAGCAGAAATTGCTTTTCGAAACATGCAAGAAAAAAAGGTAATTCTTTTAATTTATATTTTGTTTTCATTTTTCACAATTTTAATTTCATTTTATTAGCAAACCGAACGTATATTAAACAAGGCTTTGAAGACTCACAAGCAAAGAGTTGAAGAATTCAACACCCATTTAGATTCTTTAAGTGAACATTATGATATACCCAAAGTTAGCTGGACAAAATAATGTTAAATCATTTGTATTTTATTTATCATGTGGACTTAATTTTTTTTACAACGGTTTGCAAATAAATTATTTCTTATTTTACATATTTCAAATAATCATTGCTGTCATATTCGACTTCGGTTAAATCTTCTTCCACTATTATGACCTCCTGCATTTTTCTTCTGGCTAACCATTCTTTTTTTTCTTGTTCGCTATTTAAGTTTTGCAAAATAAGAGGCAATTTTATTATATATCTTGGGACATTGTATCTAAAAGTTAAAGTTGAACCATCTGTGAACACTAAAGTTGTTGGAAATGTCCTTGTGTATTCTTTTCTTTTAATTTTAGTAATTGCACATTTATTTGCATTAAAAAATCTTTTAGAAAAAGAAACGTCAGTCCCAATTCTTAAAATGGGCTTATAGAATTGTTGTAATATCATTGTTTGTTTACCAATTTGAGCAATTTAAAAAGTTAATTAACAAAAACAATCAATATTGTGCAAACACATGCCTAGTAAAGTTAATATAAATATTTAAAAATAGACGTAAGTTATTTACACGAATCTTTTATTGATTGTCAAAATCATTACAAGTAGGCGTCTGTTGGTTTTAGCTCGGACTACTTCGTTTATTCAATTCGATTTAGTTATTTAAAAAGATTAATAATATATTATTATTTTTAAAAACATCTTTAAATATAATTAAATTTAAATAATTATCTTTTTAATTATATAATAAAATGGTAGTTGAATGCGCCTTTTTATTTAAACTTTATCTAAATCATCTATTTACAGATTAGATTCATTTTAATTCAAAATAGAGCTGGTAAAACCAGACTTGCAAAGTGGTATATGAATTTTGATGATGATGAAAAACAAAAACTCATTGAAGAAGTTCATGCAGTTGTTACAGTTCGAGATGCGAAGCATACAAATTTTGTTGAGGTACAATTTTTATTAAATTTGTTTTAGTTTCATTTATATTAATATTAATTTTTATTTTCAAGTTTCGAAACTTTAAAATAGTTTACAGAAGATATGCAGGCTTATATTTTTGCATTTGTGTTGATGTTAGTGACAATAATTTAGCCTATTTAGAAGCAATACATAATTTTGTTGAAGTTTTAAATGAATACTTTCACAATGTTTGTGAATTAGATTTAGTATTTAATTTTTATAAAGTAAGTTTATTTTTATTCTTAATTTTTTAAATTAATTTTTTTTTTGTTATTCTTTATTTTTAAATATTAGGTATATAGTGTTGTAGATGAAATGTTTTTAGCTGGTGAAATAAGAGAAACTAGTCAAACAAAAGTATTAAAACAATTATTAGTTTATAATTCTCAGGAGTAGTATAAACCATTCTTACCATGTTTAATTACCAAGCATTTTAAATAAATATTTTAATTTAGAATACTTTCTAAATTAATAAATTTAATAAACTCGTAAGATTCTTTCTCAATTTTTTCATTTGATATATCCAATATAAAACTTAATTCTTCAGTTATCTAAAAAAAAATTTTATAAATAAATATTATTTTAAAATATAAACTTACTATATTTTTTTTATCATCTTGAAATATATCTGACATAGTAATTATAATAGCACATGATAAAATAATCAAATTATTAATTTTTTTCTCTGCTCTCCAATAATAAGATAAATCAATTAAATCATAAACATGAGGATAGTAAGTGGTAAAATCAATATTTAAATTTGAAGACAGAATTTGAATTAATATATCTACATAATCCAAAATTGTTGTGATTTTAACTTTATAGTTTAGTTCTTTTAGAATTCTTTTTTCTGATTTAATCAAAGTGTTAATACTATATTTGCACTGCAATTTTTGTAAAATTTTTAAACATTTATCCATTGAAATAGATGAAAAAATTGAATTTGCATGAAATTTTGAACTTATAAGTAAACAAGTCAATATTCTAAGTGAGAACTGATTTCTTAAATTATCTAAAACGTCTGACCATTCAAGAATTTCTTGATTGTTTTTGCAAAACTCTTTCCAGTCTAAATATGTTTTGATACAGTGAATGTAATAAAAATCTTCTAACAGATGAAATGTGGCATATTTTATATGACACTCAATTGAAAAATAATTGCAAATTTGATTAACATAAGTTATAGTGTCTTTATCGATATAAACATAGTCTTTTTTAGATTTATTTTGGTTGTTTAACTGTTCCAAAATACTTTTTAAAGTACAAGTATCAAACTCTGGTTTATTTTGATCAAAAAAATTATTTTTTTTAAGCCATTTTTGAATGTATTTTTTTTTAATTTCAATATTGATATCCATATTAATATCCATATCTATATTAATATTCATATTGATAAACTCAAAAATGAATATTAAATTGAAATTTTCGAAAAGTTTAATGTGGCAGCTATCAGCGACATCTGTCGTCGCCGAACCCGTGATAGCAATTTAAAATAAATTTCAAGTTTCCTTTCATATTTCATATTAAACTTTATGGAATTCGTACTTAAGACAAAAATAAGAAACTAGTTTAAGAAATATTGAATTATTTAAACATTATGAAAGATCGAAAACGATTAATTCCATCTCAATACGTAGTTTGCTCCAAATATTTAATTCTCTTTAACATTTAGTCGATGCCTGTATTTGGGTATAGTGTTTTATCAAACCACACTAACATCTAAATAAACGTAGACACTTACTATTTTTTGCAATTTTCCAAGTTCATTGTTTTGTAAAAAATAACAGCTTCATAATCAATCAAAGTAAATAATTGAAATTAAAAATCATAATAATCGAAACATAAATAAAGGCAAGAAACAATCATTTAAAAAAACTTTTTTTAAACTTCTTAAAACATTTTTTAACATTTGAATATTCAGATACTTTACATATAATCCTGAAAAAGATAATACACAAACATCAAAAATTTCATATTTATGGGTAAACAATTTCTTTTCTTGTATGACCACCACTAAATATCTTGGTCCTAACTATTACTAAGGCTCAATAATTTTCATACTTAAAAATTTATTAATTTACTCGTCTCTTATAAACAAAGCTCACTAAAACCAAATTTAACGTTGTTGTTTTTTCAAATTGACCAAAACAACACACTAGCTTTTTCTATTTTGAAAAATGAAATAAGTAACTATTTTTTATGATTTTATTAAAAAATTTATTTTAAAATCTTAATGGATTTGTAAATTTTGTAGTAAAAATATAAAACAACGTAGGAGCAGGAACTAAAAGCAATAAAAATAGATCTAACGGATTTTTTAGTTGAGTAATAGAAATAATTGCATAAGCATGAAGGATCCAATGACCAATCAAAATACATGCAGATCGAGTATTTCTTAGTGTTGTTTTGATTAAATCTTGTAAATTTTGGTTTATCTCACATGCCAAATAATAAGTTACACTTATAATTGAAGAAATAAACAAAAAAAAAGGAAATGTAAAATCTGAAAAAAAAAAACTTTTGTTAACAAATCTATAAAAAAACAATTTAAAACTCATTAAAACTTACAAATATAACCAGCAAAAACAAGATGTAGAAATACAAGAATAGGAATTAAGTACATTGTAATATAAATAGTTTTAGACAAACCTTTTTGATTAATTTTTTTCAAAAAAAAAGGTCTAATTAATAAAAGAAAAATCAATGAAAAGAAGAAATAAACAAAAAAGATTGAATATAAAGGATAAACTGCTTCATAACTACAGTTTAAAACATTTTCATTATCTAGTTGTGGATTATAAAACTGAGTGTACCAATCTGACAAATATTTGCTTCCACACGTTTCAAATTTGAAATTAGCAAAAGAGGATGAATAAATTGCAAGTGTTAACACAAATGAAATCAAAATTTCAAGTGTTGCGCTCAAATAAAGCCAAAAAATTTTAGAATTGGCTAAACATTGTTTAGCAGCCATATCAATGATATAGTATTCAAGTGACAATTGAATAAGTGGGACAAAGGCTAGATAAAGCCAATCATAAGTGTTAAAATTATCGCTACATTTTATGCAAAGAGAGTTTACATGAGCTTTATTACCAAATGAGTTTAAACTGCGAAATCCAAGTGGACAAGCCTAATTGTTTTTAGATATAAGTTAGTTAATTGTGAAATAAAATCAAATATACGAAAACTTACCCCACATTCTGCATCAGTGGTCACATTTTTAAGAATATTAACACCACAATAAAGTCCAGGACAATTGACCATTTAAAAAATTTAAACTTAGTGTAAATCAAATCCGATCGCAGCAGCATTAGCTTGTTTTAATTATAATTTATAAATATTTTAAACATATCCGATCAAGTCCATAAAACTACTTTTTGACTACATTCCCTCCAATTCTATTTGCACATTTTTGGTGTGCGAATAAAAAGCAAAACAAATAGTTTGTCAGATTTATTTAAAAATATAAGTTCTAAATTGCAATTAGAGTATATTAGTGTATTGGAAACATGCGTCAATTAGATTGAATCAATTTTGTTTTAAAAAGGCGTTCAGTGTGCTATTTATAAATTCATTAACTATTTAAATATTATCGATACATTAATCAAACAATAATGGCGATTCGGGTTGGAAATTTTGTTGAATTAACAGATAAACAAATAAAAGGAAGAGTTGCTTATGTGGGGATGACAAAATTCGCTAAAGGAAGATGGGTAGGAATTATTTTGGATGAGCCAAAAGGGAAAAATAATGGAACAGTTGAAGAAGTTACATACTTTAATTGTTCACCTAATCATGGCATATTTGTTAAATATGATAGCCCATCAATTAAACTATTAAATGATGAAAAAAGTGGTTCCAATTCATCTTTGGCTTCTTCCATAACAAGCGTTTCTGGAATGATTCCCCCATCTTCTTTTGGTTCTAAACATAATCTTACATCATTAACAAAAGAAAAAAGTTTTGTCGCAGGCACTCCGTCATACCAAACAAGTTCATCTTCATCTACTTCACAAATTAGCACTCCACAATCAATAACTACAACTAATATTAAATCTTTAAACAGGCCTAGTTTAAGTTCACTTGATGTAAAAGCAACAACCAATCTTAATCCTAGTTTGTCTCTAAAAAGACCCTCTGTAAATCACATAGAAACAATTATGTCTACAACTACTGTTACTTCAAACAATAATGTTCAAAAATCTAATAATGAAAATACTGAAGCTCTTAAACTTGAAATTAAAGATTTAAACGAAAAACTAGAAGTTTATAAAAAAAAATTGTCTGAGGAAAAAGAAAAACATAAAGAATATGAAAAAACAAAAATCCATTTGCAGCAGCTTCAAGAATTTAAAAAGCAAATTACAGAATCGCATTCAGATTTACAACGACAACTTCAACAAGCAGTAAAAGAAGCAAATAAAGCAATAGAAGAAAAATTAAGACATGCAGATGAAATGAAAGATTTATCTGAAACTGCAGAAATTGCTACTTTAGATAAAGAAATGGCTGAAGAAAAATACGAAATTTTGATGAAAGAATTTGAGCAAAATAAAGAGAAATTAGAGGAAATTACATTAGATTATGAACTTTTAAAAAGTGAAATAGAACAACATGGAACTTCTTCGGTAGCTAATAATCATGAAGTTAAACAATTAGAGCAGCAAAATGAGCGTTTAAGAGAAGCTATTTTAAAATTAAGAGATTTATCTGCTCAAGAAAAACATGAATTACAAAAATTAAGCAAAGAATTAGAGAGAATTACAAATGAAAAAAACGGATTAGAAAAAGTAAATGATAAATTAAAAAATGAAATCAATTCTCTTGAATCACAAGTTACAGATTTGAAAGAACAAATTGATTTTAATATGGGATCTCAAGAAATGGTAGAAATTTTAACAGAAAAAAATTTGCAATTAGAAGATGAAATAAAAGAGTTAAAAGATACAGTAGCAGAACTAGAGGAAATTTACGATGTAAATGAACAATTACAAGAAACTGCAAGAGAAACAGAATTAGAATTAAAAGAAGAATTAGATACAATGACAGTAAAATTAAATGATATGCAAAAAAGAAACGAAGAAAGTCAAGAAAATTTAGCAGAATATGAAGCTACAATTCAAAAACTTAGAGATATTGTTTCTAAATTAAAATCAGAAAACGATTTACTTAAAACTAAAACAACAATTGATAGTAATACATTAGAACAAGAAAAACAAAAACTGGTACAAGCTGAAAACATGCAATTTAAAATGCGTTTTGCAGAAGCTAAAGTATTTTCTAGAGCAATTGAAATGGATTTAAGGCGTTTAGAAGTTAGTCAGGCAAATGATTATATTAAATATTTATCAATGTTTATGCCGGAAAGCTTCTTTATAAGAGGAGGAGATAATGATGCAATTCAAATACTTTTGTTTGCACCTAGAATGATATTAAAATTAAATATAATTTCTAGGCAAATAGTTGAAAAATACCCTATCAATTATGAAATGGAAGAACAAATAACTGGAATACTTTTATATCAAGAAAATGAAAATATAAATCAACAAATATTTGTAAGAAAACTATTGTTTGTATTGAGTTCTATTGAATCAATATTAGTGCAGTTTCTGGACGCTATTAAATCTTGTCCGCTTGAACTTTACTTGAAAATTGCCTCGTTATTGCCTGAACTTTCAATTCATGAAAAAGCTCTTGACAATTGTATAGATTTGTTAAGAAGAGACCAATTTGACGAGACAGTGTCATTAGAAAATATAGAAAAGGCTTTAAATTATTTTGTTTCTTTATTCACTTTACATTTGGCAGATGGTAAAATTAATGATTGTTCCAAATTGCTAACTCATTTTGTAGTAGTTTTAAAACACGGAATGGAAACTTGCAGTTTTGATACAATCATAATCAAAAATTGTTTAAATCAATCTTTAGAAATATCTAATATAGAATATTTTAATAAATTATGTAAATTATATAATGAAATTAAAAATTTATCAAAAAAAATTAAAAGAAGATTGGCTGGTGACCAAAAAATTAAACTTGTAACTCATTTAGAAACTGAAATAAGAGAAACATCATTTGAAATAAATAAAATTGTAAATATTTTATCTAATTTAAGAGCTAAGGTATTAAATGAATGCAAAGAAAAAAAAACAGTTTCTAATAACGAAGAAGATATAACTTATATTTCATTTGATGTAATTAAAAAACATATTACAAACGTTGGTGGATTTTCATTTATAGAGGAATCTTTAAATAATATTTTAAATTTATGTACTCAATTAACAAGCGGCCTTCAACAAGGTGATTATGATGAAGATGCTAATAATTCATTAAATCAAGAAGAGCAACTTCATAGTATTAGTTCTTTGAATTCTTTAGATTTGAAAAATCCTCTTGAACAGAGAGCTGAATATATAAAAGCTCAAAGTGGTCAAATAAATGAACTAAAAATTAAACTTGAAACAAAACAAGCAGACTTAAATGAATTAAAAAGACTTTTGAAAATTAAAAATGATGATTGGCATGAAATGAAAATAAGAAAAGAAAGAATTGAGAAAAAATTTCAGATTGCAAATCAAGAAGCAGATGAAAGAGTCGCTAGAATGCAAAATGAACTTGATGATCTGACAAATACATTAAAAAGAAGAGAGAAAGAAAATGAAGAAACGATGAATCATCTTCAGGCAGATATAGATGCTTTAGAATTAGAAAAAGGAGATTTAAAAGAGAAAATTAAGTTGTTATCTAAGAAGAATTTGGAAGGTTTATCAAAATCTTCAATAAATACAAGTGGCCTTAATTTACATACAAGTTCTCTTAATCAATCAATACCTTCAAATATATCTGTAACCACTTCTAATCTCAGTGCAATTGAAACTAGTTATATAAATCAAATGAAAATTTTGAAAAAAGCCTTAAATGAAACAAATGATAAACTTTATGTTATGAAATGTAAACAAAGCTTACAACAGTTTAAACCTTTAAAATTGTCTAATCATAAACCAATTTGGCTTTTGAGAGCACAAGGAAAATTAAATTTATCTGAAAATGTAATTGATCAAGAAAATAATTTGCAAGATATTGCAAATAACTATAATATACAGTTATTAAAACTAATTAGAAAAGCAAAGCAACTTGAAAAAGAAATTACATTATCAATGTTAGAAGAAACCAAAATTATAGTAAAAAATTCATTTAATAAACAACTTAATGAAGAACAACTGCAAAAGGAGATTTTAATTGATAAGTACCGAAAGTTAGTTGATGAAATTCAAGAATTTAAAAAGAAATATTGGCATATTTTGGATGAAAAAGAGAAAGAATTTTTAGAAAATACATTAAATAAGGTAAGATTATTTGAAAAATTTAATTTTATTAGATTTTTAACAATTCATATTTACAGAGACCAGAATTTAGTGGTAAGTTAGCAGCCAAAATCTGTATACCAACAACAGATTCTACAAAAATGGGAAATTATTCTTTTGAAGTTACGATGCAACAATTAAGAAAAATACATCAAAATATAATTTAATAAATTAGGATGATAAAAAAAATTTAACCAAAAAATACGCACTGTGATATTTCTTAATGAATAACAAACGTGTTTAAATTGATTTAAAATGTAAAACTCACTTTAAGCTCTTATAAAAAAAAACAATTATTATTTTTCATCTTTTTGTAAATAAAAATTAAATATTTATAGTTTTTGTAAAATTTTAAGTTTTTAAAGAGTGAAAAAAAAAATTATCTAAATTTTAAATAACTAAATAAGAATTTAATTCAATTATAAAAATTGTTTTCACTCATGCCTAAAAATCATTAGCTATAAAGTTTATAAATTTTAGCTTATATTAATTTTTGATATATAACCTTTAGCAAATAAATTTTTTATAGAATCACAAATCACTTGAGCATTATTGCTTTGATAACCACCAGAAGTTAACATTGCAATAGGTATAGAATTTTTTTTAGCAAAACGGAATATCATTTCATCTCTTCTAATAACACCATCAGCTGTTATATCTAATCCACCTAATGGGTCATTAATCAGCACATCTGTCCCTGCATTGTAAATTATTAAATTTGGTCGAAATTCTTCAATGGCTTCTTCAACATTTCTAAAAAATTATAATTTAAAAAAAAAATCTAATTTGATTTTAACTTACATTCTCAAATATTCTAAATAAACGTTATTTTTGGTGTGTGGACGAAGTTCAACTTTTTTGTCAATTTGTTTTTTAGCCTGTTCATCACCTGGATAATTGCGATAATTATAGACATCTAAAATCATGAGAAATTTTCTTAATTCACTATTCAAAAGATTAGCATCATTTTCGTGACCGTTGCCTTGATGAGCATCTAAATCCACTATAAGCACCTTTAAGTATTTGTTATAAAAATTCCAAATATAATGACACATTAATGTGATGTCAGCAAAAAAACAAAATCCACCTGCTTTTTCTGAGCTACAATGATGAAAGCCTCCTCCTATAAACAAAATAAGGGTAAAAAAAAAGGCAAGAGAAGAAAAGAATACCTATATTTATGCAATAGTTGAACTTGATTGCCAAGTAAGCGGTTAGAATAGATCCAGAAACCTGCCATCTAAAAGGGCGAATAAGTTTTTTGCGAACAACGCACATTGGGAAACAAGAGATCACTGATGATTCTGTAACCTTTATCACAGCCAATTTGGATGTGGTTATATTTTTAAGAAATCGTTTGCTATGAACAAGTGACAACTGTTCATTGGTAATTGGACTTTGAGGTGAAATGAATTTTAAATCCAATTGGTGTTCAGTTTTAAAAAAGTCAATCAGTCCGGCTGCCACTTTGCCCCATTTTTGACAATCAAACGTGTGGAAAACTTCTAATTTAAAAAAATGTACATCATAATTAGGATTGTACACAATTGGCAAAATCAAACTATTGCAATTTTTTGGCAGTATATACTGAAACAAGTGATGCGCTTCGCTCTGGTTTAACTGATCTGTTTTAGAACAGTTTTGGTACACTTTTGGTTGATTATCAAGCGCTTCATTGTCTAGTTCAGTATTCTAAAAAAAATAAAACAACATAAACATTAAAAATTTAAAACTAGTAAATTATAAAAAATTACTTTTGGTTCCATTGCTTAAACTGGACTCGTCCATAATATGGCACAAATTGAAACTAGATGTAAATCTACTGAATTTTCAGTTACATTAAGATGCAATAGACTATGGCCATGCAGATTATACATTAAACAAATACAAAAAAATACATTTGATAAACATGCGCAAAATTGAAAAAGTACATTGCTTCAAGAAATATTGTGGTAAAAAAAGTTACAATTTTTATTTCAAAATAATCAAATGCTTTTTAGTTTAATTTTTATATCAATTGGACATTAAAAAAAATAAATAAATGCAATTTTAGCTTTAAAATTTTTTTTCTTAATAAAATCATAAGTAAAAAAAATTTCTAACATGTTTAGACCTAGTTTCAATTGAATGATTGGATTGCGCAGCTGTTATTTTTACAAGGTGTTAAAATCATTTTTAAATTTTGATTTCTAAATTTATTATAAAAAACTATCCAATACAAAAAATCTAATATAATAGTAATCCAATAATTGACAAAAAAATAAATATTTTTATTCTACTTTTTTTTTCAAACATTAGGAAGTTACTTTGAAAAATAGAAATTAGATTAGATCAATAAAATTTTGCGCATAATATTTAGTATTCAAAAACTTATAAGTAAATTAAAAGTAATATTTAATTTAAAGCAAAAAATTACAAAAATTTTATCATTTTAATAAAAAAATATAATTGATAAGTTTAGAAAGCGTTCTACTTTTTTCATTCAAGAAAAATGAAAAAATTATCTTAAAATAAATAATTATTTTTCAATTATTTAAAATATTAGTTAAAAGTTTAGTTATTTTAAACTAGTAATTTTAAATAATTAGATAAAATAATTAAATTTTTTGTATTTTATATAATTAAATATAAAAAAAAAATAATTAATCCGCACAATAAATTAAAATTATAGGTGTGTTTCTATAATCTTTTTTTTTTCCAAAAAAAAATTGAATTTGTTGAATCAACATAAGATTACACGTTTAATTATAAATTATTGTTTATCTCTTACGTCTTTAGTTTTCTCTTTATAAACTTTACTATATCTGCTTCTTTTAAAATTAATTGCTTTAGTCTTATTTCAATCAGTCATTTGTTTAAACTTTATACAATAATTTATACATTATTTGAAAGCATTTATTGATTAATTTTTTTTTTTAATCACAATTGCAACATATAAGCAGTTGAAACTAATTTTTTGCATTTTGAACTTTGATTTAAATTAGTTCCAAAAACAGTTAAAATCTTTTGGCTAATATTTCAAAACCATTTTATTATCATTTCTATCTTTCTACAACTTGTAATCAAAAAAAGTACTTTTTTTACGATTAATTTTATTTTAAGAATGATTTCATCAAATTTATTTTCCAAATAAGCTTTGTCAGCTACATAAACAAAACAAAATCATTTACATTACTAAGCCAAATCTAGAAATTGCAAGCTTTGTTTTTTCTCTGGAGAACATCTATTTTTTAATGCTTGGTTTTTTAAAAGTTTTATCCAAGTAAATATTTATATATAAAGATTCACAATTTTGAACAATTACTGGTCTATGTAATTAAAGTAACATAATATACTTTTAATCAAATCTGTCAAATCACCATTAATTATGCTATTTGATCGTTTGAATTTCGGAAATTTAAAATTTAAAATATATGATTATGGTTGCTTAAATTTGAAAATGCCAACTTTAAAAAAATGATAAATTTTATTTTTAATCAATTAAACTAATTAGTGGCTTTCACCTGTTGCCAAATGGTTAAACTATGTTAAATTAAACTTTAAAACTAAAATAATTACTTAATGAAATATTTTTAAATAAAAAAAATTAAAATACTTAAATTAAAATTTATATTTAATTTTTATTTTTTACTTTTACTAATTTAGTTAACTTTGGTAGTTTAGCATCAAACCTAAGAATGTTTTTTTTTAATTATTTTTATTTTTTTTATTTTAAATTTAGCTTACAAATAAATATAAAATATTTTATTGATTTAATAATTACAAATTAATGTCCATCGTTCATCTTTTGCATAACTTTGAAAAAATGTTAAAAGTATCAGATTGCATTTAAAATGCAAATTACATATGCAAATATGTTTACTGCGTCAAATTATGACGCATGTTAACTAAACATAATTTGATTTTCAACATGACTTGCTAGCCATAGATAATAGCTATAGAAAGCTATAGACCAGGCCGAAATTTGCATGCAGTATAAGGTGCAATTTGAATCTCTAATCAAAAAATGGCTTGAATGAGTTTTTTTGCTAACAAGAACGTGAAATATTGTCAATTAACTAATGAAAGCAAACGAGTTATTAGATTTAAAAAAGTTATGATTGATTTAGTGGGTGATGAAAGTAGAACAGATTTATAAAGAGTATGAAATAATAAACGATTGATTAAAAGAAAGTATTTATAGTGATGAAAGCTGATGTTTTTTTAAAAAAGTGGAAAAGAGCATTTTAAAAATCGACGGATTCGATAAATCAATGAACACAATGATCAGGACTTGGTTGAGTGAAAGGCTGGCTGAAGAGGTTCGATCAAAGTCAACGAAGAACAGCAAAGAAAAGAATAGTCTGGTAAGATTGTAAAAACGATGAAATGGCAGATTAACGGATTAGCAGCAAATGTTAAGGATTTTAAATCCGAGTGACGACTTTAACGCCCTCATTGGCAAGTATGTGACCGCTATTTGAACGAACAGACCAACGTAAACATTCACAGAGACTGGATCTCATTTGTGGTCTTAGAACAGATCAGATTGATCTTAGCAATGGAACAGCGAATAATTAAATTTACCGACCTAATTGGTCTGGAAGGCAAAAGCAATGACTTGATTCTGTGTATGCCCACTGCCAAAAGACTAATGGACAAGGTCGTGCTCTACTTCGGAGACGACCATCAGGTAAAAGTGAACTTTAACAAGTTTCGTCGACTTCTCAGCTCTGATCTAATCAAATTAACTTGCACATATAGGATTTGGAGGAAAACTTGCTTAAAAACTCCCACAATAACCATCACAGTGATTGTAGCTTGGAGCAAACACTGCACGCATTGTCTGACAAATTTACGGACCATATTATTATAGCCACTAAATGCAGCAACATGTTGGAAGATGGTCAAGTCCACTTTAATAATTTCATTAACCTAGATCAAAATGGACTACTTAATCTCCAACCTGATTTTGACAGTTTGCAGCATCTTAAGCTTCTTCTTGATAGTCTACAAGATAAACTTCTTCAGCAAGAACTCAATCTTCACTTTTCCATTGACAATTTAGATCAACTTCTTCTTGTTGGTTTTGGCAAAGGTTGTCTTGTCTTGTATCAACTTATTGCTTCTTTTTACAATCTTATTAAGGAAATCGACCTTAGCTCAAAAAAAAAATCTGAAATTATTCCTAAAAATGTTGAATCTAATTCACTTTTTTCATCATTATCATCTTCGTTTACAGATAATGATTGTTTTTTCTTGATTTTAAATGACGCCATAAATCAGCAGTTAAAAAATTTCTTCTACAAAGTAAAAAAATTTATTTTTCTTGAAAACTATCGACTTTCAATTGAATATCCAGCTTTTAACTGTATTAATGAAACATTTGAAAATTTAGTTGAAAACCATATAGAAGTTCAAATTCATTTTCTAAATTGTCTTACTTCTAATTCAACTTCTCAACGTAATTCGTTTATTAAAAAATTAAATGACTCCAACGTCAAATTCACAAAAAAAGATTATGATCCAATTAAAACAAACAATTTAAATCATTTTAATATAATTCATTTGTTCGATCCTAGCACTTTTTAAAAAAATATCAACTTTTTTAATTTAGACAACTTAAAAAATTCAATTAATATCTTAATATTATTACTATAATTTAGTAAAACCTTGAAATTTTGTAAAAACTATGCAAAATTAACTTCAACACATTCATTATAACATTTTGATGAATACTATACTAAGAAATTTGAAGGACATTTTGGTTTAAAAAAAAATGTTAACAAAATCTAATATAAATTACAATAACAAATTGAGTAATCTAATATGATTGCTTATATTAAATTAAACAAATGAAAGATAAAACGGAAATATTAATTCAATTTTAAATGTAATGAATAACTTATTTTTACTATTTTTTACTATAAAATAGTATTTTGTTTTTCATCATAATGGCTAATTATAAGACGGATTAAATTATACATATAAAAATTTGAATGAAACATAATAACTAGTTTATAATTTATTTTAAGTTTAATTAAAGTTAAGAATATATTAATTTAAATATTAAAGATGTACTTATTAAAAAAAAAAAAAAATTAACAAAAGTATGATTTAACAAAATTTTGTTAAAGGCATTTATTTGAAAATATTTATTTGTTTGTATATTAATATATTTATATGTGTGTATCCTGATTTATATTTAACGCATTTGTATAAATTTTTTTTTTAGAAATTAAAGCATCTTTTTTTTTTAAAAAAATATTTTTCAATTAATTTTACTTGTTTACATTTTCAAAAATTTCAATGAAAATTTTTTATAAACTTTGATCAGGCCAACTTTTAATTTAAAATAATGAAAATGATTTTTAAAAAAATAATGAATTCATAAATACAAGAGATAACTAAATAGAAACCAACATTACTAGATTTGCTAAGGCTTTAATTTATTAATTTTCTACAAAAAATAGCTTAAATTAAGCTATTTTACAATTTAATTAAAGTCTCGAAGAAAAAGGCATTTTTTCTCGTTCTTTATCAATGTAAAATAATATATAAGCATCTTCACATTTTGAAGGAATAAAGTTTTTTTCTTCCGTTAATCTGTAAAAATTTATTCAAATTAATAAATACATTCAATTTTATTTTTATAACACTTACTTATCATCATTAAAATGGAACCATTTTCCTTGATAGTTGCAATATGAAGTGTAATGACCAGATCTTGACGAACTGCCATGATGACATACTATACTGTACAAATTGAAGCCTTTGCCACCAACAGTTAAGCTTTCATCAGGACAAATTTTTGGACTACTTAATTTGTAACCCTCGTTTGAAAATCGTTTAAGATCTAAATAAAAAAATAATTTTTTAAAATAAAAAAATTAAATATGATTTTTATAATAAAATAATTTATAAAACTTACGAAGTATTAAAATTGTTGGCGCTTTAACAATATCTAGTTTTTTAGTGCATCTAGTTTGTTTATTGCATTTTTCACACTTCTAAATTTTTTAAAAAAGTTTAAATTAAAATTTAAAATAAATAGAATAAATTTAAAAAATCAAACTTACAATAAGTTCATCAGCTGCCAAAAGCTCTAAAGCTGTAAAATCTTGAAGGCACTTTTGAACATTACATTCTCTCCTATAAATAATTTAAGAAAAAAAAATTAACAATAAAATTTTAATAATATTTTTAACATACAAATTTGAAGGCATTGGTAACGATAGATCCCAAAACGGATCGTAACATTTAGATGAATGTTCACAGATAGTGCAGCTTATAGTTGATTCTAATTGACCTGCAACTAAATCAATTAATGGAGAATCATCAATATATTTATATTGTTCCCATGCTTCAGAAGATGATTTAGCTAATAAAATCACAAAAGATAAACAAAAAAGCTTATATTAATTAAAAAAATTGCATACGTGTTTTGAAATTTCTCGGTCTGGTACTATATTTGGCCAGATTAACCTCATCATGTATGCCGTTAATCAAATATCGCAAAAATTCTTGGGCGTCTTGCTGACTAAAAAGATAAAAAATAAATAAGCAAAAGAAAAATAAACTACAATAAAATATAAATAAGATAAGTTATAAACATTAACTAACTCGTAACCACGAAATTTAGGTTGATATTTAATAAACTGATTTCTGAACATGCCAGGATAAACTGTAGAATTGTCCTGTTCAGACATTTCTTCGTAAAGTTTTCTTAAAGAATTTAACAAAGCTCCACTAGGATTTTTTTTTACAAATTTTCTAAATAATTGAGTGCTGTACATTGATTGTAGAACAGAGTTCATATAGCAAGTATTGCCTAAATTGCTTAATCCAGATAAATAATTAGGCGCTTTCTGTCAAATAAGAATAAAAAAGCAAAAATTAAAAATAATATTCAAAAAGGTACATTTTTAAAATTTTTTTTTTTAAATTATAACTTATTTAAATTTGAAAAAAAGTTTTAAATAAAACACACAAAATTCGCTAATTAAAAATTAAATTTTAATAAACATACGCTTTCACAATCAAAATAATTGTCAATGTTGTTTTCTAAGATGTACTTCTTGCGCCAAAATTTTGGAGAAGGTATTAAAGATGTTAAACTTGCACTTGGCTACATGCAAAACACAAGCATCAAGTAAATTACATTGAAATAAAATCACGGCCATGCAATAAATAAAACAGAGGACAAAATAATAATTAATTATAATAAATTTCTAAATAACTAAATTATTTTACATAACAAAACAATAATAAATTAAGATAAATTAATAACTTACTTTTAACGAAGAACCAAAATTTGGTTTAAGTTCATTTTCACCAATATAACTAGAACGCCTAACATATTTGCGTAATGTAATATTAGATGGTGATGAAATACCTGTAAAATAAAATATTTTCTTTAACATTAAATATTTATATTTGAAAAATTAGTTTAAATAAATTGATCAAGTTCTTACTTAAAATCATTACACAAATAGTATTTAACTAAAAATTAAATATTATTTGTATTTTGTTAAATTATTCATTCAAAAACTTTAAAAAAATTTTAATAGAAAAATATAACTTTTTCCTTTAACTACAACTGGAAAATAAAATCAACTAGCAAAACTTTGATGTAAACCTGTTGAATATGATAGAAAAGAAGTAAAATCACTATTATCAATATGGAAATTAATTTCAATTTTTCCGTTCAATTATCACAAATTATTCAGAATTGTAATATTTGCAATAAAGTAAAAAGATCTAAATGGATATTTTTATTAAGATTACTTTTACTCAAGAATCCTTGCTTCAGCTTGTTTAGAAGATAAAAGATAAAGTTATGACTAAAGTGGTAATCTTGAAAAACGCACACTTAAGACAAGGTTATTATTTTTTTTTAATTTATTTTTTTATTTTTTTTTTTTTTTAAAAACTGTACAAGACAATTTGGACGTGATAGGAACAGAAATTCAAAGCTCGTCTAAATTGTTTATTTTATCTATTTAAGATTAAATTTTAGAATCTAATAGAACGTGTCTCACGTGTGTGCGCAATTTTCACTCAAAACTAGTTAAAAACAGTTTGATTATGAAAATAATAATTGATTAATTAAACGAAAATTGAAATAAAATCCAAATAACAATCAGAACTAAAAAAACAACAAACAACCTATTAACAAGTTGAATAATGAGAAAAAAGTCTATTGTAATATCTTCATTATTTTCTTGGATATTTTAATTAAAATAAAAAAAATCTGGATAATGTTGGAAAATACATGCATTTTGTATTAAAATAGTCGGGAGGTCTGATGGCCGTGATATAAATATATATGAATAAAGTAAAGATGACAACAAAGCATATTATCTGATGTGCTTTATTTGAATTCATATATATGAATTTGTATATAAAAAAAATGGCGAACAGAAGCAAATGAATAGTCAAAGAGTTATGTTTGCTTAACTGACTGATGCATTTGATAACAATTAAGCAAAAATGCTTGCCACAATTGTGTTTGACTAGGCATAGACAATTAAACACTGCTACTAATGAATATATTTATCAATGTCTGCGTTTGCGTTACTTTTTATGTCCAATTATTTTAATTGGACGGTTCAAACCAGATTTGATTTGATTCACATAAATAATTTAAAAAGACAAAAAATATTGGCCAAAATAGCAGGAATGACAAACGTCAGATGACTTAAAGAATACGTAATTTAAAATGGCACTTTTTTTACCTGTTACAGTTGATGAATAAGTAGAGCTGGAACTGGACGTGGAACTAGTAGATGAAGGCGAAGTTAGGCTAGAAAATGAATTTATAGAAGCTCTAGGACTAGTTGTAATCAAACTGTTTCCGTTGCTACCAGTGTAAGATTTACTAGCTAGGTTATTTCGAGCATTAGTACGAGCCATCCAACTGGGTGGACTTGAGCAGCCTTGGTTGATAGTGGAAGAGGAAGTAAAATTTTTGCCAGTTTCATAGTGTCGATAAGAGCCGTTGTTTGCATAGGTGGAACTGTTTGTTTTAGGAAGCAAACAACTTGGCCGATAAAACTGACTGTAACCGGTGCTTCCGGTAACTGTGTTGTTACCATAACTAGAATAACCATGGCCACTGGCAGAATTGTGGTGTTGATTACTCGGGCTGTAGCTAGAACTGTAGCTTATGGCCGGCATTTCGTGCGATTGTCGAGAAATAATGGCGTTGGATCTTTGCTGTTGCTGTATTGAAAACGAATTGAGCATCGATTAGATTAATAATTGAAAAAATGAACTAATTAAAATTGAACTAAATTAATTTCGGTGTTTGTGAGGCAATTGTGCAATCGGATTGGAACAAACCACAGTTCAACAGGTGAGTGCAACTGTTACAATCATTCAGCCAGATGCACACTAATGGCCAATTAAAACTATTTAAACAACTTGTGTAGATGGTGTGCTGGCTAAGATGGTAGGCAAAGAAAACTTTCAAACAAGTTATAATTATTATGTTTCTTTTTTTTTTTACTTAGCAGAAAATTAAGAATAAAGAAGAAACTAACAATGACCGGTGCGAAATTGGCCAAAAGGTCAGCAACCAAACTGAACCTATTGGAATGAACCACAGGCTGTTCTGAAGACATGCTTTTTTTCATACAGATTCGCGACTCGTTCAAAATATTTGGACCCATTTTCTTCAGTTTAAACTTTTATGAACAGTTTGTCCTAGCAGTTCAGAACACGTAGAGCAAACTCTCAAGAAATATAATTAGGCAATTGGATGAGCTTATTTCGCCGGCAATCAGTAAGCCAAGTTTGAATGCACATAAATGAAGTTTAAAAATACTTGTATTAAAAAAAGGTCGCTCATGCAATGGTTTGTCACTTAGAATCAACAAACATTAGCATTAGCCAGCCAAGCGAATGGGTGTGAGCCTAAATACGGTCTGATTAAAGAATGCAGGTTTTGTTGGCAAGACAATCGACGGAGAAGAACAGAAGGAGCTGAAAGAATGAGAAGATGAGAAGAACGATGAGCAGCGATGAAGAAGTGACACCAGCAAAGTCGCAACTGTTAAGTTGCCAAAAAGCAGAAGTTAAGGCGAACACATTTAGTAGCTATTTATAGCCGTGGTTGGCTGTAGCGTGTTTAGCAGACAAGCGTTTTTAGATGAAGAACAACATCCCGGAAGACGACGATGACAATTTATAGAAGGTGTTTTCAGAGAAACGCAGATTGACCAACATTTGAACTGAGGTTCGCACACGAAACTGAGTCGACACAAATGTGACTGAAAGTGTGCAACACTGGATGAAAGTGATTGTCTAGATGAAAGAAATCAGTTGCAAAGTGGTGTGAGAGAAAGTGGTGCACCGGTTGCTAAGAGAGTGGCTCGCCTTTACTGGCACACTCTGCAGACTTGCCATACAAAACTAGATGCAAGGCTGCATCGGTGCCATTGATTTCGTAGTTGCCAGTTTGTTTGCCGGCCATGCATGATCTAAAAGCGCATAATGATCAAGCGCACAAGACTGCTTAAACACAATGCATCTAATCATCATCTTAATTGCCGTCATCAGGCGGCCTGATGGAAAATTGCGGCTCCGGCAGGTTTGTCACAATGTTTTGACACACAATTAAGCAGTAAAATATGGCGAGAAAACAAAGTGCAAAATCTGTCGACAATCGTCACTTTACTGCTATATTCAAGCTCAATTAAAGCTCACCTGCTTCTAACCTTAGAGCTGCTCTTTTATTGGCCAATCTTACAAGTGTCTTCATTCTCTCACTTTTTACTTCTTGCTTTTAATTTCGCTTTTATTTTGCTTTTCATTTGCCTTTTATTTACATGATTAATTTCACCGTTTCCACTTTAATTATTGTCTGCCAGACAGAAAATAAGTTTTACATAAGCCTGTCAACAGCAATGGCAATTAATTTGCTCTTTCAAATTTGAATGAGCAATGCATACAGGATCATTTGCAACCACCAGGTTGTAAGCTTTCCTTTTTTGTTTTTTCTCAACATTTTTCTTTATTTTTGTGTTTTTTTGCATTTTTTACCTGTTTACATTGTACCATTACATTGTAACATGCTGGTAGTGGTTTGAGCAAACAAAATAAGTGTACAAACTTACCTACGGAATGATGAATGTGGCGAAATCAAGCGCTTGTGATTTAGTTTTTTTTAAATAATCTGATCTAAATAAAATTCAGTTGCATTTTTTGGTTAAAACGAATTTGCGCAAAAATTTTTATAAACATAATCTACGGTAGATACACAATTTTAAATGAAAATCAACAAAATATAAAAACACCTTTTTCCTAATCACAACTGTTCACAACTTTTGAGATTACAAACTTTTTCACGCTTTGATACACTTATTAAAAACTGCAAATAGACAAATTTAAAATTTTTTTTTCACAAAACTGGCCAAAGGACAAATATAATAAAGATTAATTCAATCTTAACAGAATTGCGAATGTAATAAGGCCAGCAAATCACTTATACACACGTTGCAAAAGAGGCGAAGCACTCATAAGACATTATTGCCAGCAACTGTTGTTGATAGATAATTATGGATGAACCAATCTCATGGTGATGGAAAATATGACCCAATTAAAAATAATTATTAAAATTCTTTTTTTTTTTTTTTTTTTTTTTTTTTTTTTTTTTTTTTTATTAAATTGAACTGTTAACTTATTTTTTGCTATACTTATTTTGGTTTGTAATAAATCATTAATTCAGAATTAAAATGAAATTTTGTTTTAAACAAAGTCACTTTGAATATCAAGTAAAACTGTTTTATAATTCTCTTTTATTTTAAAATTTTATTTTCACAAATCAACACACGGGAAATAATTCGGAATTAATTAATCAAGATCAGCCATTTTAATTAAATCAGATGTGTTTTTGACAAGCTGGCTTTTATGTTGCACCTTTTTAAAGTAAATTATTTAGAGAGAAACTCCAATCTATGAATAAACTAAAAGATGTGGGGATGTGTAAAATATGTTTTTAAAATGATGTAGCATTTTGAAATATATAAATAACGTTTGACAAAGATGTTAATAAAGTATACAGAATGAGGATGAAAAAAGGTTGACTTTTGTAAATTTTAAAATAAAGAAATGGTAGAATATTGCCTTTAAAAAGACACAATTTGATGTATTTAGAAAAATTCAAAGCAATTGAGACCGGATAAGCAGGAACAATAGAACAAGTCGTATAGCTAGGCCAAAAGGAGATGAAAGAGAAAAAAGACAAGAGAGCATGACAGAGGAGAATAACGGAGGAGTTTGACAAAAGAATATAACGGAGGAGTTTGACAGAGGAGTATTACAAGGGAGTCTAACGGTGGAGTATTACGAAGGAGTTTGACGGTGAAATATTGCGAAGGAGTGGAAGAGTCTGGTAGAGGAGTCTGATAAAGGAGTCTGATAGAAGATTCGATAGAAGAGTTTGAAGAAAAAGTTTGAAGGAGTTTGAAAAAGGAGCTTGAATGAGTCTGAAGAATGAGTCTGAAGAAGGAGTTTGACAAAGCAAGCTGACAGAGAATTTTAACGAAGAAGTTTGATAAAGGAAGCTGACAGAAGAGTTTGAATAAAAAACCTGAATCCTGCAGATGAACTTAATAGAGAAGCTTAAAAAAGGAGCTTGATAAAAATTTTAATAAAGGAGTTTATTTAGCAAATATGATGGAAAGTCTGATAAAATGTTTGACAAATAATTATAATAAAAGAAATAAAGTAATTAGATAAGATATAATGCAATTGATTAGCTACGTTTAGGTACTGATGCTGTGGCCTAACAGTCTAGTTCAATTAATCTGACACAAATACTACTGTTTGGTTATTTTTTTCACTTTAGATGACTACTCAGCTTATTATTAAACTATTTTATTAAATATCAAATATATATTCATATTCGACAACATATTCCACAAATCCTTCAGCAAACTACTCTACAAACTATCGATGAAATATTGAATAATCTTTTCAATTAATAATTGAATTACTATCGAAACATTATTAAACAAAATATTGAACTAACTATTCGGCATACTTCATCAGACCAGAATGGCGCACTTGAGTCTCATCTATTCTTGCACGCAATTCTTCGCTTGTGCGCATTTAATTTTTACTAGTATCACTCCCATTTTTTGGAGTATTTTTTAGGCACATGTACATAGTTTAAATGCCAATCGTAATGACGAAATACTTCATTCACCGGCATTTGTTCACAATCAAATGAAATGTCGGAACAAGTTTAGATTATTGATCCGTAGTATTCTTTTAAATAAATCAATGCACTTAAATAAACTATTTTTTTAATTTTTTTTTTTTTTAAACGGAAATTATTTGAATTTTTGATTTTGTCAATAAAAAACATTTTTTTAACATAATCATTAATTTAAATAACTTTGATTTATTTATTTTGTTAGTTTCTCTATAATTTTAAAAATTAATAACAATCAAAATTTGTTTATCAACTTAAAAGACCTTGCTTTGTCATCAGTATTTAGCCTAGTTAGCTTTTAACATTTTTTTCATCATTTTATTTTTTAACAATTTCAAGATTTTTGCCAAATGCGTGTTTATTGCTTTTTTAGTAAAAAAAGTAAATGTTTATATTTATTTTAGACTAATTTCTAATGGATGTTAATAGTTTGACAAATTTTTTAATAATGTGCCTATTATTTTTTTAAATTACTGGATAAACTTTTATTTACTACTATTGCTGATACTAAAACAAAAGTAGCAATCTTTTTATTAATAGAAAAGTTACACGCATCTAAAGTTAAGGCTTATTAATAAAATTTAGTAATTATTTCTAAATAAAATATTTCGAAACCTTTAAAAATTAAAAATAGTTTTTATTAATAATTACATTTGGATATTTTGATTTTTATTATTTAAAAGTTACTTAAAATGCTTTTTTATAAATTAGTGTCTGACTTAAAATCAGTTTAACTTTTATTTTATATGAATTCTAATGAATTTGACCTATAAATCAGTAATTAATCAGTTAATCTCATCCAATCATATTTCGACTAAAAAAAAAGTTTTTAAATCATAAAAAATTAAAAATCTATTTTTATAAAATGCAAATTAAATGTGTTCGAAATGAAAAAAAATTATATTTTAATCAAAACTGACAGTTTAAATAGAGTTTAAATATAGAAAGCTGAAAATAATCAGGATCAGTTGCCTTTTAAATGTTTCAAAGAAAACAAGTAGGTTTATTTAGACAATATTGAGTAGTTCAATATCATCATTAAGCTGATCATGTTCCTTTACAATGCCCAAACTCTGCATCATAGTTCTAAGATTGTGTTTTACACTTTCCTGCATTAAAGAAAAGCACATGGCGATTAAAGCTAAACCGACCAAAATATAAATTGAGCACATAATAAAGTTAATTTGCGTGTTTACATGTTTTCCTGGCACATAGTCTCCAAATCCAATTGTGCTCAAAGTGATAAAACAAAAATAAGCTCCTTCAATTTTAGACCAATTTTCCCAATTCGAGAATAACAAACCACCACCGGTAATGTAAGAAATAAGCAAGAAAACGCATAACATCAAAGGTACATGAACTTTTTCTTGCCTTGGCTTGATTAATGATTTACTTTTACTAATCTTGCTTTCTGCACTTGTTTTAGATGCAACTCGACCATTATCTGCCATACTAAAACTGTTCTCCGTCGGCAAAGAGCCACAGCTTGAACTAGGTTGTAAGTTCAACTGTGGAATGTCTAAATGAGTTCTTTGCACGATTTGTTCATCGCCTTTACGTTTTTGTGCCATTAACCATTTACGTTTTCGTTCCAATTCCTTTTGTTTGACTTTATTTACACAGATCAAATTTGTGATTCTACGATAAATGAATCGAAAAGATTGGGCTAAAATTCCGCCTATGTTGCTTAAGTAAAGCAACATAAATGGAATACCAATCGTTGCATATACCATTGTCACAATTCTAGTTTGACGTCTAGACGGAACAATGTGACCATAACCAATAGTTGTTATAATGGTCAATGAGTAAAGAAATGAGCCAAAGAAATCCCATTTATTTCTGTTCCCTAGATGTAATTTTTAATATTTTCAAAAATATTTTTGAAAAAAAACATTTGTTTTTTTACCTGCTTCTGATTGCGGATCATAACCATCAGATATAAGTTCAACCATTTTTTTCGTATAATTTGACAAAACTATATTCATTTTTTCAGCCAACATTACCTCAATTATTTGTTCATCTGTAAAAACACTCATTTGCTTGACATTGGTAAACAATTTTATCAATGTTTCATTAATTAATTCTGCTCCTCTTACATTTACAGGATGTTGAATAGGATTAGATTCTAATTTCTGAAAAATAGTTGCGCCCATCAACATATAACCAATTAATACCATACATAATCCAATATGAGAAAAAAGAAATGCTATCATTTCTTTACAGTATATTCTGCATTTATTTGCTTTCTTTGCATTCCATTCTTTAATTTTGATTGAATTAACATCTTCTGTATTATTTAGACATAAATTTGTATAAGAAGCACCATAGTTATCAGGTATAATTGAAAATGGTGAAAATTCGCTATTAAAATTATTCGACTCATTAGGTGATCGTAACGAATTTAATGTAGATGGAGAATTCGATTTAGTTATTAATAAAGATGTTTTCAATAATTTATTGTTTTCAGTTTTTGAACTTTTAGGTAGACTATAATTTTGTTGTGATAATTGTTGTTCTAAAAAAATTGATGAAGAATCTTTTGGCAATGAATTATATTGATTTTTTGGTTTTAAATGAAATTTATTTGTATGATCAAAAGACTCCTGATTGTAAGTTGAGAATACATTAGAACTATTTTTTTCAAGTGGCAGTTGAAATTGAGAACATGAAATCGATGTAGAAGAATGAGATTTTTGCATCATGTACATTTCATATCAAATGTTTCAAAACATTTGGACTTAAGCATTAAGTAGAATTTTTTACATTAATGATTATCATTAGTAAACATGACATATTATTAAACATAACTGAAAATTTGACACACCCTTATTAAGACATATTTTGTGACTATTTTTCACATTTGGCAAATGTGCTCGACTGTGATTATTTAAAATTAAGTAAAAAACTTTTTGAAAAAATGTAAGTATAAAATCTCTTAAAATAGACAACTTTATTATAGTTTATTAAACTAGTGCACATTGCATATAAATATACATGATAACATGTGTAAAATTTTGATTTATTTTTCAATAAATGGCCAGTTTTCCAAGAAAAAAAAAAATAAAATAAAGATTAATATGTACAATAAAATATAAGAAATAATTATACAAACAAATCCTTTAACAAATTTTTTAGTTTTATATTCCTATTATAAGTAGAATAAAATAGTGGCGCACAGCAAATCTACAAGAAAAAAAAATTTTAAATTTAATCTAAATTGATTGTTCAATTAAATAATTTTTTTTTTCAGAGAGAAGATTAGTATGTCAACATTTATTCATCAATTATATCTTAAGAAAATAAATAAGACAAATTATGAATATCTGTAATCATTTTTATACATAAGATCTCATCATTAAAAAAATAATTTTTTGAACTGTGATTAAATAAAAACTTACTACAAAAAATCAAATATATATTTTAATTAAATTGTTATAACGGAAGTAAATTTTGATATTCCAGAATTTGAATTTGTAACTGTAGGAGATGTTGCATTGTTCGAACTACTTGAAGAACTTTCATTACTAGTATTATTATTGCTAATACAACTAGGTGTATTTGCATTATTAGAATTCATAATTGAAATTGGATTATTAGATCTGTTAAATTTACTTTGTAATTCCTTAGTCAATTCATCAATTCTTTTTTGCAGTTCTTTTTTCATTAATAGCATTTCTTCACTTCGTTCAGCAATAGTATCATGAACATGTAAAAATGGATTCCATCTGCAATAATAAGCAGTCCAAAGAAGCATTCGTCTTAAACTTGCAACAGGAAATAAAACATGTTGAATTGTACTTGGAGAATAAAGAGGATTAGTAAACTTTGTAGGATTACTATTAATGTAAGACCATAATGAAGTAGTTTTAGTTTTAAGTTCTTCTTTTTGTCTTTCCTTTTCAGAATTACATAAAAATGTACCAAACAAACAACTATATAAATGATCTAAAATAGTAATCAAAAAATTTTCATTAAATTCAAAAGCACTAGGAAATTGATTAGTCATTTGCCATACACAATCAATAAATTGTAAAAATACTGGAGATCTATCTGAATCTTGATGTTTATCATCTCCATGACCAATTCGATGAACAAATTTATGACCAAAACTAAGCCATTCTTTTTCAATTAAAACTTGAAATCCCTTAATTGTTCGATAATATGAGTCAAGCATTAACATTGATAATGCTGTTAATTGAGCTGTTCTGTCCCAACCATCACTGCAATGAACTAAAACAGAGGTTTTGCTATTTTCAATCTTATCAGCAATTTTCAAAGCCCCAGCTAGAATAGCTCTTATATATTCCAACCAATGAGTCGATTCTAAATGAGAATACCAATGTTGATCGTCTATTGCTGGAAAACAAATTTCACGAAGCTTTCTAAAACTTTCTCTCATTACATGAATATTATGAATATCTAAAAAAGTAATTTCAATATTTGAATAAAAATCATCACTTTCGTAACCGCCGCCTTTGGCTTTATTAGCTACAGCATTGGTATTTGGACGAGCGTCCATAATATAAATTTTATGTGATTGAGCATTTGCGTCCATAATCATTTGTATGTAATTTTCATCCACTCTACATCTTCGTCCACTAACACCGACCAAGGGCTGACTACAACGAGTTATACTAGCTTGAGTTTCTGGATGTAACCAACTTAACACTGGTAATCTACCTTTACTTCGAAAATTAGCAACGGCTTTTATGTCTTCGTCTGATGCAGCAGAAGGAACAACCAAAACTGCTGGATATGTGTCGCAAATTTCATATTTTTCGTTTATTTTAGTAATTTTCCAACTTTCAGTAGGTAATCCAATACGTTTGAATTCTGCAATTGGTTCATAAACTGTCCATCCATTAAAAGTATATTTTTCTTGAAATTCAAATGCAAATAATGGTAATTTGTTCGAACACGGAAATGCATATTGCTGCAATTTTTCAAATACATCTCTTCTGGAATGATTTTCTTGTTTATGAGCAAATTTCAAACTTCGCATATCTTTGCAAAATAATTCAATTCCATAAGAATTTTCTCCCTTTGAAGTTGATCCACCAACTTTTTCTATTCTATTCACAGTGCACAATGGCAATTCTATAACAATATTATTTTCCGGATCATTATTATGAAAATAAAGCTTGAAGTTAGTAACATATAGTGATCCACGTATTGGGCCAGAATAAGGGCACAAATAGGTAACATCTCTTGCTTTTAAGTTTCCTACAATTCTTTCTCCAGGCAGTAATGGAGGCTCTTCTCCAACTAAATTGCTCATTTTTCTTAAAAAAAAAAAAAAACAATTATTTTTCAATCTATTTAAAAGATTAAACTGCGTGTTATATATTTTTAATTGCGTCTATATATATATATGATTACTTCTAACTTATACGTAGTATAAATGATTAATAATTGAAATTTAAAGGTGTAAACCAGTTAATTAAAGCGGTAAAATCAAATGTAATCGCAAACTTCTTTACACACCTTTTTGTCACTCCCATTTGTTTTGATTGAGAATCCATTTTCCTATTTAAACCTTTATCTGAATCTGAAACAGGTACTGATTTGTAAGGCGATTCGTTAGGAGGTGAATTTGATGAATTAGACCTAGAATAAGTCAAATTCTTGGAATCCATTTCGTGAACCTTTATTTTAAAGGAATACTTTTTTGTCTCGATTTTAAAATTAATCTTTCGAATAAAACTAGTTGAAAAAAAAATTGATTTTGCTTAGCAAAGGCCAAAGTTTTAATTTGCGTGAACCTTATCGAATAGTTTTTCTAAACCTTCATTTTGTTTGACTGCACTTATATTTATAAACGATGCAATGATGCAATTAATAAAATGATGCAACCTCACTATTAGATTGATTATTAATATGTAATCGAGCATTAATATCTATTATTACCATTAATCGTATAAGAATTGTTTGTAATTGTATAATATGAAAGTACGACGAAGGCACTGGCCACTGCAGTCCGATTTCTGCAAATAGCGTGGAATCAGTTGAAAGTTTAAATTAAAAGCACAATTTACATTGAATAATGAGCAAATAAATTTGTTTTGTCATCATCATCCTGAACCAGATGACTCTTGAAATTGTTTGCCATCTAATTAAGAAAATACAATTTAAACGCATTCCAGGGCCGATTGTAAGCAACGCACCCACACTGGTTACTATGTAGCGTAAATAAATTTTCGGCGCCAAGTTTAAACAGACTATTCCGGTGCTGTTACGCACAAATCATCAACAAGTTGTTATTTTCATCGATAATTGGTAATTAAAATTGATTTTTTGGAAATCGGCTTAAATGCAATTTGTTTACGTTGGACTGGTTCAAAATTAAACATGTTTACGCAAGATCAAGACTACATACTAAACTAATTAATCCCTGATTATTAAATCTTCAAAATGGTTGAAACTGAATTAAAAAAACAAAAAACAATTAGTTAAGTGTGCCTTTCTAAACATCAAAATGTTTAGAATTACCTATTTGTTTTCAGATTTTAAGCTAATCAAGTAGTTTACAAGAAAATGAATTATGTTTGCACAAGCACAAATCAAGTAGTTGTTTACGCTGTTCAAAAAGAATTTACTTGCATATGCTCGGTTTTGTGTTTCACTGGGTTAAACATAATTTATGCAATTAAATGCATAACCAAATGCACGATTTAAACAAATCCCAAAGTCAAACATTAAATTGGACAAATTGTTTTCTATAAGATGTTGAAGACATTGCATTTGACACGCTTATTTACCATTTAGCTTAATTGCAAAGGTCTAGGATTAGCCGTCGGATTTGATGGTAACGAATGTGTTACAAGCAAGAACCTGATTAACTGCTAATCTGTTGGAAAAGGTGTGTCTTATATTTAAGGCTGTTTTACATTGCACATAAGATTGTTCGAACACTCTTCGATAATAAGTTAAATAAGCCTGCCACGAAACAAATCTTAGATGCTCTTTTGAACGAGTCTGTTTTTGCCACACATCTTGCTTTTCGCATCAATTCTCGCTCTGAAAATGTCTAACGATTTCACTCACTTGTCACATTTTGCCTTTCTGCATCTCAGTCACTTTTCAGCTAGTTCTAACTTAATTCTGCGCCCACAAAAAGCTCCGATCATACAAATGCATTCCTCGCCTTATTTGGCTTCTTAAAATGCACGCACACAGTGAAAAATTATTTTAAGATTGTTTTTAGAACTTTATGGCAGATCAGTCGAACTGGATTCTGAATCAAATAAATTTGTAAACGGCTTTACTTAAAGGGCTTTAATTTTGCAACTTAAAAAACAACATTGGAAAACGGCACAAAAGGAGTAATCGAAATGGACAGATGAGTGTTTATACGAAAATGAGTTTGTTGCTAAGAACTAAGCTATTTTTAGAATCAGTTCTAAATTTAATAAGTCAAATGTGTTCATCCAAACCAACACTGAACACGATTAGCGCAAACATTAAATCAGATTAAAACTAAATTAGATTATCTCAGATCGGATTAAAAAACATTAGATTAGTCCGAATTAAAATAATCTAGATTAAAATTTAAACCAGAAAAAATAATTATGTCCGTCAATATTGACATTCTTTAAACTCGACTGATGTAAAATTTTTTAAAAAAGCAATCATCCATTGACACAATTGATTGATTAAAAAATAGATTACATTCATTTTAAGTTTAATTGGAGTAATCAAGTAATATAATTAAATTCATCTGTCAAAATGTAAAACAAATAAATTATAAATGATTCTAAAATCAAATTTGTTTTTTTAATAGTTTAATCATTTTTAATATTATAATAGTTCTAATTATTTAACTATATATATTTTAACATTTTGAATACTATACATACTCTCAGTATTCATTTATTGATTATTTTTTTAAGTTTTTAATACTCTAGCCATTTTAACAAATTCAGGTATTCAGTATTGATCAAAAAGTCCAAATTTTATAAATATTCTAATTGAAAATTTTTCTGTATTATGAATTAGTATAAATACTCATTTAATATATTTAATTACTAACTAGGTTTATTTAACATCTAATTAGTTAAATGTTGACACAACATAAACCTGAAGCTGATATTACCAAGCAAATTAATTTTTTCAAGAATTCCTCAATGTTGTGTGATCACAATTGACAAAAAGCAAATGCAAAGCTGTCGTAATTAAAAAGTTACATTGAGCAAGTGTAAGTTTAGCCAAACAATTGATAAGTTTGCGTTGCAACTAAAAGCTATGGCAGGAAATCATCTTGATTTGCGCTTAGCTCATCTCATCTGTATTTGAATGAGTACTATTTACAAGATCAGTAAAGAATTCAATATCATCAAACAGTCACACTTTCCGGTGCTCTCTTGGCACTTGTTATTTCTGGCTTTATATTCTTTATTTTAATATTCCTGGCTAAAGAATTGTTCTGCTTTCATAAGCTGCCACATTCATTAGGCACAGCTCATTTTCTTGTTTAAAAACGTAAATGATATTGTTTATCTTTCTAATTGTCTTAAAGTAAGTTTTTGTTTTCTCAAAAAAATTGTGACCATATATATGAAATAATTTTATTATAAGGTCTGATTTGACCTAAATGTGATTAATTTTTAATTTGATCAAGCTTTAAAGTGATTATATTTTAACATGATTTTATCTTGATGTGATTAGATTTTATTCAAGTTTGTCATCACTAGCCGATGATGGCCAGAAAGATATTTGACTTGGCAAAATAGAATCTAGCATGTTAAGAACAGATCATAGTAAAAAAGAATTTAAATCTGGCTAAGGCCAAGCAAATTTATGCCAAACTAGAACGGATTCTTTTACAAATGTCCCACTGTTGGCTCACATTTTTACACAGAAAAAAATACATTGTGGCCAATCGGGTTTCACCACTTTTCATCATTTAACTTTTTATCATTGTCATCATTATCCACTTTCGTCATCATATGCAATCAGAGTGTCTTTAGCTTTCAATGTGTTCATTTGTGTTTCAAATCTAATTTTTGGGCTGCTATTCCTGAGTGTTGGGTGTTTTAAGGCTGTAATCTTTTTAGATTTCTTAAGATCTCTGAAGAAATGTGCTTTTCTTTGCTGGTCTTGACGATTTAAATGTAAGAAACTTTCACATGGTCGGCTATAGGCATCTGCTAACTCGGATCAGATTTGGCCCAGCCTTTCTAAGTAATAGAACTGCAAAAATAAACAGCAAAAAACAAGTAAAAATCATCCAATTTTACAATTGCAGCATTTGAAAAGCTATCTCTTACCACTTTGTCTGTTGTGAGACGGAAAATCACTTAAGTTCCACTTGTACCACTGTTTTTTCTATTCAGTTGTTTCATTAGGTCACTTTTTGTTAAAATTCTTTTGATTTTTATTCATTTCATTTTCTTTCATGTTCGTTTTACCAAATAAAATACTTTTTTTAACTGAAATTTTTTTTTTACTAATGATAAAAAACTCTGCTACAGGCAATTGTCATATATAAGTTTATAATTATTTTAGCTTTTTTTTATTATTCTCATAGTTTTCAGTGCAAAAAACAGATTTAAAAATATTTTAAGTTCATCAGTTAATTGAAACTAAACTGCCAAAATCAAACGCGAAGTGTTCAAAAGTTAAGCACCAACATTGTGTGTTCGAAGTTCTCTGGTAAGCAAATGTTAACGCTTGTTTAGCTAAAAACTGGTTTAATCAGTTGATTTAAGATAACAGTGAGTATGCAATATTTTGTCTCTTGCTTGCTAGTTTTGATTGCTGCAAATTAAACGGATTAACTCATCAATTAATGGGCAGTTAATAGGCTGTGCTTAAACCTAAATTATAGTTAAGTGATCTTAATCAAAAAGTGGTGCTTGCTATTAGTTTGCTTATTTGATCAACAATTGCACACATTTAATTGATTTGTTTACGTACTTTCATCCATATATCTTCACTAAGTACATATGTACATAGAGCAGATATATCAAATTGCTATTTATGCAATTAACTAATTTTGTTTTTCTTGAACAATTTGCTATACCAGAAGAAGAATTTCAAAGTGCCAAAAGATGAATACGTCAAATGGTCAAGAAATGAACACAGTAACCTGGAGACCACATGTGAGTCAAGTGGGCTCTTTGCCTAGACCAAAATCGCAGCTTTTAGAACCTAATTTATTTACAAAAACTTCTTTGAAACATGATCAGTTTGTTAGTAAACGTCTTTAGATTGCTTTTCTGCTTGATTTTAAATTTCAAAACTTGATTTCTAATCTTAACAATTTTTATTCAAAGGTTTCTAATCCAGTCGGATCTGGTCATAATGTTTCCGCCAAGCCTTTCTCTTCACCAGCCCTAGTGCACAAGCAATTTAATTCGCCGATTAACTTGTACTCTAACAAAAATATTGCCGAAACTATTCAAGCCCACAGCGAGATTCTGGCGCCTGGAGTGGTCGGGTAATTAACTAATAGCTTTGTTAAAATAAAACATAAATAATATTCAATTTGGTGACAAATCAATTTCAACTTTTTTTATCTTATTTGTCAACTACCAAATCTAGAATTAATTTCATGAAGCCGGACGCTCCAGTAAATAAAGAATCTGCTGTTTATAAAGCTATCTTAGAAGAAGAAGCCTCAAGAAACCAAAAAAGAAATGTTGCTCAATTTGGTAATCAATATGCCCAGCAAAATCAGATTGCTTCTAGTCAGACAGAACCAGTGCAATCTGCTGTTCAGCCAGCATTAAGTCCTTTTACTCGTGATGATCATCGGACATCTCCTACTTTGCAATCACATTCATTTCGAAGATTACAACAAGTTTTAGGTGACAATGGTAAATAAAAAAACATTTTTTAAGAAAACTTTACATGGCCTTAAATTTTAAAAATGTTTTGTTTCCAGACGATTCTTCTGTCACTAAGCATGTGGAACCTCCATCTAATAACTCGTATCCAACTCTTGGTCCAAACCAAGTAGTGGAAAACAATATCTGTTCTGAATGTGGTCGCCTAATTGTGGGAATTTTCTGCAAAATCAAAAACAAAAAACTTCATGAAGAATGTTTTAAATGTTCTACTTGTGGGGGTTTTCTTAAAAATCAAGGTTATTTCAATATTAATGAGAAACTTTACTGTGATTTGCACGCCCAGCAAGCCGCCTTGGCAAAAAACAACCCAAGTCGAATTGTACAACCTAATTGTACCACAATCAGGCAAGAAAACTTTAATCTAAAATGATCATTTTTTAACCTTTTTTGCTGTCATTCATATATTTTTTATAGATCTAAAGAAAATATTAATATCTCAAAACCGGCAAGTCCAGTAATGCAGCAACACAAAACTAATCTCAATATCAAAAGTTCTACAATATTGCAATCTAACTCAAAACCAGCATCTCCTGTTGTTTCTGCTCCATGGACTGTTAGTATTCTAATTTTTTAAATCAAATATATTAATATACCCTTATTATTCAGGCTCATGAAACTGCTACTGGTTCCAAAATTAATTTGCCAACCAGAATATCCAGTCCTGTGAACACTTCTAATTCTTCATCTGTAAATTAATGCAATATTTTTTTGTAAAATCAATTAATATTAATTAATTCTGATTTTTTTCATCTGTTTATAGATTTACAAAAATTTAAATACTAATTTATATCAATCTGTGCCACATCCTTACCCAGGACCAGGAGCAGATGCTTATAAACCTGCAATAGGTAAGTTTTAACAAATTTTTTTTAAACTAATTTCTTAACTCTATTTTAAGTGAGCGCTCCTAAATTTAGCTGGCCAAGTAAATGTTCAAACCAAATGCAATCAAGTGAAACTATCAAAACCAGCTATTCAACTGGGCCAGGACATTCTGCAACTAGTGTGGTTACAAACAATTATTCAGCCAATAGTTACTCTAAGCAAATGCAACAGTTGACCAACAGTTTTGAAACATCTACAAAATTAATTGATTCTGGTAAGTATTTTAAAAAATTTATTTAAACTTGTGAATTTATCATTTATGATTTTAGCACCACAAGCAAAAATCCCTCCGAGCACATTACCTAAGCCTCAGATTAATTCTTCTTGGTTAAATCAAACTTTGAACAAGTCGATTGGGAATAGTTTAACATCTTCCACAAGTAATCAATTTAAACAGCAACAGCAAAATTTGACAAGTTCGGGTCAATCTTCGTTTACAGGATCTAGACCGGCTCCAAGAAGAGGAAGAGGTCAACTTAGAAGTCAAGAACAAGGTTCTAGAGTGCCCATTTGTGCCAATCTAGGCTGTGCCCAGCAAATTAGGTAGATTTTTGAAATCTTAATTTAAATATGTATTTTTTTTTTTTTATAAAAAATTTTATATAAAAAATTCAAGGGGGCCATTTATTGCGGCATTAGGCAAGACTTGGTGTCCGGAACATTTTGTCTGTGCTCACGCTCAATGTCGAAGATCACTACAAGACTGTGGATTTGTAGAAGAGAAAGGCACTTTGTATTGTGAATCTTGCTTTGAATTACATTTTGCTCCATCTTGCAACAAATGTAACCAAAGGATCAAAGGAGTAAGTTAGAAAAGCAATAGTATTTTTTTTTTATAAACTTTTGATTTGAATTTTTTAATATTGACAGGATTGTTTGATTGCCCTAGACAAACAGTATCATCCTGAATGTTTTGTTTGTGCCTATTGTAAAAAGGTGTTTGCCAACACCTCATTTTATTTGGAAGATGGTCTACCTTACTGTGAAAAGGATTGGAATGAACTGTTTACTACAAAATGCATTTCATGTAACTTTCCGATTGAAGCTGGTGATCGCTGGGTAGAAGCTTTAAACAATAATTACCATTCTCAATGTTTTAAGTGTACAGTCTGTGGTCAAAATTTAGAAGGACAAAGTTTTTATGCCAAAGGCGGAAAACCTTATTGCAAATCTCACTAAATTAGTCAAGTTTTTTGGTAAATAATATGATTAAAAATCACATTTTGATCTAAATTTTTTTTAAAACTTTAAATTAATTTAAAATTTATATTTAATTTCTTTCTTTACGATTTCTACCCACTTTTTCTTATTTGAAATTGAAATTTACTTAATAAATATATGTATTTAAGGACTGTTTTTCATTTATTTTCTTTATAATTAAAGCTAAATAAAACTTTAGTTAAAGATGTTAAAGAAAAATAAAATAATTATGGTATGCACTTTTCAATTGTCAAAGCCAATGATGTCTTTTTTTATTTTGTTGAAAATTAAAGTGCCATATAATGTGAACCAAATAAAGTGAATCTTTAAAAGCAGAATTCTAGTATGTATTCTTGTGTTAACAAAAACAGCGTAAATGAAACAATTTAATTATAAATGGTTTGAACTAAATATATGAAGCGTTTTAACTTTTAATGCATTTTCAAAAAAATAATTATAATAAAGCAAAGTAGGTTTTGCAATGTTGATTTAAAATTAAATTTTGAGAACGACTTGCAAAGATATTTGAATGAAAGAAGACGTGGAAATACTATTTGGTTTGAGAAGGATTAAAAACGACAGATTATGGTTAACTTGAACAATGTTTGAAAAGCTTAAACAGAGAATCCATATTTACACAAGAGATAATAATTTTATGAGATTCAAAATTATTTGAATTAAATTTTATTAGCAAATAAAATAATCAGAAATTAATTTCAGACTAAAAGTGTAATTTAGTTTTTGTGTTTTGACTATAGTAGATTCCGCATAATTTGTTAAATGTTGGTTGAAGTCGCCGGCTTCGCTGGATAGCTATTAATAGTGGTAGTCAATTGCTAATTTACAAGTTTAGTTAATGTTAAAAACAGTTAAAATAATTAAATAACAGTTTGAATGGACGAATAGAGTTGTTCAAGGATAGCACATGTTTATCTCATTTGTGTTTACATGTGACAAGCTTGTTTTCAATTTTTTCACAACTTTATCCAGTTTAGAACACGTGCGCTTAGAAATCCTTATTTTAAGTGACTGTTTGGATTTTTTATTTACTTAACCGGTTTAAGAAAGGCTACTTTAATGAAAATTAACTAACTGGTTAAGCTTAATTTGATCACAAAATTTTGACTTTGTTAAAATTTAATCAAATTCAATTGTGCAAACAAGTGGCTAAGTAGAGAAAATGAGCTTTCTTAAGCGGCATGCTTTAGCAAACGCAACATGTTTTTCAATACAAACATCTGAAAATTATATATAATTTTATTTTCACAACAGTTTGGATAATACAAGTTTAATTGTGAAAATCAAGTTAGTTTCCTATTGTTAATGAGCTCGTCAACTTTACTTGTATCAACTTTTGGTCTAAAGGTTCTATTTGTCTTTTATGTCGATGTGGTTCTAAATCACGTTTCTGTTTGATTAGTCCGGTCTGATTTTTGTGTCTAGCAATGCTTACTTTTTCTGAACATATACTTCAAATATGCATCGCTCAATTATCCCAAAATATTGGCTGGGATTCCATCAATTCTTCATCCTTTAATATTCTTATTGATCTGTGTAAAAAATTCATCAAAGAATTAGGCAAGAGTTCTTCTTTGATTGCCAACCAGTGTAACAGAACTGAAGTAGTGCTTGAAGATCTTCTTTTCTCGTTTCGTTCTATGGGCTTTAAAATAGAAACACTTATTGAGTATTTAAAGCAAGTTCCTGAAATTCCGTTTGCAGGTCCTAATTTGCCTATTTACCCTATCAAAACCAAAGGTACTCGACGCATTCAATTTCCCAATGAACTCGAAATTCAACAGAGAGGTGACTACTACAACTCTTGGCTTCCCACTCTAAATCCATATTCAGATATTGCCAACTTAACCTTAGATTTGCAAGAAAATCTATCTAAAATAGAAGATCTAAATATTCAAGATTCCAACAAACAGTTTCAAAATCTAGATGCCTTGATTTTTAAATCAGATTTAGACGAAAATCAAATTCTAGCTTTAAAGTCTAAAGTCAAGCAATTTAACATTGGGGGCTATACTGATTTAAATGCCAAAACTCCTAATTACATTTATCTTTCTAATGAAGGTGAAGTTTTAAGCTTTGGTGGCAAAAGAGGCAAGTGTGCAGAAGCAAGAAAACCTCCTCTTTTAGATGAAGACATAGAAAGATTTTCTGATGAACAGAGAACTATTAGATTACAAAAGTTGTATAAAAAAAATAAATCAGCAGTTGACGAAAATAGAATTATTAATTTTAGTTATAATAATAAAAAAGAACTAAAATTTCAAGTACCTTTAAAAATTAAATTAAATAAAAATGAAAAAAGGAAATATACTAAAAAAAAAAATTATTATGGTGATGAAATCAAAAATAATATAATTAATCAAAAATTGAATTATAATTGCAGTAAAGATCAGAATTCAAATGTCTTTAATAATAACAATTCAACATTTAGTCTTGAATTATCTGATAATGAAGGTTCAGATGATAATCTAGATTCTGTTGAACTTTTTAATCGTGAAACTAATAAGAACAATTTTAAAAATATTTCTAATTTAAATAATGTTAAACTTAATGAACAAATAATTACAAAAAGCTCACCGATTTCAAATAAAGAAACTTTAGATTCAGAAATAAAAGATGTTTTAGATTTTATACTTAATCAAATTGAAAATCAACATCAATCGTTGTATCAGGATTCAACTTATGATGAAAATGAGGCTGCAAAAACTTTAATGCTTTTATCTTGCGATTTAAATAGAAAATGTGAAAATTTTTCTTCTAATATTGAATTAGTTAAATCTATTTCTGACGAAAATAATAATGAACAGTGTTCAGATATGAAAATAAAAAACAGTATTGATGTTAATAAAAACAATGTACAAAATATTAAACTAGAAAAATTTAATAAAGAAAAAATAAGAAAAAATTTAAATGATAAAATTAAAGAAGAGGTAACAAATTTATTTAAACCTGATCAAGATAGATTAGAAGTTATTTATAATGATAGAATAAGTAAACAAAATTCATGGAAAACATCTTCTCAAGATGATCCAATATTTTCATCTACTTCATTGAATATGAAAATTAGTTATAAAAATAATTTAATAAATAAAAAAGATGAACCAATTGAAATAAACAAAATTGAAAATTGTAAATCAAGATCAATAAAAAATCAATTTTTAGATATTAAAAAAAGTGAATACTCAAACTTGAAACAAAAACAAACTAAATTAAAAAAAACTAAAGAAACTAATAGTTTTGACGATAAATTTAATATTAAAAATTTAAAAGAAAATATAAGTAAAAGTTTAGTATTTCCTTCGATTCCGAAATTAAAAGTTAAAATCTCTTCTGGAACTATATTTTCTTCAACTTCTACAGTTTTGCCAACGATGACAAATTTGCAATCTAAAAACAAAAAAGATTCCAATTTCTCAACATTAGAAAAAAACAAATTAATAATGTCGATTCCGGCTAAAATTGAAACACGTTTTAGTAAAATAAGATCAAATGAAAAACGTAAAAAAAAAGAACCTGATGAACAATTTGATATTTTAAAAAGTAATAAAAAATGTAAATCAAGTCAAGTTAAAATGAAAAAAAATTGCGTCTTAATTACAGAGACGGTAGAAAATTTAGCAGATAAAGTTTGGTATTGTCCATCATGTTTAAAACCTGATGATGGAACTCCAATGATAGGTTTGTAATTATAATATATAAATTTATTAAATTTAATTATAAAATATTTGCTTAGGTTGTGATGGGTGTGATAACTGGCATCATTGGATTTGCGTTGGGATTTCTACAGCTCCAAAAGAAGACAAATGGTATTGTAGAAATTGTTTACCAAGCAAATCATTTAAAAGTGAAAAACAAAAAGCACGATTTAATAAAACGCAACTTTATTCATTAGAAGAAACAGAAAAATTTGACACAAAAATTAAGCAAGAAACTTCAAATAATATTTTTGTTGATTATTATAATAACATAGGTAAACCTTCATTATCATCCAATAATTTAAATGATACTTTATCGAATTCTGTTGCATCGCAGTGGGTATGTCCAAAATGTTTAAAAGCTGACGATGGAACTGCTATGATTGGTATGTTTTTTAATTTAAAATCTGATAATTTATTGCTATTTTTTAAATTTTATTAAGGATGCGATAAATGTGACAAATGGTACCATTGGATCTGTGTTGGCATTGAACAAACACCTACTGAAGATTCGTGGTTTTGCAAACCGTGTATAGGAAAAAATAGACGAATAAGAAAAAAATAATTGAAGTTAATTTAATTGTAAATATGTTAATTAGTTTTTAATTTTTTATTATATAAAGTTTTAATTAATTGTATACAATAATTTATCTAAAAAATTAGATAACGATTTTCTTCTCTTTATTTTTGTCAAATCCAAAATAGATTTTTGATCTTTTAAGTCCATAAAATTCTTGAGGTTTTAAATCACTGTTTGAAGCAGTAAATTTCCATCCAATAAAAGTGAAACAATTTGTACAACTGCCAATAGACCAAGCATATCCTGGAAACCAAGTGTAAAAAAGAGTTTTACCTCCTTCAACACTGACGTTGCCAGTTTTACAAGTAATTACCTCATGTGTTAATCCAGAACTATTAATATAAGCATTTTGAGGACCTTTACTTGTCATACAGAAAATATCTTTAACTGTGCAAATATTTGATTTGCAATATAAACAAGTTAAATTCAAAGAGTCTTCTAATAAACTAAGTTCAAATCTAAATCTTTGAATAGGACAATTTAATGAAAGAATTTGCAAACGATGTTGATTAGTAAATGGTAAATTGTAGGCAGCCCAAAATGAAAAATCATTTGGATTATCTGGTAGACTAATTGAAAATCCTATTTTTTCTTCTTTTTCATTTAAAATGTTTTCACAATTTAATTGAACTAAATTTCCTCTTCTTTTGGCTATTACATTTGTTTGATTAGATTGTGAAGGGGCTTGTTCATCAATATCATAACTTTCGTCTAACATACGATTTTTTTCTTCAATTTCTCCAGCGGCCCATGAGTCAAGATGACCTTTTAATTTGTTTTTAAGTTCTTCTGGGTCATACATTTTGTATACAAATAAAGGGAAAGGTGTACAAGCTGGTAGAAGTTTTTTATTTTGCTGATTGCCAATATTAGAATAAAAATCCAAATCCTTTTTCATTGGATTAATTAAATTTATTTCTGGTAAAATACGAACATTAGCCAAAAATAAAGCAGGTCCGTATTGTACCTGAATTTTTAGAGTTTGCATTCTGGCTATTCCAAGTAAATGTAAATTTAAAATAGTAAATGTAAATGTTTTATCATTAAGTAGTTTTACAACGCAGCCAATATTTTCCAAAGTTTTAACATTATAACCTTTTTGGTCGACTTTTTCGGATGAAATAATGCCAAAAATGCAATTACCCCCAATTGTATGTCTCAATAAAATTTGGTAAAATAGTTGAGTTAATCTGAAAGGTATAATTTGTCCGGGAACTACAACAATATCAGGAATTGTAATTATAATCATATCAATAACAGAATTATATTCAATAGGGTCAGAATCGATTTGGTTTATGTTTTGGTTTTCATTTGGAGGTTCTGTTAAATTTTCAGTCTCAATATTACTAATTAAAGATGGCCTAATGTCAAAGTTGTAACTCATAAATTCATACCAATCTTGTTCTGGAAAATTTTCGCTTAAATCGTTTATATCATATGCAGCTTCAAAAATACCTTCAAGATCGGATTCAATGGCTTCCTCTATAGACAATTCATAATCGTTGATGTTTTCGTCTTCCATGATTGTTTGAGTAAATTGTTGAATTAGGTTTTTAAATAATGATTTTAGAATAAATTTAAATTAATTAATTTAGTTGAACAAAGTTTGAAAAAACCTATGTTTTTCAAAATGGATTCATTACATAAAAGATACACAAATTTTTTTTTATTTGTTTAGAATTTTTTTTATTTATTTTTTTGCGTTTTTTTCTTTCATTGAAAACGCGCTATATTCAAACTAGCTAGAATGCTATCCATAATTAAAAACGAACTAAAATTAATAGAAAGCGTTTATAATTTTGAAAGAAAGTTTAAAATTAAGAAACTAAATTCTTTGTAAGTTGTCCAACTTAGTAAATGGTAAAGAGAGCAAACATTTTTAACAAGTTTAGCAAATTTGGTCTAGTTTAAAATTAACCATCCATGAACTGGTAATGGACAAAAGAAATTGCGAGCTAAGTTAATTGAAAGCGATAATAATCAAGTATGGTATGTCTGAATAATAATAATAAGACTAGCATATATATATTTTAATAAATCTAGTGGAAACATGTGCATAAATAAGCTAGTCTATTTTCAAGGCAAATGTAGTATGAAAGTCGCATAGACAAAGTTAACCATTCCTCTTGCCTTATATGACAGTTGATTGGTCGAATAAGCTCTTCTAACTGCAATTATCTAATTTAATCGGCAAAGATTTAGCTATCAAGACCCGCTAAAGTATATTAAGACTGATCTAAGTTATGTTTACGGTTGTGTCCGATTGAGTTTAATATTGAGTTAAATATCTTGTCTAGTGATTTAATCTTTTTCCTTCACAACGTCTTGTCAAACGTCTGGTTCCACGTCTAGTTAGTGCATCTATTGCGGCGTCTTTATTGGCAAGCTATTCAACATATTTGCCATCTTTGAATCTAAATGTGCTTCAGTCAATTCTGTTTATGCTTCTCGTCCATACTGGACTGTGACATATTGGGCCAATCGTCTTAATTAAACCAAACTCGAATGTAGCAAACATTTTCAAGCAACTTTGTCTGATTTTTGCTATAGCAAAATGAAAACATAATTCATAAATTATACGCAAAACAGGTATTTCACTATTCGTGCATTTTGTGTGTTTTGTTTTTTCTTTACTTTTCTTTCTTCTTTTTCTTGCATTTTTTAAGAAATGCTAATGGTCTAATTACATCAATCATAATGTGACGTTCAAAAGTTAAATTTTTTAAGTTTAATTTCATTTTGCAGCAAATACTTATGGTTCAGTATTTAATGTCCAATGCTCTCAATTATTTCATGCTTTATATTCTTATATATATTATGTGTGTGTTTATTTTCATATATAAACATATATTGTGATTTTTTTGCTCATTTTTTTTTTGTTTTGACAGATAAAACGCAAAAATACTATTATATTTGCCTATTGAGCAAGAATTAAAATGAGAAAATTGACTGTTCTAAAGAAAGTCAAGCGCAATAATAACGATTCAGAATCTGATGAAACTGTGAGCAAGAAAAAGACACTTTTATCTAGTTGCAATTCCATGTCAAACAATTTGAAAAACACCAGTAATCAGCCAAAAATGAAAGTCGCATCTAAGACTATTGAGAAATCACAGCATTTATCTTCGAACGAAAGTTCATCTAGTTCATCTTCGTCATCTGATTCTTCATCTGAATCTGTGATTTCAAATGATTCGTCTGAACCTGAGCAGGAATGTCAGGTGCAAAGTAAAAGAAAGAAGAATTGTCCCAAAAAGCAGCACAAAAAAAAAAAAAGCAAAGAAAGCGGAAATTGTACTTTAATAACTGAAACAATTTCTACTGTTGAAAGCAAAATCTGGATTTGTCCAGCTTGTATGAAATTAGACGATGGAAGTGCCATGATAGGTAAGATTTTTGTTTAATTTTCTAGAATTTAAAATTTCTTAAGTTTCAATTCTTTTAAATTTCATTTTTTTTTTAGGCTGTGACACCTGCGATAATTGGTACCATTGGGATTGTGTAGGCATTAAAATTGAGCCCAAGGATGAAGAGGCTTGGTATTGCAAAAGTTGCACAGATGCAAAACAAAAAAATCGCAAAAAAGGAAAAAACAAGTAAAAAAAATTCATAATAAATTAATCCATAATTGTTTGATCTGGTTGAAAATTGAAATTTTTTGTAAATATTCAAACTGCATTCTAGTTGAATTGAATTTGTTCAAACATTCGTCTAATCCGTGCTTAAAACTTTTGACTAGATTTATCTGCTAATTAATTTTTTAGAATTGTCTATTCAAAAATATTTCATTTCATTTATTCTGCATTTTCAGCACGATAAACGTTTGCACCGAACGTTTAACAATTTCAGCAATTTGACAAAATAACATTAATTATTTTTTAATTACAAAATTTGTACTTTCACTTTTACTCTTCTTGTATTTATTTTTATTTGTTTTTACGAAATAATAAGTTAAATAAGTTGGAAAGCTTGAAACAAGTTTAGTAGACAAGATTTAATCTAGAGTTCATAAGTGACAATTGCAAATTAAAGTTGAGAAATAAGACTGGTTTGTTTTCCACATTTGCTGACCAGTTCGAGCACCTGTTCGGCTGTGTATGGATTGTCAGTTTCTAGTTCCAATTGTAGCTGCCGATTGGCTAAATTAATTTGCACATCTGCCACTTTGTCACCGAAGTTTTTTTTAATTGAGTTCCTAACTGCATTTTCACATCCGCCGCATGTCATCTCGACTTTGAGGAGAAATTTTTGTCTCATCTTCTTAAGTGTTGGCTGATCAATTGTGATCCGACTTCTGCAGACAACAGTTTGTTTCAACTCGGTTGGTTTTTTGCAGTTTTATACTTTCAGTTATTCTGACATAAATGAAACGTGTCATCTGGTTTTTGCATGTCAAAGGCGTTCCTTAACCAGCATTTAAATTGCTGTTAATCAATGCTTGTTTACTTAATCAATTGCCTTGCATATAGAATGTTTGTTTTGGCGGAAGAGCGCCATCTTCAGCGCTAAATTCGAACAGTTTTCATCCTCAAGCTTACCTGTTCATGTTAATTTGTTGTTTGCTACATTGCAGAGAGCATTTTTTACCTCATCCAATGTGATTTGTGACTAATATCAGGGTTTTCTTAAGTAAGAGGTCAGTTTTCTTGTCTTAGTTCAAGTTAATTAGGAGTCTGCAATAATAATTGTCTGCGATGAGTTCCGCTGCCTTATTTCATTCAACTTTCTCCATCAGAAACTTGTGGATTGTCTTTTTTATCCTGTTCTTGCCCTTGTTTGACAATGGTAAATTTCACAATCTATATTTCTATCTAACTTAAAATCAATTCACTAATTTGTTTCATCACTACTTTTGCTGTTTCTTTTGAACTGCTAAAAGTTTTTCAAAATCAATGCTCTCCTTGCTACATTCAGAACCGCACCTTTTTTAAGAGAAAAAATTGCAAACTTAATCAACTTCTTGATTTTTCTTCATTTAGCTGTGGCAATCAAATGCTGGGCTTGTCATAGTGATACGGATCCTAAATGTGCTGACCCTTTTGACAATAAAACATTGCCTATTTATGATTGCAATGAAGTCAAATTTACAAATCGTAAGCATTTACGCTAATAAATACTTCTGAATTCAATTATCGATTTCAATAATTCTAATCTTATTATGCTTTAGCATTGATCGATAAACAAACTAAGCCAACTATGTGTCGAAAAATAAGACAAAAAGTCAAAGGAAAATGGTCAACTATAAGAGGTTGTGCCTTACTTGGAGAACCTGGAGAAGGCACCGGAAATGAACACCACTGTCTAATTAAGCATGGTAACAGTCGAACTTGCAGATTGTCTTCAATCAATTCTTAATTTTCATAATTATTCATTCTAGGTACACACGACATTTTTATGGAATATTGCACTTGCAATAGTAAGGATGGATGTAATAGTTCTTATATTATAAAATCATTTTCTTTCACTGCTATAGTTTTGCTCATTATTTTAAACTTTATTTTTATATAAAAAAATTTTTTTTTTTGTTTTATATTGTTTTAATATTCAACTTGTAGTTTAGACAATTTTCTTAATTTAAATTTCAATATATAAAAATGTTAGTTTTCATAGCAAAATATTAAATAAAAAAAAAAATTAATTAAAACCTAATTAAAAATGATATAATAAAAATCTCAAATTTGAGCTTTATTTTATCTGTTTTTTCTTTCTTCATCTATTCGATTGTTTTTGATTCATAATTTTAACGACCAATAATAATTTTCAGGTAATTTCACATTAAATGAATGTTCTCAAATGTTACCATTTGTTCATTAGTATTGACTCTTAATAGTGGTTACTATGGAGTTTTTGGATATTTATGTTTGTTGTCAAAATTGAATCCACTAATTGTTTTGTCTGTTAAAGCTGAAAATATTTTGTGTTCAAGCAAGTTTTAATTAACTGCATATTTATTTTTATAAATTTATTATTTATTTTTAAAGTTTACTTTTTATTTAAATTTAAATATGTTTGCAATTATTTTCCACTGTCCGGCAGCATTGTCTTTGTTTTTTCACAAGTTTATCAACCCTTTTAACAACGACATGTTTTAAATTTAATAATGATCATGGTTAAACCAAACACGATCTATTTGATTCAACAATTTTTTTTTTTTCAAGAACGCACACAACTTTTGCCGGTTTTTTAATTGCGGGTTTCACATCATAGTGTTAGTTTATTTTTACAAATCAACGGTAATAGTTTAAAAACAAAAATAAGATTTTTTTAACAAAATTTAATGAAACAAACTTGAATAGTCAACTATATTTGAAAAAAAAATATTAAGAAACTCGATTAAAACGAAAAATAAAATGGATTTATTTCTTTAAAATAAAGTTTCATTTAAATATTTAAACACTTTCAAATTATTCAAGTTAAGTTATGTTCAAATTAGAACAAATTCATATATAAATTTATTAAAACTAACTGCAATTAATTGTGCCAAAGTTTGTATGAAAATAATTACTTACTTTTCTAGTCAATCATTTACTAGTTTTTAGTGAATTAATCAAAAAATCTAAAATGTGCAGGTGTTTTATTTTTATAAAATATAGAAATTTTTAATAATTCAATATGTGATATGTATTCGAAACTTTTTTTTGACATTTTTTATTCTATTATGAACTGTGTCTTTTTAAAAAAAAATTGTCTTGCATAGAATAATTAAGATATTTTAGGACTATTAAAAATGATCAGTATTCTACTTTAAATAGTAATTTTAATTAAAAACATTTTTGTATCAAACTGGATAATATGAAACTTTTTTTTTTCAAACTCAACTTGATAATACAAATATAAAATAGTTTTTTAGTTGCATCATTTTCAAATATTTTAGTTTGCTCTCATGCTTTTGACAATATAAATGGTCAGGTTTTTCAATTGTTCAAGGCAAATAAAAAATTTGTAAAAAATTATTTGTCGAATTTTGTTAAAAAAATTTCAGAAGCCGACTAGCATATTTAGTCGAATCACTATTAAAGTTAATAAATTAATGTTTCTGTAAAAGTGGTAATCGAATTGAAAAAATGAAAAAATTTTTTTCATTAAGTTCGATGAAATTAAAAGATGCAGCCAGCAATAAAGACACCTTTTTAAGATCATCAAATAAAAGATTTTCAATTGTTTCATCAAACTCTCTGTCTTCCCGACATTCTCTCAACATTGAAGTCATTCGTGAAGGTTACAATGTGGATTTATCTAGAGTTGATACTACATTTAGTAAATTACATCGAGCATGTTTGATGAATTATGAACAAAAAAAGACACTTAAATATTTGAAAAAGTACGGACAATACGTAAATCAGGTAGATAATGTTGCTCAATGTAGTCCTCTGCATTTGTGTGTAGTAAACGGAAATCATCAATTACTCAAACTTTTGTTACAAAACGGTGGGGATGTGAATTTGCGAGACGGAAGTGGTAAAACTTTATTAATTAAGTCGATCGAATGTGCAAATGAACTAGTGCAGTTTTTAATTAATAATGGGGCCAATGTGAATAAACCTGATTCAAAATATCGAAACTCACCTTTACATTGGGCCATTTTAAGTGATTATTATAAAGCGGTTTCAATTCTATTGACTTGTTCTGAAATCGATGTAAACAGTGTAAATTTAGCTGAAGAAACACCTTTACATTTAATTGCCAAAAGTAGCAAAAATCTTTATGTTTTCATCACTGATTTACAAAAGTATGCAATTAATTTGGACGCACAAGATGCTAAAGGTAGAACCGCTTTGTTTCTAGCCTGTGCCAATGGAAACTTTTCAACTGCTGAGCTATTAATAAAAGCAGGGGCAAATTTACATCTTGCTAATTCTTTGGGAGAAAAGCCTTTGGACATTGCTAGAGCAAATACCTATTTAGACATTGTTCAATTATTAGAACTAAATCAAAATCAGTGGAAAGATTCAAATTCGTCCAGATTGGTGTTTGATAACTTAGACAAAAATGAACTCAATTCTTGGCCTGACAGTCCTTCAGATGCAAGTGAACATTCAAACATCAAACAATTGAATCTAAGAAAAAGTGCACCTAATATAAATTATAAATCCGTAGTAGATCAATTAAAACATATTCAACAAGCTAATGAAAAAGCTGATGAAACTTTAATTCAAGCCAATCTAGATAATGATCCGAATTCTTATCGATTTGAATGGCAATCAAGTGATGAAAGTGAAACATCTTTTACTAGAGATAATTTTACTAGACAGCAAATTAAAAACACATTTAATAATTTACAAAAAAACACAAAAAATAAAAAAGATGATGCAATAATTAGCCAGGAAAAAATGAACGATTTAAATAATGAAAAAAGTATAATCAATATAGATTTAAAAGAAAACGATCAAGTAAATAATGAAATAAGTAACGACGACTTTATTAAACAAATGAAATTTTTAATAGATGAAGAAATAGAACTTAATGATGAATTAGATGAAATGCTTTTAAAGGAAGAAACTACAATAAAAGATAATAATATTGATTCTTTGGATAATATTGACTCAAAAATCGATTTAATAAAAAAAGAAAAATCTAAAACTACTTACGTTTATTCCTCTGATGAAAATTCAGAAAAAGATAATGATAAAAACATAAATAAAAAAGTGAAAGATGATCAAACAAATAGCCAAATTGTATATGGGTTAAGTGATGAAGAAGATGTTAATTATAAAAATGATCAATCACCAAAACTATCTTTAGAAAATAAAAATGTAAATTTACAATTAAATATTAAAACAGAAACTCAAAATAATGAAATTAAAAATAAAAACACAGATGATGAAAATGAAGCTAAAAAAAATTTTCTCATTTCAAATGAGATCAACAAAAAGCTTGAATTTTTAAATCATTTGCAACAAGAAAATTTTTCGAATTATGAAATTGAAGTATCTGAAAATAAAAATGATTTACAAAATTTAAAAAATTTATATAATAGTCAAGAATTAGATGCATTGAAAAGCAAAATATTACATTTGACATTGAAAGATGATGAAATTTTGGCTGAAAGAGAACTAATTAAAACCCAAATATATTTGAAAGAAAAACAAATTAATCTACTAAAAGGAAACGTTGACGAACAATTTGAACAATCAATAATGTTACAAAATAAATATTCTCTCTTAGAACAGAAATATGATTCAATATGTATTGAAAATATGAAATTGAATGAAAAGGTAGAAAATTTACAACAAGTTATTTTTAAAAAAGAAAAAGAAAACAACGAACTAATGGAAAAATTAAATTCAATAACATCTAAAGAAAAAGAACTTAAAAAAAATAGTGAAGAACTTGAAATTCAATTAGATCGACACAAAACTCAATTAAAAAATGTTTTGGAACAATTAAAACAATCAAATATAGAATATAATAGTTTGAAAAATGATAGTGAAAGATTTCATTCTGAAATGCAACATGAACGGGATAAATTTATAGAGTTTATGAGAGAAGAGCAAAAAAATACTGAAAATCAATTAAAAGCATCTTTATTAGTAAAGCAAGAAATTTGCGACAAATTAAATACTGAATTAAGTTATTATAAAGATCGATTGAGCAAAAATGAAACAGATTTACAACAAAATGAATTAGTTAAAATACTACAAGAAGACAATGATAAACTTAGACATGATTTGCATGAACTTCAAATAAAAATTGATGAAAAAATTAAAGTAGAACAATTAGAAAATAAATTGGCTTTTAAACAATATTGCGATCAAAGTAATAATTTGCTTAAAGTAATCAATAAACTTAATTGTTCAATAGAAAAATTTGAGCATTTTAAAATTTTAAAATCAGATGATTCTAGCGAATTTGTTTTGAATAATAGTGAATTAATGAAATTTCTTGAAGATTTTATTACTGAAAATATACAAAATATAATTTCAACTCACATTGAAAATAAACTTGACAATATTGAATTAGTTATTAATCAATTAAAACAGGAAATGGTTGTTTATAGCAATCATTTTAGAAACAAATATCTTAATACACATCTTTTAGATAATACAAATCAAAATGAACCAGAAAATGAAGATAATGAAGATATGCCTGTTACAGAGATATTTGATTCAGAAAATCATTATATAAATACGGATAAAAAACCGAATTCAAAAATTACGGATAATCAAAATGAAAATTCAGTCTTTTTAGAAACAATTGATAAAAAATTTGTTCAATTAAAATCATTTTTACAAGATGAAATTAAAAATCAATGCAATCAAATGGAAAAATGGTTAAAGGAAAAGAATTTTGAAAAATCATTTCAATCAATTAATAAATCTTTAAATACAATAGAAGAATACAAAGATAGAAATAAACATAAGACACATTTAAAAGAAATGACAGATTTTTTATCAGATCAAATTAAAACAGATAATAGTAATTTAGATTTATTTAATTATAATAATTTGAGTGTAAGTCCACCAAAAAGTTTTTTTGTCAAAAGCTTGATGGAAATGCAAAAAAAAAGTTATTTGGATAATGTTGCAAGACAATATTTATTAGAAAAAACAACTAATGAGCCAAAATTTTCCAACTTTTACCTTATACGACAAGATTTAGATAAAAATATTTCTAGTCTAAAATCTGATCTTGGCCTGTTTAACAAGCCAGCAATCATTTAAAAAGTTGCATTTAAGCGTAATTCGTTTAAAACTATTTGAGAAATTAAAAACTAATTTTTGTATGAAATTGAATTTTTGCAAATATAGTTTAAGGTTTATTAGCCATAATGGTTGGATAGATTATTTTAATATAAATTTACATTTTTATTCAAAAATTTATTATTTATTTTATTTAATCGTAAGTATTATGATAAAAAAAAGTTTTTTTATAAAACTAGTTTAGCCTCGATGTTTGAAAAGGAAGCAGAAAATAAGTGTATATGTATATGCACAGAAAAAAGTTATACAAATATTTGAGATTTATGAAAATTAATTTATTTTTGGTTTAGTGAATAATTGGAATGCTTGTAAAAGAAAGTAAATTGAACTGGAAGCGACAAATAAGAGTGAAAAGCACTTGTTGAAACTAGCCTACTTATTTGAAAGTAATAATTAGCATTAATTTATCGAAACATGTTCATCCGCTGATTAATGAGCGAATTAGTTTGAAATTATCATTTAAGTGTGAAAGCGTAAAAGCGGGTTCTCTAATTCGAGGCTTATGAACAATTTAATAAATTCAGTTTAAGCATTTTTGATTGTTTTTGTGGTTTAGTTGAATGTGCGATTATTTGCTTGGTTAGATGGCTAGATGGGATGTGGGCTTTGAATTGAGGTTTGGCGCGTCAAAACGACTCAGTTGAATTCGTATCCAATCGAGAGCTTGTACGCAATTGACTTGCAATCGTTTATTCTATCCGTTTTAAAATTAAATTCGTATTCAATTTTATAATCATTTTGTATCTAATTTCGTACTCACTTCATTATTCAGCATTCTATGCAACATTGTTTCCAATTTGATTTCAGTTAGTGTAGTGTGTGTATTTTGACCATTGGATGAATAAACCAAGCAGTTCCTGCATGACAATGCCATGTTAGAAAAACCCACACACACAAACATAATCAAAATGTGATGACACGCTTCGATGAAGTTTGATTATGGTGCCTTTTCCAACATTTGCGTATGGATGTCTTATTAGATTAATTAAAGCTAGCATTTGATTCAGTTGGCAATCAGCTAAATTGCAGCAGTTAATTAGCACTTATGCAATTGGTACAATGGTGATGAGATTGTTCACGTAAACGCACTTCTGTCGCCATGGTACTTGCCTTATGGCGAAAACTGGCAATTTAGTTTTTTGTCTTTTTTATTTTGTTTTTTGATTTACTTACCTTGTTTCTCACTTTTTCATTCCTTGGTTCGTGTGTTTCACTTGTTTTGCACTTTCATTTACCTCGTTGTCATTTATAATTTTTTTTACTTTTACCGTGTCTTTGTGCCAATCGAACTTCTATTGAATATTTTTGTAATTGGCTATAAATTGTCTATTTTTCTTCACTTTCCAAGCTATCTATTGGAAACCACTAAAGTGGTCTTGTCTCCTTAGTTGGTTTTTTTAATTTCTGTGCTTTTTTATTTGTTTTAATTTAGTTTTTTTCTGTTCTTTTAATGTTTTTTACTTACTCAATTTGTTTTCTACCTTAAATTCGTTTCTTTAATTCTTTGTTTGGATAAATGTGCATTAGTTTTAATAAAAAGTGTTATTTCACTGAGAACACCCGAAAAAAAAAACGTTTTAAATTAAGGAATATAGTTAACAAGTTTTTTCGCCATTTTTATTCTGTTTTAATATTTTTTTTATGTGTATATATGAATTTATTACTAAAAACTTTCTTATCATCAATAATTTTTTTTTTAAATTTTTCTTGTTTTCTTCGTTAATAAAGCACATACTAAAGATTAATAATTGCATATCTTTTATTATTAGTATCATTATAATTTGTGTCTTCAATTGAATCAAAAATTGATTTAAAAATATATAAATCTAAATTTGACTATTTTATTAGCAACTTTTCTTGGCGTATTTTCAAATAAATTTCATATGGTTTAATATAATTTTTTAAGCAATAATTTTCTTTTAGTTCATTATCTTGTCTGAAATCAAATATTTCGTCATTTCATCTAACCAATGAACATGCGTTATTTCATGCTAGTTTATCATCTTTGTTGTTGTTTGTGCGTATGATGATCATTATTGCATCTTTGTTTGCTTAAAGTTTCTTAATTATATGCCCCACCGACCGTTGTCAGCTTGATTTTATTAAACAGCAAATTAATCCAGTCAGAAGCGCACTAAATGGAGTTGCCTTTCTACTAAATTAGAATGAAAAAATTATTCAAACTGTTTTCGGATTAGTTATTTGTCGAAAAGTGATATAAATAACAATCATTGTGTGCTAAAAAGCAAAAAAAAAAGGACATCTGAGTAAAGCAATTGCCCAGTTTAGTTAGTGTGATAATCACGTTTGACTCGATTAGTTTGAATAGCTTTGAACAAGACAAAATGTTGAATCAGTTAGAACAGTAAACAAAATCAAACAACAGTATTACAAGTTGAAAATTATCATTAATTTAGATTTGTCAATAGAAGTGAGAACTGGGAAAGAAGGCAGGCAAGTAAAACAAGTGTTTTTGCATTTTTATTGGCAAAAGCATCCTTCATTTATTTTACAATCGACACTTGTGTGTATTCAAATAGTGCTAAATTGTCATGTCTGCAATTATTTATTAGTTTTTCTGCTTAAATTGTTTTGCATTGATTTATTTTGGCTTATCATTTAAATTTTCAATGCACGTTTAAATTAGACATTTAAAAGATAATTTGTCTGGTTGCTTTTTCTTTAAATTCAATTTTGGTTTTCTTTTTTGCAATCATTGTCAAATTTTATTGATTTCAAACGTTTTGTTCATAAGTTTGGTTTTTAATTAGATATAAAAATACGAAAACGACGAATGAAGAAGATTTTTAATTTGCCTTCTATTGGCAAAAAGTCTTCTACAATTGAAATTTTGAGCAATGATAGCAAAGAAGAAAAGTTAGAAGATGATCTAAAAAGTGGTTTTCGAGAATATATTAATTTAGATAATTATGGTTTAACCAATGAACAAAGGTTAAAATTGGAACAAAAGCAAGTACGATTAAGCAAACTTTATGAAGAATTGGATGAGTTGTTAATTCAAGAAGAAGAATTGGTCAACTTGAAATATAAGAATAAAAAACAAAAAATTGATCAAACAGTAATTAATAATAACGCAATATTTACACCTGTGCACAAATTTATTAAGTCTGATAATCAAATAAATAAACCTGCTAATTCTGCAATTCAAGATGATTGCATGTTACAGGTTGATGAGCACACTGACATAAACGAAACTTTACTTCCAATTGAGAAAACAAATTGTGGGGATTTTGATTTAAACAAGTATAAGGAATTGTATCAATTAAGACAATGTGTTCAGCAATTAAGTGCAATTTACGAAAATAATAAGTTAGATTTCGAATGCAGTACTAATGATTTAATTTCAACAGATCAAATTTTAATTAAGTTGAAAAAACAATCTATTCAACAGCTGATAAAGAATCGCAAATTAGAAGAGAAATGTGCTGAAATTGAGAAAAAATATGCACAATCTTTAAGAGAAAACAAATTATTATTAAATAAATTGCAAAGAATAGATAGCAATTTAATTGAAATCGAGAGTTGTAACAAAAACTTAAAAACAAAAATTTCTGATATTGAAAAAGTTGAACAACTTTACAAAGATAAGTGCAATATGATGCAAAAACAGATAGAGGAGCAAAAAATGGAAATTGAACAATTAAATGAAAAATTAAAACTATCAAATGGCAAATATAACAAACTTCGTGAAGATAGCGAAAAATTTAAAAATGAAATTAAGTTGGAAAGAGACAAATTTATAGCATTTATAATGGAAGAATACAGAATTAATGAAAGACAATTTAAAGTCCAATTAACTGAGCAAGATGCATTTTGTGAAAAGCTTAAACAGGATTTGATTGATGTTTGTGTTCGACTTAAAAATAAGACTACAGAATGTGAACAATTGGATAAATTACGATTGGAAAACGAGCAATTAAAATGTAAATTAAATGAATTAAAAAAACTCAATTCTGGAAATTTAGATTATAAATTACATGCGCAAAATAAACAAAAAACGCAAATAAATTTTCAATCTAATCAGTTGTCTAATTCGATTAAATTGCTTCAGTGTCAAGTTGAACGTATTCAAAATGAATTATTGACGGTAAGCAAATCAAGTGACACAAAAACTTGTAGAAAATCTCAACAACAATTAATTGAAGCAGTTGAAAAAGTTGTATTAAGAAATATGCAAATTATTATTTCTCAGCAGACAAAAGAAAAGTTTGACAATATTGAAAACCTTCTGGCTCAACTAAAATTTGAAATGATTCAATTTGCCATTGAAAAAGAAAATTTAATTGATCAGGGATTAAGGCATTTGTCATTTAATCCTCATTCTTCATTTTTTGAGCAAAAACATCAAAATACCGTATTAGACTTAATTGACATGAATAACAATTTAAACAACATTTCTAATATAAGTTCTCGTCAAAATTTTGCAATCAAGAATTTTGAGAGCAGTCAAAATAAGATTGTTGAAAAAAAGATGATTGAGCTTAAAAAGTCAATTGAAACCTATTTAAAATCGTATTTAATACGTATATTACTTGAATTGCAAGATAAACCAAGTCCATTGTAAGATGCTTGTCTTTAGTCATTTATATCATCATTGCAAGCTTAAGTGCCAAGTGAATATGTCATTTTACATCATTATTTTAAAAACATAATTTTTTAAACAAATGTATTTTTATATGTGTACATACTATTTGTATATATGTAAGAATTTTTAGTTAAAATCTAGATTAAATTTTTTTAGATTATTGCCTACTTAAAATAAGTAAAATTTTTTTGTATATTTTTAAATAAATTAAAAAATTGAATTTTTGAAAATATTTATTAATAATTTTTTATAAAATTTGTTTTTTTTTTAATTTTAATCTTTTTTTTATTTTGTAATTTTTATTTGAAGTTTTAAAATTTTTTTATTTTAAAATAAAATTTTATTAGAAAACCTAAATGTCAAATCAATAGTTTCTTGCTGAGAAAAGCAGAGTTAAGGGCATATTAATATATTTTTATCTTATGAGGCCTATTTCTATATCTATTAAAAAGATTATTCAAAACATAATGCTAATTAAAATTTATTAAATTATGGAAATAACTTTTTGATTTATTTTAAACAATTGATTTGGCAAAACTGGACAAATTGAAATTTTTTTTTCCTTAATTAAGATAAAAAGTTGTATGATATGTTTTCTGAAAATTCATTAAGTTGTCTAATATTAGTAAATATTATCTAAAAAATTACAAGTTAATCATTTTAATTAGTCAATTTGTATGCTTTTATCTAAATACATGTATTTTAGGTAGATTCTGTGACCTTAAAATTTTATAGCCTAAATAATTAGTTTATTTTAATGGTTGTTTAATTAAACAATCAGAAATATTATGAACGATTTTTTCCTTCATATTGTATTAGCTAATAAAATATTGAAATTTTATTTTATTGACATAATTAAAGCTATTTACTTATTTTACCAGTTGACTAGAATAATTGGTTAAAAAATTAAAAAATTAAATATATTTACTTTCTTAATCTATAACTAAAAATTGAAAAAAAAAATTTTATAATTCAAAAATTAATATTTTCGTAGAAATAGCTAAGCTATATTCCCTTAATTATGGTTTTCAACTAATATTTACAAAGTTATTCAACACATTTTGTTCAAGTATTTATTTAAACTTTTAATTTTAATGATGTTTAAAAAAACTATACCTTTTCTAATAAAAAGTATAAATTTAACTCAAACAAGAACTAGTATAGGTATTTAATAAAGTGAGAAAAATCTGATATTAAATGAAATTGTTTTTTTTAGTAACGAGAAAAAAGTTTTATAAATTAGCTTCAGTAACTAAAGATAACGGAACATTTGAAATTTCATTAGATGGAAGAAAATTAAAAACCCCCAAAGGAAATGTTTTTAACGTCAATGATGAAACTTTAGCTTTGATGATAGCACAAGAATGGAACGGTCAGCAAAATGAAATTAAAATGCATGAATTGCATTTGACAACATTAGCAAATACATGTCTTGACAATCCGTTAAGTTTAAAAAAAGAGGACATGATAACTAAAATAGTAGAACATTTATCTTCAGATACTATTTGTTTTCGAATGGCTGAACCTCAAGGTAAACAATTTAATCTTTAGTTTTAAACTAATCTTAAAATTTTATTTCTAGAACTATTTGAACTTCAACTACAAAAATGGGATCCTATTATAGAATGGTTTGAACAATATTTTGAATGTTCCATACCTACTACTGAAAGTGTATTTTTAGACGAGGTTCCTAAAAGAACCATAGAAATTATTAACAAATATTTAAATTCGTTTAACATCGAATCTTTATACGGATTTCAATTTATTTTAGATAATTTAAAATCAATTTTGATTAGCTTAGCATTAATTAACAATGTAATTAGTGTGAACGATGCTGTCAGTTTGAGCAGATTAGAACAAGAATTTCAAATTCAAAAATGGGGCTCAGTAGAATGGGCTCACGATACAGATTTAATGCTCGTACGCTCTCGTGTTGCGTCTGGCTTATTATATTTGCTACTTAATAATAGATCAATAATCCAACAGAGAGAATTAAAATATAAAAAATAACTTTATTAAAAAAGTGCTTTAATTATACTGTAAATTCTAAGATTAATAGACAAAGCAGTACATTTCCAATTATTTTTTTCTAGTTATATTTACATTTATTTTTATACACTAATTTTTGTTTTAGTTTGATGATTGAAATACTTTAAAAAATTCAACCTGAAGATTGCAGTAATGGACTTTCTTCAGATTTTGGTGAACTCTGTGCTTTAACTTGAATTTGGCCATTTTTAATTATTGCTGATCTTAATATCAATGCTTTAGTTCTTTTTTGCCATTCTTTACCCATTTCAATAGCTTTTTCAAAAGTTACAGTCCTTTGATCAACATCTTTTGCATATAAAACTTTATTGTGTGAATCTATTCTAGCTTGTATTTGACCATCTAAAATCAATTGCATTATTTCATCTTCCAAACATTTGACACTTGTATTAAATGCAGTTGCCATCTTGTTCATTTCAGCTGAAATGTAAGGTGAAAAGTATTGTATTAAAGCCCTATTTCTGATTTTACTATACAAGGTTTTAACATGCTGAGCTAAATAGATATCAACTAGAAAATTATCCTTCAGCTCTTCCAAAATAGACAGACATTTTGCATATTTAGATTCATAAAATTTGTTAATCGCTTCTCTTAATTGTGGTTCTGATTCTAGAAATAATTTAAATGATGAGCTAGTTATTACTTGTTTGTAAAGTTGGTTTCGATCGAAACTGGCTAATGCACATAATGCTCCGTAAGTTGCCACGTTGTTTACACTTAAGATTTCATCTTCATTTGCAGAAAAGTGATCAAAATTGCAATTGAGGAAATTTTTTGCAGCTTGATCATATTTTTTGTTGGCCAATTTGGCTAAACCAGCAGCACAATTTAATTTTGTGGCAATGGGATTACTGGTGGTGTATTCTTGGTTGTGTTCAGCTTTAGCCACGTAAGATGAGACGAACTGCCAATTTCTTAGATAAATGCTTACCTTGATGGCATTAAGACACATGTTGAGCACATGCTTGCTGTTGGTACAATAATCTCTGGACCTGATGTAACATTTGAGAGCGTTGTTTAGATCACCCATGTCCAGATGATGGTCGCCCAGATCATCATTGCCTCTTCTGATGCTTTCCTTTATCGAATTGGATTTATAATTTTTTAGATCAGTATCTAATTTTTCCAATTTCATTGCGGCTCGTTTGCTTCGCTGTTCAATCCATTGGTTGTCCATGGGACCAATGGTTTCGTCGATGTTGAGTCCCTGTTGCTCATAAGCTTCGGCAAGTTTAAGATAGATTTTCATGTACATAGTAGTATTGTGGGTATTTTCTTTAACATATTTCATGGCAATTTTCAAAGCTTCTATCCTAAGAGCATTGCAATGTTCGGCAATGTATACTAGACGGTAGATCTTGTTGAGTCCGGTGTAAGCGGCCGCATAAGCATCAATGTCAATGGTGCAGTTTTCCACCTGATAAGAAGAATGCAATTCAAAATAGTTGTCCATCATGGCAGGAGCCAATGCCTCAGAAGAGTCATTGTCATCTGGAGGAATGTCCAGATGATAATGGCTCGAAAAAAGCTCTATTCCGTTGTAGATTTGCAATGGCAAAGGCATCTGTTCCGATCGCTAGTTGAGTAAACAAGAGAAAAATCAAAGTGTATTGTTTTGGGAAATATGTTTGAGTATAAATAGCAGTATTTTTTATTTTTACAGCAAAACTTTTTCAACCTAAACTTTACAGAGCTGGATTTGAATGAAATTGTGCAATTATTTAAAATGATTGGTAGATGTTTATTTAAATGTTTGCTTTACAAGCTATTTTTGATTCAATTATTCCTTTGTCACACGTTTTGTACACCTGAAAGAAAACAGTTGTAAAAAACGGCTAAGAAACCAAAAAAAAAACAATTTCTTTACCTGTAACACTACTTCGCTTTCAAAGCAGTTTTCTATTTCATAAATGTCCATTAATTGTCCTTTAATTCTATTGAAAATTTCTGGAGTTTCATCTGATTCGGCCACACACACAGCCAAAAAACGAACGTTAGATTCTCCCAATTTTTTCTCCACACCAAAAGTTCGCATTGACTCAGTGATCTGCCAGTTGTAGAGGTCGAAGTCGATGCATTAAGAATCAGACAAGAAGCGGTGGTAAAAATTATGGGAACAATAAATGTAAATTAAATTAAAGAAGCATTGAAAGTTATTGTCAAAGAAGTAGTAAAACATGCTTGAGAGAACAGTTATGGAAAATACAAAAGATAATAAAAAAGATAAAGCAAAAGTTGGCCAAAAAGACAAGGGAAAATTTAAGAAAATAGGTTAGGTAGCTTTGTTTCTTACGTTGTTAGAAGGAGATAAATTGTAAAGTATTTCGGCGTAAATGTTTCTTAAACGCATTGTCTCTACATTTTTGGACGCAATCGCTTTGTAGGCCGCGATTAACACTTGATTTTCTGACACGATCTAAAACAAAGGTTAGTTAGCTTTTTGAGCAAAAAATGGCTAATTACCAGGTTTGAATCAATTAAAGCTATCTTTTCTTGTATCTCCTTATTCAATAATTCCGGCAGATTAGTAACACGTTCATAAAGCCCAAAATGGATGTGTGTATCAGGATCAACAGATGCCAATGCATCGGTAATTCGTTTCAATTTATGTGCTTTAATCATTTTTTTCAACTTCTTTTTCTGATTAGTCAGCTTAACCAAATAAACTAGTTTACGATTTATGAAGCCAACTTTTAATAAGTAAATAGATTCACGTGTTGCATAGACAACTTTTTTGCGGCAATTTTAAATTGGCACATTAATTATGATTATTACAATTACAATTAAGTCTATGTAGATAGCTGTTTTACACTTTTATTTTGTTAATTCATTTATTTATGTTTAAGCCAATTTGAACGCACACAGCTAAGAAAAGGTTAGTTCAGAATAAGTTTGCAAAAGATTAGAGAAATATGTTTGCTTTTTTTTTTTAAGAATTTTGTACTAATAATGATAGAATGCTGTGTTAAATCAAATTTAATCTTATCTTAAGCTAAACAAGATTAATTATTTTCTCCGTTTGTCATACAAATGACTAATTAATAAACATAATTTCAGTGTCTTGTTTTAAATTTCAGCATCCTAAACAAAACTGTGAAAAAATCGCAGTAAAACACTTGTAAACCTAAGTTCAGTGCGATTGATTAATTATAAATTGTGTCAATTTAAACTGTTTTCACTGGCAAATGCATGAAATTGATCAAATAGTTATTTACTTGTTTTTTGTTGTCAATTAAAAAGTATTTTTAGAAAAAATAGTTTTAAACGGTATAAAATAATTTATTAGCAAATTATTGGAGATATTAATATCTGGAAAAATTGGAAAAGCATTTGATATTTTAGAACCTAAAGTGTTCACACGCTTCGTTTAAGAATCACAATTAGAAATGCTTAATCATTGGTTTTTAATAGAAATTTATTTGTTTTTTTATCAACTTGAAAACGCGATGCAGCGAATTGTTTCGATTTTGCAATTACTCATCAATCACTATTAATTAAAATCGACTAATATTTTGTTAACATCAATTGTTTTCCTTATTTATTATTATTTATTACACGTTGCATTGTTAATCTTTCAAACCAAACTCGCGATTTAAATTATTATATTTTGTTTCGTATTTAATCGAATCTATAGCTATGGCTTATCTTTTTGCAAATGAAATGTTTATGATGCATTCACTAAAACTAGAACAATTATATTTGGCCTTTAATGATAAAATTTACATGTCAAAATTGTCTTGTTAAAAATTAGTTTAAATTGGTTTGATAGCAATTTTAAATTCAAATTAAATAAAGTCAAATGAAATTGAATGAAATCAGACAAAATTTATTTGAAATCAGTTTTAAATCAAGTAACGGGTTAGAAATCAGTGGTGTGATCATGTCAAAATGTTTTCGCTTGTCAACACTTCTAGTCAAATTTGTTTGCACAATTATTATCCTCATCTTTATAAATTTATGACTACCATTTTTCAACACTATCTCATTGTCAAATTTTGATGCACATGGATGTTCTTCTAAATTTCTTGTTTGTCTATAAAACTTTGGCACTTGAATGCCAAGGTCAGTTTTACCACTAGATCTTTTATTTTACATGACTTTTGAATAGTAAATGTTATATTTTACAGTCAGCTTATTTTAATAGTGATGCTTGCAATAAAATTTAATTTTTGGCAACTTGCTAGAATTTAATCTGAAAATTTAATTATTTTCTTGGACGCTTTGTAAGTAAACGTAGTTCATATTTTAGTGATTATGCGTTTTGTTGTCTTTTTAAGTTGTCATTTATAATGTTTAACACGCACTGAGCTAAAATTTTGCTACCAAAAATCAATAAAAATAATATTGATGAAAATATTTAGATAATTTTATGACTCACATCTTTCAAGTTAATTATAAATTCTAATTAATTTAAAAAAAAAAGACAATGACTAAACTCGGATTCATTATCTTAATTAGTGAGCCATTGATAAGAACATTATTATTGTGACAGATGTTCACTAGATTAATTTATAGGTTATGTTTTTTTATTATTCAACCTTGTTTGTCGATAATAATTCTAATGAAAAATTAAATCATTTTTTTTTTGATCTAATTTTTTTCTAATTATAAAGTGAATTAATTTTTTTTTAATCTTAATTTTGTGATTATTAATTTTTAAAACTTTAATTTTTTTATTTTTTAAATTTATCTAAAATTTTATTCACTATTCAAAAAATATTTGTTTTCATTTTTTTTTTGAAATTGATTAAATTATAAACTTTTTTTAATAATTATTTATCTTTAATAATTTATTAAGCAATCTTGATTAAGAAATTACTTTGTGCAAATCATGTGAAAATCTAGCAATAGATGATCTAATTGCTTTATAATTTTTGTGCTTTTAGAGTTAATTTAAATATGAAGAAATTGTGTTTAAATAAAAAAACAATTGTTTTGCAAATATACCATATTATCTAACCATAATAAATAGTGTCATTTGCACCCATCGCATTTCAAAAATGCTCAATAGAATCAATTGATTAACCTGCATAATGTGCTCTTTTGTGAAGTTTTTAGTAGTGATCAAAAAGCATTTCAACTCTGAGGTGGGATAATTAATAGTGATTAAATTAAACATTGTTCTAAGCTATCATTTAAATTATCTTTTGATCAACTAAAATTATTTGGAAACAAATTTTTTATATATATATTAATTTGTTTGTTTAATGTGTTTAATTTTATTTTGTAAATTATTCTAAACTTAAACTGACTAAAACCTACTTATCGGAAATACTTAGATTATTTGTTGTTTTTTATTTTTATTTATTTTGTCTTACTTTTATTTGATTTGATTTTTTCAATTTTGTTAAACTTTTTCATTTAACAAAGCAAGCTTTAAAGAATAATACTTAAATTCGCTTACTAAAACTTTTAATGTGTTTTTAATGTCAGAATAATTTTTTTTTATATCGTGGAGTTTTAATTTTTTATATTATAAATAAATTAAGTTAAATGTGATTTAATAATTAAAAGTTTTTTAAAGTATTATTAGTAAATAAATTTAATTATTAATTTAAAAATATTTTTCTTTTTAAAATAATTTGTTTTATTGTTTAAAAAAAACGATTTTTGTTTTTAATAAATCAATGACACTTTAGATAGCACAATGAATGATACTCATGTAAGTTAATTAATTTCAACTTGACCTTGAAAACTTTTAGGATTAATAACCTTTAATTAAATCCATAAAAAAATAATATTTTTTGTATTTTTTATAAATTTTCTAATTTTTTATAAAAGTGTATAGATGTAAATGTCCTAGACAATGGTTGGCAAAGATGCCAATTCATACAAAACAATTCGAATTGTTGGTCTTCCGAATCATTTTTAGACTATATGAATATTATTTATTGCACAATAGGTACCCAAGATTATTTTAGGCCTGTTTTTTATTCTATCATTTGGCTTTTATTTTTATTTATTGGTTTAGGAGTAACTGCTGATGATTTGTAAGGAAAAATATTAATAATATAATTTTATTTTAATTTTTTATTTGTTTACAGTCTTTGTCCTTCATTACTTGTAATTTCTAAATCATTAAGGTTATCTCAAAACATAGCTGTATGTAATTTAATTTTTAATAATATTTATTTAATTTTTAATTTTTTTTTTTAAGGGAGTTACTTTTTTAGCATTTGGTAATGGTGCACCTGATGTTTTTTCATCTTTAGCTGGTATAAAGCAATCTAGACCTGAACTTGTCATTGGTGAACTATTTGGTATGTTTAATTATTTAGTTTATAAATTAATAACTGAATATTTTGTATTATATTTATTTATTTTTGGTTTTAATTTTATTAAGGTTCTGGAATTTTTGTAATTTTAGTTGTTGCAGGTTCAATTTTTTTAAGTCAAAATTTCAAATCCATGCAAAGACCTATTTTAAGAGATATAATTTTCTACTTATTTGCTACTTATTTAACTTGGGTAATTGTTTGGATAGGTGCAATCAACGTTTATATTGCTTTTGGTAATTACTTAATTAAGTTACAATTCTTATCTTTTCTAATTCATTTTTAAAAATAGCGTTTATTTTACTTTATTTTGCTTACATTCTTATTGTGATTGCGGGAAGAATCTTAAATCAAAAAATGATTAAAGAAAAGACAGCAGCGGAAAAGAAAATAAACGTCATTGCTAAACAATATAATTCCATCCAATATAATAAAAACGGTAATTGCAATTTACTTAAATTTTTAGTCAATGGAGATGAAATAAATAATTTAAACGGAAATGTGAAAAATTATAACTCTATTAAAAAAATAAATAATTATCCATCAAAGAAAAATAATTGTTTGTTAAATGTAGGGAACGGAGAAAAATTTGGTATTGACAATCCAGCTTTGGGTAAATAATTTTTTTTTTATTATTAAAGTTAAATTTTTGGTTTAATTTAAATTTATTTATTCTTTTAATTAATTTCAAATATTTTTTTTTAGCCTTATTCATTCTATTATCTTTCTTGATCCCTCCTTTGTTTTTTTATGTTTACCTGTAAATTAGCTGCATTTTTTTCATTTCTTATCTTTTTTTTAATTATTTCAACAATAAAAAATAATTTATTAGTTGTTCCTGGTACAAAAACGAGACGTTCTTCTCATTTGATTCATCACCATTTTGACAACACTGTTTATCATATAACACATTCTCTAGAACAAGAAGATTACCTATGTAGGTAATAAATTATTTTTAAGTTAATTTATTCATTTTTAATTAAAAATTTGTAGGTTCAAAGTTAGATTGTAATTGCGATCGTACTCATTCCAATGGAAATCAAAATGATCAATTTTTAAGTGTTCCTGACAATGGCATAAATAGTAGACAAATAAGCATCATTTCTAGTAATTCTAGTTTAAACATTCCAAATGATACACTTTCATTACCCCAGATTGACTCCGAGTCTTTAGTTTCCAACTTGACCAATTTAGATAATTTAAGCGAATTGGCTAATTTCTTAGTACACGTATGTCCAATTGATGTCTTGGAATGGAATTCTTTACCTATTTTAAGTAAAGCTAGACAAATGTTTAAAGCACCAATCTACTTTATCTTAACAATTACAGTACCTGTAGTAGATTATGAAAATAGCCGTCAAAATTGGTGTAGACCTTTAAATTGTATTCATTTAATCACAAGCCCTTTGGTCATACTTTTTTTGACTAATTTTTATGGTTATTTACTTGAAAGTTTATTTTTTTCTGCAATTACTTTTATTATTTTAATATCGTTTTCTTTAATCATATTTTTTTTGACTGATGCAAAAACTGCACCTAAATTTCATTTTTTATTTGGTTATCTCGGTTTTTTTGTTTCAACATTATACATTTATGCTTTAGCTAATGAAGTGGTAAGAAAATATATTTTTCATTCATTATTAAATTAACTGATTTTTATAATCAATAAATTTTTCTTATACATAATCAAAACGCAGGTAAGTTTATTACATTGTATTGGCGTTATGTTTAGTCTGAGCGACGTGATATTGGGGCTTACAGTTCTGGCTTGGGGAAATTGTTTAGGAGGTAATATTTTATTAATTATCAATTTTTTTTGAGTCTGCATTTCAAATCAATATTTTATCTATATGTATTTATTTTTTTTTAATTTCATTTATTTATACTATTTTTCAATCTCAATCATGGAAAGCTATTTGTAAATTTTCCATTCAGTAAAAATAAAAGATAACAAATTTTCTTACCATACAATAGGATTTTCACAAATTTATCACATTTTAATTTTTTCAATATTAAAATTTAATTATCTATTTGAAATTTAATTCAAATCTTAATCTTATTTTAATAGATTTCATCTCTAATTTAAGTATGGCTAGGCAAGGTTTTTCTAGGATGGGAATATCAGCTTGTTTTGGTGGACCAATATTCAATCTTTTATTTGGCTTAGGACTGTCTTATTCAATTACACTTTACAATACTGGTATTTCTGTCAGTGTAAGTTGGTTTTTAAGCTATAAGTTTTACATATTTTAAATTGATTAATTTATTTGCATTTTAATTTTGCAACAAATTAATTAAATCTATTTTAAAACTATATTTTTAATTTTTTTTTTATTTTGCGTCATAGATTCAATATAATAAAATGATTACTTTGTTGTATGGCACGGTTACAGTAGGATTAGTTTCAACTTTAATTCTACTTATTTTGTACAAATTTCAGTCTAAAAAAATACACGGTTTAATTTTAATTGGACTGTATATAATTTATTTAATTCTTGCAATTTTAATTGAACTTAATATTTTATAAAGTTTAAAAACTAAGTTATTTCTTTATGCTTAATAATACAGATTCTATAATAACTTATGATTAGCTAATCATTAATTTATTTTTCATCAAATTTGGACCAAAATTTAAAAAAAAAAGTCATTCAATTGTAAATTTAAACATTTTATTTTTTTTTTACATTTTGTTCATGAAAATATTATTTTTTTTAAAAAAAATATTTTGTTTTTGATTTACTATTTATGTCAATGTAAATTAGTGTATTTATTTAATTTTTATGAATATTTTTTTTTATAGTTGTTAAACTTGTTATATTTTAATTAGAAAAATTTAATCAATTTTTCTTTTTGTTAGACATACAAAATATTTTTAAATGTAGATGGTTTGACTGGCTTCTCCACGCGTCATAATTTAAATAGCACATTTTCATATTTATTTAAATAAATCATTTATATTTTACATTATTACATTTGAAACAAATTAAAAATGTAGAAATTTACAACTAAACTTATTATTTTTTAAAAACACCCTTTAATTCAATGTCAAGTTATGATCTATTTAACAAAAAGGAATTTAATAATTTAATTACTTATTAGTATATTACCAATTATGGATTAATAAATTAAAAGTTTACAAACAAATTGTGATCTATTTATGATAAGCTTTAATCAATTTATAATCAATTTGTTATCGTTTTATGATTTATAATTAATTTTATAATCGATTTATGACCGATTAGTAATTATTTTTTATTAAGTTTGATTGATTTTAAATTTTTAATTTTTTGATTCAATTATGTTTAATTCATGGTTAAACTTATACAATAATACAAATAATCTTCAAGAAATTTTAATTGTACAATATCAAACTAGTTTTTATTTTAAATAAGTAAATTATAAAAATATATATAAATGAACTAAATAAAGTTGATTTTTATTTTTAATTTAAATTATATAAAAATTTACAACAGTTATATGAAAAAACATTTATTATTTAGAATATATTTTTGAAATTTAATTTTTACAATGTTTTTATCAAACGAATTTTTTTTTACGACTTTAATTTTTTATTTTCTTTTAGTGCCCCTTTACCTCTTATCATATGTACACACGCTTAAGCAAGCTATGGAATGACTTAGGAAAATTTGATTTCAATTGAATCAAAATAAATCAGTGAGTTTTTGTTTTTTGTGACATTTAATGATTTGACAAGAGCATCAGGTTGCGACATTAAATTGCTTTATTTATAATTGCTCTTTAAATCTGATTTCATATTAATTTTTTGTTTTATTGTAATGACGCTTTTATTTAAATACCGAACTTTTTAATTTCATTGCACCTGTTGCATTTGTCTTACTTTTTTTCCTGTGTGGACATTAATAGTGTTTAATTAAATTTAAATAAATGAATTTTTTTAATAATTTATTATTTTTTTTACAAAAATATCTTTTTTGAAATGATAAATGCTAATTAAGTTTAGATTTAATTTAAAACTTGTTTGTAAAGCTTAGACTATCAAGTTTAGTTTATAAATTTTAAGTTTTTAATTTAAATAATTGTATTTGCTAGTTTTAAAATAAAAATTGGAACTTTTAAATTGTTAAATTTATTTTTAGACTGATTGCTAATCAATTTTGCCATTGATTTAAAAGATTTCTTTTGTGAAAATAATAAATCAGTTAATTATATAAATTTACTTTTTTATATTAATCAACTTATCTGTTTCCTAAAAGTTGTTTAGTTTTATTTGCGATTAATTTTCAAACGTAAAACGTAAAGGTAAGCATCTCAATTACTTAGATTAAAGTTTAGATTTAACATTTGAGCGTATTTTAGTCAACTAATTTATGCTTAGCTAAATTGTAACCAGGATCCATAATGATCATGTGTTTAATTACTTTATTTTCTTGTGAGCTAAATGGAAAATAAAAGTGACAATAAATCAATAAAATATATATTTTTATGCATATTTCTATTTTTTAATATTTTAGAACAAAATTTTTTATTGATTTAAAAAAAAAATTGATAAAATTTTTTTTACATAAATATTAATATTCTTATATTTAATTCAAAATAGTATAATTTATTTTTTTCTTTATGTTTTAAATTTAAGTAAATTTTTTAAATTAAAGTTCGTCCATGATTATTTTTATTTTTTGACATAATTAATTTTACATGAATTATGCCAATAACATTGACAAGGCAGCTTGTTTAAAAAGATGATTTACTTGATAACAGGTGCTTTTGGTTTACATATGACATTGTCAGTTTCTTTTGTTATAATCAATTGCTTACTATAATTTTTAGACACAAAAGTTTTTACAATTTACTAATTTGTCAGGTGCAAACTTTAAAATGGTGCTTTTCCATTTAATCTATCTTTTATTTTGAATTTAACACATTTTCTAATGTTGATCATCTTTAAATAAACAAGCACATTTGATGTAAAATGATTTTATAAATATTTTATAAATATTTTATAAATATTATAAAAAGAACAATTTTTAACAATATAAAATAAATTTAAATAATTTGTCAAATTTTTAATTAGTTTTAACTTATGAATTATAAAAAAAAAACTATCGAATTTCTTATGATTTTTTCAACAATTTTTTTTATCTAAAGTTTAATAAATTTTTTAAAAACTAAGGCAACATCATGCAACCAAAGATTAAATATAGATTAAAATTCATTTTCATAACTTTTAACTTAACTTTCAACAAATTACTTTTTAGCTAGTTTTTTAATTAATTTTTATTTATTGTTCCGACGTTAAATAGTTCAAGATTTATAAATTATTTTAATTTTAACTTCTTTTTTTAAATTATTAAAGAGGTTTTTATTTTTTTATATTTACTTCTTTTTATATTATAAATTATTACTTGCATTTTTTTTAATTAAAAATGTTGTTTTATTAATTTTATTATTGAAATATAAACTTACTAAATAAATAAGGTAGACCAGATTTAAAATTATAGTTATATGAGCTTAATGTGAAAAAAAATACTAATTTACATCCTTGATTTTGGTTACTTGATCATTATTTATTGTTTATACTTATTAAGGTAAAATTTGATTTTTTTTTTTTAATTTGTCTTCTGTTTTTTTTTATGACTTCAAATTACTTATATCTGTGTTTAAAATGGTTTTTGTGTTTATTTTTAATTTAGTCAGATTGTATTTTCAATTGTAACTTCGTTTACTAGATTACATACGTTGTTTGCACAGGTTTGGCTGTTTTATTTCGTTTGTTTCTGTTTACCTGAGCCAAATGTAGTTGATTTAAATTTAACTATTTCATTTATTTGTTTAATTGTATAGATTCTTGAATAATGATGAATCTCACCGACTTTCAATTACTATCGTATTTATATGTACTACTATAAATTTATATTTCTTTTTTTTTTGTATTAAATTTATTTTGATTCGTTTCTATTTAAATTTTTCAATTGATATGTCTTGATTTTTATTAATATGTGATTTGGAAAAATTGTACTTTTTTATATCTACATTGAATACTAATTAACTTCTTAGTTTATTTTTTAATTCTTTTATCAATTTGCATTAATAAGCAAATTTTTAAATATTAAAATTATTAAACTGCAATTCAATGAATATATGACTTAACCAAATCTAAATCAAATAAATTTAATCAATTTTTATTTTATTAAATAAAATAATAATAAATGTTGTCTTAGAATGTGTATTACACGTTTGTATGATTTAATAAATAAATTTTCATTCAATTTTTTAAACTTAATTTTTTATTTTAAAACATTATTAAACCTAAAAAATAGATATTTAAAAATTAACCGGTCACAAGAAATAGCTTACCTAATATAAAATTTGATTTGAATAAGTTTAAAATTATATTTATTAAAAATTAAAAAAAAATTAAAGTTAAAGAAAGATAAAATTATTTGTTTTTTATACTAATTATTTGTTATTTATTTTTAATAATTCATTATAAATTAAAGTAGACATTTGATGTTTTTGGTTTGCTGCTGTTTAATGAATGGGATGCGCAATCAGGCTGGGTTGACTTTCTATGAACGGGGTAGGCAGGTACATATACAAAGAAATAGGAAAAAGTAAACTGATAGGAATAGATAGCAATGAATAAAGAAATAGTTACGATCAGATCAGCTTTAGTTTAATTTTTTTTATGAGTTTAATATGGCATGTTTGTAAAATAATTATTGGCAGAAAACATTGATGCATTAGTTGATGAAAAGTTGTACATTTTTATTATCTTATATTAAAATTCGTATTCGTTCTAAGTCTATTAACTTTAGTTTGTGTTTTTTAGCATCAGCTTATTGTGTTTAATTTGTAATTTAATTATAATTATTTTATCTATAATCTGAAAATTGAAATTTCGATTTAAGCTGTGTTTCTCTTTCTGTTTCTAATTAATATTACTCATTTTTTTTTAAACTTAAAACGATTGAAATTAAATTAATATTTGAATAGTTACTTGCATTACACTAGAGATGTATTAGATTAATTTAGTTGTAATATATTAAAACTTAGGTGATATGTAATAAAAAAACACTTGAGTTTTGAAAGTCACATTAAAATTAATTATTTTTAAGTATAAAAATTACAAAGTTTAAATATTAAAAATTTAATCTTATTTAAAAGTTAACTTATTTTAAAAATTTATTAACGTATGTTGCGGTTTTTAAAAAAAATTATTTGTAAAATTTTAAACAAATATTTTACTGTTAAAAACAATTAGTCAATGATGAAAAAAGTTGGATTAAAATCAAAGCTATACAAATGTGACTTCATGCGCTAAATATTTATTTAGTTTATTTGAAGTTCATTTTTTAAGTTTGATTTAAATTTAAATTGTAAAAAAATTTTAAACTTAATTACTTTTTCAATTAGTACAAATATTGTTGATTTTTTAATTTATTCAGTTTTCTGTTTTCATCTCTATTACTTCTTGTTTTTCTAAATTAAATATTTTTATATGTTTGATAAAAAAAAAAATAAATAATTTTAATTATAATTTTATTCAAAATAAACATTGTGACACGCCTTAAATTTGAGTTCAGCCTTTACTTTCGACACTGGTCTATTCATTAATTGTGAACAAAAAATATGATTAGCACAATTAAATTTGCTTCAGTTGACTCAGAATTTAATATGATGGTTGAATTAATTATTAATAAAATTTGATTAATTTTACCATTTAATATCTTTAGGATTATTAATTATTGTTTTATTTGATTATTTATTGTCTTTTTTTTTAATATAGCAATAAATAAATCTACAATACTTAAAAAACATCTTTTTACAATTAATTTTGAAAGAAAGAAATATGCATCAGGGTTGAAAAAAAATTTAACTTATTAAACTAAAAAGTTTATTGTAATTTAAATTGTGATGCAAATTTTTGTTAAAATTATTTTATTTAAATTTGTGAAATGTGAATTTTAAAAAGTTAATCATTTAAAAATAAAAAAAATTATTTTTGGTTTAAACATCAATTAAACATTTTTATTTACTATTATTTTTTAATAATTATTAAATAAAAAGATAAAAACAGATCAAAATAATTAATCATTTTGTTGACATCATGGTAAGCAACTCATCTTTTGATTTTGCAATTGATTTGTATACATCGCTTTTTAAAAATAATTCGATTCCGGATGAAAAAGTGGTAAGTAATTTAAAATTATTAAATTTAATCAAAAAGTTATTAATTTTACTTAATTTTTTAATTAATATATATTTAAACTATTTTATATTTTTATTTAAAAAAAAAAAAATTGTTTTATTTTTTAAATCATTTTTAAATTTAAAATATATTGAATTAATAAATTAAAAATATTAAAATTCATAAATTACCAACATTATTTTTTAAATATATATAATTATTGAATAACAATTAATTTTAAACTAATTATAATTTATATTATTTATAATATTGTTATTAATAGTTTAAAATTTATTCTTTATTTTTATTATTTTTTGTATGAAAGATATTATTGTTTTTTTTTTATTTTTTTTTTTTTTTTTATTAAATTAGTCAACTATTGATTAATTTAATATTAAGATAATAAAATAATTACTTATTTATATTTTTATTTAAAATATAATTTTTTTATAAAGTTTTTGATACTTTTTTTATTTTTTAAACAACTTATTATTTTAGATAAAATTTTGAAATTATCATTAATAAAAAAATATTATTTTTTTTTTTATTAAATAATCTTTGTTTTTAATTTAAATTTTACAAATAAAATTATTTTTTATTATACAAATTATGCAATTTTTAATTGATAAATTTTATTGTTTTTAATCATGTTTGCATATATGTGGCAGATTTATTGATTCTAATTATAAATTAAATTATATAAAAATAGTATTCTAAATGTAATAGACATTCTTAAAATTGTATTTAAAAAAAAAAAATCTATGAAACTATTTAAATTTAGTAAATAGAATTATTTAATTGATAATTTAATTAAAAAAATAAAATAATAAATTTAATTTAAAAAAAAAATTAATGATTAAACCAATTTTATTATTGAATTTTTTTATAAATTAAATAAAATTTAAAAATTAATTTAATAAATATTAATATAAAATAAATTAACAAATTTTTTATTTAACTAAATATTTAGATTATTTTTTTGTATTTTGTAATATTTGTTTAAACGAAATTGTTAAATAACATAAATTTAATTTGATTTTTTTGTAAATTTTCTTGTAATTATATAAAGTTTGTTTTTTGATAAATTTAAAACTTAAAAAAAAGTTAATATCACAATTTTAGCTTTAATAAAACCTAAATATTAATTTTATTCATTTTATTTCATTTAATAAATAAAAATTTGATTTTATAAATGATATTTAATTTAAAATAATTTTTTTTTAGTGCCAAGATGTTCATCATTCTTTAAACAAGTGTAATTTTGTGCAAAATAATTTGGACTGCAATAACACTTTAAGTATAATTGATTATACCGCATTTATTTATTGTGGTTTTGACGAAAAAGATGTTCCTTTAGCTATTGGAATTTGTGTAAATATTATTTTATTTTATTGATATGAATATATCAATATTATAAATTTTTTATTAATTTTTTTTTTATGTTTTATGGGTTATATTTAAATTTAAATTTTTTATTTAGATCGTTTGGGTTGTTTTATTATTTATTTCGCTAGCTGTAACTGCCACTGATTTGTAAGTATGGCTTTTAGCAAAAAAAAAAAATAATTTTTTTAGTTTTAATTTTTAAAAACTAGCAATTAAAATGTAATATTATGGATTATAGTTTCTTAAATTTATTTATTTAGAATATTAAAATTTTATATTTTTTGCTTATTTTTTACTCAACCTACTTTCAATTAAATTGTCAATTTTATTTTTAAATCAACTATTCTTTGTGTACTTTTAGTTTGTGTCCTTCATTATTCGTTATTTCAAAAACATTACATTTATCACAAAATGTTGCTGTAAGTTTTATTTGTAATTTTTAATTAATTTATTTATTTTTAATTTAATAATTTTTAAATGGTTAATGATGAATATGGGAATTCAATATTATTACCTTTTTATTATAAAAATAGGGAGTAACACTGGTTGCATTTGGTAATGGATCAGTGGACATTTTTGCAGCCATTGCTGGAATGAGACAAGGTAGACCTGATTTAGTTGTAGGTGCTTTGTTAGGTGGAGGAGCATTTGTCACTTTATTTGTGATTGGATCTATTTTTGCTTTGTCAAAAAAATTTCAGTTACAAGGGCAAGTGTTTGTTCGTGATTGTATTTTTTATTTAATTGCGATTAGTTGGGTTTTTTGTTGCTTTATTTATCCTAATCAACTTAGACTTTGGGATGCAATCGGTAAATTTCCATAATTGATTATATTTAAATTTAAAATTTTTTTTTTTTTGTTTAGGTTTTATTTTATTATATTTATTTTATGTGTTTATTGTTCTTTTGTCTAAATATTGCTGCAAAGGATCTGAAACTGGAGTTATTGGACATCATGGTCATGCTACAAATAAGCAAGGATCAAGAAGTAAGTTTAGTATTAATTTGAAAAAATATTTTTATTATTATATTTTTAGAAACCGAGCATGAGATCACTTTTGAAGGGATTAAACCTGACAGAGATCCAGATGAAGGAATGATTGTAATGAAAGGTTTTTTATTTCTTACTGATTCTACCCTTAATGAAAATAAAAGAAAAGCGATGTCTATTAAGAAAAGAAAAAACCTTCCTAATGTTATTCCAACTATAAAAATTACTCCTGACAAAGATGAAAATTCATTTGATAGTCAAAGTAATGATAAAACAAACAGTAAAGATGATAATACTATTTTTAATCAAAATAATTTAATGGAAGATACATCAGCTTATTCAACCGTTTCTTCAACTATGGATTTATATGGCACACGGACTTCAAATAAATCTCGAACTTCATCATACTTTACTTTGACAATTAATCAAGAACAATTGATTCAAATTAGAAGAGCTTCAAAAGAATTTTTAGAAAAAATTACGCCTATTGATATGGATGGATGGAAACAACAAAATTGGGGAGGAAGAGGATTTGAAATTATTAAAGTATATATTATATAAATTAAAAAAAAAATATTAATTATTTTTTTAAAATAGGCTCCCATTAGATTTTTTTTACTTTTAACTACTCCAATGGCCGATTTAGAAGAAAAAGAAGAATGGAATAAGATTTTGTCTGTATTACATTGCATTACTGGACCATTATTTGTTTTACTTGCATCTGGCTGTAAGAGTTAATTAATTTAATCAACTAATTTTTATAAGTTATTTCTTTTTTTTTTTAAGACGGAAAGGAAATGCTTTTTGGATTTATACCTATTGCATTAATTGTATTTTTAATAGCTACAATAATTGCTGTAGTAATTGTGTTTACTTCTCATCTTGAAACACCACCTGGATATTATACGGCATATTCTTCTTATCTTGGGTTCGTTGTAGCTGTGACATGGATTTATCTTATATCTAATGAAGCTGTATCAGCTATTCGAGTAGGAATATTCATTTTTATTTTAATATATACATTATATAATTTTAATTTATTTTAGTCAATTGGAGTTGCGTTTAATTTAAGTGAAATATCAATCGGAATGACGATGTTGGCATGGGGAAATTGTTTACTTGATTTTATATCTAATCTTTCTATAGCTAGAAAAGGGTAATTTTATACTTTAGTGTATTATTGTACATTGTAAATAATTTTTTAAATTTAAATATAGTTTTCCTAAAATGGCTATTGCAGCATGTCTAGGAGCACCTTTATTATGTTAGTATTAATAAATTTACAAAAATAACTTTGATTTTAATTTTAGATTTGTTTTTTTTATTATAATAAAAGCGCTTTTATCAGGAGTAGGACTACCTGCTACAGTACAACTTTTATCTGATCCGTATGCTGAAATTAAGGTATAATTGAGATTTTAGTAAAATTATAAATATTAATAATTTATTTCTTTCAAGTTAAAACCTGCAACATTGATCTCTGTTGTTTACTTGGCTATTTCATCGTTTTTATGCTTAACTGTTTTAAAATTGGTTATATTTAAATTTCATGTTAAAAAAATTTATGGTTTTTTTTTGATGATTATGTATGTGTGTTTAATTGTTTTTACTCTATGTATTGAATGGAAATTTATTCCATTACATTTATTTGATTCATGAATGAATAGATTACAAAAAAAAGAAAAAATATAGTAAAAAAATTAATTTTTACGCTAATGAATTAAACTATTTTTACAAATATGTTCAAGTTAAATATGTAATTTATTTTAGGTAAAATTTAACTAATTGCAGTATTTTATATTGCACCATTTTTAATTGTGTTTCAATCTTTGTAAATGTGATAATATGTCTTATTGATTTAACATGATTAATTTTTTAAATATTTAGACCAATGTTCAAAAATGTAAATTGCTAAAAACAATGGTAATCATCTATTCAGCCAATACAATTCATTCAAATGTCTATGTAATTATAGTTAAACAAATACATATTTTACTATCATATCTATTTTGTCATTTTTTTTTGTCATTTTTACTCATTAAATGAGTTTATTTAATTAAAAAAAATTATCATTAATTTATTTAAAAAAATATCTTGAAATAAATGAATTTTTTTTTTTATAAATAATTATTTTTTTTTTTTATATTTTAAAAATTTTCTTTAAGAATTAAAAAATTTAACTTAAAAATTTATGTTTATGATAATTTTTATATATTTAATATGAAAAAAAAAAATTTTTGGTTTTATAAGTTACAAAACTTATACTAAAAAAATATAAATAAAAGACTCAAAAATATAATAAAACATTGTCAAGACTAAAACAATTAACAAATAATTTGAATTTTTAACATAAGTTATATTGGCAATGACTCAATTCTTTTAGATACAATCTTTGAAATTTTAATTTTATAAAGATATTTGCTATAAATTTCATTGAATTATTGCTAAAACTTAAATATAACTTTAGAACTATGTCCTGGGCCATAGTTTAAAAATTTTATTTTCTTTAAGTTTGGCAATGTTTATATTTTTTATAGTTTTTAAGAAAGCATTTTTTGGCAAAAAATAATTTAATTCTTGCATTAAAAAAAAAAGAAGATAAAAACATGGCATCTGCTGTTAAGACGGCAAATCATCATTTTAGCTAAAACAATTTAATTATTTTAACACTCGCTAAAATATTTAGTATAAAAAAACTATATGCTAGTAAATGTTTTTTATCCAAATAAGTTTAGAGTATATTTAATTTATTTAAAGTTTGTAAATATCTATAATTTTTGATTTTTTAGATGGCCAGTTTTCGAGCTGGAGATTTGATAATATCAAGTGAACCATATGCTTTCGCGCTTTATTCTGAAGAAAGATTAAATCGTTGTGATTTTTGTTTTAAAAAAAAGTAATGTATTTAAAATAAAATTAAACAAAATGAATTTCAAAGATATTTAAATTATTTATTAGAAATAAATAAAATTCCTATTGTTTTAATTAATAATTATTTTTTTTAAATTATTTTAATTATCACGTGTTATTTTTTAGTGACTTAAGTTTACAATGTACAAATTGTTCATATGTTTATTTTTGTGGAAGACAATGTTTAGTAAGTTTTATATGTAAATTTAATTTTTATTTAAAAATTTATTTATTTTTTTAGCAAAAAAGTGAAAAAATTCATCAAAATGAATGCTTGGTACTTAAAAATAGACCTTTGCATAACTTAACTAGATTATTATGTCGTATTTTACAAAGAATAAAACATGATCCTGATATTTGCGATTTAGTTGATAATGAAAAAAGGTCATTTGATGACCTTATGGATCGTAAGAAAAAATTAAATTATATATTAATCCTATTTATTAATATATTACTTTAGATGTAAATGAGATTAAAGCAGACGGGTATGCAATGAAAACATTTAGCCAAGTATTTGGAGAACTTGAATTAGTTTTCGGAAATCAGATGGATGCCAAACAAATTCTTAAGTTTTACGGCAAATTACTTGTAAATTCTTTTGCAATTCAAGATGAAAAATTATCAGTAATTGGAAGAGGTGTTTATCTTGGGTAATTTTATGCAAATTAAAATAAAATAAAATTCAATATTAAATTTATTTTTTCATTCAAAGTGCATCTATATTCGATCATTCTTGTTATCCTGATGCATCATTTACATTTGTTGGAACGACTATTTATATTAAAGCGATAAAAGACATTAACGTTAATTCGTTTAGAAATGTATTTACTGTTTTACTATTTTTTTTTATTAACTTTTTGTGATTATTTTTTCAAGTTAAATTAATTTAATATTTAAGATTTTTATCAGTTATTTAAATGAATTGGATCATCGAGACGAAAGGATTTTGACTTTAGAAACACAATATTACTTTCGATGCAACTGTTTTAGATGCCAAAATCAAGTTTGTATAAATCGTATACAAATATAAATGTATTAAAAAATTGTTTTTTTATTAGATATTTTGCATTGAAAACTATATATTTGCCAATGAGAAACATTTAAAAAAAATTTGTAAGTTAAAAATAATAAATCTATTAAATTGAATATTTAAAGTATTTTTAAAAAAAAATTTCAAAGGTGAACATATTGATAATTTGGCAATTGATTATGCATCGGTGATATATAAAATGGTTGATGCACAAAAAAATATTAGAATAAAAAATAAACTTACTTTGATTGATATTATAAAAAATGAATTAGAAAAAAATCATGCAGATAAATTAGCACTATTTGACTCTTTATTGCAAGTAATTAGACAATTATATAAAAAGACTAAAATTATATCAGGACCTTTAATGGCAAAAATATTTGATTTTTTATCTTACATAGATAACGATGTAAAATTGAGCATTGTAGTTATTGATTATTTTCGCAAATACTATGGTCCAAAACATCCAAAACTAGCTCTTAAACTTTATTTAACATCTTTATTAATTACTCAATCAGGTTGTGAATTAAGAAAACAGTTACTAACTGAAGCCTATCAGATCGCTCAGTCAATCATGCCAACTCTTTCACAACTGATTAGCGACATATCACAACGTAATCGAATCGACTTGTTGAGCTGTACTTTTGTTGGTGAAGTTGAAAAGCAGCTTTACGTTGTTAAGAATTCAATACAATTTAATCGTAAACTAATAGATCATCGAGCTAAAACAAGGTCCAAGTTTAGATTTAATGTATGAGACGGAAATCAAGTGAAATAAAGGAGTTTGAGCAGCATGATTTTGGATGAAATGGTTGCTTTAGCGGCCAACAAGTAAACCTGTGTAAAAAGAAAGAAGATGAAAAATAAGGGAAGAATAAAAGCACTTAGTTTCGAGTAAAGTGATTGAATTTGAAGAGATTAATTTGAAAGTGATCAAATTTGTGGCGAACTGCTACCGCATGGACCTTAAATTAAAGTCCACATCAAAAAAGTAAGCATTTGATTTATCCAAATTTGCTTTAGGAGCGTAACCATAAGCAAGATTACGTCCAGCGATTATTTGGAAAGAGAAGTAGAAAGAAGAAAATAAGGAAGACTTACCTAGAAGAGAGACTGAACGTAATTGTAAGGTTTTCTAAGCTAAGATGAGGTTCGCTAAAGCATTATAAGACTTTGCAAGGTATTGTGGGACTTTCTGAGGTATTACAAGAGTTTGCAATGCTTTTTTATAATGCACACTTTAGATGCGACCGGATTTTCCGTAAGTAAGTTGTTTTCGTAGATGGCTGCAGTTGTTTTAAGCAGCAGCTTGGACTTAATGGAGTTGGGTTAATTAAAAGTTGAAAGGAATGAAGCAGTGGTAAGAAGTGTAGATTGGTGTTTAGGATTGATGAAGTCTTAGTGTTCCTAAAGGGGCTTAAGACTTAACTTCTTAAAGATGTTAAGAAAACTGTGAAAATGTAAGTTAAAACATTTGCTTGTGGCTGAAGATGGCAGCTGAAGCTGAGTAAAGCAATGTTTTCACTCCAGACGTCGCCGCAACCACTGGTTCTCGCTAGATGGCGGACCCTGGCCAGCGTTTGCTAGTAAAGTTTAGAACTTTGTAAATGTTGCTTTCGAAATCCTTGGTTAGTTTGCTTTAGACAGTGGTTGCGGTCGTTTCGTGTTCTGTGTCTCTCCGGCCTGAGTGTGGTTGGAAAACATTTCCCTCGTCTTGCAAGTGCGACTTCTCTGACAATCTAGTTCATTTCAGGCTTGCAATCGGTTTCAGGTTGAAGGCCAGAGAAACTCTTAACAAGTTTGTGTCGGTGAAAGAATTTCATAATTTCATACTTGTGATAATATTGCCGTTTCGAAATCGGCAGCTTGTGTTACATTTCAAGATTGTCACCTTGTTTGCTCAGTTTTTACCAATAAAATGCATAAATTGTTCGTATTTGATTTTTTCTAGTTTCCAACTCGCACTTCTCCTATCACATGTAGTCCTTCTAATGGCCGAGCTTGTGTTCAAGTGCTAGCCACCAACAATCTTTGTTTTGTGTCTTATTTGTCACCACCATCTTTTTAAATATCATCTTTTGTGAACGTGTCCAATGTGCTTTCATCATCATTTCATCTTGATTTGTGTCCAACATTAATCCAGTTGTGCGGAACACGTACATCAATACACAGGTGTTTGAATCTAATTTGTTTTCTTCATCAATACCAAAGTGTTACCATTTCGGATATACTAGACAAGTCTACGTTTCCACCTTCATTTTAACTTCTCTCAATCGGCCACTTAAAAATGAGTTGTAAGTATAAAAAATACAGCTACACAACTAAATCTTAATGAACACATGTTGCACATTGATTCCAACTGCTTTCACAAAAATATTGCTTTGAACGCATAAATATATATTATATTTTAAATAAACATGTCAAGTTTAATTTGAACTTATATTTATTTCATGTTTATCTTTTTCATTTCTGTTTTGCTTGTAAATTAAATTTAGCTGGTTCGCTAACGTGTGAACTCCAGTTTATCCTAAATATATACATTGATCTTATCTTTGACTAAGCGTCGTAAATTATGACCTATGATTACTCGGTTTTATTGCAAAAAAAAAATTCATTTCATTTTCCTAATCTTATGACTACTGTTTTTTTTCATTGAAAAAGTCGTATTTTATTTATATTTCACTTTTTAACTTGTGTCTTTTAGCATTAGGTTTTTTTTTTTATTTTTCCTTTTTTACTTTTGTGCACTATGTTTTTTTTTTATATTTTTCTACAACAAGCTATAATTAATATTTTAAATTGATTTATATCTTTAATGTACATAATGTGATTTTCAAAATCAAAAGTTGTGTAAAAAAAAAATTAAAATCTAAATTAACTTAAAATACGTTGATAATAATTTGCCAAACTCAAAATTGCAAATTGAACTTGTAGTTAAAAATAAATAATTTTTTTTTTTCTATATTATTTTAAAATAACATTTAAGAAAAAATATCCAATTTTTAAAATTAATTTTTTTTTTAAATGTTTGTACATTTTTTCATTTAGCAAATATTAAATTAACAGACGATAAAGGTGCGATAAATAAAAATCCAGACATGTCCGAACACAATTCTCTTTTAGAAACGTCTTCAAGAGATTTAGATACATCTTCACTATTAAGTAGACAAAATCAGCCCGAATCGTTTCCTAGCTCAAAATTGGGACCCGTTTTTCTAGAAGAACCGGAAGATGTGTTTCTTGTGCGTAATAAGCCCACTCCATTGAAGTGCACTGTTCAAAACGCGTTGAATGCTTGGTTTGAGTGTACTTCAGGTAAGTTGAACTCAAATTTTTTTTTTTTCCTTTTATTTAATTTAACTTCTAACTATATCTATTTTTTTTTGGTTTTTATTTTTGCTGCTTAAATAAATTGCAACTATTTTATAAATTTACACTAATTATAGGAGATCCTGTTTTACTGCCTAATAAACAAATCGGCAACTATGTCGACCCTCAAACAGGCATTCGAACTGTAAGTAAACATCTATGCTTTTTGACATTCATAATTAATTTAATTTCAATTATTTTGATTGCATTTTTTAAGTACTAATAAAAACTTTTTTTTATTATTGAACGTATTTATTATTAAATTTTATTTGTTAATTTTGCATCTGGTTTATAGATTAATTAAAATAAATTTTATATTTAAATGATAAACTTGTTTTATTTTAAATAAAAAAAATTATTTAAAATTAAGACAAATTGCTTCTATATATATTTAGCTTATAGTATAGTTTAATTTATTTTTTTATCTATTGATATCATTAACTTTAGATTGAAGTGCAAATTGAAGTGTCTAAGCAAGATTTAGAAGATCATGTTAAACGTATAAATGACATTCAAGCAAATTACAAGTTTAACAATGGTGATGTTAATGCTGCTTCGGATGCAAAAACTAATTCATCTAATAAAGGATTAGCTAATAAAGGATCTCGTAAATCACTTTTAAACGAAAATACTGTTTTACTAAATAAAAATCAAGACAACAATCTTGAATTTAATGCAGATGCAAGTATTTCATCTGATTCAGTTGGAGCAGATAATACTGGTCTTGAAAGAAATGTACCCATTTCAAATATTATTGGTAGTGAATTACCATTGATTTCATCTCAGCAGACAGCTCCAGCTGCAAATATTAATCATTTAAATAAATTATTGTCTTCTGCTTCAAATACTGGAAAACATTTAAATGATGAACGCGCTTCTTTATCCCATGGCACTTCATCTCTATCATCTTTAATTAATTTAATGAAAAGTAATAAAATTTATCAATTCCAATGCTGGTGTAAAGCATATGGAGCGCATAAAACAATATCTTCAAAACAAGCAAATATTCAATTATCATGTAAGTATTTAAATTTTATTTTTTAAATAGTTTATATTAAAAAATATATATTGTTTAAAATCAAATGTTAAAATTATGGTTAATTTACTTATTTAATATAATGATAAATGATTTATTTTGACAAAGAAGAATTTTTTATTTTTTTATTTAAAAATTTGCGGTTTTTATCTTAATAGTATTATTAAGCTTAATTAAGATCAAATTTATAGTTATTAACTTTATGTATTTTTTTTTTGAAAAAACGATTATTTATTTTATTTAAAATATTAAATATTAATGTGTTTATTATAATTATAAATAATACGTGGATTTTAAAATAAAAATATTGACTTTAAATATATAATTTTTGAATAAATTTAAAAAAACTAAAAAAATTTATATACTTATGTGCTTATATTTTATGTACGTTTTATCATTTTTTGATTTATATTTATTTTTAAATTAAAAAATTATTAAAATGTTTTTAAGGTTATTTTAAAAAACATACCGAATTTTTAATTTTTTTTTTAAATGTATCTTATATAAATAGTAAAAGAATTTTATTTTAAAGTTTAATTTTTTTTTAAATTATGAAAAAATTTTTTTTTTAAACATTTAAGATTTTAAAATTTTTTTGATTTAATTTTTAATTTATAAAAAAAAATTATTTTATAAAATATTTATTGATTTATTAAACATAAGATCATTTTTAATCTTAATTTTATTAATTTTTACATTTGATTATTTTTTTTTTTTTGTATATATTGATAACAAATTTAAAATAAATTAATCTTTTAAAAAATTAATATAATTTAAAATAACATTAATTTAATAATCATATTTTTTTTGCATATTTTTCATTAGGTTCATAAATGTACGAGTAATAATAATATAAATAAAAAAATTTATTAAAAATTATGAATTTTTAAGTTAAATAGATTAAATTAATGAAAAATTTAGCATTAGTTTGTATTTAACAATACTATAATAGAAAATGGTTACAAAAAATTTTTTTTTTTTTTTCAAAAAATCAATTTAATTTAGGTGTAACCTAAAGATAATTTTTTTTACTAAAACACAGGTAACATGAAAAATAAGAAAGTTACAATTAAAAACTTTAACAAACATAGTTAAATATATTTACTTGAATGTAAATTTTTTTTGGAAGTTTTATTTTTGAGCTTTAATTAAAATAAAGGCAAAAGCACTTTGGTCTATGTTTACATAAGTTTTTTATGTGAACTAATCAAAGAAGTTTTTTGTAACTTAATGGATAACACATTTATATACAAATAAATATTACATTTTAGCACCTTTGCAAACAAGTTAAAAATAGGTGTGTAAAAATGTGAGTCTTTTTTTCTGTTTTCATCTATTTTTTTTTACGTTTACTGTTTTTGTAGTACATGTGGCTTAATTTTATTTGCTTTTTTTTTTTACAGACAAACTGAAAACTAGCGTTAAATTTATGTTTCTTGTATTAGAGTGAATAAGTTTCACTTTTCTAGGTAAACCAAAACAGGTTCACTTTAAATTTGATTTTGTTAAACGATGTGATTTTAATTTTTAAAGAATATTTACAAATTTTAACTATTTTTTTATTATATTTTGTTAAACTGAATTAATTTTTTTTTTCATAAAATAAATTTATATGCTTAAATAATTATACTTTAAAAACAATAGGCATTCAATTATAAGCAATGATTTATACAATTCATGGTTTAATTTGTATGTTTTTATTTTTTATGTAACTAATGCTCTAAAAATTTTATTTTATAAATTTTAAGTTTAAAAAGAATGTTATTTTATTACTGAGCAATGAAAATTTATTATACTTTATGAGTTCTTTTTTTTATTAAGGATACTTTAAAATAGACATATATTAAGTAGTTTTTGATTTGTTTACATTTAAAAATTTATCTTATAAAACTATTAAATTTAAAATTGTATAAATATGTTTTAAATAAAGATAATAAATATAAATAATAGAAATTTAGTAAAATTAATTATCCTATTATAATAATTATATAATTAGTATAACTTAATGTAAATTTTTGTGTTTATTTGTTTTGACAAAAATATTTTTATTTATAAATATATTTTAATTTAATTATTTTTTTTTATTTTAAACTTAAACATTTTTTATTTTAATAAACAATTTTTTATGCACTAAAGTTTTATTTTTTTTTTGTGTGTGTGTTTATTGTTAAAAATGTTGATTTATTAATTTATTTGTTATTTATTTGATAAATCTTGATTAATATTTGTTTTATTTAAACAAAAGTTTAAATTTTGATATGTTTCGTAAAAATAGATATTAATGTTTGTATTTAGTAAAAAAAAAAAATTGAAATATTTGTTAAATGTTAACATGAAACTTATTTTTATTTTGTCTAAATTGATATTTCAATTTCCTGTTTTTTCATCTTGTTTTTGTAAATTTTACATTTAGCATTTAAAATGGAATTTCTGACAAATTCCAACACTTTTATTTAGTATGTTATATCATTAGACATAATTTAATTAAAAAAATATTTATTTATTTCAGTAATTTAGTAAAACATTATTTTTGGAATAGTTTTATTATTTGCAAAGTATCAATTTTTTTTTCAAATATCTACACCAGTAATTGAATATTTTTTATTATAAATTGCATAAAATTTTTAAATTTATAAATGACCAATTTTTTGTAAAAGAAGTTTATTTAAAATTAATTTATAATCAACTATTTTCTTATTTATTTTTTTAATTCAGTTCATTGCATTAGTGTTTGTTTTATTTTAGCTTTTATATATAATTAAAAAAAATGTCTATTGTTATTTTTAATTAACTCGTATTAATTACATATAAATGTATATTTTTTTTTAATATTTTTTATTTCCTTTTTATTTTGTAATGTTTGTCAAATTTATGTATATATTAAAAATAAGTCATTTTAAATTAGATGCAATGTAAAAACTATCATAGAAATAATACAAATAGTTTTTTATTTAAACTGAATGTTGAGATGAAAAAAAAGGAAGTAGTATCTGAAACATAAAGATAAATAAAAAAAAAAGTGAACAAACATGAGTAAAAAAAGAATATATAATAAAAATATAAGTGTCCAGTGTTAAAACGGAATATGATGAAAAAAAAGATGAAAAAATCAACAAAGTACATAAATATAATTTAGAATATAAAGTAAAAAAGATATATTTTTATTTAATTTTTCTGGCAGTTGGACACTTCCGGTTATATACATGGTTAGTTGTAAGTATATATAATTAATTCTACTGCCTTGCACCATTATAAACTTGAATTTCATTCAATCCAGCTTCAAGGCTAGCTTGAAAAAAGGTGTTTGAAGATTTTTGAAACAGTTCAAAAACAGTCAACACGGTTGAATTTTGCTTTGAGATATGTTAGTCCAAAATTCAAAAGCATTCGACCATTGAAAAATAGTGAAAGGATGTATTGCATGTCACAAAATAAACAGCATACAATTGCTTCCAATTTTACCTATGTGCATTTCTTATGTTTGAAATGTCTATGTTCATTTGTAGTCATCATGCTTATTTCCAACACTTTGTTCTAGCTGTGTTTCAATTTTTAATCCGTCTCTACTTGTCTTTCGTTCATTTTTTTTTTTAGTGCTATATTTTGTTTTTTTGCTATTCAAATACTATTTTTTATTTGTTTTTTCTTTTCTTACTTGCACGAGTTTCCGCTGTTTTACTTTGTTTGATGATTTTTGCATGCACATTTATTTATTTTTTACTCATGTGTCTTTTTTGTTTGGTTTTTTTTTATTAATATTTAGATAATTTCTGTTTCTTTATTTTATTTTTAGCGTTTTTTATTATAAGTATTTTATACTATTTTTGATTTTGGTTTTACATGTTTAACATTTTTGTTGAAAATATGCTGCATTTTGACTAAAAAAGATTTGTAGAATTATTTAGACTGCTAGGATTTACAGAATTGTCAACTACATTTTTTATGCATTTTTTTTTATTTTTCTTAAACTTTTATTAAAACCATTTAAAATACAATTTTTGATTTAATGTTTTAGATCTGATATAATTTATTTGATTCGTTACTATTTTATTAAACTATTTTCACAATTGAAAAAAAAAACAATGCTTTTTGTAAAGTAATGTTGATTTGGATCCAATTATAATTTCAAATAAATTTAATATGGTCAAATATTAAATACAATCAAAATGTTTGCGTTTATGGTATGGTTAATTTAAAATAATTTAAATAAAGTTGATCCACTCAAGATTTTATTTTATTGTCAATTTAGACTAAAGTCTTTCTAAACTTGTTCTTTTTAAACTGTCAATCACTTGTTTTTTTTAAAAAACTAGATTTTTTAAATACTTGTATTAAAAAAAAAATTTTGTTATGTGTACTTCATTTCTATTTCTTTATTAAGTTTTAATTTATTTTTTGCTTCTTTAAGTGTATTAGAATTTTTTTTTTATATTTTTTTTATAAATATATGTATATTTTTTAAATTTTTTGTTTTAATTTGCCTCCTGCCGTTTTCTTATCGTTTTTATATTTTATTTGTTTCTATTTTATTACGTTTGTTCTTTTTTTTCATGCTTTGTTAATATATTTTTTATAAGCTTTTTGTTTGCATTTTGGATGCTAATCTTTTGATTAATTTTAATCATTTTAGATCTTGATTTGATGTTAAAACGAATATTGCGTTTATAGACATTAACAAATAACTAACATCAATCAAGTATAATATTTTGATTTTCTTAAAAATTTAAAAAAAAAGTTTATTAGCATGTTTTTTTTTTATTTTATTTTATAAAAAATATATAAAATGATATTTAAAAATTAATTTATCACTAAAAATTTTTTAATTTTTTTTTTATAATTATTATTAAAAAAATAAATAAAAACAATTTAAAAGATACAATTATTAATATTTATTTAAATGAGATAAGATTTAAAAATTATTATAACTTTTGGAGATAAAGAGTGATTATTTTTGTACAAGTAAAAATTTAATTAGAATAAATTTGGCATTTTATCTATTGTTTACAATGTTAAGTCCATTTTAAATTATTTTTGAAAATTATTAATATTTGATATGTTATTTAAAAAGTTAGTAGGTTTTGCAATAATTTGCGATAATTGCTTGAAAATTTGAATTTTTAAATGTTTATCTTGTTAAATAAGTAATTAAATAAGCTGTTAAAAAAACTATGATAAAATTCAAATATTTTAGTTTATTTATATATTTTAAAGAATTATTAAAGGATAAGAAGTAATTTTTATATTATTTGTTTTTCATATTTATTTAATTATATTTAATTGTCAAAAAATTTAACAAAATTTTAGTTAAATTTAAAAAAAAAAAAAATTAATTATAAAGGTTATTCATTACAATTTAAAATATTTTATAGGAATAAATAAAAAAATTAATGATAAAAAATCAAATATAAAAAAATAATTATAATATTTATGTAGTGTTAGAACAAAGTTGATATTGGCAAGTTTTAGTTATGCATTTATAATATATGTATCAACGGTTAAAAAAATAGCGTTTAACTGTTAAATATTAAATTGGTTACTAATTTGTATTAGTTTAAACTAACTTTTCAAGTAAATATAGAAATCACATGTTATAAAAATTTAATTTATTTATTTATATATTTATGATAATTTTTTTTATTTTTTCAATTAAAATAATAATATTAAAAACGTTAATAAAAAAAAATCTATTTTTTAATTATTAACAAACAAAGCGTTAATTTTTTTATTATTTAAATAAATATTAAAATAATTATTAATCTTAATTTAACAATAAAAGTAAAATTTAAATTTATATTATATTTAAATATTTCACACCCGTGATAATAGATTAAATTTAGTAAAAAGTTATTTTTTTTGGTAAAACGTTTTTTTTTGATTACCAATTTTTTATAAAAAATAATACTCTAGCATTTAAATTTTGTTTCTTAGCTACGTGATTGTCTTAAATAGAAAAAGCATTTGATACGCTTGCTTAAAATGTTCTAGGCGTATAATTTACCTGAACATAAGTGACCTGCCTATTTTGTTGGTCTGTTTGTTGCTAAATTATGTCATGGATTCTCACTTAAATGCTATTGCGTGATTTCTAATTCATTCTTTAATTCTTAAACCGTTTTTTTTTTTATTATTTTTAAGTTTTTTTTTTTTAATTCATTTCTTTTTAGCAAACATTTTTTTATATTTTCATCATACAATTACTATTTTATTATTTTTTTTATACTTTTTTTTTCTTTTTATTGGTTTTGTTTTTTTGCCTCGTTTTCATTTTTAACCATACCATTTGACTTAGCTAACTTTTGCTTAGCAATTTATATGCAAATTAAACAACAATATCGTCAACTAAGCGTGTTTAACGTGTGTGCAATATTGGTGCAATCGGATGAAGGTATGTAGATGTGAGTGTGGTATGTCTTATGGTTAGAGAACAAAGAAATACCCACCCATTTCCGGTTTTATGTATAAAAAAATCTGAAGTTATGGGAATAAGTGAACAATACGATGCTATACTTGTAGGGTGAACAAGTTAGAATACTTCTAATTTTTGAACAAAAATAAATTTATAAACTTAAAATAAAAGACGGAAAAATTAAAATAAGTAAAAAAATTTAAAAGTTCAAATTATCAATTAAATTTTTTAGGTATTACAAGTAAAAAAAATTAATTTAAATAATATAAGAAAAATTAAATTATTAAATAAAATTTTTAATTTGATTTTTTTTTGTTTATTATATTATATTTTTTTTGAAATTGCTAAAAATTTCAAAAAAAATATAAAATAATTTTTTTTTAATAATTTTAATTTAATTTAAACAAAAATGCAAATTTTGTTGATAAGATTGTTTAAAAAAATTTTACGTTTAATTTTAAAAAATTATTTTTAATAAAAATTATTTTATAGAATATTATAACATTTTTTATCAGTTTTTTTTAAAATATATTTTTAGTTTCTAAATTTTTAATTCATCAAAATCAAGTATTAGACTTTGATTTAATATCGATTTTTTGGTAATTTTTTTTTTTAATAAATTTATTTTGATTTGGTCTGTGGTAGTTGTAGATAAAATAGACGCATTAATATGATTCGAATGCAAAATAAAAATGTTGAATAATATAAAGCAAGTGTGAAATACTGATGATTAGTTTGATGAAAAAATTTTTAAACAAGAGTGACAAAAACAGAAAAGAAAATTTCTATTATTAACTTATTAATTTAATTTATTAATAATATTGTTTTGTTGTAAATAATATCTCTTAATTGCTATAAAAAAAATAATCAAATTTTTTTTTATGTATATATCAAAAATTTTCAATTAATATTTAATTTTAATAAATCTTATTTTTTTTGTATTTAGTTTAGGTGAATTTAATTTTTTTTTTTGTTTTTTTAATTGTTTTTTATACACTTAGTAATATTATAATTTTTTTTTTTAATTTTAATAAAAAAAAAAATAATTAAAATAACAAATAAGTAAAATTAAATTATAAGAATAAATACATTATTTTTAAAATTATTTTTTAAAATTTGTTTTAATTTTTTAATTTAGTTGACAATGTAAATTTTATATAAATAAAAATGTGTACATAAAATTTAAAAATTGCATTATTTAAAAAAATATAAAAGTTTGTAATAATATTGTTATTTGTTTCTATTTATGGCCTGTTGCCAATAAACTTCAAGTTTTGGTGTTAAATCAATGTTACTAACTATGCAATTATGCATCACTTTATTTTGGTTCGTTTTAGTTAATCTTGTTTTAGCTGCCCAAATTTTGGCCAGTCATTACATTTTTTTTTAATACAGTGTAATATTATATTAACGTCCAACTGTGCCTATGATCTGTTTGCATTTGTAAATCCCATTGCGTTATGTTTGTTTTAAATTGAGGAAATAAGTTTTTTTTTTTTACATTAACTTTGCATTTTCAACTTGATTGTAAACCAAAAAAATGTGTTTTTAAAGCTTATGTGATGTGGTTTATACTAGTTGATTAAATAGCAATTTAATCAAATAGATTTGCTTTTTGTATTAGGTAATTTTAGTTTGAGTTTTTTTTTTGATGTAGCTTTAATTCACATTAATTACATATTCACACTGGTGATAGTTTTAATACTTAATTATAAAAAAAAATAAAAATAAAATTTTAATCTTGATAAATTGGAACATGTTTTAAGAATTTTTAAATTAAAATTTAAAAAAAATTATATGAAATCAAGAATGTAATTTTATTATACAAGATTTATAAATTTTTTGATTTTTAAATTAATGTATTGATTTTTAGACCATTTGAATATTTTTAAATGGTAATTTTAAATAACTTTATTTTAACTAAGATCAACTGCAACAGCTTTAATAAATGAACATGTTTCCTACTAATAAATGACTTACGGCTAAAATTTTTAAGGCCAAACATGTGTATAAATTTGATTGAATGTTTGAACATGATTTAGCATACAAATTTTATGTAAAAATGTTTTTGTTCAGTAAATGGTATTGCATTTCTTTGTTTTTTAATTTATCATTTATATGTTTTGATTTAAACTCCTTTTTTTTAATCCATTAAAATATAAAATATGCATATTAACTAATGTTTTCAATTTTATTTAAATAAAATAAATTTTTAATAAAATATTTTAATTATCAAATTTTATTAGTTATATTTGTAATAAAAATAGTTTATAATATTTTTTACAATTTATTTAAAATTTTAATGGTTATAACAATTCAAGAACTTTTTTTTATTCAATTTATAATTTTTTATTTATAAAAATAGCTTTTTGGTACAAGATTTTGGTGTTTCTGATAATTATTATGATGTGTTTAGTTTTATTGAATTTATTTATTTAAAGCGTTACATATTTTTTGTTATTTTTTTTAAATCAGTTCAATAAATGGTAATTAAGCAAACATGTAATATTATTTAATGGTGCTTAGTAACAAGATTAAATAAAAATATAGTTAAAAGTTAAATTTATAAAATTAACTGATACCTTCATAATCATTTAATAAAAAATCAAAATTATTTTCTGATTAATGCTTTAAAAAATAAAAAAATAATTAAATTTTTTTTTTTTCATATTTATAAATTATATATAAATTTATTTAAAAATTATAAGAAAATATTAATTTTAACTAAATTATTTTTTTTATATCCAAACTTATTTTTAAAAAAAAGTGAAATTTTTAAAATTAAAAAAAAAAACGGTTATAATAACAAATGACGTGTAAATGCCAAATTTTTTATGCTTTTTATTTTAATTTCACACATTTTTTTATATCAATTCGATTTACCTGCATAAATAAAACATGGAACAAAAATAAAATTTAAAATATTTGTCAATTTTTTAATTGATTTTGCAAAAAAAAAAATTGTAAAAATTTTGAAAAGCATTAAATTGGTTTAATTTGATTTAAAAAACAACATAAATTATTTGTTTTTATTTTTTTTATAAATTTAAATTCAAATTCTTATAAATTTAATTTAATATACTCTTGATCTAATCTCAAACAATTTTATGTGTTAATTGATTAACTATAATTGTATAATTAAAAATGTCAATTTTAATCACCTCAATGACAAGGTGTAGATTATTTTAAATATAAATAATATAAAGATAATTTGCGAAAAAATCAAGCAGAAACCTACAATCACATTCTATGTAGAAAATCAACATGCAATTGGTGCAATTTAGTTGAAACGATTACTTGTTTGTCTAAATAAAATAATCATCGAGGTTTGATTGTCAGCTTAATAATCGCTGATTTTCTGTTTGAAGCGTGTGTCAGACTAATGTCAAACACACAGTTAGTTCCATACGCTGTTTGCTTAATTTATTTTTATAGTAAAAATATCACTAATGGACAGTTTTGCACAAATTACTTTGATTTTATTAACTTAAATCATTCATCCTTTGTCTAAATTTTTTTCTTTAATTCTAATATTTTCAAAATTTACTATTCTTGTCTGCTAAATTTGTTTAATTTATTTAGGCATTTCATATTATATTGGTTAAATTAAATGGTTAATTTTATTTTATCTAATACATATTTAATATAAATATAAATATTTTATTTTTTTAATTTATTAGATAACAAAAAAAATTCACTTTAATTGTATATTTTCATCTTTTAAATATAATATTTTTAATATTGACACGAAAATTGTAAACATTATTTTAAGATTAAAATTTCTGATTGTTCATTTCCTTATAGGTAAATTTCTTTAATTACTTTTTATTTGTTTTAAACTAAAATTTAATTGAAACATTTTTGTTATTGATTTGCAAATATTGCAAAATTATATATATTAAAATTATAAAAGACAAAAATGAATGTGCACAATTACCATTTGTTTGACAAGTTATTAATTGTCATTAATCAAAGTTTTCTGATTTTTTCAGAAGATTCTATGTTCAAATTAAAAATAGAACTGGTTAATTTGAATGTATTTATTGAAAAAAAGTCAATTTCTTATAATAATTTTTTTTTTGTTTGATCATTTGGTTTATCTTTATTAAATCAAAGAAAAAAATAAAAATAAATTAAAGACTAAACAATCGATAAAAGGAATGCTGTCCATCTGAAAAATGTTTCCACACTAATGCAATCTGTATGACGAACTGATAGCCATGATCAAACAACAAAGTATCAAGCACTAATGATATTATGTCTTGATTTAAGTATAATATTTTAGCTTTCTTGTATCTTGTTTGAACTATTTAACTTTTAGATTTGGTCAAAGGTTTTTAGATTCTATATTAAACGCACATGTACTCTTATAAAAATAAATAGTTTATTATATTTGCCTAAACAACTGATATATTATACATTAACAATTATTATAGTCCACACGTTAAATACGGTTTTGTATAAAATAAATTTAGTTTTTTTTTTATTGACTATAAACTATCACTCGTGTGCAATTGATGATATTCATTTAAATGTTACAATTTAATTAATTAAATTTAGTTTTGGTTTGATTAAAATATACTGATTACACTCATTTGCTCTTAAACCGTTGAATACAAATATAATATAATTTGAACGTTTTAATAGTACTTATAAATACTTTTTTTTTGTTTTTAAATTTGTTCTTTTTATATAATGTTGATTTAAAACACGCTTATCTTTTATAAATTTTTTTATTCTAATTTTTTATTTTAATTATAATTTTTTTTATTTTTATTAAAAAAAACATTCTATGTTAATGTTAATTGGTCAAATTTAATTTACTCATTTATATAGATCAAAAATATGCTGAGTAAAAATAATAAATTTGTAAATTTAAACGAAAAAACTGAAAATTATATATAATGAAATTAGTTTCAATCGTTTAATTTTTTTATTTATTTTATTATTAATAGATATGTTTGTACTTTTTCATTTTTTTGTTCTGTTGATTTTTAATTTTTTAAAAATGATCAATTGAAATTATTTTAAAACAAAATATTTTCAAACAAATCTTAATAATTTAATTTTCGAAATTATTTTTTTCTAGAATTCTCTAATTTTATTTAACTTTATCTAAATTTGACATTAAACTAGTATATTTTGGTTAAGGCATATTTCACGGCCAGTTATTTTAGTTAGCTTTTATTGTTTTGATTTAAAATAAAATTGTTTATTTCCGACTCTGATCTTTAAGGAAGTTGATAAAGAATGAAAGCTTTTGTTGTCAAAAACAAAATTAATCTCGCTCTTTTTAAAATATGATAAAATGCAATATATTCTTAAATTTTCTTTTATGCGAGTTTTTACATAAAATTTTTTATTATATATTGAAAATCTTTTTTAATTTTTGTTTCAATTTTTTATTTTAATTTTTCTATTATGTTTTTGATATGTTCTACTGTTTTATTTACGCTTGATTTCTTCTTTTCAATCCAACCCTTGCATTTTATTTTTAGTTTATCTTTTATTTAGACGAATCTTACTTGCATTAGTAACAAAAGAGTTATTTAATCTAGATTAAAAATATAGAAGCTAGTTACAAAAAAAATAGGTAAAATAATCAATGCTTAAAAGCTAACAATGCTGATGATTTTGTCATTTGGAACTTCCGCTTTTTTTTTCACTTTATTTTTTTATTTATTGCTTTACTTTACTTAAAATATTTTTTGACTTGAATTAAATACTAATCCATCATATGTTACTTTCTTTAAATTGAATTTTAAGTTTTAATATTTTTTTTTTTTAATTTTAAAATTGAAAAAATAAAATTTTGCTGTTTTTTCATTAACATGGTAAAATATATTTAAATTTTATTTACTATTAAATTATAATTTAATATATTTTTATTTTTAAAATTTTTTTTAACTAAAATATTTTTATTCAAATTTATTTTTAATGTATAATATTTAAATATTTATCATTAATGATTATATAATAATAGTTTAATAAAATAGTAAATTGAATATTTAAAATTTACTTTTAGGTGTTTATAGTTATATATTATTTTTTTAAAAAAAACAATTTTTAATTTTTTTTTTTGTTAAAAAATGTAATTTTTATGGTTTAATATTTAATTTTAAAATATTTGATATTAAAAATGATTGTAACTTTAAAGTGAATATTTTGTAAATTTTTATCAATAGTTTTAAATAAAACTTATTTTTAAACGGAAGTGTTGATTTAACGCTATTTAAAAAATATATATATAAAAAAAAATCAATTTTGAAAGAAAAATGATAGAAAAACGATGAAGAAGGTAAAACTTGAAAAATTTGTCATTCCATTAAAGCACTTAAACTAATTGATTTGTTTCTTAAATTTTTTTTTCTTAATTTTAGTTTACAAATGTTTATTTTGTTAAACATTTATGTTCTTAATATCATTTTTTCATTATTTTAATATTATTTGGTTATTTATTTGTTTTAAAACTTTGTTTACATCAGTTTTTTATAAATGTTATTTAAATTGTGTTTAACATATTCTTTTGAATTTTACTACATTTTTGTTATTTTTTTTTTATTTTTAAAATAAATTTTTTTAATTAAAAACTTAATTATTAAATTTACAACTTATATTATAAAAATTTATTTTTCATTAATAATGTGGATTGATTTTATTCAACTTTAATATTATGATTTATTTTTTATAATAATAATAAAATATTAAAGATAATTTTCTTTAATAAAAGTATAATTAAACTATATTTTTAATAATAAATGCTTGTTTGGTTACAATTCATTTTAAGAAGATGTGTTATATTATTTTAATATAAAACTTAAACTATGAAATTGTTATATTTTTTTTTAATATATAAATTTTGCTTTAACATCAAATTTCTAATAAAAAGTTAATTTAATATAAACATTATATTTTTTTCACTTATCATAGTTTAAAGGATTTTTTGATTAAATTATAACACCTAAAAGTTTGCCTTTTCTTATTTATATTTTTTTATTTATATTTCACAATGTATAGTAATTTAATCATTGAATCCCTAATGACATAAAAACATTTAGTTTATTGTGTATGCATTAGATTTAAATTTGAATAATTGTTTAACTTTTTGACAAAATAAAATAAATATACAATGTTGATTGCAAATCGCATTAACTTAGAATTTAGAAAAACATTTTTTTGATACCAAATTTTGTCTTATTTTTTTTAAATTAATGACCAAATGTTGTATTATTTAATCACTTTTGGCAAAAAATAAACAGGTATGTTTATTTTATAAATAATTTTGCAACTTTAAAGCTTTATATCAGCGTAGATGCTCTTTAGTCTAGAATCATACTGTGACTAAAACTAGTAAATATTCTATTTCTATCTTTCTAGCATGTCTGTCTTCAACATCAGGCCACTCACAGTGACTTTGTTTAAACTAAGCGTGATTTATGGTTGTCTTAAATATCAGCCAACGTTTTGTACATAATTGAATATCCAGTCTGAATTAATGGTGTTACACCGCACTATACTATACCGCATACACACAATAACCATTTTTATATATGAGTTTTATATTTTTATATAGTTTACCAATTTTAGTTATTTAAACTATGGTACTGGTTTAACTTATATTCTATTGTTCTTTTTAAAATTGCACACTTTTTAACTATATAGAATTACTTATATTTTTAAATTTTGAAATGTCCATTTAAATTTAACATAAATAAAATACATTTTTTGCTTAAACATCATCAATTTTGATTTTATATTTGATATTTACAAAATGTTAAATGCTTGATTAACAAATCATTTGGTATCAAGTGTTTCAATAAATAATGTTGTTATAGTTAAACTGGTCAATTTTATAATTTGTAATATTTGTCTTGTTACATATTATCTAAGTAGAAATATTATTTTATTTTTTTTAACTGATTTTATAAAATTGTTATTTATTATTTTCGATATTTTTTTTTTAATTTTTTATTTTATGATTAATAAAGTTTATATTTATTTAGTATTACGTATTTATTTTAAAAAATTCGATTATATGAACAAATTTCTAAAAAAAAAAAATAAACCTAAAATTGATAATTTTTCAAATATGTAAATAGATTAAATTTCATTGGTAATATTTATAAATATGATTTAAAAAAAGCGTGTTTATTAAACATGCTTTGTGAAAGTATAATTATAATTTAATGCATTTTTAAATAATTTTCTTTTCTTATATTAACACTGATTTTCAATTTGTATTTTTAAAATTGAAATTAATTTTTTACTAATTACATTGACAATTTAATTTATATTTTAAACTAATATTTTCTTTATTTTTTTTTAGAAAAATAAAAATTTTTTAAATTAAATTTTTTATTGAATTTCATTTTTTTTTTTAGTTTTAAAACAATTATTAAAATCAAAATTTTTTTTGTAAAAAAAAATAAAAAACCGGAAAAATAGTTAAATTTGATAAATTATTAATAATCTCAATTTAAAAAAATTATAGAAACATATAAACAATTTTGTATATTTTAATTTTATCAAAATAAAAATGATGAAAGGCAATTTAAAGCAGACATAAAAAAAGGGGCTAGTTTTATATTTTAGATTATGTTTCAATTTTATTGGATTGTATTAACTTTTTGCCACTATAATTATCTTTACATTTCAATGACTAAGCATATTTTAATCTTAAATAAACGCCTATTTTGAAACAGAATTATATTAAAAAAAAAAAAAAAAATAACTTGATAAAATAAAAAGATGAAATTTTGAAGATATAAAAAAGATGAAAGAAACAATTGCTAATGATTATAGGATGTTTAAAGCAATCGAAGCGTGACTCGCTGGTGTCAAATTTAAAACACACCACAGCTAAAATAATTCAAATAAAATATTAACAAATTACTTAGTTAATAAATGCAGATTCATAAGAACTATTTTAAAAATTACAATTAAGATATAAGTTTTAAATAAAAAACAATGAAAAAAGATTACAGTCTATTTTATTTTTTATTTTAAATAGCTATACTTAAGATTTGACCAATGATTTTGACTTTGATGAGAGGTTTATAACTGATTCTACGTAATAGTACATTTAATAAGATTTAAATGCAATTTTATTAGTTTTATATATAATCGTGCTTTTTATTTATTCAATTGCATTGTACTCAAGTTAAGCTAACTTAAATAGTACTTGCAATTGAAAAAATATTCAAAAATAATAAAATAAAGTTTATTTTATCAAAAAGTTTTTATAGAATTTATTTAGTTTAATTTATTTTTTGGTACTTTTTTATTTTAAAGTATTTGATATTTGAATTTGGTAATATTAAATAATAAAAATCTGAAAAAGTAATAGAATAAGTATAGAATAAATACATATATATATAAGTATAGAATAATATGTCTTAAATAGATTTTTTTAATACATTTGAACTTTTTTGATGCATAATCATTTGTATAAAAATAATATTTTAATTTAAACATTAATTATTTTTAATAAACAAAAAACTTTTTGGAAGACAAAAAAAAATTATTTTAAAATTAAAAATTACTACTAATTATAATTTTTTTATAAATAGAAAAAAATAAAGGATTGTTTTATATTTTATTTATATTTAAATTATTTTTGTTATTAATTTTAATTTTTAAATTTTAAATTTAATAGTCTATTTAATAATAGATTTTTTAAATAAAATTTTAAAATAATAAACTTAGGTTAAAAAATAAAATTTAATTTATTTATTTAACAAATGATTTAAAGGATATCGAAATATACATTTTGGATTAAAATACTTAGACTATTTTATTTGGAGTATTCTAAAGTAAATAAATATAAAATAAAATTTAAAGAAAAAAAATATTTTATAAAAAAAAATTACTAATTTAAAAAAAAAAATTCAAAATCTTAATAAAAATAAAATAATTTGCATTTTTAATTAATTTTATTTAATAAAACGAATAAAATTATAAATAAAAAAAATAAATAACATATGTTATTGAAATTCAACAAAATAAGTTAAGTAAAATGATTTAGTGTTAAGAATCGAAAATCAATAATCAATTTTAGAAGATGTTTTTTGAATTATTTAGAAAATAAATTGTTTAATAAATAAATTGTTAATATTTAATTTAAAAAAAATTAATATAAAATTTAATTCATTAAATTTAGTTTAAAAAAAATAATTAATAACAAAAATCTTATTAATTTTTTTGTATTATTCAATAATTGCATACATAATAAAAACATAAAAAATATATATATTTACAATTTTAAAACTAATATCTAACTTTTATTAAATAAAATTTACATCCTATGTTAAAATTTTTTCATTTTTTTATATTTTATATTTTTTTTACTTTTTTTTAAATAACAATCTAAACTGTGTCAAGTATAAAAAGACCACTAGTTTTTTGATTCAATGAGCAATTTTTAGCGATACATTTTTTTCTTAGTTGTATATGCTCATGTTTCCGCTTTTTGATGTTCACTTCTGTTTTGCATCATTGCATTTTCAGTATTTTTTATTGTGTAGTATTTGACCTGATCTGTTTGCACTTTTCTTTAGATTTTATTCAATTTTACTAGCTTATTTTGCGTTTCAAATGTGTGATTATTGTTTACAAAGATTTAAAAGATTTTAATACTTTTTATTTCATCATTTTTCAACACATTTTTCATACTTATGCTATGTTATATATTTTTTTTTTAAGATTAGAATATTTGTATTCAAGCATTATAACTTTTTTAATTTGAAAATTTGATCTGTATACAAAGGAATGTGGTTAAGTAGTGCAAGATTTAGTTAGTTTTATAATAAAATTCTAACCATTGTTTTAACCTTAATAAAAATTTGTGTTCATTGATTTGTGGTAAAGATTATATTTTTTTAAAAAATAAATCTTTATATTTTAGCAATACTTTTTCAAATTTAAGTTAAATTTAGGATTTAAATATAAATTAATTGTAAACAAATAAAAATAAATTTATTAAAACTAAAAAACAAATTATTTAAACTTTAAAAAATTTGATGGATTTTTAAATAAAATTTACTAATTAAAGGTTAGCTAAAATAAATTTAAAAAAATTGTATTATGACAATTATATTTTGTTACATATTTTAAATGCACGTTTTTTCATACTTAATGATTTAACATTCAAACTAAGAATTTAATGCACCCATTGCCGAATTAAAGTAAATCACAAAAATCAATGGCAAATTGAAATTAAACAGCGTGCGAATGAATTGAACTAAATTTGCACATTACAACTCTCATTCAATTGATCATTTTCCCATGTTATGTAGTAATAAAAAAAAATCCAAATACTAAAATACTAAAAAAAAAAAATAAAAACAATATTTCATAATTTGCACTTTACTATTTTAATAAAAAAAAAAAAATAGCACAAATACAAAACTAACCGTTTTTGTCGTTTAAACCACAAAAAAAAACATGCAAGAGAAATTTAAAACCAATGGGCCTTTATTATAAAATTACCTGCTTTGATTTTCATTATATATGTTTTTTAGAAAAAATTTGTCTTAAAATTGATATATTTTTTTTGCTTTTGTATTTATACTAGGTGTAGTAATTTTTTGACTTTTTTGTTATATTAGACTATATTTGTTGTTTCCCTGTTGTGATTTTTTATGTTTGAAAAATACTGACATTGAATTGAAAAGTACCTGGACCAATTTTAAATTGCAAAATTAACTTGCCTATGTCTGAGTTTTGTTACCCAACATAAAAGTGCTAGTTTTAAAAAATTTTGTTAAACAAAGTCTTAAAATTGATCAAAATCAACTACCTTTATTCTGCAAGTAATTTGTTTTGCACGTCAAATTTACTGTGAACAGACTAGTTTAAAATATTTTTTTTTTTTTTTGTATGTTTAATAACACTTCTAGTGCATTTTTTAAAAAAAGTACTCTTAAAATATTTTAATATTTAGAATTTTTTTAAATTAGTCATAGAAATAAGTTATAATAAATTGGTCTATTTATTTTTTTTAACTAAAAAATTTATTAAATTTTTTTTAAGCTTATATTATTATTTATTTAAATTTATTTATACTTTTTACTAAGTTAATTTTAACTAGCTTGATTAATAAAATTTTAAATAGTTTAGTTAAATTATAATATTTTTTTAATGTGTTTAAGTTATCTTTTGTTTTAATGATGATTTAAAAATTGTTCATCCATTAAAACTTAAAATTAAAAATATTATTTTTTTTTAATTTAAGTTAAATTGGAAAAAATAAATAGATAAAGAAATGATGCAAATAAGAAAAATTATTATTATTTAACAGTAATATGACAGATTTGAAACAGTTTACAAAAGGCGTTAAACACAAGTCACAAAACTAAAATCAGTGTGTAAACACACATTTATTCTTAACTAAATATCATTGAAGCAAAATAATTTTACTGCTTAGTTTGCTTTGCTTTAACAGTTTTTGCTTCTAAGACAATTTTGGTGTTTAAATATTTTTTTTTTGTAAAAATTGATATTTTTTTCATAGTTAGTTGCTTATTTTTTGCGACCTTGCTTGAATTGTTTTTGATGAGCTCTATGAACAGAAATAGTAAATATGTTTAAATATGAAAGAAATAACTAAGTAAAAAGGCAATCAGTTCAGTAAGATGATGATAATAAAAATGAAGCGAAGAATCAAGTAATTACTTATGACTGTCTGCTGTAGCCGAACTATTATTGATGCTTACATTGGTGTTAGTGCAAAGTATAAAAAATCCTTAAGCAATTATTTGGCCAATTAACAGTGTTAGTAAAACAAAAAAAAAAAAAATTAAATGACCGCTAAGCTAACATATGTACAACAGTTGTTTGGTTTAGCATTTGATTTTTGGCTATGATTCAAACTTGAAATTTAATCTAGTACTAATTTTAAAATTGGCTCATGTAAATCATTGTTATATTTTGCCACTAGCCATTTAAATACAATTTTAAATCATTTTTTACTCTAATTATATTTGCTTTTGCTTCTTTTTGTCACACCTTTTTTATACTTAATAAAAAATTTTATTTGTTGATTAGGTAGTTATTATTTTTCACTTGAAGTATTTTTGATAACTAGTGATAAAAAAAATAAAAAATATAGTATACATGATAATATATTTAAAACTAAAAAAGGCAATTAAGTTTTATAAAAAATACAAACATGTTCAATTACATGTAACAAATTAAAATATGTAAAATTTAAAAAAAAAAAATGATAAGTTTTAAAAATATTAAAGTGATGATTTAAAATTTAATATCATTTGACCAAGAAATTCGTAAGCTAATAATTCTTTCATATAAGATTATTAATAGCTTAATGTTAGATAAATGGGAATATAAATTTAGTAGATTTAAATGAAAAAACAATTTATTTATTGTAATGTACTAATAATTAACAGTAGTTTGCAACATTTGTTGCATTTTCTTCTTTAAGTACATTGAACCCAATTATTAAAAAGTCAAATGCTATTAACAAGTAAATAAATAAAATTAAAATATATACATATATTTGATCTTTCATGAATTTTTCAATTTTAAAAAAAAATTTTAATTAATTTATTTAAATTTCGTCACTTTTTTTTTAGTTTTTTTATCAAATTTAAAATTATATAAATCTTTAACAAGGTTTGATTTTAAATAAGTCAAATATATTTTATTAAAATTTGATTAAAATTAATGTAAAATATTAATTAAATTTAAATATTAACTTGTATTGTTTTTTGATTGAATGATGTTTGATCTAAGCAAATATAATTTTTTTAAATTACTAAAATTTAAATCGATTTGGATGATCAATTAACAATGTTTAATCGATGGTATTTGTTAATTTAATTTAATTATGTTGGTAAATTTATTTAATATAAACAATATTAAATAAAATAATTTAGATCCATCAAGTTCATATTTCCTTGTAAAATATTATTATATAATAATTTTCATTCATATTCATTATTTGTAAATTAATTTATGTCTAAAATGTAGGACAAATAATTGCTTGCTTTAATTTTTATTTGTTTTTATTTATTATTTATTTTTCGATAAATATTTTTTTATACAATTTTAATTGAATTAAAAGCAAGCATTTTTTTTGCTTTAAATTTTTTCAATTCAATTAAAGTTTATTTCCGCTATTTGCTTATTCATAAACTTGTCTTTAAAAACTGTTGGAATGCAAATTTATATATTTTTTTTTATATATTTTTTTACAGTAAAGTTTATATTCTAAATTGGTTAATATTACATTAGTTTTTTGGATAACTTAAATAAAATATCTTATTTGCATTTAAAATTTTGTTTCTAAATTAAAAGTTTTAAATATTTTATAACCTGACATTTTACTCAATTAAATTTTTAATTAACAAATTCTCACTTTATTATTTTCTTAGAAAGTTTCACAGTAGTAATTTAAATTAATAACACTTATAATATGTTTTATAATTTAAATTATTTTATGTTTTCATTATAATTTTTATTTATTTTTGTTATTATTTATTTTTTATACTAATTTATTTTATTTTTTTGTTTAATTATATTTGATTTTATTATTTGCATGTTTAAAAAAAAATCAAACATCAACTTGGATATTAAATTTGGTTATAATTAAATATTAAAAATACAATTAAATTGATAACCAAATAATACTTGAATATGATGACTAAAATGGAAAAATTATTTGTTTTTTTTTTTAATTTGGACAATTATCAATTTTTTTGTTAAATTTCAATTATATTTGGTAGATATAAAAAAACATTTTCAAATTGAGCCTGTTTCAAAAAATGCACCAATTGGAGCTAAACTACATTTACAGTGTTCACCTCCGGAAGGATATCCGGTACCAAAAGTTCGTTGGTTGAAAAATGGACAAGAAATCGTAACAAAATTTCAATTAAATAAAACTGGTCGTAATCAATTGCAATCTAATAAACAAATCGTATTGAATTTATATAAAAATAGAAACGTACATAAGTCTAACTTAATTACTACAAGAATAAAAGATTCGCAAAAAATACAACCCCCATTATCTAATGCGTCAATAACGGAATCTTATTTTTCATCAATTTTTATTGCGTCAGATGAAGAAGATGACAAAGATAATTCTCCAAAATCTAATTTTAAGAATTATACAAAACGAGCTATTAAGTCAAAACATAAATCAGCAACATATTTGAAAATGATGTCGGATCAAATAAATCCGTTACCTTATTTTAATAAAAAGCACTTTTTGGGCTCTATGAATATAGATAAAAACAAATCATTTACATTTTTAACAGAACAGGATACAAATTTAGTTCAAACTACAAAATCAAACGGTTTGACCAATGAAGACAATGAAGATGATTTAATTCGAATTGACGAAAATTTGTTTGATAGCCATCTAATCAAAAATTCAAAAAAGAAAATAATTCCAATAGCCAGTTTAGCTAATAAAAATAGTCAATTGCCAGTTACAAATAATTATCTTATTACAGATGATTATTCGTTAATCATTCAACCACTTCGAGTTTCTGACCAGGCAAATTACACTTGTTCTGCCGAAAATGCCGCTGGCAAACGTTATTCGCGATCTGCTCAAGTCTATGTTCAAGGTTTGCTTCTGTAGTGGTTTTTATTTTCTTTTAATTTTTCTTTATCTAATTGTTAATTCTTCATTTCACTCACTATCCTTTTTCATCTCAAGCAAATGTTTTTATCAGATCATTTTTAATAGTTCTAACATTTAACGAGCAATTGTTCAAACTTATCAATAATTTTTTCTATTTATATTCACATTAATATTACTTTAATTTGAGTTATTATATTAACTTTGCTATCTTTAATTTAATTGTGAAAATTCATTTAATACTTAATGCAAATTTGTTATTTGTTTTTCATATTTATGCTCTACTGACTTCTAACTTCAATATTCTAAATGGATTTTGAATATGGGTTTTATTACGTTTTCATATTTTTTTTTATACATAAAAATACGTGATATTTACAAACAGTTTTTATTAGTTGTTAACAAACAAAACAAATAAACTATCAAATCGTTTATTTTGATAATTGATTAATATCTTAAAATTTTAATTTAAAAAATAAATTTAACAATTTTATTAATTTTAATCATAATAAAGTTTTATTTTCAAATTTATTTATGGTTTTTTTTTTCATAGAATTGTTATCTTAAAATTACTATTTTTGTCTAAAAAAATATGTATATATATATCTTTTAAAATAAAATATAAGATAAAAAATGAATATTTGTTCTATTACATTAAGTTTAATGTAAACATAAAATGAAAACAAGTAATAATTAATTAAGTTTAACATTAGCCCACTTATTTTAGGCTAATTCATCTTAAAGCTATTTTTTCAAAAATTTCTATATGGATTGTTTATTTGAATTTTGTTAATGAAACTTTTCTCTTGATATTTGTTTGCACAAAAGTTTGTGTTTGATTAATTATTTTGATTACTTTTTTTTTTTAATTTTTAGCTTATTTCTTCATTTAGTTTTATTAATTTTAATTTTTTTTGCTTAGCTATTTTTCTTTAATTTTTTTTAACCAATTTAATTTTAATCACTTGGTTATTAGAAAGTTGTTTTTTATTTTTTATATGATCATCTATTATTAAACTTTGTAATTTAGGTTTATTAATTACAACAGTAAGAAAAAAAATTATAATAAAAAAAAAAATTAAGATTTGATTCAAAAAAATAAATATAACAAGCTGTTACTTATAAATATTTTTAAATATAATATTGAAAAAAAATAAGTTCAAATTTAAATATATTAAAAAACATGTTTATTTTAGCGAATAATCATTATAAATTAAAGCAAGTTGAAAATTTACAATTTCCAAATAAAATTCTAATGATGAGTTATATTTAACAAGCTTAAATAAAATTAAAACATTTTGAAACCAAATAAAATATCTTAAAATGCGGGTAGAAAGTGATAAACAATTATTTAAATATGTCTAGAATAAGATCAGGTTAGATTTTTTTAAATAGTTTCAAACCTGATCGTTGTTTATATTTCACCAATGTTTTTTTACGATTTTTTTAATAGTAACATTATATTTTGCGTTAAAACAGTTGTTTCTTATACAAGAAAAAAAAGTTATAAACAAAGTAAGAAATTCAAAAGGTAACAGACTAACATTGATAAGGACTAGTTGTTTTTATCTTTGCCGATGTTACACACGTTAGTATGAGAAGTGCCAAATTTCCATTAGCATCCTAAGTAGCTTTTCACTACTATCTTTGTTTAGTTGTTTGCATGTTTTGATGTATATTTCAATGCATTTCAGTTCATAGGTGTTCTGCATGTTGACTAAAAAAAAAAAAAGTAGTAAGAAATGGCAACTTTTAGAAAACTTGAATATTTTTTAAATAATGGAAAAATCTTACTTTGCACCTGTTTATTTTATTTCTACAAACATTAAAGTGTAATATTTCAAAAATTTACTTATTTGAAACATTTTTTAGTTTTATTTATTTTATTTTAACTGGCCAAGTTTGTTCGAATAGAATTGTTCATATTTTAGCACAAGTTTAAATAGTTTATGGTTTTATCTCAAATGAATAGGTGTTATAAGATATAATTATATTTGAATTACTAGTTGTAATTTTTAAATATAAATATTTGTCTGATTTATGCTTATTTAAACATTGTCAGTACAGTTGTCAAGTTAATTCATATCAAAAATTAGCAGAATTTTATTTTAATCTGATCTAGATATATAAATACAAATAGTATTTGAGTAATCTGGTCGTGTTAGTTTTCAAATTCTGTTAGATTAGCTTTACTTACATTTTTCACGTTTAAAATTTTATTTTTAACTCAATTTTTATTTAAAATCACATAATTTTAATGAAATTTTATTGATTTTTTTTTTAAGTTTATTTTATTTATATTTATATATATTTAATTTAATATATATATGTACAAAAATATATATTTTAAGCAAATATTGTTTGTCTAAAAAATATTTGCTTATTGCAATTTTATTTTAAACTATAAGACTAAACTAAATAATTTTTTCCCAAGATTCTTTATTTTATTAAAAAGTTATTTTCTGAAAAAATTACTCTTTAAATATTACTTAAACTACATTTATATATTTTTTGTAAAATTGGTATTAATTTTTATTGATTTTTAGTTAATGGAGGTTGGTCTGAATGGAATGAATGGAGTGAATGCAGTGTCAAATGTGGGCGTGGAAATCAACGTCGTGTGCGATATTGCAAGTAAGTACATTTTAGTTTTTTTATCATTAAAATTTATTTTATTAAAACTACTTGAATTTTAATTAATAAATAATTAAAAATGAATAGTTTTAACATTATAAATTTAAATTAAATATAAATAGTCAACTTATCATAATTTGATGATAATAAAATTAACATTTTTTAACCGTAAACTTAAAAGTAAAAAATTTATTGAAATATTAATTTTCTATTTATTTATGTTTGTACAAGTAAATTTAAAATAAAAGTTAAGTTATAATTTTATTAAAATTAGTTTATTTGCAAAATAATTGTTTTGATTTAATCAGTTTAAAAAATAAATTCTTATAATTATTTGTTTCATTTTAAAAAAATATAAAAAAGTAATTAAGCATCAATTAAATAACAAGTAAATGAAGGGTGCAGTTGTCTTTACATTTGGATTGAATGTTTGTAATTGTGTATAGAAAAAGTCGATTGGAATGTTTGCTTTTCACTAAATCGAGCTTAATGACTTGCAAAAGTCTAACAAATTTGTTTAGATCAAACGCCGGCTGCAAACTTTTCAATATTCAAATTTGGTCTTACTGTTAACTGCTGTACTTGACACTGGGCTATGATTAATAGTTATTGGTTGATTGCAAAGCCACGTGTCCGCGGGCCACTTCCGATAAAGATCTAGCATTTTCTTGGTTTTACATCTTTTCTTCAATTTTTCATCCTATTTTCATTTTCTTCCATTCTTCTGATTCATTTTACACATCTCCACTTTAGACTGACCATCTATCAACGTTTTCATCTTTTCATAGTCATCGATTTTTTCTTTATATTATCACTTTTATCAGTTTGTTTTAGACATGTTGATAAAGCTTTTTCAATATTAGATTTTGTTAATACTTGGATGCTTAAATTTAGACGTAACAAACAATTTTGTCAACTGTTGCAAAGCATCTGTGTTTGTAATAGATGAATGGTGTTTTTGCATTTTTTTCACTTAAAGATCAATTTAAAAAGCAATTGATTGTCAACGTATGTTTAAAATCTATTTTCTATTAACTATTTCCTATTTTTAATCTAATGAATATTTTAAGAAATTTATTTTTAAGTTTTTTTAGCAAACTATTATATTTAATTTAAATATGCCTTCAGGTTAAGATATAATCATTAACATTAAACCTAAAAAGAAAAAACTATTACAAAATTGACCAAAGTCCGACAAAATCATTCAAACGTGGTCATGAACTTTGAAAAATTTCTGTTTTTTGACATTGTCAAAGACAAGTTACAAACTTATGTCATGTATAAAACCACATTTACGTTAAAGTGCACTTGATTGGCCAATTTGTGTGCACTAATGTATTGTATCACATTTACAATTGCTTTTTTCTATAAATGTTTTGTATTATATTTACATTTCGATTATGGCAAAATCAATTAATCACAATTGACATTTTGTCTTTTTATTATTATATTTTTTTTAATGTTTACAATATGTATTAGGCTTATTAATTATTTAAGATATTATAATTAAACAAAAAATCTATTTTTTTTTTTAAATAAATAATTAAAAAATAAAAAAAAAATTAATTTTTTAAATATAATTTTTAAAAAATGAAAATTTTATTTTTTAATTATTAATAAATTTTAAATATTTTTTATATTTTTAATTAAGTAATCCCGTGCCAATTAATGATGGAGCTCCATGTTCAGGTGAATCTATTCAAGTCAAAGAATGTTTAGTGCCTTGTAGTTCAAATAACCAATGGAGTCAATGGTCATCATGTTCAATCGATTGCCAACAAGTAAGATTTTTTATATTTAATCAATTTTAATTTATAAAAAAAATTGTCTTTGCAATATTATTTTAATGATTTATATAATTATTTTTAAAATTATATTTTAATTTAAATTTGTTAAACTGTTAAATTATTATTACTAATAATTATTTAGTTAGGTATTTTTCTAAAAATTGAATATTATTTATTTGTCTTTATATTAAGCACTTTTATTATTTTATTTTGCCAACAGTTTATTAACGTTGATATACCATTCATTGATTGGTTATATCCGTTATTATATTATTTTGTTATAATTGTATTTATTATTGCTTTATCTGAACCGGAAACATAAAAAATGATTCTTTCTTTAATATATATCATCATTTTTTGTTTTTTCATTTAATTTAATTTTTTTTTTGTTTAAAAATTTTTTCAATTATATATTATGCGAAAGTGTCCGTAAACGGCTAGTTGTATATTTATTTTTATTATAAAAAATAAAATGAAAAATGTTACAGTGTTAAAACTATTGTAACAAATTGAAACAATAGTTTTAACCAATTGAATCGTGTACAAAAAGATTAAAAAAAAACAACTAAAGTATAATCAAAAAAACAATCTTATTTTCCGGAAATTAAGTTTCTTGAAAAAATAAAAAGCAAACAACATAGTGTTCAATTTTCAATTTGTAATTGTACTATATATAAACATATTACATAGTTTGCGATGATGTATACATCTATTAATGGTATAAAATGTTCATTTTCCAAAAAAAAAAATGCGCAAAACTTTCAATTTTTTGTCATATTTTTTACTATTTATTATTATATTCTGCATTAAATATTTTTTTCAATCATCTTAAACATTAAATTCTGGTCAATTTTAATATTACACAAAATGAAGATCCATTACTGATTAAAAAGCTTGGATAAATTTAAGAAAATAAACAACAGAAACTAGAGGTTTTAGTTTTAATGAAAGTTGTGGTTCGTAATGCAATATATTTTATTTTTTTTTTTTCATTTTCTTCATTCTGCAGTTTAGCAATGCCAGTTTTCTTTTAATTTCTATTTTACTTGCTTTGGATAATTTTGATCTTGTCTTTGAGTTAAGTATTTTCTGGTCCTTTTACTTTTATCCATTTACATTGCCATATCGAAAACAAATGAAATAAAATCAATATTTTCTGTCTAGTTATCAATTTAGCTTTCTTTGGCATTATTGCTTTTTTTAGCTAGGTTTATGCTTTTAACATGGCTTAGGAAACAAACAGTAAAACTTTTTTTTTGAGACAAACCTGATTGTTTTTACCTTGTCTGTTTTTTTGGAATTAAGTTTAAATTACAAATAAAAAGCATTCAAAATAAATTCACATTTTACACATTTTTTTCTTTACCATTAGATTAAAACTGATTGTCCATTTGATGATTAATTAAACATTGATTTTTTTTTTATTTTGTGGTTTCGCTTTTGCATTTTCTAAATTATTTAGCTTATATAATAATTTTAGTTTTAATTTTTTCTTAAATTTTTTCCTAAATTTTGTTTAAATTTATAAATTTTAATTTTAATTAAATATATTTTTAGTTTAAATCTATTTGTTAAAATAAATTAGAAAAAAAATTATTAATATTTGTTTTATTTAAATACATCAATTATAATAATGTTTAATAATAATTTATAAATATTCTAAAAATTTTAAATGTTATATATAATTTTTTAGGTAAGAAGTCGGCAATGTAATACAACTAAATTTGGAAATAATGGACAATGTCAAGGTCCAGATTTTCAAACTCGTAATTGTACAGGAGGATTATGTCGTAAATTGGGTAAGTTTTTGTTTAGTTTAGTTTGTTTTTTTGTTTTTTTAGCATTTTTTAATTTTTATTAGCATTTATTAAATTATAAAAATAATTTTAAATTAATTTAATTATTAACTTAAATAATTTTATTTTTTTAATTTATTGGTAGTTATTTATTGGTATTTATAGTTTAATTTTTCAAAATTTATTTTAATTTAAATTATGATGCTATTAATATATTATTTTTTTTTTAATATATATATTTTTTTCTATATTTGACATTAATACTCAAAACATATTTTATATTGTGTTTTATTCTGTTTGATTTAAATTGGCTTATAGCTAATATTTTGCTTAATATTATGTCAAGTTTGTAAAATCTTTTATTTTATTTTTTTAATTTATTTTATATTTTTTTATTTTTTACATCTATTTTTTTTTAATGTGTAAATGTTATAATAGAAAATTTTTTTTGATATAAAATTTTATTTTTAATTATTTTTCAAGCACAATAAACACATTTTAAAAAAGTAATATTAAAAATAGACACTTTAAATTTGTTTGATATCCAAAAATGCTTTTAAACAAAGTAATTTAAAAATTTTAAATAAATTTAAAATGCCTGAGGTTTTAATTTTATAGTATTGTTTTAAAATTTTATTTTAGTAAAATATTTTTTATTATTTTTTTTTTTTATAAAATTTTTAATTTAAATTTAAGGTAATAAAATATATTATATTAAATTTAATTTTTGATTAAAAATATATAATTTTAATTATTTTATAATTTTTTTTTTACAAAATGATTGATAACTTTTAAATAAACTATTTTAATAATATAGGTTAATTTTATAATAAATTTTTCAAGCAATTAATTTTTTTTAAGTTAAAAAAAATAAATTTTCAATTATAATTTTTTGATTTTTTAAAAAAAAATTTATTTAAAATTTAAATAATAAAAAGAATAATGATGGTTTATAATATTTATAATTTACTTTAATTTTTTAAATAAAAAATTAATAATAAATTATTATTTTATAAACAAAAATAAAAAAAATTTGAAATTTAATATTATATTTGAATCTATCAATTTTTAAAATACATTATAAATAAATATAAAAAAATTTTTGATTTGATTTTTTTTTGTTTTAATATATATATATATAACGTTTATTTATATATATATAATATAAATAGATATAACTAATATTTTTTCTAATTTTTTAAATCAACAAGTGTAAAAATATTATATTTCAATTTTATTTTCAAATAAATTCAAATTTAAAAACAATTATTAAACTAATTTATCTATAAAACTAAACTTTTGACTTAAATTATAATGTTTTAAATTTATTATTTTGCAAACAATTAATGTTTTTTTTATAAAAATAAATAAAAAACAAAAAAAATTATTAGTGTTTTTTTAAATTAATTTGTTATATTATTTAAAATTAATTATAAATTAAACAAAGTATTCTAGATATATTTTTATATTTAATATTTTGATAAATAGATATTTTAAAACTAAACATCATATAATGAATCATAAATATTTTTGATGGTAGTTTTTTAAGTTTAATCTTTTTTTGTAACCAAAAAAAACTTCTAATGATTTTGATATGCAGATTAATGTATTTGAAAAAAAAATTATTTTTTTAAACCAAAATTTTTGTTCACCTAAACTCTGTTAAACTTTGTAACTCTAGTTCATGTTTTTGCATAATATTTAAAAAAGCTCTTTTAACCTTCATCATCAGTTCATTTAAATGGTTTCTATTTATATACAAAAAGTAGTTCTTATAGATAAATATTCATTTTTTTGTGCGTGTGTTCGATCAAATTGCAAATACATATAATCATCTTCTTATAGTTTGAATCTTGTATCAAGATTATGATTTCTACTTGTCTTCAAACTATTCATTATTTGAAACAATACTAAAATTTTTGTTACATAGATTTAGCTATACAAACTAAAAATTTTTATTTTTTTTGTTTTTTTTTTATTCATAAATAATAAACTAGATTACTAGATATTTTTAAACGAGTTTAATAAAAATTGACTAGATAAACCGTAATAAATATAAAAATAATAAGTTTTTTAAAAATCTAAATTGTTTTTGTATCATTTATAAAACACTTTTTACAAACCTTATTTTTATCGCTTATTATTTACTTTGTTGAAATAAAATGCGAAAAAAAATAATTGTTTTTTTTTTTTTTATTTCATTATTTAATGTTTTTAAAAAAAAATTGAAATTGCTTTATTTTTTTTATATTTTTATGTATTTTTTTTATTTAAAATTATTAATTAATTTTTTAATTTAATGTCTAATACAAAAATTTTATTCAATATTTAATAAAATAAACACCTCTATTTACATTATTTTTATATTAAGGAAATTTAGTTTAAGTTTGCTATAAATTAAAATAATTAGAAAAAAATTAAAAATATATTTGTTTATTTTTTTTTTAACATTTATTATGTTTTATTTAAACAATATTTTTTCATTATAATTAATATAATTTGAATACTAGTTTAAAACCTTTTAATACTAGTTTTTTTTTAATTTAAATTGAATAATTTGTTACATTATTATTTATTAATTTAAAATAATTAAATATTTTAATTATGATAAATAAATATTAAAATTTAAAGATTTTTTTGTTTTTTTTTTTATTGGTAATGAATTTAATAAGGTATTTTTTAATTGTTGATAACTCATGCCTAATTTACCTTTTGCATATTTTGTATATTTAATTATTGTGTCTTGATCTAATGAATCTAATACAAAAACCATCAATTGTTCGTCTGATGTAATTCCTCTTTGTTGTGCTCTTAATTCCAAATAATTGAAAATTCTTAATCTGTCAGAACGTTTTATATTTACTAAATTAAACGGTCCAGGTTGCTTTGTATCTGAAAAATTTTTTTTTGACTCATGATTCAGAACACTTGTTGTTTCAATAGAAGTTATATTATTATTGAAAATTGACGAATCCATTTTTATTTTAGTTGTCTTTTCAGACTTTTTTTTTTCAATATTTTTAATATTTTTTTCATCCTTATTTATTATATTTCCTATAAAATTTGTTATTTCAGCGATTTGAATAATAAGTCCTAATGTGCTATCATCAGTTTCAAGATATTCAATTTTATCATTTTTTGCTTGAATATTTTCCATTTTAAATAAAAAATATTATTTAAAGACAAAGATTAATGATTATTATAATATAAAAATGATTATTTAAACTAATACGTTTTAAAAAGACAAAGAAATAATTTTTAAAAATAAACACAATAGATGCTAGTGAAAAACTATTTGATATTTAAGAAAAACAAGTCTTTAAATAGCAAACTAAAATATAAAACAAAAGTTTTACAGATAAAAGATTTAAAATTTTTATTTTTAAAATTTACTTTTTTTTAAAGTCATTTAGTTTTTTTTTGCACTAAGGTGACATATCAATTACATTTTAAAACTTTTACTATATCAACATAATTTTTTTTAATTATCGTGAAAATTCAGTGTTTGTTTAGATTTTTTTTTTGTAAATAATTTAAAATAAATTCAATATAATAAAAAATAAATTTTATTTTTTTAGTATATATTGCATGAGTATTATATTAATTTACAATTTACTTTTAAAATAAATTTTTAAATTAATTTTATTAACAATTATTTTTTTTTTTAATTTGATTTTTTTTCTAGATAAAAATAAATTAAACAAAAAAACAATTTAATGTCAAGTTAATGCAAATTTTATTTCAAATTTTAAACTTTAAGTTTAAGAATTTTTTTTTTTTTACATTATTTGTCTTTAATATTGCTTAAATGAATAATCTCAGTTTAGCGTTAATTTATAAAAGTTTATTGTTTATTTTAATTTTTAAATAAATAAATATACTTTTTTTTTAATAGATCAAAAATTTTTTAACATAAAAAATGTTTTTTATTTTTTTATATAATATATTAAAACAAAAAATAAATAATTTTATTTAATAAATTAATCAAAAAAAATTATTTACAATTTTATTTTAAATAATTATGCGTTTTTTTTATCGACAATTAATGAATTTAAACAAATAAATATAATTAAAACAAAAATATTTGGTAAACATATGTTCTGTTTATTTATTTGTCAAATTAAAAACAGTGTGAGGGCCAAAGTTAATCCTTCAACTAAAATTTAATGCACTTTTCATATAATACTTCATAGTATAAAATAGCGTATATTAATTTTATATTAACTATAATGTTTTAAATTTTAAGTTCTATTCATATATATTTTACATGTTTTTAAGCCTTAAAGATATATTACTTTTTGCTAAATTTTTTGTTTGTTTTTTTTTACAATTCAAAAAATTATAAATTAAATTTTAATAAATTACTATATTTGTTTTAAATTTATTTATTTTTAACTTATATTTAATTAATTTTAGAATATAAGTGTAAATTTAAGTGTGAAAAATTTATACTTTTACACCTATGTTTATTGTTATTGCTATTTAAAAGTTATTTTCTGTAAAAATTTAGTGACTTATTGCAATATAGTGTTCAAAGTACGCTTTATGTTTACTTTGAACCAACTTTGGCGTCTATCAGTAAAAACTTTTAAAGCAATAAAAAATATTTAAAAATTAGTTTTTATTTTAAACCTAGATTTTTTTAAAAAAAAATGTTAACTAGTAAATTTTACAATTATTACATTTTTATATATATTATTTAAATTTTATGTTTAATATAAAATTAAGTTTCTGTACTTTTCATTTTTCTTTATATTTTTATTTAAAAATTATAATTAAATAAAATTATTATTCTAATTTTATAACTAAAAAAAAATATTTTTATAAGCTAAATCGTTATCTTAATCCTTTTTTATACATATTTTTTATTTTTATAATGGCTTATCAAAAAGCAAAATTTTGCTAATTGAAAAAAAAGAAACTTTTAGTTCAATACATTAAAATCAGAAATTTTTCATCAAGTTTTCATCAATTTTTTACCAGTTTTTTTTTTAAGCGACATCCAATTGATTCTGTCATCAATTTTTAAAAAAATTACCCCCAATAAAAAAATTTAAAAATAAGGAAATGAATGATAAATGAAAAAGTTTTGTGAATTACGTTTGCTGATCAAGGGATCAACAACAGCATTCAAGTTAAATTAATGCGAAACATTCTTGGTGTGGTTGGCAGCAATTGAGTGTAAACACTTTGTTCCAGATGGAACAAAGGTGAAAAAGATTGAGTTAAAATAAGCTTGAAAAGACCCTGAAAATAAGAAATAATGATGAAAGGCAAAAAGATGCGATTGAAATAGTAATTTCCGTTTTTTATATAATTACGTTTTTCATTTATTAACCATTAGATTAAAAATATTAGATTTTTTTCAATATTTTTGATTACTAATACTTTATTTAAAATCAATTGTCTTAAAATTTTTTATAACTCTATTTATATTATTTTTTATTTATATAGACTGAATTATTTTATTATAATTTAACCTTTGAACTTAATAACCTTACTAATTTAAATTCAAATATTTTAAAAATTGAAATTTTCTTATTTTTTACACGCATAGAACATTTTTTTTCAATCAAACATTAGCTTCTAAATATAATATTTTATTGGTTTTAACTTTTATGTCTTAGTATAATTTTTATCTTATTTTTTTATTGAAATTTAATTAAAATGATTTTTTTTACCTTAGGCTAAGCAAACTTATGTATTAATTTTTATGCAAAATTTAAAATGTGGTTTTTGATTAAAACAGCTTTTTTTAGATAATAAATTATGTTGCTTAAAGCAAAACTATTAATTAGAATTTAATGAAAATTTAAATATAAGTAATTTTTTTTTGCTTTGATTTTTGTTGAACTAACATTATTTAATATAAAGGCTTTACTATTTTTTATTTTTTTATTTAACTTTTATAATCTATTAATTATTTCATATAAAATGAAATAATAAAAAAAAAATAATTTTTAAACTAGAAAAAAAAGTTAAAATTTTTGACTAAAATACATTTTTATAAAATTTTTTTAATTCATTTTTAAATATTTTTTCAAAAAAGAATTTTTAAACCACTTACAAATTGAATTTAGCTTTTGGCTAAAAATGCTATCAAATACTTTGATCTAAATTTGTTTTGAATTTGACAAACCTAAAAAATTTATCTAATATATGTGTTTTATTTTTTGATTCTTATTTTTTATATTTTTTTTTTTATCAAAAAAAATGTATGTAATGTTATTTCAAATATTTTGTTTTTGACATTTTATTTAAAATTTTGTATTTTAATATTTTTTGAATAAATTCATTTTAAAATAATTAAAAATTGATAATTTAATATATATTTAAATTAATTTCTATTTATGAATTATGATACACTTTTATCCGAAACTAAAAAATATTAATAATTAATTTATTATTATTAATTGTTTTAACAAGATTAATTTTTTAGAATTTTTATTTAAATAATTTTTTTATTGAATTGAAAAAAACAATTTTGATGTGTTAATTATTGATGAATCACTGTTGAGATTTACTTATTATTTTCCTCTATTAAAACTAATAAAAATGGTGTGAATTTTTTTTTGCCTAATGTTTTTGTTAACTCATTTGATAAAACAATCACCTTGTTTACCAAAAAATAATTAATTATAAATAATTAACAATGTAGCACTTGTTTAAATTCTAAAAACGTGTCGTGAAAGTAAAAAGATAATAAAAAAAAAGTAAATCAAATGAAATTCTAAATTCAATGGCAATTTTCTTTTATTAAATTTGATAAGATCACTTTTCTATATTTTTTATTTTTATTTTACGTTCTTTAATTATAAATATAAAAGAACAAGTTTTTTTATTTTTTTACCTGTATCTTTAATTCGCCATCACGAAAATAATTTTTCACCAAATTATTTATTTCAATATTTTCAATTTTAACTACTTATATTTAATGTTAATGCAATAGTTAAAATTACTTAAATATAAAAAAACTGCTTAAAATAAGTTTGCATAAATTAAAAAAAAATAATAATGTATATTATGAAAGTTAATTACACTAAAAATTATGTTTTTTTTAATATTCTATATTTTTATCAAGAAAATAATTTCTAACATATTTATTTCAAATAATTAAAATATGGGATAAATAATGAAAAAAAACATTAAACTGTGAAAGTATAATGAAAAAAAAAAAAATTAAGAAAATGAAAAAAGTTTCTTTAGTTTGTAAATCATTTGATCAATTATTAATTAGTTAATAATTAATTTTTCATTATTACGATTAATGTAACTTAAGCTATTTTTCTTTATTTTCAGACATGATTTGTGTTGATCATCATTTAAAAAATTTTACTTTACTAGTTGAGCTTAATTAATTATTTATCTTATACTTATTTTTAAAGATTATGCATTTTATATACTGATAATTACCTATAGTTTGACATTCAAAGTTGCTTCAATTTTATTTTTCACAATATTTTTCTATTAAATTGTTATTATTGAAATTTTAAAGTATAAAATTAAAAAAAATTATTATTAATAAAAAAAAAATAAAATTTTTTAAAATTTATATGTATATGAAATAAATTTTCAATTTTAATAAAAAGGAATTTTAAAAAAATATTATTAAATTTAATATTAAAATTTAATAATCTAATTAGTTTAATATCATTATTTTATTATTATTTTTTTATTGAATTCAAGTTTTTAAGGAGTGGTTTATTTTTAAAATTTAAATAAATCGTAATCACACCTTTAAGCAAATTATGTAAATATAGAATATATTTCTTGTCTTTTTGAATTTTTATTTTTTGTTTTAAATAATTAAGTTTAAATGATTTTATAAAAATTACATATTTAAATACTCAAAATTTAAAATTTATTAATTTAACTATAATTATCAAATAATTTTAATTTAATAAATGAATACTTTGAATTTTAGTTAAATTTTGGATTTAAATAGTTAATATACATTTTAAATAAAGTCAACTAAAAAATTTTAATTTCACACAATCTGTCAAAATTGAACAAAGAATACTAAACCGACAAGGGTTTTTTGTTTAGGGTTTTTTGTTTATTATATAAAAGCATAACTTAAACTAGCCTACTGTATTTTTTGGTGTGAAAACGTTTTTATTTTTTTTATTTTATTGAATTTTTTTTCCACTGCTTATTTGTTACTTTTAAAAGGTAGAAACAAATTTTTTTGAACAAAGCAAAATGGCAACATGTTCTTTAGAACTCATTTAGATTTTTCTCAATTTATTAAAATTGTTCAAAGCCATTTTTTTTACAAGTGGTCAAATTTGAATTCAACCTTTTAGTGGCTTGTTTTGCTAGTTTTATTTAAAAAACGCCTATTTTCTTGTTTTTATACCTGGATGCTCATTTTTTTTTAGTTGTTTCATTAAATTTTTGGTTAGTTTTAGGTTTATAAGCATAAATTTATTTTCAATATTACATATAAAGTTTAATTTAAGCTTTGATATAAACATTTATATAAACATACAATAGATTATGCACTTTATAATGTATAAACAATTGTGGGCTTTTAAAAAACATAGGGTGGGTTATTTGAGACGCTTCAATACTTTTATTATTTATTTTGTTCATATGTATCTATTATATTCATTTATCAGCTGTTTTTGAAACTAAAATATTTTACTAAATTTAGAATAAAAATTTATGATTTTTATTTGTTTTACATTATTCTTAGTTTTTAGTTTTATAATAAAAAAAATGACCTTCATTATAGCGATCACGTTTAAACACGTGTTTTGTTGCACGTAACACGATTTTTTAATTTTAATATACTTTTTAAATGATAAAAATGTTTTTAAATTTAGTCTTAGTTCAACAAACTTTTATTTAAAATAATTTCAATTAATTAAAAAAAAAAACTTATTGGATTAAGAATCAAATGAATTTGTAAATAATTTTTTCTATGTGATCGATTATTGTTCATTGTTTTTAGATTTTGCAGCCCTTTTAGCATGCAAAATGCTTTTTCTAATTCAATTATAGTGTAGTTTACTTGCATAAATTTTTTATTTCTTTAAATAACTGTCAAAAATAAAAACAAAAACAATATTTTACTTTCATTCTATAATGATTAGTTTAAATGAAAAATAAATAAAATGAAAAAATCAATGACTTTAGTTGCTAAGTGTTAAAGATTCTTGTCAAGTTTCAAATTTTGGGCAAATAAAAGTATAATTTTTTTTAAAATTAGAACTACATTTATTTTTAATTTTATTTAATTATAATAGTTTTCATTTACAATTGAATTTGTAAAAATGATTTTTTTGACATTTAAAAGTTAAAAATTGAATTATGTGAAATTTGTGAAATCTATATTCAAGGTGCATTGAATCAAACAATGACTTATTTTATTATAGCGTACAAACCGAGAAGGTTGAAGTAGCTTTAAGAAAGTGAATCAGGTCGATCTTAAAGTCTGAGCGTGATCTACTTCCGTGTTTATGAGGATGATTTAGAGCAGTGAACAAGTATTGAGGCCATTGGCCTGATACATTGAGGCCAAAGGGTGAAAGTTGCCAATAATGGCGTGCATTCACCTTGTGCAACGTTATTCGACCTCATCTAAGTGAAAGTGACCTGTTAAAATGATCTGTCTTTCCTGTACCAGCCCAAATGAGAGCAGTTGCAGATGGCTTCCTTTAATCTACTGACCTGGAAGCCGATCCGCAATTGACTCACTTTAGCACATTTTTGTTCTCAAAACCTTAATTCACGCCATATTTCCATTCTTCGTACTCCCAATACGGACATTTTGCACTCGTTTCTGTTTCTGCCGACCGCTTTCCATTTCTTTTACTTCTTTGCTCTTGCATCTCTGTCACTCCATCATTTTCTTGAACACTGTTTTTAATTATGTCTATCAGCTTTCTCGGTTATCTTGTTTCAGCTCTTCAACTCTTTCCAATACTCCAGTATTTGAGAAATGTCTTCTCTGAATTTTCCTTTCAATTCAACTTTAATGGCCATATGCATGCAAAGGCAATTGAAAACAAAAACCTAAAATAAAGCTTTAATGATCGAATCAAATATTCATATATTTATTATTTGGTTCAACCTAATTGATTGACTGTTTTTCTAATTGTTTATAATTCACAAGCACATCATTTATTTGAACTTTATTTTTTTTTTGTTTTTTGTGGTCAATTTTTTTCTTCACTTTTTATTACTTTATTTTACAAATCGATTTTTTTTAACTATTTAGTCGCATTTTTTACATTATTTTATGAATTAATTTATTTTTTAAACTTTTAAGATTTTTTTCATAGTTTTCATTAAATTCATTTAAAACAAAAATACATAGTATTAAACAATTATTTAACTAATCTAAATTAAATCCACTGAACCATAAATAAAAAAAAAATATTTTTTATTAAAAAAAATATGTTTAGCAAATAAGCGAAAATAAAAAAACCAAAAATTGGCTTAAAAAAATCGACAAACTTGTTCATTTAATTGAATCACCGGTTGATCAGCTATTTTTCAATTGTAAATATTTACTTTTCAGATGAGCACAACTAAAAAGATAAATTATTATTTGTCGCATTTGTTTTATTTGGTCATTTTTTTAATTTATTAATAATCGCTTTGTTGAAATTACAAAGAAAATTGATAAAAAAAAAATTGTGTGAAAAAATTAAATAAGAAACAAACTTTAAATATATTGACTAATAAGAATCAATTTAATCATCTAATATGACCAGCTGTTTATATTGTATTTAATATATTTTGTGATAGATTTTCTTTCTGTTTAGGCAATGATTAAATTAAAGATTTAGTTGAAACTATATTTACTACTAATTGTGCATTTATTACAAGGATTAGAAGAAGCTTAGTATACATTTTGTTGACTAAAATTTAAAGCTTTTATATACTGTTCTCTTATTAAAATACTATTAAAAGTCAACTCAAATAGTTTTTACTATATAATTTTTATAAATTGCATTTTTTTAATAATTTCAATTATCGATTTAATAAATTCAATTTTAATAGAGGTTATTTTATGGTCTTAAATTTTAACTAAATTAATTAATTTAATTTTTTATTTTATACATGAAAAATTAATTTTAAACAAAATTTATAATTATAAAAATTGATTAAAATTTTAATTCAAATTTTTTTTTTTTAATTTTTATAAACTTTGATTCAAATTTTTTTATTTTACTAAATATTAAAATTATTTATTTATTATTTGATATAAAAAAAAATTAAATATTTAATTTAATTTTTTTTAATGTATCTTTTTTTGTTTTTGAAATTAAATATTGGATTAAAAAATAAAATTTGTTTGATCTAAATTCTGATCCATTATTTAACTTATGTGCGTGTATGTCAGATTTGTTTAAGATCAATCTTTATTTTTGATCAATTTTTTTAGCTTAGATTCCATTGTAGAGTTTATTTTGGCATACAAAAAATAAAACAAAAAAAAAAAACAAAACGTTTTCTGTTATTTAACTTTGATTTAATACTTAAATGTTGCATTTTAAGCCCAAATATTTTTTAATTTTACGATTACAACTTTCTACTTTTTTTTATCATATATTTATTTTGTTAATATTTTTATCATTTAATAATAGTAATTATTAATGTTTTTATATGATTATTTTCGTTTATTATTTATTGTTTTTTTTTTTAAACAAAATTATAGTTTAACAAAAATTTTTATAAACAAAATATTTTGCAAATTGTCGTTTTTTTTTATATTAATTTTAATTTCAAATAAAAATATAACTTAGAAAACTGATTAGAGTTTTTGAATCATTCAAATCTAGATTTGAAGTAAATTTTATTTTTATATAAAATTTTCATGGCCAGTATTTGGTAGGTTGATCATCTTTGTACTCAAAATTTGATCTAGAATTATTTTTTGGCCTTGCACAATTGCTGTATTTGATTACTAGGCGTTCACATGATATAAAACAGGCGGATTAATCATATAAAGGAGATGAGTTTTCGTTCACTTTACTATATCATGATCATTTACTTTGGCTTTGAGCGAATGATGCTTGCGTGTTTGTTTTTAATAGCAAATAACTGTCTTAAACTATTATAAGCTTTTATATTTCAATGATTTGTTTAGATGTAAAAAATCAGATACAAAAAGCAGAAATGCATCATTTTTATACTAACTCTTCATTTTTAAGTTAATCCGTTTATTGTGGGTGTTTTTTTTTTAATTTTTGTTATTATAAGATTATTTTGTATTAAAATTATAACTAATTTACGTATTCTAAATTATGAAATGTTGTTTTATTTTTATTTATTTTTTTCTGTTGCCATTTTATATTTTATTAACTAGTTAACTTTTACGTTAAATCATATCAATATTTTGAACTAATTTAAATGAACAATTTCTATTTACTGTTTTAATTCACAATTAATTCAATCTAATTTTGTTTGAAAATGGATATAATGAATTATGAGCTCTTATTTTTCTCGATGGTAATTTTTCTAGGCGTTTTTTGGATTAATGGGTGTGACTAAATTATAAGAAGCGGAATACATTTTAACTATAAAACATTGAAATGATGAGCAATCTGTATTTGTTTGTGAATATTTTTGACTATTACTGTGTAATCAATCAATTTGTCTTTTGTGCTAATTTGCAATTAAAATAATCACAATCGTTTTTTTATATTTAATGATTCTAAAAATAATAAAATTGCTTTTTTTTATTCTTGTAATTAAATTTTATAAATACTGATTAGATTAGTTAAAACAATAATAGTAAATTTTACAAATTTTATATTTTCAAATTTATGCAATATTATGTCAAACTATAAACATAAATTAAACTTCTAAACAACTTTTTTTAACCGTTTAAATATTTAAATCTATTTTAAATTAAAAAATTCATTTCAAGTTTGCATAATTAGTAATTTATTAAATTAGTTTTTGCTTATTTAAAAAATTTATTTAATTATTTTTTTTATTTTGCTTAAATAAAGTTTTTTTTTATTTATAAAACAATTTTAATTTTGTTTTATTGTATTATTATCGATTCAAAAACTTTGCTAAGAAATATTCAATAAAAAAAATTTAAAATACTTAAAAAAATTTATTTAAAATAAAATGTATTAATTTTTAAAAGATTTTTTTTTTAACTTCTAATTAAGCAGTTTAAGCAAATACAGATTTTTATAGAGGTTGTAAATTTGTCATCACATCTGGTCATAAAATAATAATAGCAATTTTAATAATTTTTTTTTATCTAATTTTATAAAGTATTTTGACACAATAAGAAAGATACAATAAAATTTTTATAATTTTGTGCTTGCATTTTATTTTTTATGTTTTTTTTTTTTTAAATTAATGTTTTAAATTAAAATTTGATACCCTACTTACTATATAAAATCTTTCAAATAATTTATTATTTAAAATATAATTTTTTTTTTTAATTCTATATAATTTATTAATAAATAAATTAACTAATAATTATTAAAAAAAAAACAAATTTTGGAATTTGCAAATAGCAAAGATTTTACAAGTAGTTTTATAAAACGTTTGCACCTGGCCAAATAATTCATAAAGAAGATTTAGTTTGAATTTGTAATTGTCTATTTAGAGCTTTATTGCTGCTGCTTGATCTTGATTTACATTTCAAACGTCAGTATTTGTTTGGCGTTTGTTTAAGTCTCGTGAGGAAAGCTTAGCATCCCAAACCACGAAAATTCTTTATACAGCATAATTGGTCTTGTTTTGTTGGTTTTTTCTAGGATTAACTTTGTTCACGATTCACTGAAAAACAAATCTCTAATAACGCTTTAGGTTTTTTTACTCAATCTTTTCATCATTATCTTAACTCCCTTATGGCCATTAAAGTTATTCCATTTTAACAACTGTGAACTTTTTGTATCAATTGTTCATAGAAAAAATAAAATTTTTAATTAACCTATAAACTTTAATTTTTTGCATAATTTACAAATCTTAATTTATAAATTCTATTCTTATTTATTTAGTTTTAGTATTTTTTGCAAAATTTATTTTAGTTTAATCTATTAAAAGAATTTTTTTGCACTAATTGATCATTTGCAAAATTATTTCTTAATCAAATTATTTTGATTTTTACTTATTTTTTTATTTTATAATATAATCCAAATTGATTTCTAAGCAGTTATAATTTATTGTTAATCATCAAATTTCATTATATAAATTTTGTCGTTTCAAAGTGTTTAAAAAAGTAGAAACTGTTGTTTGAACTGTTGCATTAAAATTGATTTGCTAAGCCTAATGGCCAGTGTTTGAATAGAACTTTTAAACTGACAAAATCTCGTTTACCCAAGTACAATTGATTCTTTTGCTTTGTCTAATATGCGATCGACTTTCTGTGTAAATAAAAAGGGCTCTCTTGTTTTGGCCATTTTATGTGGGTGTATCTGTGGTAATCAAATTTGCACACAAGTGATTCACATGCATTGAGTTTCGGTTTTTGATAATTTTCGTTTGTTTCAATCGTTAACTATTTGTATTTATTTTTATTTTGCCTTTTATTTATTTTTTTAATTGGTTTTAATAAAAATCTGAGCATGCATTTTTGACATTTGTGCATCTTATTTAATATAAACTTTTTATTTACACATCAGATTTAAACGTACCAAATTTCATATTATTCATATTTATTAAAGCAATAAAAAAAAAACTTTTAAAATAATTACTTTTATAAATTATATCATTTTATTAATTAATTTTTTAATTATAAATTTTAAATAAAAACAAAAAATTGAATATATATTTTTTTTATTTTTTTTATTAAAATATAAATTTTAAAGTATTAATTAGATTAAAATGATAATTTTATTGCACTTTTATTATTTAAAAAAATTAATTTAAACGTTCAATTTGTCCAAAAAAATTAAATAATTGTTTATATGAGTCAATTTTTTTTGAAAATAAAATAAAAATAAAATTTTTTTTATTTTACCAAAAATTATTTGACACAAATCAAATGTTTTGTTATTCATTCATTGTGACTTGCAATAATATCTAACTCAAAACAAAAGATGAAAAAATAAAGTTCCTCTGTATTAAAACATTAAAATTATAATATGAACATATCTGATTTTATATCTATAATAAAATATATATAAATATATTTTTAATAGATTTTTGTTATACTTTTACAAACATTCAAACAAATAAAAAAAATTTAATAAAATTTGAATTTTAATAAAACTGAAAAATCATTTCAAATCTGGTTTTAGCTTAATTTTAGCTTTCATCCGGTTTTTTTGCTTGTTTTATAATTTGAAGATATAACTTCCTGTTCATCGTTAGTATTTCATCTAAACAATTTCCACTTACTCAGTACTTTTAGATAGTTTTTTTTGTTATAAGGCTAAATTGTTTGAAATAGTCATATCGTTGATAAACACATGTACACATTTTCACATACATATTCAGCAAAGAAGATTATAAGTAAAATTTTAATTTATCTATAGTATTCTAAAAATGATGTGATTGACTTCAATTAAATTAAAATATAATTTTTTTAATATATAATATATTTCACACGCAAATCAAGCGCATTTATTTTAAGTAAAAAAAAATGTTAATAAAAACAAATACAAATAGTTTTTTAATTATACGTAAATTTTTTAAAAATTAAATTAAAAAATTAATTATTATTAAAAAAATGACCAAAGATTGAACTACAATAGTTATCTTAAAATTTTTTTTTAATAAAAAATAATAGTATAAATTTTTATCATTGAAAAGATTTTAATTATAACCTTGCATAGTAATCTTTTTTTAAAATCAAATGATCTTAGCATTTATTTTTGTTTATTAAATTAAACATTAAAATTTAAATATAAAAAAAAGGAAAAATTATGACAAACTTGCATTTTTTTTATTTGTAAATTTTAAATCCGATTAAAACAATGTTCTGTTTAAGCATTTATGCTATTTACTTAGTTTGTGTTATGTAAACACATAAAATAAGTTAAATTATTATCTGTTTCTTAAACTAATGCATCTTTAGCTAGATTAAAAATTAAATGGAAAATCTTAAGCTTGAACGCATTTTGTTATCTAAAATTTATTTTTTTTTTTTTATTTGATGTTTTTCATCTTGATTTGGCAAAACATTTTTAAAATAAATTTTCAATGTGTTTTAATTGCAAGACAAACTAAAAGTTAAAATGAAGAATGAAAAAGACAAAATAAAATTAAAAGACAAAGACCGTGAATGAATGCCTTTTGTGAGTAGAGCTAAGGGCAAAGTTCAGTGCACAAGATAATCAGACATTTAATTTTGTAACTAAATGCTCTAGACAGTTAAAAAGTTTGTCTATAATTTGCCAGTTTAAATTGGCCTGATGTAGCATGCTGAGTTTTATCATTGGCTACAACTGCTTATCCTCTTTCTATTAGGTTATTTTATCAGACTAAGAGAGAGTCAAGCTAAAGAATTTTATCTTAACTTGCATCTTTACATTTAGTTTTTAGATGTGATTTCTTTTTTTTTATTTGTTCATCTTTTGATCTGATCTTTGACTGTTGACTAAGTGTGCATTGGGCATACACATATGATTATAAGTTTGCGTACCAATTGTACACTACTGTTTTTCAATTTGATTTTCTTGTTTGAAAACAATATAACTTATTTTACTATTAAATATGCCATTTGCTGTTAGCACTAAAAAGATGTAAAAAAGCAAAAATAAAGAAAATAAATTCACTAAAACAGCAGAAACTTTGCACACATAAACGAATAGCTAACGAGCCTGATCATTAGGCCAGTCAGTTTACATTGAAAACTGAAATAAAGTGGAAATAAAATGAAGAAAATTAGATGAAAAAAAATCAGACAGATGAAAAGATGAAAAAAATTGCGATGCACAAGATGATGACACTGACAAAACATACATCAGTTTGTCCTAAACTAGGGCCAAAAGTCAGAGCACGCATTCCGACCCATTAGCGACACACTTGTCCATTGCTTTCAAGCCAATAGATGTTAGTGGTTGGTTAATGCTGGCTTGTTTCTATAACCATTCACTAATTTTTTTTTATATTGCTTCATTTTTCCTTCATTCTCATCTTTGCCATCTTATTTTTCTTCTGTCTTTGCAACTTATTCAGTTGTTTTTCTTTGCTTGACATCGTGATCCAAACAAAAACTATTCATAGCCTTTTAAGCGTTCAATGTTCTTAGTCAACACTGATGCTGTGGGTGTGCTTTCCGGACACATCACACTAAGACTGTTGTTTGACTCTGCTTAATTAAATTAGAACTGGCAAGTTTAATGCAAAGGCAATTCGCCATTTTCAAACCAATGTCAAGCTAAAATGTCAACAGTTTTAATGTCGACAGCCTAGTAGTACCAATACCAGTAGTCCAACGTCATTCCATTCAACGTTTCTACAATTTTTGAACATACTATTTTAATAATAACTACTTGCACCAAAAACTGATTTAAATCAATTGTCCAAAATTATTTTCTTTAATTCATATCCACTTATATCTTTATTTTCTTATAAAATGTCTAAAAAAATTTCTAAATTTTAAATTAAAATTTTTTTTATCATAAATGTAAATAAACAAATGTAGCAAAATTTAATTGCAATGCTTTTATTCATTTTGATGGATAATAAAATTAAATTATACAAAGTTTATTTATGATCAAATAAAAAAAGTTTTAATCACTGATTAAAATTTTTTTTCATCACCAATTTATTGAAACTTTTTCTTGATAAAATATCTTTTACATTTAACTGCTTTTGATACAAAGGAAGTGTCATGCACATTCTGGATACACACGTCAGATTGATTCAAGATAAGCGCCTTTTTGTCTTGTTTATATGTAAACAAGTTTGTGAAACATGCAAACCATAGCTAGTTTGAAAATTGAAAATTTAATTGCTAATGTTACCACAAACATTAAAACTTTTCTAAAAGTATCATATCAAACTTTTGTAAATTATATTTTTTGGTTTTGCAACATTGATTTGATTGAATGCAAAAAAATCTCAACTTTTGACTGAATTGCTATTGTAATTTAAATTGATTAGCATTGAATCACCATTGATTTGAGTCACGATTCAATACTTAAAATTGACAAGTTGATCAGTCTATTTATTTGAAAATCAATTGAGTTTTGAACATTTAAACTCTGTTACATAATTAATTATAAAGGTTTGATAAATTTCTTTTTGTTGTATGTGTGTGCTTTTTTAGATTTTTATTTTTTTATTTTAAATCAAAGTTAAATTAAAAAATTAAAAATTAATTTAATATATTTTAGTAAAATCTAAAATTCAATATCATTTAAATTTAACAAAGTTGTATTTGCATTTTTTGTTTAATTCTCATTTAAAATAAATTCAAAGATCTTTTCTGATTATACATCGAATTCAACACAAATTCCGTATAAATTTATTTAAAATAAAGTAATTTTTTTTTTTAGAGAAATTGCATTCTTAATGTGATTAAATTGCAAAAATGAATAAATTATTATTTGAATTAATTAAGTTTGATCTGGTTGTATTGAAAAATGCGACAAAAATTAAATCTTTAACCCTTATTCATTGTAAATCTTTTTTGTCTATTTTAATGTTAGTGAATTCATTTGTTTATTACGAAGTTTGGATAGTTAACATTTTTATACAAGCAATTAGTTTAATTGTAAAAATACTTTAATTTTAGTAAATCTAAATTCAGTTGTTTAATCGTAAAATTACCATTGAACCTTGCTCAGTTGAATGAACAAAAATAATACTTGATTAAAATTGGATAAACTTTTTCAATGTATTTTTTGTTTTTTAATCAAAAACACGCAAATCAGGTAATTATATTTTGGACAGTAGGACAATTGTATTAAACAATCACATTGTAATAGTGTGTGCAAAATTTTAGTTTTTGTAAAAAAACTAAACTTGAATGAAGAATTTGGTGCAAACTTTCATCCATTAGCTCAATTAGAATAAAGAAAGATAAAAAAATATAAGTTAAACTGGACAAGACTGATTATCCGTTTACTAAGGATAATGCATCTTTTATTTTCATCATTTTCATCAATTTAGATTTTTTCTCAATTTTCTTGGATATTTTTTCTTTGTTGCAGTTTCTGTTTGTTCCAGTCACATCGGCTTTGTTGTCCAAATCAAAAACCTTATCATCAAGTTGTAAAAGCAGTGTTATGCCTGTGAAAAAAAGTTTACAGATCATTAAGCAATTTCATTGATGCATTTTGCATCATTTTCACTTTTACAACTGTTTTCCTGTTTCTTACTATGACTGTGTCATGCACTTGCTGGCCAGTCTAAAAGTCGACAGATCATTTTAGATGATCAGCCACTAGATATTTTGATCACTTACGAAAAATGAAATGTAAAGACAAACAAAAAGATTGAATTTTTAAAAGTTTATGGCTATACAGTTCGGCAACGTCACTTGTCAAGCTGATGTGGGCCGTCATTGTCTGCGGTTGATTTTAGAGGAAACTTGTCATCAAAATAAGGAAAAATCATAATAATCTTGCTTAGTAATACGATGTATTAATAAGAAAGTTAGTAAAAATAAAAAAAACTTACTGGCAAGTGCATAGCTGAAGTTGTTGGCAATATTTTTGTGTCAGCATCTTTTCAAGTTTAGACATTTCCTGTGGCCAGACGATGGACAGTTAACTGCACATAAATAATGAACTCATCGCCATCTGCATTGGAATGCGTGGCTAAATGCACATTTACTGCAGTCAGTTTAAAAAGAAAGTTGTCTTACATCTTTCCTTGTCTTTTTTTTCTTCCATCACCGATACAAACCGATTATCTTGAATCATTTCAGAATGTGCACAGATGTGCGTACAATAAAAAGGTTTGGTCATTCGAAATGTGCAAATAAAATTTTGTCATAAAAATTGAAATATAATCATTTTTAAATATGGAAAGCATTTTCGAAGTAAACTAGTAATTCAGATCTTAAAAGTGGATAAGCCAAGCTTCCTATTTACTTTAATATACTTGTTAAATTTTCCATCGGTTTATATCGACACAATTTCGTAGCATCTTTTTGCTCATTGGTAAGCTTTGTTACTAGATCCTAAAAGAAAATTTCAACAAATTTGTTAAGCGTTTTCCAGTAAACTACTTTGCACAATTTTCATTCTTATTCAAACAACAGCTGTTTATTTTTTCATTTTGGTCATTTTGACGTAATTTAAATCAAATTTAAATTAAGAACAAATTAGCAAATTCAATGACGAATTTGTTCAAATTTAAAACAAAAACTGGCCGAAATAATATTGTATTCTAAACCAGTGTTTAAAAGACACGCTACATGAGAACAAATAGCATAAATCATCATTTGCAACTTTGATTTCCATAATGAACACGATCGAATTTTTGATTTCAAGTTATAAAAAAGTTGAACTTTCAATCGAAAAAAATAGAGAAAAACAAAGTTAAAAATATGAAAAAAAAAAATAACAAAAATCTTCAATAAATGACAGTTTTTTTTTAAAAATGCTTTTTAACATGTTCAAAACAGATTTTTTTTTTAATATTTTTTATGTTATTTATTTTATAATTTTTCGATTAATTGTAAAAAAAATAAGTTTTTGTCTTTAAAAAAAAAATTTAAACTTAAAAATAGATTAATCGTTTTTATTTACTTAATTTTTAAATTTGCTGATTGCAACGTATTTTGCTAAAATTTCAAATTTATTCAATACATTTATTTTAATAATAAAATTTAAATCAAATTTTTTAACTAATTTTTTTGTTTATTAAAAAAAATTGTGAAATTTAATTTTTTAAATAAAAAATAAAGTATAAAAAATATATTAAAATAAAATTTTAGAAAAATAAATAAAAGTTAAATTGCGAACTTTAACAAAATCAAATTAATTTTTAAACTTTTAAACCTTAAACGTTACCTGTTAAGTTTTGAAAATTTTTATTTATTTTTGTTTTCAATATAAATTATAAAAATAATACCTTATTTTTTAATTTAATTTAATTAACTTTGATCTAATACTTGTCATTGGTTTTGGTAAAACATGTTTTGCTACTTTATAAACAGATGTTTAATTATTCAAATAAAAACTTGTAAATTAAAAATGAATTTAAATTTTTATAAATACATTCATTTATTTATGTAAAAATTGTATTTTTATTAATATAGCTTAAATCATAAAAAAATTACATTTTAAAAAAATAAAACTTTAATTAATATTTAATCTGTTTTAATTTTTTTTTAAACAGACCATCATGGCACTATTCGCAGTAACAAGCAAGATTTTCCTTTTGGTTCGAATTCTGTAAACTCTATGTCCAATAACATGCTTGGCTCACATTCAAATAACATCTTAACTAATCAACAGCAACAAGAATTTTTAAATCAATTAAATAACAATAATTTATTAACTCAGTATAATGCAAACAATCACAATTTAATTAATCAATTATCAAATCAAAATCATAATTTGCCACCTACTAATTCAAGTCAACAATATAATCAACAGCAAATCTTTGTTCTTTGCACTTTATTAGCTACTAGTTTACTATTTGTGTTTGCTTTACTTTTGCTGGTACTTATTAAGCAAAGAAAAAGAGCTCACAAAAAAATTGGCAAACAAACTATTCTTCAACTAGATGATGTGAACAGTGATGAACAAGCTCAAATGTTGCTTTTGATGCAACAGCAACATCCACCCACACCACATCAAATCTTAATTAATAATACAGGTAATAATCGAACTTACCATTTTCAACCAAACTCTAAGCATAACGCTTCTGTACAACCAGATTTACTGCGTGGCGGAGGATTGATTTCTGGTTTAAATAATACCAATAGTAAAAATACTACAATCAATGCTGGCGAAAAGTTACAGTTAATCACAAGACTTAATGGCAATAATAGTTTAATTGATCATCTAGTAGTTCGAAATTTAGATCCGAATCAAGCAAAAATCAATGCTCACTTATTGGGCAGTTCTAATGGATCTAGCGCGTACGCAACTAATACAAGTAACACAATTGCTAGTCAATCATCAGATGATGATGGAATCACACCTGGCCTTACTAATGGATTGGCTATAAATAGTGTCAATAACACTGGACATTCTAGTTCACCAATAAATAACAGTTCTACTACATGTCATAGTAATGCATCATTAATAGCAGGCAAACGTTCAAAAATGATGAACTTAAGAAATAATCCGTTTACTTCAAACAAAAGTGCTGTTCAAGGTCAAATTTTTCATAATTTATTACTTGATGAACCTGATTATGCTGAACCAATGCTCAGTACAAGTACAGGTAGTCAAATATCAGTTTCAAATCGAAGATATGCCCTATGTAACGCAAAACCAAGTTCTACATACAAAAATAGTACTAAATCACAAGTTTTAAATGGAACGGTTAACAGTCGAAGTAATAGCAGCAATCGTACAGCTAGTGACTATAGTGATAATTATGACAACTTCTACGATCATTGTGAAGAATATAATGCGGTCAATAATGAGTATGATAATGAAAATCAGTTGGATGAAGAATATGATTCATTGGAACGTAAACCACCATTGCCTAAATCGTTGCCTCCTAATTATTTAAGTACAAAAATAAATAATCAATCTAATCATCAAACTACATTTACTGGTCAAACGGTACCAGAACTTGCTTCACCTAATTATTCTTCACCATCTTTAGGTTCGATTTCAGCATCAGATTCTCCTCACAAACCAACAATATCATCTCATATAATTAAAACAAGTGCACAAAATACTTATCCTACATCAACTTCCTCAAGTAGTTATAGTAATAGTTCTAGTAAAAGTTTTGACAAAAAAACTGCCCAATTCAATCATCATGACAATAATTATGTTAATAATCATAAAAGTAATAAAAATAACGTAGATTTAAGCGATTTTTTGGAGGTTGCTTAAAAAGAATTTTAAATTAAAAAATTTAATATAACAAATTATTTTACCTTATTATAATGAATGAGTAATAATAATTAAATTTATTTAATTAAATAAACTATAATTATCAGAAATTAGTATAATCTCTTTAACTAGTCTAAATATAATTCACAAAAACAGATATAAATAATTTTATTTTAAATAAAATATATCTTCAAGTTATAAATATTTTAAGGATTCATTTTGATAATAAAAAAAAATTAAAACTATGTATATTTTTTGCATTTGCAAATGAACCTGAATAAATTTAAATTATAGGCATAATAATAATTTTAATAATTGCTTTTTTTAAATATTTTACGTTTAAATATAAAAAAAAAAAAAAAATAAATGAAATAAATTTTAAATATAAATTTTCTTTTAATCATACCAAACAAACAATCAATTATTAAAAAAAATATTTATGTTTATCTTAAAACTCACAATTTTTTAATGCAATTTAGTAAGATTTTTTAATTTCTTAAAATTATTTAATATTTTTACATAATTATTTAAAATTTTTTATTTTAATTAAATTATTAACATAAAAATTAAATATCTAATATTTTATTTGCATAAAATTTGAAATAACTAGTTATTTAAATATCAGTTAATAATTAAGATTTAACATAATCGTAATTTTTTATTAAAAGAATTATTCTCAATAATTTTAAATAAACCAATAATTGTTATAATCATATAATTATAATTTAAAATTATTATTCTTTTTTTTAATAGACATTTATCTATTTCTAATATTTATTTCTAATATTTAAAAATCAATTATAGATTTAAATGTTAGATTTAAAAGAATATTTTATAAAAATTGTTAAAATTTTTACTTGAAAAGTTAAGATCTTTAAATTTTTTTTTATTAACATCGATAATTAAAAATATATTTTATTTTGTTATTTTAATAATACATAATTTATTACATTAAGTATATTTAATTTTTTTTTAGTTATTTAAATTTTTGAATTAAAAATATTTCCATCTTAAAATATATTTAAATGTGATATTAAAAAAAAAATTAATTTTTTAAAACTAACTAAAGCTTAATGTTAAAGTAAATATTTAAAAACTATTTTAAGCAAAGTTAAATTTTTTTACTATATTGCTTTAATTATTATTTATTTTTAAAAAATTAATACAATCGATTAAAAATTATTAAAAATTATAATAAAAAAAAAAAAAACTTTTTATTATTTTATGGGAACATGTTAATTAAGGCAGCTAAATTTTGGAAAACTTTATGATAAGAATTGTGATTTATTATAAATTTGTTAAATAAACAAATATTTATTAAAAATTATTGTGCTATATTAAAAATTTGATTAAACAATTATAAATAAATAATTGTTTTTTTTTTAAATGTCGTTTTGTATCCGAATTTCCATTTTATTGTAAAAAAAAAAATCATAAAATATAAAAATACTGTCCAGAGCCAGATCAACAAAATTTATAATATACTTCTTAAAAATCAACAATTGTTATAAATTGTGTATTTAAAAAATTTATATTGGCATTTATACATATTTTTCCTATAATAAATTGAAAAAAAAAAATATGAAAAAAGTATTTTTTAATTTGCATTAAATATATATTTGTAATATAAAATTGAAAAATTAAACTATAAATCTTAAATAATATATTTAAAAATTAATTTATATAAACATATAAGATAACTATTTTAAATATATATTTAAAAAAAAAAATGTAAAAACAGGCTGTTTTTTATTACATATTTATTATATTAAAAAATAATCACATAAAGTTAACTTTTGTACACTAGACCAGTAATTAATAAAAGTTTATTATGCATCAAAATTTTAAAATTATTTTATGTAAATATTGTTTCAAAATCATTTTAAATTCGATTTGTAAAGTTAAAACTAGTTTTTTTTTAATATTAAAACTTTTAATTCTTTATTTAAAATAATTTTACCATCAAACATAAAAAAAAATATTAAAATTTAAAAAAATTAATGAATTAAAATAAGAGCAAAATCAAGTATTGAATGCAAAAAAAAAAACAATTAGTTGATGTGATCTCAATTGTTTAAATTAATTTGTACAAAAACAATTTTTTTACATATTTTAATGTATTTGGTTTTATAATGTTTTTTAATTGTATAATATTTTTTTATAATTAAAACATTATTCAATTTAATTGAAAATTAGTAAAGGCGTCTAATTTGCTATTTAATGGTAAGATAGTAAATTACATTTAGATTAAAGTCGGACAATAAGTATAAAATTGAATTATAATTGCAATTTTCTAAAAGTATTAATTATTTTTCATTCAACTAATTATTTTAAAAATGATATTGATTCTATATTTAAAATTAAAATCAGAAATTTTCATTTCAGTTGCATTATTTCAAATGGCCATTTGTTTATTTAATAAAGTTTTCAACTATAATTTAGCTAATTAACTTTTAATTGTGTTTGAGACGTTTAAATTAGTAAAAAATCCCTTTTATTTTTCAAACAAATTTTAAATAAATTTAAATTTAGTTAAAACAATTTAAAATTGATCGGTTTGTAGCCAATTGCTTTTAAGCAGAACCCAATACATTCTAATGTGACCAACAATCAAAACAATTGGATTTATAAGATTAAATGCTAAATTAAATTTGATTTGTGCTGGTCGATTGACTTTGTAAAGTCTGTTTTTGCTATTCAAATTTTTTAAAAATAGAATATTTCGGACATCGGACAAATTTTTCTATTAAGATTGCAATTAAAACTTATTTGAAAACATTTACACAAAAGTTAAGTTTTTGATTCGTTCATTTAATTTGTGATGAGAGGTGTTGTTTTTTCTGTGAATTTTATAATCTAACTGATTATCTTGTTGGTTATTTTGTTGGTTATCTATTTGGCTAGTTACTTGGTCACCTAATTGACTATCTAGTTTATCCAATTGATTATCTGATTAATTATCTAATTGATTAGCTATTTAATTAACTAGTTGATTATCTTCTAGCCGACTATTTGATCAACAATTTTTTTTGCTTTTCTTTAAGCTTCTTGCTTACACTCCACCTGATTGTACATTAAGAGCTTCTTTGGATTTGTTAAAAAAACCACTAAAATCCAAAAACTGTTGTAACCACCAAAGATAATAAATATCAATTAAATAAAATTTTAAAAAATTTCAATAAACTTTTGAACTCTAGTAAAAGGCAACAATACATAAATGCTATATACTAGAAATTTAAAACCGTTTATTAACTCCATTTTCTAAACGCGTGGATTAGAAATGGTACATAATTATTGCAGTGATTTAAGTAAATAATTGTTTACAATTGTCTTCAGAATATTTTGCTTATTTCATTTGAATCAACTTAATTACATACGTCTAGTTTTGTTTAGAATGGCTAGTAAAAAACTTTCCACTAATTGTGAATTTAGTGAAAGATCTAGAGAAGTGAGAGATGAAGATTACCAATTAATCAACACTACTCATTTGAGCAGTAATCATCTAAGTGAACATTTTAGCACCAGTATTGGAAGTAATCATTCACACAGCTTAACTAATGTGGAATTTATTGAGCCAGTTAAAACCTGGGTCAATCAGACACAGGTCATTTTTGATCTAATCTATTTTTATTCAAAAAAAATTGACATTAACGATCAAAACAAAGTGATAAACCATTTGGAAGAAGTTTCAAAGGATCTTTTTCAAAATCATATCAAAGCATTAGATTACGCTAATTTTTGCATGCATGAGGAAATCAAATTTAAAGAAAGAATCGAAACTTTAAATAAAAAAAATGAAGAGCTTGATCAACTCTTAAAGATGGAAAAAGAGAGTAAAAGTTTGTTGCGCAAAAAAAATGAAGAAATGGAATTACAATATAATGAAGATATTGCTAAGTTAGAAAATATGCTACGAAATTTAGAGTCTCAGCTGGCTAAAACAAATAAAGAGAGAAAAAATTTACTAAACGACAAGGATGATCTTTATTCACAGTATCAAGGAGAATTAATCAAATTAGAAAAGAAAACAGCTAAACTTGAAATAATCAACAAAACTATTGCAGATGAGCGAGAAATTTGTGAAATTGAACATTTAAATTTAAAAAATGAACTTAGGCAGATCAAAAAAGAAATTTCAAAATTATTTTGCTTGATTTGTGCATTTGGAATTAAAGGGGAAAAATATTTTGTTCATTTTTTTAAATCATTCGATATTGCCATTAATAATAGAAGTTTACAAATTTTTCAAGATGATTCTTTTAACTTAAATCGTTCTTCTAAAACTGAATCTTATTTTGATAGAACACTGGACAAAATTAGTAGTTTTAACATTCTTTTAGAAACTAAATTAGAACAAGTTTGTGAAGAAGAAAGTTCAAAATTATCTTCAAATGAAAGTTGCTCATATTTAAAAAATATTCCCGATAAGGAAAACAAATTTCAATTTTCAGACAATAATGACTTTTTGTTTGATGATTCTTTTCGATCAAATTTAAATGACAACCTGTTGAAACTCGAAGGAGATAATTTTTTGAACTTGAACAAAGTTGCAGAAGAAATTTGTGAAGAAATTATTCGAGAAACTCTACTTAGAGAAATAATTCGTTATATTATTGATTTAACTAGTGGATATACGTCTATTTCATTTATTCCTAAAACATGTCAGAATAAATATTTTATTGATTCTTATGATCAACATAATAATAGTATTTCTTCAAATAATTTATCTTTTACAAGTGAAAGTGAAATTTTTCAAGAAGAGATACATAATAGATTTGAAGAAAGTTTTTCTGAACATTTGGCGAAATCTTTAACTGAAAATTCAAAATTAAATTATGAATCGTTGCAAAGCATCTTAGAAGGATCAGTTTCAATTGGTAAAGATGTCACTGGCGAGATAAGTTATAAAGATAATAATTTTTATCGGAATATTTTTAATCAAACACGAGTTATTAGAAAAATTGAAAATAATTCCAATAAAAAAAAGCAATTGAAATTAATTCCAAGTTTTAAAGTTTCTCCTCCTAATAAAACTATGAATTTAAGCTCTTTTGTTAGACATGATTTTTATTCATCTTTAAACTCTGGTAATTTATCTCCTGTAAATAATCAATTTAATCATTGTCAAAGCAATTTTTTTAATCTTACTGCAATTCCCAAAACTGAATTTGAAAAAAAATCATTTGACATGACAAATGAAACTCAACATTTTAATGAATTGTTAATGACAAAAGATAATGTAGATTTGACACATTTAGACATGGAGTTAACAGATGTTGAAAAAGATTCATCTTGCTCAGAAAATATTAAAAATGGATTTATAGGAACCTGGGATTATAGTTCATGTAAGCGGAGATTAGCATTCGACAGTGATAATGAAATGTCTTTTGATGATAATTTCTTTTCTTCGATAAAAAAGGATACGCCAACTAATCTAGAACTCAAAAATTATGATCTAAAAGCAAAAAAAAAAGTTTTGAACTCAACTTACGTTTCATCTAATCAAACATATTCATTAACAAAATCTAGAATTCAACCTTCAAGCATAGATGTCAATTTATTACTTAAAGATTGTGTGAACGCATTAGGACCTTCTCTAAAAGTTGCATTTTTAATTATGTTCATATTAATGACTTTACTTATGATATTTGTTGTATTTATTTGGATTCCAATAAAATACAATTCAACTAAAAACATTTCATGGGAGGAAATATTTCTTGGTTATATGCATCGATATTTAAAGAAAGAATACCCTATTTACTGATGATATTTTGACTATTCTACATTTTCTAAATGCTTTAAAAGCATAATAAAAATATAAAAATTAATAGAGGCAGAATAAATTTTGAAAATTAATTTAAAAGGCTTATTTAAGCTAGTTTTTAATTTATAAATTTGTTATATTTAAAACTATAAAAAATTTTTTATCGAATATAAGAAAAAAACTAATTGCTTTGTTAAACAATGCCAATTTATTTTAAAAATTTAAAACTACACATTGAATTTTATTTTTTGAATATAAACTATTTTTTTTTTGGTATTTACATTGGTTACATTTACACAAAAATTATTATACACTGAACACATTTACATAAGTTAATATTTTTTTTAAAATATGTTTAACTTGTATTTAAGTTTTTTCTTTGAAAAAATTTTTTCTGTTCTTCAATCAATTTGTCACCAACATGTTTTTTTCTAAACATTTCTGACAGTATTTCAGAAAGACTTAGTTTTGTTTTGGCCTCAGCATTACTAGTTTTTTCTTCAACTTGATTTTTTTCAGGATTTTCTGAGGTTTGTTGATTATCTTTAAAATCTTCAATTTTAACGTCTTTTTGAGAAGCAGTTTTTTGATTCTCTTCTTCAATTCGTAAATTTTCAATACCTTCAGTATTTTGTTTTTTAAATGGTTTTGTAATTTCCAATTCGTCTTCATCACTAGAACTTTCAATTTGTTTTTTACGTGTTTGTTTTTCATTTCTTTTTTTAAATTGTATACAATTATTTTGGTTATTATTTTCTTCATTTATTTTATTTTTTAACTCTTCCGTTATTTTATTTAAAAATTTCTCAGTTGTGCTACCATCAGCTGTCTCTTGCCCGACTTGTTGGTTTAATAAATGTTTGTAAAAACCAGTAAAATCATTTTGTTTTTTGACATCCATTAGTTCTAAAAAAAATCAATTAATTTAAGTTAATTCATAAATAAATTTTTATACCTTCTAGTTCTTTCTCTTTTTTTTCTTTTTCTTCGAGTATCTTTCTTTCTAGTAGTTTTTGTTTATAAGCTTCAGTTACAAAAGCTTCTTTATCAGCAAACTCATCCCCTTCTTCTAATCGCTCTTTTTCAATTTTGCGATCTAATCTTCTTTGTTCCTCAACCTTTCTAAGTTCAGCTGATTTTAATAAATTTGCAATGTATTTACTTTCAGTTTTTATTTTATTTTTTTTTTCGTCAAGTTTTTGCTGCATTTCATCGTAGATTTCATCATACTTGAAAATATCAGGATCTTCTTGTAAAGCTTGGTTAATGCAAACTTTAACATCTTTTTTAATTTTTACTTCATATTGATTGTTTTTCTTTTCAGATTTATTAACATTTGTTAATGTATTGTCTGATGAAGTTGGTCTGCATGGTCCGAAAATCTTTGTTTCTTGAGATACAGTATCTTCTTCCTCCTGATCATCATCAAGTTCATCGCTATCAAATATATTTTTCCTTCTTAAAATATTTCCACTATCATTTTTTTTTTTAATTATTAAGCCGTATTGTTTACTCATTTTGATAAAATTTAAAATCTCTTTTGGTTAAAATTAATTTTAGAATTTTTTAAAATTTGTTTGTAAAAAACCAGATATCGATAGTCGATTACTTAAAAAAGCGCCAATTCAAATTCATTTTATTAAATTTAGTTTTTTTAAAGTTTTAAGAATAAATATTCAAATTTAATTATCATTTTCAAAAAAAATAATTTTTTTAAAAACTAAAAGATTTTTTTTCAAATATATCAGTTAAATTATCAATCTCATTATTAATATTATTTTTTTCACTGTTTTTTGAAAATGTTTGGCAACAAAAAGATTTTTCTTCATCAAAATTATTTTGAGAACTGGATTTATCTCTTTTTAAATTGTTTTTATCAAAATAATTAAAAATGTATTTTACTGCTACTTCAAAGGTAGTTAAAGCATAGCCGTATTCATTTTTGGTTTGACAATAATAACTAAACATACGTATAAATTTAATTTCGCTGATCAGATTCATGTTTTCATTTTTCGAAATAAAATTTATTAATATAAAAACTACAGATGCAACTAAATCATCACTTAAAATTTGAAATGTTTTATTTACAATAACCAAAAATTTCATTTTAATAAACTCGGTTAATTCTTTATTGATAGCATCTAAAATTTGTTTAAAATGACAAATTTTCTCAATAACTGTTGTTTTCTTTGTTAAATCAACTATGATTTTATAAATTAATTCAGATGGTTCATAATCTGAATAATAAACATTAGCACCATAATATGATATGTTTTTCTTTAATTCAAATAATTTCTTACAATTTTTAATTAACATTATTTCTTCGTCTAAACAATTTTCAATTATTACCGGAAATAATTTCTTATATATTAAACCTATTATATAACTAATTTATTGTTAAATAAATTGATTATTAAATATAAATTTAATTACCATTCAACAGAATTTGTAAATTTTAAATTATTTAAAGATATTCCAGTTTCTAAAAAAAAATTCTGAAAATCAAAAATTTAAAAAACTATTTTTTTTTTTTTATATTCTTACTTCAATTGAAGAGTCAATTATTTTTTTTATTCTTACAGAAGCATCTTCAAGATATCCGGGCAAAAGAATGTAAGTACTCAAAAAATATTCAGTATCAATATCAACTTTTTGAGTCATTAATTCAGAAACTTTTAGTAAATATTGTTTAGAACTAAAAATAAATTTTATTTTTTAAATTAATCATATTTGATAATAAACTAAATACTTACTTTAAAAAAGTTAGTGACATTTCATCGCTAGTTTCTGAGATAACTTTTTTTTCTTCTACGATCTTAAAATTTAAATTAACTAAAGGTTTTTCTATAAGTAATATTTTATACTTTTTATCATTTTTGTTATAAGCAAGTTCTTCACTTAGTATTTTAACAATAACTTTTTCCTTTTTATCATTTCTTTGAATTACAAGTGTATTATTTACTATTTCTAAATCTGTAATATCACATTTTTTATAGGGTAGGTAATGACTATAAGAAAATAATAATTAAAAAATAATTAAAAACTTAAAGTGAATTACTTACGATTTTAATAAAGGTGATCGACAATAAATATGGCTAATTACAAATTTTTCGTCTATATTAACGTTGTTTAAATAAATGTTTCTTGGTATCATTATCATGTATTGATTAGTACTTGCTTCTTCATATATTTTACAATATTTGTTCTTAAGAAAATAAAATAAAATATTAAATATAAAATAATTTTGTTAATATTTTAATATACCAAAAGAGAAATGAAAAATTCGTTATCCTCTAAATTTTCATTCATTATGTGAATCAAAATATCCTGTGCATTTTAATTAAACATGATTGATTAACTAATTTTGATATCTTTTTTAAATGAATTTAAAACAAATTTAAATTAATTTGATATTTTAATTTAGATAATTTGAAATTAATTTCCAATAAAAAAAATGATGCCAATTCTTACTCTTAAATTGCTATTAATTATTAGTTTTTATTATAATATTTGTTGTTAAAATAAACAATGAAAATTGATTCATTGATTAACTAGATTTTGATGTTTAATTTAATAAATAAAAGGCTTCGTCAACATTCAAACATTTTTGTTTAATTAATCATATTTCAGGTTCATCTTAATTAGTTTGTCAAAATACGTCAGAGGTCACTATGAGTTTATTTACATTTTTGAGTTATTTCCACGAAAATAAACAAACAAGTGTTTTTTTTAGGTTTATCATGATAAATTGAAAAATAATTTGATTTGCTAGATAATTAAAAATTAAAAAAAAAATGCGTTTTGCAAAGGAATCACATTGCAAACTATTCTAAAATTTTTTACAGAAACATAAATTATTGACTTGGCGAAATACTAAGAAAATTTTATATTTTATTTAAAAAAATTATAAAAAAAGTAATAAAGTAATAAAATAAAAAAACAAAATATAAATAAATAAGACAGTACTCAAATTCACCATAACTTGATTTGTTAAGGTGTAATTAAAAAAAGTTATAAAAAATAATTAAATTTATAAAGTTTATTGGAATAAGAAAGTAAAAATAAAAGTTTATAAACCTTATAATTTTAAATAAAATTATTTTAAATTTTGTTCTACCTGATTAAAAAAAAATTTTATATATTACTTTTTTATATTTCTATCAATTTAAATTTTTTTTTTTTTTGAAATTTTTATAAAATTAGTTCTTATAGTTATTTACCAATAATTAAAGTTTTTTAGTCATTTTTTTAGACCTTTTAAAAAAAAAATTTTTTAATAATAAATATTTAAATTTAAGATTGATAAAATTACCAACGTTGTTTTAGGGATTGTTTGAAAATAAAATCTTGTTAAAATTTAAATAAATTGTAATATTATCGTTACGCATGGGAAAAAATAAATCAAAATTTTAAATTGAAGCTTTTTTTTCTTTATTTAATATGTTTTCAGCAGGTGTTGATTTCAATTAATATTTTAAACTAAATAGATAATAAAAATATTACTAAAATGAATTTCTAAATTTTTATTTTAAAAATGATTTTTTTGATTTAAAATAAAAGTGACATTAGATTCTGACTTTTTTTTTTAAACTGTTTTATTTCATTTCGTAAGCCCTTATAAATATTAGTAATAAGATGAATTGATGGTACGTGAAAAGTAAACCTATTATATTTACACAATAACGCAAGTTTTGCATTATTTTTAATTAATATTTAGTACTGATAATTTTGAACAAATTATTGTCTAAAGTGAAAAATATATAAAATAGTTTGATTGTTTTACATGCAAATTAAACTGCGATCTGAAAAATTTTCACTTAAACATCAAATGATGATTGAAAAAAGAAGACGAGAGATTATTACCAAATGGATATTTCGGTGTTTAATAGCGTTTCTTTACAGTTAACAAAAACTTAAGAAACTAAATAAATCTAAACACGTTTACTAAAAAATGTTGTTTTGAGTAAATCAATTGCAACAGTTGAATTGAATTGTGAGGAAAGCATAGTAGATAAAATGAGGAAGATGAGAAGTTTTAAAATTGTTACTTAAAATTTATCATTCATGCTTATTTACTTTTAAAGTGTCGTGAAAATAGCTAGGGCTACTTTACCACAGTTTCGCCATTTTTCAAGTTTGTATTACGACAATTTCTGTATTGAAGCGCAGTGAAAAGAAAGTTCAAAAATCCAGCTGAATAGAATAGCAACGTTTTATTAGTTGACTAATTAAATATTGTAACAAAGTAACAATCAGACGCCCCCATCTTAGTTTGTTATAGAAACGGTTTTAGCCACTTTTTCCGGCAAAGCAACGCAAGCCGATGTTTGAGCCGAGTCCACATGTTTGTTGTGGAATGGGGCTTGCTACAATTCTAAACTAATCTTATTGCTAGTCATTACTGTCCAACCAAAAATAACGCACTCTGATTGTTCATGATTGCGATTAATTCAATCAACTATGAATTGTCAAACTTATAATTTAAAAACCAAGTGGTGCTATCATTAGTTGCTCAACTACTAAACTTAACACAGTACAAATAAACTATGTCTTGTTTTTAATTTATTTTTTTAATACATATATGTTATATATATATATATTTACATATATATATATTAATGTATATGTTTGATTATTAGTTACTTTTAATCGTCTCAAGCAAAATGCTTAAAAAAAAAATGAGCTCTGAACTTAGTCTATTTATAATAATTTTTTCTGTTACACAATTATGTATCTATTCAGCATTAGCTTGTTTGAATGACAAAAATGATATTGGAGGTCTGTTAATGTTTAAAACTTAAATTTTTATTAATCTTTTGTTTCATTTAGATCTAACTCCCGATCCCATAGTTGAAAATGGTAAATCATTAGTAATTGATTGTAAATTGAAAAAATTCCATCATAAAACAAATAATACGGACATCAAATTAAATTCTTTAAATTTGTACATCAGGCATTTAGAAAAAGATATTATTATTCCTCCTGAAAAAATACAAAAAATTGATGAACACACCATTAGATATGCTGTCCAAAATGTCACTTTAGATGATGCTGGACGATACCATTGTTTTTATAAACCAGAAACGTCAAACAAAACCCTTTTTGTCTGCCTGACTAATGTTAAAATTGGCTGTAAGCAATTTAAATAATACAAATTTAACTTTTATTTATTAATTGTTTTTTATTTTAATTTCAGTTCCTGTTCAAGAAATCAAAGATTTCACTTGTCGAAGTTATTATTTAAAAACTCTTAAATGTTTTTTTAAGCTTCCTCGAACTTATGTCGAAACAAAGTATGAATTGACAGAAATCATAGATATTTCTGGTGAAATATCTATAGATACTGCTTGTGTTGAAACTAAAAATGAATATTCATGTGAATGGACCACTAATAAAGAACCTTTATATCGTATTTCTTCTGAATACTTTGTTTTTAATCTTAAAAGTGCTAATCAATTTAATCACATTGAACAACAATTTAATATCAGTCATTATGATATTATTGAACCATCTATACCAGTATCGTTTTTAAGTTTAAAAATTAAAACTAATTCAGTTATTTTAAAATGGCAAGCTCCAGAAAATTTTCAATATGAAACAAATCTTAAACAAAAGTTGCGATTTGAATTATATCGATTTAAAATATTAAAAGATGACAATAATTCATCAATTCAAGAAGAAATATATGAATTAGGAAATATCTATAATTTTACCGTATTTGGTCTTATTCCATACACCGATTATTTGTTTAAATTACGTTGTACTGTTTCTAATTTAGAAAATAATAAAATTTGGAGTAAATTTTCAGAAATAAAAATTACAACTTTAGAAGATCATCCTTATTTTTGCCCTGAATTTTGGAATAGTTCTTTTGAAGATACTAAAACCTTAAATGAACGTTCAATTACAATTTATTGGAAACCAATTGATATAATGCATTTTAATGGGAAAAATTTGCAATATTTAATCAAATATTATGCAATAGAAAATTATCCTAACAAAAAATTAAAAAAAAATTTAAATATTGTTTTACATAATAATGTTACTGTTGGTTTTAATGAAACTTTTAAAACATTTGACAAAATGTCAATTGAAAATTCTTATTATTTCAAAATTTACGCTTTTAATGATAAAGGGTATTCAAATTGCTCCTCAGAAATAAAAGTTGAAAGAACTGATTTACAGCCCCCAAAAGTCACTGATATAACAGTTTTTTATTTTGGTTTTGGAAAATATGAGGTTAAATGGAAATATCCTAATTTTAAAGATGTAAAAAATTTTATTATATTTTGGTGTCCAAATATTAAACCAAGACCATTTCAATGTGAAGGTGTTTTAAATGCGTCATCAATATTAAATATTAATCATAATAATCAACTCACTACTAATACATTTTCCAGTGAATTATTTTTAGATAAAAATTTAAATTATCAGTTTGCTGTAGCAGCGGAATATAATAACATGTTATCTACTGGTTTACTTTGGGCAACTTGTATCATTCCAAATAGTATTGAAAAACAAGATATAATAAACGAATTTAATGCAATAGCTACGAGTTCAAACACTGTGGTGGTTTCATGGAAATTGCGTTGTCCAGCTCATAGTGAAGTTATTGAAAAATTTGAAATAACATATTGTGAATTTAAAAATTGTCCAAATTTAAAAAGGGTTTTTGTGGAAGGAGGTAAAAGTGAAAAATATAAAATTAATCATTTAGAATCAAACACTTTGCACTTTATATTTATACGTGGATTTTCAAGAAATGGAGCTAGTAAAGAACTTAAAACTGATTCTAAGACATTTGTAGGTTCTCCTTCAATTCCGATTAAACTTATTAAAGCCGACACTGTTGATAAAATTATTGAATTACAATGGTTATTTATTAAAAAAGAAAATGAAGTTATAAGTAATTTTAAGGTCGAATATAATAACGAAATGATAAATTTTGATCCTGATAAAATTTGTGATAAAATTGTTAAAACAAATCAAACACAATATGAATGCAGAGTTAAGATATCTAAAAATATCGAGCCTTATAGAGAATACAATTTAAAATTGAAGACATGTTCCACTTCTGATATATTTGAAGAAAAAAGAGAATTATGTTCTAAATCTACAGATATTCAAATAAAAACTAAAGTAGGATATCCAGGAAATATGAGAAAGCCATATGTTAAAATATTAAATCAATCAGAAATTTTTGTAGAATGGAATCCCCCAGAAGTTAAAAATGGAAAAATTGATATGTATTTATTAAATATAAGTTACGGAAAAGGGAACAATGACATTTTTTATATTGAATCTAATAGTACCAAACGTATAATAGATTGTAGAATAAATATTGATCCTAGCATTCAAGTTGCTGCTATAAATATTAAAAATGGCACTAAATTAGTGGGTCAACTTAGTGATACATTCATTTTACATGTTTGCAATTATGAGCAAACAAAATTAAGTATTATTGTTATGATGATATTTATGACATTTTTTATTGTTTTTTTAGTGTTTTTTATAATATATATATTTTATATAAAAATTATAAAAAAAATGGATTATTTTAAAGGCCTTTTAATTGATTTACCCACTGGTTTAGAAGAATCCAAATCTTTTTTTGGTATACAATTATTAAGAAGAAAAAAAAAAAATTTTAAAACAGTTGATTTAAGAGAAAAAACATTAATATCAGTTGAAGAAGATAAGATTATTTCTGTTTCAGAAAAAAATAAAGAAGAAAAAACAATTGAAGATAGAGTAACTAAGTTTTTTAATTTATTTAAACAAAAATCAATAAAAAAAGAAAAAAAATCAAAATTAAAATGCGATTCAAATTTAAGTTTATGCAAAAAGTCTGATAATTCCGAGATGAAACCATTAGTTTCATCAAAAAATAATTTTGAAAAATTTTTCGATGATTTAAAATTACTAAAAGATGAAGAAGCCAGAAATAAATATTTTTACAAAACTCATAAAGTGGATATAATTAATTATTTTACAAATAAGGAAAAGTTAATTAAAAAAGGAGTTCCAAAATCTTGTGATGAATTACCAAATTTTAGCAGTTTAACTTCTGTTTACAATCAATTACCTGTTTTTAACAGTTCTGCTTTATCTATTAAAAGGGCAGCTAATTCTACTTTAAATGTGAATTCTTTAAATGAAACATCTAAAAGTACATCTACTTTATATAAACCAATATTAATTCAAGAAACTTCAATAAATTTAGAAAATTCTCCTCTAAATTATGTGAGACATAGAAGTTTAAGTGTACTAAAAGATTATAAAAATGATGGTTATATTTCTTATATTGGAAATAACAAAGCAAATAGTTATAAATTTAATAATTTGAATGCTTTATTAGATAATAAATTACTTTCTTATGATGTAATAGAAAATTCAACTTTATCATTTGATGAAACATCAAAAAAACAAAAAAATTATATATCTATTCAACCAGATGAGCAATATCAAAAGTTACCTTTAATTGAAAATATGAAGTATTATAATTTTCAAAGTTTGGAATTCGACAATAATACAGAACTTAATTTAAGTAAAAACAAATTATCATTACAATCAAATTCTTATACTAATGTTTACATCCCACATAACATGGATGCATTATTTAGTGAAAAACAATTATATCAATCAGCTGAAGAAAAATTAAATTTGATTAATAATTCATCAAAATCAATTATAAATGATTTAAATACAGAAAGTAAAGAACTATTAATGGATGTAAGTGATTCAGTATCATTCAATCAAATATTTGAATCAAGTAATTTATTGGCGCCTGATCTGGTAAATATGGATAATGGTTATGTAAAAATATCTGAATGTACATTTAGCAATGATAAATTTTAAAAAAATCAAAACCTTTGTAAATATATCCTGATAGATATGTCTTGATAAATATGTTTTATATTTAAAAATTTATTTTGTTTTATTTTTATAAATTGTAAATAACTATAAAAAATGTTAATATTTTGTTTAAGCTTTTGTAATATAAAAATATAATTTTTAAGTGTGTAAAAGTTGCACTAGAAATAAAAATTACTACGTTGAAATTATTTTTATTGTTTTTAATTGATCACTCAGATTTATTAGTTTTTAGTTTTTTACATTCGTTTTCTTCAATAATTTTGTTTATATTTCTGTGTTTAACATTATTTGTTACGCGATTTGTACCATGTTCATCTAAAACAGTATCTAAAATAGAAAAAAATGAAATAAGAAATGCAAAAAATATATTTAAATTCTTACCACATAAAGGTCTTTCACAAAGTTTTTTATAGTTTGAAAACTTTAGAAAAGTTGCTACTTCTCTATGCTGATTTGAAAATTCTTCTTGAAAGTTATCTTTATATATTTTATTTAATTGTATCATCATTGAATGACAAATATTACTTTTAATAGAGTTTTGAAACCAAATCGATTGTAAACGATCATATGCAATTTTCATTGCTTCTTTATCAAATATCCATTCTGTTTCTTTAAAGGAGTCATATTCACAATTAAATAAAACTAAAGGAAGTTCACAAGCTAATGGGTATTGAGGTTTTTTTTTGTATTTTTCAAAATCAAATAAATCTAATATTATTTCTGGCTTTTCACGATTTTCACCAATCATAAATAGAATAGAAACGATACATCTAATTTGATGCCATAAAAATGCTTTTCCAGTTATTTTTAATACATAAATATCAAAAATATTACAATCATATGATGGTTTACCTCTCTTGTAAATTTCACAAGTAAAAATGTTTCTTACATAATTTGTTTCAAATTTAGTTCGATCTAATTTACAAAAATTTCTAAAATCATGAGTTCCTAATAAATATGTGCAAGCTGTTTTCATTAACTCAATATTTAAATTTCCTAATGGAAAATAATACTTATAAGTTCGTTTATCGCAATTAAATCTAGCACTAAAATCTTTATCGACAGGTTTCCAACAAATAAATTTTATATTATCTGGTAAGTTATTGTTTAATATTTTAGTATAATTTAATTCATTTACTAAATCTTTAGTATGATCATTTTCACTAATTTTACTTCTAACTGATAAAGAAATAACTTGAGAAAATGCTGAAACTCCTAAATAAAAAGCAAATAAATTTAAAATTTTAATTTAATATCTATTTAAATTTATTAAATTTACCTTTATCTGTTCTTCCACTTCTATGGTAACTGCAACTTTCTCTATTTTCAATTAATTTTGTTTTTGTAAGTGCCTGAAAAATAAAATTTTCAATAGTTTTTGCTGTGTCTTCTTGAGCTACATATCCTTCATAATCCCAACCTTTATATTTAAAACAAAAATAAAATATTTAATAAACTAATTTAAGTAATATTATTGATTTCAAACCTAAATAAAAAAATTTAAGTGCAATATGTCGTTGATTAAACTTAGAAAAATCAACTTTTTTGTCTTGTTGGATTAAAATTAGTTCATTATTGTTATTTAACGATTGTTTTTTAACTATATTTTTCAATTGCTTCACATGTTCATTGAGTTTCCTAATATGTGCTAAAAGATCCTAAACTAGTTAATAATATTTTGAAAATAATTATTATAATTTACTTACTTCTTTTGTTAATTCTTCTAGTTTACTAATAGATATTTTGGACATTTTAAACTTTATAAGTATTTTAAATAATTGAATAATAGTTTTTTTAATGTTAAATTAAAAGTTTATATTTTTTTTAAATGTGCTTTAAAATTTATTTATTTTTTAATAAAGCGCCAAGTTCAAATATTAAAGTAAGCTTTTTTTTAATATCTTTTAAAACTAATCAATAGAAATAATAGTAATATTAATAAAAAATCAGAATTCGATTATTTAATTTAATTTTTATTATAAAATACAATTAAATTATATATATTGTGTTCTAAAATAGATAATAATTTTTTTATATTAAATTATTATTGTTATAGTAACTTTAAACTATTTAAAAATGACTTATTTTTTGTTTTTCAACAAATAAAGTAAATACCAAATATGTTAAATTTAGTTCAAAAAACTATTATAAAAGTGCTTGTATTTAATTTTTTTTTTTCAAATTTTTTTCAAAATTTTTTTAAATAGTTTTTATAACATATATTAATAGATAAGTAAGCTATTTGATTTATTTTTAATTTTAAATTTTGAAAAAAAAAATGTTTTTATAAGTGTATTTAAATTTAATTTTGTTTTATATATTATTTAAAAAATGATAATTTTACAAATTTTATTTATTTAAAATTTATTTTAAAATTAATATGTATATTATTTTTTGTGATAAAAATTTTACATGATGATACTTTAATTAAATTTAAGTTGAATCCATTTCTTTTCCATTAATTGTTGCTTGATTAGATGGGTTTTTTCGCATTAATTTTTTGTGTTTCATTCTTCTATTTTGAAACCAAGTTTTAACTTGAGTTTCACTTAATTGCAAACTAGTAGCCAATTCCAACCTTTCAGGTGTGGAAAGATAACGTTGAGTTTCAAACCTATTTTGTAAATATATACCCAAATTTAATTAATAGTTTATTTTAAAGATAAAATTCTAATTAAGATAATTTAAAACGCAAACGCTTTCTATTAAACAAGCGTTCAACTTTTTGAACAATTGAATTGCTTTTATAGGCTAAAATAATAGGATTTGACCTAACCAAAATATAGGATAGAAACTATGCATGAATGTTAAAATGGCTTATTTTCAATACTTTATATGTATTAGGTTATTTTTATTGATGTTAAATAAAGTAGTTATTGCTTGATAAATTGATTAAATGAAAAAATTAATGCAAAATATATATATTGGCTAAATTTAGTTTTAAAAAAAAAGTAAATGAAATATAAATAATTGTGATTTTTTCAGTTGCATTTTAAATTTATGATTTAAGAGATGCAAAAAAAAAACAAAAAATTTTACCTTTTTTCAAGTCCATGCAATTGTAAGTCGGAAAAAACAGTTCTGGCCTTACGTCTTCTATGAGAATTGACTGCAGCAGCTACCATTTGAGCTGCAGCTGTGCGTTGCATATGTTGCAATAATAATTCATGCTGAAGATGTTGTTGTTGCTGCACTTGATGCTGTTGCTGACAATGATTTTGTTGAGACTGTTGTTGTTGATTTTGCATCTGTTGAATACTTAGAATCTGTTGTTGTGGAGCGGTATTTTGTAAATGAGACAAAGTGGATGCTGTGTTAGCAGAATCTAACATTAAATGACTTAGAGGATGCGAGTGAACTGCAGCTAAAACAGCAGCACTGGAAGCATTTAAACTTGATGGTAAATGAATCGGGTTTGTGTTCATGCTAACTGCGCTAGACATATGAGAAGAATGATGATTTTGATGATGGTGATTTAATGAAGTGGGAACAGGTGATTGTGAAGAAATTCGCATAACTTGGTGCTGACCATTAGAGTTGTGAGCTTGATGTGGATGATGAATTGGTTGTATTTGGGGATTGCTGTTGGCATACATAGAAAAGGTTGGATGGGTTAACAAGGCTGCAGCAGCAGCATTTAAAGCATCAACTGATCCAGTTGAATTGAATAATCCTGCATTATTGTGGCTTATGGCATTAGCTTTATTTCTTTCTCCAACGCCATCGTGCAACAGTCCATTATTCATCATACACTCATCTAATGAAGAATAGTAAGTTACTGCGGATCCAGCGCTATAACTTGGACTTGGAGTACAAACAGACGGAGCACTGTCTTCGGCACTACCTAATTTACCACAATCCGTCAAATCAAGCTCAAGAGAGTGGCGAGTTTTTTTGCGTATGTTTACATTGTTGGCGTTTGATCTTGAAAAGATTAAAGTTTATAATTATCCATTTTTTTAAAACTAAAAATTTAAAATTTTTTGTAATTTTTTAATGTATTTTAGTTATGTTTAACTTATTTTCATAATGTACTAAAGGTTTACTTAAACTTACTCTGAAAGAATGTCTTTGATGAAAAAAGAAGCAGGACTAGATTTTGAGTTAAGTTTGCAAAGTAGTGCTTCCATTCCGACGTTCACTTCAACTATTGGATTGCAGCAATTTAGATAAAAATTCAATTTAAACTTATTAGTTGTTTTCAGAATTGTAACAGTTGATATTTAAGTTTTTTCACTAAGCATTTTATTAGTTATACACTTATGAAAAATTATTATTGCACACAAGCCGAATAAAATAAAATAATCCAATCTTTTTCAACAACCTATGCGGCCATACAGTTATAACAAAATAGACAAAATAATCAAGATCAAATTTGACTTAGACACTGAATTTGAAAAGACAAATATATTGAAATGATTATGCTGATGAGTTAAGGTAATTTGATAAACTGTATACGACTGTGAGTAAAAATGCTTGGAAGCAAGGTCCAATCAAAACCAAACAGAACCACAGGCAACAGACCGGAACTTGACTAGCCGCGCATTCTCATAATTGGTCAGTGTAGCTGTTTTAGTGAGTGATGGCTTCTAAGTTATTCAGCCAATCACAGCAGTGCATACATTACTTTTATAGTATACGATTGGAGACGCCTACTAAGTTGGTTTAGTTTTAATCTGGTTAAAATTTGGCGCCGTCGCTGCTTCAATAGATAACTGTTATTTGTCCTTTTGATTCTATTCAATAGATAGTTGCCGCCTTTATCTTGTGTTTTGTTTGAAAATCGATTTTTTGTATCAAAAAGGGAGTGTTATAACGCAATTTAATCAAACTTACCTTGTTAAAATTATTTCAAATTATTTTTTGCTATTTATTTTATCAACAAATTCAACTTTTAATATATTTGCCTTAAAATCGGCTTTTCAAATTTTATTATCACAAGTACTTGATGTTTTAAAATAATTGTTTTCATTTATATTATTTAATAAAAAAAACTGACAAAAATCAATCATTAGACATTTTTCTAAACTAGACATTCTGTTTTGATTTGTTTTTATTGATCCTATTCTTTACAAAAAAATATTTTTTAATTCAAAAAAAAACTTTTTTACTGAATTGTTTAATTAACAGTAAATTTGATTCAAATTTTGTCAAGTTTTGTTATTAAATTTTATCAAGTTTTATTGATTTTTTTTAAATTTTCTAATTTTTTTGCGGTATATAATAATTTAGTTTTTCTTTCTTGCAATGAATTTCATCAAAAACTATTAATTTATTCTAATTAATTTTATTTCTTTACTAAAGTACAATTGATCTTTTACAAAATTTATCAGTTTAGACAATTGTCTCTAAAATGTTTTATTTGATTTACATAATAGATTAAACAAGATAATCCAAAACAGTTTATGCACGGGTTTAACCATCACATAAGTGACACACTTTGCTTGTTACATGCTGTTTAATTTTTGAATTTTTTTTTTTTAATCAACTTGTCACAAATTGCTGCAAAATCCGTTCCATTTTGTGACAAACGTTTATTTTGATTTTTAAGCGTGATTTTTTGTTTTCTTAGTTGTTTTATTATGCATAAACAAATAAATAAGCAAAAAAATGCATAGAAAAAGAAATTTTTGATAAATTGCAATTTGCTTAATTTTGCGAGTGAAAGCAATGCAATCGAGAAATAGGTCATTAAGCCGTTTTTTAGTCGTTTTTTAGCTGATTTTATCTTCGGCTTGTTGTAACAACTTGGCTTCTAAGTTTTGATTGGCGCTAAGCCCGCTTGTAAAGCAGATTTAGCTATTCCTAAAACCACCCCCGCCTTTATCCTACTTGAATTCAATTCAATTAATAGCGTCATACTAGAGAAATGGCGTTTATTCTAGCTAACATTTACTTACATCAGTTGGCTGACTAAGCATTTCAAACTCTATATATGTTCGTATATCGCGTAATTGGCAATTATGTATTTGCTCTTTCTGTCCAGGCTTAACTTCTTCATCAGACTGTTTAAGTTTGTTGATTCAAATACTAAACTAGCCCTTTTATGTTTCCGATTTTTTTATATTCTATTATTGTTTATCAAATTTCTTTTTCTCAATTTTATTTTAGCTTGTTTGTCTTAAATTTTATTGCATTTATATGATGAAAATCCTATAAATAACGCAAAAATTTTATTCACATATGTAAAATTATGTTTATATTTTTTACTTCATTTGTATCAGTTTATAATAATTTTTTTGCCAATCAATTTATTGGTTCATAAAAAATAAATTTACCTTTGAAAAGAAAAAGTATTAATTATATAATTTTGATGTTATTTATTAAAAACTTGAATTAACTTAAGCATTATAATTCATTTTTTGCAATTAAATTTTATTAATTAAAATTGCCAAGTAGTTTTGATTAATGGTATCTTCTTATTTAAATTTTTTGAACATTTTTTAAAAAAAAAGAATTTAATTTAATTAATTCAACTATTTTTTATTTTAAAAAATTATTAACTAATAATGCACGCCTGTAAAGAGTACTTTCCTTCAAAACATAATTATTAAATAAAATTTTTTATTTAGTTTTAAGCAAAACTATTTTATAATTTTTAGTTTTCTTGTTTTTAATTTAATACTGGTAAACAATTAGATGTTAAGAATAAAAAACAAGGTCAAAGAAAGGGCAAAGATAATGAAAAAAAATAAAGGGAAACAAAAAAAGAGTGCATTGAATAGGGCAAGAAATATTATTTGCCTAAAGATACGATTTGAACAGGTTTGTGGCACAAAAATTTCCACTTGCCTTGTTTTCCACTTTGATTATGGCCTGTATGTTGGCCTATTAGCGTAACAATGGTCGTTCATCATTTAAGCTTAAACTAGTTGAAGACAAAATGACATGTTTTGCCTTTAGCAATAACCTGGCGGCAATTGAACAAAGTCACAAAAAACCACTGGCCAATGGGAATATAAAAAATCTATAAAAGAAAAAATAACAATTTTAAATCATGAACATTGAGCATTTCAAACATAAGCTTGTTCAAATAAAAACAAGCAGATCATAGATGGTAAAAATTAAATTCAAGTATTTGAAAAAGATATGCTTAAAGCTAAAATTGAAACAAAGTTTTCATAAAAGGAACATTTTGAATTTCAAAAATTTAGATTTAATAAATTGCACGTTTAAAAGCTGATTATTATAAAGAAAGCTTTTGTTTGAATAGCACGAATTACATAAAACTGATTGAATTAGAGTACAATAAGTATAGATAGACAAAAATAAAATTATGAAAATTTATTTAAATATTAAAGGAGTGCAAATAAACAGGTGATACAGCTATATAAAATCAGCGCTTAACAAAAAATTCAAATTTTGATTTTTTATTTCAACCCAATTAGCTTCTATTCTACGGCTTATTTTCTCGCTTATTGATTAATACAATATAAACACGTGTAAAATTCTGGAGTAGCAAAATAACTGCAATTGTTTTTGCTTAAATTTTAAGCAATCCAATCGTCCTTGGATTAGGTTGATTGAAAAGATGATATTTTATGTTGCCACACGTTATTTTTTAGAAATAATTAATATCTTTAATATTCAATTATCCAAGTTGAAAAAAACAAAGATTTCAAGATGTTCGTGCTTAAGAACATTTTGTCCATGAAAATCTAGTTGCTGAATTACAACTAATTTAAAAATGATATAAAAATATTTTTTAGTTCTCACTGCTTTTGTTGCCCATTTTTTCGGCTTAATGGACCAATGTTCTTGTATGTATAATGGGTAGGTGTGTTTTTCTATGTCATTTTGTATTTTTGAGTAAAATACACGTGTCAAATGGACAGGCGCATACAATAGACACTCCCAATCAATGAACGATTCACATTAAATTTAGCCTAAAGCTAATGTTTAATTAAGCGGCTAAAATTTTTCCAGTTCTGCTCAATAAGTTTTCTATTTAGCCGGAAATCAGCTTTGATATTCAGGTGAGAACAATTTTCACAATTTAGTGCCTTTCAGCACTTTTTCATTAGTTGAAAAGACAAAAATAGATTTTAACTATACTTTTCTTTATACTTAAATTAGATGTTTACAATTAAATACTTTTCACTTATTTAATTCAAAATTTTTTTTTGAAAGATTAACGTATATAAATAATCGGCTATTAGCAATAATTTTTTTAATATAAAATAAATTTATAAAATAAAAAATTTTCAAATTTGTAAAAAAAAAAAAAATGATTAATTTTTTTAATTATAAAATTGTAAAATTGATACTAAAATTGAACGAAACAATATTTTAAATATTATTTAAAAAAAAATTAAATTGATTTTAATATTTAGACATTTTATTAATTTAAATTATTTATTAAAATTAAAATTTTATTTTTGAGTATTTTGATAAAATTTATAAATTAAAATAACATTAGTTTGGTCTTTTTTGAAAATATTTATTTGAATTCTAAATATAGGTTCATAAATTTTTATCAAAAAAAAAATCAAATAAAAATGTATGCTTTGAACATGTATATATATATTTAGAAAAATATTTGATATGATTTATGTTTTGTTTCTAACCGGAAACTGAGTAAAAACAACGTAATTGCATTTTCAATACTGACCACAGCATCTTCTAATTGAATTTACTTATATTTTTCATCAATTTGTCAACTGATTTTCATCAGTTCAAAACATGTTTTAACAGTTGAATACTTGTCCTTGATTGGCAAATCATATTTGAATTTATTTATTTTTCTATTCAATTTATTTAGCTTTGTATTTAGATATATTTAGACAAATATAAACACAAAAGTTTAAGGGCTGATTGTTCGTGATGATTTGTGTGTGGTCTTCTTGATTTGTGCGATTCAATTTTTTTAAATGCCACTTTTTATATTTGATATTAAAATGTGTTTTTTTTTTACTTTTTTTTTTTACTTTTTTTTTTTTACTTTTTTTTTATATATATATATATTTTGCATCCTGTTTTAAGACTTATTTTTTATTTATTTTCATTTTTTAATATAAAAAAAAATAAAATAAATTGCATCAATTTTTGATGTCCGTTTACCAATTTTCTATAGTTTGTTTTTTATTTTTAAAATTAATTGGGTTTTTTTTAATTTTTTTTTTTTTTGTTTTTTTTAATAGGTTAGCCACAATTTTCTAATTTCAATTTGTTTTTTCATTGTTTTTTATTTTTATAAAAATTAATTTAGAATACGTTTTAATTTTAGTTTGGTTTGTAATAAAGTTATGAAAAATTTATTCATATGTTTAATTGAATAAATAGTTTTTAAAAAATAAAGTTTGATTAATTTTATTTTTTTGCCAAAAAGTAACTTAAGTATTTGTTTTGTAATTTGAATCTTTATTTAAAATTTTACTACTTTGATTTTGCAAAAAAATATCTATTGAAGTATTTAAAAAAATTAATTATAAAATTGGAAAATGAAGAAAATTGAATTTAAAGTTTAATTAATTAATTTTTTTAACTGAACATAAGTTTTTTGTTGAAATTTGATTAGTTAAAATTTTTGATTTTTGCTTTTTAGTAAAAATAGATTATTTTTTTTTCGTTTTTAGACATAGTTTTGTATAGCATTAAATAGACTAAGGAAAGAAAATATTAATTGATTAAAAATTTAAGCTGGGCAACCAAAGAAAAAGTTTTGATATTGCTGATAGCCAAGAATGCTAATAAATCAGATGACGAGCGAAATGATAGAATAAACGTTTGTTGAAAGGTAAATAGAGGTAAGTAACAATAAAGAAAGTAGAGTAGAAAGTCCCGTTTGTAAGTTTTTATTAATGATGGTTGATATTGAACGTGTGATAAAATGATGATGCGGATTAGGCTGATAAGTAGCGCATAATGGGCGATTGTTTGAGTACGTAAAGTTTGTTTTGAAATGGCGGGAGAATCGGACTGTTTTGCTGAAAAAGCACCAATTAGATGTAATTCCAGTTTAAATTGCAATTGATCAGTGCGTTAAACTGCTCATTATTTTATTTGGTCGTTTGATAAAGATGTTCAGAATAGTCAATTGCAATTCTGCTCTTCATCTAAGCTCGACACACTTTGACTTGATGTAGATTTTCACACTTGGCCACATGGCTTGGTTTGTGTTACAATTGATAAGCTGATTAAAATAACAACACTGATCCAGTAGCAAATATCTTCTTATTATTTTGTTCACCGTTCACGCCTGTTTGTTTTAAAAAGCGCAATTTACCGCTTTTTAGGAAGCTTATTGATTTGCATGTGCTGGTGTTGGCAATTTAAAGCACTTTTAAGATTTGAAAACTGTTTTTCGTTGTAATTAAACCTATGAAAGTTTGCATAGAATATTAAAGGTTAATATAGTTTGAGTTTGAGGTTCGGAGTTGTAGGTTTGGAGTTGAAGGTTCAGAGTTGAGGGTTTAGAGGTTTTAGAGTTAAGACTTAGAAGTGAGTTGAGATTCAGGGTTGAAGACTAAGAGTTAAAAGTTTATAGTTAAGGTTTATAAACTTAGTATGAAGATGGTTTATGCAAATGGACAATTAAGAGACAATAAAGGTTTCGAGTGAGGATTTTGAGTTTTGCGCTAAAGAAAAGAGCATGGCTTGTAAATGTATTGTAATATTGTGAGCCGCTACAACGCTGCCGTCTGCAGAGAGCGAAACTCAACAGTTAAAAGCCAGTGCTGCAAGCTAGATTTAAAATGACTTGCTAAAAGTATTTTGCGTTTTCAAAACAAACACAAAGTTTGTGAAACAGTTGCAAGTTTGACTGATAGAGTGCAAATTTTGGCTAAGATCGTTGTAAACAATGTCAGCTCCGAAAACCTCGACTCAGTAAGTGTGCCATGAACAAATGCTTGAGTTTAATTTAATTTAACGCTTACTTTGCAAAGAAACCCAATATCTTGCGGAGCATCTGTGGTAGGTCTGTTGTATGAAGATGGCATCGTGATAGCGGCAGACCATTTGGCCTCGTACGGATCGATGGCCAGATTCCGAGACTGTCCTCGAGTGTTTAAAGTGAACAAGCAAACTATTTTGGGCGTCGGAGGAGACTACGCTGACTTTCAACATGTGTGGAAGTCGATTGAACAAAGACAAATTGAAGAGGAAGCTTACCAAGATGGCAAAGAACTAAGCCCGAAGGCTTTGCACACCTGGCTTACAAGGGTGCAATACAATCGTCGATGCAAGTTTGACCCGTTCTGGCTTGAATGGGTAGTAGGTGGATTCCAGAATGGCAAGCCGTACCTAGGCTATGTGGACAAACTGGGCACCTCGTTCCAAGACAAGGCCATCGGAACTGGAAGACTGGGAGCTTTGGCCATTCCTTTGTTGCGAGACTACACGGAAAACTTTAGTTTGAAGTTGGACGAGGAAAAAGCCAAACAAATAATGGTGAAGGCGTTGGAAGTGCTCTTTTACCGAGATGCATACACTTTTCCCAAGTATTACATCGGCAGTGTGACCCAGAACAAAGATGCCCAAATAGAGGGACCATTTGAACTGAAGACAGACTGGCAAGCAGCTTTGCTGGTCAAGGGCTACGAATAGGGCTGTCTCAAGAAAACATCTTTCTTAACCAGTCGTCTTGTTTTATTGGTCTTGAATAAAGTGTTCAGTTTTTAAGTGTAAATATTCATTAAATAAGTGTTAAGTAAAAGTTGTTGCTACTGAGTTGAAATGCGAGCAACAGCTCAACAGCCGGTTTAACGGCTGCAGTTGCTCAGCCGCTTTTCACCACTAATACATTTTCACCGCAAATACACGTACTTGCAGTGTTTTGTTTTCAAACCTTGTCAATGCTCTTCTTCTCTGTTTGGATGTGCTGTTCTTGCTGCATGTCACGCTAATCCATTCTTCTACTATGGCTTTCAGTTTCTACTATGGCTTTTTAATCCTTTTGTTTGTTTTTTGTCTGGTGCACTCTACCGAAGTGATTCGGCCCAGAGGAGTCTCTCTTACAAGTAACTTTTGTTTGTCTTTTTCCATCAAATTCACGCTGATCAAATTCATATGATCAAGTTTGGTCGAGCCTCCTTTGGTCAAATTAATATTATCAAATTTAGCTCAGTCTCCCTTTTGTCAAACTATGCTCACTCTCCAAAATGCTGACTAACCAAACTTTTCTAAATTAACTCTTGTTCTTCTAGAGAAAGTATTCTATGATCCCAGTCGCGATTTTACTTGTGTGGATGGTAGTCTTACCATTCCTTTCAGCCAAGTCAATGATGATTATTGTGACTGCTCTGATGGCAGTGATGAGCCCGGAACTTCTGCCTGTCCAAATGGATCTTTTAATTGTGCCAACGTTGGTTTCATTGAAAAAGACATCTTCTCTTCTCATGTAAATGACGGTGTTTGCGGTAAGTTTATTTTCCATTCTTTCTATTTTTTAAACTCATCATTTTCACATTCTTAAGATTGCTGCGACAGTTCAGATGAATGGGCCACTGACGTAAAGTGCGAAAACAACTGCATGCAATTAGGTGAAGCAGCCAGGGAAGCTAACAAAAAATTACTCGAAATTATTAAACAGGGTAACGAAATCAGGGAGGAATACAAAAATTATGCGAACCAAAAAAGATCTGAAACAACTCAGCGACTTGAACAATTAAAAGAAGAATTAAAACATGTCGAAATAGAAAAAGACCACAAACTTGCCATTAAACAAGAAATGGAAGATTTAGAAAAAGCTGCTATCCAAAAACACAATGCCAGGTTAGAGGAAGAAAAAAACAAATTGGAACAAGAAAATATTTTGAAATCAAGAGAAAACGAAAAAAATCAGGCTGTCCTAGCTTTTAAACAACTAGATTTAAATGAAGATGGTATTTTGACATATATTGAAATTATGAAATTTCCAAAGTTTGATCAAAATGCAGATGGATTTGTGTCCGAAGAAGAAGCTAAAGTAAATTACTAATCACTAATTTTTATTTAACTAATTAATTTCTTTATTTAAATTTTATAGTTCTTTTTAAATTCTAAAGATTCAATGGATCTAGATGCTTTTATGAGTCTTGGTTGGATTTTAGCCAAACCGTTTTATCTTAAAGACAAAGAGGTAAAATTTTCTCAGTTTTTTTTTTCAATTCAAATAATCATATACTAACAACTAAACTTAGAATGAAAATATATCCTCCGAAAATGAACCCGTTCAAAATGAACCCATTCAAAACGAACCTATTCACAACGAACCTATTGAAAATGAGCATTCTCCAAATATACCAACTCAAAATATGCCTGCACAAAATGCACCTGCTCAAGATATATCTGATGAAAATACAATACCTAACGAATCAAATGAAAATGAAAAGCATGATCCTGAACCTGATACAGAGTTTGAAAATAATGATGCTGAAACTATTCCTAACCAAAGTGAAGAGGTTTGTATAGTGAATTATAACATTTACAAAAAAACTTATTTTTCAATCACTTTAGAACGAAGATTTCCAAGATGAAAATGACGAAGACCATAAAGATGCTTATTCATCCAAAATTTCTGAAGATGTAATTGAACAACCAAATAATGAATATGATGAAGAAACTAAAAATCTTATTGAAAAAGCTAAAGATTTAAGACAACAATACCATGATATTGAATCTAGAGCTTCATCATTAAATACTAATATTAACGATCTAGAAAACTTGTTAACTCATGATTTTGGAACAGAAGATGAATTTATGTATTTAAAGGGGCAGTGTTTTGAATATACAGATAGAGAATATGTATATAAATTGTGTCCGTTTGAAAACGCATCGCAAAGATCTAAAGATGGAGGATCAGCTACAAGTTTAGGGTAATAACTATATTATAACCAAAAATAAATAAAAAGTTTATTTTTTAATTTAGTCGTTGGGGACATTGGACTGGACCAGAAAATAATAGATACAGTTCTTTTAAACTTGAAGCAGGTTCAACTTGTTGGAATGGTCCACCTCGCTCAGTTGAAGTTATTTTAAGTTGTGGTGTAGAAAACAAAATTGTATCAGCAACAGAACCTGCAAGATGTGAATACCGATTTGAATTTGAAACACCAGCAAGATGTATTATGAAAAAAACACACCATGATCATACTGAACTTTAATTTTTAATAATTGATCAAAAAAAATTTACATTAAAGTTATTGGAAATTTTTTTTTATAAAGGTTAGTTTTAAATTCAAATATTGATGTTGTTTTATTTATTTTTTTTTAAAGTATTCATAAAATATCAAATCTGCTGAAAAAGCATTCCACTTATCCTTGTAAATATATAAAAATTATATATAAGTTATAAAATAATGTACTAAAACATAATTTACATAAGAATATGTAAAAGGCCTCATATTTACAAGCAATAAAATAGTGATAATAATTCAAATTAATTAAGTGAAATACTTTTATTTAAAAAATAATTAATTTATTTTTATATAATTTAAAAAATTTTTTGAATAAATTTATAAGTTATCCAAGTAGTTGTTATATTAAATTTTATTCTTTTATATAAAGTTGTTTAATAAATAAATTATATTTTTTTTAAAAATAACTACATATGTATACATTTTTTTTTTATTTGCAATCTATCTACTCAATATGGACACATTTTTTCGTAATAAAAAAAAATAATAGTAAAATTTAAAATTTAAATATTAATAAATTCATATATTAAAATTTAAAGTATGTACAAAATGTGTTTTATATTGCATGTAAAATATTTATTTTAGTTTTAGTGTATAAGTATTTTAACTTGTTATTATTTTTAATTCATCAAATTTTTTATTTATTTATAAATTTATTTTTTTAGTATTTTATATTTTAGATTGGTGTTAGAAAAAATAATGCTCATTGAAAGTCAGTTTGAGTTTAAAAGATAACTTTTATAATAAAAATGTTTGTCAATAGTTGATGACACCACTCATATATGATAAAAATATTTAATGCTTGCATTTGTTTCAAGATTTATTGATCAAATAGGAAAAAAAATAAAAATTGAACAAAATAAAGAAAATTTAAAAAAGCCGAAAACAGTTTATAGTAGGTGTGACGTTTTATTTAAATTACTGACATGATTTAATTTCATGTGAATTCAAACATCATTTCCGAAAAAAATGTAATGCTAAGATCTAAACAATTTTGTTTGATTTCTAGTGTGTTAGTATCTAGATCAAGTAGTGTATGTTTTATGATCATAAGTATTTAAAAAACTAAAGATTTTTGAAATTGAATTCCGGTTGCAAAGTCAAAAATGATTTGCATCATGCATATATGAAGCTCAAAACATTTACATTTAAATTATTTTGTACAGACAATTTAATCAAAGTAACTTAATAGGAAAAACAAAAAAAAATTAAAAATAAAAATAAACAGTAGTAAGGTAAAAAATATACAAAATCAAAATCATGATATGAAATAAAGCGTGATATAAAAAAAAAACTTAAATATAAATGAAAAATATTAAAGATGAAAATATAAGAAAAAAAGTAAAGAAAAATGAAAAAAATTGAAAAGTTGAGTAAACAAGAATAAATAAAAAAGTGGAACTTTAAGTACATATTGAAAATGAACACAGGATTAAAATGCGAAAATAATTGGTCAGAATATTAGCGTTTATAGTTTGTTTGAATAGGTAAATTGTTTGCATCGTGATTGATTCAGAAGAGGAAGGAAATAATCTAGTTGCATAATTTTTTTTTATTTCGATCTAAATTATATTTTAATTCGAATTTCGATTTAATTTCTATCTTAATTTTTGCTTTTGTTTTTATGCTTTTTCTAGTTTTTCATTTTCTTATGGATGCACAAACAGGACATTGCCTGCTGCGTTTGCAAATATGGTCACACATCATCACGATGGATTCGCTTGACTTCGTTCCATCGCAAATGCGTTTCATTTTAACTTAAATTTTTAAGTAAAACTTACTGCTTGCCAAGTGTAAATTAAAGGTTTGTCTTAAGTCAAGTAAAAATTTTAGTAAATATAAATATAAAAGTCAAAACTTTGTACCTAATAAATCTTCTGACCATTGAAAACACATTTTTTATTAGAATTTTTTTTAAATATTTTAATATATTTAAATTTATAATTTGTTTTTGATCAAATTAAAATATCATTATGTATTTTCTGAAACGAAAAAGTGTAAATTTAATATTAACACGATAGAAAATACCGGTCATGTAATAATCTGACATATGATTTGTACTTAAACAAGCCACGGTCAACCAATAAAAAAACAAGTGATGAGAAAGTGAGCAAGAGATTGAAGGATGAGAAAAGTGCATTGTGTTCCGCATAATAATTGAGTGCATTCAATTATGTAAACAAGTAATGGGCTCAATTGATGCTCTTGAATTTATTGCAATTTAAACACATAAACCCAAGCTTTAAAATGGCAAACTAATTTCAATTAGATTGGATAGTAGACTAACCCGATGCGCATATGTCACATGCAGTCGTGCATTTTTATTTCACTTTTTTTTAAATATAAATTTGTAATTAAATTAAATTTTTTATTTATGAAAAATTATAAATATTATACTAGTTTGGACGCATTCCTAATTCGAAACAGGTCTAAGTTTTTCAAAACGTTTACTAGATGGTGATTTAGTTTAATCGTTTTCAATTATGTTTAAATCTGACAATCAATGTCTGTTAATAATTTAGGCTAGAATTGTTTTAAAAATTGATCATTTGCACTTTAAAATATAATTGAAAAATTTAAGTAGCCAAATCGTATTAAATAAGTTTTTTTGTGAACACCTATCAAAATATGTGATGAGGATGTTGATTATAGCTTAAAACTATAAAGCTTGCGGCTAAATAGCAGTACTAGAAGTTTAATTGAAAAATTAGGCAAGTGACACTTGTTTGGATGTAGATACATTAATTTTTTTATTATTTCATAAAATACTTGATTAATTTACAATTCCTTTTTTTGTAATTGAATTAGTTTTTGGCTTTTAATGTGGTAGAAGAGATAAAATAATGGGCTTTGTTTTTTTTATATATTTTTCATTTTTAGTTTGCACTTACCCTTTGGCAAAATGCGTTTAAACTTAGTTCAACAAATAAAAATCTTGAAAACTATGCGAGTTTATAAAGTCATTTTTGTTGAAAAACTTGTGACCATGGTAGCATATACACAGGTTTAATAAAAGTAAAACCGGAAATTCAGCTTAAAAATTTAACGTGAGGAGGTGCTTAAAATTCATATTAATAGTTGTAAAAGTGTAGGATATTTTTTCATTTGGACCAGCCTTTTTTGCTTTTTATTATGTTTTATACTTTGATCACAGTAATGCCAGTCATTAAAACCAGTTGCCATTTAACACCTGTGCTTAAAACATTGGATAGATCTAATTCAATAAAGAAACAATCTTTGATTGTCTTTCAACTCAGTACTTTTCTTAATCTTTTCTAGAGCTAATCTTAAAGAAAGTGTTTTGGTGTTAAAGATTTTTACATTTAAAAGACATTGCGGATGCGCTATTTTATTTTCATTTTTGTTTCCAGCTCCTGTTTCTCTCTATGTTGTTTTTATTGCAATAGTGATGCACACGCATGCCGGCATTTCTGCTTTTTACTTTGGTTCTTGCATGTCTTCAGCATCCATAGCATTAATGCCATTCAACAGCCAATGTTCTTCGAGATCAGTTTGATTATGAAAAAGCAATTTTATTTTTATTAAATTAGGTTTTAAAAATGAAAAAATAGCAAAAAAATCTTATTTTCAATCTTATTTTATCGATCAGTTTGAGTGAAGTGTTTAGCAAGATTAAAGATGCATAACAGATTTATTTTTAGTGAAAAAGAGTTTCAAGTGTATCTTAAGAAAAAATTTGTTCAAATATAGAAAAATTTTGACTAATATAATTGGCAAGTTCAATCTAGCTTGTTTAAACAAGTATCAAGTCAAGTAGGTAAAAAAAAATCAATTGAAATATAATAATCCTTTATTTGAATAATTTATAATTTCAGTGTAAATTTAATTTTCTGTTTTCATTTTTTTTTTTGTTACATTTTTTTTGATTGCAATTATTTAAATTCTATTTACAAAATAATATTTATTTTTTTTTTAAACTTTTGATTAGTTTATTGATTTTAAATACTAAACAACAATTACTGTCTTATTTCTTAATATTTTTATAATGATTAAATTAGTTTATTTTTTTAAATTTGTTAAATAATTTTTTTTATTACTTTCAAAAAAAAAAAAAAAATGTATACGTAATTTTGCAAAATAACTTTATTTGAGCAGCATAAATCACTAGAAAAGCATTAATTTCAATCATTTATGCTGCAAAAAATTAAAAATTTTTTATTTTTTTTTTAATAACATTGTCAACAATTTTGATATTTTTTTTTAAAAGCTATTATTATTATTTGATGTTTATTGCATTTTATTTAATTAATAGTTTAATGTTCGTAACACTGAATATAAAAAAAAAATGTTTCTTTTGTTTCTTAATATTATCTGTTAAATATATTTTTTGTTTGAAATTTAATCATGCACATCAATCTGAATCTAAAACAAATTCAACTGGTATAAATACAAAAAAAAAAATTGATTTACATATAAATTTACTTTTGATTTTTATCAGTTTAACTTTATTGGTTTGTATTAAAGATAATTACTTTTCTAATTTTGGATTTTTAGTGAAGAAAAAGTGCAAAAAACAAAAACTTAATATTATATTAAACAATTGCAAAATAAATTTTTGACTAGACATACAAAGATGTTTTCATTAAGAGTTATTCTGATTTGTATAAATTACTAGTTTTTTGCGCATGCTTAATATTTTTAAAATAATTTCATTTTTCAAACTGTTGTCATTTTAAATAGATTACTGATGTTTTTTTATTTAAAAGGCCAATTCGTACAATGTTGACACATAATGCAATGAATATTTTTGTTTGCTTGCTCTTGAATTTCAATGTTAAATGATGGGCGCGGATGGGGAGGATTTATACCTTATGAAAAATGTAATTTTGCAATTTTACTCTTTAAGCAATAGTGACAAACAGCCAGCAATAGGTAGCTTGCCAATGTCTTACATTCTCTTTTGCCAGCTGGCGTTTCTTAAGTGTTTTGGGTACTTGCCCGTTCATCCGTTTTTTCTTGTACTATGTCATGGTTGGATAAAGAGGCGTACATTTAATGCACTTGTCACGCTTAATTGTCAAACTTCGTTGCATCTTATAGTAGACACCTTATTGCCTATGCACGCAAATTCAGTTGTTCTGACTTATTTTTTATATTTTGCTTAACAATTAATTATTTTAAATTAATTAAAGTAACTATAATTGATAAAATTTACTAATTTTATTGGCTTGTTAATTTTGCATTATTTAAATATTTACATTTTTTCAATAAAAAACTTATTTTTATTTATTTCAAATTTTATTAATTTTTATTATAATATAGAAAAAAATTAATTTAAAATTAATTTTATAATAAACAATTTTAGATACCGTATTACATTTATTATTTTTATCTTTCAATTGTTTATATTTATTACAATTTAAGATTCATTTCTTATTGATAAAAGATGACCGCAATCATTTTTTTTGTCTAATCTTTTATTCTCTTAGCAATAATTCAAACTAAAAAGTGCTTATTCGGATATTTTACCATTTATTTTTACCATTTCTGGTTATAATAAAAAAGTTTGTTTATTTAGTTTAATTTAAAAATTCTGGTATGCACATCAACAGTTTTTATTTGAATATAATTTGCTACAATTGCTTCTTATATATGAATTATATTTAAATAAATTATTAAATAAATTTATTAATTAGCTTTCAATTTCTTTTTTTTAACTCTTAACCATTTTATAAGTAATTAATATTAAAATTAATTTTAAAAAATGGAAAATTTTTTGATTTAGAATAAATAATGAATAATTTATACACTAAAAATGAATTTTTAAAATCATAATAAAAAATATTTTTAGTAAAATATTTTTTTTAATTTGAATTAAATTTTTAAAATTGAGAAATACCTCTTTTTAAAAAATTAAAAAATTTAATTCAATTTTTTTTACTTAGATTTTAAATTATTTTAATACTTTAATAAAACTTTTCTAGAATTTTTTTTTTATTTTGTATAAATAAACTTAAAATCGATACTTTTTATAAGGTTTAAAACTAGGAACATTGTCCTAAATTTTTTTTATTTATTTATTTTTTTTTGGTTAAACTTTTCAATCAACTAAATGTCAAAGCTTAAAGAGTGTTTAAATTAGAAGAAAAAGTTTTTTTTTTTTGAAGATGCTGTATTTAAAATTATGTGTTTTTAATGTTATATATTCAATGTTGTTTGTTTAACCTGTGTGATTAACCTGTGTGATTTCTCGTAAGCAAATAAAGAGTTGCTTGTTTAAGACTAATGTGCTTTTTTTTTTGATTATGGGTTATGGGTGTTGTAGCAAAAAAATAAAAATTATCTTTATTTAATATTAAAATAAAAAAAAAAAATGTTAATCAAACTAATGAAAATCGGTTTTATTTACAACTTAATAAATTTGTATAAAAACTCTTTCAATTTGTTGTTAACTGTTTTTGGTTTGTTTTATTAAAAGCATTTTTTGAAAAAAAAGTATTTAGATTGTATTTTGGATTATGTAGTTTAATTAAATTAAACATAATTAAATAATTTTTAAATTATATTAATTTTTCATAAGTTTAAAAAAAAGTTAATTTATTTTTATTAAAAATTATATATATTTTATTATCTTTATTTTCAAAAGTTTGTATTTTGTTACATTAAATTTTTAAGATAAATTTGATAAAAAAAAAAAAATTAATTAACTAAAATAGTAAATTAGATTATAATTTATTTTCAAATTTAAAAAAATATTTAAAAATATATTTAATATTAAATTGGTTTTATGTTAACTTTTATGTTAATTTTTTTTTATAAAAATATATAAGTATTATAAATAAACGTAGATTTTATTTTTATTTTAATTTTAAAATATAAATTACCTAAAATTAAAGTTAAGTAAATAATAATTACGCTTTTTTAAGTTATTAAACATGTTTAATTATTATTATTAAACAGCGATTAATTTTAAAAAGTTATTTTAACATTAATTTTTAAATTATCAATTTTATTTATCAATTTTAAAAAACTAAATTTTATAACTACAAAAAATATTAAATCTATAAAAAAATCTATTAAAAATTTTATTAATTTTTTTAATTTTTTTAATTAACTTAATAAGATTTTTTCTTTTTAATTAATGTATTAATTAGTAAAATGTTAAAATTAAATGTTAAACTTATTATTATTTTAAGATTTTTTTAATTAAATTTGTTTTTTTTTTTAAATATTTATTTGTTGATTTTTGGAAAAATTTTATTTATTTTATTTTTTTTTAGATTTATTAAATATAAGATATTTAATATATTTTATTTAATTTAAATATTTTTATTAAAAAATATAAGAAGTTATTGGTTTTATATTTCTTTTTAAATATGATTTTTTTTTGTTTAAATTTTACTAATTGCTAATGATAAAATTTGCTTGTTTATTATATTTTTAAAATAAAGTATAATTAATTAAATTTTTTAAAGTCACATTTAACTATTTTTCATTTTAAAATTCATTATTTCAAAAATGTATAATTTATTTTTAAGTTTTATATAAATACATATTTTATAAATTTTATATAAAAAAAAAAAAAACGTTGATTAGTTAATTTTTTTCATTTAGAAAACAAAATATATAGCTTTATCTTTGTCAAGATCTTACTACATAACTTAGTTTGCTAATTTAAAATTTTTTATTTATTTTTATTTCTATGTCGATTATAATTTCAAATGTATTTTTTAAGTGGACTTAATATAAATCTATTAAAATATCCAAATTTAGTTCATTTTCTAATTGCTTTTGTTTTACTTTTATTTATTTTTTTTTTTTACTTTTGTTTACCTTACTTTCAAACCTGTTTTCATTTATTAGCTTTTAGTACGATTTTTCATTTTTTGTTTGATTAAAAAAAAAAAAATTTTCTTTTAAATTTTTAATTGCAAAAAAAAAAATTAAAAAATTATAAAAAAATTAATAGCAATATTAAAATTTTTTAAAATTAATATTTCCTGAAAAAACACTTCACTGCAAAACATTTATATACTGTTTGTTTTAAATCTATACCTGCTTAAAATTTCATTAAAATACTAAAAAAATCTAATTTAATTTATATTTCTTTGTATTTAGATAAATTAAATGATTTACAATCAATTTTTTTTTTGCATCAATTTATTTACAATTTATCTATTCGTCAGTGTATCAATATATTTGTTTGAAACCAACTCACAAAAGATTTTTATTTTATAAAATAAATCTAGCATTTTATTTACAACCAACTTTAAATCTTTATAAATTAATAGGTAATTTTTTTTTAAAAATTAAAATTTTAATTATTTTTTAATTACGTAATAAAATTTTCAAATCCTTATTTAAGTTTATTTATCAAAATATTTAATTAAAATTTTATAATTTTTAAAATTAATGTTTTTAAAAATTAATAAACTTTTTTTAATTTTAAACCAAGTATTTATATTTATATTGAAGAATAAAATTAAGTTAATTAAAAAAATGATTAATAACCAATAAAATTATTATTTTTTAGTCTTTTAAAAATTGAAAAAGTGATTAATTTCAATTTGTTCACATCAAAATCATCCAAAACGAGTACGATCCCTCAAGCTGGCCAAACACTGGGCAGTGGCGTTTTGCCCAGCATTTTTACTGTGGCAGCCGCTGCCCTAGTGGGTGGAAAGGATCATAACAATAATTATAGTGGATCAACAGGACATGGATCTAGTGGAAGTGGAATTGGATCTAAAAAAAATGGACCTTTTGCATCTAATTCTGCAAATGATGTATCTATGAAAGAATATACAGCAGCTCCATATTGGGATAGTTTTCAAGCTCACAATTCACTTTCATTTAAATTGGTAAAAACAGGTTAGTCTTTTTAAACATTTATATTTTAATTATAAATATCATTTTTTAATTTTTAATTTAGAATGTAAAAAAGTTGATACCTTTGTGTATTTACATTTATATATATATGTTTTTTCATTAATAATTCAAATTTTTTTTTACATTGACCTTTCCTAATTTTATTTCTTTTTAATAATTTTATTTTTTTTTATATTAATTTAATTAATTTTTAATTTGTTATTTAAATGTTAACTAAAATTAACTTTTATTAACTAAAAGTTTTTATTTAAATTTGATTTTTATGTCAATATTGCTTAAAATTTGTTATTTTGGACATTAAAATTTGTGAAAATTATAATTTATTTTTTTTTTATTAATATTAAAAGCATAATTAGAAAATATATTTATATAAAATTTATTTTTATATATTTTTATAAAACTAAAGTTAAATAATATTTTTTTTAATACTTATTGTAATTTATTAAAGAATAAATAATAACTTTTCAATTATGCAATATTTAAAAAAAATAATAAAAAAAATGAAATCAAATTTATTTTTAAGTGGATTCGTACAAAGATTAACTACAATAAATAATAATTGCAAACAAATCACATAAAAAATCTAATCAAATTTTAAATTACAACAATAATAAAACCTGCTGATATATTTGATAAATGTATCAAAGTAGTGTACTTGACAACTTACAAATTTAACAATGTTAAGCACAACTTTCTAACATTGTCTGTTTTTATTAAAATCTATTGAAAACGTTTAAATTGCAAATAATATGTATATTTTAAGCTTAAATAACATTGAAAACAATAAAGAATAGGGTCTGTTTTTAGCTAGTTAGGCCAAGATTTAGCAATTAATCATATTGGCAGCAGATTCATCATACTTGGACATTGATTGTTCAAATACTGCAGTTCAACTGGTGTTTAAGCTGAATAGGAAAAGGATGAAAAAGATGACAATTGCAGCTTTTAGCTCGTTCCATCATAAAACATGGTACCATTTGTCTGATTAAAGCTGTTGCTAAATTGCATAAATTTTTATTGTGCACTATTGTGGGTGTTTCGTTTGTATCACACCTGCATACAAATTGTTAACGTAAGAATGGACAATTTGACGCAAAGAAAAACTTATTGAATTAGAAAATATATTAAAATGCAGTAAAAACAGCAAAAAATACCTTGAAATTATTTTGGAATGTTTTATAAATAGTAAAATAAACTGTGAAAATAAAATGAAAAATGAAGATGAAAAAGAGCAGCTTGTGGCTTTAATATTCAACGGTTGCCACTTTTGCTTATTTTCATCAATTATTTAGCTTTTACTAGTTCAGTCTTTTAAAGGCGAATACGACCATTTTCTTTTTTTCTAAAGCACATGTCATTTGTTTAAATATTAAAGTTTGTTTTCACAATTACGATCTCTTTTTTATTTTTTAAGATAATATTTTTAGATATTTTCATATCTTAACACGTTTTCATTTTGAGTGCTAATTTTTTTTATTTAATTACCTGAACTTTAAACAATAAAATACATTATTTCATTTAATTTTATTAAAATAATTTAGAACTTGATAAATTTGAAAAAAAAAAATTGATTTTTGATTTTATCTGTTTTAGAATTAAAATTTAAAAAAAAAATAAAAAAATTTTTAGACGTAAACTATCTATTACCAATATTTAAATCACATAATTACAAAACTGGGCTATGTTTAAATTCAAATTTAAGACCTGTAAATTTATTGTGGCTCAAAGTATTGGCCTTATTGTTCAAATAGCAAATCAAAAAAAAAAATGCAGCTTTTAAGTAAAAAGATGGGAAACAAAAATAAAATGAATGGTCTGTTTTGCTCTGTTTGTTAAATCAAGTTTTCTTTAGTGATTTGCTACTGTTTTAATTAACCTTCAGAATTTAGTAAAATCAAAGCATTGAAGCTTTTTTACTTGACATACAAATCAACCACAGGACATAAACTATAAAGTTTTATATAAAAAGTATTTTTTTTTATTTTAAAAAATTATCAATGTTTATATAAAAACTATGCAAAAATAAGGAATAATTTAAACAATTATATTTTGTGCATGTTTTAACTTAAGTTAATCATTTTTTATCGATTGTTTTTTTTATCACAGTTAAATTATTATTTTTAATCCTATTTTTTGTATGTTTAAATTTTGTTTTTAAATTAAAATATCAAATTTAAGTTTGATACACTTTATACATAAAAATGTATGTAATTATTTTTTCTTACTCGGTTTTTTGGCCGTTTTTTTTTAAATATAATTTATTATAGCAAGTCGATTGGTAAATGTCAAAATATCATTGATTGACCAAATTTTTGTTTTTTGTTTTATAGAATAACATATTGAACATTTTTTGTTTAAATTTCAATTGCAAATATGCGTTTTGGATTGTTAAGATAAAAACAATAAAAATAAAAAAGTAGGGAAAATCGCAAAAAAGGACTATTTGTTTTAACTGATTTATCAACTTTATAAGCAATCTATATTGATGTTAGCTAAAAAAGAAACATTTTTCAATATTTTCAACTGATTTAGTCGAAAAGACAATAGTTGTTTTTAATTTGATTTTGTTTATTTAAATAATAAGTATGCTAGACGAACACAAGTACAATTGAAATAGGAAATTCTGCTAACCTGTATAAGTAGAATGTATAATTAAAGAAAAATAGCACATCTATAGCTGAATTTGTGCGTTTAATAAATCTAGGCTAAAAACAAACAAGAAAAGCAGACTGAAATCCTAATAATCAGAGGAAGAAAATTGAACTTCAAGATTTCTTGGTGTAAATTTGTTTTGTGTTAAACTGAATAAAGTAGCAAAATAAAGATGGATTACCTGTAGAAATAGCCACTTTATTTATAGAGTTTTTTTCATCAAACGTGCATGATCACACTAATCAGTAATCATTGACCTGCACACCCAGGTTTGATGAGTGATTTTTGTTGGGAAACTGGCCAATGCGCAAATGTAGACAAATTTAGTTTACCTGTAAAATTGCAAATCAAAACAATGTAAGAGGAAATGTTCAATACAGTAAGAAACCGGAAGCTGTAATTAGATAAAAAAAGTAACTAGTGTTACTATGTCATAACTATGCATATCTAGTTATAACATTTAAATCCTGATAACATTTAAGTGTGCATCCTTTTTTCTTCCATAATATTCGCAAACAAACTTTTAAAAATCTTTTTTTTGGCGTAAATTTTTATAGTTCCATTTTCACTTATTTTAAAAATCCATATCAAAACTTTTGATAGTCATTTCTAACATATTTTTAGTCATTTTTACTTAAATTATCTTAATTTTTTTTGCCTTTTAACTTATTTTTCGCACAAATAGTAAACTTTAAAATTGTTTTTTCTATTTCAATTTAAATTTGTTTCTGTGTGTTCAATTATTTTGCTTTATTTTGCAAATTTTTACCAATTGTTTTGAAATTTAAATTAAATTTAAACCAGTTTTATTTTAAAAAATTATCGGTCTAAATTGCTTTTTTTCAAACTTTACTAAAAAATGTAAAAAGTCTTTTCAAATATCTACATATTTTTGAAAAATACCTAACTTAGTGAAGTTGTTATATTAAAACACATTGGAACTATTTACTAAAAAATTGAAAAATAAAAAAAAAAGTATATTACTTAAGTTTTTCTACACCTGTTACTATATGTTTTTTTATTAAAAGAAGTTTTTTGTTGTATGAGCAAAATTTAACAATTTAAATTTTTAATACAATTTAAACATTGTACTAGTAAAAAAGAAATTATTCTGATTTTATTTATTTATTAAAATTTACTTACCAATTTAATCAGTTTTTAATTGTTTTCATTGTAAATCACTCAAAAATAATAATAAAAATATAGTTTAATCAAAAATTAGGCTAATTAAACTTACTTGCAATACATATTTGTAAGTTATATCACGCCTTTTTATCTGTTTTTTAATTTTAGTGGCCGATTTCACGCAGCAATTGTCAGATGTTCATGAGCGACATGCCGAGGAATTGCAACGATTGGTTGAAAATTTTCGTAAAAGAAATGCTGATATTCGTAAAGAACGGTAAGTAAACATTAAACAAAATTTTAATATAATCAAAGTTAATTAGATAATTTAAAATTTTTTACTAATTTTTAGTTTTCAAAATACATTTTTATTAAAAATTCTAATTTTAACTATTTTTTACCTTAAAACTAGAAAATTGACATGCATTTGACAAATTCCTAATAAATTTTTTTTTTTAAATTTTAAATGAATTTCGAGTCAACAAGAAACAAACATTTTATTTAAATACAAATTTAAAATATTTATCAAAATGTCAATTTTTTTTAAATTTTTTAAATAAATTAGAGCGTTTATTTAAAATTTTTACGTATTTTAATTTAAAATTTTAATATTAAATAATTTAATTAAAATTAATGATTAATTTGATGCATTTTTTCAATCTGTTTGTTTTGTTTTAATTTTTTCAATTTTTATTAATATTATTTTTTACAATTCGATCCTTTTTTAATTTTTTTTATATTGGACCTCAGTATTATAAATCTAATTTATAACTTGTTTCGCTTTAATATTTGTAATTTTTTATAGTTTTTTCATTATTTTTTTACTTTTTTTTTATTTTATTTTTTCATGCAACTATGGAAATGAACCAAATTTATGGTTTACCTGCTTTATCAAACAAATCACAAAATATTTGGCTACTTTTGCAATCGAAAAATTGAAATAAATATAACTTTGCTATGGTGTCAAACGGGTCATCTTTTGGATAAATTTGTCCACCCACATTATTTACTTTCTTTTCGTATACTTTTAAATTTTTGATTTTTTTTATTTACTATTTATTTTTGACTTGACTTATTCGTTACGAAATAAACTAAACATAGAAGCAATTACAAAAGTGAATTGTTCAATGTTTGGGAATTACTACTTCAAGAAGTAGAAGTAGATTCACAATTGCATGGAGATATATGTCGCTGCTTAAATCGCCAATTGGGAACTGCTTTACTAGCCAAGACATTTCATAAGAAAATTCAATCAAGAAAATTATTTGCACATCGCGATTCTTTAGCTGTTATGTTAGCTAAAGCTGACGAACTTTTAGAAAAGGTAAGTCTTATTTAAACAATAATCAAATTTGTAATATAAAATTCATATTAAATTTTCTAACTAATTTTTTAAATAACAAATAACAAATTAACAATGTTTAAAAATTACAATAGAAAATTTTCAATTTATTATTTCCGTTTAGTCCTTTTTTATTTTTGATTTATTTTTCTATTTTTAACTTTTAGTTTTAATAAACTTATTCAGTTTTATTTAATTTTGAATTTTTTTATCATTAATTGAATATTTAAATGAAAAACTTAATTTATTTAGATTTTTTAATTTATATTCAAACAATTTTTTTTTTGATAAATTTACCAAAGATTAAGTAAAAATATTTTAAATGACATTTTAAAAATATTTATAATAAATCAATTGAAAAATTGAAAATAAATAATTTAAAATCTGAAAGTCAAAATTAATTGTTTTTAACTTATTTTTAGTGTCATGATGATTATGTAAAGGTTTATCAACGTCTTTTGGTGCAAAATAATGAACAAAATCTTTGTGAATATTATGAAGCGCACAACAGTTATGTACAGCAAATGCATGCTGCAAATGAAATGAGTAAATTATATTCAGGTCAAATTGTACCCATAATGTTAGATGAATTGCGAGACATTTATGGTGAATTGAGTTCTGCTTTGACCTTGGCATTGGCCCAATCGGCAGAATGTATGTGCGCCAAGGTCAAAGAACAGGTGGAAAATTATGAGTTGTTGGCGAATCGATCTAAACAAGTAAATTGGAAACATGACTTGCAACAGTTTATGAAGGCTCTAGCCTCAGATTCATCTATTCGAGCCGCAGCACAGGGTAGTGTGGGAAATAAGATGCACACCTTTATGGCACCAGCATTGATGGACAAGGATTCCATGCAATCTAATGCATTATTATTACCTAACGAAATAATTTTAGGTCAAAATAAGTTACATTATGCTAGTAAAATAGATAGTTTCCGTACCGAAATTGTCAGTCTTGAAGCTAAGATGCAACAACTGGAGGAAAGCTTGGATTCATTGGCACGCATGCAACGCAAGTAAGAATTAATTCAAAACTCAAAAGTTGAAAAGCTAAAAAGTTACAAGTCTTAGCATTAAAATTTTAAATTTAAAAAATATAAATTATACTAGCGATTTAAGCGAAATCCGACAAAAATAACTTGTCCAAAGTCATTTTTTTTTTTAAAAAGATCAAGACTACAAACAATCAGATTAGTTTTTTTACTAATCCTTTGCGCTCAAATTTTTGTGATTTTATTTTGTGCCATATGCAAATGCAATTAAGAAATTTTTCTTTATGTTTAACAAAATAAATAAGTAAAAAATAAATTAATTATTATTTAATTTTTTTCATTTTTGCTAAATCAGAAGCGTAGACAGTTCATTATACAATAAAGTCAATGAAATCCAGGAAGATATAAGCGCCAAACGATTTGAGTATCATATGGATAGTTTACATGCAGCAGCATTAAGGTCACAGGTAATTTTCACTTTATTTTAATTATGTTTTTAATTTTAACGAAAATTCAATATTTGTTTAAATGCAATTTTTAACTAAACATTTTATAATTAAAATTGCATTTTTTTTGTTGTGCATTTTAATTTAATTTCCAAAACAATGCTGTTAAAAAAATATCGGTTAAATAACGATTTCAAAGACAAATGCTTAAAGCTTTAATTTAAGCATTTTTTTTATTGAATTGATGTCCAAAATTAGGCAAAAGTTTAGTTTATACAAATTAATTTAAATAAATAGTTGCATTTGGCATTTCTTTTTAGACCAATGGACTAAATAGAAATTATTATAGTTTGAAAATATGCGTTATATGACCATCAAGTGTCATTTGCATGGCTAATGGTATTTGTTCTTAATAAAGTTGAATGTCCAGTAGTGAGAAAAATTAGAACATAAAAAATGTAGCCTTTGATGATGATGTTGTCTGACAAGTACTCTTGGTTAAATTTGGTTTACACTAAACCAATGGACAGGTTTTTTTCTGATCAACAGTAAAACCCATATTTAATGAGTTAGTTGCATGCAAGTTACTCTATTTTTTGTCTACCCCTCTTTATTATCTTTTTTAACCCTGTTTTTATTGATTACTAGTAAATTTATCAAATTAATTAATTTTTTAATTATTATTAATCTAACATTTTATACAATATTTAACATTTTCTAACCACAAGACAAGTTAAAATTTTATTTTTATTTATTCAATCATCTGTTTAACTACTTTTATCGAATTTTGATAAAATATTTTTTAATTTTGAAATATTTCCATCAGTTTAATAAATTTAACTAGTTTAACTAATTTTTCACTTCCGTTTGATTTTTTTGCACAAAAAAAACGGAAATTTTTAACTTATATAACCTTATAACTTACTAAATTAGATCATTTCCATTTACTTTTATGTTTTGTTTTCATATTTTTATTTATCTGCTTATTTGAAAAAAAAACTATTTTTAATAAATTTATATATCTTATTATTTTGATTATTTTATTTGTTTATGTTTTTGAGCTTATTTTTTTTCTCCTTTATTTCGATTTTGATTCCTGGAACCTAAATCCATTTACTTTTGAATTGTTTTTACAGATTGGATTAATTTTAGGCAAAGAACCAGAGTTAGCAACTGAAGCAGTTCATTTTGTTTCAAAAGAACGTAAAGGATCATCTAGCTCTAACACGTCCAGCATTAAGATGAAATGGTTAAAAGCATTCAAAAGTCTTAAAACTCCTGCCATATCTACTCTAGACAAGTAAGTAAACATTTTTGTTATAGTGTTTAATTTAAAAAAAAAGAATTAAATTACATTTAATTTGATTTGAAAAAAGTGATTTTTACTTTTAAATTATGTTTTTTTTTTTGTCATTTTAATTTGTTTGATTAGTTATTTAGAAGCTTAAATTGTGGTCAATTGATTATTTGAATGGGTGAAAAATGTATAAAAAAACCTAAATGTTGCAATCGATTTTTTATTGTGTTTATTTTACTTTTTTTCTCATTTACCATTTTTATTTATTTTTTAAATTTAATTGAATTTATTTTTATTTGTGTTCATTTTCGGTTAATCTTGTTTTGGTTGCTTTTGTTTTATTGCTGCAATTGTTCTTCGATTGATTTTTGTCTTTATTGTATTCAATGTGTATTTGATTTACACTTGTTTTTTAGAGCCTACTTATTTCGGTTGATTATTATTAAAAGTAATTTGCTTAGTTATTTATCCTGGTTTGGACAAGATAATAGTGACGCTGCAAAGTTTGTGATGATTATCCACTCTGACTGTTGATTGCGGTATTCAAAGTAGAGTATTTCAAACATTTCAACGCATTTCAAACTTTATTGTATTTGAAATGCTTTTTATCTTGGCGAAAATTCCGATTTTTAATTTTTGTTTACACATATAAATGCTCAAATTGGAACTTATTTATTAAGAAAACATTTTGTTGATTAAATGTACTAAATGTAATCTTGTTTTATTTGATAATTTTATAATTGATCTTATTAGGTTATATTTAAAATTATTTTAAGTTTCTTTTTTTTAATGCTTGCGTTAATGCTGTTTTTCACCTAATTTGTTAAAAATTTTTTACTCATTTTTATTTACGCCTTTGTTCGACACACTATTTATCATTTGCCTTGGGCTATACAGATCTTCAGATTCAGATGGAAAAGCTGTTTCAATTCAACAGCAGCGACTTCAAGAAGCTTGTTCTAGGTTCCAATTGAAGCAACATGTTTTTCAAGAATACACTTATAAAAAGCTTACGGCATGTGATGTTTGTGGACAAATACTTCGAGGTAAGCAATTGAATCTATTGTCACACGTTTTCATTTCTATATTTTTACATCGGCTCGTTTGATTAATTAAATTTATTCTTTTTCTTGTTTTCTTTGTTGCTAAACTTCTTTAGGACATTCTAAACAAGGACTAAAATGCAAAGTCTGCAAGCTAAATGTGCATATGAACGAATGTCAAGATAGAGCACCAAAATGTCAGGTTAGTTTTAGGCTTTTGAATGTTTGTCTTTTAATCATCAAAAAAAAAAAAAAAAACTTTTTTTAAGCTAAACATAAATATTGTTTAATTTAAAAAGTCTATTGATTCAATTACAACACTGTTTTACATTTTATCTAAACAGTCAATTTAACCAGGTTATTTATAATGTTTATACATGTTCGACATTATAATTTTCACAATATGCTTTCTATTTATTTTTTCAGTCTATTTTTTTCATATTTTTAGAAATCTTTTTACAATTTTTTTAGACTAATAGAAAAGCGTTTTCAAACATATTAACATAAAGAATCAATAAACAATTTATTTTTTTTATTTTTAATTACTAAATTTACTAATGATAAATGATTTTTTTAATTTAAAAATTATTAATATTTTATTTCCTATATTTATTAATGATTATTTCGTCTTTTTATAAACTTAATAAAATTATTTTTTAATTGTAGCAATCTAAATCTAAAATTTTGCGAAGGCAAAAATCGACATCAGAAATTGAAACATCTAGATTGCAAATTGTTGAAGACGCACTAAACAATAAAGAAGAACAATGTAAGTTTTACTTATTTTTTAAAACCATATTTTATTTACATAATAACAATTTTAAACAATAAATTTAAAACAACATATATTTTTTGTTCACATTTTTTATTTTTATTTTTAATCTTAATTTTATTTGAACTAAATTGCATGCGGTTTGAATTGGTTTATTAATTTTGTTTTTAGACTAAATTGTTACCTGGGTTACTGAGGTTCATTTTTTTTTGCAGTTTCTAACCATCATAAATTTTAAGTTAATAGCATGTTTATTTTTCCATTTGGTTTTTTTTTAATATGACTTACTCATTTATTTTTGTTGCATAAATACATCTTTATTTATAACTAAAATTTAACTATTTCAATTTTTAATATAATTTATTTTTATCCAATTTAATTTTTTTTTTATATCTGAAAATTCATCGTTTCAACTTATCTAAATTTGATCTAAAAATTTGTTTACAATACTACTTTAATCAACTTTTAATATCACCTTAATGCTTCTTTCATTTGCAACATAAATTAATTTGAATTCCATGTTAATTGGACGCATGATAACATTTTTATTCCAACTTCTTATGTCCAAACTGGTCGTTTTACTAACATTGCGCATCAATAAACTTTTGATTATTTGGCAATATCGATAAATGTATTTGGTTTATAAACCAATACAATCGATGATAAATCAAACAGCAAATCATAATTCAGCACCGTCTTCGTCTTGCGCATCCGTAGATCCGGTATATTTAATGCTTAGGGCTGCGGTTGAAGCTAGACGAGGTACCAGCAGCCAAACAAGCATAGGTATGCAATACATTTTAATAAAAAATAATAAAATCAAATCATAATTCTTAACTTGGGCCATTTTATAATAGTCCAAATTAAGAAACTAGTGAAGAAATGGTAAAGCAATTGATAAATTGATTTGACATTTGCAAACGCGTGTTTGACCTGAGTAAATAAAAGTTGTTATGCTATTTAACACTGTTGTCGTGCAAACAAACATGTCATATAAGTTTGTTCAAATTTAATTTTTTCCACCTTATAATTTCGAAATGGCAAATATTTTTAATTTAATTTTATTTTTTGACAATTGCAATTTTTATAAAACTTATAAATATTTTTTAAATATTTGATTTTATATTTTTTTAAATATTTTTTTTTAAATTTAGTTTTGTTTTTTTATGTTTTATGATTTTATTATTTCGTGCTTATATGTACTAAGCTCATTTTTCACTTAGATTAATCAAACTATTATTAATTCAGGAGTTTAGTTTTTACAAAACTAACACTAAATTTTTTATTTTAATTTTTTTTTTTTGAATAATTTTTAAAATAAATAAAAAATAGTGCGAAATTCATTTTAATATATATTTTTTTTCGTTTGATCACCAAAAAAATTTTAACAATTTTAATTAATTAAACATTTATTTTTAAGTAATTTTATTATAAATTTGAATTTTGCATTTACATTATTTATATATTATTATTTTTTTTTAATTTAATATTTTTTTAAACAATTTGATTTTAAAAATATATAAATTTAATTTTAAAAATTTATATTGTAATTTAATTTTATTATAATCATATATCTTTAAATTATTTATACTTATTAATTTTCTTATTAAATATATATTTAATAATATTTAAAAATAACTAATATATCATTAAAATAATTTTTATTATTTGTAAAATTATCTTATAATTTTCATTTTTTAAATTATTATGTACGCCCAAAATTAAATTTTTAATTCTAATTACGTAGTTATCTAAAAAAAAAATTATTTTATTACAATGTTTAGTTTTTTAGTAGATTTATAATAAATGTGTTAAACACCTTTTTTAAAAAAAAAATTCTAAATAAAATTAATATATATTTTTATTAAATTATATTTTTTTCAGATTTTTTAATAGTTTTAATTTTTTTTTTATAAAGCTATTTTAATCAGTCACTTGCTTTATTTAATTGCAATTTATGCTGACCATTTGGTTTTAATATAATATTTTTTTTTTATATAAAAAAAAATTAGTTTCAAAATCATACATAATTCATATATAATGTCTTATGTAGACTTTTGATAATTTAGTTAAAATTTTTTTTTTTTTCAAAGTTTAATTTTAGTTTTCATACATGTTTGTTTCCAGGCTTTAATTTTGTTTTTGTATCTTTGATGTTATATTTAATATGAATTTACTTTTTGTGTGTGTGGAAAGTTAATTGAAATTTAATGTAACTGAATTAACGCAACAAATCACTTCTAATTTAAATTGTAGTTAAGCAAATTTATTTTAAATTAAGCACGTCTTATCTGTTTTTAAATAAAAAATTAAATATACTTTATTTTAAATATAAAAATATATATATATTTTTACATAACTGATAATACATTCAAAAAAATTAAATTGAAAAAAAAAGAATTGGCTATAATTAATTTTTAAAAAACTTTTAATTTAAAAGTTTTGAAAAAAATTGATTTAGATTAAAAAAAACAAATAAGTTTCATAATAACTTTAACAATAAATTTAAATTACGATAATTAGTTTAATTTTAGTTTTTAAAAATTTTCCAAAAATATAAATATAAAATCGATAGATATTAAAGATAAATATTTTTGCTATTTTTAAATCAATATAAACAATTGAAAAAAAATAAATTTTTTAACTAGTCAATCTAAATAAAAAATTTTCTAAATTGATTCAATATTGAAACATGTGTTTTGAAATAAATAAAAAAAAAAATAAAAATTGATTTTAAAAATAAGCTACGAAGTTTAGCATAAACAAAGTTTTCTATTTAAATTTAATTATCTAATTAACAATATATTATATAAAATAAAAAACTATAAAAAATAAATGATATTTAATGTTTATTTGCTAGGTGCAGTAAAGTTTGATGAAGTTTGCAAAATTTTTTTTTTCTGTAAATTTTAATATTCAAATCTTTTTTTGTTACAATATTAAATTTTCTAAATTTTTAGTTTAGAAATTAGATTTATTAAAAAGAAAATTTTTTTAAAAATATATTATAATTTGTTACAGAATATTTTTATCTATATTTAGTTAAATTGTTTACTAGTCCATTTCAATTCACTCTAATAAACCAATATTTTTTTATTGCTAGCAATTTTGAAAGTTTTAAATTAAAATTAAAGAGTTTTATTATAATTAATACCAACCTTAATTTTGTTATTGACTTGATTTTTTTTTCTTTGATGAATTTTTACCATCTTGTTGATTATACACCTGAATACAATGTACTTTTGACCATTTGGCACGCATAATTTTGCGGTTACCTTGACATGTGGGCGTGTATGCCCAATATGATTTGTGTATATATGTATGTCTATTTATATGCTTATATGTATAACGGTGGCTTACTGTTTATCGGCGTTAATGTGGGTGTATGGGTTTTACATCTTTGCCACTGTTTTTGGCAATGGTCTTAATGGGTTTGCTACACCGGTTTACTTCTTATGATTTTTGTGGCCTTGGTTTGGCTACATCTTTGCCCAGAACGCAAATTTTACGGAGTCATTCAACGATCCAGAGCAAACAATTCACCAAACTTGCTCTCTGTTCATCCAAACGTATCAAATGTATCTTGTTCAGGTTAAAACTTTTTTGTATCAATTTTATTTTTAACGGCTTATCTTTTTGAAACTGATTTTTTGAAAAATTATTTTGTGTTTTTATTGTTTTTTTTTCGTTTGCTTATGTTTTAATTATTATTTTATGCTTGATAATTTACTTGATATTTAAAATTAATTTTTTTGTTACAGTTTATCTGTTTGCAACTGTTTTTCAATTTGCATTTAAACTGATTTCACAGTAAATTTAAATTTTTTTTTAACTTCAAGCTTTTTTAAATTCATTCTGCTTGAATCTATATTTAAAACTTTTATTATTTAGTTTTTTACTTTCTTTTCAATTTTTTGTTTTATTTTTTTTTTTTGCATTTCATTGCTTTCTTTTTTCCTTTTTTTTTTTACTTTCATATTTTCACTTTTATTTATGAATTCACAAACTGTTTAGTTTGACTACTCTTTTTTTGCTTGTTTGTATATATTAATATGAGGCGTTTGATATTTACATCAAACTATAATTTTTTTGTATTTTTTCTGAGAACAAACAAGACAATGTAATTTTAGTTTGCTTTGCACCAGTTGCTGGTTTTTCAATAGCCAATCTTGTCTTGCTACACCACATTAGCTTATTTTTTCGTATTTATTCCATTTTCACTTTATTTTTTTTTGTCCGGCTATTATTTTAAATCGAACCATTGCTTTTAAAATGATCCATAACTGTTGCAAAATTTTCATCTTTTGATTCATCAAATAGCTCCGCACAGTCCACAACGTAAAAAAATGTCTTTACGGATGAAAAGTTTTTCACTTGATGAATCTAATCCTATCGCTTTGCCACCCAATTCTACCGGTACACCACCTCATCTTTACCCTCAACTGCAAATGATCTCCAATTCGCAATGTAAGCTTTCCACAATCATCTTTCATAATAAATTTTTATAATTTTTTTTTTTTACTTTTTTGCTGCTAAATTTTATTCACATTTGATTTGAAACATTAATTACTTTTATATTGATTTTTTATACACGATTCATATTGCTTAAGTTGACCGTTCCTCACGGCTTGTCTTTTTTTTTTCAATTAACAAATATAAAGCTAAAATTGGCAAAATTAAATTATTAAATGCACACGTTATTGCCTTTTTTTAGTTACAATTATTTTTTAATAATTATTATATTTTTTTAAAGTTAAAAAAATTAAACTATTTTTGTAATAATATTTTTATTATTATTTTTATATTTTAAATAGCACATCGAAAAAATGCATTTGGTAAAGTCAGAATGAGTTCTGTAGAAGCTACTTGTTCCAATGATCATTTAAGTTCGTCTTCTTCACCTTGTCTTTCACCTGTGATCCAAGTAATTAATTATTTTAAAAAATGTATCATTTTAGGTTAATTTTAATTAAAATTAAATTTAGTGATTTCAAATAAATTTAATTAAATTTATGATTTAATTATTTAAATACATTTTTAATTAATAATAACATGTTTTAAAATTTTTTTTTATTTAATCTAAATTCTAAATGAATGAATTTTTTTTTATTTAAACAAACAGAAACCTCAACGTTTGTTGCCTACAAACTTATATGTTGCTTTATTTTTATTTAAAGCTAGACAAGAAGATGAACTAAATTTAAAGTAAGAATAAGTAAAATAAGTATTTTTAAAAAGAAAAAATGTTTATTTTTTAAATTATTTTTGACTGTGTATTTATATTTTTATCACAACAGAGCTGGAGCAACCGTTACAGTTACTGATACATCAGGTAAATACAGAATGTATTTTTTATCAGTCCGAAACAGAATTCGGTTAAGATTAAATATAACTTGTAAATTGTTATTTTTTTTAGATCCCGATTGGTGGCAAGGTAAAAGCTGCGGTCATGTGGGCTATTTTCCTTCTAAATATGTAGTAAAGCTATATCCAGGTATTTGAATTATTTTTATATTATTTTTTAACTATTTTTTTTAAACGTGTGAGATGCATGATAATAACTTTCTCAATTAATGATTATATTTTTTGTACTTCTACAAATGACAAATGCGTGTTTACAATTTAAGGAGAGAAACCACTACAAATGACGCATACAATTCAAGTGAGCGACGGAGACAGTCAAATGGTGAAATTGATTAGAGATCAGGTATGTGTTGACTTTGCTGGTTGGACACGACGGACCAGAATTTTAAATGGTCGGCTGTTTTGAATCGCCTATCGAGTGCCTAATTTTGTTTTTTCTGTTCTTTCTTAAACTTTCTGTCAAACCTTTAAGATTGTCATTCAAATCGGGGATGAAATAGATGGAATCGTTAAGATCAGAAGCGGATCTAGTGATAAACAAGTTGCTTGTCCGGTGCATTACACGCAAGAAATTTGATAAGTTTTGGCGGTGGCGCCATCTGTCTTGTCGCTGCTCGCATCTAGTGGATTCTAAGGATGATTTAGGCACTTAGCAATCAAATTCATATTTTGGACCCTCAAACGCTTAGGGTGTTCATTTATAATGTAGGGCTAAGAAATCGTCCTTAAGTTTTGTCGAATGTGACGGCTGCACAAGGCGAGAATCTTGTTACACTTTGTTTTTCAAGGACTTGTTGGACAACCTTAATGTTAACACTTTATTTACACAATATATAAATGTTCTAGTTAGCAAATCCAAAGTTATTTATTCTGTTGTTTTATTTAAATTTGATCTAAATGTTTTCAAATACAATATAAAGATTTTATTAAATATTAGTAATAAACGAAACGTTGAAAAAATAATAGTTCCTTTATTTATTTTTTCCTTATATCTGATATCAGTTTGGCAAAGTTCACACACTTGCTCTTGCTTCTGCTCAGAGATTTGTCTTGTTTTATGCTTTTTTAAACGCTCAATTAAAATTCACCATTTAGACATTACAATCTGAAATATTTATTTGCTTTCAGTAATGCAGCTATCAAACTGACTCTTCCTTTCATGGACTGGCAATAGCGACTTGATTGATTTTTAATCAAAGAAAAAACAAAGCTTTCTCGCTTTATAAATTATGTTTAATAAGAATCAAGCAATTTCAAGCTTCTCATTTCGCAAACAATAATGGTTGTAGGTGTCTAAACAGAATTTCAATGTCTTATCCAACTAGATGCCAACAACAAATCAGACTAACACTCTTTCTTAAATCAACTAGGTCTAAGACGGTCCGCTGACGTGTTTGACCTTTGAAAGTCGTGTAAATAGACAAACACGCTGTCAGCAGTCTCGGATTGTTTACATCAAAACAAGCATGCGCCATCAACATATTATTATAGAAATAGTTTTGGATTTAAATTCGGTCTCACTGTGTTTAAATTAGTAAGCCTATTGCAAGATTGACTATCACTTCGATTAACACATCCAACGTAAGAACCTTTGTCTAACGAATTTAATAGGAGGAGATATTTACAGACAGCAGCATAGAGGCAGGGCAGCTAACAGTGAATGAGACTAAAAGGGAACAGAAAATAAATAGGAGGAGAAAGAAAAAGATGCAAACTGTGATGATAGTTAGGTAGCAGGTTTAAGGTTAACAGTGTTTTTACCGCTGTAAAGGACATAAAGATAATTTGCTAGTTTAACAAATCAATCTCAAGTCAATCTCAAAAGATAGGCAGGAGACGAATCTCGCAAGACGAAATTCGGTGACAAGCCAAGGCAAATTATCTTGACTGGCTTGTTTGTGTCTGAACAAGACAAGACAACAACAACCACTACGCAAAATCTCAAACAACTTGACAAATAATTATTTTACTTCATTGCCGTTTAATTTTATTTTTTATCCACAGTTTGCATTTCTAACTCGCTTAAACCAAGCCATCACTGTTCAAAATGTTGAAAGCTTGTCTAAGGTTGCAAAAAGCGTCTAGTCGAAATTTGGCAGGTCTGGGCCAATTAACTAATACTTATTATACCTATACCAACGAACCATCCCATGCTATTCCCGGCAAGAAGCCCAATTTCGTCTCTGCTGAAGAAGCCGTCAGTGTCGTTAAGTCTGGTAAACCAACTTCTGTTCTACTAAAGAATTTTCATTTTTTTCATAAAAAACTTACCTTTTTTTTTATTTAGATGATGTGGTTTTTATTCAAGGAGCTGCTTCTACTCCAAGAGGACTTATTCCGGCTTTGGCTAAACACGGAAAATCCAAAAATTTGAAAAATGTGCGAATTCATCACATTCATACTGAAGGTGCAGCTGAATATAATGAACCGGATATGAAAGATCACTTTAGGTCTAATTCGTTATTTACCGGCGCAAATTGTAGAAAAGCTATTGCTGATGGAAGGGCGGATTTTACCCCGATCTTCTTAGGAGAAATTCCTCTTTTGTTTCAAAGGGGCATTATTAAACCTAACGTAGCGTTAGTACAAGTCACACCTGCCGATAAACATGGCTATCATTCCTTAGGAACTTCCATTGATGCCGTTCGAGCTGCTTTACAACAATCTTCTTATATTATTGGTCAAGTTAATCAACATGTACCCAGAACACAAGGAGATGCTCTAGTCCATGAATCTCATTTTGATGTTTTGGTAAAAGGTGAGTTTGAATAAAAAATGAATGTAATTCACAATTAAATTATTTTTTTTAGCCGACATCCCACTTCCCGAACATGCACCTAAAAAAATGACTGAAGTAGAGAAGGCTATTGGAAAACATATTGCAGATAATCTAGTTGATGATGGTGCAACTTTACAAATGGGAATTGGCGCCATACCTGACGCTGTTTTAGCTCAGTTAACTAACCACAAGGATTTAGGAGTGCATTCTGAAATGTTTTCTGATGGAGTTGTGGACTTGTTTAATTTAGGATGTGTTACAAATAAGCATAAAAAAATTGAGACCGGTAAAATTGTTTCTAGTTTTATCATTGGCTCTAAAAAATTGTATGATTTTGCTGATGATAATCCGTTTCTTACCATGAGAACTATTGATTGGGTAAACAAGGAATTCATTATTGCCCAAAATCCCAGAGTTACTGCCATCAACTCATGTATAGAAGTTGATCTGGTTGGACAAGTATGCTCTGACTCAATTGGAACTCGAATCTATTCTGGTTTTGGTGGACAAGTTGACTTTTTAAGAGGAGCAGCTTTAGCCTTAGATGGGCTTGGAAAGCCTATTTTGGCAATGTCTTCTACTACTAAGAAAGGAGAATCTAAAATTGTGCCTGTATTGAAAACTGGTGCTGGTGTGGTCACTACAAGAGCACATGCCCATTACATTGTGACTGAATATGGAATCGCTTATTTGTTTGGCAAAAACATCCGTCAAAGAGCTCATGCTTTAATTAACATTGCACATCCTGATCATCGCGAAGCTTTGGAAAAAGCAGCATTCGAAAGACTTAATTGCATGCCTAGTGCTGATTAAACATAATTTAATTTAAAAAAAATACTTTTTGTATTCAGGTAAAATTTATAATATTTGTATCGTTAGATAAGTATAATTTAAAAAAGGCATCTCATCTTTTTAACAAAGTATATTAATGCCGGAAAATTTTTAAATAGATTCATAGTGTATTATTATAACTAATATTAATTTCCATCCGGATATTGATTAATGTTGACAACTAATTTAATAAATTAATTCTTTTCTTGAAAAAAATAAATGATTTCTAATTTTTTTTTTATAAATATCGTGGGATGCATATAGTTATCTAATTGTGAAAATGATTGCGGATCTGGTTTTTAATCAATGCGGATTTGTTATTTTTATCTAATTTGATAAAGAGTCATAAATAATGTAGGATTAAGTTTTTAATTATTTATTTTTGTTTTTCAAAAAAATGTGAAACTTTGATATAAAAAGATTAAGGATGTTTATAAAGTATGTGAAATTTGAATAAAATTTAATTTTTAGAGCGATTACTTCATCTAAAAAGCATAATTTTAAAAATTAGCTGATTTTTAAAATTTACAATTTATTTTTAAACCAAATTTTGTATTTAGGCTTAAAAACAGCTATTCAGTTGGCTAATTAATATTTAATGTCTTTTATAAAAACTAGTGCAATAATTTATTAAAAATAATGTAATTTAGATTTAGGCAAAATTGATTTTAATTTAAAATTTTAATATTTTAATTGAAATTAAGGTTTAAAAAAAATTTTAATTATAAGAATTTGAATGAGAAAGACGTTGACAAAGTTTGCTCGCATTCAAATTACTATGGTAGTTAATTTAAATTATTAAAAAGTGTAAAATTAAATTTTTAAACATATAATAATTTTCTCTTGTTAAAATAATGATTAAATTATTAGGTAAAAAGTTTTGATATAACTTTATTATGTAAGTTAGCTTTAACAAGGCGATTTTATTTTTACTCGACAACTGAATGCATCTAAAACTGCGTGAAGAGGCATTAAAATCTAAGCTTTAAAGTCAGGTCGTTTTTCTTGACATTTTGCTCAAAACTTGAGAATCAAAAATGAATGTAATTTATGAACATTTTTCATTGTTTTCAACAAACATAGTGTAATCTATGAATATAATATTAATTAATTAATTAAAGTTATCTAAAACCAAAGCTGTAGTGCTCGACGCGATTAGTGTGCGGTCCCCCTTTATTGCAATTTCCTTTTCCAGCAATCTGCTATTTGTGTTCCTTTATTTTTAGATAGCGTTTAGCCCGAGAGTTTCTTGCTTATTTGCACCGCTTTTTAACTTTTTAAACTTTGTTTAATTAATTGAATCAGATTCTTGAAATGGCAGATATTCAGGTACGTGGCAGAATTCAGGTCGCTTTCTAGCTAGAGTTTATATGGTATTTGTATTTTGTAGAATGAGAGAGCTTTCCAAAAGCAACCAAACATTTTCCTAAATGTCAAGAAGGGAACAGGTGTTAAAGTAAAGAAAAACCGTTTCTGGAGAAATGTGGGTTTGGGCTTCAAAACCCCAAAAGACGCCATTGAAGGAACTTATATTGACAAAAAATGTCCATTCACAGGAACTGTTTCGATTCGCGGAAGGATCTTGAAAGGAGTCGTTGTTAAGCAAAAGATGCAACGTACAATTGTGATCCGTCGAGACTATCTGCACCATGTGAAGAAATACAACAGATTTGAAAAGAGACATAAGAACATGTCAGTACACGTTTCACCTTGTTTCAAGTAAGTTTACTGATAAAACCTTTTCTGAATTTGCTTTTATGATGAACTTTGTCACGACGGTCTGCTGAGATCTCTACAAGTCAAAAATGATGAAAATTTGTTGACAACTGATTTAAAAGCGTCTATTCAAACTCACAACTTCAAATTGTTATTCATCAATCTAATTTTGAGCTTTTTATCTTACAGGGACATCAGTTTAGGAGATATTGTTACTGTTGGTGAATGCAGACCTTTATCCAAGACCGTTAGATTTAACGTACTTAAGGTGTCCAAAGCTCCTGGTGCAAGAAAAGAATTCAAAAAATTCTAAATATAATTTATTATTTTATTATTTTATTTTAATAAAATCATATATATATCGTTTCATCATATTTTTATAGTCATATTTTTTTCTAATAAATAATCTAAGTATATAAATTATGATGATTGCTTTCACGACGGTCTTCTGACCTAATTTGATGAAATTGTGATATCTGAATTTAATTTTAATTTAAAATTTATTTATTAACTACATTAAATAGAAAAGAAACTGTATTCAAGTGATTGCGCTTTTTCACATATAGCATATTTGCAATGTGATTTTTACTCGTGATTTCAATCGAAAAACAATCACTTTTGTATACGATTATACCTTAGTTTTATTAAAATGAAAGGTATAGATGAAAGTTATAAATTAAAGTCTTAAGAGCAATTTATATTTCTTAATCTAGTTTTACTTTTATAACCTGAAAACATAGTCTAATAAAACAATGAATATGGTTTTATCTTGAATAACGGTTAGCGTAAAAAATGCTGGTTTCAGAAAGTTTGTATCTGAACTTTATAAGTAGTTAACCATTTATAAATGTGCAAAATGAATTTAGCTTGTAAAAGAATTAATTTTAAATGTGTTACATCAACAAGAATTCAGAAGAGAATTGCGCCGACAATTGCTAAATTATTTGCAGATACTTTATTGCCATTAAATCCTGAATTACGTTTTCATACTACAAACAAAAGTTGGCCCAAACAGGACGAACTTGTATTTCTAAATGAGAATACCACTAATTTTTTTTGGGAAAACGAAAGGATTAAAATGAAAGATATTTGCAAATATGAAAAAGCGATAACTAAATTATTTTCCTTACAAAGCAACCGAGCGTACCTTATTCAAAGCGAAAATAACCATGAAGAGTTAATTAAAAAGGTGAATAAGGTTAAACGACAGTTGGCCGTAATCGGACTAGACAAGGTAGAACTGGATCAATTGAATGTTATCCACGTTTCTGGTACAAAAGGCAAAGGATCTACTTGTGCATTTGTGGAAAGTATTTTAAGGAAAAAAAATATCAAAACTGGTCTTTTTTGTTCACCCCATTTAGTGTCTGTTTGTGAAAGAATTCAAATTAATGGCAAACCAATTTCTAAACAAATGTTTGGCCATTATTTTTGGAAAGTGTATGAAAAATTAAAATTAAGTGAGTTTAAAGATGATATGCCTTTTTTTTTCAACTTTCTCACTTTGATGGCAATTTACATCTTTAAGAAAGAAAAAGTGCAAGCTGCGATAATGGAAGTGGGTATTGGTGGATCATACGATTGTACAAATGTGTTTGATAAACCCGTTGTGGTAGGTGTCACATCTCTTGGTTTTGACCATGTAGAAATTTTAGGAGATACAATAGAAAAAATTGCATGGAGTAAATCAGGAATTTTTAAAAAACAAGTTCCAGCTTTTATTTCATCTGGTCAAAAACCAGAAGCTTTTGAAACTTTAAGAAAAAGAGCTAACGAAGTTGACTGCCCAATTTATGTGGCTCCAGAACTAAATTCAACTGACGACCATACGAATAAAGTTCGTTTGGGAATAGATGGAAAAGTGCAAAACTTGAATGCTTCATTGGCAGTTGAACTTGCAAAATGTTTTCTTAAAAAAGTTGACCATTTATCGGAACAAGATGGATCAAATATATATTTAGATAAAGAGGTTTTGCAAGCACTTGAAAACTGCCAATGGCCAGGAAGGTTTCAGGTTATAGATAAGCCGGATAATTTAACTTATTTTTTAGATGGAGCCCACACTATTGAAAGTATTGGATATTGTGTAGATTGGTTTGACAGTAAGTCTGATAATTGTAATTTGGTTCAGAAGTTTCTTTTGTTTTATTGCACCGGCAATCGCAATTATTATGAAATGTTGAAAAAGTTGTCAGTTGCAAAATTTGATGTGGCTTTGTTTTCACCTATTCTTCTACAAAAGCAAGGCAATCCTTATTCGGAAAAGCTTTCCGCTGGAAAATCCCCTGCTAATTTGGCCAGTGATATGCAGGCTTGTCTAAAGAAATTAGATCCAAATGTAATGACGAAAGAATTCAATTGTTTGGCAGATTGTTTGCAATGGATCAACTGTTTTCATTCGAGCCGCTCGAACAAACAAGTTAAAACGCATGTTCTTGTAACAGGTTCTATTTATATGGTAGGAGGCATATTGAATTTGTTTGAAAAATAGTTTGTTTTTATTTAATTTAAATTCACATTATCATCGATCCATTTCAAATACTTAGAACTACCACTTGTAATCTAAAGAATAAAATGATTAAAATTAAAATAGATTGAGTTTGAGTTTATTTTGAGCAGACGTACGGGGACAGAAATAATTTCGCAAATATCATAAGGATGGTACTTTTGGATGAACTCGACCAGTTTATCTACTACCTGAGCTTTGGTTTTGATGATCAGTAACAGCTCATCGTCTTTATTCATTTTTCCTTGCCATTTGTAGATTGAACGTATTTTGGGAACAATGTTGACACAGGCAGCCAAGTTATTTTCAACTAGTAAGCTAATGAGATAACAGAGCAAGATAAAGAAGAGAAGAAGAGAGAGAGCATACCTGGCTAGAGTTTCTGCATTTATATCATTATCAATAGTTACGTAGGTGATCAGATGGGAAGTGGTACCTGAGACGGAGGAAGCAGGTTTCACCATTTTCAATCCGACCAGGGCTAGCCTAATCAGAGAGGAGCCTAGCACTTGGTGGAAAGTGGACATCAAGATAGGAGCACATTTGCTTAAAATTGGATACATATGAAAATGTGGCTTTATTTGAGGGATTATTGAGACTAAGGGATAGTCGAGCTGAGGAATGCGTATGATGGAACTGCTTCAATCAGTGATAAATGCCTAGTGGGTGGATTCTGCAACTGGCGGCACAAGGACAAGGTGGTCGTGTTTAAATTTGGCGCCCGCTCGTCTAGCGTGCTATATACGCAGCAGAAGCGACCATATTTTTTGTTTACTTTTGGTCTTTGTTTTTACTGTTGCAAAAAGCAGTAACTTTTAAAATTTTAAGCTCTAAATTGTTAATTCTTGATGATTAGTCGAGTTGCGAGTTTAGATTGATTTTAGATTATCCAGCAGCAATTGCGAATGATTGGCAAGTTCCTGTTAAGCCACTAGTAGAGGAGATTAGAGAAGATTTTGGTGCATTTACAAAGTAAGCATGTTTTTCAAAACTGATGCCTTTTTTTTTACAAGAGAGCAGTTGTTTTACGCAAACAAACCACTTTAGACTAAATTTGATTAGAACAATTAACAAGTTGCACAGTAGTTGTTTCAAGCTGGAAATCGCACTTTTTCACATGAGATAGTTGATTTTTGTTTTTGTCTCTTTAATCCGACAGACTGAGCTTTGTTTTTGCGTTCTGAAAGCTAGATAGAGAATCACGTTTACACAAAACACAATACGAAAGATTAAGAGAAAAATGACTTATACATGTTTTAATTAGAATAATGCCTCATCAATTTCAACAACAAGCCACAAGTAATTCAACTTCGAATTGCGATGATTCAGAAAAGGACGCTTCGCATCGAAACTCGAATTCGGAGAATGACAACAGTAACGCAAACAATTCATCCGCGTCCAACAACAATTTGAACAGTTCAAACAATAATGACATATGCCGAGATTACCTGAGAAACACGTGTAGAAGAGGAATGAACTGCAAATTTTCGCATCCGGACTCGTGCTCGGAAGCGAAAAGAAACGATTCATCCATGTTGACATTTTGCCATGATTTCCAAAATCGGGAATGTCGCCGAATGAATTGTAAGTTTATCCACTGTTCTAAGCAAGACGAAGAGGCGTACAAGACGTCAGGAAAGTTGCCTTTAGGAATGGGTTCTAACTCGGGCAACTTCAATCCGAACAACGGAAGCAACTTTAATAAGCCGAATCAGAACCGAGGCGGATTTGGAGGGAACAATGTGAACAACGCGAATCACTACCCAGAAGGAGGAATGCCGGTGTGCAAAGATTACATCAAAGGAGACTGTTTTCGAGGTGCAAGATGCAAGTTCCGACACCTGCCAGAAAAGCCGTTTGGATCTAGTAACTTTTTTGATGGAGGACTGGACAACAAATTCGAAAGAAGAGACAACGGCAACATGTACATGATGCAGCGGTTCCCAAATAGCGGCCAGAACAAGCAGATGCAGGTGCCCATGCACCGAGGCAACCTGTTTGCGCTGGGGAACAATGGCCTGGGCAACAACGGACTGGGCAACAACAGTTTGGGCAACAACAGTTTGGGGAACAACAGTTTGGGCAACAACAGCCTGGGCAACAGCAGTTTAGGCAACAGCAATCTAGGCAACAACAGCCTGGCCATGGACAGACGCAACTCCAACCTGAGCATGTATGAGCCGGACGCAAAGAGAAGAGCATTTGACAGTGGCTACAACACTCCGACCACTTTTACTTTCGCCAACAACAACACCAACAGTCTGTGCGTCAGCTCTGCCCTGGGCCACCACAACCCGATGCACTCTTCAAATGGGGCGCCGACCTCTAACAACGATTCTAGTTCAACCACGGCGGCCACTGCGGCAGTGGCTGCAGCAGCAGCAGCCGCAGCCATCAACGAGTTCAATGGGTCTCAAGTGTCCAGTGCAGCCACGGCTAATACTATCACCAGGTCCATGTACAGCAACATAAATGACAACAGGTATCTGCTGGAAGAGAACGGAGCTCTAAGACGTCGTATTGAGGAGCTGAAACAGCAAGTGGGCGATCTTATGGCCGCCAACGAGTTCTTGTTGGAGCAAAATGCCCAATTGCGCAGTTTGGCCCAGGTCACTCCGGTCACAACTGTTCCCCAGCAGTTGCAACAGACCAGTCTGCACACGGTGTCCACCACTCTTCATAGTGCTGCTCCTCTTCACACCAATCCTGTCGTCCAAAAGCCTCCTTCTTCGGTTCAGTCCAACAACAGTTCTCAGCCACCGCCACCCATTCCAATTGGTCCACCACCCACCATTGCTACAACTGATCTTCGAGTGGCTCAACATCATCACCATTTGCAACAACAACAACAGAACCATCAGCAACAACGGGCTGCTGCTGCTGCAGTTGCTGTGGTTGCGGCCGCGGCTGCCGCTGCCACTAGTGGGGCTGTGTCTAACATGACTGGCGCTTCAGTATTACCCTCGGTCTCAAATGCGGCCGGGCTATCGGCCGCCTCTTCCATTTCCGCTCTCACCACCAGCACATCTACCACTCTAGTTAGCTATCCGATCATGACTGCAGCAATACAGCATTCACTGGGGCATTTAACGCATTGAGCTAATCTCTAATTTAAGTTAGTAAATTCAATCTTATTCACACTTTCTTAGACACACATTATATTCTATGTATAAGCTTTCAGTCTCCGCTAATCCTTTCATTACTTTAAACCCACATTTCATGTTCACGCTACAGCTCCGTCGCCACTTAAATCCGTTCATCTGTGAATTCACCCTAACCTAAACACTCTCAAACACACAACACTCAAACACAACTCTTGCTCCATCCAACTCACTAATTCACTTCTTTTCTCCTCTATTCTTACAGTAATTTATCATAAGAAATTGCAATGGAAATAAACAATAATTTTTTAAGAAAAACTTACAATGCATCTTTAAATTGGAATCGTTTTTGCTTGAGAAATTATTACTTGTCAAACCAAGTGAATTCAACTGACTTTCAAAATAAACAAAACAAGCTCAAAGTCAATAATCAATTCATCTCAGATGAGTTTGTTTCATTCATGTTGAAAACTAGATTGCATCAACGAGAACGAGATTTGGCCAAATTGAAAAAGCAAAAAGAAGATGAACATATTGAATATAAACCCATACACGAATTGGATTTTAAAAAGCGAATGATTAGTAAAAAAAATAAAATTGACAGTTTATTACATGAAAAGTTTTATGGTGAAAATTATAAAGAAATTTTAATCAAAGAAACCAAGTTGCAGTTTAATTTTGATACATTCTGCGATCAAAATCAGCCTAATTTTTGGCCTCAGATTCCAATTAAAATTGATGTTAATAAGTTTTGATTTTCTCTCTTCTAATATATACGAATATATTAAAAATAATCTTATTTAAATGCAAACTAGAATGTTTTTTCAGTTATTTTTGTTCGCTTTCGCTGGATTCAAGCTTAAAGTCCAAGCATCGAGCCAATCCTAAACTAATCACAGTCAGTCCAATCAATGTTCCAGATATCTTTCTGGACAAGGATTTATCGCCATGTTTTCGGTGCACAATGTTCAAGCAATAAAAACCCACTGCTACCAGACCTGCTCCACCAAAATATCTGCAAAAAACACAATCTTCTCTTTTCATCTTCGCATCTTCAGATGATATCTGATGTATATTTTTCTTATCATTTGGTGTGAAAAGTTGATGCAAACGACTTAAAACCATTTTGACAGTAAATTTTATTTTATTTTGTGAATAATAATAAATAATCTTGTTCAACTCTTTTAAAAATCAAAATCAGCTGAACACATTTTGTTTTATTTGAAAACAATCCCCATTTAAAAATGTTTTCAAATCAACTTTTTAAATTTATTTTAAAGTAGTATTTTAACAAATTAATTATATTCTTAAAGGTAATCAAACGTGTACATTTTCTTTATTCATTTATTACAAGTTAAATTAAATATGTTTAAATTCAAATTTTTTTTATAAGTTTAATTTTAAGTTAAATTAAAATTAAAAATTCATTTAAACTGTGGTTTATTTGTTTATTTAAATATGCTGAAAATTATTAATCTCTATTTCGGCAAAACGGTATTTAAATGTTTTCTCAGATTTAAAAAGAATCGGTAGTTCTAAATTTTTCATATAATCATTTAGTCTAAATGAATGCATTTGTTTTATTAATTTAAATAAAGCAATTAACGTAATTACTCCAAATCCTTCTCCTTTTCCCGATCTTAAGCAAAATGAACCATCTTCAATTGTTCCAATAACTTCGCGATTTGTTGTACTAAAAAATGAATTGTTGTCTGAATTATTTTGCCAGGTTAGTGACAAAAGTTTTTTTAACTTTTTAGGTTTACAAGTTTCGTTTGGTTCAAGCTCTTCACTACTTTCATAATCAATATTTTTAATTGTTTTTTTAATTAATAACCAATTTTTTAAATCAATTTCCAAAGGAAAAAATAAAATATCATTTTTATTTGGAACTCCTTTTTTCAAGCTTTTTAATTTTATATTTAAAATGCAATTTTCAATTATATTTGATGGAATTAAATTTTGAATTTTTTTTTCTAAAAATGTATTGTAATTTTTTAATCCGTTTTTTATTTCTTCTAAAATATTAGCATCTCTTAATATAAAAACTTTTTCAATTTTATTTTTATTATTATGATTAATTAAGTTTTTCATAAATATATTAGTCGTGTTTTTCAAATTTTCAATGTCACAATATCCAGTTGTTAATGTATTCAGTTTGGAATGTTGCAATGAATAATAATTTAGATCTTGATATCCACCAACTAAATGACTTTTATTTTTAATCAGTTTATACCAAAATTCTTTTGCAAGTTTAATTGGAACAATAATATCAACATAATTATAATCAGGAAATTTGTTTGGAAATATGAAAAATTTGTTTGATTTATCACTTCCAAAATAAATGCTTTTATCTATGCTAATAAATCCTTTATTTGAATGAATTAATTCATTTAAAACTATTTTTTTTATACTATTTTCTATTTTGTTTTTACTATTAAAAACTTTTTCTAAATAGTAAAAACTTTTGGGACCAATTAATCTAAATCTTTCATAACTATGTTGTAAATCATTTACAATTATTTCATGTTTATTACATGTGATGAACTGTAACAATGTATTTTTGACAAATTCAATCTTATCATCAAAAACAGAAATGAAAACAGTTTGAAGATCAACTTTAATTAATCGAATTGAACAAATCAAAGTAAAAACATTACTTTTATCTAAATAAAAAGGTACAACTTGCTCAAATTGAGAATCTGTTTTAATTGTAAATTGTTCCAAAAGTTTGTCGGAAAAAGAAGTGTGTTTGGATGAGCTGATTTCAATTAATTTGTAATTGGCCAAATTGAAAAAAGTGCACAATTTTTCGGATTTAATGCTTAGGTTTCGAAAATTTTTAGTATTGTTTTTGAATGGCAAAAGTATTTGATTTTGGTCAAACAGTTGAAAACGTTTTCTAAACCAAACATGAAGTAAGATGCGGTTGACTTTTTTATTTCTGGCTTTAACAGAATGTCTAGACTTGTTGATGGCCACGTGTTTTTTTCTTTGTTTTCTGCGTTTATTTTTCAAGATCGAACTCTTGTTTGAATCAGGTTTTTGGTTTAATCTACTTAAGTACTTGACAGGAATGCGTTTGGGGTTGTGACTAGCGGCCCTTCTCCTCATATAACGAGGCAGTCGTTGAATAACAAGCTTGCTGCTTTTAGGTCTAATTTCTTTAGACAAATAATTAAGTTCTATTAGCCTAGCATTGAGTAGTTTGTCTACATCAAGTCCAAAATCCAGATTTTTCAGATTGCTTTTCACAGTTTGTTCCATATTGAATTCTTATGAGTTAGAAACTTAAGCTTTGGTCACTATGATTGGTTAAGTATATTAAGCAGACTGAATCCAGATGAAAAATGCGGGAAATCGATTTTAGACCAAAACTAAAATGGCCTTGCCCATTAAGAATAACTGATCGATGGTTCAAAACACAGCTGAGATCTAAAAACGTGCCCTATGTTTACATTTTGGTTTCCAAGCACAAATATCTTGTTGAAACGTTGAGTCTACGCATGGCTACGCATCTGCGCAATGTTGTCCTAACATCAAGAACGTAAACAAACATTAGTACGTAACGTTTACAGTAAAACAAATTTTGCTTTATAATGGCTGGTTTGCTTGAAATGTTTCAGTGTTTTTCAGTTATTTATTTAACTTTTGATTGTGGTTTCATTTAGACTAGGTTGTGGTCATATTTGAACAAAATTAGCCCGATTTGGTCTGTCTGGATAACTCAACTTCAAACTCGATCACATGCTCATTTTTTGCGCGCAATATATTCCAATACTGGTTTAAGCAGCTTTATTCATTTTTCTTTCTTAATCATGAGCGACTTAGAATACGAAGAAGATTCTTGTTCAACAAACGCAGGCTTTTTTGAAATAGATCGGGAAAGTGATGAGGACACTGAAGATGCATCAGAAACTGACATGATCAAAAACGATTCCGATTACATCGAAATTAAAGAGCAAATTTATCAGGATAAATTAATAGGATTAAAGAGTCAACTCAAACAATTAAATGAAGGCAACCATCCAGATTTTCTTAAAGGTCTGCATTTGATTGAAATTCAATACGAGGAAAGAATGTTTCTTAACGATGCTTACTTGGCCGTGGAAACCGAACGTATAGAGCAAGAATATGTTCACGAAAAAAGAGCGGCAGTTCGAGATTTTGAAGATAGAAAAATAGAACTCAAAGAAAGTCTGGTTGCAGATTTGGAAGAAAAGCGAAAAATAGTTGAAAATGAGCGCATTTCATTAGAATTCAATTCAGACTGTTATGAACCTAAGCCAGCAACCACTCGCAAACTAAGAAGAAGACCTAATGATCCAACTCCAGCTCCTGAAAAACGGAAACGAGGTTCACCTGCTCAATTAAATCAACTCTTAGAAGAGAACGACATAATTGAAGATTTAAAAATAATTACCAAAGCTATTGCTAATAGCAGCAACAAACTTGTTTTAGATATTGAAAATACAGCTCCAAGTAAAATTGATTCCAATCATAACTTAATTGATGCCAAAATAGAGGATGGTAAGCTCTATTATGAAAAAAAGTGGTACCATCGAGGACAACAAATTTTCGTTAAATCCAATGATAACACTGAATTTAGTGGAGTTTTGTGGTCGATTGGCAATTCAGAGGTTTGCTTAAGTTTTTTTAAAAAATCATTTACTCATATTTTTTTTTTAATTTCAGATTTGGATTAAAAAAAATTCAGATAATAGCAAATTTAGAATTTTTCTTTCTAATTTACAAAAAGGAAAATATAAACTTCAACGGCGTGCATCTTAATTTGTGCATTAATACTATTTCATTCTTAGTACATAATAAACATTTTCGTTGATCTCAATCACATTTTACATTCAAATTAAAAAGGTATTTTCACATATTATCTATTTATTTATAAATGATTTGAGTGCAATAATTAATAGTAATGGTGTATGATCTGTTTTATTTTGCTTTATATTTTGAAATAATATCAAGTGACATACATTTACAGCCACAACCGCTAACGGGACAATCCACGTTTTTAGCAAACCATTCTAATAAATGTTTAGAATGACCGCCGTGTCTACATGTTTGACACCATGAAAACCAATGAGAAAATGAACTTAATTTATTAATTGGTTCATTTGATTTAATGTCCTCATTATCACTTTTAAAGTAAAAAGTACTAGATGTTCCCAAATGTGTTGAACAAAGTGCACATCTAGGTAAAGGTTTTCTACAATTGGGACAAGATTGAATTCTTGTTTTATTAGAAGCTGCTGAAACTGATACTCGGCCACAGTATTGTTGCTGTGGTTGATGTGTTAAATTTGGACTCACTTTAGTATTTGAACCACCGATAAATTGCAGATAAGATGATACATTGTTTCCACAAAAATTGCAATTCACATATACTTGTTGTGCTACTTCTTCAGTACTTGGTAATTCTTTATACCATTCTATGTTGAATTTAGCTGTTAAATGCCAGAGTCTTTGTCTATCTAAAAATTCTTTGTAATTTTGTACCCAAAGTTGAACCTCTTCAGTCTTGAAAATTGGATTTGGAAGTGCATTTAATATTATAAGGCTAACAGTTTGAATATCGTTTGTACGTTCAACAAAATTTTGCAACAGTTTAAGGCCATCTTGAGTTAATCCAACTAGTAACAACCCTTCAATTTTACCATTTTCAATGCAATTTTTTGTCATTTTTTGTATACATTCTTCAAGTTCATGATCTGGTAAAAAGGTTAGTGCAAATGCTAATCTATCATTTAATTTTATATTCTGGTCAATCAAAATTTCGTCATAATAACTGTCTTTATCGGATGTTAGAAAGTAAAATATACTTTTCAAATAAACGTCATCAAACTTATTTTTTAATGATCTACACATATTTTGCCACAAGGAATTATTAAAATTACCAGTAAATCCTGATAGAGCCATTGCAACCGTGCTTAAATTTGGATCACCGCCTAATTCAGGAGGTGTAGTTGAACATTTTGTTAAACAATCTATGGCACGTTTTAAATTTAGATTAAAAATAGATATCGCAGCTGCTCGTGTAAATTCGCTTTCTGATTCTAGTTTATCAATTAATTTGTAAACTCCTAAATCTGAATCTAAGCTATCACCCCACCCACAAAGAAGAAGCCCTTTTTTTCTTTCCAAAGATCTATACAAAGGAACTTTTACTGATATATTTGGATCTAAACCTGACCATTCAACATAGCTTAAATCACTTTTTCTCATGGTTGCATTAACAATTTTTTTTAAATAATTGCTTGAGTCATTGTATTTGAAAATCTGATTTATACCATATAATCTCTCGGTATTTGAAATATTTAATATTTTTTCTAGTTCTTTATTGCTATATACCCAACTCCACAAGTTTTGAAGTTCCATGTCATCTGGAATGTATTTTCCCTGATTTATACATAAATTTAATCATTTTAGTTAAAATAAATAGTGAACTTACATAACCATAATTTAAAACAGCCCGTTTATGCATTTTTACAGAAATATCATTTATGGCATCAAGATAGCCAACTCGGTCGTTTAGGCATTGAACTATTTGTTTTCCATTTGTCCAAACAAGCTCACTTTCACAATTCCAGGCCTTAGAAAATTAATTTGATTTTAAGTTTTTAAACTTAGTTTAATTTACTTACTATTAAGTTTTTTTCTACAATAGCCGGATTGATAGGACTTTCTGGATTTGTTTCATGATTTACATTTCTGTTATTAATCTCGTTATTTCCGTTCAAATTAAACAGGTTGTTTAAAAAAGATTTTTTTTCCGTCATTTTACACTTTTAAACGTGCAATTTTGTATTTAATTAGTTTGATTATGCAAGAAGGTTTTGTAGAAAAACAAGCATGCTTTTATTTGTTATATTATTTAAAACAAAAAACAGCTCACAATAATATTCATATTTACAACTTATTATTTATTTTATTATTAATAATTAATACAATCTAAAAGGTTTACAATTGAAAAATGATTAAATTAATTGATAATTCAAAATAAAGTAATTTTGTGGCCGGCTTATGAGTTTTGTTTATTTTTAACCGGTTATTTTCATCATTGCAGATGGCGTAAAGCATTTTGATTAGAAATAAAAATATGCTATTTTAACTGCCATTTTTACAAAATAGTTTTTAAAAACCTTAAAAATTAATTATTTCTAGCATTTTTCAAATCGTCCTAACCTGGTAAATATAATTTTTTTAATTATAACTAGATTAATGAAAACAAATTAAGAATAAAAAATTAAGAAGTAAAAGAATAGTTTATTTGAAATTTAATCAGGGTTAACTAATAAATTGTTTAAAAAAAAATTTAAGTTTTAAAATAAAAAAATTTTGAGACTTATATTTTTACATGTCAATTTAAGTACTAAAAATGCTAGTTATGTTAATAATTAGGTTGAATTGTTTTTTATTCATTTATCATTGCTTTATAAATTTTGAATAAATCCCGAAAATATTTTAAGTAATAAAATTTATTTTATTTTTAGTATTTTTGATAATATTTTTTGTTTTATTTATCTATAATATAATATTAATATTTGGAACAATGTCTGTTTGAATGGTTCTAAAAAAAAAATCAAAACTTTAAATTTTTTTTATTATCACACATAAATTTAATTTTGACACATTTTATTTCAAATTTTATTTATGAATATCTACCAAGATATTGAACTTATATAGAGATTTCAAAATACTTTTGAAATAATTTAGAAATTTTTATGTTAGAAAAAATTGTTTTATTCTATTAAAATTTATTTTAAAATGATGTTTGATCTAATAAAATAATAAGTATCAAAATAAAAAGTAAATTTTAATTTGAGTAAAAAATATGAAAATTAATTATTTTAAAACAAATAAATAATAAAGCAATTAACAAAAAAAAATGCAAGTTAAAAATACTTTTGGATAAAATAGTTAATTTATAATTCTATTATGCTATAATTAACCTAATATCTTTAACCAATAAACTTTATGCAATTCGATCTCTTGTTTGATAAGATTAACTGGCTTTTCAAAAACAGTTAATAAAAATTTGCCAAAACATGGTACATTAAAATGAAGAAAGTGTTTTTTGAGAAAACTTAGTAATTTTTTAAAATTTATCATACTGAATTTTGTTTTGTGTTATGAAAATTAATGTTCACCACAATCTACTTTTGTCTAGTGTAAATAAATTAAAGACTTGATAATTTCTTACTGTCTGAATTTACATTTAAATCAACAAATACATTATAAAATGACTTAATTGTTAACTATGATAATTGCTTAAATATTTAGCTATATTTTCGCTATTGATGAGTTGCTTTTTTATTAACAGTATTTCATGATGTTTGCTATGTTTTGCATATACATGATCTAAGACCAATTGAATGGGTCCTATTTGGACCTAAACCAAATCAACAATTTGATTTACGAGAGAGGATTGATCAAAACTGTTTTTAAAAAAGCGCTTTTAAATTGATTAGATATCGCCATCTAACTAAAGTTTAACAAAGCATTTAAAGTAGAACATTAATTGTAAACAAACATTGCATTGAATATTTTTACCAAACAAAAACGTAAACAATTATCTTTTTCTTCTCGATTCGCTGTTTAGTAGACAAACTCAAGGTTTGCAATCAGAAAAGTTCAATTTTGGCAATTTAACTGCCGATCCACTTAAGTTCAATGTTTGTGAAAAAATAGATACAAGTAATTCTCTTCTATGTTGGTCCTTTATTCTCACATTAAATAGTAGATTCGATCATTCTCGTTTGAATACATGTATTTTGATTATTTTTAACTATTTTGCTAATACTAACAAGTCATATAGTTTTCTTTTTTTTTTTATTAGGAAATAATAAGATCTTTCAAAATGACTAACCAAGCAAGTGGTGAAAGAGCTAAGTTGTTTGGAGTTGTTGAAGGTAAATTGCATTCTCTTCCGTGATCAGTTTCTAATTCAATATTTTTGAAATTGCCAGGATTTTATGGAAGACCGTGGACACCCTTTCAGAGAAAAGATCTCTTTAAAAGGTAGTTAAAACGTTAGGTCATAAAACGGCTTTATTTCAACTCCTTTTCAATCCACAGAATGAAATCTTATGGACTTAATACTTATATGTATGCTCCTAAAGATGATTTTAAACACAGGGCTTATTGGAGAGAACTTTATTCAGTAGAAGAGGCTGAACAGTTAAGCAGTCTTATTTCTTCTGCCAAAGAAAACGGCATCATATTTTATTATGCTATTTCTCCCGGTCTTGACATGACTTACTCTAATCCGAAAGAAATTGCTAGCCTAAAAAGAAAGTTAGAACAAGTAGCTCAATTTGGTTGTGAAGCATTTGCTTTGCTTTTTGATGACATAGAACCTGAAATAAGTGAAACAGATAAAGAAATTTTTCAATCATTTGGTCATGCTCAAGTTTCCGTTACCAATGAAATTTATCAAGCATTAGGTCAACCTAAATTTTTATTTTGTCCAACTGAATATTGTACGGCTAGAGCAGTACCTAATATCCAAAACTCAGAATATCTTAATACGATTGGTAGTAAACTAATGCCTGATATTGATATTATGTGGACTGGTCATAAAGTGATTTCCAAAATTTTAACAGTTCAATCTATGCAAGAACTTGCTGAAGTAATTAGAAGACAACCTGTAATTTGGGATAATATACATGCAAATGATTATGATCAAAAAAGGGTCTTTTTAGGACCTTATAGCGGAAGATCTACAGATTTAATACCCCATATTAGAGGAGTTCTTACTAATCCGAATTGTGAATATGAGGCAAATTTTATTGCTTTTCATACTATTTCTCAATGGAGCAAATGCATAGAAGATGCAAAGTATGAGCTTGGTGCCATTTCATCAGACATTAAACTCGAAACTGAAAGTGATAATGGATTAGAAGATATTCCAAGTGATTTAAGTCCTACTGCTTATCATCCAAAAAAGGCACTTAAAATAGCAATTGAAGCTTGGTTACAAGAATTTAATAAAGTTAAACTGGTTTATCCTAAACCAAATGATATTATTCAAACGCCATTAGCAACTGCTATTCATAGTTTAGTAACTCCTCCAATTACATCTTTAAATGAATCTATTGAAAATGATTTTGAAAAAGATGCTGGCATGCCTATTGATACAAATATCACAATAAAAGATTCTCCTTCTGTTAATAAATGCTCTGTAGAAAATGATGGTTTAACACAAAATTTTAATGTAGGTCATGAAATCGAAGTAAACACCAATTTAGATTCAACATTTCAGCCTATTACTAAAGAACTTACAAATTCACTTGTTATTCCTCCAATTGTGCTTAATCCTTTGGAACCAATGGATTGTGGACAATCTCCACTTTTGTCGCCAAAAACAAGCGATGAAAATATGGACGAATCTTTAAAAAGTGAACCATTATCTACTTCTCATGCAGCATCTTCCGAAAATTTAGATATTAAGGAAATTAAAAGTATTGATTCTTTAGAAGAGATGCAAACTGATCTTGATATTGAAAATTCTATTTCTTCAGAAGAAATTTATTTTATTGTAGATTTATTTTATTTACCATTTGAACATGGTCATCATGGTATCCAATTGTTAAGTGAATTTAATTGGATTGTAAACAATAGCCATTTAGTTTCGACTTTACGAAATAAAAATAATTCTGAAAATAATCCTGAAGTAAATGAATGGTATGAAAGAGCTGCAAAATTTGAAAAAATGTCGCAATTTGCCAACAAAATATTATCAAAACTTACTTATTGTAAAAATCAATGTTTACTTTATGAACTTTATCCTTATCTTTGGGATATTAATGGCGTTATTTGTTTGCTAAATTCTTATATAAAATGGCTTTTTACAGGGAGAATTCATGCTAACCATCAAGGTTCAATTCAATCTTCATTTACTTGTAAGTTTTACTTATTATAAATAATCATTATAATTATACTTTTATTTAAGGGTTTTCGAAAGGTTATAAAGAGGCTTTTTCTAACGGAGAACAAGAACCTTGGTTATTTAGAGGTGGTTTATCTGGTGATTTACAAAGACTACTTCCGTTAGAAAGTGTTAATGATTTGTTTCTTTACAAACCACCGGAATATCCATCTAGTCAAATATATAATATTCGACCATACTTAGCCTCAGACGAATCATGTGTTTATGATGTCTGCAAAAAAACTTCTAGGGATTATTGTCAAGATCTTTTTAAAGATGTTCCAGATTTGTTAGGCGATAAGTAAGTTATTGCTAATTATAAAAAAGTATTATTAAATATATATATATTTAAATTTTAGATATGTTGGAAATTATCTTACTTTAAGTTCTGATTTTTGTTTTGTTGTCGAAGATGATTCAGGAATATGTGGTTATATTTTAGCAGCTCCTGATAGTAGAATGTTTCAAAAAAAATCAGAATTAGCTTGGATTCCAGATATATGTTCAAAATATCCTGCACCGACTGAAAAAATAAATAAAGGTGAAAAATTAAACGGAGTAGAAAAAATTATTAATGATTTACATGAAGACAAAAAGAAACAGTTTGTTATTCCAGATTGTGTTTATAAAAATTATCCATCAATTTGTAGAATGGATTTATTGAATTGTGTTATTGATAGTAGTGTCCCAAAACGCTTACTTACTTGTTTATTAGCAGCATTAAAAGCTAATGGTGAATATACTAATTTATTGATATTGTTTTAATTAATTTTAAATTTTAAATTTAGGTTCAAAAGGAGTTTTTACTACTGTAAATTGTGCGATGGATAAAAGTATTATTGATTTTTATATTAAACTTGGATTTCAAGAAATACAATGCCCCACTGAGTTAAAAATTTATGAAAGTGACATTTTTTTAGGCAGAACAATTTAGAAACTTAATTTATTTATTTAATCAATTTTTGATATTTAAATTTAATTGTTATTATATAACAATTTTCACTACCATTTGTAATTAACTAGTAAAACAACTTTTTTTTACCTCTTCAGTCACACCATTTTAAAAAATAAAATAATATTAATGTTTTTAAGATATTAGTATTTTTGAATTTTTAAATTAAATTGTCTATAAATCTATGTTTATATATTTAAAAAATATTTTTAATTAAATTTTAAATTAATGCTTGTTTTTTAATTAAAGACTTGTATTGAATACAATTTTTATTTTTATAATAATAGAAAGATAGTTGACATTGGTATTGTAAAAGATTACAGTTTTGGTTAAAGTAAAAAATAAATGTTTACATTAAACTAAGCATTACTTTTTATACTTTTTTAAAAAACTAATAGTGTAAATTTTAAATAGTAGTTAGTTGATTATGAAAAATAAAAATTTAATAAACTAATGAAATTTAAAACACGCAATCTATTTAAAAAGATAATGTTAAAAAAAATTTGATTAATAATGATTTTATCATACTACTTTTAGTATTTATTCAATTTTGCTTTTAAATTTTTAAACAATTGTTAAATTTAAGTTGTCTTGAATTTTTTTAAAAAATGAAATTTTTTTTATTTTTTGTGATTTTGTTTTATTTAAATCTAAATCTAAGCCATTCTTATGAAAATCGTAAAGAATGTGAAGAATTAACTCGTATTCATGCCAAAAAAATCATGGATTGTAAAGTTATTGTATAAAACAATTAAAGTTAAATTAACAATGGATTAATTTTTTTTTTTTAAACTATTTTCATTTTTAAAGCAAGATAAAATATTAGTTTTTTTTGATTGCACAAAAACTGAGTATGGTGTAGATTTAAAAACTGCTGTTGATGAGAAAATAGCAGATGATACTGTTCGTATGAAGAGATATCAACCTTTAATTGATCAATTAATTAAGAAAACTTGTGATGACAAAGACGGCACAGTAAGTTTGTAAAAAAATATGAAATTTTTTTTTTTTTAAACAAACTTTTATAAATAATCTAGTTGAAAAAATGCATGAAAAATAAAAATATCAACACTCACTGGTTCGATATTAAAGTTATGGTAAGTACATTTCCACTTTTTTTTGTTTACAAAGATTTGTTTGTTTTTTCATATTGAGAAATTAATTTTTTCGATGTGAATGATTGCATAGTGTCTAAAAATTTTTAAACTAATTCCGATACTATTTATTGTATCAGATAAAATGCTAGAAATTTTCCACATTAAAAAAATGCCGTATAATTGACGAACAACAATCATAACTAAATTCATCTTTTGTGACACAAAATTTATAAAGATATATTTTTATTAAATGTATAAAAATCTATTAAAGTATTAATTGTTTACCTATTCAATGTTTTTGCCCTGTAAAAGTTTCAACAAGTTTTCTTATTTTGCTCTAAAATGGAAAAATTGTAAAATAAAAAAATTACATTTTGTTATATTTAAATAAAAATAAATTAGTTATTTAAATTAAATTGCTATTTTATTCAATTTAAAAGTATTGCTCACAGCACATTTTAGACTTTAATAATTGGATGCAAATGTATTTAGTGGAAAAATTTGAGTACAGATGAAATGTTGATAATGTGGTTTAAGAATTAATTTCTTAGAAGTGCGTGTGTTTATTAATTATTCATTTGTCTAAACTTGTACAGTAGCAAAATGTAGCAATAAATTTAAGTAACTTGTTTAAACATAATTTACAAGATTTAGTTAATAATTTGCTAATATATGGGAGCAAATTGCTAACATCTATTTGAGCTTTTTACAATCAATTAATGGTTTTGTACATAAATTTCTGGTTAGTGAAGAGCCATTACTTTGTTTTGTTTAGATTGCCCTTTTCCTTTGATTTTTCCTAAACTTGAGGTTCTGATTGTAAATAATCCCAGCAAAGTGAGAATAACGCCGGATCCAGCAACATAAACCAGAACATTTTGGTAATAGCTTGGTGTTTCAGGATTAAAAAATTCTAGCAAGTAGACTGCAAGTCCATTGATTAGTTTATCAAAGAAGCCCATTGCTCCAAAAACAAAAGCACTTTTCTGTAAAAAACAAATATATTTTAATTATAATTAGATAAAAAACAATATTGAAAACAAATTTAAAAAAAATGGCAAAGATAACGAACCGAATTGTCTCCTATCAAGTCTGCAGTGATTGACATTGACGCAATTAAAATAGAGGTGCAACCAACACCATTCATTGCAGTAGCTCCGTACACCTGCCAGTTTTTAAACTCTTCGTTGTATTCATCGCCAAAGTTTACCCAAACACATGATACAATTGAAAACAAGCACCCCAGTAAAAGCACATACTGTAATGAATAAAAAGTTAAATTTTAATTTAGTTTTAACATTTGTGCTTACTCTGGATCCTATGGTGACAGTTACAGGCTTAACTAACAATGAAATTACAAATCCGGTTGTGTACACCACAAAAGGTATAATTGCAATGCTAGACTGAAAAATAAAAAATTTAAATTAAATTTTTGTGTGGAAGGCATTAGAAACTATTAAATGAATTTTTGTTAATTAAATGATCAATGTCTGCAAAATGTTATAGCACATGTAGATCGCTTATTAGGAGCCAATTCGATTGTTCAAATAGCTGACGTTAAAGGGCAATTCATAAAGGTTAAAACATTTTGTTCAACCTTGCTTTATTTATCAAAATTTAAAATAAGTTTGTTTCTATAAATGGAACTATTTTTTGCGACATTTGAAATTTATAAAAGCCTTTTAACTTCACTTCAAAGTATTAGAATTAATGGACCATAATCCCAAATGTTATTTTGTTAAGGATTAAAAAATGCACTGAATTTGATTATAACAGTAGCATGGGAAACAAGTATCGATTTGTTTGAAATGACTAAAATTAGCTTTCTGTCGCAGTTGTTTGGTTGCGAATATTTTAGCACTTGACTCACCTTGTTCAGTTTCAGAGTATAAGTTAAATAGAGAGTGGTGTAGGCCTGAGAGAGATTGAAATAAAGTCTAGACATCATATAGATGATGGCCACTTTCCAAAATGTTGCGCACTTAAGCCAGTCCTTGCAGCCAAATTGTCTTCTAGTGTCCACAGAAAACATACGTCTAACAGGCATGGACACTGATTTAAGTGAAATACGAGATCTCTTTTTTTCCAGAATAGGTTTGTTTTTAGCGAAAATGCCACTGGTTTCTCTTTGCAAATTCGCACTGATGGTGGGCAAACTATTTATAGAATCTTGATGGTTGTAGGCTTGACCTTCATTCACCTTGGGCAAAGGGTTATGCAAATCAGCTCCTCCACTTGGATAATGACTATAGTACAAAGGGTGGGCGTTTATGTCTGAGCTTAATTGGCGGTAGTGGCCAGGTAGATAGTCGGCATTTTCTGTTGCACCAACAGGTCTGTCGTTTAATGTCGAATTGTCATCTTTACTTAAAGAAAAGCTGTCTAGTCTTCTTTCCCCAAAGTGGCTGGCTATCACTGCAGCTTCCAAGTGCTTTTGAGTAGCGCTCTTGCTCTTGTTTTTGCGAAATAAACATTGATTTGGTTCTTTGACCAGCAGGTAGAAAATCAATGTTAGTATTATTCCAACAATGCAAGCAATAAAAGTCACATTGGACACGATTCTGGCATCTTTCAATGAAAATGTCGATTGAGTATCACCTGAGTTTTGCAAAAGTATCAGCATTAAAGCGTAAATCAATAAATTTGACGCCACTGTTGCCGCTTGTCTAGATAAAAAAATTAATTTTATATTATTTCAAACTAATTTATCTAACCACTTCTGTTAGGTTCAAGTATGTAGTGTGTAGTAAGCCTAAAACATAGTTAACAGTTTCTAATTTAAGTTTGGTTCATTTAAAAAATAGTCAAACATCTTTGAAAAAGTGCATGTTTGCTTAATAAAATTCTTTATTTTTTATAAACTTAAATGTATAATGCTTTTCAAACATATTTGTGGACAGTTTCAAAAAATAAACTTTTATTTAATTAGGGATTTTTGCCAAACTTGTTTATTTAGGTTTAGCAATTACTTAATCATTAATCGTTATTGATCTATAATTGTTTTTTTTTATTATGATCATCATCTTGAATATAATTAAAATTTTAATTTTTCCTAATTTGCACTCTAATATACAGATCGATTTGGAATCATTGAATTCTTAATATTTTATTTTTAATATTATTTAGATATTTTCTATAGTTATTTTTAGTTAATTTTAATTTTTCAAATTTGTTTCATCCGTTTATTTAAACAGACTTTTATTTTGATTAGAAAAAAATATTTAAATATGTATTTAATTGCAAAATAATCAAAAACTAATTTTAAATATTTTTTAAATGCAAACAAACAAATTAAAAAAATTTAAATGCTTTAATTTTTAAAATGAATTATTTGTTTCAAATTGTAAAAGTAAATTAAGCTTGCGATATCTAATGTTGACTTGAGATAAATAATTTTTACAACTTTAAAACCAATATTAAAAAGTTTTAAAATAACAATTTTATTGATTCAGATTTTGACAATAAAGAATGAAATCTTTGTTGTGTGTTCGTCAACTTTTTTAATAATAGAAAAAAAGGTTTATAAAAAAAAAAAAAATAAAAAAATAAAAAACTGAAATTGTCATCAAGAAAAATAAAACGTGATTTCTAACTAATAATTAAAAAAATTTAATTTTTTCTATTGCGTTTATCTTTGTTTTTTTTAACTTATTGCTAAGAACTTAGCAATTAAATTTAATAAAATAAAAAGGAAGTTGATAAAAAGTTTGCTCATTCATAATTAAAACGTGTACGTTTTTTTTATATGAATTTTGCCCAAAACTAGTAATAGTGCAAAAAGAAAGTAATTTTAATTAAAGAAAAATAATTTTGTAATATAAACTAGATTGATGACTAATAATATTTAAAAAGTATGTTTAAAATGTAAAAATAAAAATGATTTAATTAGACAAGATTAACTTAGATATTCTTATATAATAAAAGGATAGATTTTATAAAAAAGTAAAATAGGATAAAATTAAAATGATTATTTACCTGTAGGCATTTAGAGCAACTCGTTCATTTTGATCGCCAGTCAAGTCAGTGATCAAACTAACGTGACTAACTTGTACACCAGCCCAGCAACCTTGAAAAGCTGCAATTAAAAAAGCATAAAAAATAGAGTGAATGCCCAACGATCGTAAAGCAATGCCATCATTGTCTAGTAGTAAAGGATAGGTATAAGTTAATGGAAAGGTGATTAATAAGGTCAAAGTTCCTAAGATATGCCAAAATTTGCGTCGACCTGCTCGCAAAAGAAACCACTGATTTTCATCGCATTTCTGTTTATCACTGTAATAACCTGTAGAAAAAGGTTAAATTAGATGTTTCCAATTAAAAATTTTCGTAATTACCTATGAAAGGTGTTGCTAAAGCATCAGCTACCTGTCCAATAAGCACTAAGGTGCCGGCCATTGAGTTTGAAAAGTACATTTTAAAATAAAGTAAAGAATAAGAAAACCAAACGGAAGAAACCATGTCGTTGAATACATGGCCCAAACTGAAACCAAATTTGGTGGCACAACTAAGTCTGCTACGGTTCCAGGTAATAGCTGCACATTTGGGACTTGGCTTAGCATTTTTTGGCGGTTTGCTGGACACCCCATTTGTTATATTCACAGATTGGCTTTTCGCAGATTCACTTTCACTGATTGTGTACAAGTTGTCATTGGTATTAAACAGTTTCATTTTGATTACTACTAGGATTTTCTTAAAAGTTTCAAAACTGTTTACGAATTGGATTTAAAAGTTTAAAAACTTTTTCAAAAAGTGCCCACGGCTGATGAACTTTTTGATAGAGTTTGGTTTTCTAGAAAATTTTCAACATAATACTTGTCTAGTTCTAATTTAAATAACACAAATAACTTTTTGATACCAATCACTTGATAGGTTTCATGACTTGCTACTAGTCAGTTCTAAACTTTTGACTTTTGATTCTAGGCACTATGCCAGAGAAAGTTTTACAGTTAGAAAGTAAGTTAAACAAATAATAGTTTGACTTGAATTGTGTTCAACGTTGACTTAAATTGTGATCGCATTGAACTGACGCAGCAAACCTTTAAATGATTTCACAAACTATGACAATATTTATAAAAACGGTGTGTGGCTTTTAAAAGTGCAGCTTATTTTTAATTTTTTTTTTAATTATTTTTTTTTTTGCTCAACTTATTTTTCATATATGCATATATTTATTTATTATTAATTTTTCTAAGTTATATTATTTTTTACTCATTTTTGCAGTTATTTATTTTTTAATTGTGTTTGCCTAAACACAGACTGTGAGTGGTGTGGTTTGTTTGGTGAATTTGGCCGCAGGTGTGCTAAGGGCCCTGGCGCCATATTAAAACGCTCAGCTGATTGGACAAAGCCAATGTTATCATTTATTATGATTATTACAATAGTTACTGTGGTTAGGTTTGATTTTGCACTTGTTTGTCAAATCTGATGAATAGATGCCATAGACAAGGTGTGGCAATTGGTTTGGGGTTGTAACAAAAAAATTACAAGATAGTTTATTTCTACAGTTGACCAGAGGTGAAATTCTAATAATTATTTATGCCATTGTATTTCGTCTTCACAATTCATTTTCATATTTTATCTACTTTGTATACAGCAATATAGACATTTGCTATTCAATTTTTAATGTTTAATTTTCAATTGATTTATATTTCGATTTTTAAACTGATTAGGGTAATTACCTATGACAATTATTCTTTTTTTATACAATTTTTTTAATTACTAGTCAAAAATGTATCAAACCAAATTAATAGATTTAAATAAATTGTAAATTGCGACTTCAAGATTATTTAAGAATTTATTTATTAGCTACCGGTTTTTTTATGCTTATTATATGAAAAAATAAACATATGTTTTTTTACGATTTTAAGTTTTTATATTTTATTAAGTTTTAGTTTAATATTATTATAAATAATCAGTTTAAATTTAGTATTATTTTTTTAATTGACCTAATTTAAACAAATGTATAAAACTGACTGATATTTTATAACAGTTTCATAATTTAAATGTTAAATTATTTTTTTATTATTAAACACAAATGACTTAATTGGCTTCAAAACTTGAATCAGGGGTTTACCTTTGTAAATTATTGCTTACTAATTATTACCGGAATGTTTTTTATTGTAGAAGAGTTATCTTTTACTTTTTGTATTTTTTTTATTTTTTTTTGTTTTAAATATCTTAGCTACTAATATGTGCAAAATTTATTTTCTAGGTGTTTGCACTTACTTGCTGGTGTAAGCGATCGTAATTATGATAATTATTAACAAAAAGATGCATTTGTAAGCTATCCAGAGTCCAGATTGGAACTAATTTTAAACATTTAATTATTTTATAATGTTTACAATTATATTCGTACTTAATATTTTGCAATTTCCTAAGAAATAGTTATGCTAGAGTCGTTTGGTTAGTATAGCAAACAATTCAACTGAATCTGTCTTGTAATTGTAAATTAGTTTCAATATAATTAAGATTGCATGTGCATTATAAACATTGTTTATAAACTGAATACACGTTTTCAACATTTTAATCAGTGTTTAGTAATTGAAAAGTTAAATAATTAAAATGAAATTTTCAAAAATGATTTTAATATCATTTATTATTTAAATTTTGATACAAAACAAATAATTATTTTTGTTTAAATTTTTGTTTTTAAATTGACAAAATTATAACATTTTATTAATTACATTTTTCTTTAAAATAAGTGCATCATAATTTAAAATTTTTAAAAACAAAAAATTATAAAAAATGTAAGTCTATTGTTAAATGCATTTTTAAACAATTTAAGTTATTTACTTTGCAATAAAGCCAATATTATTTAACATTTCTTTACTATTATTATTCATTCATTAATATTCCAATTAATTTTATATTTAATTGTCCTGTTTATTTAACGAAATATGTAAAAAATAAATAATTTAATAAGCGAATTACATAATTCAATTTAATATTTTTTTTAACTTTAATAATTTAGTTTTAATTTTTTTTTAACAGTAAAATTAAAAAATTTAATAAAAATTTTAACTAAATTTATAAGCTTTTAAATATATTTGTAAACATAATGTCAATCCTAATTGCTGTGTTTTCGATTTTTGTCTACACTTGTTTATTAAGTAAAAATTTTTAATACGTATACTTTTGAGACAAATTTCTTAGTGAGCATAAAATTTAATTATATAATTTATAACAGTTTTAATTAAAAAATAGTTTAAATTTTTAGTGTTTTAAGAGTTAATAAATTATATATAATTAATTTTTATTTTTTATAATATTTACGAATTTATATTTCAACCCCTAATTGACAGATTAGTTAAAATTAATTAACTAGTCTAGAAATAGGTATTTCATGCAATTACGATCTATAAGCATGTAATCAAAACTGGTTTTGACTCGATAAATTGCAATAAGCAATTCGTTAATTGTAATAAAAGCGTCACAAATGTAATTTAATTCAAAGTCATTTTGAGCATCTGTACTTTATTATTTATTTTTCATTTCATGAGGTCATATAGATGTTTGAAAGTTATATTTAAGTTATTTTCAGTAAAATAGTTTACAATTTAGCATTAAATCTGTCATCATTGTTTTAACCGTTGTTTGATTAGTAAATTGCTAAAAATGACAATATTCAACAGGCGTTTTCTTTCATTTCTTGACTTGTGTCAAATGTGTTTATTTGTGTTGAGTTCTGGATCGTGTGTTTAAATGCTTCAAACGTGCATGTGTGGGTTTTTTTTTTTAATTGAAATAGCTCTTATTAATTCTGATTAGTAAAATTTATATTTTAGAATATATTTCAAAAATATTCAACAGATGATTAGCTTAGGTTTGAAACACCAAATATTTGAGATATGATTCTATCTGAATTACTAGTTGCTAATCAATTTAAACATTGCTAATCATAAATAAACAATTTTTCAAATTTTAATCAAAGTACAATTTTTTGAGAAAATATTTGAAAAACAAATTGTAAATTAAATAAACAATTTAGATCAAACGCTTATATTAAACCGTTTTTCGAACAAGGATTGCGACATTTATAATCTAAAGTTTTAAATTTTAAATATTTATCACAAACACATGTTTTTTGTTAATAAAAATGCTTTTATTATGATTCATAATCTTAAAGTAATTGCTGTCAATAAATGATATTGAATAGGCAAATTCAGATCAATCGCCTTTCAACTACAAATATTGTTTGTTAAAGTTGTTTCATCTTAGCTTGATTAAAATTTAATCTACCTTAATTGGTTTAAGCAAATGTCTTTTAAGCAAAGTGCTTTTTATTCTTTCTTCTACTTCAATCAGATTGATTTGATTCGGTTTTTAAATGTCAGGAATAAAAAATTTAATTACTTTACACTTGAATTTTGCCATTTAAGTATTTAATTTTCAGGCAAAAGCCAAGGCAAATTATAAGGTGTAAATTAATAGATATTTTAGATATTCAGTAATTATAAATAAACATTAAAATTATTTACTAACTAAAGAAAATTTATTAAAATAATTTGATGAAATTAAATCAAAATGATTGCAAGTGCTCTGTTTGTTTGAACTTTGAATTTTCCTAGATCCTTTTTTATTAAAATAGATGTAATTAAACTTATCTTCTTCTATTATTAGTTAAAAAATAGACAAAACATGTCATTAGATGAGAAAAGTGAAAAGAAATGTAATTAAATTGCAATAGAAAACTACTTTGCTTAGGGATTATAGTTTCTAATGATTGTATATTTGCGTTCGTTAGTTCATATTAGGCGATGAAATTTTAATTTATTTTAATTGTTTAATTTTATTTCATCGCTATGTTGTCAACTCACCTATGCCCAGCATGTGGGATCTTCTTTAAATATGATTATCATATTTAGAAAAAAAGGCAGAGCACTTGTATACCATGTTTCGCAGTACTGTCAATTAAGCTTTGAATTGCAATGCTTCTTATATGGTTGATATTATTAATTTTTATTTACCTTTGTTTTACCAACAGCTGCTTCTGACCAGTGCAGATTAATTTATAAATTATAATCAATTATTAATGCTTGGTTAAATTAATAATTAAGCGCGTAATGTGTTTGCTATATTTAACATATCTTTGAAAAGACAAATCAAAGCACTGTTGAACATAAAGACAGTATTTTTTTTTGATCATACATTCAAAATACAATTAAATAATTATTATTAATTAAATATTTTTTATAAGAAACAATATGTTGCTTGTTATTTGTTTATCTAGGCCATGAAACACTTGCACGTTTGTATAATTGCTGTGCACTTGATTTTTTAATGCGTGATATTAAGTATAATCTTGGGTTGCGATTTATGTTGCAGATAATTTAATCGTCTTTATCTTTGCATATTTATAGTAATCGCTAATAATCAGTTGCAATTAATAAAATGCGTAATTTGCACTTTATTCATGTTTGTTTTACGTGTATTTTTAATTTTATTTGTTTCATCACTTCAGTCCTTTAATTGCTTTTGATTTATTTTTTGATAAATACGTTATGCACAGCCATCATTGGACTGATAAACTTTACAGTTGGTTTTGAGATCATCTTGTGGCTGGTGGTTAATTTACTTTATTGGCTATAAAAGCATTCTATAAAAGTTGAATTTAGCTCAAATGTTTATTTAGATTTATTTTCTTTAACTATTAATCAATAGTAAGAAATTTTTTTGTCAAATAAACCTTATTTTTTAACCACTAATCTAGCTACAAATATAAAATATAAATAACTCAAATTGCCTAAAAATTTAAAAGTTAGATTTCTAATAGCCCTTACCCTTGATCTTGAAAATAAATTTTTATATTTGTTAAACTTTTATATTTGTTTTTTCCAAAATTTATGAAAATAAATAATATAGAATAATTTTTTTTTTTACTTATATTTAGAAAATCTGTAAAACATCTTGAAATTTATAACTATTTATTGTTTTTATAACAAAAAAATATTCTTAAAATTCATAAAAATTTAAAAATTATTAAATAATTTATTTAATTAATAAATAAAAAATATATATTTAAAATATTTTGATATTTAATTAAATGACAACATAAGGTATAAAAGGTTTATTATTTTGGTATATTTAATTATTTATTTTGATTTTAAAAAATTATTTGTTGAAATTTTTTTCCTTAAAATTTAATTTTTTTATTTAATTCATTTTATTTTAAAACAATCAAATTTAAATTTATTTTTTTTGAACAAAATTTACATTTTCAAATAGTTTAAATAAAAAAGTTATAGAACGATGCGTTTATATAAAAGTTTTAAATTGATATAGAATTTATTTTATTAATTTATCGAAAAATAAAGTAATTTTCAAATCAGCTTAAACCTAACATTTTTATTAAATGACAAATTTGTAAAAAAAATTATTTTTTTTTAAAAATCAATATAGTTTTTTTGAAATAAATTAATATATTTTTTTTAAATTTAACTTTCTATTATAAAATAAAAGAAATATTAATTACAAATATTTTAAATTAAATTAAATTTATTTATTTTTTTATTTAAATTAAAATTACATATTTGTATAAATAAATATATATATATACAAATATTTAATTAATATTTTTTTTCTATTGACACTGTTTCATACATTAATATGTTCACTTGGAATAAAAATTTCAAGCTACAATTTGTACAAATTCAAATGTTAAGTGTTTATGTAAAATAATTTATATAATTTTAGTATTAAATCGTAATAACTCAAATAAATACTTTTAGAAAGTATTACCTTGATATTAGTTTCTCTTTATTGATATTAGTATGACCTTTTTGAATTGATTTACTTGTTTTATTTCAAACAAATAAATTGATAAAATTTACGATTGGTTTAGCTGTTCACGTTTGATACATTTCCAAGTACGCATACTAACCAGTCCATCTACGCAATCGTGTAATTCTAGTGGAATAAGAACCGGATCCTATGTGCAAAAAAAAAAAAATAAAAAAAACACACACACATAATGTTATTAAAATAATTAGAAAAATGATTTTTATTCATTTATAATCATAACTTAATCAGATTTATTGTTTTACTTATTTGGCTAATGTTGAGGTTAATTTTGAGCTAGGTAAAGCGATTTTTTTAAGCGTAGTTTTTATATGTAAATTATATGTAACTTTCAACCAAGATTCAACTAACTTTTAAACTTTTAATTGTTTTTAAAGTAAACAAAATATCTATTTTTACTATGAACAATATAAATTTTTTATAAATTAAAAAAAAATTGCTTACAAAAGTAAACTATTAGATTGATTATTCATTCGCAAAAAACAAAATTAAAAAATGTGATACAAATTTATTTTAAAAATAAAGTAATTAATAAAATAAACAATTTTTAAATGCTTTTATTACCTCTTATATCTGAATTACTTTAAATTTAGTAAACTCACCTGTTTGCTTGCTTCTAAAATGCAACTGAAAATACTATTATACTGTTGTCGTTCGCATCTTCCTCTAATCATACATTTTGATAATACTGAGTTTAATGTAGAATGTTTGATAAAACAATCTTTTTTTAATTTTTCTTTCATTGCTGTATTTATACATTCTTCCGGCGCTGTTTTATTTTGAAAGCAATAAAAAACAAAAACTTTTTTTAACTATTTTTTTTACTTTTGTTTATATTTGTTATATGAAAAATTTAATAAATTTGCTTTATTAATAAAAAAAATATTATTTTTATATCTATTAAAAAAATATTTTTAAATAAAAATAGATATAAAATATATTTAAATATTATTAAACATTAATTTATTATTTTTTAATAAATGTTAATAAATAAAAAGAAACAATTAAATTAAATTAAAGAATTTTAAAATTGTTTAATTGAAAAAAAAACATTTTATTAAAAATTAAAACTAAAATAAATATTTTAAAAAATACTATAAAAAAATTTAATATATTTGTTTTTAAATATTTACAAGTATTGACTTATGGATAATATTTTCATAAATATTTCATATTAATTTTTTTTTTGTTCTTTTTTTATTGTTAAAAATAATTATTAAAATTATAATAAAAAAATATGTTTATTAATAAAATAAAATATTTTTTTTAATTAAATTATATATATATATTTATAATTATTTTTTATTAAATTAAACTGCAATTTAAAAATAATTATTGTTTTAGTGTAAAAAAAATACGTTTTCCTTAATTAAAAAAACTAAAAGTTTTATTATTAGCATTTTTCTCTTTGAAACTTAATAGAATTTTTATTGAATAATATAATTTAAAAAATAGATATACCTATACTTCAAATAATTTAAAATTTTTGTTATTTTAAAAATTGTTTATTCATTATAATTAATAATAATCTTATTTTTATAATTTTTTTATTATAAAAATAACAAATTTGATATTATTATACATTAATGTTGGTTATATTTCTCTAGGTTGTTAAGTTGTTAAGTTTTAATAATTAATTATATTTTTTTCAAATTGAAGCATTAAATTTTCTTACCGCATAAATATGAAAAATATTCTTTAGTAAGCCATTCTTCTCGGCTTAATTTTTTGTTTCTTATGTCTAATTCAGGTTTAGACGTTATAAATGGAGTAATTGACAAGATTGGACCTGTATAATGATGCGGATTATTAGTTGTTAAAGGATTAATAGAATTAGTTGCACCATTCGCAGAAATAGTTAGAGGTTTACTACTAGTCACACTACTAGTAACAGTATTTAATGGATTGGCTTTTGTTATTATTGATTGTTTATCACTAAACGTAGCTACATTATTTTGTTCTGATAAAGCACTTGTAAATTTTAATTCACTATATTTTGCAGAAACATTTTTTATTGGAAGTAATTTAATTAAATTATGGTTTTGATTTGTGTAACAAAACACGTTTGCCATAATTAAACATCCCACGACTAACAAAAACTCAATTTTTTTGTAAAAAGTCATTTTAAATCTTAAAAAAAACTTATTGATTCTAATTTACACATTAACTTATAAAAAAATTTAGATAGAAGATTAAACTTAATTATTTAACTATTTTAATAAAATTTAAAATTAATAACGCATATTTTTTTATGTTAAATATTTTTTTTTAAAAATGATTTAAAAAAATTGACTAAATTAACCTGTTTTAAAAATAATAATTAAATTATTTTTTTCTGTAAATCATAATTTTTCCTTGCTTTTTAAGCATCAGTTGAGCCTTGTGTTAAAAACCATCATCCATTTGTTATAAAAATTTATTGCAAAAACATTTTACTGATGAACGACTTTGACTAATTTTCATTTGACTGATTTTCACTTAGTTATGATGAGTAAAAAACCTTAAATAAATTTTACTTTATAAAACACAAATTTAAATCTTATTTATTTTACTTAAATAATTAATAAATTTAGATTTTTATTATTTTTTATTAAATAATAACTAATTTAATAATGTTTGAAATTAAAACCAATAATTATATTCTGTTTTTATTGAACAAAATTGAAAGTTTCAATTGTAAATTTTAAAAAAAAATTATCAAAACCTTTATCATTTTTTTTTTGTATATATTAAAAAACAACAATAAATAAATTAAAAATTCATTTTTTTTTGTCTCCTATTTAAACTAATATATTAAAACACAATTACATTTAGTTTATTGTGTTGAGCAAACATTTTAGCAAAATTTAAATGTTCAAATTTTTTTATAAATAAATTGTCTACTGTTTATTAGAAGTTATATTTTAAATATTCTTTTTTTTATTAAAATTTATTTCATTGATAAACTAGTAAAAATTTGAAAAATAATAGTAATTTAAATGTTTTGCAAAAAATTATTATATAGTTAAATTATTTTTTTAAAAGATAGACTTTTAATTTTTTTTTAATTACAATTACTTACAAACGTGATCTGTTTAACATAATTTTATATAAAAGTTTTAATTTGTTTTTATTGTTAAATTAATTAAATAAGTTTTTTAAAATAGAAACTTTTGTTTTTATTTGAAAAATTAAAAATATAATTAGTTTTAGTCAATTATAATTTTTATAAAGAAATTTAAACTTAATATTTTAAATTTTTTAAATAAAAAAAACGATTATATCAAATTTTTTTGGTTTTTTTTTTTTAGTAATTTTTTTTAGTAATTCATAATTATTTTTTTTTATAATTTGATGATTTTTCACAACTGATATAAATATTAAATTTATTACTATCTAAACAAAAGAATTTCTTTTCTTATTTTATCAATAGTTCTTTATTTAAATTTTTTAATATTTTTGTTATATTTTTTATATTATTTTATTAAAAAAAAAAATGTATCTTTTAAAATTTAAAATATTTTTAAAATCTTCATTGATATAAAAATAACTAGAAGCAAATATAAATTATCAATATTAATGCATATCAAAGTTTTAAATTTTATTTTATTTTTATTTACTATATATTTTTGCATAACTATTTAATATGATTTAAATTTTATTTAAAACTTATTTTATACTAACTGTTGCATGTAGCTTTAAAAATTTTCATTTTTTTGTTTTCAATTTATAATTTTTATATATAATTTTAAAATTCTATTTTTAAAATGACCATTTATAAAATAAAAAAAAAATATTTTAATTATTATTTAATATTTATAAAAGGTTTAATGTTTAACAAACAAATTTTTAAATAAATAATTTGTTTTTTTAGTTTCATATAAATTTTTAATTAAAGTTTATATAAATTGTATTAAATTTTTTTTTATAAAAATGTTTAAGCAATATTTTTAACTTAATTAACTTTCATTTGTTCAGCTTATCAAAATTAATTTTAATTTAACTTTTTGGTTAAACTCATTATTAAAATTAGTTTAAGCATTTTTAATAAAATTGAAAATAAACTAAACGTTGTTACAAATTTGTTTTTATAATTTTTTTTTTTTTAAATTACATTTATTTTGATTGATATTTTATTAACATTTGATTTTTAATCTGTATAAATAAAATTTTATATTCTAAGTAAACACATATAATTTATAAATATCGATATTTACTATATATAAAAAATACAAAAATTTTAAAAATGATTTTATTTATATAAACTTTCTGTTTTTAAAAACATAATTTCCTAATAGAATACTTTATTTTTAATCAGTAAATATGAACAAAAATTATTTTTAAAAGCATTTAAATAAATTTAATTTAAAATTATATAAAAAATTGATAACGTCTAATAACAAAGGAAAAAAATATAAAATAAAACAAAAAATAAAGAAGTGACGGTTTCATTAAAAAAAATATTTTTGATAATTTGATTATAATAAAAAACAAAATCTTATCTTGTAAAAGTTTTTTTATTCTCTATTATTGTTTTTATTTTATCAAATATGTTTATTTAATTTAATTTTACCAAGTTATTGATGCAAATAGGCGTGTATCATAATAACAGGATGTAAAGTAACACCGCGCAAGCTCTGCGTTGCAAATATTTTATACTTGAGTCTATTGTAAAAGATTATCAGAACCAGAGTAGAATAGGTCCAGTACTGTTGCACTGTTATTAATCCAAGTACTGGCCATAAAATGATGTCTTATGAGTTATGAATCTTTTTGCAAAATTAAGAAAAGAAAATAAAAAAAAAATTTTAAATCATAAATATATAAAATAAGATCAAGTTTTTTTTGTGATTTTTAACAAATCTTATTTTTAAGAAAGGTTTCTTTTTTAAAAACCTTATACCAAAATTTAGTTAAAACTTTTTTTTTATTTTTTTTTGATTAAATATTAATCAAATTTATAACAAATTTATGAATAGATATAAAAATTTAAGCAATTCATATGAATTTAAATCAATAGTTGTGTTTATAATATTTTATATATTTTTGTGACAATAAAAACGTCAATAAAATTTAAAATAATAAAATTTTATTTGTCTCAATAATTTTAATTTAAAAAAAATTAACTTAATTGTGTTAATAAAGTTTAAAATTTTCATATATTATTAAAAATTAAAGTTTAATTTATTTTAAAGTTGAAAATAAATTAAGTTGAAAATGAATATCGGTAAAAATGATATTTTATTTGTTGAATTTAATTTAAATTTAGTTAAATGCTCATTAAATTATGTTTTGACATTGAAAAAACTTTTTTATTAATGCCTGTGAATCAAATTATCTTGTACAAGTTTCTCACATAATTATTTGCTTTCTTTGTTCATGATGATAAGTTTGATCATGCACATTTTTCTACATTTTACTCATTGTAAATATTATATATTTATTGACCTTTTCATCGTATCTGCATTTTGGCTAAGTTTAGCTCTGCAAGTGCAAAGCATTTCACTGTCGACAAAAGATGGATTACTATTAGGCAAAAAGTTTTTAGTTAATAATTATCCATTAACTAAAAGTGTTGTGACATTGAATGAAAATGTACCAATTTCGATTTTTAAAACATTATCTTTTGTTAATACACCACAAAAAACAAATGCTTTTAAAAAACGCAAAAGATCAACTTTGGTTAAAAAAATAGTCACTGAAAACAATCAATTTTTTAATTCATCAATTGAAACTGGTTTCTTAAAAAACAAATCAATTAAACGAAATAATTTGAAATCTTTAAAAAGTTTTAAAAGATTAACTCGTTCGAATCCTCTTTTGTTTCATAGTAATGGACGCGGCAAACTTCAATTACAAGTGCCAGCTTCTCAAACTGGATCAAATATTCAATCAACAAAGCCAATGTTTATGACAGTAGATTTATCACAACTTCATAGACAAGCACCATCAGTTCATTTAATTGAACAACCAAATCTTAATCAGCTGTCCTTTCTTCGTAAATTAAGTTCATCACCAAGTTATAAACCAGATTTTAATAACTGTTTATTTGATTATTTACAAAGATCAAAATCTAAAATGTTTAAAAATGCTGCAGAAAAGCAACAAGTTGATGATTTTTGTTTAATATTTTCACTAAATAATAGTGATCTACTTAATTACGAGCGATTGTCACAGCTAAGTCCACAAATGAAAAAATATCTAGAAATTGTGCAACAAAAAGATGCTTTAGGAGATTATTTGTCAAATTTAGAGGCTCATTACCCAATTATAGTTAAAACAGATACACAAACAAAACCAATTTTAAGCTCAAATGAATGGTCTCAAAAACGCGACTCATCTTTTCACAACAAGTATTCAAAAATTAAATTTTCTGATAATGGTTTAGAAGGGTTAAATAATGGCAAAATTAATTCACAAATAATTCAAACATCAATTCCAAACGAACAAAAATTAAATTATACCATTGGTCAATTACGTTTTAGAATGTTGCTTTTGCAAATATTAGCAAATCATAATTTACATTTGCCAAATGTAGATCAACAATCATCTGAAGTTTTTCGTTATGGCATTCCGGTGCATTTACTTGAAGACAAATGGCCAGAAGAAACTTCATCAGATATGTATCAACCAGCCATTTATTCAAAATTTGATAATATTGCTTAAAATTTATCAAAAAATAATATATAAAATATTAAAATATATGAAAAAAAAAAAAATAAAATATTAAAATATATGAAAAAAAAAATAATTTTTTTTTCTAATTAATTAAAATGAGTTTAAAATAAAGCTTAAATTATTATCATTTTTAAATTATTTAACAATTTAAACGTAAAAATTTGAATAATAGTTTAATTATTGTTTTTTTTTTTAAATTCTTGATTTAAAAATTAAAAAAAAATTGTTTTACGATAATTCATTTTTAAATAAAAATATCTAAATTTATAAATAATAAAAATATATTAATTAAAAATTTAATTTTTTTAATTTTTGTTATATTTTGTTAAATTTTGTTAAAAGATAAAACTAATAAAAATTATATTATTTTTTTTTAAAGTATCAAGAATTTAAAATATTAAAATTACAAATATTATTTATAATATGTGATAATTTTAAATATATAACAATTTTAAATAATTTTCATAAAATAATTTTTTAGCTTATCTTTAATTAAAAAAGTATCAGGTACGTTTTATTTAATTTTTGTTACCTTTTAATTTTTAAATTTACCATTATAATTTTTTAGCTTATTTTTAAAAATTCTTTTTCTCTTAAAAATTTTTACAAATAATTATTTTTTATTTAATTTTTATTTTTATAATTACTTTAATCTGTAAAAATTAACTAGAAAAATTATATCTCATTGAAAACAAACGATCACTACCCTCATAAACTCAAAAATTAGTACTGTTTTATTTTTATTTATATACAAAAATTTTAAATAAAAATCAAAAATTGTAATAATTTTTTTTTTTTAAATTATAACTTTTTTTTCTATACAAACATTACTAAAAAGTTAAATAGTTAATTAATAATTTAATTTTTTTTTTCAATTTTAATTGTAACTTATAGTTTTTTATTCAATAAATAAATATTACAAAAATTATAAAAAATTTTATGTATTTAAAATTTTGGATAACAAAAGATATATCAAATAAAGAAAATTAACGAAAATAATTTATTAATAATAAAAAAAAATTTTAATTATTTTTTATTATTTTAGCATCATTTATTATCGTTTAGTCTATACAAATTATGGTAAAAAAAAAATAATAAAAAAATTCAAAATTTTAAATGATTTAAAAATTTTAAGCTATTTTAATTATTTTTAGACATTGAATTTGATTTTTTAAATAGAAAAAAAAATTACAATTTAAGTTTAATTTTTGGCTTAATTTACTTATTTACTTATGCATTATTAATTTAATTGTTAAATGTTTGTTTAATTAGATATTTAATTACATAGTTTTAAGAACCTTAAAAGTTGTTTTATTGTTTTAGAAAAAGGTAAGTTTAATAAATATATTTTAATATTTATTTTTAAACTAATTGCTTTTTCATCAATCGCTTAATTTAGATTTTTCTAATTAACTGTTTAATTTGCAATAAAAATTTATGAATTTTTTTTTTTTACTATAACATTTTTTTTTATAGTATAATTGTTATTAGAAAGTTTAAATTTATATTTAAAGCAATTTAATTTATTTATTTATTAAATTAATTTTATATTTTTTTTATCAATTAATCATTTATTCAAATTATAATTTAGGTTTCTTATTTATTTTATTTATTTTTTATTTTATTTAATTTCAAATTTTTAAAAATAGAATATTAAAAAATAAAAAAAGGTAAATTTTTGTTTTATATAATAGAATATATGATATTAAAATATTGTTAATATTTACTTTAACACTAAATTCAAAAGCTAAAAAAAGATATCAAATACGAAATATAAATTTTAATTTTAATTAAATAAAAATTAATAAATTATTTGAAAAATAAAATAAATAATAAATATTGTTGTTTTTTTAATGTAGTTGAATCAAAATTCTTATATTCATCTATAAAAAAAAATAAAAGAAAAAAATTATATTTCCTTTTATAAATTTTGTTTTTAAATTAATAATTTTTAATTTGTGTGTCAAAATTCAATCCTGTGTTAAATTTAATTTAATTTATAAACAAATTAATAAACAAATTTTTTAATTCATATTTTCACGTGTAAAACACATGATAATTAATCTGAAAATTAATCTTTTAATTTATAAATCAATTTTTATAGCTAATCGTTAAGTTTAATTATGTTACATATTTAGTTAAAAATCAAAGTAGGTAATAAATTTGAATGAATATATTTTATTATTTTAAGTTTTAATTTTATCATATTTTATTTTTCATTTTCATTTGTTAATTATGATTTTTATATTAATGTTAATTTTCTAATTTATTATTTTAAAATTTAATTTATATTTAAAAAATCAATGACGATTTATAAATTTAATTATTTTAAAACTTTTTTTTTTGACAATTCCTTTTTAATTTTTTTATTCTATTTTGTATTTTTTTTTTAATTAATATTTGATATTATAAAACATTATATAGTTTATCAATTTTTTATGTGATTTTTATATTTTAATTTTAGTTCTTTAATGAAGTATTTATCAAAAAAAAAAAACAAAAAAAAAACAAAATATTTGTAACGGTATGAAAAAACGACTTTTCTTTACTAAAATTTTTGCTCCGCCTTTACTCCCACTTACTAAAAATATTCATTTTAATCAAATGTGTGGTTTTAAAACGTTTTTTAAATAAATAAGAACTATGTTTGAACTAAATCAAAGGTGTGAATGTTTTTACGTATGCGTGTTTAATTAGAAGCTAGATTAAAAATAATGTTGCAATTAAGTTTTAAAAATATTGATTTTGAATGAAATAAATTTTGTCAAATTTAAAAAATTTTGTTGCTTTGCTATTAATTGTTTGAATATTTTGCAAAGCATAATTTGCTGAGTCAATAAGACCCACACTTAATTCAGTATTAATCCGCCAAAATCCACCTACTGACTGGACCAAAAACATTTGCTTTTATACTGTATATTCATCTTTATTTCTGTTTGTTTTAAATAGAAAAACTTCATAAAAAAATATTAAAAAAGGGTTTTAATCGAGTGGGTGGTTTATTAATGATTATAAACGGAAACGCGTTTACCTTGTCTAGTCTATTAAAATTTTTAGTTTTTCAATAACTGGTTTTCCAATTTTAAATTTAGATGTTTGAAAATGTAGAAAAATTGTTTTTTACTAGTTAGATGTTATAATAAAAATTATATTCAACATTATTTATTTAAATCTAGTTTGATTTGGAAAAAGTAACAGGGTTTTGATTTATTAAAAGCTTTCAAATTACGAAATCATTTATTGAATTTCAAAATTAAATTACTTAATATAGTTTTTTTTACATAACTAATTTTAAATTTAAACTTTAATAGTTTTTATTATAAATATGTTTAATTTAATTTAATAAATTATTAGATCATATTTTTTTAAAAGTAATTGTTAATTATTTAAAATTATTTTTATTAAAATTATAAAATTGTCTTATTTTTAAATAAAATGACTATACATATAAATTTAAAAAATTAAATTTATTTAAAAAATACAATATAGATTAACCATTTAAAAAAACATTTTTTTGACTTAAAAATTAGGATGCGAAACTTAATTATTTACAGTATCAGTGTATGTTTATTATGATTAAAAATTTAAAATGAAAATTAATTATAAAAACATAATAATAAAGATAATAATGGCCGATATGGCTGTAAATGTTGAAAATGAATTTTATGATTTTATGATATGATGCTTGTTTGCAAGAAAGCGACAATGACCAGTAAACGTTTGCATAAGCTCATTTAAATTGCGGTCAACTTGTTCTTGTCTATAGCTTTCTAATTAATTAATGACTTTTTTTAATTTAAACCTAATAATTGTCTTTTGCTCATGTAAAGAAAATTCTTTTGAATTTATTTAAATATAAATAGGCATTATATTAAAAAATTAAAAATTTAATTGATAGTTCAAAACAAAAATTAAGTGTTTTATTTGTTTTGAAAAATTCAATATTATTTTTTATGTGTCCTTTATTTAAATAAGTTGATTAATATGTACTTAATTAAATTTTCTTGTAAATTTATAGTTTGAAATATTGAAAAAGTTATTTATTAAAATAGTTTAAATTGTTATTTCGATTGAATTTAACTTGTTTGGATGTTTTGTTTTATGGGGTTTTGCTACTGTTATGGCAGCAGGTGGTGGATTTTTCTTGAGTGCTGTATATTCACATTTTTTATCTGTTGTGGACATTGAAGATTTTAAGTTAATCCAAGCTAGTTGAATATATTCTTTATTAGAAACTACAAAAACACTAATTAAAATAAGTAAAACAATTAATAGGCATATCATGATTGAATAGGTTGCCATTAAGTATTTAAAATTAGATGCTTCGGGTCGAGTTCCATATAGAAATGCTTGATTTGGGTCACATTTTAATTGTGAGATATTTAGTTGAAAAACAGGCTTGCCAATATTGCTGGCTGGATATCCATGGGAACATGATAAGGTTTTCTTACTAAGAACCCATACCTTGGTTGATTGCCACCAACTTACAAAATCGCTTAAAGAACAATCACATCTAAATGGGTTTCTAGCTAAATTAACATGAAAAATAGTTTTTGCTGAATCAAAATAGGCTAGTGAATGATTTTGTAAAGAACTTATTTGATTATCACTTAAATCTAATAAGCGTAATTTTGGGGTACAAGTTAAATTTAATTGAATGTCATGCATTAGATTCTTAGCAAGATAAACTTTTTGCAGTGATGGAAGTGGACAAAACACAAACGGATTAGCCAATTGTTTTATTTGATTATCTTCTAAATTTAAAATTTTTAAATGCGTTAATTGTGCTTCATTAAACATATGATTTAGTTGTTGCATAAATCCAATTGTCCGGGGAGCTCTGCTTTTATCAGCAAAAGCATCTTTAAGATACAATTCTTCTAAATGTTCAAAATTAGTAAACATCTTTGACTGAAAGTTTGCACTTGCTAGTTGAAGTTTATTTTGGTTCAATATCAATTTTTTTAAATTTTTAACATTATAAAATGATTTTGCTTTGATGAATTCTATGTTATTATTACTAAAATCAATTAAAATTAAATTTTCAAGCTTAGCATTTTGTCTAAAAATATTTTTTGGTAGAATAGCGATATTATTTCCTGTAAACAAAAGCAATTCCGTTTCGTTTGGAATGTGTTTTAATATTTCGGTATCCGATAAATTTGTATTAGTACAATTTACAATAAAATATTTTTTATTTTCTTTCACATTGTATTGATTATAGAAGCCTTTTTTACACAAGCAGTATCTATTTAAAATAGGCGAACATAAGTTGTCTGATTCAGAAGTAATTGTTTTGTTTAAAGATTGAATAGGTGAAAATAAAGAAACCGAAGTAAAATTAGTTGGATTTGAAACTTGTTTTTTTTCTATATTTTGCCTAGTATTGGCTAAAATAACTGATGGTATGATGAAAAATATCACTAGACAAAAAATAGATGCTTTTAACATCAATAACTTGTACATTTTTTTAAACAAATTTTTTAAAAATAAGAAATTTTAAATTAAAAAATATTAATTTAGTTTAAAATTATTAAGAGCTTAAATTTTTAATTAGTTTTGACTGATGAAAGACTGAAATTTAATTTTTTCTTATCAATCTATTTGTTATTAATCGTTTAAATCCAGCAAAATGTTTAGCACACAAAACTTTTTTAATAAACATTTTAAGTTTAAATCACATAATTAAACTTTATTAAAAAGCACTAACTGGTAAATAACAATTAAAAATAGAAAAACAATAGATTAGAAGGCATTAAAACGAAATAAAGCGTAGTTGTTGAATTTGATTTGATCAGAATTTGTTTGTAGACAAGCAAAAAAAGTTAATTTTAATAATTGAGAAAGTTTTCTCAATAAAAGCAAATTTAGAAGTGAATGTCAATTTAAAGATTAGCCCAAGTCCGAACAATTTTAATCAAACATAAACAAGCGCTTAATTAGCCAGATTGTAAGCATCAAGAAGACTAAGCAACATCTGGTCGGATGTAGAACTCGAATGAATGAAGACACAGGTGAGAAAAACTAAAATAAATAAAGAAGAATGATAAATAAAATATTAAAAAATAAATACAAAATGAAGACACAGGTGAAACGAACAGATGGTGCAAACAGGACAAAATACTTGTTCAGAAAAGCAACTGCTTTACGCTCTATCTTGTGGATATTGAGTAGAGACCATTGCAGCAGATTTGGCCAAATTAATGCATGACCTTTGCTTGTAATATCGGCAAATACCAGCTTAAATGAATCAAGAGGAGATCAGGCAACATTTAAGAAAGAATCAGACAAAAATCAGGCAAGCCATCAAGCAATTTTTAAGAAAGCAAACACAGCAGAGTTTATACTCAACTTGTTATTATTTATTTGTTCATATATGTTTCTAGTCCAATCCTACAAGCACTTGGCCCAACTAGTGTCTTGACTAGCGTAATTGTATCACCCCAAAAAATTTTTTTGAATCAGTTGACGAAGGTCTTGACTAGAATAGGGTGTTCACTAGATTAGAGCGTTGAACTAAAATGAAATATTCAACATAAAACAGAGGGTGTTAGTTAGCTGGGTCGATCAGGTAAGCTATTAAGGTAGCTGTTTTTAATGTGGTTACTTTTACAGCTTTAAGGCGATTTAAGGGGCCCGATCAGCTGTGCTATAGACGCGCATCAGCTGGTCGTCACCATCTGTTCACTTAATTCAAAATTGTGTCTCTATGGATTATTATTTCTAATCGGAAGTTGCTCCAATAGCTGGTTTGTCTCAAGACCAATCCATTGACATCTCATTCAACTCTCAAACATAATTTATTATTGGTCATAATTCACAAATTGCTAGCGAATGGCTTTTAGCCACTTGTGGCCAACATCCGAACGTTTATAACTAATTATTTCTTAAGCTTTTTTTAAAAGTTTTCTTATTCAAGTATCAGCATCTTGGCATCAAGTTAAAACAGACATAATTTTGTTTATGACTTTTTAACCAAATATTTCAAAGTTAGTTTTGCTTGTTTTAAGTCAATTATAAAATATTAATGCATAAAAAGATAAGACACCAATTTTTTACTTCTATTTTATTTCACTTTTTAGCCACTTTAAATTTTTTTTGTATTTTTTTCTTTAGTTTATTTGTTTTTCTCTGTTTTTTTTTTTGGTTTAGTTTTTTCATTTAAATGTTGCCGAACAGCTTTTTAAATTTTTTTTTAAATTCGGCAATCTCAATAAAATTTAAAAGGAATTTGATATTTACAAAACTTTACAGTTTAAAATCTAGTAAAATAAAATTGTTAGATTGTTATCAAAACTAAATTGATATTATGCTGATATTGATTGTGATCATTTTTTTAAATTTAAATTTATTACAATTTAGGTGTTCAAGGTTTTTAAATTAATGTTTAAATATTTGACACTTTGATTTACTAGCTTTGTTTTTTTTTTGTTTATAAACCTTTTAAGTTGAAACACTTTTAACAAAATCCTAAACTCATGACTTTTTTTCCTTGATATGTCATATTTAACACTTAATTTGTTAAATTAATTCAATATTATTATTTCAATCAATTTAATTTTTTTTTTACAACTAAATCGCTTTTAAGTTTTTTTTTTTCTTTAGGTAATTATTTTATTATTAGATTTATTTATGAGCAAAAACAAGGCTTTCATAGACTAAAATTTTATATTTAATTATGTTTAAAACTTTATTTTATTATTGAAAATTTTTTTATTAGTAAATTGTGATTTAGCTCAAAAAGATAATGAACTTATTTTAAAATAATTCCTTTGCAATAATTAACTGTTAATTTGTTTGTAAATATTTAAAAACTTGAGTCTCTTTAGTTCTTTGCTCTTTGAAAAAATTTATTTGCAGAAAATAATAAATTAAATGCAGTTTAATTTTTCAATCCACTTGAATGAACTATTTACAATGTAAGTAGAAAATTTTTCATTAAAACTATTAAATGTTTAATACACTGGTTTACGAACGGTTGTTTTTAATTAAATTATAAATTTTGCTATTATTTTAATTAAAAATTCTAAATATTAAAAATAAATAAAAAACAAATCTATAATTTTTAAATATATTTAGTTATATATAGGATTGTTTTGTTTTTATTAAATTTTTATGCTTAATAACTAAAAAGTTGGTAAAATTTGTTTTTAATAAAGATTGAAATTTGAAATCAATTTTTTCTTTTGCCTTTCAAGTACTGATTTTTTAATAACCATATTTTTCAAAAATGATGTTGCTTTGTTAAAAATAAATTAATTAATATTTATTAATAGAATTTATTAAAAAATATAAATTAGCTTCAGATTGTTGTGCCATCTTTGGCTAGTATTCGTAAACGTATTTTTCACAGGTTCAACAGGTTTTTAAAAATTCGATTTTGAAGAATAATTCTTTTTCGTTGATCAAAATTAATTTTGGTCACATTTTTTAAATAAAAGTTAATTATTATTAATAATTTATATTATTAGTTAATGTTGTTTAAGTGCCAATAGCAATTTATTTTATTTTCAATGTTGTTGTTTAATAGAAAATTTAATTATTTTTTATTAAGCCACAATAAAAGTTGGTTGAATTAGGTATTTTAATTATTTAGTTTTATTCTAAATTAAGTTTATTTGAATGAATTATTTACTATTTTGTTTTCTTTATTTTACTAATTAATAATTTACAATTTGATATAAATAACCATTAAATTAATTACAATTATCTGAAAAATTAAAAAAAATTGATTATTAATTTAATAAAAAGGTATGTTTTTTTAATTTTTTAGTTTTTTTTACTTTTAACTTCTTGACTTAATAAAATATTGAAAACGTTTAAGAAAATTATTTTTTATACTCTTTATAATTTATTAAATTTACATTCAAATACACAATTTAAAACATTGTTAAAGTATAATAATTTTTATCTTTTTGAATATAAAATTTTGTAGCCGTAAATGAATATTTAAAATTAAATTAATAGTTGCAATTTAAACTGATAAAAGTAAAATAATTATTAGTGAATTTTTTTTTTGCTGAATCTTATGTAAATTTACTTGAAAAAAAAAAAATGTTTTGAAAAAAATATATTAATGAATTTTGCTTGACGATAAAAAAACTTAATTCATATAAATTTAGGAAAAATTATTTAATCTTTGAAAACGGTAGTTGAAATTGAGTAATTTTATTCCAAAAATTGAATATTTTTCTAAATTAGTTAAAAAACAAAATAATTGAAACATGAATCAAAACAAACTTGCGTAGATGAGCTTGCAATAAGTAGATGAAAGTTGGAAATAGTTGCCAAATTTCAATATGCTGTCTAAAATAGAGTTTGTTTTAATTATATAATGGCAAAAAAAAAATTAATAATTTGACGAATGTTGTGTATTTAGAGTGGAAATATTTTTTAGGCAAAAACCATTTTTAGGTGAAAGAAAATTGGTCATTGAAAAGGATATTTGTGATAAAAACAATTGAAATGTAAAGCGATTTTATAGCATTAATTTTCTAAAAAAAAAAAAAACTACTTTCTTGATAATAAGATGTATAATCAGCAAACTATTCTAATGGAAATTTGAGGTATTATTTTAATACCCCTTATTTAGAAATAAAAATGACTAATTAAACAAAAGGAAGCGTTTTTAAAATAAATTCAAAGATAAGCATCGATTTCGAAAACAATTTGGATTTATTGAAGGTTTATTTTATTTTCTCTTTAAACTAAACATTTATTTAGTTAAATTAACTTAATTGTTCAGGAATTTTGAATTAATAAAAATATATGTTTGCCATGCAAAAACTAACATAAAGAAATATTGTGCGATTAACTAGAATAAGTGAAAAAATTGTATGGTTTGAAATAAGCACGTTTGATCGACAAACAGTTAATTAATTTAGATTAAAATTAAATAAATTAAATCAAGCATGTATGATTTAAAGAGGTTAACAAAAAAGTAAAAAAAAAAAAAAAATGACAAAAAAAAACAAAGGTGAAGTTTTAGTCAGTCATTATAAAAAAAAAACTAAATTATATATGAATGAATACGTTTTTTGTCTAAATTTTAAATTTATTTATGGATTTATCTGTTCTGGTTTTCATATAGTTTATGTATTTGTATATATATTTAGTAAACGTGATTACATAGAGGAAAAACTAAGATTGGATTGCCTTTAATTTTAAAAAAATGCCGATGAAAACCGTAATCAGGCCAATGAATGAGAAAAAAGGATGAATTGAAGGATGGGAAATGAAAAAAAAGATGAAAAAAAAAATCATAAAAAGAAGATAATAAAAAATTAGAATATAAAAAAATGATAAAAAATTTAATAAAAAAATTTAGAAAAATAAGTAAAAAAAAGAAACAGTGTGTCTGTGAAACCCCGGCCCAGCAACAGCGAATCGCAACTGTTCACACATTGATGCGTACAAATGATGTGATGCCAGTGCATTCAACATGCGCATTCAGCAAAAAAGCTCATTAATATGACTGCATAAAAACGTTAGTTTTTATTTAATGAAATATATCGAAAAAACTATTTCAAAATAACGCAAATTGATACAATTAACATTAAAAATTGAAAAAATTTTGCATAAAAGATTCTTTTCCAATTGAAACTGTTTTTTAATAGTGTATCTATTATTTTGAAGATGTACTAAATGAATGTATTTAAATTTTTTGGCTCATTAGCACACTTATTAGAAGATTTAAAGATTAAATGATAATAATAATTAATAGATTCAATAAAATTGCTTTAGTTTTTATTATAAACTGATAAAAAAAAATTGATTTACGTATGTTTTTCATCAATCATCATTTTAATAGTTATTTTTTAATTTAAATGTTAATACTCATAGTGCTTAACAATGATCAATTTTAGGTTATATTTTTTTTTTATTTATTTAAACAAGATGTGATGTAAAATAATTTAACAATTGTCTTTATTGGGCAAAAACTAGAAATCGGCTTTTCTAACAAAAATATTTACTCAATTTGATTCTTTAAGGTGCTTGATGGTTGCTAATGTCATAATTATGTTTGATATATTTAGTTTATATTTTTTTTTGTTTTATTGGCATTAATTTTTTGTTTTTGCTTGACAAGCAATTGCGTGTACAATTCGATTAGCACAATTTATGTCAATTAAACACATGTGTAGACCATGATTTATAAGCAATGTTTACCTTTGTAAGGACACATTGTGTGGGCAGAATGATAGAAATGAAATGGATAGAAGATGAGAAGAAGAAAAATGAAAGATGATCAAAAGATTGTGTTAAAGAATGTTTGATATAAAGCAGAAGATGATAAAGAAATGAAGAATTGTATACCTTGGCACAGGTGCCGATGACTAATTTGAATTTTTTGAAATTTTGAATGCAATGCGCAGCGTTTGGATCTGGTATATTCAGCTTCAGCGAAGAGTTTGTCAATCAGTAGTCATGGACACAAAGAAGAAAGCAAATAGAGGAAAAACTAGAGAGCAAGGATTAGAGAAAGGATTAAAAGAAGGATTAGAGAGAAGATTAGAGAAAGAAGTAGAGGAAGGTTGAAGAAAGGATCGAAGGAAGGATTAAAAAAAGTTAAAATAGAGAAATAGAGAGCAATGAATAAAGAAGGGAGAGTTGAGGATTTTTGTGAATAGGAAAGCAAGGACTTGAGCAAGTAAAAAAGTAGGAACCATAGGAATGGGCAGAATAAGAGGAGGATAAGAGACAAAGTAAGGATGAGAATAAGGAACGTTTGTGATGGTTTGCTAGTTGTCTTGACAACTTTGTTCAGCGGTGCCCATGCATTTTTGTATCTGTTGCTTAGCAATATTTTTTAATAACTGAATGGGTGTGCATTAACCAGCCAGCTGTTCCGCATTAGACGATCATGGCCGGTGAAGTTTGTCAGATATTGCAGATGCTTTTCTGTAGGTGCATGTTTAACAAGATTGTCACCAACAAAGCCATCAACGATGTCGGACGAGTTTTAAATGACGATCAGAGATGACGTTAATTGCGATCATGTGGAATGCAATGCCCCGCCATGGGTCCATCACAAAGGATGCAGTGTAGTGACAATTTTTGCACTCGTTTCCGCCATGTCAACTCTAACACGTCAGACACGCCCCTACTTTTTTCAGCATCGCGTTCAGTTTGTCTACAAATATGATCATCTGGTTTGCTTACACGGTGATCGATGTTGCTGTTTGTTTGAATGTATTTAAATGTTTGTAGATATGTCTGAATGTGTTTAAATGTTTGCATTTTGCTCAATCTTTTACTGAATCTTTTAATTTTTTACTTGATCTTTTACTTGATCTTTTACTTAATCTTTTACTTAATCTTTTACTTCATCTTTTACTTCATCTTTTACTTAATCTTTTACTTCATCTTTTACTTAATCTTTTACTTAATCTTTTACTTCATCTTTTACTTCATCTTTTACTTCATCTTTTACTTCATCTTTTACTTCTTCTTTTACTTCATCTTTTACTTAATCCTCACTAAACTTGACTGAATCTAGCTTCTATTTTGCCTCAATCTATTCGAATCTTATTTAAATGTTGCTTGCATCTAGTCTGCATCTCGCCTCAATCTTACTTCAATCTTGACTCAATCTTGTTTGAATCTTGTCTGAATCTTTACTATCCTAATTTACCAAAACAAGCTTTGCGCAATTCTTCTAATTTCACATTGATCATAAAAAAAGCAATTTTTCACTTTTTTCTCAGCATTTCTCGTCGGAAATGTAAAACTGAAGAAAGAGAAATGTGAAAAACACACGAAACTTGTTAAATTGACCAAATTAAAAATTACTAAAGAAATTACTATTTTCAAAACTGCTAGTGGTTTAAATGTGCTACTTTTTTATCTGTCTATTTTTTGAAATTACGGTAAAAATAAGTATAAATAAAAATCGCTCAAATTTTAAAACAAATTTAACATTAAATTATTTTAAAATAAAAAAATTTACTAAAAAATTTACTAAAAAATTTTCTACAAAACTAAATTAAACGGTAGCAAATGTGCCAATCAACAGACTTTAAAAGGAAAAATTCATTTATATTGTCATTAGAATTACAAAGCGAAAATATTAGACAAGTTAGGTTAAAAGTAAGATACTAGTTTATTAGAAAGCTATCATAAAACAAATATCTTAATTGCGATTAATGTTGTTTTTTTATTTTTTTTTTTTGTAACAAATGAGCACATTATTGCTTTTTGTTTAGAATCTGATTCGAACTTTGTCTTGAAAATATGGAAAACCTTATTAATAAGCTAAGAAAAGCAAGAATAAGAAAAGTTTCAAATTGGAAAATTAGGTAAATCAAGAAAAATGATATGAAATCAATTTTTTTCGCATTTTTTGTCTATGTAATTAATAAATTGCCAGGTTTTAGTGGAAAAGTGTTTCGCGAAGAAAAAACGCTGATTTGAAAAAGAGTTATAAATTTATGTGTTTTAAATGTACTTGATAAATTTAAAAGTTATCCATTGTTGATCTAGGTGAGTAGCCAAAGTGTGCAATAATGGAAATTGATTTTGAAGACGGTCAATTTGGATAAAAATAAAGTTGCAATCGAGTTGTTTACATTGTTTCAGTTTTTCTATTTTGAAAATGAGTTAAATTAAGCGATTTCTTATTTAAAGTTGTATAAGAATCGACTGAAGCAAATAAACGATTGATCTTAGGGTTTGGCAAACGCATTTAATTGGCAAACAGTGTTATTTCGCGATTCATATTCCACAAGGTCATGATAAAGGTCGTAATTGATGAATTTAATTAATAAAAGACAGCTTTGAGTTAGAATTTTGTAGGTTAGCTTTGTTTATTTAGTGTGTCTGTCTAATTTGGTTAATGCCTTTTTTGGTTAATATGTTTAATTTATAGATGCAATATTGTTTCAATTTGTTTGATCAAAGTATCAACTGCAACACGTGCGCAAAGGTATTACCACCTGTGCGAGTGCGCTCTGAATGAATGTTGCACAATTTGGTATTCATTACGTATTTTGGTAACTTGTGTGCTTTTATTTCAACTGTTTCAACACCTAAACTATTTAAAAACAGACACTTGAATAACTAATCAAATAACTAATTAGTCATTTGATAGTGTCTTTCTTTATGCAATTTGATTTTTACATGTAAAGAAGTGATGATGTAGTATGTGGCCACCATTGAATGGCTGGTCTTGGTGTTTATGCAATCCAAGTTGATTGTTGAATCAAATCGAAGTTGTCACATGGTATGAAATAATAAAAGAAAGAGAAGGTGAGGAGATAAATTTTACATTTAATTAAAGAAAATAAGAGAGAAATATGAAAATATTTAATGAGTAAAAAAAGTGTGAAAAGAAGGAAGAGAGAAGGAAGAGAGAAGGAAGAGAGAAGGAAGAGAGAAGGAAGGGAGAAGGAAGGGAGAAGGAAGGGAGAAGGAAGAGAGAAAGAAGAAAGAAGAAAGAAGAAAAAAAAAAGAAAGAAGAAAAAAAAAAGAAAGAAGAAAAAAAAAAGAAAGAAGAAAAAAAAAAGAAAGAAAAAAAAAAAAGAAAAAAAAAAGAAAAAAAAAAGAAAAAAGAAAAAAAAAAGAAAAAAAAAAGAAAAAAAAATAAAAATAAAAAAAAAACAAGAAAAAAACAAGAAAAACAAAAGAAAAAAAAGAGGGGGTACCGGCTTACCGGCGGCGAGCGTCCATCTTGAATAGTCGGCGCGGTTAGTCATCTCCCCGCTCTCCCTGCTTGGCTGGCGAAGAGTGCGCAGTTTGACGTGCACAGATTGACAACGCGCACATCCCTAACGCGCATGTCACCTACTGACCACCGCGCAGACGCAGCAGGACGCATCCATGTTGCCAACGCTTTGTGTGCTGCACTGTCTATATAGCAGAGCCGACTTTCGGCGGCGCGAACCAGATGCGCGTTCTTTAGCGAGAACGAGCGAGTTGGTCGCGGCTGAGTATTTCGTCCTGTGTCCCGACGAGTGTTCATCCGATCCGTGTTCACCAGCCATCAATAGACCGAGCTGTCCATCTGCAGATCTTCAGCCACTGGTAATTAGCTTTTGCATTGCTTACCCAAACTGGATTATCCCTAAGAGATTATCCCCAAGAAATTGTTCCCAAGGGATCATTCCAGCAGATTATTCCAGCAAATTGTTCCGACAGATTATCCCAACAAACTGTCCCAACTGATTTCCTCAATAGATTATTCTTAATAATCTAATTTGTGGTCTGCTATTTCACTGCCTGTTTCTTCTTTTCTTCTCTTTCTATGTTTTTTCTATTTTTCTTCTCTTTCCAACTTCTTTCCTATTTCCTCCCAATTTCTTTCCAACTTCTTTCCAACTTCTTTCCTATTTCCTCCCAGTTTCTTTCCGATTTCCTTCCGATTTCTTTCCAATTTCTTTCTCACTTCATTCCTAATGTCACATTCCATTCTCATCTCGCTTCATTCTCATCTTACTCCATTCTCCTTCGCAAATTGCAACCCAGATCATGCTTTTTTGCTGCCTTAACGGCAGGGCGGAGTAAAAACTCGAGAAAGAAGATGCATTTAGATTAGAGACGGATTGAGAGAAGAGATTAGAAGGCAGATCAGAGCAAACATCAAGTGGACAAGTTGGCTAGCAAACGTAAATCAGTTTCAATCGGATTTGCATGTTGTTCAATTAATCAAAGTGTTTACTCTACAGTCGCATCTGTAGATTAGTGATTTCGTTGCAAGTCTGTTTCACTTTTTCTTTATCGAATTTACTCTTGTGTTCTCCGTCGTTCATCACGTATTCGGAAACACCTGTGAAGTAAGCGGTCGTTTTTGTTTTTTAGTGTGTTTAAGTAGTATCTGCCTAATTTGCGACTTTTTAACTTGAATCCGTCCAAAGCCTTATTATTGGCGTTTACTATTTATTCAGAACTTTTTCCACAAGTGCAATGTGTTTTCTAGTGATGAAGTGTGCTGTTTACCAATGACTCATCATTTCGTTTTAAGTCGGTTTGCAGGTGTTTAAAAATCACATGAAAACACACTTAAGAGTTGTAATTGTTTCGATTAGAAAACGAGCTAACTCAATAATCAGAGTTGCAATTGGCAGCAGTGAGTCAGAAAGAATGGCCGAAGTGAAAACAAGTGCAACGAATGAGCAAAGAAAAGAGGGGCGCGTCAGGGGAGAAGAAGAGTTGAGGAGAGAAGAAAAGAGGGAGAGAGAATGTTCGCGAACACAAATTGGCCGGTAGTGGCGCTAGTGTCGAAATGACCAGAGAAAGAAAATGTATCCGCTGGGTGCGGTGGAACTAAGCCGAGGAACAGATACAAAAGAGTTTGTTCAGTGTTGCTCGTTCTTTCTTACCTGGTGTCATACGGGGACACTTTTGCATATTCACACCCTCTTACTGCAGACCGTTTTTACCTATTTTTTTCTTTTTTTTTTCTTTTTTTTTTCTTTTTTTTCTTTTTTTTTATTCTTTTTTTTATTCTTTTTTTTATTCTTTTTTTTCTTCTTTTTTTTCTTCTTTTTTTTCTTCTTTTTTTTCTTCTTTTTTCAATTTTTTCTTCTTTTTTCTTCTTTTTTCTACTTTTTTCTACTTTTTCTTTCTTTCCTTTCTTTCCTTCCACATTCTCTCTCTCCTTCTTTCTTTACTCGCTTCTTTCATTCTTTCTCTTTTTCTTCTCTATTTTACCGGCTCTGCCCAGTTGTTTGTCAACAAGCTCACCTGATCTAGAAACTGTTTTGATTGATGTGCAGTTGAAGTATGTGTGAATTAATCTTACTTGTTTGCCAGCTGATTTTCCGCTTCAAAGTGTCGGTGGCTAGCAAATTAACGACAACAAGTAAATGGCAAAAGACGCAAGCATTTTAAATGTTTGGCTTCCATTTAAATTCATATGTTGTATCGTGGATGCGCCAAATAGTATATAGTAGCAGTGTTTTTTATTTCACTCTTTTTCTTTTGTGTTCGCCATTGTGTTTTTTGTTTCATTTCTTTTTGTTTTTTTTTTATCTTTTTTTTTTTACCTTTTTATTCTTTTTTTTTCAACTTTTCTCTTTTTTTTCAATTTTTCTCTCTTTTTACAATTTTTTCTCTTTTCTACTACTTTTCTCTCCCTTTATTCTTCTCCCTTCTTATTTTTCACATATTTATTCACGCATTGCTTTCTCTTCACTTGTTCCCCTTTCTCTCTCTCTCATTCTTTCTCTCTCTCTCTCTCTCTCTCTCTCTTTCTCTTTCTATCCCTATTCCCTCTGTTTCCTAATCCTTTGCCTGCCACGCCTATTAGGAATTCGCCCTCTGGCTGCTCACCTCAAAAGCCAGAGAGCCAAAATGCCTGTCCGCATGCTCAGTGAACGCCATGAGTTAGCTATTTCTCTTTTTTTGCCCTTTGCAAAAAGAGATATATGGTTGCGCTTTTTATTCTAATCGTTATTCTATATAGTGAAATACGTTGTTGTGTATGCGCGTTGCTATATAACAATGTGCAATTCAATTCACATTAAACAGGCTTTTTTGTTTGCTTTCACATTTTGTTGCTTTTTATTGATTTATATAGTAAAACAGAGCAGCACCGTCTGTTGGACGCAACATATATAGCTACTGCACATGTTATAGGGCAACGAAAGCTATATAGCGGCGCTATGTGTCTTCTTCGCACTGGTTTTGGCGTGCACAACATAAAGCAAAGCGTACTAAAATCTATATAGTAGTTTGATTATATCAAGTTGTATTAGATTATGTTTGTCAGTGTATATAGCCAGTCGGTGGTATTGCATGAAGCTGCCTGCGTTTGACTAGCATAATGTTGTAATATTTAAACAATTATTAACATGTACAAAAGACTAACCAAACTAAACTAGCTATATGCACAGTTGTTGCAGTTGATATATATACGTTTTCTCTTTGCTCTTTCCATTCTCAAACAGAGTGTGTATTTGAACCAGCTTAATTGCCAGCAGATTCTCTGGTGATTTTCACTCAACACAGCCAGACTACTTCATCGCTTGTCTCGAAGCATAGTTTTATAACTAATTATTACTATTATTAGCGTAACTAAACTACAGCCAAACCACAGCTAACTGCGGCTAAACTACGGCTAACCACGGCTAGACAACTATATTATTGTTTCGGCATTTGTGCAACTTCAAGTTCAAGTTTGGATTTACAGGGAATACAAGTCCAGTAGGATTGTGACAGGGACAGTCCAAGTTGAACAGTGAAAAAGACTGAGAGACGAGCAAACAGGATCACTTTTAAGGATTAGTTGGCAAGATCAGTTGAAAGCAGTTGAACATCATTTAGTGAGAGTGCGACCGTTTGATTTGCAGAGCAATGGAAAAGGAAGAGTTAGTGCAAAGAGCCAAATTGGCTGAACAGGCCGAAAGATATGATGACATGGCCGGCGCAATGAAACAGGTCACCGAGACCGGCGTGGAGCTCAGCAATGAGGAAAGGAATTTGCTCTCGGTGGCTTACAAGAACGTGGTAGGCGCCAGAAGGAGCTCCTGGAGGGTGATCTCTTCTATTGAGCAGAAGACCGAAACCTCTGAAAAGAAGCAGGCCATGGCCAAGGAATACCGGGAAAAGGTGGAAAAGGAACTAAGAGACATTTGCTACGACGTGCTTGTAAGTAGATATTTTAAGATTTTTTAAAAGGAGAGAGAGAAGGAAAAATAAGTAAAGAAAGAGAGAGGTAAAGAAGGAGAGAAAGAGAAAAAAAGAGAGAGAGAGAAAGAGAGAGAGAAAGAGAGAGAGAGAAAGAGAGAGAGAAAGAGAGAGAGAAAGAGAAAGAAAGAAAGAAAGAAAGAAAGAAAGAAAGAAAGAAAGAGGAGAAAGAGAAAGAAAGAAAGAGGAGAAAGAGAAAGAAAGAAAGAGAGAGAGAGAGAGAAAAAGTGAGAGAAAGAAACAAACAAAGAGGCAAACGAACAAAAAAAGAAACAAATAATCAAACAAATAAGATAGAAAATTCAATTAAAAACAAAAGCAAAGAAGGAGAAAATTGAAAAAACAAAGAGAAATAGAAAAAGAGAATGTAACAAAGAAACAAAGAAATAGACAAACAAAGAGACAAAGAATAGAAAGAAAAATAAGACTAAAAGCTAAAAATAAAACAAAGAAAGTAAAATAAGAAAAGTTCGCTAGAAAAACAAAACCGAAAACCAAAAAACATTGCCTGCGTGTGCAAATCAATCATCTCAACACAAAGACAACGAAAATTCCATTATTCTATTTGTTTAGCCATTTAAATTGCCTTCTGCTTCTCTTCTCTTGATCATCTTGATTGCCGACCAGTGGATGGCGTTCGTGTTTGTTTTGTCACACTAACAGCTGTTCACCTGCTCTACTACCGGCTAGCACCTTGTCCGTGCACTTGGCTTCTTAATCTTTGCTCTTTTTAGCCTATCGTTTTAAGCTTGTGCTGTACTAGCTCGGTCACCTCTGACAACCTCCGACAACCTCTAACAATCTCTAATACACTCTTGCAAATGCAAAATGGCTGCGCAAGTGTTGCGACTGTAGACCAAAATTTGTCTTCTTTAAGACATCAGATGCTAAGACTGATTTCATGCTGTATTCGCTTTAAATCAAGCCTTTTCTGTCTGTTCTTTATGTAAAAGCATTGATTTTGTCTAATTCGTACGTCTGTACTATTTCCATAGCGCAAATAGATATTTACGTTTGTACACTTTGCTCGTCTATGGCTTTATTCACATCTTCATATATTCATCATTAATTCATGTTTTCTATCATACACCTGATAACTGTCCGTTTGCTACTTTTGTCTTTATCTTCAGTTTTACCCTTTTCTCTATCTTCACTGGTTTGTACACATATGTGTCCGTATAAGTGTGAATATGTATGTGTGTGTGGCTCTTATATATGTGAGTGGGTGGGTGTCGATTGTGGCTAGCAACAGAGAATGAAAAAGAAGAACGCGACTAAACAGCTGAAACCACTCGGCAAAAAAGAAACAGAAATTTTTCTTACAAGAAAGTATTTCACTTTTTTTATCATTTTTAATGCAATTCACTTTTGCATAAGACAATCATTATAAAAACGCTTTAAAATTCTTTCTCAATCTCAGGTCATCTAATGACCAATTAAGTTTTAAAAACAATTTTCCACATTTTTTCTCACCCTATGCTAATGTCATATTTTATTCTAGGGTCTTTTGGACAAATTTCTTATTTTCAAAGCTAGCAATGCTGAAAGTAAAGTTTTTTATTTAAAAATGAAAGGTGATTATTACCGCTACTTAGCCGAAGTTGATACTGGTGAGCAAAGAAATAGTAAGTTTTTTATTTCATTTTAACATTTCGTTTTCTAATAAACTTATCATTACACTTTCATCAATTCAATTTCTAGCCGTCGTGGAAGAATCACAAAAGGCGTATCAAGAAGCGTTTGACATTTCCAAGAATAAGATGCAACCAACTCATCCGATTCGTTTAGGATTAGCATTGAATTTCTCTGTGTTCTATTATGAAATTTTGAACGCTCCTGACAAGGCATGCCAGCTTGCTAAACAGGCATTCGATGATGCTATTGCTGAATTGGACACATTGAATGAGGATTCATACAAAGACAGCACTCTTATCATGCAACTACTTAGAGATAATCTTACGGTAGGTTTCTTTTTTTTATTTTATTTTATCTATTCTTTTTTTCTTTCCATTATTTCTTCTCTAATCTTTTTCTTTTTTTTGCGTTTAGCTTTGGACTTCTGATGCTCAAGCTGATGGTGAAGATACACAAGAACAAGGAGATAACTAAATCTAAAGATTACATCTCATTTCACTATAATTTTCATCATTTTTTTAAGTTACAAAATGAATCAATTAAATACTATTATAAAATATAATAAAACAATTTACATTTAACAGAATATATATATAGTAATTTTAATAAAAAAAAAAAAAAGAAGTGAATCAACGCAAATAACCATCCTTATAACTACAAATGTGCACGTAATTATATATGTGAAAATGTGAATATCAAGTAAAAAAAATGCAACTATCTTAAACATTAAGATTGCTTACAGATGATTTACTTTTGTATTTGCATTTTCATGTTGCCTTTACATGATTTTGCTTAACAAATAAATACACCAAGTAAAAAAAAAATGATTAATGTTATCTGATTATGATTTCTATCTTTAAAAAAGATTCTGATTTAAGTTTATTATTTTTTTTTTTATTCTTATTTTTAAGAGGGTTTATAATTAACGTTATGATTCAGGTCTGAGTTTAGTCGTTTTTAATTTTGATAATTTTTATTAATTTTGTTATGATAATTAGTTGAACATGAATACAAAGAAACACAATTGGCAACGGTGTATTTAAAACTTTAAGAAAAAATAAAGTGATGAACAAGACCATAAGAATAATTGTAATTGTCCTGTGTAATTTGAAAATGATGAAATTTTTTTATAATTAAGCAAACTTTAGATAAGAAAATTAATTATAAAAACAGTTTGCCTATTTTAACAAGTTGCAAGACTTTTTACTTGCAAGATTTGGCTTTGCTCGTATATGAGATGATTAGTAGTAACCTTAAATACTGGTCAATGCTCTAAAAAAATGTGACCATTCTGATGCAAATGAGACAAGGCTGTCTTAAATTACAATATTAGGCAAATATTTGAGCACCGTTTGAATAGGCAGTGAAAAGAAAAGGAAAAAAAGAAAGTGAGCGAAAGAATAAGAAAGGAAGAGAGATTGAAAAAGTGAAAAAAGAAGAGATAAAAAGAGAAAGTGAGAGTAATAGAAGGAGGAAGAAAAAAAGCCAATAAAACAGTCATTTAAAAACATTAGTTGCCAAAAGTTGGGCACAATTAAACTTTTAGTAAACATCTTTTAAGATCAAGCAAAAATGTTCAATTTATAATTAACTAAAATATTAGAAAAACAAAATTAATTTAACATTTTTTTTTTTTAATTATGCCATAACTCATTTTCAACCTACATTTAACTTTTTTATTTTCTAGGCGTATTTAGTTCAACTTTTGTGTAATCTGTTTTTTGTGTCTTGTGTGTATGTGTGTGTTTTGAATATAAAAATTATTATTGTGAAATATGAATTACATAAAACCAAAAATTTTAAAATTCAATATTTACAGTTTTTATAAGTAAATAAAGCGATACTGTGACCCATACAAATCTTATTTACCTGTGGCTTGAAAAAATACAGCTGTTTTAGATATAATGCTTTTAATTTTTATAATCATCTACAAACAATTTTTTGAAAACAACTTTAGAACAATTGATTATTTTTTATAATTTGTTAATCCAAAATTTTTATTAATTTTGCTTTACAATTTTTATTTTTTTTTTTTCATTTTATTAATCAAATCAATTAATATTTTCGTACTTTTTAAAATGTTCTAAAATCATTGAGAAATTAAAGAAAATGATTTTAATAGAAATAATTTCAATATAAAAAAAGCAGTATGCAGATCACAATTATCGCTTTGATAATCTTAAATGCCATATTAATTCAATTAGTTCGCATCCACATTACATAATGTATGGATTATATTTTATTTTATCAATTTTCGATTCATGTTTTTAAATCAAATGAGCTTAGATTTGTATTAATTTTCATCTAAAAGAAAATTAGATTAAAATATTTAATTATTAAAATTACATTTTTCAATTTATTGCGTTTTTATTAAAATATATTAAAATATATATTTTCTACTTTTTCAACATAATCAACAATTGAAAAACCGAATTTGTTTATTTTACGAGAGAAAAAATTTCAAAACAAATTTAAACAGAATATTGATTATTTCTTAATACATTTAAATTAAACTTATTTTTTACAAAATTTTGAAATTTGAGAAAAAAATAATTGAGATATTATTTGAAAAATATTATGAAATATCAACTGTTAATATTAATTTCTATTTATTTAACTTTATTCTAAAATGCAATTTGCCAATAATTAAAATCATATTTTTTTAAATGGAACCTAATAATACTACTATTGAGATTCATTCATACGTTTTAAGCGATCAATTAATTTTTAAACTAATTATACTTTATGCCATTGTTTGGACAATCATTATTTTATTTGCATTTAATTTTGCTAAAATTAAACAATTATTAAGTAGCAACCCCAAATTAGTTAAAGAATATAATCGATTGCCAACTAGTTCAGATACAGAAAGTTTTAATTCATGTCTAAATGACATTGAATCTCAAATTAGAAATAACAAAAAATGTTGCGATTTGAAGAAAAATAAAATAACAAATTTAAATTGTCCAATTAATTTAAAATTTAAAAATTTAAACAAAAAAAAAAATGGTCCTTTTTTTTTAAAATCTTCATTTTTTTCAAAACTGTTGCCATTTAAAAAAAATGTTAAATCAGATGCATCCACTAGTACAGAAGTTTCTGTTTCTAGCCAAAATTCTTATTTAATAAATAAATTAAATAAACAAAATAACATTCCAAAACCATACCAAGAATTTATTGAACAAAATTTTACTAAAAGTAAATTAATTAAAGATTCACATAAAAATTATTTAAAAAATAGTTCAAATCAGCCAAATTTTTCAACTAAATCTCAAGATCTTAGTTCTTTAGATTCATTTGGATTTGAACCAAAATGTACAAATTTAATTAAAACTGATTCAATTGATAGTTTAAGTGAGAAAATTATTGAAAGAACTAAAAAATTTGATAAAGAAAATTATTTAAATCAAAGTTTAAAAATAAATTCAGAGGTGCCCAAAACTGAAACAAACAAACAATTTGTGATTGGAAAATGTAATTCAGATAAAGTTGATTCAGAAAAGAAGAATAAATTAATGCAAATAGAATTAAAATCTGATAAAGATATTAATTCCTTAAAAGATTTAAATTTTTTGGAAAATAATAAAAAATTAGTTAAAAAACTTAATTATAAATCTACAGAATTTCCGCCTTATTTAATTAAAACTAAAATTGATTGTATGGTTCAAACTGATAGTGTTTTAAAAGAGAACAAACAAACTAGTACTGATGAGACAATAGAAGAAAGTGATGGTAAAGTAGAAAAAGAACAAAATGTAAAAAAATTAGTTAAATCAGTTATTGAACAGCAGATTGATGAACAAATTAAACAAATTAAATTTGAAAAACAACAAATTCTTAATGCTCAACAACAATTATTTGAAGATCAACAACTAATTAAAGCTATGCAACAAGAACAACAAATTCAATTAAACAAGGTCGTTAATAAAATTGGATTCAAACCAATTCCTATAATTGAAATGAAACAATTAAACACAATTGAAACATTATCTGAATTAGATAAAGAAAAAATGCAATTAAAGAATATTGATTCAAATGAATTAAAAAAGTTAAAAACTACGGAGAACGTTTTAAATACAAATTCATCGATTCCCAAATTAACCAAATTTAATCGATATTCTAAACAAGAGAAATTAAATTTTAATTTAAGGAGTAGTTCAGAACCGACAGTTGGAAGTAGCCTGTTTGACAAAAAAGGCAGAAAATTGTCACAAAAAATGACGCATAAAAACTTGTGTAAGCCAACGAAAGAAAATTGTGTTGACAAAGAGGTAGAAAGATTATTTAATGAAAAATTCAAAAAATAAAATATTATTTTAAAATAAAACAATTATCTTTTTATTAGTACTTTTTTATTTGTAGAATATTTGTAAAATTTAAGTTTAATTTTGGCTGATTTTGAGCAATTATTTTTTTTTGCTTGCATTTAGGCTTGTTGACGTATTTGGAAATGGTTTTGCAAGATTGTGAGAGTTTGACAATGTTTAAAAAAATTTGTGAAAGTTGGTGAGAGTTGGTGTAAATAATTGCAAAGAAAAATATAGAGAAAAAAAATTTAACCAGATGTATTTAAATTGTGTATGATTGTGGTAGAACAGATAATTGATTATAAATAAGAAGATTTATAAATTATATACAAGTTACTATTTGAATGTAACAGATTGTTAATTTTAATTGACATATTATGAGTTTTTTAATTGATTTATGTTTAGGTTTAGCTAGATTAAGGCTTATAAGATTGTGAAATGAGTTAAATTGGTTGGAACTGGTTAGGGATATTTTTAGCAGAAGTTTTAAAGTAAAGGTTGTGTTGGGAATCGGTGCGTAGGAATTGGTGTGTTAGGAATGGTTGTTAAGAATCAATAAAAATGAATGTGGTAAGAACAAGTGTAGTAGGATCAAGTGTTTTAGGAACTTATCAGTTAAAGATGATTAGCTTTAGTTAAGATTTTGGCGGTAAAAGTAAAACGGATGTTTGCAGACGGAAACAAGCATTTCCGCATGTGTTGCTGGGCCGGCATGCACACCAAACATGTTGCAATTGGCAAACGGTCCCACAACAGTGAAAACAAATTAACCATTTTAATGTTTGCGCCTGGTCGCCTCTGTCTACTTATATTGCAATTGTTTACATGATTGCATTGTGGGAATTAAATGTGGCTAATCTGATTGGTGATCCCCAATTAAGAGGAGGTTTAGCGGATGATTGAGTTGCTAGAGAACGTGACGCCGTCATCAACTTGAACTAGTATAAGTGGTTTTACTCTTGCATTTGTTACTTTGCGTCTTTAAGCCGGCCTTGCATAGGACCGCGGCCCAGGGAGGTTAGCCATTCACTTGACTGCTGCTCACAAGCATTGTCGCTGTCCAACTTATTCACCCAAACAAGGACTGTACGCAATATTCTAGGAATATTTGTCCACTTTGTCCAAAAGTGGTGTCTCCATTCAAAACAACCACCACCCGGGCTGCAAATTTAAACGTCCTTCTACAGCAGGTCTTCATCTTCATTTTGGGGTAGGTTTTCTTTCTTACTTCACAATAGCTCTTCATCCCATACTACATGTCTCACTTGAGGGTAGGCCTTCATCTCATACTACATCCCTCACTTAAAAATACATCTTTTCAGATTTAACCTTTGTTTTATTATCAATATTTATTTTTTATTCATTTCTTTAGCTTCACTTACAATCCAAACTGTACTTGAAATGCCAAAGGCATAATCCACACTGGAAACTTGGTTTTTGATGGTTTTGCTTGTTTTATAACTGATACGATTAATTTATGCTAGCGTGTAATTAGTTTGCAATCAAACCAATCTTAAGCAAGTTGATCATATTATATTACCGCACCTGTGTGCTTCATTCTTATTATATTCCTACATATTATCTTGTGCCTTTAAAAAACAGCTTTTGGCTGTTCTACCAAAATGAAGTGAAATATTTCTAACCGTTGTTCAAATCGCTTCATAGTTTACTTAAATATGAACAGATCGTCTATTGACAATTCTTTGGACACAAGTCCAGATGATCGTACGTTGAGTTGTAGTGAATTTAATAACACTATAACTGAAAGTCATGCCACTTGCAATATGAAACATGGCAATAACATCCGCAATTTTTGTTACGTAATTTGGAGAGTCACATCAGACGGTCAATACAATCCGATCTCTAAAGGATGTTGGGAAGAAAACAGATTCGGGCTTGTAAAGACAGAATGTGAGCCTAAAACTCATTTAATCATTTGCTATTGTAACACTCATTTATGTAATAACAAACCAAGTCCACCTTCTTTACAATTGAAACCAGAAATACATCAAGAACCTAAGTCTGCTAATTATGATATGTTGGCGATGAATTCAACTGACTCTACTTGCGCTATCGCCTTTATAATAATTTTGTTAGCAGCTTTTCTCATCTATAAGCATTTTAATCGCAAAAGGATACGTTTGTTGCATGGTGCTCAAGCCGGTGACATTAGTAAACATCACACTAACACAGAAGCTCAGGAACCCTTTCTCAATTATAATCCGATTACTATTTTAGACGTCATAGGTCAAGGTCGATACGGCACTGTTTACAAAGCCGTAATGAGCAATAGATATCCTTCGGACAATTCTGCTTCTTACTGTGGCAACGGGTTAAGAACTGATCAGCTAGTGGCTGTCAAGGCTTTTATTGCATCTGAAAAAGAATCTTTTAGACGAGAAGTAGCTATTTACAGTTCATCAAGCATGAACCATCCGAATATTTTGGCGTTTATGGGCTCAGAGGAACGAATGAATAATGATTTTGTTGAATATTGGCTTGTAACTGAATATCATGAGCACGGCTCTTTGCACAATTATTTGAAAAAATATTGTATAAGTGATGAACAATTGATTTCATTTTGTTTTGACATTGCCCAAGGTTTAGCCCATTTGCATAGTCATAGTCACGGACCTCTTGGCAAACAGCCTATTGCCCACCGAGATTTTAAGTCTTTGAATGTATTGATCAAAAATGATTTAACTGCCTGCATTTCAGATTTTGGATTAGCGTTAGTTCTGTTTCCAAATCAAGCTTGCGAAAGTTTAGACCAAGTTGGTACAAAACGTTATATGTCACCAGAAGTGCTTGAAGGAGCCATTCATTTTTCAGAAGATGCTTTATTAAAAATTGATATTTATTCTTGTGCTTTGGTATTTTGGGAAATAGTCACTCGTTGTTCAGATCAATGTGGTCCTGTAGAACAGTATATGATGCCCTATGAAGCAGAATTGGGACCTAAACCGTCGGCAGAAGATTTATTGTGCCATGTTTCAATTAAAAAACTTCGTCCTGTTCTGAAACGATATTGGTATAAAAATCCCAAACTTGCTGTTATTTGTGATACAATTTCAGATTGTTGGGATGCTGATGCTGAAGCTCGAATCTCTGCATCTTGTATTCTAGAACGCTTAAAATCATTGCGTAACATGAGCGGTCCAATTCATTACACCGCTCCTATTTGACTTGTTGAAATCATATTGTTTTATTTGCCATTCCGATACAGCAAAATTTTGTCTATTTTACTGTTTGGTTTTTAAATGCCATTCAACAAACAAACTTTGAGAGACAAATTTAAATATAAATTTATTTTTAATACTTTTATTTTAATCCATAATTTGCTTAAAAGTTTGTATTTAAATATGATTTTAATCATTTTAATGTGTACATCTGGTGCTCATTTGTATTATATTGTGAATATTAGAAAACAAAAAACTACTTGTATATTTATTGAAAAGATATCTATTTTGGCATCTTTAAATTAATCACATTTAACTTAGACGTACTGGAGGCAGCCAACTTATTATTTGAACAAATGTTACAATTACTTGCTATTTTTTCATGTATATTCAATTCTACTCATTTAGGACAAGGACTTACATAAATTTCCAGATGTTTGAATTTTTAATACATTTGTAAAAAAATGAATAATTAACTTAAATAAAAAATATATTTAAAGCATGTTAATTTTAAAATTGAAAATTTACTTTTATCATAATTTAAAAAGTCAATTTTTTAACTTTTTGTTTAAGAGTTGATCGTTTAAAATTAATACAATTACTTTAAATTTGAGTCTATTAAAAATTCATAATTTGTGGTAAATAAAGTTTAATTAGATCTAAAATAATGTTCAATCAGTTTTTAATCAAAGTAACCGCGTTATCAAACCAGTTTTAGTCTACACATTCCACCATTTGGTTTCATTTGTTTTGGTTGTTTTTAGTCTACTTTTTTAATTAGTACTACTTGAAATTAATATTTTTTGAAATCAGGTTTAAATTAGAATTCCAAAACCTTCTTAGTTTTTTACTTCATAAAAAATTTATATCAAGTTAAATTTTTTTTTATTATTTTAGTTTATAATGTTCAACAGGTGTTGTTTACTTATTTTTGATTTTATACAACCTTTATAAAAAAAAAATGATTTGTTAATTGATCAATTTTTCTGCGTGTCAACTTTTTCATTTTTTTTTTGAAATGGTTTATTTGTAAAAGAGATATTTATTTAGCACAAAAAATGACTTGATAAAAATAATCAATTCATAAATCTTTTTTTTTAAATTAATATCTTTAAAGTAAAGTTTAATTATTAACTTTTTTCACTTAAACTTTGTGTTTTGCGTTTTACATTCTAAATAATTTTACATTAATCTATAAATTAATTTTGACATAATGTCAGGTGTACTAAGCAAATTGTTTTATTTGGACTATACACTCAAATATAATTGTTATGAGTTGGGTCATACATGGACACCCAGTTGTACCGAAGCATGTGTAGATATTGGATCTTCTACATTTAAACAATCTTTAAGAATGTATCTTCCGTTGTTTTTTGTAAGTTTATTTTTTTTCTTCTTTAAAATTATTTTAGTATTTTTTTAATTCTTCTTTAGATATCACAAGTAATAAGTCAAAAGTTGGATTTAAATGCCTTTTCTAATACAATTAGAAGTAGTGTTCAATCTTCTCTTTTTTTATCTTTCAATGCATTTTTGGCTATGTATTTCTTCTGTTTATTCAGGTAAAAAAATAATTTTAATTTTTAATCATTTTTATTTAATTTAGATTATCTTATATTTCTAAATTTTACTTTTTGTCGTTATAATTTTAATTTTAAAATATAATTTTTACCAAAAATAAACTTTTAATTAATTTATTTTTTTTTTTAATTTAAAATTGATAGGCGCATTTTTGGTAAATTTTATTTTTTAGCTGTTTGTTGGCCACCAACTTTTTTAGCTAGTTTTTTAGCTATTCAACTAGAAAGAGCTTCTCGAAAAGGAGCTTTAGCTTTCTACTGTCTAAATATTGCTACTGAATCAAGTCTGGATTTATTAATTGCCAAAGGCCATTTACCTCGTATACCAGGTTTTAATATATTAGTTTTCTCAACTTGCGTCGCTTTACAATTACATCTTATTTCTCAAAATGGCTATTCCAAAGACATTTTTAATACAGTACTTAAATTTATCTTAGGAACGAATGAACTAGCTTCAAATAAACATATCGATTTGAATCAATCTTATCAATCCAGATCTTTTCTACAACAAATTAAACACTTTTTTTTTTATCCACATTCGGCTTGTTTTCATTTAGAATCCTGTTTTCAATATACTATTAAAGGTTTTTTAAAACCGTTTATTTTTGGTTATTTTACTCAAATCGCTTCAAAGACACTTTTAAAGCCAATCAAGTTATTTAATGAACCTTTTTTAATTAAAAATGAACTTTTTTCTTGGACTAATCTTAAATTTGCTTTGTTTCTTGCAACTTTTTCGACTGCTTTTAAGGTATATTTATTATTTAATTTTAAACATTAAATATAAATTAATATTTCAATAATAATTTTTATATAAAATTTATTTGTTTAGGGTTTGAATTGTATTTTTAGACGATATAGTAATCAAAATCAAAGTTGGCATTCTTTTATTTCAGCTTTAATTGCTGGACCATTAGTATTTATAAGTCCAGATAATTCTTTAGTAATTTATCTATTTTGGAAAGCTTTAGAAGTAAATTTCAATTACTGTTATTTATATAGATATTAATTATTATTTTTTTAAACAGTCTATTTATAATGAGGTTGTGTCGAGAAAGCTAATTGAACATCGTAATTTTTATCCAAGTTTAGTTTATTCGATTGCTACAGCACAATTATTTTATACAGTAAGTAAATTAAAGTAATAAAAGATATTAATTATTATTTATTTTAAAATTTTAATTTGATTAATTTTTAAATCAAACTTTATTTTTTATTAAAAGGCGATTGTCGAACCTAATTTTATACGACCATCATATAATAAATTTTTAAACCGTATGACCGAAAACCAAATTAATTATTTTAATAGACCTTTGTTTCGTGCTTTTCTTGAAATTGCAAATGAAAAGCAATCATCTGCTTTAATTGACGATTTAATTGGCCGTTCTTTAGATTCAAAATTTACTTCTAATTATTTTAAAGAATTGATAAGTACTTGGCAGCTTTAAAATATTAGTTATAAATTAATTAGAAATATTTGTTTCCGATTAGCTTTTTTTTAAATAAATCTGTGCAAACATAATAGACACAAGATGCCTCAATTTCTTGTTAATGATAACATTTTTATTGTTTGTTATTATTTTATTTATTTTCTGTTTTTAAAAGTAATAAATATTTAGACCAACATTGTGATTTAGCACCGTTGTCATTAGATTTATTTAATTTTTTAATTAAACAATTTGTTTTGCATATTTTTCAAGCCTTGTAATTTTATTTTATCTGTTAAATTATAATTGTTTTTAATATATTTATGATTAGCGTTTTTTATCAATTATGTTGTTTTTTTTTAAACAATAGTAAGCTTAACAAAAAAAATCTAAAATATAATTGACACATTTGAACACAATCTTGTTCACAATATAATTTTACACTATTAGTATTTTTTCTAAGATAATCTTAAATTAAAATCTTTTTTTTATATGAATTATTTAGACTCTGATCTGCTGCGTTGCAATCTTATTGATTTAATAAATAAAAAAAAAATTAGCATGGCCAGCTAAATAAATAAGTTTATAATTATATTTTAAATTGTTCGTGTAATATATAAATTAATTATCTATTGAATTTAAAAACTATTGTTTTTTAATCTTCAAGTGTCGAATTTTTGTATATTTTTTAAAAATATCTTATTTTTTTTTAATTCAAATTTAATTAAGCATTTTTAAAAATTATTTTATTTTAAAAGTTTCTTTTTTATTATTTGAACCAAACATTTTAAAATTTATTTATTTTATTTTATAAATTTAAAATATAAAAAAAAATTATTGTAAATCTAGGCAATTAGATTTTTATGTATATATGCTTGATAATTAATAAATATTAAATTTTTTCTTAAATATTTTTAAAACCAGCGATTTTTTATATTTTTGAATTATTTATTTTAAATTATTAGATCTTTCTTATTTTTTAAAATATTTTTTAAATCGTTATTTTTTTTTATAAAATTTAGTGCATATTTTTAATAGTTTTATTTATTTTTTAACTAATGCATTATATTATTTTCTTTTAAAATTTTTTATGTAAAATTTAAATTAAATCTTTATAAATTATTTTTTTAATTGAAAAATATAATACAATTTTTTTTTTTTTTATTTTAAATTTTTTGTGGAAACAATTAAAAATGCAAAATTTTTCTATTTATTGTATTTATCATTTTTAATTTTATTATTTTTTTTTTATATTTTTTACTTATATTTAATTATTTAAAATTATATTGGTTCAATTCTGTTTATTACGCGTTAATTAAAATATATATTAAATTAAATTTGGGTCAAATATTATTTAAAAATTTTAGCATAAAAAAGTATAAATTATATTAAACTTAATATATTGAATATGTTTTAAATCAAAAATTTTATTGTAAAAAAAAAAATTTTATTTAACTTATGATTTGAGATAACTCTTTTTTAAATTTAAAAGAATTGAAGTCGCGAGTAATTTAATTGATAGCTACGCAGTACATTTACTTATTTGAGGGCAAATCCCATCCTTTTTATCAAAACATTAATGACAATTAAAAAACATTTATACTAGACACATTAACGAGAAAAATCCTTAAATTTTTTCTAATAAAAGTGTAAAAAAATTTAACAAATAATATTGAAGTTTTGTTATCTTTATTTTATTTAGATTAAAATTTAATTGCTTATATTTATGTTTTTTTATATTATTTAATTTTATTTTTGGGATTTAAACATATACTAAAGATTTTTTTATTAGTTTTTCTTACTAATGATGCAGTCTAACTTTACTATTATTTTATGAATTAATTAATTTTAATCAACTTGATTGAATTTATAGTTATGCATGTGTTGAATTATTTGCATCATAGTCTGAAAAATTTTATTTTTTATTAATCATAATATTCTGAATGAAATTCGCAAACTAAAATAATTTAATTGATAATTTAGAGAAAATAGTAAACAGCTTTATTTTTATATTTTTTTGATTGAAATAAATTTTGTCAAATTTACAAAATACAATGTTAGCAGAATTAATTTAAATTTTAAGTTTTAATTTTTAGATATTAATTATAAAAAAATAAAATTGTCGTTTATTTTATATACATAATTTCATTTTAAAAAAATAATTTAAAATTTTTTAATTACTTAAAGATGAAATTACATAAAAAAGATGCTTCAAATTTTTTTAATTATGTAATCTTTTATAATGATTAATTTTTTAATTGCAAATAATTTTAATGACAAGCTTGCGCTAATTCACAATATTGGCAACTATTGACATCATTTTCTCGGAATTTGAACAATTTTAGTTTATTATGATTATGTTCGTTCACATTAAAAAAATAAATAATAACAAATAATTTTCTCAACTATTAGTTGATTAAATTATTTTAATTTTATATTTATTTTTAAATTTAATTATAATATTTTAATCAACATTTGAATGAGTTTTAATTTATAAAATAAAAATATGTTTATTAAAATTTTTTTTTTAAGAATTTTATAAAAAAAAAAATTTTTAATTTTAAATTTATTTTTTTTCAATTTTTATTTAATGGTTCTTTCATCTATAAGGAAAGATTATGTTGTCACAATATAAATTTCATACAATTTACTTTTACCGTCATTATATGTTGAAAGTAAGTCAACTCCCAAAGAATTTTTTTTATTGATTCTAATCGCCATCTTAATTACACTAAAAATGATTAATTTTACATTTAATTTGTTATTTATCTAATTTGATGATCTTAATTTCTTTTTTTTAATTTTTTTTTTTTTTTTAAGTTTACATACTTGATGTGCAATTTTGTATTCACCTTGAATTTAATTATAATTTTTTATGATCCATTTGATCAGTTAAATTTCTTTAAATTTTCAGCCATTTTATTTTAATTATCTTTTTTAAGTTTATGTAAAATATAATTTTTAACCAATAACAAATAGTTTAACTTGAATTATTTTTATAAGATGAAAATTAATTGATTTAAAATATTTATAATTATTTTTTTTTTTTAAACTCAATGTTAAAAATTTATTTTTGTGCAATGTTACATTTTTTATAATTTTTAAATTTAAAAATTTATTATCATGAATATTTTAAACAGTTATAATTAAAGATTATAAGTTTAATTTAATATATTATTTTAATATTTTTAATTTTTTATTATATTTTATTATAAATGAAATACAATGTCATCAAATTTAACAAATTATCAAATTGTTGTCAAAATGATAATTTATTTAATAAGAAAAACAATTTGAATGACATTTGCGTAAATGCATCATTAGACACTTAAACAGTAAAGTGTTATGTGAATTGATTCAGGTTTATGATTTTTTTTCTGATTCACATCTTGTAAATAAATCAATGCGTCACTATTATCATTTAATTATTCTAACTCGATTATTAATTTTAAGCTTAATTTTTTAAATAAATATTAAAAAAAAAATTTTTGAAAAAATTTAAAATAAATTTATTTATTTTTTTTGTTTTTTTTTCAGTTTTATGTAATAGCTAAGTTATAATTAATAAAACATAATGCTTTAAAGTTATTTTTTTATTTTCACCATATAGAACAACTTATAAAAAAATTAATCTGACGTATAATATTGCCATACTTTAACATACTTTTTAGTCAAATTAAAATTAAAAAAAAATTAATATACTTAAGTAATTTTTTATTACACAGTTTAAAACATATGTTATCTATATACATTTAGATTACTTGTGGTGAAATAAAAAATTTATCTAAATTAGATTATAATTAATTTAATCTAATATATTAATTTAAACTTTATATTCATAAATTTTAAAAATTTAATATATAACTCATTAAATTTATTTTTTTATTTTATCTTATTTTACTATAAAAAAAAAAAAAACTTTTAAGTATTTTTAAATTTAATTATATTTAAAAATAGTATATGTTATCAAAGTAAATTAATTTTTTTTGTATAAATTATTTGTTTAAATATTGAATTTATTATTAATAATATAAAAATAAATAAATTAATTTATTATTTTAAAATAACATTAATTAAAATTTTTGTAAATATATATATATTTAATTTTTTATAAGTTTGCTTTCAATTATTTTGTCAATTTTAATTATTTTTTATCTTTATTCAAGTTTAACAGTTATAATGAATAAAAATTAATTTTTGGTTAATATTATTATTTTACAATTTTTAAAATTTAATTTTATTTGATTTTCAATTTTTTCACGGCCGTTTTTTTAATTAATTTTTTTTAATTTATATTTTTAAAAAAAATATCCTTAACAAATTTGTAATGATCTTTTTTGAATTCATATTTGAATTTTATGATATATATCATAATATTAAAATTGTTTAATCCAAATACATATTTTAATAATTTTTCCATTATTTTTTTGTTTTTTATTTGTTAATAAAATATTTTTTACTGATTTATAATTAAATTTATTAATGTAAATTATAGATTTTTTAAATAAATTAATAATAAAACCTTATACTAATTTTAATTAATTTTAAATTTTTAAAATAACTTTTTAATAAATCAAATAATTTTACATAAATTAAAAAAAAAAATTGTGATTTGTTTTACTACCAATTTTTTATTAAATTAAATTAAAATGCAAATTATTTAAAATATGGGATTAATTATAATAAAATTTAATTAATTAATTATTTTAATAAATTTAATAAATAAAATTTTAGTTTTGTAATTTTAAAATTTAAGAATTTTATTTATGTATTTTTTTTTTATTTTATAATTTTAATATACTTATTAAAATATAAAAACTTTATGGACTATTTATTAAAAAGGAAATTTTATAAAAAAATGAATTTGCTTAATTTTGATTTTTATAAAAATATTTCATCTAATAATTAATCTTGACAAAAGATAGATATTTGATAACATTTATTAATAATTAAACATTATTTGATTAGCCAGCTGTTCATAAAAAAAAATTAATACTATAAAGCATTTTAATTTGATTTGTTTACATAAATATACTAATATATCTAAAACAATAAAAAAATGATTAATAATTTTTTTTAAATTTAACTTAATTAGATATATTAAATTTCTAAATAAAAATATATTTTAAATGAATACTTGTTTTACAATAAAAAAAATTATAATTTATTTTTTAAAAATTTTTATATATTTAATTAAGTGTAACTATTTAGTTGGCTTAATTATTTTTTATTATAAATTAAATTTTAAAGTAATCAATTTATAAATAATAAAAAAAAAATCTATCATATTTGATTTTTCAATAAGTTATTTATTTACAATTAAAAAGCGTTAAAATGTGTTTTTACTTATATGGTTTTTTCTATAAATCTTTATAATTGGTAGTTATTTAGTATAATTTTTATTTTATTTAAAAATTAGTTTAAATTTTATTTTTGTTAATTAAATTAATATTAATTTTTTTAATATCAAAATATTTTATTGTAATATAATGTTTCATTATATTTTATTTATAATTATAGTTTTTGATTTAATTTAAAATATAATTGTTATTTTTATTAATATGATATTATTTTATCTTAATTTTTGAATTAATTTAGTCTTAAAATTTTTTTATTTATTTTATTAATTTACAAATTTTTTTAAAAAAATATTATTAACTATATTAAATAATTTGTTTAAAACTTTTTTTATTGATTAACATAAATCAAATTTATTTTACATTTGATGCAAGTCAACGAGGATCGATAAACATAAATTGCAAAATATTTGTCGCAAGGTTACTTTTAGTGTTTAAGTACATTTATTATATTTTTATTGCAATTGTCGTCTTTTGTAGTACAGATAAACGATTGAAATATATGAAAAGCAAAAATCTTAAGTGAAAGATAAAAATTTGCTCGCAATATTAAATGCTTGATTTAATTTTTCATCTTAACGATTATTTTAGTTATTTATTTTTTTTATTAATATTATTAATTAATATTTATTAATTTTTTTTTGTTTTAAAAATTTTATTAAAAAAAAATTAATTTATTTCTTAAGAAAAAAATTTATAAAAATTTTTAATCTTTTTTTTAAAACATGATTTGTACTAAATTGTTTTAATAAATTTCTTTTTTATTCAATGTTTTATAATTTTAGCTAATTTAAGAATTTAAATAAAAAAAATAGCTTAAATATAATTTCCGTTTTATTACTTAAATTTTACTATTCAATTGTTTTGCATTTATTATATTTTTTAAATTTTATGTCTTTTTTTTACTGCATATAACTTTATTTGCTATTATCAAGTTTTCTAGATACCCTAGGTTTTGATTGTTTACCTATTTTGAAACTTTGTTACAAACATCTGTTTTTTTTTGTCAAAACAAACAAAACTAAAATACTAAATATTGAATAGAAGGGTAAATTTACTTTGACTAAGATATAAAAGATAAAACTTTTTGAAGAATGCCGCTTATTTCTATGTGTAAACGAAGAGTTATCATTACAGATTTATAGCACATTGTCTTATTTTAGTTTTTTTGCAAAAATGCAAATATTATGTTGAACAGTCAGTTTTCTTACTTAAACAATTTTCTACAACAAAATATAAAACAATTTTTCTAGGTTTTTTATTTAAGTATGCTTTTCTATACTATCTATTTTGTTTTAATGTTTTCTTTTTTAAATTTTATACTTTCTTTTTTGTTTATTTTTGTTAATTTTATTTTTTTTAAATTTAAAATTATATTGATTTTTTAAAATAGTCATATTTTCAACTTATTATGCATTTAAAAAATTTTTTTTTTAGAATTTTAGTTAAATATTTTTTTTTATATTTAATTAGTAAAAACCTTAATTTTGAACCTAGTAAAATTAAAACGATTTTAAATATAAAAAATCTAAAATTATGTTTCATAAAACAAAAAATTGTATTTGTTTTAAAATTATATTGAATTTAATTTTTACTTTATTATCTGATTTTTTATTTTTTATAGTAAAAATTGATATATATGATATAAATGATATAATAAAATAGTTTTTTTTTTTGAGAATAAAAAATAATAAAAATTTTGGAAAATAAGAAAATATTTAAAAAACATGATTTCGGTTTATAATAAAAGAAAACAGCATGTGTTATCTTTATTTTTGGCTTGATTTTTGTATTTATACGTCTAATATTAGTTTTTGTTATAATATAACTTGATAAATGTGAAAATGTAAATATAACAAGCCCATATTAAAACAAAGTTTTATAAAACTATAATTTTTAAGATCATAATATTTATAGTTAAAGCTATAATTGAAATTAAATATATTTATTGAAAAATTTGGTGTCCATTAATTTAAGTTTGATGTTGATGTTTAGTTTGACTTTTATTTACAACATTTTTCATATCTCTATACTTATATATTATAGGATCGTACTTAAGGAGTTTGAAATTTGTAATAATTTCATTTAATATAATCAACAAATTTTTTTTAGTCAAAAAATATAATATTCAAAAAACTTTAAAATTTTTGCTTATTAATTTTCGTATAATTTATTTAAACAAGTATTGGTTTACTACAACTAATGTTTAGTCTTATTTGTTGAATTTATTAGTTGACACCACCCACACTTATTTTTTGGTTACTATATATAAATTATAAAAGAAGTATTCAATAATGAATACCAATGCAGCTTGAAATTCAAAAAAATGTTTTGACCAGTTTGTCTATACTTGTCTAAGGCGGGTCTAAAAAAAAAAAACAAAAAAATTTTTTTTTTCTTAGTTTTAACAAAAGATTTTCTGACATTTTAAGTAAAAAAAAATTTTAAAAAGTGTCTTTTTCTATTTTCTTTGTTCTATTTTTTTTTAAGTTTTTTTTTTATCATTTTGTGTTTCCATGTTAAGCTACGTTACAATTTTTTTATAAAGTGCATAAATTAAGTATTTTATGAAAATTTAGTTTGTGATTTTATTAATTAAATGTGTTTTTCAAATTGTGTTTTAATTGTAAAAATTAATTGCTCTATAACATCAGGTAATTATATGATATTTACAAAACCTATATACTAAATTATTCGTATAGCTACTTAATTTTTTTTTTTTTTTGAATAAAAATTTAATTTTAAAATAGTTTTATTTATAAAATATTTAAATATTTTTTTATTATTTTTTTTAAATATAAAAGTTACATTTTTAATTAAAAGTAAATAGATATTTTTAATTTAATAAACTTTTTTATATTTATAATTTAGTTTTATTTATTTTAGAATTTTTTTTTTAATTTAGGTTTAAAACATTATTTTTATTTTTTTTTTAAAAAAAAAAGAAAAAAAGGGATATAGTTGTTTTATTAAAAAATAATAAATAATTAATTTTTATATATTTTTAAGTATTTATAAAATTTACTCTAATTTTTTATGTTTATATATTTTTTTATTTGGAAAAGCATTCGAGGATTTTACCATTTAGTGGCTCATTCAAAATATTTAAAAAAAAAATTTAATTGTATAAAATAAATTTAGATAAAATAGTATTTTTTTAGTACATTTTAAATCGTAAGTAATAATATTAATTAAAATTTTAGTTGAGTTAATTAAATAGTAAATTCACTTAATTGTGAAAAGATGCCATAAATAAAACTTTTTTTTAAATAAATAATAATAATTAAAAAAGTTAAAATATTTTAATATTTTTGGCTTAAAAGTGCCAGTTAAAAGTTACATATTTTAATTTTTTAATAAAAGAAAATTTAAATTAAGTTAACTCTAAAATATATAAATTGTTAAAAATGGCTAATAAAGTTTATGTTGTTAGTCCTAATTATTCTGGATCTAACCAATATAATACAGTTTTAAATGCTAATGTAATTAACTATATACCTAATTCTAATATAAGTGAGAATTATGAAATTAGCAATAAAAATATTAATTATCAAAATTCTAATAATAATAATGGTGTATACAATTATCAGAATATTAATTGTACTAATTTTAATAATATTAAAAATCATCATGAAGTTAATAGTAATAGTTTTAATAATGTGAACTATTGTCATGAAATAAATAGTACTAATTTGAATAGTATAAATTATCATCAAAAATTGAATAGTAATAATTCAAATAGTATAAATTATCATCATAAACTAAATTTTAATAATTATAACAGTGCAAATTATATTCAAGAAAATAATAGTAATAATTATAATGTGAATTATTATAATAATTATAATAACAACTATATTAACAATAATAATTTTCAACAAACAAATAGTAGTATTTCTTATTTTGATGTAAATCAGTTTAAATTGAATCAATCTTATAATAATGGCTATCATCAATTTTCAAACGATGGTTATCAATCATACTTTATTAATAATTTTCAACAAAATTCTAATAATGTTTATCAATTATATCATAAAAATGTAAATAATAATAGTAATAATAACTATAATTGCATTAATACTTCTATTGCAAATACTTCTACCAATAATACTAATAAAGATAATAATACTTATCAACAATTCGCCAATAACTATTATCAAGTTAATCAAAATCATAACTATAATAATCAAAACCTGAATAATTCAAATTATAAAGTAACAAATAGTAGAAAAGATGTTTCAAATTGCACCATTTTTCCGTATCCAATGATTGTGTATAGTGTTTACCGCAATGAACCTCAACACATTCAAGTAAGTAACCATTTTTAATTTGATTATGCCATTTTTATAATATTGATAACTTAATTTACTATTTGCGTATTTCAAGGTAAAATAAAATTATGTTAAAATTAAAAACAATAACTTAATTATATGTTTAAACTTTTAATGAATTCTTTATTAAGCGCTAGTTGTTTTCAAATAGATTACTAATCTGCATATTTTTATTTTTTTTTTGTTTTGATTAAAAATTTGATTATACATTTATTGCAACACAGGTCAATATAAATGAACGATTTTTTTAAAATTAGAAAAATTTATTTTTTTTTAAGTTAACGTATTATAAAAAAAAATAAGTTTTTAATTAAAATAAAGCTAATTTGTTTTTATTTTAATTTGATTTTCATATAATTATTTTGAAATTTGTAAATTTTACATGTTGAATGTTTTTAAATTAAATTCAATAATGAAAACTAAAGCGCATTTTTAGTAATATTATTTATAATTTTTTTTTTTATTTAATATTTTTTTTAATATGCTGCCTTTCAAATGAGATTAAAGCTTTTTATTTCGCCTATTTTTAAAAGTAGCATTTTATTAGTATTTTAAATAAAGTAAAAATAATTGATTAATTGCAAATTAGAAAGTAGTAAAATCATTGGCTTTCTTTAAAATGATTGAAAACAAGTTCACCATACATAGAATGTTTGATTGAATAAATATTATTATGCATTAGTTTGTTTGATATGCATTTTATCTTGGTTAGAAGTTAATGCGGATACAATTAACAAAGCGTAGTTTTGTCATTAAAAATAAATATCATTGCACTAGCAAATCTAAGCACGTTTTGATTTGCGTTGAAGATGAGCCAAACACTGTGTGTGATTGGTAAGCTGATTACACCTGTTATGGAAATGTGACGATTGTGACTATTATCTAAATGTTTTGATCGTTAAAGTCATAACGCCCACTGGTGTTAAATTGGTGTCTTGTGTTGGGATGCCAAACACCCAGTTAGCGAGAAATTTACAGGTGCAATAAGAGCAAGGAACTAAGATTTTACTGGTGAACTCTTAAGAAACTTAAAGTGTCATTCCTGCACTGAAGCATATGTTGGATGCACCTGTTATCAGCTAAAGTAATTGAAGGTTTTGAGTTTAAACAGTTGGGTTGCATGAAGAGTGCGAAAGACTAAGAAGCAGAAATGGATTAGTAAGTGTAAATAAGATTAAGAAAAACACAAAGGAGCTGAGATCACTGAGAATATTTGTGTGGTAGCTTTTGCTGATCAACTCGTGTTCGAGAGTTTGGCAAAGATATGTGCAGATGGCATTAGGTTAGCGAACAAGTGAGCACTGTTGAAGAGTGCGTGTTTGTCTGTTGAGTACATTTGCGACAGCCTTGCACACAAGCGGAGCAATAGCAAGACTGTGGATTAAAGTTGGATTAGCACAATAAACATGGCCAATAGATTAAGGATTAGCAGCAATATTGGTTTTATGTGGGATTAGCTTTGCACAAAAGTAATTTCGTTTTTGACTAGCTTAATAATAGAGTAGGGATTAGCTATAGCATGATTAACTTTACGCAGGATCAGTTTTACACAGAATTAAGTTTAGTCAGAATTAAGTTTAGTCAGGATGAGGTTTACTGAGGTTTAGGTTTGGCCAAAATCTGTTTTGTTTTGGTTTAAGGTTTTGTTTGCATAGGATCAGGGGTGCATAGGATCTGGTGTGCGTAGGATCTGGTGTGCATAGGATCTGGTGTGCATAGGATCTGGTGTGCATAGGATCTGGTGTGCATAGGATCTGGTGTGCATAGGATCTGGTGTGCATAGGATCTGGTGTGCATAGGATCTGGTGTGCATAGGATCTGGTGTGCATAGGATCTGGTGTGCATAGGATCAGCTTTACACAGGATTAGTTTTACACAGGATTAGCTTTACACAGGATTAGCTTTACACAGGATTAGCTTTACACAGGATTAGCTTTACACAGGATTAGCTTTACACAGGATTAGCTACACATAGAACTAAACATAGAATTAGTTGAACACATGGTTTGAACTAATTCTATCGTGACCAAGGGTTATCTTTACAAAGAAATAATTTCACAAGAACAAGACTGGGCAGTCACTAAAAAAGGATTATCCTTTTGCTACTACTCGAGATTAAATTTGAAACTGTTGCTTGGACTTGAGCCAACAGTGGCTCAATAAGTATGAACTATTGTTTGTCCAATGACAACAGCCGAAATTCGGCGGACAGCAACAGCTGAGCAACAACAACGACAAGTTGACAATAAAAGTGGCGACGACTCGGACAGCCACGACTAAGCCAAACCGCGCCGGTGCCTTTGACGTGCGTAACAGCAAGCGCGGGATGTTTATGCACATTTTGCTCGACGTTGTGGTGGTGTGAACACGGTGCAAGCAAATATTAGTGGCTTTAATCAATTGTCGGTGAAGTGCGGCACAGGACTAAACACAAGCAACAGTCAGCCGGGGATTAGTGGTGTTTTTAGTCTTAAAATTAATCTTAATCCAATCTATTGTTCGTCTATTAATTTTCAACCAACTTTGCTAATCTTCTTGTTTCTGCTCTTTTCTTGTGCTCACTCTTGTTTTATCATTTTCTTCTCTCTTTTTCACTCTTCTCTTATTTTCACCTTTTTCTTGCTCCTATTCATTCCTATCTTCTTTCCATTTCCACTCTCACCACTTCTTTTTCCAATCTAGTTCTTTCTCTGTTTTCGATTCATCCTAAAATCCTAAACTCTTGCTTCTCTTCTCTCCGCCAATGCTCAGCACTTCCACTACACACTTCAACATCCGCTTTTCTTACTATTTATGCATGCTTTCTTAGTGTTCGGGCTATGTTCAAAGCCTTCATGAATCTAGAAGTAAACTAATCTAAATTTACTACTCATTTTTCACTTGTGATATTCATTCATACTCTAGGTTCAATTTTTTGCCAAACTTTTTCTGTGTAGTTTACGTGCTCTAACATGAAATCTTAAGAAAATGAAGCTTAAAAATCTATTAAAAATTGTTAATGCTAAATATTTTTTCTTTCTTCATTTTTATTTATTTTTAATTATTAAATAAATAATATAAATTAATAAATTGTGAAAAATTGTGCTAAAAATACTTGTCGGATGATTTAAACTTATCGATAATTAGCAGAAAATTCAATGAATTTATCGATAAAAATTTGCTTTTCAACTCATTTTAACTTTGCTAAATCTAGTCTATATAGATTTTCTACACTTTATTTAAGATCATTTATTTTGATTGTGAAAAAGGCAACATTTTTTAACTGTTTAATCTATTTGTTCAACAGTTGTTTTTTTTATAAATGTTTACCAAAGTGATTAATTTACAAATGTATCAATGTTATGAATTAATTAAAATAAATGAATAAATGTTTGGAGTTACTGTTTTTAAAATTTAATTCAGTTAAACTGTCAAAACAACTGTTTTATTATAATTTTAAGAATTATTAGTGATAGAGCACTTTTTGCACTTGAATCCAATTAAGTGCCATTTTTTTTAAAAGAATTTAGATCATTAATAATAATAATCACGGATTCAATCACATTGGAGCGCGTTAGCCGCATGTTCCGGTCTGCGGATCGCCATCATTTCCGGCCGGATCAGGTATGCTGCTTTGAGTTTGATTTAGTCCAAAAACTTAATTGAAATGCTATAAATGTGAATTTTAGTAAAATTTTAAATTTATTCACTATTTAAATTTTTGTTTTTTAATTTTTACATTGTTTTTTTACTTTTTTTTTTTTTTACACAATTTTTACAATTTATTTTATTGTTTAATTGATGATGCTCTTTTAAGCCCTTTGGCTTTTCTTGTTTAAGTTTGCATTTATTTGCATTTTCTTGATTTGCAACAAATTCGCACACACAAACATGCAAGCTGTAAAAGTGATAAGCCAATTAAATAGCAAAAACAAAAAGAAATATAAAATTAAGAAAATAATCATCTTGATGAACAATTTAATTGCGTTTCAATTTGTCTAGTCTGGTCAAACATGCTTTTCATGTGATTTTTTGATTGATTTTCTTGCATTGATTGAGCGTCGTCTGTTTTAATTATCTTGCAATGGCGCCGCAATTTCTTATGCATTTATATTTTTACTAAACACAGAGCAAAAAAATATTATTTGTAATTGGTTAATTACGATTAGAAATAGAATTATTGGACAATTTAAGATAAAAATGTTTATAAAAAAAAATATCTTATAAAGTCTTAAATACTTTTTTTTTAATTAGTAATATATTTTTAAAATAATAAGATAAAATATTTAAAAAATATATTAATTGAAAAAAAAGATCAAAAATTAATATTAAAAAATAAATAAGGAAGTCTCTTGCTCAAAATTATAAATGCTCAAGTAACTTCGATTAATTTCAATTCGCCATTGATCTAACAAATACCAATCTTTGTCATTCAATTAATCACAATTAACTGAACAGACATTTGAGTTTACCTGTAAATATAAAATTAAAATCATACAATTTTAACTTTTAATTCTATTTTGATAAAGTGCAACAGTTTGGCGCTAGATTTAATTTTTTGATTTGTTGTTTTTAAATAGATAAATTTTTTTTTTCTAATGTGTTGACAATTTTATTGATATGTTTTTCTTATTTGTCTGCACGTAAAAAATTAATAGTTTTGATATTTAAACAACTTAAGTGATTAAACCGATTTAACGTTTTAAACAGATTATGAACATTAAAAGACCTAGAATTTAATTTCAATGCGCGTTTCAGATCAGGTTTGATGAAAGTTGCTAGGTTACAATTATTTATTAAATATGTGTAGGCAGATAAAAGTGTTTATCAGATATTCAATTTTTTTGACATTCGACATATTTATTGTGGTCATTTTAAATTTTTAATAAAACTGACTAATATTCTTAAATTTATAATATTTTTATTAGCTTAATCAATGTTTAATTTAAAGTGTCAGGATTTGTGACACATTTTAAAAAAATTATTTTAAAAAAACAGGTGACATTTTGTTTGCAGTGCAGGTGTTAATTTGCACATTAAACGCCTACTTCAAATATAAAATTTGTTTTTAATTTTTAGATTGTTATAAGTAAATATATTTGTGTATATAATATTTAATGTGAACAAAATTTTTTTTTTTAATATTTCTTTATAATATTTTCTTTAAAATAAATTGTGTACACATGTGTGCACGGTAGTTGATGATGAGTTTGTGTTGATTGCGGTAAATCATAATAAAAAAAAAAGTTAAACTGAAAAAATTAAGATATAACATAATGTTTAATTTGTATATTAATAGAAAGGTAAAAACATACAGGAAATAGGTTTATTTAAAAAAGGCGCCAAATTGACGTTTGTATAAATTAATTGCTTGTCAACTATGTGATTATTATTATCATTTATTTTATTTATTCATTATAATGTTTATTTTTTTTCGATGTTTCTTTTTTTGCTTTTATATATCAATCGATTATAAAAACTTTACTTTTGTTCAATTTCTTAGCTTTATCTCAGACACTAACTCTATAAATAGAATATTTAAGCTATAAATTGATTAATATGAAAAAAAAGAGTTAAAGATGATACAAACCGCAAACAATTGATGCAATGTTTGCATTACAAAAAAATTGTAATTTGAAATTTTATTTGTTCTTAAATAGTGGTGAAATGTCTGGATAGAAATTCTGCAACAAGAAACTGCAGCCGAATCTAGCTTAAGAAGCTGTTGAATTCGTTGTTTTGTTTTTGATGATAAAACTGTTTTCATTAATCATCTTTAATGATGTAATTTTGCAATAGCATTTGATAATTTGTGTTCCACACATTGGCACAATTTGCATGATCATGAGCACACTCACTTTTACAAACTATATTGACTGAAAGTGTGTGTGGGCAAAATTCAATGCAAGCAAATTTACAAATTTTTGTGTTCTTAATGTTTACAATTTTAAATGTATTCATAAATGAGTTTTTAAATGAATTTTTAAATGAATTCTTAAGTGAATTTTTAAATGAATTTTTTGTAAAATCTTAAATGCTTTCTCATTTGTATTAAACATAATTTTAAGCATGTTTTTTTTTAATATTCATTCTATACAAATGTACATATTTTTTTTGTCATTATATTTTCAAATAATTATTGATTGGTTAAAATTAAAAAGCCAATGCAACATATTTCTATATAAAATTTCAATAATATTAAATTTATTATTAAAATTGTTATTATCCATGATTTTTTATAATATTTAAAATAGTTTTTAATGCAGAATGTCAACAAATATGTTTAAAAATATATATATATATGCATTTTATTTTTTGATTGTAATTAATTTAAGGTATTGCAAAGTCTGTTTTTTTTTTTGAATTTTTTCTTATTTAAAATTAATGTTTGATACTTACATTTCCAATTAAATTTTTTAAATGTTTTTTTTTAAATTTATTTTTTTTAATTTTTTTCTTTTTACTAAAATTTATTTTGAGTTTAAATTGCTGCATTTTAAATATTTTTGTGTTTTAAAATCTTCTTTAGTTTAAATTTAAACCGTTGATTTCTGGTTTAAGATCAGTTAACAACTAATTAAAATGTCAATCACTTCATCTTGCTATTTGATATGCAATTGATAATATTTGTTATTTGTGTTTTTGTTTTTTTTTTTATTAAATTTTATTTTTTTTGCATTTAAACAATACATCATTCAAAATTAAAAGCATTCATTAGCTTGAAGGTTTTTTTTTCAATGAAAATAATTTTACTAGTTTGATTAACTGTATAAATTAACTCCAATTATGAAATTTATTATTTAATGTACAAATTTAGTTAAATATTTTTTATTAATTTTTGAACTCGTATTTGGCGCCAATTTTTCAAAATAAAATTTTTTTAGTTTTATTCTAATTTAAGCGACCTAATTGCTTAAAGTGTCAAATAATGGGAAATAAGTTTGAAAATAGAAATTTTGTTTATTCAATTTGACACTAGATTTAAGTATGATCAAATTAACACGTTGATTAGTTTGACGTATGAGTTGAAATTTTATCTAAATTTTAGCTTAAGATATATTGCATCTTTGTAGGTTTGTTTAGATTTTTGTTTGCTGTATTCATTGGATCTTTCTTGTCTATATTTTTTTTTTACTTTTGTATTTTTCTTTGTTTTAAAAAGAAAACATTAGTTATAATTTCTTTATTATGACAATTTAAAAATAAATGCGGAACTAAAGTGTAAAATTTTAATTTAAACCTGAGTACTTGGCTTTTGTTTGTCTTGTTTTTCTTAAAGTTTTTTCAAGAGCAAACAAACTAGTTGAAAATTTAGAAAATTGTATTTGTAGAAGAAATGATGTTTTAACCTTGATGCTTTAACGGATGTTCAATTGTATAAAAGATGAAGTCGAAACAAAACCAGACGCCAGAATTTCCAATGTTTTGCATCGGTTGAAAAACTGGCTCATGATCAGCTTTCACTTATTGCCAGCACTTTTTCTTCTTAATTTATATATTTTTAAGTTTTATTTTTTTGTAGTGCCATTTGTCATCCTTCGGACTACATTGTATACCAATTTGATTTGTGCATAAATTGGAACTTGTTTTTTTTAAATTTTTTTAATGAAAACTAGGCCAAACTGTTTTTGGTTTTAATGTGGTCGTCTTTTTATTTCAAGTGTTGCTTTAATAAAAAAATATTTATTTGATTTCTGATCAAATTTATATTTTTCTTGGATGAATTTTTATTGTATCCAATGGTTGGCTTGCGGCTAAACATTAAAATTTGACCAATATTTTGATCAACGTTGACTTTTTTGAATCAGCTAGTGATCAGCTAAGACATTAGTTGAAAGATCAGTAATGAAATGCTTTTTGCACCTGGAAACAAGTTTACCTGTTTGTAACTTGCTTAGATTAACGCTTTTCAGATTTTAAATTTAAATGCCTTAGGTTAACTTTTTTTGCGCTTGCGTTTTTTTCAATTTATTCATGCTGTTTTTAAAGAAATTGTTACAGTTGACCGGCAGTTGTTTTTTTATCTTCATTGGTGTATCATTAATGTATATAATTTTTTAATCAATTTTTTATTAGGTTTTTTATCTATTTAACTACGTTACTTGATTTTATTTTTTTATTTCAGCTTTTTTTTGTGTTAACTTTCATCTTTGTTTACTATTTATCTGTGCAATTTTACAATTTAAAATGTTTTATCATGTTTTATATTAAAAATATTAATGACAAATTGATTTATTTGATTAGAAATCGCTGTTTTTAATAAATAACGCATATGATTTTGTTATTATGTTCATCTATTTTAGATTTATCTTTTTATATTTAACAAGGTAGTTAATGTTAAATATTCAATAATAAGTGATTTGTTTTTGACTTGTTTTTAAAATTGTTATTTATATTTTTAAAAATTTAAAATTGGTTAATTATTTTTTAAAATTAAATTTTTTTATTATTTAGTTATTTTACTTTTGAAAATATAAAAAAATTTTAAATAGCATTGCTTTTACAACTATAGTTTGTGATTTTTATTAATGTATAATCTAATTTAAATAGAAGACTCTTTTTGATGTTTTTATTGGATAGTGTGAAAAGAGTTTTTTTGAGAAAAAAAATGCAATTGTGTGTCTGTTTTTGTTGATAAACAAGTGTAGAGTTAATTAATTAAGTTTAAAATTAGAAAACATGCAACACGTTCATTGAAAAGGCGTTTAAAATGAAAAAAGTGATGAAATTTGTTTGCTTTCTGTTTGGAAAAGATCGCACTGTGTTTTATATTTCCCTCTAATTATTTTAATTTTTGTTTAATTTTAAGTGCACTAAGCCAATGAATTAGAACAAATAATTTTTCGATACTTAATTTAGAGTTTTATGCAAAAGTGAAAGGAATAAATAAAAATATTTTTTGTAAAGACCTTCATTATTTTAATTAGTGCATCATGTTTTTAAAAATATTTAAAAAATATATATCTTAATATTTTTTTCTTAATTTTTTACTTAATTTTTATTTTTCACCTTCAACTTTTGGTTTTAGCCTGTTGAAATACTAATTTTTATTAAAAACATTTCACATCATAGTTTTTTAAAAAATTTTAAATTAAACTTTTTTAATGATGATGAACAAGAGAATGTACGTATAGAGAAACTAAAACTGAAATTAATACGTCATACGTTGACTTATTAAGTAAGATGAAAGCAATAATTAATTTGCGTTTAAATCTTCTGATTAGTAGTATCATGATTTAAATTTAGTTTTTAATTTTTGCTCTTTAGATGCAATTTAAAACTAAGTAAAATAAAATAATATGACAAAACAAAATTTCAGCTACAAATTAAAATTTAATTTATCGTTTTATGTTATAAAACATTTAATAAATTAGTATGTAAATTAGTCATAATTCAATAATGAAAAATTATTTTTTAATAATTAAACAAAATTAGAGCAAATTTATATCAAAATATATTTACAAATGTCAACACCTGAATAGATAATAATAATTAAATTATTAAAAAATTCATGTTATTTATGTTAAATATGTAAAAATCAACTTAAAAATCAATAAAAAAATTAATTGATAATTAAGGCAATTATTTCATTTGTGTCTGTGTTTTCCCAATTTAATCATACCAGTGTTTTAACTTGTTTTTTTATAATACAAATTCGGCCATTTACAGGTTTTTCTTTAAGAAAAAGGAAGGCGCAAGTCAGTTACCATTTGACCTACAAGATTTTTTTCAGTTATTTTGTGGAGGTCAAGTGTGGCGCCACATTGCCAATCAATGAGAACAACTTTTGCATCAATTTTATAAATCTTAAATTAAAAATCTGATACAAAAATCGCTCTAATCCAGTCGGATTAAGTAGAAACAATTAAGAAATTGCATTTACAAATTGAACTTATTTCAAGAACAATTGATAAAAGTTTTAAATTTATTTTATTTTAATTGGTTAATTTTTTTTATCTATTTTAATCAATTTAATCTTTGTATTTGTTTATTTTGAAAAGTTATTTCAAATGTTCACATTGACTTTTTAATCTAGAAATGGTACAAACTAAGGTATGAATTTTTACTACTTTTTTATTAATTTGATCTTTATCCAAAAAATTTAATGTTAAATTAAATAAGTAAAAAATACTAAATAAAAAATACTAAAATAAATCAAGTACTTTAAAAATCGTTTGTTTACATGATTGGGATGTTTTAATATTCTAGAACTAAATTCGTAATCAATGTTCATGGTCAAACAGGAATTATTAATATTATTAATATTAGTTTTAGAGACTTTTTTCTTCTTCACTGTTCTAGCATTGAATAGATAGGTATTTATAAAGTAATTGAAAAATGGATACTAATAAAATGTGTTAAAAATTAAGTTGCTTTAGGCAAATTTTTTATTTTTTTATGTATTTGTCATTATTTTTATTTTTATTTTTTTTTTATAAACAAATTAAAATAAACCAAAAAAAAAAATATATGAAAAATTAGAAACAAAATTCAAAAATAAAACTGAAAAATAAAATAGTTTTATAAGGTTTCTGTTTCTTTTTGTGGTTTAAGCTTGATCATAATGTTTCCACATATGCAATTAATTAAAATATGTCTGTTAATATTAAATTAAATTCTTCTATATTTTACTGATTAGTAATTTTAATAAATTTGTAAGAAAATAAAAGTTGAAAAATAATTTAAGAAACAACTATTTTTTAAAAAAAAAATTAATTTAATTCAAATTTTCTTAAAAATGTCTTTATTTTTTAAATGACGAACCGGGTCTTTTTTGTTTTTAAATAGTGACAAACGGGAAAATGCTTTGTTTAAATTTTAATTTAAACCACTCCCATTTCTGATCTGATCCTTTTTGTCCAATCAAGCCTATTTATTTATTTTTACTGGCCTAAATCCATGTTAACATATTATTTATTTTTTGCATTGGTTTTGTCTTTTTAGTAAATATCAGTTTTATTCACAGTTTTATTCTAGTGATGTGTTGACAGTGTTTGTTTAACTCATATTCGTTTTTTTGCTGACCCCTATGTCAACATTGACCGAATTTGTCACAATTGTTTCATCTTAATCTTAATAGATAAATAAAAAAGCATCTTTGTTTGTTCTAAGTTCAAGTTATTTAATTTAAACTATTGCCAGAAATAAAAAAGTTTATGTATTTTTTAAATCAAATTTATTATTTGTCTGATTTATTCTATTTATTAATTTAAATAGTTATTTAATCTAGACAAGAAAAAAAACTAGTCTAATTTAAGAAAAATTTAGTCATTATTAAAAAATATATTTTAAAATTAGATTAATTCAAACACCTACTACTCTACGTTTAATGTGCAATTAAAATAAACATTATTAGATAATCGATTTTTAAGTAAAAAGTTTGAGTGCCAATTTTACAGGTAAGCATTAGAATTGTTAAATTAAAACTTATCAATTATTTGAAATAGTTTGAAACTTTTTTTTTAAATTTGAATTTTTTTATTCAATTTATATTCCAATTTTGCATTTGTTTATCATATTTATTTAAATTAACTTCAAAACACGTGTATTATTGATTAACTGATTGTTTGTACATAAATTAGTTTTGTTACAGTTAGATCAAATCGAACTCGACTTTTTAATATACACTAATGCATTGTGAAACATTTGAATACCGGTTGCAAATAAAAAACTAAAAAACATCTGTTTTATTTAATTGCGCATAAATTATTTTTCGTGTAGTTTAATTGCGCTGATTGATTGATTAACAGCTGTTCAATTGTTTGTTGAAAAAAAAATGTAATCATAAATATGTTCTCACATTTATGTGACAAATTGTGTGCTCCTTTAAAAATGATAATTTTGATGCTTTTGATTAGTTTTTACAGTTGATAAATATTTACCATTGATCTATGTTTGGTCAGTTAATCCGGATTTTTTAAAACAATAAAATAAATTTAACTAATAATTAATAAAATATATATTGACTGCAAATCAATATTGATCGCAAATTGACGCAATTAACATATGACACATTTTTAAACATTTCTCTTTTTATTTGCTGGTATTTGCCTTTTCACATAACAGGTGTGATTAAAGCAACTCATGGCGATCCACACGTGGCGTGCGGAAACTCAAATACAAGAAAAACCATTCTTTTTTATTGATTTTCTTCTCAGTAACATTTAGTCATAAAAATTTATTTGGTTTTATATTCAAATTTTTATAAAAACTACTGAATTAAAATATTTTTTCAATTTATTAATTGTTTTATTTTCATTTGAAGTCAGCAATAAATTTTAAAACATTTATTAATAAACTTTATTAATTTAAAATTAATTAATTTTTATTGCAAATAACTAGTGAGTTGACCTGCTGCGATAGACTTTAGTATTCCAATTTACTCTTAAAATTGACCTAGCCTGTTGGCCAGCAATGAGTTGTTTATTTGCTAAATGTCTAATCAAATTAAGATAAGCTTTATCTTAAAAATGTACATTTCAAGCATTTTGTTAGTTGACAAGCTCTAGCAAGAAGAAAGAAAAGAAAAGAGAAAGCAAAAGAGAAAAAGGGAGAGAAATTTTTTTAAATATATGAATTATATTTTTTATAATTTGTTAAAAATATGAAAACATAAAAGAAGAATAACAAATGAAAGATTATAAAATAAAAAATGAAAAGGGAAAATAGATTGAAATAAAAGAAACTCAAACAATGATTCTATCAAGCACAATTAAGATCAATTTCAGTCGGAGAAAATAATCTTAAACAAGCTTTGCATATATTTGAAATTTAATTGTGTTTTTGTCATTTGCACATCATTTGCTTATTTAGCAAGTTTAGAAAATAATTTTTCTAGTTTAATCAAATGTCTATTTTTGCTAAATAGTTGGAAAAGATATTAAAATTCATGTTTAACGTTCAATTTAATTAAACAATATGAAAGCATTGGCAAATTTGGCAAATTTGAAAACACCTGCCAACGAAAAAAAAAAATCGATTTTCTGTCCAATTATCGATCAGCGTGTGCTAAAAAAAGATGGCATAAAAAGAATAACATTAAACAGAGAAAAGGTGTTGAACTAAGCAAGGGCGCTTGAACAAGTGGACAAGATAATAGCAAAAGATAAAAGAGATAAGAGCACCTGCTACAAAGATGTACTTAAGGCGTCATTGGCCATATTATTTAAATTAGTAAAGCAAGTGTACTTTGACCTTGCCTCATGAGCAAGTCAGAGTGGTCGCGCGATTCACAAGATTATCTGCTAGATTAAAAATCAGTTAAATTGCGGGTATAAAAATCAATTTAAAAATCAGTTTTAAACAAATTGAAACTAATTAAAATCAATTCAGTTGATTGCAGCGCTTTCAAAATGATTAGAAATTCTTTGTGGTTAATTAGATCCATCGCAGTTGAAAGTGTCTTAATTGTTGTCTAGTTTTCTTGATTACAAACGATTTGAGAAGAGTGGATAGCCAATCGATTTGATAGTCGGACAAACTTCAGGATGCAAAAGTCAGAAATTGCATCTGACTTGCAGACAGTTGAACTAGATAAGAAAAGTGTCTTTTGCAGAAGTTTGCGTCTTCATTATCTGTTCACTTGTGTTTTCTATATTAGCACCTGCTTCGATTATCTGAGTGGTATCAGTTGCCAGCAAGTGTGTGTGGCTTGACTCAGTTGGTCCCACACAAGTCCGACTATCTGGCCGGCTTAGTGTTGCCACGCACTTGCATCCGACAATTGGCGGTGTGATTTGTTATAACGCCTGTTGGACAAGATAGCAACTGTCCAGCCTCTGCCTTGTTGCTGCAGGCCAAAGCTGACTTTCCAGTTGATGTTGAGCCATTCCTCTAGGCCATGCTTAAGTTGTTGTTTCAGCCAACTTAAATCCAATCATTTACGAGTTGTTCATTTATTTGCTACCTATTTGTTACTTAGATTTTTTATTTTTCGGTTGTTTAATGTTTCCCATCCCTTGTTTATTTGAAAAGTAGCTAATTTTTTGTTAGCTCTAAATCAGTCCTTAATCAGATCTTAGTCAGTCCTTAGTTAGTCCTTAGTCAGTTTTAGTAAGTCCTAATATTTATGATTTTGTTGTTACTGTTGTTATTTTGCTGTTATTTTGTAGTTTTATTGTCATATTTTATGGTTAATCCTTATTAAGTCCCTAGGTATCCCTTAGATAGCCTTTAGTTAGTCACTAGTTGATTTCTGGTTAAGCTGCAGTTAGTTCCTGGTCAGTCTCAAGTCAGTTGCTAGTTCTTTCTCAGTTTCTAATTAGTTCTTTCTCTGTTTTTTCGTTAACCACTTGTTCTTCATTTGTTTCACTAACGTTTCTCCAACACTTTTTCTGCATTCCTACACTATTTTCTAGTTGTTCCCTCACTTGTTCCTCCAGTTGTTTCTTCAGTTGATTCTCCAGTTGTTCCTCCAGTCATTGCCGCAATCGCTCCTCCACTTGTTGACTGGCTCCTCCGCTACACTGGCTGCCGTTTGCCTCTCACACTTTCTACCGTGATCCAAAGTGGTGGTGGCGTCCATTAACGCCATGATATAAGCTCAGATATTGTCGACTAAAGTTGTTGGCTATACTTAACATATATGGCCAATGGGATCTATTGCCTACTTTAACTGAATACCCTCTGAAATGTGTTCAGATGCATTTCGGCACGAATAGCGATTCATATTCGCTTTGTCATATAGTGACCGTGTTCAATGCATTCACTTTGTATATATGCTTTTCTGTGTTTATTTTTTTCATTTTTTAAATAAACTTTCAATTACGCTCGATTCATATATGCATGTGTACATTTTAAAATATATTGAAGAATATATTCAAAAATATATTCCCAGTGTGTGTGTATGTATTTGTAGGTATTAATTTATGAATACATATTTACTAATATATATACTTTTATTGCCTTTATTTTATGCATATTTATGTTTCATACATATATTAGAGCATATATAAGTGTACATATTTGTGTATATTGGTGAAAGAAATTAAAAAGAAAAAGATTTTTTTTTACTTTATATTTTTATTTGTTTATTTATTATTTATTTTATTTTTTTACACATTTTTTTTATATATATTTTTTTGCCTTTTTATTAAATATCATATCTCATGTGTGTGCATATTAGTTTAATATGTTGCTTTATTTCACAAGTTTAAACACAAGTTAGCAACGTTGTTTCTTTTCTTTTTTTTTCATCTACACTTGCTGTGTAAAAGCGAGAGAGAGGAGAGAGAGAAAGAGAGAAAAAAGAGAGAGAGAGAGAGAGAGAGAGAGAAAAAGAGAGAAAAAGTATTTGTTTTTATTCTTTTTTTTTTCTTTTTAATAATTAATAAATTAAAAAAGTGAAATAATTTTAAAACAAATTAAACATATAAATTTAAATATATATATATATATTAGTACATAGATACACATTTACATATATATATGTATATTTATTTGTATGTATATATGTAAAACAATTAAATTTTCTTATTTTGCATTTTCATTATATTATAATTTTCTTTCCTTTTTTTGCTTTTCTTCAACATATTCATCATTGACTTCATTCCGACATCTACCTAAATTATTTATTAAATACACATTTTTTTATTTTCATCCTTTTGTGTTTGAATTAATCAATCGTGTGACGAATGTGTTTTAAATTTGGCTTTTTAACCACAATTCGCTATGTTTAATTAATAATATTTTTATTTATATATATATATGTTTTTTTTTTATAATTTGTGCCAATATGACCTTTTTGTTTTAAATCTTGTGTTATGAACATTTTTTAAACATTTTAATTAATAATTATTGTGTCGGTGAATTTATTGAATATTGAATCGTACAAATATAAATGCATTTGGCGCATTTAATTAAAATAAAATTGTAATCATTTCCCATTTTTTTTATACATGCTTATAAAATTAAAAAATGGACTCATTATTTTCGGCATCTTGTGAATCACTTTCACCTGTTACTCGTTTGCGCACTAATTTGCCATTAACACCGCCAATTGTGCCAAATGGTTTTAATGTGTTTGGTTCGAAATCATCCTCTTTCAATCGTTATTCACTTGTATCTAACTCTACGGGTGACCTTCAGCAATTCCATCGCAAAATGGGCAAGGTGAATAAACGCAAGGCAAACCGCGGTAAAATACAACAAAATGCCGGCGCCAACGGATCACTGACAGCCAGTTTGTCCACGGGTCAAACACATTTAAATGTGAAACCACCACCAAACCCAAGTAACTCAACAGGACCAGCTGGTTCAGCCAACGTGGCGGTAGCCAATGCAAATACAGTGTCTAGCTCACCTGTAGTAAGCAACTTGACCGGAAACGGAACCAATTCGGGTTTGAACCTGTTAGCAAATGCTTTAAATAATCATCATGCTCAGAATGTGATGGCTAGTTTGGAAAATACATCTTCTATGAACAACATTGCTACTGCCGCAAACAACAACTCTGGCAACGTGATGCTCAATCCCGTGAACAACGCATCAAATGTAAACAATGGTAACAGTAACAACAGTTCCAATGCTAGTTCTTCATCTGTGAACATGTGTGAAGTGAATAACTTGAATCCAGGTAAAATGGCCCGACTTGATGCAGACATGATGCTACTCAAATCGCTGATCAAGATGGAAAATCAAGACAATAGCTCGGTACAATTATCATCTGGCTCTTCAACTAGTTCAGGCAGCTCCATCCTACTCACCAAAAATTGCGACTTTAATGCCAAGCTGACCGGAACTGTTTACACTTCCAAGTCTCGCAACGGCAAGTATGAACTCAAAATTATCACTCAGCCCGAAGAACAGCACAGGTAACTTTTTCTTTCATTTTTTTTGTTCATTTGTACATAATTAATTGTTTTACATCATTACATCCAAGCTAACACAGTCTGTTCTTGATTTAGAAAACAAAACACGCAAACAATAAGCTCAAATTGCCCAGTAGGCAACTTTGTTGTTGGGCACTGATTAAATTGGAATTACATGCATTTCAAGTAAAAAACAACTTGAACTGTTTCTTATTTACATGAGATTCATGCATTTTAGTTTGCGACATTTTGATCCTAAATTTAAATAAGTTTAAAAAAAGTGTATTTTAGTTGTTTGGTTGTTAAAACTATTTGCATCGATTTCGCTTATTTAACGCCCGTTATTCTTTGTTCATAATCAATTCTGGTTTTTAAATCTAATTTATCTAACGAATAGTTCAAATTAAAAATTCAATTTTAATTCAAACATTTTAATTTAATTTATTTATAATTTATGCAAAATATCAGTTTAAACAAATTTTTATTCTTACTTCTGCTAGTGTTAAGTTTTTAACCTTTTATAATTAATAAAATGTAAAATAAGTGGGCTAATTTTGTCAATGAAAATTCAATTAGTATGGATCAATTATTATTCAGATAATTTTTTAAATTTGTTAAATAATTTTTGCGTTTTATTTCAAAAAAAAAATGTCCATCACTTATTCAATTTTTTGTACTTGATTCAACTTTGATCTTTATTTTAATTCACGTTTAGTTGTATAATTATCTATGGATAAAATAAAATTAAAATATTGATTTGTTATATGAACGTAAAAGGTTATACATAAATTGTTGTAAATAGTCACAAATAGAACAGATATTAATATATACGTGTATGGTGAACATAAGTGATGTCGACACAAATTCATATTTTAACAAAAATCAATTTTTAATGATGCTTTATTTTTCAATAGCAACCAATATTTGACCTTTTTTAAAAAGTTAATTTTTTATATATAATTTTTTGTTGAATTTTTAATAATTTAATTAAAAATTATTAATTTAATTAGATATTATTAGTTTTATTAAACTATTTATATATAATAATAATTAAATTTTATTTTTTATCTTTCAATTTTGAATAAATTATATTTTATTTTTTTTTAATATAATTTTTTGATTCTTATTTGAAATTTTTTTGATTTATGAATATCTTAATTATAGACTATTTTAAATAGTCTAATAAATAATTTAGCCTTTAAAGTATACTTTTTGGTATATATTAAATTAGTATTAAAATAAACTTCTGAATGAAATTTAAATTTTTTATCAAAATAAAAAAACTAGTAGACTTGAATATAATATTATTTTGATTTAAAACAAAACAGCAGTTTATAAACAAACAGATGAGAACAGAATTGTTTAACTAGCATTTAGTTTTTAGTGTTAATAAACCGTTATCATTTTTATCATTTGTTGCCAGTTGAAGGGAATAATTTGGTTATGTCTTATTTGATTTTGCTTATTACTTGTTATTTTTAATGTTTAATTTTGCCGCAATTGCTTTTTACATAAGAAAAGTAATATAAGATAAAATAAAGCAATTAAAAGCATAGTTGGAAATTGATTTAATTTAGACCTACTACTGTTTTAAGTCTATTTTAATTATTTCTATTACTTATTGTCAAATCAGGTTCAGTCACACCTGGTCATTTTTTTAAAATTAAATTTTGGTTTGATTATGTCCAAATAGTTAGTTTAAAGATTAATTGATTATCTTGTCTCATTGACAGTTATTCAACAATTTTTACTTTGTCTGATCATGCGTGTTTAATTAGCAATTAAGCATCTTTTAGTTTATCTGCCACATAATGTATGCTTGTTTTTGGCGCAAACAAGGCGCATCTAAATCATTCAGATAACACAGATACACTATCACCAGGACAACTTGAGCAAACAATTATTATGATTTTTAATTTAATTAATTTTGCTCCCATGTTCTTTTGTATTTTTAGTTTAATTAATGTTATCATTAATAATATATATGATTTTTTATATTTTTTTAATTTTTATCAGACTTTTGCACACTTACATATATGAATATATATATATTAATATTTATTTTATTTATTTATTTATTTTATGATATTGAGCTTTATTTTTATTATCAATGTAAACACGGTTAAATATTCGTATTCTTGTTTTTAGCCCGGTCACCGGCATGTTTGAAGCAAAAATTGAATATATAATTCAAATTTAATAATTAAATTAGTTGAAATGTTTTAACTGCCAATCTTAATTTGAAATTCAATTATTTTTTTTTATTTTTTAGAGCCAGATATTTGACTGAGGGGAGTCGTGGATCGATTAAAGATCGAAGTGGCACAGGTCATCCTGTTGTAAAACTATTTGGCTATAATGAAACACCGGTCCGATTACAGTGCTTTATTGGACATGATAAGCAACTGGGCGTGCCACATTTATTTTATCAAGCGTCAAAAATTACTGGTAAGAATTCAACCAGATGCTCAATGTGTAAAATTGAAGGAACCACTGTAATTAATATGGACCTATGTCCTGAAAGTGAAATGCAAGCTACAATTGATTGTATCGGCATTCTTAAAGTAAGTTTAAATTTAAATTTAAAAAAAATAGATAGTCTTTTATCATACATTCTTGTTTTTTTAAGTTAAAAATACAATAATTATTTTACAATGTTTAAATTATTTTATTTATGTCGACTTATTTTTCTTATATTTTATTTTAAATAAATATTAATTGCAGGAACGTAATGTAGATGTAGAGCAGAAGGTGTCTAAGTTAAGAAGTCCTAGTTCAAGTAGTAATAATTTTAGCACTAGTATGAGTGACTTAAGTTCCTCATCTAGTTCTTCACAAAAGAAACGTTCTACTAGATGTAGGCTCGTATTTCGTTGCTATATTCCAGATGGAAATGAAGTTCTTCAGGTGGTCAGTTCACCTATTCTTTGCACACAACCGCCTGGAACTCCAGAAATATGTAAAATGTCTATGTCAGAATGCGATATTAAAGGTGGCAAAGAGCTTTTTATTATCGGAAAAAATTTTCTTAAAGATACTAAGGTAGTTTATAAGGGCAATAATTGGACGCGGACTTGTGAACCAGACAAAGAATTTCTTCACTCGGTAAGTTTTATAGGAAATTCAAACCTTTACTGTTTTAACAAGTTTTGGTAGTTTTTATTTTTAAGTAAAAATTATTTTTTAATAAAAAGTTGTGGTCAAGTAATTGGCCATTTTCAAGGTGATCTTGTTGTAATTATGTTTTATATATAATATTTTATATTGTATCAAGTTATCAAGGTGAAAATAATTTACTTCAATTAATATTTTTATTTTTTTTCTAAATTTAATATTATAGTATATAATCTTAAATTATTTATTTTTTAAATTGTGTCAAATTTATGTTTGCGCACTTATGAGCTGTATATATTAATTATTAATTTGTTTATATATATAATATTCGTTTATATCAAATTAAATTAAAATATTGTTTATAGGCAAAATATGTACATTTTATAAAAATATTCTATTAACTTCATAAAATATTTTAGGAATATATTGGCCTACTTAAGTTTATAACTCAAATAATTGCAATTTTAATATTTTTGCAAGTACGATACATACACAACTGAATTTCGCTTGTCATTAGATGAACACCTGTCATACTACGAAATTATTGCTAAATTAAAAATTCTTGTAATTTTTAATGATTAAGACAAGATACATTATTTTTTTATATTTATCTTATTTTTTTTCATCACGTTTTGATTATTTTTCGATTTTTGATCATCTTTTAATCACTTTTGATCAGCTTTTAATCATTCGTTTTAACAGTTGTGCTTTTGATCAAGATTTAAAATTGTGTCTTACTAGTGTATTTTAAATAGTGATTTTAATTTAACCTTGAAATTATACGCAATACTTAAATAAATTAATTATTGAAATTACTAACTGGTGCTTACAATCTTATAAAATTTTTTATATATTGAAAACTAATTTTGGTTTGTTATTTTATTAAAAGTAAATAAGTTATAAAACTAAATAAAAGATAAAAAATAAGGCTGAAAATCCGGGCTGAAAGAGTTAATATAATAAATATTTAATTTAAAATTTGATGTAAATAATTAGTTTGTTGAAATTAATTTTATTTTTTTCATGTGTTTTTTAAATTACTGATGGTACGATAGGGAATGAATAGCCTGTATTTTAATTAAATTAATCCATTAATATTGATGTCAATGAAATTTGTGGATGAAAATTGAAACAAAAATAAGTAAATGTCTGCAACATCTATTCTAATTCATTGGCTTATGCAAATAAAGTACAATGGCTTTTATGAATAACATAAATTTTTATTTTAAAAAAAGTTGAATTGAACTATTTTTATGAAAATCTAATAATTTAACAGAGAATAAAAAATTATGCAACAAGTGCAACAACAGTTTTATTAATTTTGATCATTAATTTTCAATTAGTTGCTAATTTTTAAATTGTTTTTTCTAGACGCATTTAGTTTGCAATATTCCCGCTTATGATGGACCATTGGTGGACAACACTGTTGACATATTGATTAGTGTACGCAGTGGAGGAAAAGCATCTGATTTTCAACGATTTACATATGTTAACATGAGTAAGTATAACAATTTTATTATGATTTTACTTTTTAATATAAATTTGACTTTTAAACTTGGCATTACTGCAAATGTTAAGTTGTTTTTTTGTTCAATTTCTTAGTATGCGATTATATAAATTGAGCATTATTATGTGTTTGTCTGTTTATTTTAAATATTAAATTTTTGAGCTAGAATTAAATTGCAGTAATATAAATTGAATAGCTGTATAAAATTTATGCAATTGACCACAAAATTAATTAATTTGTTCTTTTAAAAATGAGAAAAACATTTAAAACATAAAAAGTATTAATTAAAAATTTTGTTTGGACTAAAGATATGAACAAAATACAAATCTGTATTAACAAGTTGTTTTCTGAATTTATCTATATATAAAAATATTTTTTAGGTTTGCGTAAAACCAGTGTTATACAGAAGTCAAATTTGTAAACAAATTTGTATGTGCAATTCATAAATCAATCCATTACAAGTGAATTCATATATTTAAAATATGTAATTTTATATATTGGTTTATTTTATACATTAATGAGCATAGCTAAAGCAACTTAATTTTTTTTACTTGTATATATCAAGTTTGAAAGTTTCTATTTAAACGCTTTAAATTAGTGAGCTGAAATCAAAGTGTGAGTAAATGTATATAAAATGCTAAGATAGTTAGCATTTTCTTAACATTGTTTAGTAATCTTTGATTAGTTTATTATGCTGGGCAGATGTGGCTGGTGTATGACTGTTGCGCGACATGTTGGTTTATACATCTAGTCAGATGTAGTTTTTAAACTGGCTTTAATTGCGCTTAATAATTGCAGTTGATCGACTACAGATTTTAAGCCAAACTATGATCAGTTGTTGGAGGCATGTTCAGTCATCAAATGGCTTGCTCGTGAGCAAGACATGTCCAGAGTGGGCGTTGGTCATCTTTGGACAGGACTTATGGGCCAAACGGGCTTCATTCACTTGCCAATCACATGCCACTGTTTGTGTCATCATATTAGACAATATTTCTGACTGAAATCCTTTAAGATCTTTGTACAGTTAAACCGCAATTGATTGAGACGTTTATTATTTTGCAAGCATATATGCAATGTTTGAATTTTTGTGTTTTTTATTTATTTTTTTCTTTTTTAATCACTTTTATTATCTTTTGTATTTCTTTCTTCATTTAAAAAAATAAATTTATTTTTGTGTTTCGATCTTGTTCATAATAAAACTAAATTTCAGTGTTTTGGATGCAATAGATTTAGATTCGTTTGCACATCATGTGTTTAGATTTGTTTTTTACAGGTTTCTATCAAAAATTTTTAGTTTTTTCAATAAACAAATCAAATGCAATTAACCGATCTAGTGTAAAAAAAGACAAAGGATACACTGTTTAGTATTAAAAATAGTTTTTTTATTGATTTCACATTTAATTTTGTTCAATTTTTTAAAATAAACATTAAATTAAATAACTTAATTTGTAAATTGGAATTTTTTAATCTTTATATCTTTTTTTTTAAAATTATTATTTTAATAAAGCAAACTTTTACATGATGGCTAGTGTTTTGCATCTGTTTTGACTTACGTTAAAAATCTGATGAAATCGGTTTTTTTTTTTTTATAAATTGCAAACACGTTTTTAAATAAATTTTAGCCCAAAAAAAAGATTATTTTAATTTTGATGAAAAAATTTGATATTTTAATTACATTTGATGCTATTGGATTAGCTTAACAAATGTGAAAATAAACTGCCGTTAAGACTTAATGTTGCAAAAGAGCAATTTGATTTGCAATTTTTTGCGTACTAAAAAATGTGAGCAAATTAAATAATGATCTAATGTGTTTTGATTACGATGAACAATTTACGAGCACACGATACACGTTTAAAATTTATACAAAATATATTAAGCATTCGGATAAATCACCGAACTGATCATTGTCACGTTTATGCAGTAACGTTTGCACTTGACAACGGTAATCATGAAAAAAATTAAAGTGAAATGTGAAGAAAAGTTTTAGAAAATGATCGCAATTTAATTATTATACTTAATTTTTACTTAAATGATGTTTTAAAAATTTAACTTACTTTTTTAAATTTAAAAAAATATATGTTTATAATATAAAAAAAAAGGAAAAAAAATAATTTATGTTTAATAAATGATGTAAATTAAAATATTGCTTAACTTATTTTTTTTCCATTAATGATTGAAAGAATAATAAATAAACAAATATTAAAGAAAAATAAGACAATACTAATTATTAGTGATTAAAAAATTAAAAAATTATTTATTAAAATTAAAAAAAATATTTATTAAAAAAATGTCTGAAAAAAAAATAAACCTAAATTTTTTAATTACAATAATTTTTTTTTTTTTTAATTTATTTAATTATTAAACATAATAAATATTTAAATTACGTTAAATACGATAATTATTAAACTAAAACATTTTTTATTTTTTGTTTATTTTTTTTTTTTAATTTTTTATTATTAATTTGTCGAATAATGGTATTGTGTATATTCTTTTTTTATTCCTTTTATTCATGTGATATAAACTCATTGATTTTGTAATGATATTTAATTGAATGTATTTAAATATAAATAATTTTCTTTATCGATTTTGGTGCAATTGGCCAATGACTTTCAGTTGATTTAACTGAAAATCAGCGCAATTAACTAAGTTGTGCAATAGATTGTCAAGTTTGAAAAATTATAAATGGAAGTGGCATCTTTTCGCATTATAAAAATTAATGAGTAAAATAAATCTTTTTAACGATGAGTGAATTGATTATTTAAATAATTTTTAAATGACAATGTTAAGAAGTTATTAATAAACATTTAATTATTATTTTTAAATGTATTCTAACAGATAGATAAAAAAATGAACCAGAATTATGTTTCAAAATGGTTTAACAATTTAGTTTCAATTTTATATTATTTAAATAAATGATATCATTAGTCACGTGATAACATTGAAGCATCTATCATGAAAAATTATTTCATTTTATTGTGTGAATTCAATTTTCTATTTTATTAAACTAAACACAATTATATTTTTATAATTAATATTTAATAAAAATATTATTTTCAAAATTAAAAAAAAAAAAATTAAATTTTAATCGTTTGCAATCGATTGCAATTGAATTTTTTTTATCATTATATTTTAAATTTTTTCTTTTTAAATTAACCTAATGTGAACCAAAAAAAAAAAAAAATAATAAATAAAAATATTTAAATAATTTAAAATATTTAAATTGCATAGAATTTGAGAGTAAAACTTAATTAAAAGCAATTTATTTGATTATCAAGGCTTTCACGCTAATGATGGATCAGCTTTTAAATACATTTAATGTTTGTTTACTGGTCTTTCTTTTTTATTATAGTCTATATAGCATCAGAACAAAATAAAGAGATTTATGGGTTTGTAAAATAGATTCAAATTTATTCATTTAAAAATATTAGATATAAAAAAAATTTAAATTCAATTAAAAATTATTTGAACCCAAATTTAGTTATGCTTATTTTAATTTATTTTAAATTATACATTTTAATTTAAATCTAAAAATATTTAATATTACTATATATAAAAAATTTAATTAATATAACTTTGATTTATAATTTTATTAAATAATCAAATGTGCATTGATGTGTAAAAAAAAATTAATAATAGTTAAAATTACATAAATTTAAATTGTTTTTTTTTTATTTTTTTATAACAATAAGATATTTAGTTAAGGCTAAATTATATGACTTATTTAAAATTTAAGATGATTATTCAATTGTTTTAATAATCAATTGTTTATAACATAAACAATTTAAAAAATTTTGGTGTATAAAATTTATCACGATTTTTTAATTTGAGTCAATTAATTGGTTATTTTTTATTTTCTATGGTAACTGTTGCTCAGAAATTTTAAAATTTTATAATTAATATATTTGGACTTAAAAGCAATTACTTTAGTTAAATGTCTTTTAAAAATAAAATATAACTTTTTAAAAAAATGATTTTATATTAATAATTGTCAAAGATGATTAAAATAATTTCACACATTTTTGATGCGTTATTTTGGTCCTTTGGTATTTTTTTGTATAGGCGTGTATATCACATTAAACAAATTAATTATTAAAAATTTTTTTAAAAATAAAAATAAATATTGAAAAAAAAAAAATAAAACTACCTGACAAAGTACAAATTTTATTTGTCCTTGATGCTAGATTCTGACTTGATGAAGCATTTTTGTCAGTGTTGAAAGTGGTCGCGTCACTATTGCTTCTTGCATGGCGAACAAGTTTTATATTATTAGTTAAATTTTTTTTTAAAAATTAATATATATATATATACAAATTTTTAAAAATATATATTTAAATATATGTTTGTTTTTTAAAATAAATTAAAAAAATTAAAAGCATAATTATATGAACTTGTCATTTCATTGTAAATTTTAAGATTTACATTTTTTTTATAATTTCAATATTTGTGTATAAATTTAAAAATATATTTTTTTGTAACTTTAAGCATGCTTTAAGTATTTTGGAAAAATTTATACATCTTAAATTAACATTTATAAATAATATTTAAAAAACACGCAATTAGATGACTTTAATTAAGCTAATCAAGTAAATACAGAATAATAGAAAATTATGAAAGGTATTAAAAAAATAAAAAAATAGCGTAAAAAATAAAATGTTTTTAAATATAGATTATTAAACAGAATTTATAGAACATAATCTAAAAAAGAGATCAAAAGCTATTAAAAATCTTGAACTTTAATCATCATTTAATAGAAAAATGCAATCTTTTTCAATTTGCTATTCTGTTGCTTTTTTCTATTAGTTCAGGGTTTGTTTGTAACTAATTTTTTTTTGTGTTAAATGCGTAGTTTTTTTTTACATTTATAAATTAAATTTTAATTTTTAGTTTGATTTAATTTTATTTTATTATTTTTGACTATTTGTTTCCGGATGATTGCTAAACGGAAGTTGCCAAGACCTTGAAAACATAAAAGCAAGCAAGATTTTAATGAAACAAAAATTAAGATAAAAAGCAAAAAAAAAGAAAAAGAAATATTAAATAGATTATAGATAAAAATAAAATATGAAACTATGTTAATCTTTGTCAATTAGACAAAAAAAATAATAGCGCATGTCTTAAAAGTTAGAAAAAGTTCAACTAGGCTATTGTGATACAATATGATTTATTATCTTTTCACTCAACTTGTATCATATAGGCATTTATTTATATAATAATATATTTATGTTTGAGTGAATAAGAGCAAGTGTAAGATTAGATAAAAAAAGAAATAGAAAATGTATCTTTTCAATTGTCTTCGCAAACAAACTTGTTTAATTAAGATTAGTTTATTTTGACTTAGTTTATTTTTTTTATTTTAAAATCACATTTATAATTTATGACTGCAAAAAACTGATGTTTTTTTTTTTATTTTAAAAACAAAATAAAAATTTGTCCATGATTTTGACAGTAAAGCATTGATTCCGGTAAAAATAATAAAAAAAATTTTACGACAAAAATCAAACATTCATTCACTTATATCCTTGAACCAGAACAAACGTAAAAAAACTAGATTAAAATTTATTTTAAATTTTGTCCGTTCACCTTGAACATCAAATTCAAATTTTTAAATGCCATTTAAATACTAGCAAAATTTAAATTAATTGATTTTTTCAATACTATATTAGATATTTAAAATGTATTAAGCTAGAAAAGACGCAACTAACGGTTCATAGAAAGTGTTTTTATCTTTTTAAAATGTTTTATTAATTTTTTTTTTTTTCATTGTATTGCTGTAAATATGTTTTCTTTATTTTATTCTTTTATTTATTAAATTTATTATTGTGTGCTCATATATATATATAAATATATTTTATTATTATTTTTTTTATTTTCTTGTTAAATCTTCTGTTTTACCTTCAAATTTTCTCTATTTAAATATGCTTAGTTTAGCTAATTGCCGGCATTTTTTATTAAATTTTATTATTATTATGTCTGATATGCGAATGTTTTGATCATTTAACTTAGAGCAGGTTAGTTCTGATAGCTTAAAACAGAGCCATAAGAACACATGAGAACATTTAGAGGATTCACGTTGTGAATGAATGAAAGAAAATTAGCGTGTTTTAACAAGTTCAAAAGAAAGAATTGAGTTGCGATATTAGCCTTAACTAAAAGATAGTTGTAACGAATGAAGAGCCGAATTGATTGGATAAGAAAAAATAAGAAAGTGACTAATTGTAAACTTTTTTTTAGTGAACGCATTTTCCTTTTCCAATGTATCAGGAGGCTTTAGCCCTTCGATAGGCTCTCCGACAGCAAGCCCCAGCATAAATGGGCCGGTAATGTTGTTCAAGCCAAAGCTGAACCCGAGTGGTGGACATTCACATCATTCCCATTCGCATCACTCACATTCTCCAGCACATTCCAGCCCACAACCACTTAGTCAGTCTTCACAACCCTCATCTAGTATAGTTCAAACATCGCATCCTCAACTTGCGGCCCATGGACAGACTGCAACTCATTCAACTGGTCAGCATGCCCAAACACATGCTCCTCCGCATTCACAAACACACCCTCATCCAGCACCCCAACAGCAATCGACTCCGGTCCAGCAACAGCAACAAATTATTTTCTCACCTTTTAATGGATCGTCTTCATCTTCTTCGTCACCACAACTGAACGCTACTTCCAGTTTATCTACAGCCAATTTGGCCGAAGGCAGTGCGAACCATGGATTGGGGCTGCTTAACGTGGCTGCAACCGGAAGTTGTTCGGTCAATAATGCCAGCAACACAAGCAACAGTTTCATGTCAAACAGCGGTCCAACTAATGCAGCCACGCCTAGCCAGTCCCAACCAGTACATTCGCAATTGTCTTTTGGCAAGAAACTTAATTCAGCCAAACACTTTCTGACCAGAGCAAACTCGATGGATTACCAGTTGCGACCTTCACACCGTTTTTCCGAAGACTCTCTTGTGTCCAACGATGATTCGCTCATATCAGATCATCTCTATTCAGAAGACACTTGTCAGGTACCGTTAACAATGAATTCCAATGTAGCAAATTTGATAATGGACAACAATTCTCAGGCAGAAATCACTCACTTCTTCCGACAAATCAAGGTGAACTGTAGCGAAAGTCGAGATGGATCAAGTGCCAGTGCTTCAAACGTACCAAACAGCAATCCATCTGCAGCCGCAGTTGCTGCTGCTACCATGAATGCAACCTCAAACGCCATTGGAAATGCTATTTCAGACGCAATATCCAAACAGATCAGTTGCGAGATTAATAACAATCTTAGCTTTGCCAATCAATTGAACAATCAGTTAAGTAATCAAGTGAATAATCAAATTAATGCGACCATTAACGGTGCAATTAATGATGCGGTTTCAAACACAATGAACGCAAGTAATATGAACGCAACACCGTTAACTACCTCGCAAATCATAAATGCAGCAACTAATTCAATTGATTTGAATCAAGTTGTCGTAAATACCACTTCATTGATCCAACAACAACAAGCACAACCTGTTGCACCGGCAGTTTGTAGTGAAATGGCAATTGAACCATTAACAAGTACTGTGGCCAGTGCAGTTGTGAATGCAGTTGCATCACATGATATTCAAATAAAACTTGAATCAGTCATTCAGCAAACTGCTCAAGAACAGCATCAAGCAGCTGCCGTGGCTGCTGCTGTTCATCAACACCAAGCTCAGCAACAAGCTCAACAACAAGCTCAACAACAGGCTCAACAACAGGTTCAAGTTCAACAACAAACTCAACAACAACAAGTTCAGCAACAAGCTCAACAACAAGTACAACAACAAGCTCAACAGCAAGCACAACAACAAGCTCAGCAACAAGCTCAACAACAAGCTCAACAACAAGCTCAACAGCAAGCTCAGCAACAAGCTCAGCAACAAGCTCAGCAACAGGCTCAACAACAGGCTCAGCAGCAGCAATTGCAGCAACAGATACATCAACAGCAACAGCAGCAGCAACAGCAGCAACAGCATCAGCAACATCAATTACAACAACATCAGTTGCATCAACAACAAGCTATGTTTGCTAGTATACCGGAGGAGGTGAAACCGGAAATGATAAATTTAAACGCTACTAATACTTCCGGCCAACCTTTAGCTGCTTTCATAAACGAATCGTCATCTGAACTTATGCCACCACCACCTCCGCCGCCAAATGCATCTGGTTCCAATTGTGTGGCTAATAATACAGATAATGGAGCTTGTGTCACCTTAAACCAGACCAATTTGGTTAATGAAATGAACAACTCTGCTATGGTAAACCCGGTGGATCAAGTGATAACCATGAATGCAATGGATGTTTTACCAGCTGCTCAATGTAACTTAAGCTCTTCTAACAGTTCAATCAATAACAACATTAATAATAGTAATAATAACAATGGCCCGAATAGCATTTCTCAATATATTGAAAATACCGTTCAGTTGGGAGCGGACGGCCAGTCTAATAATAACAATTCTGTGGTGGCAAGTGATGCCAATGCTGAGGCTAACGGATTCATTGCAGCATTAACTCAAGACATGCAAATGATTGATCCAATGCAAACTGGTGCCGTGGAATTGATGCAACAGCAGCAACTAATAGCCGCCAATGTGCAAAGTACCGTTAATGGACAATTATTGTCCCAATCTGCTCAAATGACCGCACCTGGACAGTTGGTTAGTTCGCCACAGTTAATTAATTCACCGCAACTGATTAATTCGCCTCAGTTGATCAATTCACCTCAGTTGATAAACTCACCGCAACTAATTAATTCGCCACAAATGGTTAATTCACCTCAATTGCTTGCCAACCCTCACATGAACTTACAGCACTCTACTGGTGGTGTAGTGGTAACCAACGAGGGTGGACATCAATCGCCTCTTCAGCAACAACAGGTTCAAAATGTAAATGATGCTCTGGCCAATAATGCCGGTTCCAGTGCTTCCATGTGCATTGCTCCGCCACCATCTTTAGGCAAGCTAATGCAACAGTTGACACAACAAAACGAAATTGCCAACAAAGACGCTGCAATGGACACATTTTCAGTAAATCAGAAACTACAAGACACCAACACCACTTCAATCGGTAAAATAATGGTGAGTGAACAAGTGGTGAAGAAGGAACAAACCTCAATGGAGAACATGATGATCACTAATGATATGCATTTGCAGCAAAATATGGCAAATATTAGTGCCTCTATGAGCACAGTGAACTCGAATAATCCGACCAGTCTTCATATGAATGAACTACTGTTGCCAGATGAGAACAACAATAATGCGAATAATTTGAATAATGCTAATCTTAGCGCGATGGTGCAAAATCTAGACAAGATACAATCAGGCTCGGCCAACATGCTAACTAAGACAACCTCAATTGGTAAAATTATTTGCACACCTGAAGAAGCAACCAACAAAGATTACGCTTCTATGAATGCGTCTATCGGCAAGCAAATTGTAGATTCCAGGTGTGTCCAAATGAGTAATATCAATGGTTCAATTACAAATGTTAACAGTGCTCAGCAATTGCCACAGCCTATGGACACTCAATCTGCTTGTGCCAATAACTCAGTTGTGGTCGTGAACACCAATCCACAGGCTGCTATGGAGACTCAGTCTAGTTTGTCAGGTGATCAGATTATGATGGACACTTTACAGGCTCAGCAACAATTGCAACAACAACAGGCCCAGCAACAGCTGCAACAACAAAAAATTCTCAACTTTCAGCAAATGCAACAGCAACAACAGGTTCAGCAGCAACAACAACAACAACAGCTTCAAATGCAACAACAACTTCAAAGACAGCAACTACATCAAAGACAAGCAAGACAGCAAATGGCTATCCAGGTTCAGCAACAAATTCTCATCACTGAGATGAATGATGCCCAAGCTTCGGCTGCTTCTGTTGGGGTTAATGCCGATGTAAATCAACAGCAACAACAGCAACAACAGCAACAACAACAGTCTTCCACTCAGCCAATGTTGGTCAATGAACTTATGGTGGCCAACAGTGGTGACACTAGCTCTAATGTTGCACAAAGACAACTTCAGGTTCAAATTCATCAACAACAAATTCATCAACAACAAATGCAGCATCAGATCCAACAGCAATCACAAATGATGATTACTGAAAGATCTGTAGTTGCCAACGCTACTCAACTAGCTTCAAGGTCATCTGTTGTTCCGGGCCCTGTTGCTGCTAATCCTGCTAATCCCAATGCTCCCACTATTAGCCAAGCTTCTCATATCTCTGTAATGAGTCAATTAACTGACACCGAACTATTGCGTCTTATCAATCCAAACACATTTAATGAAGGTATGCTTTAACCTTTGCAATTTATTGCTAAAAATACATATCTTCATCATTCGAAAATTTGCTTTAAAAGTTACTAGATACTTAAAAATACGAAGTAATCATTTTTTACAGTTTTATTTAATTTGGCCTAATTTGTTTATTATTTTTTCTATTTGTTTTTCTTTAATTATTTTCTTTTTATTTTAATTCACAAAATGCTGCTTAAGATTATTGAAATTTAAATTAAACAATCCAATTTTAAGGTTGCAAAAGTCAAGTTATAAAAAAATGCGTTTTTGTTTGACTTATTCACCAAACTTGGTTTATTATTTATTAAATGTGAATAATCAATTTGTAAGTTAAATCTGATCAGCATTTGGAGTCCATTTTCATAATATTTTTTTAATTATTCTAGAATATTAATTTTATATAATTAATTATATTGATATTTCATAATACATATTTCACTTAAAATTCATTAAATAATTTGACTAATTATATTGTCGATAATCGATTGTTTTAAATTTATTTTTTCACATTAAAATAATTATAAAAGGGACACAATTAATTATTGATTGTGCTTAATTGACATGCTTTAAAACACAAAATACAAAATTAATTAAATTTATTTTTACAAACAAAAATCAAAAGAGAATTAAAAATAGTCAACATTATTCAAAATCATTTTCAGCTGGTTATCATCAGATTTAAACTTCTCTATGTGCCCAAATTGTTTGGAATAAGTTTGAATTATTTTTTTACATTAATCGTTGAAGTTTATTTAGTTTACAAACATGTTTGTCATGTTTTTGTTATTTATCATGGTTTTAGATCTTTTTGATCTTGAATAATTTCATCAATTTTAATTTTTATTAAAGTAGATTTAATCACATTAATTATTATTTGCCACATAAAATGACATTAATAAACATTAACAAAAATACACTATTTTGTTGACTTGTAAAATTAAGTTTAAAAATATATATTTTTAATACATATATATATGGATATATGTATTAATAATTAATAAAATGCAAGTAGGTTTTATTTTGAATTCGTTCAAGAGTTTATTTCTTCTAACTTGTGAAAAAAAAAAGTTTTTAACATTTGATAATTGTATTATATTTAGTCATTGAATTTATTTTAATAATTCTAGGATTTTTATGTTCACTATTGCTAGATTACTAATTTAACAAAAAGTTTATTTTAATGCAAAACTATTAAATTATTGTCATCATTAAATTTATATAGTATCCAAAAAAGTAAAAAAAATTGATGTATTAAGGCAAATTAGTAAAAATTATAGTATTTATGAGTATTTAAGTATTTAAAAATAGCAAATTAGTGAACATTACATTTTATTGCTTTAAAATAAAATAATTTATGATTTACTAAACTCACCTACATTGATACACAAACATACATATTTACATGTTGAATATACTTATATTTATTTATAATCAGTTGAAATAATGTCCAAAGTGACCCATATAAAAATAAATTCGACTATTTTTGAATATTTAATTAAAAATAATTTATTTTTTTTTTTTAAAAAAGGTAAAAATACTAATAAATTTTAATGCTTTTACACTTTTTCTTAACATAAAAAAATTTGATTTTTAAGAAGTTGATTAATATAAATTAATGACCCCGGTGATCTTGCGGGCGTTGTCTGGGAGCTGCACGAATAATATCATCAACTCTTAGAACCATTTCAGCTGCTTCTGCTCCACTGGTAAGAACACTACGTTTAACAATGAAGGATTCAGTTATGTTAAGCTCTTTCATATCACCGATTTCACCAGTGGTCATGTTAAGACCATAATGATGTTCTCCTTTGGCATGTTTAGCTCTTAGTTCTGAAATAAGTTCTGCTGAATCATAACCACCATTATCTGCAATTATGGTAGGCAATTCGCGTAAAGCGCTTGCAAAGGCTTCCATTGCAAATGATTGTTTTCCTGGTGTTTGTGTTGCTAAATTAAGTACAGCGTTTGACATAAGTAATTCTGAAGATCCTCCACCATAAATTATTTTAGGACATTTAACAGTTTGTTGCAGAACACACAGAGCATCATGTAGAGAACGTTCAGCTTCATCCAAAATTTGTTGAGTTGCACCACGGAGCACTATGGAACAGGCTTCGCCTAATGGAACACCTGAAAATTTCAGCAATCTGTCCTCGCCAATAATTACTTCCTCAATCAGATCACATTTTCCTAATTTAACCTATTTAAAAAAAAATCATATATCAATTATTTAAAATTTTTTAAAACTAACTAACCAGTTCAGGACTGCCAAAAGTTGATACGATTTCTCCACCAGTTACAAGAGCTAATCGCTCAATTCCATCAAAATCGGCATGTTCAATAGCCATTACGCCTGCATCTGCAAATAATTGCTCTGGATAGTTATAAATTAATTGACGATTAATAAAAACATTAATATTATGTTTTAAAATATTTTCAACTTTGTCTTTCATTTTTTCTTTTTCAGCTAATTCAATTTCAGCTACTTTTGCTACTGATTCCACTCTAACTCTTGAACCAAAAACTTTAATTTTGTCTGTATCCATTGGAGTGTTAGCAATTAAAATTTTTGCGTTTTCTATTCTCTTTGGTTGATTTACACCAGGACGTTTATCTAATAAAAAGCCTTCATCTAAAAACGAATCTGATAAAGTTCCACCAAGCTTTTTAATAATTTGAATAGCTTCAATATTTCCAGAGCCTTTTAATCGTAAAATTGCTTGAACAGCTAATTTAGAAAAGAAATCTTTATACTGGTTTAGAATTTTAGAGCTCAAAGTGGTTTTGGCAATATTAAGTAGCTGAGACTCTAGCTCTTGGTTGTTTTCATTTAAATTGATGGCAAACTTTTCTAAAGCTTCAGAAGCAGCCACAGTGGCTAGTCTCCATCCAGAGATAATAGTTTGTGGGTGAATTTTCATTGAAACAAGTTGTTCAGCTTTTTTCAATAATTCTGAGGCAAAAACAGCAACAGATGTTGTGCCGTCTCCGACTTCCTCATCTTGAGTCTAGCAATGAAAAGAAGTATGTTTAGAATTGAAAATGTAGAATTAAATGGTAAGATTGAGAGGTGGATTACCTTAGAGATGTCTACCAAAATTTTGGCGGCCGGATTATCAACACCGATGGCCTTTAGAATGGTTGCGCCATCATTTGTAATATCTACCTTGCCAAAGTTACCTTCAGAAAGCAGAATTTTATCCATTCCTTTGGGACCAAGAGTGCTTTTGACTAGATCGCCGACAGCAATTGCACCAACAAACGAAGACAACCTGGCAGTTTCGGCTTTTTCTTCCTCCGCACCAGACTTCATGATCTGGATGGGATTCAGAGGATTTTGAACTTGACTAATGTTGAACATTTCCACTGAGACAGATTCGGATTATTTTTAAGACTGGATTACTTTAACCGTGACTTGTGCGACAAACAACCGGGATCTTGCGTAAAGCAATAGCTGAATAAGGCTAAAACTAAACAAAAGCAAATTAAATGCCGAAAAAACGTGATTTAGTTTAGCTAAAAAGTGGGCAAGAGCCATCTGGCGAAGCAGCGTCGTGGCAGAGTCGACTGATGGAACAGTAACCGGTGTGGAAGGCTTTGTGACAGTTGCTTGTTGTGGTGGGCGTGTGCAGTTAATTGTTCAACTAAATTGTTACAATTTAGCCAACAATTAACTCTTTATAATTTATAATTACGGACCAGTTTCGGCCAGTGCAAGCGCTCTCTAACGTCCGCTACATGCAAGTGGCTACACGGCGTGAGCATGCGTATTGAACACTGTTTTTCGCAGGTTTGAATTGACGTTTGGAGCCAGAACAAAACAAACATTACATGTTGCTTTAAGACATGTCCAGATTCTTTCTCATTTAGTCAGCACCCCTAGGTCGGACCCTTTACTTTGACCCTTAATTCGAATCCTTCATTCAAGCACTTTATTCAAGCTCTTCACTCGAACCCTTCATTCGCAACCTTAATTTGCAACTTCTATTCTCTACTTTGGTTCACAGTCTTGATCCACAACCCTAATCGCAACCTTATTAGCCACCATAATTCGCAACTTTTATTCGCGATTCTAGTTCTTAGCCTTGATTCGCAACCTTACTTTGCAACCTTGGTTCGCAACCCTGATTCGCAACCTATTTGGCTCACAATGGTTTTACCGCCGGAATCCCCCGTGCAAGAGTTTGTCAATCATGTTTTGGTAAGAATGCTCATTCTGATGCAAACTTATCATTTTAAAACTTATCTGATCTAGAAAACTGAAACTTTGGAGGAAATATTTGCCGGCTTCATTATCGAGTCTGATGAAAACAATGAAATCAAAATTGAAAAATATAAAGAAAAGTTTAATCAGCTAATTTTAAAGCTAAAGGCTGTCGAAACTTTTGAAAGCGGCACTTTGGAATACATCAACATCGTAAGCGAAATTAATGGACAGAAGAAAAAGATCTTCTTTGATGTGCTAGAAAATGCTGTCAAACAAAACACCTTATCAGCCAAGTAAGCTTATTTCTTAAATTCTAGCTTTCTCATTATGTTTTCCTAATTAAACAGGGTGGTATGTCAGTCTTTGTTAACTGCAGAGAAACTGCAATTTTCCAACGAAGGCTTTTGGTGCTTATCATTTGATCTAATATTAAAAATTATCGATAAAGCTGAATACAAAGAAATTAGAGATTTGGTTAAAATTATGCTTGATTTAATTACGACTATTCCATCAAATTTTAACGTATCCATGTTACCTCAATTGAATTCTATATATCGCATTTTTGAGTATGTTTTTAACCGTGAGTTGGCTTTGTTTCCCGCATATTTAGTCTTTGATGAAATACGCAAGAAAACCTATTGGAAATGTGGTACTCCACATTGGAAATTTTCAAAATTAATATCTTCATTTGTAAAAAGTTTCAAACCAACTGCAAAAATGTGCTCCATTGCGGGCAGATCGGAATTATTTCCTATTATTAGTTATCCAACCATTTTGGGAAACGTATGGCAATTAGACAATCAAACATGCAAATTTCAAATTAAAGGTTTATTACCTTTAGATGAAGATCTGTTAAAGCCTCAAAAGCATTTATTAAAATACATTTTATTACAACCATATTCAAGAGAATTTATTTGTTCTATGCTAAATTTAAAACCAAAACAAAGATGTTTTGTTGTTGAAGAAGCTTTAACAGATTTAATTATTGAAACAATGGAAAAAGCAGAAACTTTAACTGTTAGAGAATTAGAATCAAATAGAGAATATTTAAACATGTGGACTTGTTTATCCACACACCTTATTCATTTTATACTTTTTTATCAGATAAGTTTTCCAGATATAATTACTTCATTATCAGAAACATTAGCGGAAAAAAATCTTCAAAAAGGACGAGACAATTTAATGTGGGCACTTCTTCAATACGTTTCAGGTGCAATATCTAAACATCAATTAAATGATTTTATACCTATTTTAAAACTTTTTGATATATTATATAATGAAAAAACTCCGCTACCAATACCTGATGTTCAAAAAATAAGCTCAACTTATCAATTTGCTGCTTGTTCAATTTGGATGCATTTGATGAAAAAAGCAGAAAACGAGAAAGTGAAAATTAATAGAAATATTCCTGTTATTTTAAAAAATCAACTTGATTTTTTAAAACAAAATTTAATGAATAATAATTTAAATCCAACATCTGATTTTACTGTTTCTATATTATGTAATGCTTATTCAACTAATCATGATTGTATATCTAAAATGACTACATTTTTAATTGAATCAATTACTTATGGAAATAGGAATAATTCCAATAATGGAACACCAGCTCCGTTGCCCATCTCATTTCTTGATTCTTTATCAGTCCATTCAAAAATGAGTTTAATACAAAATATCTTAAATGTTGTTATGAAGCATTCAACAATTAAAAATAATAATCCAATACCATCTGCTTTAATTGAAACTTATAGTAGACTATTTATTTATTTTGAAATAGAAAATATTACAGTTAAAGGTTTTCTAACTCAACTTTTAGGTACAGCTTGGAGAAATTTAAGTTGGAATGATATGCATACATTACTTGAAATGTGGAGTTATAGATTATATCATGTACCATTAAATTACAGGACACAATTGTTAACTCATTTAAATTCATTATCAAATTTATTGCAAACAAATCAATTTCAATTACATTTTTGTATGGAACATACATCTTTAAAACTTATTTTAGGATTAAATACTGGCGAAATTTTAAATATACCTCATTTTACGCCATATCAGAATGAAACAAAAAATTTAGTTTCAAATGATTCTGAAGAGTTAAACAAAGTATTAATTTTAACGTTTGCTAGAGCAATTCATATAACTGGATCTGAAACTTTATCTCCTGTTTGGTGTAATGAATTATTATCTAATATAATGCAAAATACATCTATATCTTGGTCTTCACATACAATTCAATGTTTTCCACCCGTTATTCGGGATTTTTATTTACAAAATCAAAATAATAAGGATAAATCACAAATTAAAAGAATTGTGGAAGAAGAATATCGTAAATTTCTTAATTTTGAAAACAACGAAAATGAAATTGTTAAACATTTTACACAACAATCAACACCTCATGTACTTCTTTGCATAATGTGGAAAATGTTACTTGAAACTGATAGGATTAATCCTATTGCTTTCAAAGCTTTAGAAAAAGCAGGTGCAAAAATTTTTACTTGTCATTTAAGACTTTTATCTGATTATTTAGTTAGTGAATTCGCAAAATCATTAGGAGGACAGCAAGTAAACAAATGTATTGATTCATTAAATGATTTAATCTGGAAATATAACATTGTGACATTAGATAAGCTTTTGCTTTGTCTTTCTTTAAGAGCTTTTGAAGGCAACGAAGCACAAGTATGTTTGTTTGTTATTCAACAAGTATTGCTTAAAAATTCGGATTTCAAAAGCCGAGTTGATGATTTTGTTAGAAATAATTCACCAGACTATTGGGCTCAACATAATTGGAATGCTAATCAAACTGAATATTTCAAAAAATATCCCGAAAACTTTTTTTTTGAAAACAATGTTGATGTTTCGATTCGACCTATTCCTTATGCATTTTCTAATGTGTGTTTAAGATTTTTACCCATTTTGGATATTATTATTCATAGATATTTAGAGCAATCTATCACTTCATCAAATTCAGTAGAAACATTGCTAGAACAATTTGGCCATTTATACAAATTTCATAACCATCCAATAACTTATTTATATAATACATTACACTATTATGAGCAAAAATTAAAGAATAAAGTAGCTTTAAAAAAGAAGCTTGTTTTATCTATTTTGGGTCCTTTAAAAGACAACAGACTATTATCGGATCATTACCAAGCTTATATTAATTCTAACAAAGAATTGGAATGGAATTTTGAATTGTCTTATTATATTAAATTAGTCGGAAAATTAGTAGACACTTTAAATGATTGTTCTTATAAAGCTGATTGGCGTTTTAATGAATTTACAAATGCAGGATGCCATGCCTTGCATTCGATTTGCATTGAGATAATGGCTTTGCCCAATAGCGCCTATGTAAGTGCCAATAGTTTAATTGACGTAATATTAGTTGGACACAAAGCTATTCCAAGATGCAAGATTATGAAATGGATAAACGCGATCGGAATATTGCTTTGTTCTCTACCGGAATCATATTGGTCAGTGTTAAATGAAAGAATCTTGCAAACTATGCAATTGCCATTTCTATTGAAATCAAATAAGGAAGACGACATCTTCAAGTTGATGGACTTTACTGAAACTCATTGCAGTCTTAGTGAATTGCAAGTAGGTTATTTAATTGCTTTAGCGCATTCTTTTTATCACCACTCTTTTATTGGCCAAGTCAGTTTGATTTCTGAGTTTTTGTCTGAAAAAGTGAAACATGTTATTAAAACCGAGGAACAATTTATTTTTATCTGTCACATTGTAGCACCTTTTCTCCAAAGGCTGGGTGTAGAAAGAACCAGAATAGTTTGCGATGTGACAAAGCTTTTATACGAAATGCTTGAAATAGTAGACAAAAATTCTGAACAATTATATTACATGGACCCGATTTGTGATTTGCTTTATTACATAAAATACAGTTTCACGGGAGATTCTGTTAAAAATGATATTGAAGCTTCAATTCGAAACTTAAGACAGCCGTTGCAACTTCGTTTAAGATTTATAACGCATTTGTCTATAGACAGTTTAGAAAATAACGAAAACAAAAATAACAAACTAATTTAAATGAATTTGTGTGTTTCTATTGCATAACAAATAAGAGTTACTGTTGTAAATTGTAAATTAATAAATTGTTACATTTTAAGATTGCGCGTTTCTACTTATCTTTATTTCGGAAAATAGAGTGCGTTGTTTGCAGCTGGAAAAAAACAAAACTGTTTCTGTCAAAATTGCAATAGTTTGCTCCTAACTATAAGCTTTTCGTTTGTTTTAAGTAGTTCGTGTCGTTCGTTTGATCTTAAGCATTCCTTAAGATGATTTTGTTGGAAATAGAGAACAAAGTAATTGAAGACATTCTCAAAGTAAAAATCAACGAGATTTTGTAAGTAAAACGGTTTTAGTTGCTTTTAATTTATAATCATCTAAATAGAAACAATGAAAAGATTGAAAGTGTGGATGTGAAAGTGGCCGATTTTGATGGCGTTTTATTCCACATTTCCAACTTGAATGGAGACAAAACTAAAATAAAAGTTAGCATTTCACTCAAATTTTACAAAGACCTGCAAGAACATGGAGCTGATGATTTATTAAAACGAGAATATGGCAACCTACTTATGTTTCCACCTGAAGAAGGATATAATGTAACATTATTGTTTGATTTGAAAAATTTGCCAGAAAACTATGACGAACTAGTTAAAAAAGTGTCTTTACTAAAAAGAAACTGTTTTGCTTCTGTTTTTGAAAAATATTTTGAATTTCAAGAAAAAGGAGAAGAAGGCCAAAAACGAGCAGTCATCCATTATCGAGATGACGAAACTATGTATGTGGACGCAAAACCAGACAGAGTAACAGTTATTTTTAGTACCATTTTTAAAGATGAAACCGACATTATTATTGGAAAAGTAATTATTCAAACAAATGTCAATTTGACATCTAATTGAAATTCTCGTTTTAGGTTTTTATGCAAGAATTCAAAGAAGGACGAAAAGCAAGCCACACAGGACCTCAAGTATTATTCTCTTATAAGGATCCTCCATTAGAATTACAAAATACAAATGCTTTAGCAGGCAAAAATATTGGATATATCACTTTTGTCCTGTTTCCACGACACACGAACAAAAATGCCAGGGAGAACACAATTAATTTGATCCACATGTTTAGAGATTATTTACATTATCATATTAAATGTTCCAAAGTTTACATTCACAGCAGTATGCGTGCCAAGGGATCAGATTTTTTGAAAATACTAAACAGAGCTAGACCGGAAAAACAAACTGAAAAGAAAACAATTAGGTAAGCAAGATTGTATTAAAGGCTTCATACTAGTAAGATTAGATTAATAAAACTAGATTTGCAAGTTTAAATTAGTAAAATTAAATTACCACAAAAAATTGGTGGGATTAAATTTGCAAATTGGTTTCATGAAAATAAATTCAAAATATCTAATTAACAAGATCAAATTAATTAATTTATTGTTTTTTCTTTCTTTTTTTAGTGGAAAAACATTTGTGCCCATCCGTAATTAATTTTAACTACGATAACTACAATTTTAATCAAAAATTCCATACTATTTTAAATAAATTATTTAACTGACTTGCAATATTATTTTTAAATTTAATTTACTGTTTATTTTAATATATTAAAATATTAAAATTTAAAAGTCGCGCTGTTTGTGATAAAGGGAGGATTTTAAAATGAAAATTCGCGTATAAACAAATAAATTGTAATAGATGTATTTACTGACATAATACATAATTAATATTTTCTGTAATCTCTCTTTCTTTTTTTTATTTTTTTTTTATACCAAACAATTATACCATCTTAAAATATTTGTTTCAAGTGTTTTAGCTATGTGTAGCGAGTTTGCTTCAATCACATTTAGAACTGCAAATAATTCACAAACTTGTTACAATTCCAATGGACTTCCAGCAACTCCAAACTCTATTAATGTTATTGGCAATTTTAAATCAAAAGTTGACAAAATTAATCATCCTAACTTAGTTAAATATTTAGATTGTTTTAAAGATAAACATGAAAATATTACAGTAGTTTTTGAACATTGTAGCAATAAATTAGAAATTGGTTGTATTACTGATTTTATATCTTGTCTTTTAAATGGTTTGAATTTTTTGCACAATGAACTAAATTTTGTTCACGGTAATATAACACCTGACAGTATTATTAAGATTGATAATAATTACAAATTAACGCACTGGGCTTATAACTATATTTTTAATGCGGGTCAATTACTTAATACTCAAGCTTTATTGCCAGAAAACATACAATTTCTGGCCCCTGAAAGACTTTTGAGCTTAAATCAATGTCCTACTAAGAAATCTGACATTTGGTCACTTGCATTAGCAGTTTTGTATTTAATTGATCCAAATATTAAGTTGCCAAAAAATCCGGCTGATTTTTTGCATTGGAAAACATCAGATGAAGTTTTAAGATTGTTGTGTCCAAAAAATATTCCTAAAGAGTTGGAATCATTTTTTTACAATTGTTTACAACCTTTAGCTAAAAAAAGATATTCTATCAACGATTTGGATGAGTTTATTAAAAATGAAATTTTTGATATTAACACTATAGAACTTGAATACCCTTTAAAAAGAAATATTTATATTAAAAAATGTGACAAAAATTTATTAAATATTAATGAACTTTATTATTTTTGCAACTTAGTTTGTCATAAGCGAGAGAAAAAAAATTATAATTTTACGTCTTCAATATTTGATTTGCCTATTTTGGTAAAATTATCTTCAAAAAGTAATGGTTCTCCAATTGAAAATCCATCTAAAAAAAATGAAAACTTATATTTTGAAATTTCTTTTGTTCCAAAAAAAATAAATTTTATTAATTTACATCAAGTTTTTGAAAGAATTGAAAGTTTAGATAAAATTATTTTTTATCCATTATTGCATTTTGAATCAAATTGGCAAAATTTAATTAAATTAAAAATAAATTTAAATTCTCAATGTGACAACAATATTGATGTTAATGAAGATATATCAAAATTACCATTAGTAATTAAAGAAAATGATTTCTCTTATCAATTTGAACGTTTAATGATATATAATAGACTAATTTCTGAATATCCTTTTACTAAAGATAAATTAATAGACCATACTAAAATCGATGTCGTGCCTATATATAGAAATATAATTTGGGCATTATTATTAAATGTTAAAATAAGCAATAAATCATTATATGATAAAATTGACAAAGTTTCGTCTTCATCTACAGATCGCCAAATCTCTGTCGACATACCTAGATGTCACCAATATAATAATTTACTTTCTTCTTCAGAAGGACATATAAAATTAAAAAGAATACTAAAGGCATGGCTAACTTACAATAAAGATAGATATGTTTATTGGCAAGGTCTTGATTCATTAGCTGCACCATTTGTAACTTTAAACTTTAATGAAGAATCATTAGCTTTTTTATGTTTAAATGCTTTTACAGAAAAATATTTAGATGGATTTTTTTGTAAAGATAATTCAGATACTATTCATGAATATTTAGCTATATTTTCACACTTAATTGCATATCATTTTCCAGATTTGTTTAATCACTTGAATGAACTTTCGTTTACACCTGAACTTTATGCTATTCCTTGGTTTTTAACAATGTTTACTCATGTATTGCCTCTTCATAAAATTGTTCATGTTTGGGATTCATTATTAATAGGCGATAAATCGTTTCCTTTATTTATAGGTCTTTCAATTATGAAACAATTATCTAGTTCAGTATTAGGAAATTCATTTAATGATTGTATTCTTATATTTAGTGATTTACCTGATATTAATATTGAAAAATTAATAAAGGATTCTAAATATTATTATAAAATAACACCAAAAAGTATTGTTATTCATGGAAAGGTAATTATATTATAGTTAAAAATTACATAATTTATTTAAAATTTATATAATAGGTCCCTTTGTCTATATTGAAAGAAGAATTATGTCCAAGAATAGATCCAAAAGAACTTATAAATTTAATTAAAAATGAAGATGAATCAGTTTTTATAATTGATGCGAGACCAACTGAAATAAAAAATACAAAAAGAAAACTTAAAAATGTGATTGATTTTGATATTAAAAATAATTTAGATATAGAAAAAATTAAAAATGAAAATTACACTAATTTAGTTGTTGTTGGAGATTGTGAGTTGGCTGAAAATCTTTTAACTAAAAATTTTACAAAACTTTCAATGCTTCCAACTGAATCAATAATTTCAGCTTTATATGAATAAAAAAAAAAACATGAAAATCATTTCAAAGTTTTATTTTAAGGCAATCATGAGAAATCATTTTTTTGACATTGAAGGTAATAATTATGTAAATTTTAAATACAATTTTTATATTTTTTTAGTTAAAAATTAAATTTTTAAAATGTTATAAATTTAGAAACAATTTTATTGTCTGATTGAACATAGTTTAGTAAAAAAAAAATATAAAATATTTTTTATAAAGTAAAAAAAATTATTTTGTAATAATATATAAAGTTTTGTGTAACTTAATTATTAAAAAATAAAAAAAAATATTTTGATTATGTCATCTTTTTTATTACAATTATCATTTATATATCAAATTATTTGATTTATATATTTTTTTAAATAAAAAAATGTTTATAATTTTTATTTAAATATATAAAAAAATTATTATTATAAAAAAGTTTAAGTTTAGTTTGGTTTATTATAAAATATTTTGTTTTAAACATTTATATGTTAATCTTATTTTTAATTATTGTTTTTTAATTTTTATAATTTTAAATATTTGTTAATTTAAAAGTTGTTTTTTTTCTAAATATAATTTATTTCTTCTATTTTTTATTTTAGTTAATTTTTTTAAATTGACAACAGGTTGACTTTGAATAAAATAAGTTAATCATGTTTTTTAGTTTAAACAAACAAATTTTTTTAAACTGTGTAAATTTTTTAATAAAATTAATATGTTTTTAAAATTATTTAAATCTAATCAATAATTTTATACTTAAATAAAGTTGATAATAAAATTATAGTTATGATTTATTATTAAATATGTTTGCCTATATTAAATAAAAATTAAAATGAAAGTGTTTAATTTATTTTAAAAAATCTTTTAACTTTATTGATTTTCCTTGAAATAATTTTTTTTAATGTAAATATTAAATTGAATTTTTGTATTCAATTAAAAAATTCACTTTTTTAGTTTATTAAATAAAGCATCTGTTTAAATAAAAAATTCAAAAAAATTCAAAGTTAAAATTATAATTTGTAAAAAGTTTACTTGTTCGAAATTTTATTTGTTAAAATTAACATTAGTTTAACAAATAATAAATAATTTAAATGGATATTCATACATTAAGAACATCTTCCTTATATGGAGATGCTAATGCAGGACATATAAGCCCATTTGTTATTTATGAACATCGGTAATTTTTGATAATAATTTGATTTTTTTTTTTTTTAATAATATTTTTTGTTAAAAAGTAAATTGAATTGGTGGCAAAGTAGAACTAATTTAGAAAAAAATCTTTTGATATTATTTATGATATCAGTGTTTGTTCTTTTTTTTCTTTTTACATTTATAATTGGATTTATTTATAAATTTGGTCCTGCAATTAATCTATGTAAGTATAAACAAAAAATATATTAATAACTTATTTTAATTAAAACAAATATATAGTAGGATCTTTGACTCCTTTAATAAGCAAAGTTAAAAATTTTGATAAAAATATAATTTTAAAAGAAATTTTGAAATTAAATACTTGTTCATCAATTGATTGCATTCATTCAGGTAATAAAAAAAAAAAAAATTAATAAAAATTATTAAATCAGAAATAATTTAAATAATTATTAAAATTTATTTAGCTTCTTCTTTATTAAAAACTATTAATTTAAAAGTTGATCCATGTACTGATTTTTATAACTTTGCTTGTGGTAAATGGATAGAATATGAGCAAATTTCTGAATCAACTTCAGAAATTAGTAAATTTGATCAATTAAGTTACGAAATATCTTCTAATATTAAAAACTTAATTAAGCAAAATTTTAATAAAAATAAAGATAAAATAACTTATCAAAATTTAAATAATTTTTGGAAAAAATGTCATGATAAAAGTAAGTTCAATTATTTTTTTTTTAGTAAATTAATTTAAAAATATGTAAATTTAAGAAAATTTAGAAGAAATGGGAGATAAAGAGTTAAAAACATTTATTAATGAAAAATTAAATGGATGGCCGTTAGCTGAAAATGAAAAAGCAAATGTAACACATTTAGATGTTTTAAATATTCTGAACAATTTATCTGAACAAGGGTATTCAATTGATGCATTTGCAAAAATCACATTTGGCTTGAACATTTTTAATTCCACTTCTAATGTAATTATAATCTCCTCACCAAAATTGGGCATTCCTAAACACTATTTATTTAAAAAAAAAAATAATTTAAGAATAAAAAATTATTTTTTATTAATAAAAAAATCTGCGCAAGTTTTTAACCCTTTAATAAATGTATCAGATGAACAAGTTTGGAAAATTATCGATTTTGAAATAAAACTTGCTCAAGTAATATAATCATCTATTAGTAAAATTAATTAATTTATTTTGTTCTAAAACAGGCATGTAAAAAAAAAGATGATACTGAAAAACTTGAAAAAAGTTATGAAAATTTGACATTAGGACAATTAAAACAAATATCACCATATTATCCTTGGGACGAAATGATTTATCTCAAATTTAAAGCTAATTTTACAGATAATGAACCAATTTTAGTTGAAAATCGAGATTATTTAATAAATTTTTATCAAATAATTAATACAACGTGCCCAATGTAAGAAAAATTAATTTATTAATAAATTTCTTATACTCTATTTCCATTTAATTAGAACATTAAAAAATTATATAATTTGGAGAATCGTAAAAAAAAGTTTGTGGTTATTGGATTCAAAATGGATAAGAATAGCACAAGAATATAATCAAAAAAATTTAGATTATGAAGGTTATAAGACAAGATCTCAAATATGCATTTCTTTTGTTTTCACATTTTTCGACGTTTTACTTAGTTCTATGTATATTAGAAACAATCCTCAATTAGATAAAAAACAAAAAGTAAATTTTTTTTTTTTATAGATAATTATTTACTTTATTTATTTTATATATTAGGCACATTCTTTAGTAAAATTTATTCATAAAGAGTTTTTAGAAACTTTAGAGCATGTTAATTGGATGGATAAAATAACTAAAAATAGGGCTATTTTAAAAGCAAAAAATATTTATTTCCAAATTGGTTATCCAAACGAGCTATTAAATGAAACTCTAATTAATGATTACTATAAAAATGTAAGTTAATTTTTTTTTTCAATTAAATGAATATAAGTTTAATATTATTATTAAAAGTTAATTGTAAAACCTGAAAAAAGTTTCTATAAAAACGTAATGAACATCTTAAAATGGGAAAACAGTTTTAATTATGATGATCTTAGAACTGTAAATAGCAAATTTGAGTAAGTAAACTATTCTTCTTTTACAAATCAGTCAAATTTAAAATTTGTTTATTTTTGTTAAAGCTGGAGAAATTATGCAGATATTTTAATAGTTAATGCATTTTACAATCGATTTAGTAATACAGTTACATTACCAATAGGAATATTAAATAAACATATATTTAATCATCGAAATCCACAGTAAGTACAAAAAGTTTAAAAATTTACTATTTTTTTTTTTTAATGATTAAAAATAAATTATTGAATTTATTCAGCTTTATGAATTTTGCTTCTCTTGGATTTATTGTGGCTCATGAAATCATTCATGGATTTGATAATATAGGCAGTCAAGTAGATGAGAAGGGCAAATTTAATTGGTGGTTACCAGAAACCAAACAATTATTTAATCAAAAAATAGCTTGTATAAAAAAACAATATTCAAATTTTAGTGTTCTTGATGGGTTGTGGATTCATGGACAAAGAACTCTTAGTGAAAATATTGCAGATATTGGTGGAGCCAAACAAGCATATAAAGCATATAAACGTTATCTAACTCATTTGAATTTACTAAGTGAACCAGCTTTGCCTGGCTTGTTTAATTTTACTAATGAACAAATGTTTTGGATTTCTTATGCAAATGTAATCACAATTTTTTATCTTTCTTAATTTAAATTTTTATCTTTTTGTATAATCTTTTTATTTAGCACTTTTTTGAGCAATTTATCTTTTTTTTTTTTTAAATAGACTTGGTGTGAAAAAATACGAGAAAATCAGCTCAAAATAAATGTGGAATTAGGTGTTCATAGTGCTTCTAAATACAGGTAATTAGATGTTTTTTTAATTTAACTGTTTTAATTGTACTTTATTTTTTTAACCTAATTTTCATTATTTTTTCAACAGGGTAATAGGAGTGGTATCTAATAGTAGAGAATTCGCAAATGCATTCAATTGTCCGCTTAACAGTCCAATGAATCCAATGAATAAGTGCGAAATTTGGTGAACATGTAAGCTAAAATAATTTAAAAATTTAATTGTAAATTGTTTCAAATTTAATCTTAAGATTGTTAAAATTTAACTATGATGTATTAACTTAAAATGAATAAATGATAAAATATTTAATTTGGTTTTATTTAGGATCACAAAACCATTAAAATTTTTCACTTTGTTAACATTAACTTCAAAAAAAAAAAATTAAAAAACTAAATTACTATTTAATTAAATAAAAATTTATAAAAATTTTTTTAAATTAAAGTTTAGTTATTAGTTAAATTAAAAATTAAACTTAATCTTATAACAAATTACTTATTAAACTAATGATTTTAAATTTAATAAAAACAAAATATTTATTAGATTGTTTATTAAAATAATATACACAAACTTAAATTTTATTTATTATTTTATTTATAATTTTGTACATACGTGAGCACTGGTCAATTAGTAACCAATTTATTTGCAATGTTTAATGAAAGAAAATACAGTTGCATTATTTATATCAAATCAACACCATGTTTCAATTTGACATGTATTTAATACTAGTGTTGATTAAAATAAAAACAAATCGCTTTGAATTCACGTACTTATAAGTGTTTTTGAACTTTCTATCAAGCACTACCAACAGATAATGAAAGCAAAAGAGCCGTAAATAAATGCGTGCTTGTAAATGCGATTAAAAGGTTTATTTTAGTTTGCATTTTACTATTTTAACGATGTATTTTATCGGAAGTACAATGTTAAAAAAAAAAGTTAAAAAAAAATTATAATAAGAAGCAACTATATTAATTATTTCTTATGTAATATCGTCAAAGATGTATTTGTGAATAAATTTTTATGTTTATTCAATTCAAATTAATGCTCAGACCAGATCCTCTTGATGGATTTCAACTAGTAAATAATAAGCCCATGTACCAATAATGGCACCTAAAGTAGGAGCAATAATTCCACCCAAATACCAATAGGTATATTCCATTGATTTAAAACTTTCTTCAGCACATCCTATTAAAACTAAATAGAAAATTTTAAATAACATTCAATTAAATCAAATCTAAAAATTCAGTTTCAAAAGTTAAAAATATAAACTTACAAGTAAAAACACGACCAGCCAATTCTCTAGCTGGATTAATAGATCCACTTTGCAAACCAAAAGCAACAATTAAAGCAGATAAGATTAAGATAAACGCTAAAGGAGTAGTAAATTTATTATTGTGATTATTACAATTATCAATTAACGCCATAAGAGCATACATTAATAACCCTACACACATGATTTGTTCTAATGTTAATTGAAAAAAGGTAGTGTTTTTTGCTGGTAAAGAATGAAAAAATTTAACCATACAAAAATTCGGTATGGTTCTACCTGTACCATTGTTTACTTTTCTAAATATTTCTAATGTTTCATTAATTATAAGGCTTTGATGTTGAAAATATATAACTACTGTTGCTGAAAATGCTCCTAATAGCTGTGCTATAATATAAACGGGTAGTTTAAACCAAGGAAGTTTTCGAACAGTAGCTAATGCCAAACTTACTGCAGGATTTAAATGACCAGCTAAATAAAAATAGTTTAAATTATCAGTTTAAGTTATAAAAATTATAAATCACTAGTATTGCACAAAATTTTAAAATTACCTCCAACAGTTGCACCTACAACTACACCTAAATAAAGTCCAACACCAGCTACCATAGAAATAGCAAAATGATCACCAGCACCGTGCGAATAATGATAATAAAAAATTGCAGAATCAATAAGTGCCTGCAAATAAGTGTTTAAATAAAAATATAATTAATAGATAGTATATGAAGAAAGAAAAAAATTTATAGGTAATAATATTTAAATTTGTATAAAAACAAATTTTTGAACACTTTAAATTACCACAAGAATAAAAGTACCGAGAAATTCTGCTATTGCTTGTCTAAATAAGAGATTATTGCATTGAAACTTTTCTAAACATTGAAAAGCAATTTTTCTTTTATTAGCAGTGGCCATTATTATTGAAAATTATTTAAAATATAACTTCGACAAAAATGCTAATTATTAATTTTTTAAACTATGTTTTAATATACATCTAGTTGTTAAGACTTTTTTAAAAAGTGATGAAGCACTTTGGTTATAATCTGCAGAAAATGTTTTTGTTGAAATATAAAGTTTAAATAATCTAAACTGCTCTAAATTTTAAGTGACTGTAGCACAGATTTGATGCACTAGCTTTAGTTGTATAGTCAAATTATCACAATTAGAGCAAGTCTTCGAAAATATATATAATTTTTGTGTAAAATATGCATAAATGAAAAAAAATTAAATAAAAAAACAATTTTTCCGTATAAATAAATTATCATGAAAAGCATGTGCATAAAATAAAAAAACTTAGAAACTACCATAATGTTTATATGTACTATTTAATAAACACAAATTACTGGTTAATTTGGATAAGTTAATGCAATGTAATCGTTATTTGCGTCTCTGTTTCACTCTCTACTAACTTAATTTTACATTTATCTTCTAAACTATCTTCATTTGTCACTTTGTTCTGACACTGTTTAAATAATGAATCTATTTTATGTTTGAAAATATAAATGAACCTTGAATCAAATTTTTAAAAAACTTTCTTTTTAACAAACTCTTTTTTGATTAAAACAGTATAACGTTCTAAACGTTTTATAAAAACATCGTTTGATAACATGCACTTACCAGAATATCTTCAATATTTTAAAATATTTTAAAAAGAACTCAACACGTAATGAATAATATCACGAAAATAAAGCATTAAAACATTTTTATTAAATAGTGCTAATTGATCAAATAAATATAATTTAGTTTACATTTTTTTATTTGATTTAAACTTTTAATCAAAATTGTTTATTTTTAGTTTAAATATTTAAGTTAAAATTATTTTAATTTGATAATTATAATGTTGACAGTAATTATTTTTTATAATATTTTTTTTTCTATAAAATTAAATTAATTTTTATATAAAATTTGATAAATTTTTTTTCTTAATTTAACTTATTATTTTAATACCAAAAAAATATTTTTAATTAGTTAATAAGAGTAAAAATTTATATACAAATGGTAAGAAATAATTTTTAAAAAAAATTGAATAAACTTATATTTATTCTTCTTTAAATTAGTTTAGTTTATAATTATATTAGCTTATATTCAATAAAACAATATAACTAATATTATTAAAAATACTTTTCTTTACTAAATATAATTTTTGTTCATGAAAATTAATCAATAAATAATTGATTTTATATTTTAAAAAATGATTTATAATCTTTTTAAATTATAGTATTATAAAAAAAATTTAAATAAACTTAATTATACTTATATGATTTCAAATATTTATTAAAAATTAAAAATATTTATAATAAGTCTAAGTAGCATATATATAACTAGTTTATTTTGTTAAAAAAATAAAAAACTAGTAAATTAACAATGTATAAATAAAAATATATTTAAACTATTACAAATGTAAGAAATTTAAATTATTATTTTTTTTTATTTAAAATTAATACTAATTTTATTAACATTTAATAAAAATTTAAAGAAATATATAAAATAAAAAAAAATGTTTATAAGCTTTGTTATTAAATAAAATAAGTTTTGTTACAATTATATAAATTAAGTATAAAATTAAGAAATAAATTAACAAGTATTTTTTAAGTATAAAATAAAAAATTGTGCATTTCTTAAAAAGTTCAATAAAAAAAACATAAAAACAATTAATGAAAAATAATGAATAAACTAAATATGTTAAAATAATGTTTAATTTTAATAAAATGATACAGTTAAATATTGAAATTTTTTATATATATTTTTTTTTAAAAATAAAAAACTATTAGTATTTTTTTTTTTGTAAAAATCAAGTTTATTACCAATTTAACAAAAGCTTAAATTGTTTTAGGTTGATAGTTGTATTAACAAATTGCATAGTAAAATTTTTTTTTATTTTTTTTATTTTTTTTTATTTTTAAAACATTGTTCATCAATTAATTATTGCTGTAAATAAATAAAATTCATTTAAAATATATATATATTGAAACTAAAATAATGTTAAAAAAAAAAAAATGACAAAATTACAGACAGCAGATTAAAATGAATCAAATTTAACGCTTTTATAATGATAAATGCTCAAGGGTAAATGTTAAATTATAATTTAACAATTATATTGTCTCGTTTGTATTATAATTTATTTAAACTTAAATTAATATTTGCAAACAAATTGATAAAATGCAAATCATATTTGCTTGACATATTTTGTAAAAATATAATTTTTTTTTTTTTTTTAAATTATTAGATAATTTAATTAAATCACTAATTTATTTTGATGTTTGAAATTTTTAATTATTTTAAGTATTAAGCAAAATCAAAAAAAGTTTGAAAGTTTGCCAAATATTTTTTTGTATTTTATTCAATTTAATTTAAATTTAGTTCTATTTTTATCTTGTTAAAATATTTTATTAAATACACATAAAGAACCAATTATATGTTATTATTTGCCATATGCTTATTAAGCTTACTTAGGCTTACAGTTAAGCTTTAAAAAAATAAATAAATAAAAACAAACTTGTAAGGATCAAAAAATAAGAAATCGAATCTCAATCAATTTGATATTTTTAAATCTAATTTTTTAAAACTAGATCAACTATTCAATAAAGTTTGAAACAAAGTAAAAACAGTTTTAATAAAAAAATAAAAAAAAGTGATCATTTTTACTATTTTTTAGCTCATGCAAAAATGTGTTAAATTGTGTTCATTTTATAATGATACTTAAAAGATCAGTTTAAAATTTGTTATTTTTTTACCTTTTTTATTTGTCATTGAATTTCATATTTACAAAAAAGAAACTAAAATCTGATCATCCAAAAACTGTAATCAAAAAAAAAGCGCAATAGATCTTAAATAAAACCATTAGAATTTTTTTGCATGCAATAAAATTTGAAAAAACAGAAAAAGCTTAATATCTTATAAAAAAGTGTGGACTTTCTTATAGTTTTTCAAGTTGATTGGTGTGGCCAAAAATCACACAGATGGAAATAAACATTTTAAAACTAAAAAAGAGGATTGAACGGGATTGAAAAGGATTGAAAAAATGACTAAAATGTTTGATAAAAAATGACAAAAGATGTAAAAAGATGGTGTAAAGACGAGTAAAAAGTCAAAAAAAAAAAATGTGCATTGGATATATGTGCATCGATGTCATTGAAATTCACTTTGATGACGGCAAGTCTAGCATCATTTAAGGTTCAAATGATAAAGTCCATAGTAAAGCAAAATCAATAGCAATCAGAAAACAATGGAAAATTGGCCAGATGTATGTCATTAGTTGAATGCAGTTTAAGAAACTGCCTAGTTTTACTTATTTTGATATTTGTTTTGATATTTATATATAATGGCAACTGATCACAGACGATATGGACATAAAATGTCATACATATGGCCACAATAAGCCAACAAAATCAAACATGCGTACTAAGTTGCTCCTGAGGCTATTAGTATAGTACTTTAATTGTACTCATCAGATTAATCAATAAAAAAGTCCATCTTTATGTCCTGATTTCTGATATTTTACAGGTTCAAAGAATATAAATAAAATTTTAAAATTTAAATTTAATCCATATGCTTGTTCCATATTTATTAAACATGGATAAGGGTTCAAATGCACATTATTCAACTAATATGCCAAGTGCGAAATCAAAATAGTAATATAAAAATAAAATTACATTGTAATAATCAATAAAACAAATTGAAAACAATCGATTATAAGATGGTTGCTGGTTTAGGTTTTGCAAAGTTGCCGCTTGATTTCAACTGCAAAATAAAGTCACGCCTAAAGTTAAACCATTTTTTCAATCGTTTACCAAACGTTTTTGCTTTGATTAAACGTAGACTTCCGGATCTGGATATTGCTGTGAATATTTTTATTTGCACATATAAACCAAATCGAAAATTTCTCAATAAAAAATTATATTTTCTAATATATTAATATTTCTATTTTTTACTTTGTTGTTTCCATTATTGTCAAATTATTTTTAACTTTTTCAAGTTCGTCTTTTATAATCTTATTTTGTCATTTTTTTAAATTTTACAGTGTTTGAAAATTCTATATTATTTTGAATAGCTTTCATAGATATAATTCTATTAATCGTTTGTTTTAAGAAAAAGTCTTTAAATTAAAATTTTAAATAAATAAGCATATTTATAAATCTACATATTTAAAAATTATATTAATTGATTAATCTTTTGAAAAATTTTTTTTGCTTTTAAACTAGTTTGAAAAAAAAAAAATAAATTCCATTTATAATTATTTAATCTAAGAAAAAAATGTTGACAATTTTTTTTTAAGTTTATTTAATTCAGAATAAAATAACATAAAGAATTTAAACATTATTTTTTTTTTTAATTTATTAATTTGTCAATTAAAAAAATAAATTTGAACATGCAGAGTTTGAATAAAATTAAAAAAATTGTCATATTTTTGATTTATAAGCAGATTAAATTTTTTAACAACAAAGTTTTATTTAATCGAAATTTTTTTAATTAAATAAATTTTGATTAATAATTCCTTAAAATTAATTCGTAAATTATTAATTTTACTTAAAAAATATAAATTTTAGATGTAATCAAAATAAATATTTTTTAACATGGAGATAACATGTAAATATGTGAAAAACTAGCTAATAATAATAGATTTGTGGTTTTTACTGTTTTTGATGATTTTTTTTGATGATTGCTTAAAATTATTTTTACTCAAATTATAGTTATTATTTTATTTTGTAGATTCTACTGTAAATGTTTGATCAATAGCTATTGAAGCTATTGTAAATGCAGGTGCATGCTTGTCCGGCTATGTTCGGTATATTCATTAAATGTTTGTCATCTATCGTCTGCTAAAGGGCAACTTATTTGTACGTGATTCTATTTTGAAAATAGCTGATAAAGACCTGCAGCTAAGCACGATCAAATTTTTTATTTTTATCCAGTTATCATCTTGCCTTGCATTTTTAGCTAGTTTCCGACTCCATCAACTTGTGGTTTTGATTCTTGATCTTACAAACTGATTAGTATTTGAACCTTTTTATTATCAATTGGCAAATTGCCAAATCATTTTAGTTTTTTTTTTAAATTAACAAGCAAAGAAGCTTTTGTCTGACATTCTTTTTTTTAGTTTACTGTATGATAAAGAAAAATATGAAATACAAAAACAATTGAATCAAAGTAAACAAAATCGTTAAAAGAATAAATAGTAGAAACTTTATATATACTTATTTTGTCTTGCATCTGTATATTTATTTTAAAATTTTTTTTTATATTTTAACTTTATTTCAATTCTTTTATTTGTATCTATATGATGTTATATTTATACAAATAAATATATAAATAAATTATTTTTCTACATTTTATTATCATTTACATTTTAAACTATTAAAACTAAGTTTAACTTGAATTTTTTACTTTTATTTTTTATATAGTTGTTTTTTTTATTTATTTCGATGCTCTTGCCCTGATCATTTTGTTAATGTCATCGGTTTATTGTGTTAAAATGTTTTGATGGGCATAGGTAGGTGTTTGCTGTGTTAGGACGTGTGTGTATAGCCATTATAATTGTTAGCTTCATTTAACCTGGAACTTAGTGTAAATAATTCCAGATTGACTTGGATAAAATCAAGTACAAATATGAAATTTTTAAGAACATATAATCTTAATGTTATTTTCTATTATTTGTATTAGAATTTTTTGTATATATATATTTTTTTAGATAATTTAAGAGGTTTTTACTTTAGTTATTATAAAATTTTCATCAATAAAAATCATTTTGTTAAAAAGTTTTTGTATATCAATGTGTAAAATTGTCAAATATATATTTATCCAAAATAAAAAATTTATTAATAAAGATTTGTTTTTTGTTGATTGTTTTTTTTAAATACACGTACAACTTAGATAATAAATTGTAAATTAAGCTGAAAAAGCTAAAATAATAAAAAAATTAATATTTAGTTAAAACACGATTAATAAAACAAAAAGGCATCTTAAGTAACAAAAATAAACTAATATATTTTTAAAATATAAATTAATGATGATTTTTTCTAATAAAACTAAAAATATGATACAAAACAAAAAATATAAAAATTATTCAACTTTAAAATATTATTTTTTTTAAGCTAAATTATTATTTATAAGTTAAAATTTAATTTATTTATAAATTTAAAATTAAACATAATTACAATATACGCTTAATTAGAACTTTAATTATTATATTAAAAATTTTAATTTTTTAAATTAAATTTTTTAGTAAAAAACAAGACAGTAATTGCTTTTTATAATAAAGTAATAAATTGATTTAAATTTACAATTTTTTATATATTTTATATTCAATTTTTTAATAAATATTAATACTTTATGTATTTTATGCATTTAATTTACATTTTTATTTAAATAGGGTTGGTCAATGCGAAAATAGTTAAAAATATTTAAAAAAAAAAAAATTATTATGTATTAAAACTACGCATTTATTTTTGTATATTTAAATTAAAAAAAAAATAAATAAATAAAAAACAATTTCTTTTTATTTTAATAATTAAAACATTTTAGTTAAATGAAAATATTTTAAAAAATTGCATATTAAAAAAAAATCAATATACATTTTAAAGTAAAATAAATTAATTAGATTATATTTTTGAAACACTTTATTAAAACTAAAATATTTAATTTTGTGTTTTTATTCTATTAAACTTTATTAATGTAATTTTAAAATTGTTAAAAAAAATGTTTTGTTTCCTTATTTTACTTATATCTAAAATAGTATATTAATTTAACTTTTTATTAAAACTTATAAAAGTTTATTATAAAATAAACAATTAACTTAATTGAAAATAATTGAAATTAAGTAAAAAACAAGGAATTTTAATATTAAATCTTTAAAAGCGTTAATTGAAACAAAACAGACGTTTTGATTAAACTAAATAGTAAAATTGGTTAAGCACATAAATAAAACGTGTGAGTAAACGGTTCGTTTGATTGAATGCCTGTAATCAAGCAGAACTTGACCCAAAACACAATTGCATCTCATCTAGAAAAAAAAACTATAAGATACTAAAAAAAAAAAATTATAAAAATAATAAGAAAATAAACAAAGCGAAAACAAAATCAACGCATCACTTGTTTGACGCTTTGTCCTGTGTGGCCTGTGGTATGAGTTAAACGTGCTCTTACAACCGACTTTACTTTGCTACTAATCAAAAAAGGGAAAAAAGGGAAAAAGTAAATTAAAGCAAAATAAAATAAAAAAATGAAATTTATCAAATTGATCCAGTTATTACCACACATCATATCTTTTAGACAAACATAAATCAGCCTGCAACGTGTTACTAAAGCAAACCGAATGAACAGCAAAAAATAAGATTTGTTCTTTTATTTCTTTTTGTAATTTTGTTTTTTATAGGAAAATGATGACATTGGTAAAACAAGAAATAAATAAGAAAAAAACCAAATCAAACAACATTTTCATTAAAAATAAATAAAGATTCACTAGCAAAATGCAATTAAATCAGATCAACTGATCAAATTAACGCTTAGCTTTGAAGAAATTAAGTTTGCAAAACTCACTTTTAATGTAAATCTAATTTTTTCATCCATTTGCTTGCAAGATGATCAACAGTAAATTGCTTTTCATTAATGCTGATCATGTGCAAAAACTATAACTAAAAAAACAACATAAATTTATAAATAAAATACAAAATCTATTAATTTGAATGAAAAAAATGTACTATTCTAATTTTAGAAAAAATTTTTTTTTTTAAAAATTATATTTAAATTTACAAATTAATGTCAAACTTTACAAACAACTTACTGAAAATTATCTTAAAAAGTAAGAAAAAATTTTTTTATTACAAAAAATTAAAATTTTTTCATATAGTAATTTTATAAATACAACAGAAAAAATTATTTCAATAGTATAGCACCTCAAAATAAGTTTAAATATTCAACCAATTGTCCAATTATTTGGATTACTATTACTACTCGTTTCAGAACTATTATTGCTGCTATTGCTACTTGCTGCACTGTTTGCATTTGATTGGCTATTACTATGAGCTTTAGTAGAATGACCACTATCGTTTATAGTACTACAAGCTGAATTTGAAACTGGTGTTTGATTATGATTTGTATTGGGTACATTGCTAAGTAAAATATTGGCAACTACAGCAACACTATCAGGTACAGAATTAGCTCTTTGTAACATTATTTGCGGGTTATGATGCTGGGCCAATTGTCGTGGCATTGTAGTATAACTTAAACCTCTTTGATATAATTGTCTTAGACGGAGTTGTTGTTGCTGCATTTGTTCTCGTTGTAATGCTTGCTGTTGCTGTTGTTGTTGCTGTTGTTGCTGTTGTTGTTGCTGTTGCTGTAAAAATAATTGTACTTGCATTTGTTGTGATAAAGAAATGGGCATTGATTGTTGATTAAGATTTAAGTTATCATTATTTTCTTCCTTGTTAATATTTGTCCTTGATCTTAGATGATTATCCAGAAGTTGATTATGCTGTGAAAGTTGAACTTGTTGCTGATTTAAAAATTGCGTTTGTAGCATTTGTAATAATTGTTGTTGATTTAAAGGTTGACGAACTTTTTGACATGGTTTTAATGCTCCTAATAATAAATCCCGGCTAATTGTACATGGTAAAGATTCGTCACTTGCACTACGTAATAACATTGGTTGATGCATTTGTTGTTGTTGCAAAAGCTGCTGCAATTGTAACTGTTGCACAGTATTAAACTGTTGCAATGTAGTTGAATGTTGCATTTGTTGATTTCTATTAGTATTACTATAATGTGAATGATGTGGAGATGAGTAAAGAGCAGCACAATTTTCATCTAGATCTGTATCTAATTCATCATCAGTTGTTGTAGATGAACTTCTAGTAGGTGTATTTTTTTGTGACATATTATGTTGGTTTGATAATCCGGAAGTAGAAGCAGAATTTTTTTGAAACATCTGTAACTGTTGCGTTTGCTGATTAATTAATTGTTGTTGTACTTGAACTTGATTCATATTGGTTGAACTAGAAGAACTTACAATAGGTGCTATTTGAGCAATGTTTTGTCCATTAATTTGATTTTGGGATTGATGAGGTTGTTGTTGAATATAATTTTTTAACATCATTGAATTTATTAAATTGTTTGGTTTTTGGTAAATTCTTAAAAAAAAATAAATAATTTTTATTAAAAATTTAAATTAAACTAGTTAAAAAATTGGTTTAAATATATTTTTTAATTTATGATAATTTTACTATAAATAATTTTTTTTTTTTTAATATTACCTTTGATTTGTTTGTGTTTGTCCAGTCTGTTGTGAGTTAATTGTTTTATTTTGAAGATTATTAGACTGATTTTGAATTTTTGGTTGTTGTAATTTTGTTCCTAATAAATATTGTAAATCTTTTTCTAATGATAATTCAGAATTACTTTTTTGAGTTAAACTTAAAGATTTTTGGTTAACTGTTGGGGTTGTAGTAGAATGTTGTCTTTGTAATGTTGCAGACCTTTTACCACTGGTAATATTATTGGGTGCATTAGCTATTGAATGATAAATAGATCCTAATAAAAAATGACGTTCAGATTCAGTTTCATTTATTTGTAATTCATCTGAATTCGACGGAGAATGGGCGGATTTATGTTGCTTAAAAGCATTATTAGTTGATTGACTTAATCCTACACCAGAACTAACGGGTGTAGGTGATTGCTGTTGAAGTTGTTGCATTAATTGTTCAAAATTACTGCAACTTGCTTCAGAACTTGTTACTGTTTCTGAATTAAGTTTTCCGCAACTTGATCTACGTATGTTAAGTTGATGTGCTGAATTTAATGCTTCTAAAATTTCTTCATGATAACCACCATTTAAATTTTTTAATTTACGTTCTACTTCTGTTAATGAATTTTCATCTTCATTATTTAACAAAGATCTACTGTCCATGTATAAATTTGAATCTAGAGTATTACCGTAATATATGTCATTATTTTGATAAATTAGACCTAAGGTTTCTGAATTTTCAGAATCAGCACAGGTAGATTCTTCGGTCATATTTGTTAAATTTAAACTGTTTAAACTGTTTAAATTACTTAAATTTAATGTATTCATATTTCCTAAATTACCTAAATTATTCAAACTATTTAAATTTCTCAAATTATTTAAATTTAAATTTGCTAAATTTTCAATGGTATTTAAATTATTTATATTTAATTGCCCAAGTTGAAGTCCACCTAATTGAGACAAGTTATTATGATGTAATTGTCCTAAACTTAAATGGTGAGTACCTAAATTTACTTTATTTAATTTATTAACAGCTCGTTTTTTAAGCTTCTTTAATCTAGTTCCTTTCATTTTTCGTCCAGAATTAGACGTGTGTTGTATTAATTGATGATTATCATCATTACTTTCATCAAGATCATAATTTTTTTCATAAGTGTCATCAATCAATTCTTCTTCTGGATCATCTAATAATGTATCATCTATTTCATCTTCTAATCTATTTGAATTATTAAGTCCTTGTACATCATTATTATCTATTCTTTCATCGCCAACAATAGATGAACTATCATCTTGTAATATTGTTTTATTTAATAATAAATTTTGACCAAGCAATGGATTAATTTGGGTTCTATTTGCTGCTGCAGCTGCTACTGCTGCGGCATTTATTAATTGATTATGAGCTAGTAAATTACCTGAACTTAATTGACTAAACTGGGGTTGTAAATGTTGTATATGTTGATTAGATGTAGTAACATTTAATTGCCCTAGTTGCTTATTTAATTGATTTAATTGATGTATTAAAGGAGGAGGTGGTGGTGGTGGAATAGGTAAAACGCTAGGGTTCACAGCAGTCACAGCCGAGGTTGTAGTGGTTAGCTGTGTTAAACTATTAACTGCAGATCCGTTTATAGCAGTAGACATTAAAGTTGAGTTTATTAAGTTGGAAGGTGCAACATAAGCTGTAGATATAGCAGATGTATATTGCTGATTAAATGGATTATTTGGTATCAATTGATTTGCCGTGGTAATTAATGGTAAAGTATTTTGAGGAAATTGTGATTGTTGTTGTTGCTGGTGAATTTGTTGATGTTGTATTTGTTGATGAAGTTGTTGTTGATGTAATTGCTGTTGAGCTGTTTGTGATATTGAACTTGGCACATTTAAATTGCTTAAATTTAACAAACTTTTAGCACTAGTATTTCTTTTAAGAATACCTTTTTCTGGCTGACTAACAATCGAATTTGATGTTCCAATTAAATTATTTGTACTCAAAGAAGTATTATTTTGCTTTTGCTCTGAACAAGTATGAGGAGTTGTAGTTGTCATTTCAAGATCAATTTTAGTATTTAAGCTATTACTATTATTTGTGCTATTAGTTAAATGGGATACTAAAGATTCAGCTTGTTTATGCGTAGTTTGAGAAGCAGATGACGTTTGGACTGATTGTTGAGTTTGTTGATTTAATGATATATTTCCATTGGTTTGTTGATTTTGGTTTTGTGGAACATTTTGTTGCTGTTGATGTTGTTGAGCTTGTTGAATTTTTTGACGAATTTTATCTTCTCGGTATGACGGCATTGATCCAAAAGTAATTATTCTAGATTGCTGTTCATTTACTGAACCGAAATTATTGTTAGGTTGATGATGAAGAACAGGAGCTGGAAGTGTTTGCAGGAACTTGTTTCGATTATTAAGCTGTTTTTTCAATTGAGCTGAATCTGATTTATGAGGAAACAAGCTTTGTCTTCTATTTTCAGAAAAAATCATAAAAAGAAAAAAAAAATTACTATTGATTATCTATTATAAAAAAATATTTTTTTAGTATTTAAAAATAGTAAATAAAAAAGTATATAAAAATAATAAAATCTAAAAATTATTAAATAAAATTTAAAAAAAAAATGAATAAATTTATTGTATTTTATAGTTAATAATTTCTTTTATTATAAATTAATTTTAATAAATCCAAACTAATTATTTATAATAAATACGTAAAATTAATAAAATAAATTTTTTTCATATAGGCTCTTCTGATTAATAAAAATTTAAATTGAATTATTTTTTAAAATAATTTTTAAAATAAAATATTTTATCAATTTAAAAATTTATTTAAAAATTTTTTTTTTCATTTACCTGTAACAAGTTGCCAATAAAGCAAAAAATATAAATACACCTCCAACAATCGACACTAAAATCATAACAAGATGAGCAGCTGCTAGCGATTTTCGATTATCATCTTCAAATAAAAAATAAATCAGTCACTTATTTTTTTAATTTAAAAAATTACCATATTCAACAGATAAAGTCGTATTTTTCATTATTCCTTCTACGTTTCCAGCTGCTGGATTGACAGAAGATGTTTTATCAGCACTTATGATTTCGACACTAGGATCTAAATCAGATATTGGTAATGAACAATCTTGACCTTGCCATCCTTCATTACAGTGACAAGTATTTAAATTTGAGCAAATCTAAAATATATAAAAATTGTAAAAAAAAAAGTTTGACAATATTAAATTAATATAAGATTTACTTACACCATGTCCAGAACATGTCAATGCAACATTATCTGTAGGACAATCTCCAGGTTCAATAAATAATTCAACTGCTACACAAGAATGGTTGTAACAAAGCATGTTTTCTGAACATTTAGTACCATCCATTACCATTCCATTATGCGTTGATGCTGCATTAATTAAATTAGTCAATACTCCATAAGCGGTAGAAAATTCGTCTGTAGGATGCATTGAACTAGGTGTAGTACTAGTTGTAATAGGCCAAGATTGTTGATGAGCTACTTTGCATTCGTATTCAACTCCACTAGTAAAAATCATTGTTTTTGAATATTCTTTTGTCTTTTTAAAAATAGGCGATTGTTTGCCAAATTGACATTGTAATGACCCACATAATATATCTCTAATTAACATAAGTAATGTTATTAATTATTTTTTTTAAAAACAAATGCAAATAAAACTTACTTATTACTACATTTTACATAGTTTCCAGCTGAATCAAAACCACAATGACCACGAATTGTTCCTAAAACATTAAATTGATTATAACATACTTGTTCACTTGCTTTTGCTCCTTGACCCCAAATAGCTGCACAAGAGGAATCTTTGGTAGGACAACGACCGTTAAAACAAAACCCTGTATTACTTTTACAAGATTCTCCATTTTTTTTAAAAACATCTTCTGGACACTAAAATAAATAATTTGTTATCTAAATTGATATAATTTGTTTCTGAAATTGCTTACAGTTCCTACTTTTCCATTGCAAGTTTCTTCAATGTCACATTCATCTCTAGCAGCTCTGCAGACAGTATTTGCACGTTTTAACTGATCAATATAAAAAAATCAAATTTTAGTTAGAATGGTCATTTTTTACGTGCATATAAATAAAATTTTAAAACTGAGCATTTTAAAGCATGTTATTCTAGTTATTATTATTTTTTTATATTATTATTTAAGCTTTATTTTTATTTAAACCAATAAAAAATTAAAAGAAATAATTTTTTTATGTGTCAAAAATAAAATCACGAGTCAAAGTATAAATAAGCTTATTAAAAATTATTTTTTAAAATGTTATACTATTTATAATTTTTATTTATTCAATTTATTTTTTTATTTATTTTTTATAATCAAATTTAAAGTAATTGTAGTTATTTAATATTTAAATATGCATTTTTTTTTTATCAAAAGCACCTAAAATAAAAATTAAAATTGACATTTTTTTAAATTTGTTTTTTTAACTTAAGAAAATAAAAAATAGCCTATTGGCTAAATACAGTCCAATTACTTAATAGATCATTATAAGCATGATCACATTTCCCGGAAGACATTTAAATTTTTAAAATTTTTGATGCTTGACACTATTTCGCATGATTTAACTTAATTTTGATACATTTTACACGATGATTTAAACTATATAAAATGTGTAAATAAACATCTATTTAGTTTAGTAATGTTTGACTTGTTTTTCTATTTTAACCACAAATTTAGTTTTGTAATGAAAAAGTAATCAAATATAGAAAAATTTTCATTAAAAATGCCTTAAAAGCTAATCATATTAACACATTATTAAAAAAAATTTATATTTACTTGAATCAAGCTAAATTGACTTGATTCAAGTAAAAAAAAAAACTCAAAAATTTGAATAGTTTTTAAAAAAAAAAAATCCAAATATTTAAGTAATTATTTTTGTATCAATACAAACATTAAATTAAGCTTGTTTTTTTAAAATGAAAAAATATTCAAATAATTTTAGCATTATTATTTTGTTTATTTTTAAATAAACATTTGAAAAATCAATAATATAAATTTTTTTTAATTAAAAATTTAAATTAATATATTTTACTATTTAATACGAGAGAATCTATAAAGTCATTATAAATATTTTTTTAAATTAGTTAATTTTTTATCAAAAAAAACTAAATTAATATTTTTAAGAAAAATTGATAAGATTATAGAAAATTAGTCAAAATAGTTATTTTTTAAATAAGACTAATATTAAAAATAAAAAAACTAATTTTTGTGCAAATGACAATAAAATTATACTTAATATTTTAAATATATTATTTTAAAATTAAATTGTAAAATTTTGTAAATTTATAATCGGTCAAATCAAAAAAGAATTCTTTAATCCAATGTATACATTTAAATTGGTCAAGAAATGTTGAAAAAATAAAATATATTTTTATTTGGTGAAAAATTTTTACATTTAAAAAATAAAAAAAAAGTAATCTAAAATCTAGAACTATTGTTTAAAAAAAAATAAATAAATAAATAAACCAATAAAAAAAAATCTGTTTTAAAAAAATTTTACAATACAAGTAAGCACTCTAAGACTTAAATTTAATTCAATTAATAAAGGAACTTATTTGATCAGCAAACAAATCAGTATTTGTTTTTCACTATAGTAATTTAAGTTATATTTTTTTAACAATAAATCATTTTTTTTTAGCAAATTTTTGCCCAAATTTTTTCAATAATTTTTATAACTAATTTATCTAACATTTTAAATACTTCAAAAACAAAAAAAAAATTAAAAGTATATCTAAAAAAAAATTTCTTAATTATATAAATAGAAAAAATAATATTTTAATTTCATTTTTTATTAAGAAAAAATAATGTATAAATTAGCTTTAATTAAGGTACAATTAAATGCATTTTCTAAATATACCGACTGTTTACATTGTTCAGCACGCAAAATTCAAAATTAAGTCAAACTTATAATTTGAATGTTTAATGATTTCAGTGATTGTGAGTTTAATCAATTGAATAAATGATATACAATATAAAAAAAAAGCTTTTACAGATACAAAACAAGATGACACATTCCATCATTATTTTGTCATCTTGCATTCTGATCTGATAAAGAGCAAATTTTTTCTCTGATCACATACTAGTGCATTCTTGTTTACAATTAAACGACGTTTTGCCTGCTTATAGGAATTTAAATGTGAACAAGCTAGAAACAGTAAAATTGGGGCTTTGTTTTGCATTTGCAAACCTTACTTGCAAATAGAAAATGTTTAAGCAAATATTTTGGTTTGATGGGCTAAAAAAAAAGTATAAAAATGAAAAAAACACTGAGAAACGAAATGGAAGCAAAAAAAAATCAATAATTTATTGAAATAAGATGCCGAATTAAGGCTTTTAATGCACTTATGTTTGTTGTTGCGGTGCGAAATTACAGTTTGAACAAGTGCACCAAGTGTGAAAAAGGCGTCTATTCTAACTTGGTACTTGAAGATTGCTTTAATTATATGTTATTTCTTGAAAATTTTATCATTCAATTTAATTTACTTGATCAAACACATTGAGAATTAAAAAAAAAAATTTAATAATTAATATAAGAATTTTGATTTTTTTAAATTTTTTTATTCATCTAAAAATACGCGCATGATGAAAATGCAGCTTGAAAACATAGAAACAATAAAGCGAAACTTTATTTGAGAAACAATTGTTTTGTTTATCTTTTTAATTAAATATGTTAATTGACATTTAGAAATTGGTAGTCTTTTAAAAACCGCCATAATTGAATTATATATTTTAACAATTTTCCTAACAAATATAATCTACAATTATTTTTTCCCTCAAAAAATTCTTTTTCTCTATATGTAATTTTTATTATTTTATTAATTTAGTTTTTCATTATTCGCTTTTGCCTGTGTGTTTCATTTAGTTGCATGTTTTTATTTTTTAACGCTAAATCTTTTTTGTTTGCAGCCCAGTTTTTCTTTTTTTTTTCTAGATCATTCATCTAGGAAATTAAAATGGCAATTGAAATTGGAGTAATAAAAAACAAAATTATTTTGCATATGATGAAAAAAAAGTGACTTTGAACTTACCTTGCAATTGTCACAACACGGACCAGCTGAACATTGAGCTTCTTGTCGAAGTCTACATGTGATTGGATCACAGCAAGGATCCGTGTGAATGCATTGAAGAAAAGATCCACAGTCACATTGCTCTCCTGGTTCAATTAAACCGTTTCCACACGATGAAAAGTCTTGCAATTGGTTAGGTCGATTGAGCAAACAAATGCCATGTCCACTCTGCAATACCTGATTATATTGAGTGACGCTGCAGGTAGAAAATTGTACTGGCTGGGCTCGTTGTTCTCCTAAGATGTGACGATGCATAATGCAACCCCAAAAAGATGCACATGGACAGTTCTCTGTTTAGTGCAAAATGTAAATTAAAGTTTAGTTTAGACAAATCGGTTAAAATTTTACTTCAATTTAAAATTAAACAAAACAACAGTTTGATTAATCAATTAATTTTTATTTTTTGATTTAATCAATTCAAGTTTTTTTATTTTTTCGATTCATCATCTAACTAGTGAATTAATTAAGAAACAAACCAATTATGATTTAACTATAAACGTCTCGTTAGATTTATTCGATTTATTTTATATATTTTTGTTTAGTTTTATCGATTCTTAGTTTATTTAATTTTTGATACAATTTAAAATAATAATGATTCCTAAATTTTTAGTTGCAATTATGTTAAAACCAGATATAAAAAAAATCACTTAATGCCACAAATTTATTAATTAATATTTTAAATAAGCATTTGTTTAATTTTGATAAACAAACGATTTTATGATTACAATTGTATTTACAAACAAAATATTTTTGACAATATTTGTGCTTTTGAAAGAATAAAGCAGTGAACAAATTACGTTTGAAATCAAATTGAAAACAGTGATTGAAAATATTTGAAGCTTCATTAAACCTGATTGCATCAATGATCCATATAAAAAAAAAAATTTTTTTCAATGTATATATATTTTTTTGTCTATTAAAATCATTTTTACAATACAAATTCAAATACAATTTTCATCAAATTCAAAGTGACTGATATTGATATTAAAGCTCATTAGAAATCTTGTTCGTATTAAACAAATATCAAACCTTTCTTTTGTTCATCTGTAAATTTAGTAGTTAGTAGTTTAACAAGTGCAAAAAAAACTATATTTTTTTTTAACGTGATAATGTTCACAGTAAATCAACCTTTTAAAAAAGAAAAAGGTCAAATCAACAGTATCAAAAGTAAGTTATTTTTTGAAAAAATTGATGCATTTCGTTTTATTCTTAATTTATTTTCTTATTTCAAGCTTAAATAGACAAAAAATAAGAACAGAGTTGAATAATAAAAAGTTAAAGTGTTTTACAAATAAAACAGCGGGACATTGTGGTTTAATGATATTTAATATTAAGTATTTAATACTAGAAGTAAATGTTTAATAAGCAAAACCAGTTTTTATTAAGATATAAGTACATTTGCATCTTGAGATGTTAAAATCAATTTTATTAATTTTCAATGCATGTTATTGACGTTAAATTTTTTTTTTTAAAGCAATTAAGTATATACAAAAAAAATATATATATATTACTTTAAAAATGTATTAATAAATTTTGTTTTTTTACAAATTTAATTTTAATTTAAAATTTTTTATTACAAAAATAAAATAATAAAATTTATTTACCTTTACTACTGTCATCATGTTGAAGTCCAATATTGTGAGCTAGCATATGGGCAACAGTGCTTGCAACTATTTGAGGTTCATAGATATTGGAATCTTGGGACACAGCAACTGAATTGGCAGTACAAATAGAGTCTGGAACAGCCATACCTACTTCACCCGATTTAAAAGCCTTTCCCCTAAAAACCACAAAAAATTGAAAATCGTTAAATTGAAACAAATTGATTTTAAATAAGACAAATTTATAAAATTTTAATCACTTATATTATTTTTTTATTACGTGACATATACCAAATTAAGTAAAAAATTTATATTTTTGATTTAATTTATCAAAGTTCGTATAAATTAAATTTTATGACTATTTTTATCATTTAAAATTTTTTTAAAAAATGTGTGAATTTTTATAATTAATTTTTTTTATCTTGTTTTAATGATTTTCTGTATAATTAAAAATTTTATATTGGAAATATAATAATATATATTTTTGATTTTTTTTTTAAATATATATGATTGTATTAAAAAAAAATTCGATAATTATATAGAATAAAAATTAGATCATTTAACGTGATTTAAAGATGCTTTGAAAATAAATGTCTAAAGTATAAAAATGTTATAAACTAAACGTAATTTTTGATATTTTTTTTATAGTTTTATAGTACAATAATCTTGAAAATGAGTATATAATTAAAAATAAAAGTGAATGATTTATAAATGTATAAATAAAGAAAAAATATTAGTAAAAATAAATATATTTTTTTTTTTTTGTGTTTTTTTTTAGTTTATTTTGAACAATAATTTTAATATAAAATTAAAATTTTTTGTTTAAATTATTAACTGAGATTTATTTTTGAATTCAAACCTAGGGCAAAATATTATTTATAAAAATAATCAAACAAAGACTGCAGGCGAATAAGTTTTTTTTCAAATTTTTTATAGTTTAAACATTTGTTTAAAAAATTATGCGGGTTAAAATCAAACAGGTAAAGTATTTATTTTTTTTTGCAAATAAGTAAAAATTAATTAATTTAAATTAAACAAAAGCAAAATAAAAAAAACTTACGCAAGTAGATGAGTAGCATCTGAATTAACTTTGTAGAGTTTGCGAGAAGCGTAGTCCATCAAATTAAGTAGAGTTTGTTTAAGATCCGAAGGATTGACCGTTGTTTGATCTCCGTGAGCCCAAGTTTCAACGTAAACAACGCTGACCCTAGTGTTTAATCGCCGGAAATAGACATCAACGGTATTAATGATTTGCAAAGCATCATTCACCACTTCCGTACGAGAGGCATTGGGCCTTGAATCAAACATTCCCTTGTCCAGAATTAACGCTAATTCAACATATTTTTCCACCAACCTAACATCGCGTCTTTGTTTATCGGCTCGACGATTTGATCCGGATTCACGGTTATTGGACGAATGCAATCTAGTTAGCTGACCATCTGGAGCTGGCAAGCTGCCCTTTCTAGAGTCGGCAAGCTGATTGTTCTGTGTAATGGTCTTTTGTCGAAGAGTGTAAAAGATGTTTTCAGCTGTTTTGCTTGGATCTGCAACGACAGCAGCTAATGTTTGACTCAGGTTTAGAGAGATTGCTGAACCTGTAACTCCGGCAAGCTGTGCACTACTTGCACTGTGTAATACACTGGCCAAAGTGACCGACTGATAAAAAGAATCAGTTGGCGAAGATTTTAATATGCCTGTTTGTTGTGCTGAAGCTGGACCACTGCCGGACACAGTCAAACCATCACTAATGCTCCCTCCACCACCAACTACAGATCTAGCACCGGCTGCGCCTAATGATGCTCGTTCACTGTCTGTGTCGGCCACTGTGGCAGCAAATTTAGCTAAATTAGATGCTGTTTTTGGCTCAGGATTGGTCAACTTTGTTCGATATCGTTTCAAACTCCATTCATGCATGTTTGAGTTTCCGCAAGTGTGCTTGGTGCGTAATTCGGCAAAATATCGATACACCACATGTGGATGACGACGCTGTGGGTAAGAAAAATGATTCTCACATAAACACACAATTCTAATTTATTCAAATAAATTCAAAACTTTCTAACTTTTTCAATTAATTAATATAATTTGGTTGCAAAAAACTTTAATTAAAGTTTAAATAATTGTACGTAACTAATCCTCATTAAATCAATTAACTAGTATAACAATGCGATTAACAGAATTTTACACTATTAAATCGCAGGGCTATTTTTTAAATTATATTTTAAACTTGATATTTTGCATAAACAATAATTAATTAAAAGATCAACTTACTGAAAGATCACCTCCATAAAATGGATGAATTACGAATGTTTCATTTTTCCAATGGATTACTCCACTTTTGATAAATACGTTTTTTAAATATTTTACATAAGTCGGTTTAAATAATTATTTTTAAAGTAAAATAATTTTTAAATTTTATTTTCATATTTAAAATAAACAACATTAATTTTTTTTTTTTATATTTTTTAAATTAATTTTCAAATTTGTACCTGAGTCCATTACAAGTTCGAAACGATGCTATTGCTCCTGGATAATCACGAATAGTTCCATGGTAATAGCAATGTTCAATCTCTTGAGTAGATATTTGCTGTGCTCCTTCTGGCAGGAAGTGTTTTTGAATAAGATTAGGTGCTAGCAAAAAACTGTAATCAAAATATGCAAAATAAAATTGAAAAATAAATAGTAAATAATTCAGTCGAGAAATCAATTATTAGATAAAAATAAAATATAGATAAGATAAATGGAAGTTAAAGGGTAAAGTACAATGCCCATTTAATTAGAAATGAAAATAAAATAATCAAAAATAAACAACATAAAAAAAGTAATAGAAAATTGCAAACTTATTGCAAAAAAAAAAATCGAAAATTTAACAAAATGAATTAATTATATAAAAAATAATTTAAAACAAAGATTTAAATATAAATAAATCGATATTATATCTACCTGTTAAGCTCTAGTTCTAGTAAGAACTTGTGATCAAATGCTTTGATAAGCAAAGTGGTTTGATGAACGTGTTTTCCGGTCTAAAAACCGGAAGTAAAAAAATAGTAATATATAAAAAATTTTAGTGAAGTTGTTAAAATTGATAACCATTGAATGTAGAAAGGATATAATTGAAAACACAAAACAAGGCAAAGTGAAATAGAACAACAACCGGAAATACCAATATGAGGGAAGTAGACACAAAAATGAGAAAAATGAAAAAATGAAAAAAAATAAATAATAAAAATATAGCAAAAAAAAAAAAATAATAATTTGAGTTCTAAATTAATAAATAAATCAAAATTTTTCTTTTTACATGAACACTTCAAATTATTTTCGATATATTTATAAATTATAAAAAAATTGATTAAAACTTTATCAAAATTTAACATTATATTTCTTTTTATTTTTTTCTACAATTAAAGTAATTTTTAAATATTTTTATGTAACCACATGTTGAATTAATTAAAATTAATAATTTTTATTTATTTTAAATTAAATAAAATTGTATAATTTAAACTAAATAATCAATTATAATTAAGTTATTAATTATAATTATATATTATAATAATTATATATTTTAATAAACGAAAATAAATATAAAATAAAAATAAATAATAAAAAAAATATTTTTTTTAATGTAAAAATTAGAAATTTAAATATATATTTTTTTAATAGTTCAAAAAAATAACTCTCAAATTTAAAACAATTTAAAAAATGCTTAATTTTAAGATATCAGAAGAAATGAAATTAATTAACTTTTTTTTACAATAATAAATAAGTTGTAATAAAAAAAATACATGTAATAGATAAGAACTCTGCTATAATTAGTTTTTTAATTAATTCTACTAGGGGTAGAATTTTTTTTTAATTATTATATAAGTGTAATTAAAATTTAATTTGATATAAAATATTTAAAATTAATTATAAACGAATGATACAATTAACTATTTGAAATTTTATAACTTTTTTTAATTTACCTTATTGGTTGAAGCATCTCTTGTAGAAATTCCCATTTTATGATGATTTCTTAATTGAAAAGGGTAGATTACTTCATAATAACGTGAAGGAATACCGGATAAAAGTCTTTCGTTTTCCGGGTGCAAATGCTTTAATCGTTCAGCTTCCGCTTTCATTTTCAATTGTATTTTTATATTCATTTGTTGTTTTTTTGGTAATTTTAATGTTGGTTTTATAATATTTTAATTTCAAAATAAAAAAATTAGAGTTTAATTTATTAAAAAAATAAATCATTGTTTTTTAAAATTTTCTTTGATTATAAATAAATTTATTTTGTAGTTTATTAACCTTTTAATGTCAAAAATATTTAAAAATTGATTTGTGTTTAAAATAATAATGAATATATTAAAAAAAAAAAATTATTAAAATTGATGATTATATAAAATGATTCAAAAATAAAATTAAAAATTTTATAATATTTTATTATTATACAAACAACGTATTAGATTGAATGTTCAAATACAAAATGTAATTAACTAATTTTAATTAAAAAGCTAAAAAAATATTTATAGGTGATTTATATTCAGTATATTTAATATATATAATTAAAAAAAATTATCCATCATAATTATAATAAATATACATTTTTAAATTATATTACATAAAAGAATATTAAACCAATTAAGTACGTAGTATTAATATAAAATTTCTAGTAATTGTAATAAAAATAAATTAAGTTAAAAACTAAATTTTCTAAATTCTTAAAAAGTAAAACCCTTTTTAATTTAAATTTTTTGCATTTGTTTTGCTCTGATGAGTTTCCGTATTTTATATTTTACATGAACATTGTTATTTTATCTTTTTATATTTTTTTTTAATTTATTATTTTTTAGTTATTATTTTATTTTTTTTATTATTCACTGCCACACTATGCTAATTCAATGCCTTACAATTGTAGCAAAAAATTAAGTAAAAGAACAAATCTAAAAACCAAATAAGCTGGTTTTGTATGCTTTTTATTAACAAATCACTTCAAAGATAAAAACTTTATCCTATTATTTTATAAAGCCACTTTTAAGCCATTTTGCAGCTTTTATGACAAACGGCTTTATGATTAATAGAAATTTTAAGACATTTATTGTATTCTCAGTTTTTTTAAAGTTGATTATAGTAATAGATTTAATTTTTTTTTTGTTTATGTTGAATATTGAAAATCACTATTGAATTTACTTTATAGACATATATTATAGATCTTTTTAAATAAATTTGAAATAAATAATATAAAATAAATAGTAAGTATAAGTGTAACAAAATAAAAAAGATCATTTACTAACCAATATTGTAAAGTTTAAAGATTTAAATAAAAGTCAAGATTTGTATTAAGACGTAAATTATTATTTTTTTTTTAATTTTTAGTGCAAAAAGTAGTTTGTGGCCTTCAAAATTATATTTATCTTGCCTGTAGTTAAAAATAAGTTTAGCCACATTTGATTTTTCAGCCTTTAGCTAAATTGTAGGATTTTTATTAAGAAATTCAACAATATCACATTGAATTGTTCAATACAAAAAAATTTTTCAACATCTTTCTTATTTTTATTATTTTTTTTATAATTTTTTTTTACACTGCAGAAGATTCATCTGTTTTTATAAAAACTTTGAAAAAGTCAAACTTTAAAATTTTGATCGTTTCTTCAAACTTGCTGCAGCATGTATTAACATTTTCAACCATTATCACTGTTCATAATCATATTAGCTAAAGACATATCAACTTTATATTTATTAAAAAAAATTTTTTTTTTTTTTGATTACTATTATATATATTTAAAACAGTTTTTATACAACTCAACGCATAATTTTTATTTTTAAATTAATAAAATAATATTTAATTATTTTAATTTTTTATTTAAATGAAAATTTTCAAATGGTTTGTCCAGTTGAATAAAGATTAAAAAATTTTAAAGTAAATTCAACACATTGAATATTAGAAGTAGCATAACAGACTATGTTTTTAAGAATAACCAATTAGGCTTTGAATAATCGATGCAATTTTGCGGCAAAAAGAGCATGATTTATCGACTCAATTACACGTTTAAATAGGCCGGAACAAAAGTAGTTTATTTTTTTTTTTTCTATTTTTGCCACTCCTATAAACTAAATTTGATAAAGCTTCATTTAGTCTAGTGTCAAATGTCAAAAATGACTTGTCATTTGCGCTTTTTATTTTACTCTTTATTAACAAAATATCCTTCTTAAAATATTTTTATATTTATTTTTATACAAAATTTTTAAAAATATAATTAATAAGTTTAATTTAAAATTTTTTTAATTAAAATAAGTTTTAAAACATTATTTATAAATAAAATACAATAAAATTTATTAAACAATATAATTTAATAAATTTTTTAAAATTTTTACAATTTTTTAATTTAAATATCTTTTAAATAATTTTAGGTTTTTTTAATTTTTTTTAAAATATCTAAAATACTTTTTAAAAGTAAATTTTTAATAAGTTCATATACATTAAAAAGTAATTTAAAAAAATAAATATATTTAAAAAATAATTTTTATATATATTAAATATTTTTTAATAAAATTTAAATCAATATCTTTAGCTTAAATTTTTAGTAAAAATTTGATAGTTTATAATTAAACTTATATTTTTTTAAATGTAAACGTAAGCGGTTTTTTTTAAGTCTTAAAAGTGAAAAAAAATTGCAAACTTAACAAAGCTTTAAAATTTTATCTATAAATAACTTTAATATTACCTAATAAATATTAGTTTAAAATACTGATGAAACATTCACTAATAATTTAAATTATCTATAAATTTCATTACATTGGCCTATTATTATCAGGCTAAATTTATTTGATTTTTTTACAACTTTTTATTGTAAAGAATTTTATTTTTTATTAATATGTTAAAAATTATATATAATTTATTTATATTTATTTAAAAAATTTTATAATATTTATTAAATTAAAATAATTAAAAAAGAAATAATACTTATACAATTAAAATTTAGTATTTATATAGTTAATATAATTAATAAGATGCTAAATTTATATTTAGATTTTTTTTTAAATGAACTCAATTTAGTTTTTTAATTTAATTAAATTTATTTATAAATTTAACTTGTTATTTTTTATTATATTAAAATTTAATAAATTATTTTTTATCTATTTCAAATTTATATATATTATAATATAAATCTAAAACATTTACATTTATTTTTTTTGCTTTGCAAACATTTTAAGCAACGCCTTATGTTTAACTATTCATTAATTTCATTTTCTTTACTATTATGTGTATAAAATATTTTTTATCAAAATTTATTTTATTTTTACTAAAATAATCAAGGGTCTAACTTAAAGAAAAAGTAACAAAGTGCAAAATAAAAAACTCAAAATTGTAGAAAATAAAAAATAAATATAAAAAAAACAGAAATAATTTAAGAAAGATGATTTCATTAGAGAAAATAAAAAACAAAAACAAACAAAGAAATATAGAACAAAAAATATTGAAATAAAATTAAGGTTAGTTTAGAATGAGAACATTGCTTGTTTATCATTAAATAGGTTAAAACGATTGATTTGTGTGTAGATTTAAGACATATTTGACATGTTCCTCTTCTTCAGGCACTTTAATATAATTGTTTATTTAACTATTTTTATAAATTTTTATTTCTTGCATACTTTAAATAAGTTGAAACTTAGTTAAATAAATTTATTTTCTTTATTTTGTATTTTTTTTTTTATAGTTTTAATAATTGCTTAAAATGTTTTGAATTTTTATTCTATAAAGTTTATTATTTAAATAATTAATAATAAAAGTTAAAATAAGTTTAAAAAAAATATTGGAAATTTATAAATGTTCAGTTATGAATTAATTAATAAATATATTTACCTATAGGTCGAATATCTTCGGAAAATTCTTCTCTTGTATCCATATTTAAGGCTATAAAAAAATAATTATTTTTTAATTTTATAAATTTATATTATTAGGTCTTAAATTGTATTTTTTATAATTATTAATTTTAAAATAAAAATTTGCTTTAGAAAATTAAGAGATCTATTATAATAATGTATTATTTATAAAATTAAAGTAAAAGTAAAAATAACTTAATAAATAAAAAATTTTAGTAGCTTATAAATTGATATATATATTTTTATATTGATTGTTTATTTATAAATTTAAAAAAATTTAAAAATAAAACTTAAAATTAAGATAAAAATTGTAATATTTTAAATAATATGAAAATAAAAAAAAAATAATCAATAGTACAATAAATATTAAATTAAAAATTAGATTCCTTTAGATGTTAATATTACAAATAATATATAAAGTATAGAAAATTGGTATGAAAGATAAAATAATTACTATTTTTTTTCAATTTGTATTATATAAATATTTTAATTTTAAAAGGGTTGCAACAAAGTAATCTTTACAGGCGCTTTTTTTTAAATTTATAGAATAAAATAACGTAATATTTTAATAAAAAAAAACTTATCTATATTCTAAAAAAAAGTACTCTTTATTTAAGTTAATAAATTATTAAAATTTATAATTGTTTAATAATTTTAAATAAATAAGAATTTAAATAAATATAAAATAAAAATAATTCAAATAATTAAATATATTTCATATAATTTATTATTACAATATTTATAAAATAAAAAAAAAAAAAATTATAATATAAAAATAGTTAAATGTATTAATTTTGCGATCATTTTTATTCAAAAAATTAATATTACAATTAAGTTTTATAAAAAAAATAATACAATTAAAAATATAAGTTGAAATCAAAGTAATCCTTAAGATATATTTTTAATTTTTCTACTAAAACTTAAGTTATTGTATTGTTTATATATATTGTTAAAGTATATGGTTATAAAGCCAAATAGATAATTATTTAGAGTTCCTTTTATGCTCGGTATATAAGAATCTATGTCTCATTTACTTAATAAGTCTAAAGAAAAGTTTTATAAGTGAGTAGTGAAATTAGCTGAGAATTCTAATTCGAACAAGGTGTAAAGGATAGTCTTGTAGGTAGATGCGTAAAGACTGAGTTGTATCATCAACTGTAAAGTCTGGCATGTAAACCTGTACCGGCATTAGACGGTTAATCCTGACTTTGTCGATAGATAGCTATGACTACTAGTTATATTACTATCTGAAGATGTCAACTAAAGGTCATATAACCAAATTACTTTTATATATGAATATTTGATTTTGCACAGACTTAGTATCGCTACTGAAATAAGTTTACACATTTATATACGGATTATATATAAGTACAAAGGAACTTAGACCTTTACTCTTCTAATTTATAAGATTAGAGTAAAGAAGTCTGGAATTGATAGAGAGACTGAAATGAGGACTTCACTTGAGTAAAAGACCTCATTTAAGAAGGTATTCTAAAAACAATTTCTGAAAATAAAAAAAGTTAAAAATTTAGATTAAGTTTTTCCTTAAAATTGTGACTAAGACGATCATTAAAAGTATCTACCGATGCCTAACAGCCTCCCAGATCAGAGATCGGAAACCTCGTCCGTGGCATCCCAGCCAGTTGAACATATATTTTTCTAAAATTTGATTTTTAAAATGAAAAAATAATATATTATATAATCCTTTAGTAATTTTAATTTTAAAATAGTAAAACAATTAGTTTGGTTTAACTATTTTTATATTAGTAAAAATTTATATTGAAACATATTGCTTAATTCAATCAATATAACCGTAATTTTTTTTTAATTAAAACATTATTGTCTTAAGTATTTTATTTTTTTAAATAAAAAAAAAAAATTTTATTTTTGAATTTTAAGTTAAATTAAAGTTGTTGTAAAACTAAATTAAAATCTTAACTAAGAACTTAATACTTAAACCAAAGCAAAACATATTCTAATCTTAAAGGGACAGAGATTTCTGTAAACCTATTACATTATTGAAGGAGGATTTCCAACAATAGAAAGTGACTTATCAGTCATTAAATATACACTGGGACTCTTTGAATTAAGTCAATATCGTGTTTTACTTTTAAAAAAATTAATTATACCTGAGTATCCACTTAGTTAAAAAGACGAGTTTCATTTCTTAGCAACTTGTATTTGTGCTTACTTTTGATTAATAAAGATAGTGTTCAAATCCTTTTTCTTTGTCTCAAATTTATTTAATAAGTATCGCAAACAAAGTTTAATTTAGTTTTAATTAATTTGATTTAAAAAAATTTTTAAATCAATTTATATTACCTAAAAAATTATTATTTTTAAGTATTTTTATTATATATGTTGGGTTTTGTGAAGCAGTTTGGAGTTGAGTGATGGGTGTGAGTTTGCGTGAGCTGTGTGGTGCGGTAAAGAGCACGTTGTTGTGAGATAAGTAGTGTAGCTTAGAAAACAAAAGCGAAAGGATACACCGAATAGAATGTCTAAGTTTGAAGATAAGGATGATCATATTGATCTTAGTAAAGAAGATTTTTCTCAATATATTTATATAAATGTCTTATAGAATTTTATTAAATACTTAATTTTTTTTTAAATAAATAAATATTATTTTTTTAAACTTTTTAAGTACTTTCTTAATTATTTTTAAAAAATATCAATAAAATTAAATATTAGCTTTTTTTTTAGTTGACTTGATTAAAAATTTGATGAAAAAAGTGTTAAATCAATATTAATAAAAGAATTAAATAAATATAAAATAAAAAAGTTTATGTATAAATATTCAATTAAATTTTTTTAGCATTTTTTTATAAAAACTTTTTTATTAGATTAAAAATAATAGAAATAAATTTTTTTTTTTTTTTAAAATATATAATAAAATTTATAATAAAAATTTTAATTTATATAAATAAAAATAATACAAAAACCAATTTATTTAATATTTTATTAACATATTTGTAAATTTTTTTTAATTAAATTATTAGAATTTTTTTCAGTTGTTATGTTAAAAGAGAATCATGAACTTAATTGGTACCAATATTAAATCTAATTTGAATAGCAACATAAAAGCTATTTCACAAATAAATGACACAATACAATAAAAATTCTGTTAAATTTATTTAAGTAAAACAAACAATTTTCATTAATTAAAAAATAGTTAAAACTTAGATATAGTTACATAAAAAACAATTTTTATATTATTTTGGACAAAAAGTCTTCTTTCTGTCTAGTGCCAAATTTTGATACAAAAATAAATAAAAATAATATATATAACATAATAATAAAAACAATAATTTAAGTTAACTTTCAATAATTAATTAGTATATAATTGTTGAATCAAAAATTTTATTATATAATCTACACATTTATATTAAGATATTTTTACAAAGATAATTTACAAAAAAATTAATATTTATGCAACAGAATTTTGTTTTATCAATGACTTCACAAAAAAATTTAAAATTTGAAATATTTAAAAGTTAAAGATAATATGGATTAATTTTCTGAATTTAACTAAAAAAAAAATCGAATTTAAAAGAGAATTGTTAAATATAATATAATTCAATAATAAATATTAAATAAAAAAAATATTTTTAATATTAAACATTATTTTTTTATTATTGGATTTATAATTTTTTTGTAACTTAAATAAATTTCAAAACTACTAAATTATTTTTAAATATTTTTAATAAAATTAGTTAATAAAAGTGAGCGGATTTTACTTTTTAATTTTTTAAATTTATTAAATAAAAAAACAATATAATAATTTTTAATAGTATTAATAATATTTTAAGGATTTCTAGCCACTTTTGGACTATGGAAATACTAAAAATATAAAATGTCCTGTAGATTGCTGTTTACATGATATATGACTAGCAACAATCCATCATAAACAATTTTAAAAAATATTTCTAGAACTAATCCCTTGGTTCTGTTTGACCTGATTTAAAAATTTAGTGTATTCATCTAGTGTAAGCAGTCATTGTAATAAGAGAATATATTAAAATATTTTAAATTATCTATATAATATTTATAAAATATTAAATATTTATATTTATTAATTTAATTATAAATTTAGCCTATACAACATCTAAATATAACTTTAAATGTAAGCAAACTATACCTTAAGACAAATAAAAAATAAAGAAAAATAATCTTAAAAAAAATTATTTATCAAAAAGGTTTAACAAAAAATTTTAAATAATTTATCTCAAATTTAGGTAAATTTAAATTTTAAGTAAAAATAAATTAAAAATTAAAATAATACAAGTTAGAATATTAAAAATTTTTTTTTTTTTTTAATTAAAATACAATAATTGTTAAAATATTAAATGTAGTATATAGCGCTCAACATCTTAGCTGTTTTACTGCAACCAGGTTGTGAGGTTGGTTGTGTTGCTTAGGTATGACTAAATTACCCTAGCAATACCTAAAGGTTATTGTCATGCCAGGCACATTTAATCCTCTCCCATGCTGTTTTTACTTAGTTGAATCCTAGTATTGTCTTAGATAAGAGCTATACTCTCTTTATGTAATTTTTTGTGATCATTTAAGTATAATAAAGTTAAATTGATACTACATTAAATTTACTTATTGAAAAATTAAAAAATAAAAATATGTTAAATTGTAATAATTGTATAAAATTATTTTATAATTGTATAAATTAAATATGTAATATTTCGACACGTCGCGTTGTCTTGATAGTTATTCAATATTTTAGAGGTAATTTAATGCTTGGCTGTATATTAATTTAAATAAATAAGAATTTTAATTTTTACTAGTCAATATTATAAATTCATAATGCTGGAATAACAGTGTTTTTTAAATACAAGTAAATGAAAAATTACTTGTGTGTTAGCTTTTAGGTTAACATGGACTTTGTACAAGAAATGGACAAACAATTTAAATAAAGATTTAATTAGTTACTTTTAATGAGGAAGACAGGTCATAGATATTAACATAGTTTAAATAACAAAAAGAATTAAAGATAAAAAGCAATAAACATAAGAGTCAAAAATTGAGAATCCCAAAATGCTGGAGCGAGAAAATGTATTTTTGAATATAAATAAAAGGTCTAAGGTTTTAGACTCAAAGTTATTTTAATATCTTGAAGTGTATTTCCTTTTAACGTATTAGTAAAATGAATTAGAATTATAAACCAATTTTTTTAGTGTTATCTGAATTACAATGTTCTTGCTATAAGCTAGAGCTTTAGTTAGAAACATGTTGCCTAAATTTTTTATTAAGAGAAAATTACAATTTTTTTTAAATTAAAAATAATTTTATTACATTTATTTAACATTATGCATTTATTGTTTGAATTTAGTTTAAAGTTAAAAGTATTTAAAGAAAAAAATTTATTGATTAATTAGTTTATTAAAAAAAAAAATTAACACAGAAAAAAAATATATACTACAATACACAATAATTGTTTTAAAAAGGAAAAATTTATTCAAAAATAAATTTAATTTTAAAAATTAAATAAAATTAAGACAAAGTTGTAAAAAATATTAAGTTTAAGTGATTTTTTTAGAAAATTTTTAAAAACAGTAAAATATACTTGAATATATTTTATTATTGAAGTATATTTAAATAATATTTGAAAACTAAAATTTTTAAGAAAGCAAAAAAAAAAATTATATTCAATTTAATAATTTTAAATAATAATTTTTTTTTGTAAAACTAAATTAAAAATTTACAATTATTACTGTAAAAGCTTTACTTAAATAAAATTTAAAAATAACTTTCAAGTTAACACAATGAAAGTAGTGTCTTTTTGATAAAAATTGTAATTTATTTTAACCTGTTGTTATATTTATTAAATAAAGGTAATTTCATATTTCTAATTATATCAAATAAATAAGTATTTTATTAAGTCTTAAAGTTTGTGATTTTTTTATTATTAATCTAAAAAGTAAATGTTTTTAAATTGCTCAAATTAAAAATTAAAAAAAAAATTTTTATTAAGATTTAAAATAAAAAATTGTTAGTTAAAATCATAATTAAGAAAAAAATTCTGCATTCTAAAATATTTATTTTTTTTTAAATTAAAAATTAAATATAAAGAAAAATAAAAAAAAATCTTATAAATAACAAATATAATAAAAAAAAATAATAAAAGGTTTAAAAAAATTACTTAAGATTAAAGCTAAAAAAGTTTTATCTAAAAAATTTTTAAATAGTTTTTATTTAAGTTTAAAAAATTTTAAGTGAGTTTTTTTTTTAATATTTAATGTGGTTCTTGTGTTGCTATAGTTGTTAAGGCTTACTTAATGTCTGGATTCTCAAGGCATAACCTTTAAGTCAAAGTAAAAAAAGCATATGTTTGTGTATTAGAATTAATCTTGCTGTTTTTAACTCTAAAAAAACCTGCAAAGTTTATTTAATTTATTTGTTTTATTCTAATCTAAAAATTATCAATAAATATGAATAAAAGAAATAAAAAAAAAATAAATTATAAGTTTAATTAATAAAAAAAAAAAAAAATAAAATAAATTAAAAATATTTACAATTTAAAAATAAATAAAATCAATAAAAACTTATGTAAAATATAAAGAATTAAAAATTCAACTTAAGCATAAAAATTATATTTAGCAAAATCTTAAAAAATAATTTTTTAAACTATATCTACAAATTTTATAAAGCTTAAAATATTTTTAAATTAATTTAAATAAGTTCAAAGTTAAAAATAAAATTATAAATAAATTAATTACATAATTAAAAATTTTATTATAAAATATTACTGATTAAAAAAAAAAATTATATTTTTGAAAAAAAAGTGCAATTCTTCAAAATAAATAATAAAATAAAAATTATATTTTTATTTTAGTTATAAAAATATTTTTATTTATTATTTAAAAAAAAAATTAAAAAATAAAATTTTTCATAATAAATCTAAATAAGATTTTAATTCAAAAAATTAAAAAATCTGTATGATATTTTTTTAATGTTCATGCAAATCTAACAATCAAATGCATGTAAAAATTAAAAAAAAGTTATAGAAATGTATTAATGGTAAAAATCATTCTTGTCAATGTCTCAAGAGACAAGGTAAGAAAAATAGTTACAATTGTTTTTTTACTAGTTTTGCTATGGGAAACATAAATAGATTTTTTAAACTGGGCGTAAAAACTATAGGCGTGTTAAATTTTAAAGATAGCATAAAACTTCAAATTCCACTAACTGCAAATTTATAATATACGGTGAGCGTGTTCAAAGCTAACGAGCACACAATGCTTTTTTTCAAAACTTAACATCTGGTTCAAAAAATCGAATAACATCGATTGGACACTACAAACAAAAATAGCCCAGTCAGCTGATTATAGCATCAAATCAAACAAGATTAAGATGACAAAAACAAGAAAGATGCGATAAAATAAATGTGTCTATTTTGCAAATATTTAGTTGAGAATAAAATAGTCAAAAATTGATCATTGAACGCTCAAATATTGTCTGTACAAATTTCTAACTTTACTTATATGCATTTATCAATCAAATAGTTATTGACCTTGTTTATGACCTTAGATATTGACTGAAATCAAACTTAAACTTTATAATTGCTTATAATAGTGTTTTTTACTAACAAAAATAATTATGTTATAAAAAAATATTTTTTTTTTAGATATAAATAATAAATGATCATTTAAGTTTAAATAAGAATGTTAAAAAAAAATATTTTTTAACTAATTGTAATTTTTTTATATACCAAATGTAATTATAATATTATATTTGTTATAAAAAAAAAACAATAATATTCATATTAATGATAATCATATGTATTTATTATATATTATATGTGTCGTAATTTTTAGACTGATTATGTATTTAAATATATTAAATTTAATATTTTTTTTGCTAATTTTAAAAAATAAAAAAATTTTATAATTACCTTTTATATATTAAATTAAAAAAATATTAGAAAGTATAAAATTATAAATTGCTATTTACAAATATTCACAATAAGAATTCACTTTATTTTATATTTATTATTTATTATAAAATTTACAATGATATATTTTAGTAAACATATTGATTTTTTTAATGCATTTAGTTTTTAATAAAAAAATATACTTAAACATTAATTACTTAAACATTTTGATGTTGATTAAAGCAATATTTTTATATTAATTCAATTATTTTTTTTAGATAACTTTTACTAAAAATTATTAAAAAATTTTAAAAATATTATTTATATAAAATAAATGCAAAAAATAAACAAAAAAAAAATACAAATTTTTAGCTTTATTATATTATTAAATAATTAAATTTTACAAAAATAAATTTTATTTTTAACACCTATAATTATTGTTACTTATATTAACTTATACTTAGGTATAACCTTAAATATTATATATAAACAATTTTTTTTTAATTTTGATAGATGGCAAGTTTTTTTTTCTCAAATATTTCAAGTGTTCTTTACTGAATTCAAATAGTAAAATCATTAATATTAATACTAGAAAAAATAAAAAAAATGAAAATAAACAAATATATAAACAGAAAAAATGAGCAAAAGGGCAAAAAAAAGTTAAAATAATTTAATTAAGAAAAAAGGCTGTCATTTGAAATGATTGTTCTAATGTTGACCAAATAAACAGTAAACATTTGCATTTGGATAAACTGGTCATTGTGCATGTCCAATAGTTACTAAAATCTTTGCATTTCATTCATCTGTTAGTAACATTGGCCCAAATCTGCTCAAGTGTAGAAAATTTGTAAAAGAAAGCTGGTCACAAAAGTCTAATTAAAATTACACAAAAAAAATAGAAACAGATGAAATTAAATAAAACCAGATTCAGTGAACATGTTACAAATACACCAATGAAACAGTTCACAAAAGAAGCTTGCTGAAACGTTTCAGAAATTAAATTATGGATTATTCAAATTCAATTTTTTTTTTTTGCACAAAAAATAGGAAATAAAAAGGTAGAAACCAATGCCTAACTTAAGAACTGTCTAGACAAAATAAGAAAGGTCTAGAATAAGAAACTGAAAAATTACTCATTGCAAATTGGTTTGATTAATTTCATTTAAAGAATAAATATAATATTAAACAAAAATGAATTAGAATCATTTTTCTTCAAATATTACTATTTTATCTTTTCATTGATTTTTATTTTGATACAGTTATAATTAGTCAAGCAAATGAACATACGTTAATGAAAATTATTTAGACAAAAGTAATTTCAAAGCAAAAGAGCAATTGATTTCATTAAGGTAAAAATAAAATAATATTAAATAAAATATCAAATATGTAATAGAAAATTATAATTTTTTTTTCTTGTCAAACACATGTTGAATTATGTAGACATAAAATTTTTTGTGTATTTTTTGCTTCTGTTTTAAGTTTTGCTTCAATGCATTTCTAACTAAATTTTTTATAATAAATCAAGCTAATTTAATTTTAAATAAAATCAAAATAGTTTTTAATTAAGTTTTAATATAAATAAAAATAATAAATTAGATATAAAATTTAATATTATTAATATAGATTTTATAAAAAAAATTATAAAATTTATTTTAAATGTACAAATTTATAACAAAACCATATTTTTTTCAAAATTAATGAAAAAGTGAAAAAAGTTCAAACAAACTATAAAATGTGTAACTTATCAGATGCTAAATATCTACCACTAATGGGTCTTGTTAAGATAACAGTAAAGAAAGATAATGGATTTATGTTAAACTTATTCAGACTTAACTATAATTTTTGTTTGAATATTTAAACACCATCTTAAGCTGTTAGCGCTTAAATTTACTTCATGAGTTTATAATTCATACATTTTTAACCACTTTTTCTAACAAAAATTTTTTTGAGGTAAAAGTAAATAAAATGTAGAAAGTTTTTTATATAACAAAAAACTTAAATTTTGATAAAACAACAAACATCCGATTTACTTTGGCCTTTTGATAAGAAAATGATTTTTTTAAAAAAAAAAAAGAAATTTTATTTTTAGTTTTTATAAAAATTTAACGTTTTTTTTATTTTAAATAAAATATTTGGTTAAAATATAAAATAGATCTAAAAAATAAGTATATTTTCTTGTTTTGCATATTTAATAAAAAAAAAACACCATTGAAATAAATATTTAGAAAAACTTCATTTATCAACAAAATAAAAATAATAGTTTTAAAAATAAAACTTGAATATTTAATGCCTAAAAATAAAAAAAAAATAATCTGAAAATATAAAATAATAAAATAAGTATACTAAAAAAAAAAAATAAATAAATAAACCTAATTTAAAATTGTTTTTAAATTGATTTTATATAAATTAAATAATTTAACTTGTTAGAACTTAAAAAATTATGAAAATTTAATAAAAAAAAAATTTAAAAAAAAAATTTTTTTTTTAAATAAATAAATAATAAACAAAAATTTAATATTATTCAGTAAAAATAAAAAAATTTAATAAAATTAATCAAAATTTTATTTATTAAAATATAATTTTATTTTAAAATTTAAAAAAAAAATTATTTAATTGACTAAAATCACTTTTATAATGTTTATTTAAAACTAAAAATAATAAAATTATTCTTATATTTTAAGATTAAATTTTCGGATTATATTTAAATTAAATATTTTTATTCAAATTATGTAAATTAAATATGAAAATAATTATGACGTTATAATAAAAAAATTAATTTAATTTAGATTTAAAATAATAAATTTATAAATATAATTTTATAATTATATACCAATCTAAAAATAAATCTTATTAAATATAAATATATAAATTAGTAATGTACTTATTTTTATTATATTTAATGCATATTGTTAATGGTTAAACCTAGTTTAAAACAAAGTTTTAATATATATTTATTTTTATTTTGTTTATTAAAATATTAAAATTAAATAATTAAAAATTAAAATATATAAAAAATTAAAAAATAAAAGTATTTAAAATTTTATTTTTTTATTTTTTGTAATTATAAACATATTTTTACTCATTTTTTTACTTAAACATTATTACTATGCAATTCATTTCATTATATAAAAATATATAAATTTTTTATTAGTAATTTACTAATTTTTTTAATTAAAATTTTTTAAATATGTCTTTTATAAGGAAATCTGGAGTGAATTACTGTCAACAAAACAATAAAAAGTTATACCTAAGCATTTACGTTTCAAAGGAAAAGCAAGTTTGCAAAATGTTTAAAACATTACTTATTTTTTCTTTAAAACTCTAAAATTTTATCAAATATCTTTTATTATTAAATTTTATCAATTTATAATTGTTAAATCTTTTTATCAATTAACATTATTATTTTCTACAGACTATTTCAACAATTATTAATTTTTATATTTACTTTCAAAATATAATTTTCATTGATATAAAATTAAATATAAGATTTAATTTATTAATCTTTTTTTTTAATTTAAATTTTTTTTTTATTATTTTAATTTTATCTGATTAATAATTATTATTAATAAATAAAAAAAAACAAAATATTATAAATTTTAAATATTTTATTATATTGATCATTTTTTATCACAAATATTTGAAGTAATTTTTAATATTTTTTTATAATTATTAAATTTTTATTAAAAAAAAACCTTTAATAAATTTATATTAATCATTTATTAATAACCATTTTATTTTAATCTTAAATCTTATTTTTTTAATTTATAAACTATATATATATATAATAAAAATTCAATTGACCACCAAACATTAAATTGTTAAAAAATCATTAAAATTTAAGTAGATTAAAATAGTTTGATTTGAAAAAATTTAATTCAAAAATAAAAAAATTTTAAACTTTCTTAGAACTATTTTTTTTTATAAAAAAGATTTAATCACTATATTTTTAACAAAAAAATCTATTAAAAAAAGTTATAATAATAAAAGTCTATTAACCCAAGTGGAAAAAAGCTATAAGGTAAATCTAAAATATTATATTTAAAATACAATAAAAAAAAATTAAAAAGATTGATGTAAACATACATATATATTCAGATAAACATAAAAAACTACTAAATTACATATAATATCTTAAATCATATTTTTTTATATATCTTTTTTTTAAAATAATAAACAAAATACGTTCAACATCTTGTCAAAATTTTAAAATATTTTTACTTGTTATTAAATTTTTTTATCTTTTAAAACTAATCGCCTTTTCAATTTTTTATTCAACAAAATTTTTCACAACAAATAAATTTAAAATTTTTTTTAACAAAATAAGCAATTAATTGAAAAATAAAAATAATTTTTATTTTAAAAGTTTAAGTTTTCAATAATGAATAAAAATTTATGAAAATTTTTAATAAAAAATTAAAAAAAATAATTTAATATTACATGTAAATATTGATATTTTGATTTTCCATAAAAACATATTGTAAATTATCTTATTTTTGGTCAATTTTTATCCAAGCTATTTAAAATGTTTCTACTCATTGAACATTATTTTCATCAAATCTTATTTTAAAATTTTTTTTTAGAAAAATAAAACTAACAATTTAAACAGTTAAATCTAAATCAAAAAAAAAAAAAAAAAATTAAGAAATAGTAACAAGAACAATATAAATGAAAATAGTAAAAAGCAAAAGCAAATGCTTTGGAAAAAGTTTATTAAAAAAATCAAATAAGCTTGATTCGCAATTTTGGTTAAGATCATTGAACATGATTGCAAAAAATAAATAAAATAATAAAATCAAGGCTAAAAAAAATTTATCAAAAAAATAAATATAAATGAAAATGAAAATAAATCTAAAATTAAAAAAAAGACATGAATGAAAAAATACAAAACTAATCAAAATTAAAGATTTAAATGCATTTGTTTAAAATACTTTTTACTTAAGAAAATCAATTGAAAAAAAAAAAAAATTAAATAAAACTCAAAACAAATTAAAGACACAAATTAGCCGAAAATCTTATTTTTAGCTTAAACAAATCAGTCGAATTAAATAACGTTATAAGCAGCAAGCAGGATAAACCAAAATGGGTGTAACAATGGTCAATCTTTAAATGTGGCACACCTATTATGATAGTGAAAAAAATGTATATAAAACACATAATTAACTAAATCGTAAACCAGGCAAAATGTAACATAAAAATTAAAATAAGTAAATGCATTTTAAGAACATAATTTTAATTTTTAAAAAGGTAAAAAAATTTAAAAAATAAATTCTTAAGAAAATAAAAAAAGGTAAAAAGATGAAAAAATAAAATTATAAGCACATGCAGGAGAAAAACTAGGCAAAGCAGAAAAGGCAATCAAGCTTAGTTGTTTAGTGTGGCGGAAACGGAAGTTTGCCTTTCTTTTTCCGCTGTTTGAGCAGATTATGCGACTTGGACGACTTGAATGATGAAGGGTACTGTCTTGGATAGATGCAACTGTGCATGTGTTTGACCAGTTTTTTACTTTTATTTTTTTTTTATTTTTTGCATTTTCATCTTCATTTTTTTTTCATTTCATCTATGTTTTTCTTAATCTCTATTTTTTATAACAATTGTATTCTCACTTTGTTATTTTTGTAAGTTTTGATTTGCTCAACTTTATTCTGGTTTTGCTTATTTGTATTGTAAAACTAAATAAAAGTACTCAAATAAAAAAATAAAATAAATAAAAAGACGTTTGTCCATCTTGTGTCAAACTCCAATTTGAAAAATATATATAAAAAAAATAAGATAAAACTATCACAATTTTAAATACATTGAAAACAATAAAAACAGTAGAAAATCTAAAAATAACTGCATTTCAAATATATTTTTATATAAATTTTGTTAAACATAAATGCGTATTTTATTATTAGCATTTAGGTTTAAAAATAAAAAAAAAGTAAATAAAAAATATACTTTAAAAGCAAAAAAATTTCTAACACAAAAAAAAACATTTAAAATAAATAAAATAATAAAAATTATTCAAAAATCTAACTAATTTAGGGCGGAAAAAAAGCAAACAAAAAAACTATTAGTTGTGATCTAAAATTATAGGTATAAAGTACATATAAAGTTTTAAGTTAGCTACAAATAAATTTTAATAAGTATTTTATGTATTTACATTTAAATTGAATAAAGCTACCTTATTTAAACAAAAATTAATTTTAACTTAAAAAAACTAAACAGGTAATATTTAGTAAAAAAAATTATCAAAAAAATTAAATGATCTGTTTAAAATTTTTAATGAAAATATAATTGATGAAATCGAAATTATTAATGGCTTGTTGTAGATCATGAACTACAGATTGGTTAAATCTTTAAAACAATATTAAATGTTACTAAAAACAAATAAAATATTTCACGCCCACTCAGTGTGTGTCAAAGGCTCATCACAAAATAGTTATGTCTAAAAGCTTTCTCAATTTTTATCAAATCATTAGCAATCCATATGAAAAAATTGAAATTTTGTTTGACTATCATTTGCAGTCTTTTAATTAACTTATCTGTTTTTAACTTCTTCTTTTTTATTAAGTCAACTACTATAATTATAATTAATTTGTTCTAAACTTTTTAAATAAATATATTTATTATGAAATAAATAAAATAAATGTTTAAATAAGTTTTTTAATTAAATTAAAATATATAATTTATTTTAACTAGAATTATTTTAATAATTTAATTCATTAAATATTAAATTTTTTTATTATAATATTTAGGTTAAGACTGTTTAAAAAAAAAAATAATTTTAAGATTTAAAAATATATTTTACTTAATGTCAAAAAACAAAAGAAAAATTGATTTTCTCAACTTCAATTCTTTCAGTTTATGTTAACAATATGAAATATAATAGACAAATGTTTAACCAGGTGTTGGCCTATATCATAAATTTTTTGTCAAGTTTACACCATAATACTATTTTTAATATTCTTTTAAAATAACAAAATCAAAAAATTAATTTCAAAATTTTTAAAAATTTAATTAAAATTTAAAGATTAAGATTTAAATTTAATAAAAAAAAATTGATTTTTAAAATTATTACAAATTAAATAAAAAAAATTACATGTTTTTAGTAAAAATATTAATTTAATTAAAATATTAATAATTTGTTTTTTAATTAAAGTTACTTTAAACTAATCCAATATTCAAAATATTTATAATATAAATATAGTTATTAACTATACTAAAACAATTTATATTTATTTACCTATTTTAAGTTATATTATATACACGTGTAATCATATTAAGGATGAAACTAAAATGGTGTGACTAAAAAAATGAATTAAAAATAATTTTCTGAAATAAATGAATACAATTGAATAGAAAAATTAAACTTTATACAATAAAATTAGAGAAGCGCAATTGAATAAAAAAAAAAAAAACAATTTGATTCGCTCTGATTGTAAAGTTCAGCTTCCATTTCTGATTAATTTAAAATTTACTTACTAAAAAAAAAAAATAGGTAGTAAATTTCAATTTTCAAACATATGCAAATTAAATACAGAATAACTTAAAAAAAATTCCACTTCAGTAATTTTTAAATCTTCATCTTTAATTTTAAAATAGGTGCTAAATCAAAACAAGTTACAACTTTCAACTAATCAATAAAGTTGTCAATGAAAATGTATTTTATCTTGTCACAATTAATCTGCTGATTAAGCAATTGTATTAAATTTGCTTGATTTGTTCTTCCTATTTTTTACCTATGTTTAACTTGCTAAATTCAGTAATAAAACTTGTTAATTTTTATTTTACAAAAATAAATGTCAAAATCTAAAATTAGCTTAATCAGCATTTTATAGTTTGACCCACAACTTATATAAATGTTGGATCAAAAAACTAAACTAAAAATGCATAAACCATTACAGACAAATAAAATAAACTTTTAAAATAATATAATTTCATTTTTAAAAATTTAAAATATTTTTTTTGCTTAAAACAAATGGAATTTTTTTTATAAATTACATGGCAAATATTGAAAAACAAGAAATGCAAAATGTTAAAAAAAAAACAAGCAAGTGTAGCAGAAACAAGACATCATTGTGATTTAAAAAAGCAGACAATGCAATTGCATTTAAAAACAAGTGCAAAGATCAAACCGATAAGACAAACATATTTGTTTTAAACACGCGAAAAATGCGTTTAGTAAAAACAGATATAAAGCCAGCAATTGAACTTGTTAATAGAGAATACCGGAAACGGCCTTTGATCACAAACTAAATAGTCGGCCTCTGTCTGACCAACGCAAAAGGCGGATTTATTGAGCGGAAATGGGCACATTGTGTTTTACTTATTGCATTATTCTTAGAATTATATCATAAGTTTTAGTTACAAATTGACTATAGATTTTGTCATATATTTTCAAAAAAATATTTATAATTTTTTTTATATTATAACTATTAATTTAACTATTAGCTGTATTATTTCCATATATACTATATAAAAATAAATAGTTTTATCACTAATATTAATAGTTGTTTTAAATATAAAATTTAATTTATGAAAACAAAATAAAAACAAAATCAATTGTTAAATAATTAATAAAAAAAAAACTTAAAAAATAAACTTTTTGATATTTTTTTTGTGAAAAATATGTTAATTAAAATTTTCTGAAAATTTGTAGAAATAATTTTGAAATAATAAAATTTATAAAAAAATAGATATAATCAATATAATTTTTTTTTTTATTAGTAAGTTATTATTTTAATCAGTCCAATTTTTTGTTTTGAATATTTTAAAATTTTAAAGTACTAGATTTATTTTTTTAGCCAATATATGAATATACTTTTTTTTATATTAAGCTAAATATATAGGTTTGTTTAACTTATCGTTATTTTTAAGATTTTTGATTCTTTCAACTAAATAATTTTTTTCTTTTTTAAATTTTTCTTGTTGTTTTCAATTGTTTACAATTCCTATTTTTTTTTTTTAGTAATAGATTTTATTTTAATTTTATTTTTTACGGTTTGACACAAAAAAGCAAAACAATAGTATTTGGTTGCTATCTAATGGCCTTTCCATTTTACATAGTAAAAAACATATCATAACTATTGTTATCTATTCAATGTAACAACATTTTAATGTGATTATTTTAAAAATATTCTGTTCTTTTTATTTTCTTGTATTTTAGTTGAGTTTTTTTCATCCACCATCATCTTTTTTTTTAACACTAGTTTACACTATTTTACCAATGGTTTTACTTTGAGTTTAATTTAGCACTATTTTTCAAACGCATATAAAATTGTATTTATGATAGTTTATATATAAATATCAAATAAAAATATATAATTTTGAATAAATGTATAAATATATATATATTTATATAATAATATTGTCATCTTTCAACTAGTAATATATCTATTTAAAAAAATGCTCTTATTTATATATTTAAACCTTATTTTTTTTATAGCAATGTTTTAAAGATTATTTTTGTTATTTTTTTTATTTTTTTAAGAATTACTAACTTTAGTAAATAAGTAATAATTTTATATATATATATATATATATATATATTAATCACAAGATTTCACACTATAATATGCAACAACAAACAATCGGAAAAGGAAAAATAAAATAAAATTAAAAAATAAACTAAGAAAAACGGAAACGGATACTAAAAAGTGCAACATCTAAAGTAGCAAGTATCATTTGTAGTGCGAACAATGTTGGTGTTAAAAACATATGTATAAGAGCATTGAAATGAAATAATGTGAAAAAAAAAACGACAAATCAGCAATCTATGTTCAATGACTGGCAAAATATCATAATAATAAAAATGGTCATATTAAATTTATAAATAATTTAATGGATAAGGTCAAAAATCAAAAATAATTTTTTTATTAAATATTCAAAAAATTAATTGATTTAAATTTATTTTATTTTTATAAAAAATAATTACTAATAATTAATAAAATATAACTAAAATGCTAAATTTATAATTGTTGTTTTTTTTTTAAAATAAAAAATTACATTTATCATAAATATAATAAATAATTATAAAAACTATATTACTTAATTAAAAATATTTTTTTAAATACAAATTTTTTTTTGTTTATTTTATTATTTCTAATTCTTAAAAATTTAAATAAATCAAAAATTTTTCATTAAACTTGAGATCATTAATAAACAATTATTATTAATAGAAAACATTAACAATTAATTTAACTATTAGTTTAATTGTTGTCTTAACAAAAAAAAAATCCTAAAATATTTTTTTTGAAAAATTGATTAAATGGACAAATCTGACAAGAGCCAATTCTAAATTGAATAAATTTAAATAAATATAATTAAAATGTTAATGTAATGAAACGTTTGAAGTTTTTAATTTCAAACAGAATTGAGCATTGAAAATGTTCAATTTGACGAGATGAAGAGTAAACTGGCCAAGCTTTTATCCGGCATAAAAGATGAACTCATGCGTAAACGCGATTGTAATGAGCTTAAATTTATTCATTTGACTGGTCAATGTGTATATTTAATTACGCCTTTGTTTTCACATAACAAGGTCAAATGCAAGGACAAGTTAGTCAAATTGAAAGGAAATCTACTAGCACTGAAAAAATTGTTACCACATTAACATTGGGCCATATAATGGAAACTTGAAGCCCAGCTTTAGAACAACAAGGATAAAAACTTGACCGGAAATGCACACAAATATAGAAATTGAAGATGATAAAGAAAAAAAAAACAAAAATTAAAGCTCATTACCAATATTTTTGTTTACTTTAGCTTTTTGCATTGATTTACTTGAACGGTGCTTACTAATGCAAAACTTTTTCACTTTTACATTTAGTTTTTGTTCATAAACCCTGCATTGATCAAGTGCCATCTAAACACTTACATACCTGCAATTTTTTTTTATAAACAGAAGCCATAAACAAATTGCAAAAATTTTTCTTGTTTAACATTTAAGTCAATGATTATTATATAGTTTTTATTAAACTTTTAAAAATAATACATCTATTTTTATTAAACTTATTGTCAAATAAAAAAAATTATTGCATTCTACAATTTGAAATTAAATATATTTATAAATTTCTACTATTAAAAAAACTTATCAAAGTTTAATAATTTAAATTATCAATTTATATATAATAGTACAAATTTTAATTTAAATTATAATTTAATCAATAAAATTTTAATTTATTATAATTAACTTATTAAAAAAAAATATCTAAAAAATTTTTAATAACTTTTATATTTGTGAAATATTTAAAATATATTATAAATTTATTTTAATAAGATTTTTATAGAAATTTTTTATATAAAAAAAACAAAAGATTCAAATTACAATGAAATATAGTTTAATTCTAAAAATTTCTATAAGCATCAATCTAAATTTATGTAAAAAATTAATTAATTAAAAATAAACCCGCAAAAAAATAAAAAAACGATACGCAAAAAACAATCAGTTTTAAAAATAATAAAATATTAAAAAAAATTAAACTAAAATCGAATTTTAGAAGTTGTAACATTTTTAAGTAAAATATTAAAAAATATTTATTAATAAATAAATAAATAAAAAAAATAAAATTGATTAAAACTAAAATTAATTTTAACAAAAAATTTGATTGTTATAAATTTAATTGGGTGATGAATTTTATATACATTTATATACATTAAATCAAAAAAAAAAAATAGTTAATTTATTTGTAATAAATAAACGGCGGTAAATTATAGTCATAGTTATAAAAAAAAAAAACAAAAAAAAAATGTAAAAGTAATAAAAATTATATTTTCAATTCATATGCACTATTAAAAAATTAAAAAAAAAAGCAAATAAAAATAATAAAAAATAAACAAAAATAAATATAATTATAATTTCTGTAATTAAAATAAAAATCATTAACAAATATTCAAATTTTTTTTAAACTTTTATTAAATAATCTAAATAATAAAAAATAATATGACAAATAATAAATATATACATTTATTTATATGTTCAATTTTATAAATATATATATTAGCAAAAAAGTATTAATATCAATTTGCTATGTATTTATATGTTTTTTTTTAAAAAGTTAAAAAATATTTAACAAATTAAAACTTTTTAAATACAAAAACTACTATAGCGATTTCTACTAATTGCCGATTGACAATTGTGAATTAGTATTTCCAATAAAACGTATGGTAATAAAATCTTGAGAGAAATGTAATAGTTGTTTTCTTAATTTAATTTTTTTTGTTTTGTTATTTTTTTAATTTAACTTCAAAAATTAACTAAAAAAACTAAATATATTTATTACAAGTAAATTAAGTTAATTACACAATTATTTTTATTTGTTTTTAAATTATAATATATGTTATATACAATAAATAAAATAAAAAAAATAATTACCTGAATACAAACTAACAATATTAAGCAGAAAAATCTGCATTAAGACAAACTTGATTCGATTTGGGTACATTTTGACAAAAAACTGACAGAAGTTTGTGGTTTTATAAACAGCAAAAATGATAAATGAAATGAAAAAATAAAAAGCACAAAGGTGATTTTTGTCAAATAGAAAAAAAGAAAATAAAAAATGATGATGAAAAAAAGATCACTTTAACCTTAAAATAAAAAAATAAAAATAATAAATCACAAACGCATAATACACTAATAACTCATTACGATAGAATAAAGTCAACTCTTTTTTTTGAGTTGACAACAAAATAAAATTAAAAAAAAAAAAAAATTATATTTGCAATTATAAATAAATTTAAAATTAAGTTTTTTTTTCACATTTGATTATTAATTTGCAAAATATAAATACAATCAATCACAATAAACAAAGAATGCCAATTGTAATTATGGCTTTTTTTCTTCTATTTTGTTAATTAAATCACAATAAAATTGACTCAACATTTTGTTAATTATTTAAAAAAAAAATAATAATAAAATAAAACACTTGAAAACAATTTTTAATTACTTTAAAAAAAAAAAATATCAAAAAATTGCTAATTAATTAATATAAATTAACTATAAACATCAAAATAAACACAATTAAAATTTTTGATTAATTTACTATAACTAAACTTTTACAAAATTTTAATCACAATTTCATCATATAATTATTTTTAAAAATAAAAGTTGATTATAAAATAAATTCCATTTGTAAATGAATGTTTTTTTATTTATTTTTTTTTTTATTTTTTATAATTTAATATACAATTTATTCTTATATTTTTATTAAAAATTTGTAAATTTAAGTTAAAAGTTTAAGTACATATAAATAAATAAAAATATTAAATCATTAAAAATTATTTGATTAAAAAAATTGTACAAAAAAAAAATTAAAAGTAGCTAAAATTAAAAATAAACTTAATTTATAAATTAATTATTATTATTTTTTTTTGTATAAAAAGTGCATAACAAAACATTTAAAAAATTTTTTGATGTTTTTAAATATAAATCACAATTACAATTTTAATTTTTATTTTTATTAAAATAAATATAATTAAAAATAATGTTTAAAAATATAAAAAAAAAGCTCAAATATAAAAAATTTTTATAATTTTTTTATTTTTTTTAATTAATAATTATATAAAATGCACATTTAAATAGTGCAAAAATTGAATAAAAAAAATTACAATTTAGAAATTAATTTTTTAAAAATTAAAATTTTCTTTTTTTATTCCAAATAATACTAAATTCATTAAATATCTTAAATGTAAACTAATTAATTTGCATAATTAAATTGTCAAGGCATAATTTATTTTTAGATTATTAGCCAAATTAATCCGATTAAAAACAAGTGAGTTATTTTTCAAAATTGATCAATTGTATTTTATGAATAAAATCACTTACTTTACATTTTAAAACAATGTAAAATAGAATAAAATGTTGACCACAAACAATTGTCAAACAATTTTAATAAAATGTTTGACAATTTAAATTTTCAAAAAAAATTTTTGGTAAAAAATAATCCAATTCATCAGCTTAAAATATTTTTGTGAAAAATAATTTTGCACATAAGATTAGGATTTTAACCAGGTTTAAAAAACGCCAAATAACAATTGATAAACCATAAACATGAAATAATGTGAATTGTAAGAATGAAAAGAATAGAAACAAATTGAGCAGATGATAAATTGAGGAATGAAATCACAAAAAGCGTGCTTCGACTAATCGAATTAAACACAACAGTAGAGGAGGCGACTAGATGGCAAATTAACACATTCAGATAATTTTTGTAAAGTAGCTGGTATGAAAGATTTGATTAGAGTTATTTATAGACAATTAATTGGAATATTGGCTTGATTTTAACATTGAAAAGACTCGAGCATGGCAGCAATTGAGTAGTGAAGTTGACACAACCGCCAAAAGGCGCAAATAAGAAATGATGTTAATTTTAAAGGACAAATTCAAAAATACTAGTTTTAAGATATAAACGGGCTTGTGTAATACTTAACAAAATAGGAAAAGTAAGAATTCAAATTTTGAGCGCCTAGTGTTCGACCTGAAATCGAATGGCAACTGATCGTTTGTCCACACCGCGTGGTCTGAAGCAAACAGAACTAGTCGCAAATGACCAGCCTTAAAATTTGGTTTGGATCTACTTCCAGCTGCGCTATTCATCGCATCCCGCCTCACTGCGCATCCGGTGTTTGCATCCATTCAAGTCTATTCAACATCGGGCGTTTCATTGTCGTTTATACACCGGTAGTCTTCCGTTTTTCAGCAAAGCTTTCTTTTTGCTAAAATTGGCTTTTGCGTGAGCGATTGTTTGACTATCTTTCTTAACTTTTGCTTTCTTGTCAAGGCGTCTCTAACTATTCCATCCTTTCATCATATTGCACCAACTTTACCAACTTAAATACAAAGACAAACATGATAACTTTCATCCGATTTTTAGCCAGCTAATATTTAACTTTTCTATTTCTACTACATTCAGGTGACCATTTTCACATAATCAGCATCACTAAAGATTTAAACAATAAAAAGAAAAAATAATAAAACAATATAAAATAAATTATAACTTACCGAAATTGAATTCATAATAATAGTGTACATCTTAATTTCGTAAAACTTATATTTCTTAAGTGTAAAATATTTAAACAAAATAAATAATTCATTGTTTTTATACATTTATACTAATAAGGTTAGAATAACAAATTGCTTTTCATAATTGGTTAAACGTAATTTATTTTTTATAATAAAATAATTTAAAGTTTATTTACATTTTCATAATTCTACATCCAAGTATAAAAATTAATTTTTACTTTAAAAGTAAATGCTCAAAACAAAATCTAATTTTCCAATACTTTCTTCAATTTTTTCCATTTTATATTAAAAAAAAAATTTTTTTCATTTTAAAAATAGAAACAAAACAAAATATTGTTATAGCCTTTGATTTTCATCTACCATTTTTTTATAAATAATAATTTTTAATTTTTTAATCATTTTTTTTATTAAAATATTTATAATCAATATTTAAATTTAAAAACTTAAATCTTTTATTTGCAAAAAAATATTTTATAGATCTACAAAAAAATAAAAAAATTTTAACTTATATAAATTTTCAAAATATAGCCTAAATGATTGTTAAAATCAAACATATTAAATCAATTTAAGTTTAACTTAAAAAAAGTTTCTGCGCACTTTAAAAAAAAGAAAAAAAAAATATACACATTGCGCTTCGATGATTGTTGAAATAAAAACTAGTAAAAAAAAAAAATAAAAAGTGATAAATGTTAAAAAAATAAAAATGATGATTTTTATCAAGAAATTAGCAACTAAGCTACAAATAAAGATTTAGTAGCATTTTGACTTGAATTAGTTATTTAAAACTTGTAAAATTCGATGTACGAAGCAAATAAATCTACTTTATAAAATAATTTTAATACATTTGAATTGGTAATTCTCTTTCTTTATGAAATAAATTATTAAAATTTAATGTTAAAGATAATGTTAAGTAAATCACAAAGAAATAAAAAATAAATAAATAAACAGGAAGTGTTTTTTTATTTTAAAATTTACCTGTTGAAGTGTAAGAAAGCTATTTTAATGTTTAATATTATGCAAAATGCAATCAAGCGTTACTATCAAATACAAATATGTAACTAATATAAAGAGCTACAGCTAAAAAATAAAATAAAATTTTAGTTCATTTTTCACACTGTCGCAGAAATAAGTTTAAAAAAATTCGATTAAAATGTTTCTATTGTAAATGACATCAGTATTTTATAATGATTTTTGCTCTCAAAAAAACAGAACCAAGTACTAATTGTATTCGATGCATTGGCCGTTGGCGCAAACTTTTACTCATTGATAAAGAAAGGGCAAAATAAAAAATCAAATCGATTTTAATTTTCTATATATATTTCAAAAGTATTTCTTTATTTTCTAAATTTTTTCATTTTATTTTTATTTTTTTTCATTTTTTTTTTATTTTAGCAATTATTTTTTAAATTTTAATTCAATTTTAATATCAAATTGAAATATTCATGATTTTTTATTTAATTTATATCATATTGATTAATTTATTATTGGTGTTGAATAAATTTTTTTGATTTTATTAGTTTATGTGACATTTTTAACAATTTTCTATTTTTGTATTCAAAATTATTAACAAAACTAAAAAATAAATCAAGACATATATTATTTTTTCAATTGTCTTCATTTTACATAAACTATTCTTAGATTTATATTTTCTAAGTTGTTTTGCCTCAGTTATTTTCCATTTTTGGCAAAAGATTCTGAGCATGCGATTAATAAAATTTTTCTTAAAAGCGCATGCTTAAGTTAGCCCACATTGATGATGTCTTTAAGATCAGTTTCAGTTTAAGCAGCTTTCTTATCCAGATGCTTTCCAACTATCCTTCTTCTGGTTTTTGCGACAGTGTTTTAAACAAAATTAAAAAAAAAAAAAAAGATAAATAACACAAAAAAATTTAAAAATAAAAAAACAAATTTATTTATATTAAATTTGTTTGTATTAAAAATTTAAGTATATTTTGAATTTAATTTAACAATTAGAGTGTATGTGTATCTACTTAATCTAATAATTATAAATAAAATTATTTCATTTATATGTTATAAATTTTTTTTTATTAAAATATTAAAAAATAAATAAATTTAAAAATATTTTTATTAAAATTATAATTTGACAACTTGCCTTTTATTAAAACTTAAAAAAAAAATGAGTTTAATTTATTTTAATTTATTTTTTGTAACTAAAATTTGTTGTAAAAAATAATTAATAAATATTGTGTTTTTTGAAATAAAATTTTTTTTATATAATTTTATCTAAATAGTGTTAATTAAAACAATATTTATAGTTTAATTGGAATTGAAAATTAAAATTGAAAAAATATACATAAAAATGATTAACAGCATTTATAGCGGTGTCTTACCACCCGTAACTAATTTAATTAATTCTCAGTCTTTTTCTTCATTGCAAAATAATGCTACACCCCATCGAAAACGAAGTACTCCATCAGAAGATCTTAGTTTTTGTTCATTTTCATCTTGTTCAACTTCATTGATTGCTTTACATCAAAATACTTTATCTTTTCAAAGAAGATCTGTTCATTTTCCTAAAAATACTGATTTAAATTGTAAGTATAATTTATATTTATAAATTAATAAAAAAAAAATTAATTTTACCTAATAAATTATAAATAAAAAATATAAACTTTTAAATAAATTAACTATTTTTTTTATACTTTATATTTTAATATATTTTTCAATAACAAAATAAAATAATTTTTATATTATATTGTTTTAATAACAATTATTTTATATATTTTATAAAAATCTTAAAAAAAAAAATTATTTATTTAAAAAAAAAAAAATAAACTATTTTATAAAATTAAAATTGCGTCAATAAAATATATAAAAATAATAAAATATTTTATATTATACTAATTTAAAAATTCAGATATTTATATTTAATAAGATGTTTATTATCTTAATATAAAACTTAATTGTATACTTATGCTTAATAATATTTTAACTGTTTACATAAAATAAACAGCAACTGTTGATGAAAGGCTTTTGTCAAATTTATTTAAAATTATTTTTTTTATATTTTAATGTTTATTATTTTTATATTTTTAATTTTTATAATTTTTATTTTTTTTCTTTAGTTTAATAATTCATTTGTTTATCATTCAAAATTATTTAATATAATACTTATTAAATAAAATTTAAAATTTAAAAATTTCTAAAATTAAAAATTTCCATAACATATTTTAATTATATATTTTAATATAATAATTTTTCTAGCTTCAAATTTTAATAATTTAATTGAATTAAAAATTAATTTTGTTAATATGATTTTATTTGTATTAATTAAAATTAAAATATTCAAGTAGATAAAAAAAAATTAAATATTATTGAATAAAAATTTAAAAATTGTAAATAAATCTAAGGGTTAAAAATTTAAATAAAATAAAATGTATCTAAATAAAATATAATGTTTCTAAATTAATATTTAATTATTTTTAAATAAAATTGAATATATTTTAAATTTTTTTTTATTAAATATTTTGAAAAATAATTTTTTATAAATTAAATTCTAAAATTAACTAAAAATTCTTTTAAATAAAAAATTTAAATACTTAAAATACATATGTTAAAAACAATACATATATTATTTTTTTTTGTTAAGTTTTTGAAAATTAATTTAAAAATTTATTTTAATTGTAATACATATTGTAATATATTATTATTTAAAAATTTTATTTTTATTCAAAAAATAAAAAGTTTTTTTTAGACATTTTTATAAATTTTTATTATTTTTAAATTTGTTATTTATTAATATTAATTAATTTATTATAATATAATTTATTTTAAATCATTTTTTAAAAAAAATTATAAAATATTTTAATACATTAATTAATTTATATAAAAAATATTTTGTTATATATATTTTAATAATTTTTTAATTATTATTTTATTTAATACATATTAAGTGATACTAAATAATCTTAATTTAAAAATATAATAATGTTATACTTTTTTATTTAAATTTTAGGTTAAGATTTATAAACATTTTTAAATTTTTGCCTATAATTTTAAAAAAATATATATAAAGAAAAATAAAATTGGCCTACTATTAAATTTAATAAATTTTAAAATTTTACACCAATTCAATATAAATTAAAATTTAATATTTTGAATAAATTTAAAAAAAAAAACTATAATATTTTTTTCTGTTATTTTATTAAATTATATTCAAACTATTTGTTTATTTTGCATTTTTTCATCCTAATTTATCAAAAATGTGCTTGACCAAAAGAATGTAAAAGACAAGCAAAATTTTCATAAATATTGGTTTGAAAATATTTTCTCAACAAAAGATTAAAGCAAGTACAAAAATTGAATAGTGTCTATGATTGAGAATTAGCTTTATTTAGACTTGACTATTTTCAAGTTTATGTCAAGTACATAGAGGTTAAACTTGTTTCAAAATAAAAAAACTCTAGAGGATTTCAAATTGATACTAGTGTCTGTATTTGTTAGATAAAATTCCTATTCTGTTTGCATAGACTCAACAAACAAAAATGATGAAATTGATGAAAATGTGGATAGAGTTTTAACAGTAAAATCTCGTGGATTTTTGGTAAATTTATTTTTGTCACAAATTAGATTAGTAATTTAGTCAAACAACTATCAAATAAAACTGTATGAACTATATAGTATTTTCAAAAAAATAAAAATTGTATACTAAAAAATCAGTTTAAATTAAATTTCAGATATATCTAAAATCAAAGTGAATAAAATAAAAAATAACTTTAAATTAACATTTTAAATTTTTAGGCTAATAAAATTAATAATAAATAATTTTTAGTATATAAAATAAAATATATTATATTTTAAAAACAATAAAACTGAAAAAATTAATTAATTTCCATTTTAATTATATAAAAGTTAAACAAAATCATATGTTAAATAATCAACATTATTTTGGCCAATTTAAATGGATTATTCCTAGTCAAATAAGTTCATCATCTGGAGATATAGAAAAATCAAAAAAAAACTTAAGTTATTGGCTTAAATACGGTAAAGCTTCTAATATTAATATTTAATTAAAAAAAAATATATTAAATAATATTATTTAATAAATTTTAAATTAATAATTTTATCTAAAATATGCATTTTTTATTTTAAAATCTACGTTTTTCATCTTTAAATTATCTTAGTTTTGAGTAAATGTACCAATTCAAAAAATAAGAATTTCCAATCTAATGAAAGTAATAGTGGATTAGGTAATATTATTTTAAATTTTAAAAAATAAACTAAAAAAAAAATTTAATTTTAACTAAATATATAAAAAATTAAAAAAAAAATTAAATTAGATTATTGTCATAAACAAAAAAAAAACTTTAAAAAATATGTTAAATATAATATAAAATATTGATTAATTAAGTTTAAATTTCTAGTTCTAAATATAAAAAAAACTTTTTAAGTTTTATTAAAAAATTTAAACAAATTCGTGACTTATAATCTTAGTTGATGAGTAGTATAAAACAACCCTAAGATAATATCGCAATAAAATTTTTATTTAAATTAGTCTTTAAATTAAAAAAAAAACAATCGGTATTAAACTATAATTAACGTGTTTTAAGTGGTTTTACAAAATATAAATTCTATCACATTCAAGTAAAGATTAATACTAAAATTAAATTTGAATCGCGCAAAAATAGCGATTAAAAAGTTAGCAAGTTACACAAAGTACTTAAAAGAAAAATATTCAAACCTCGCCCTAACCATTTGCTAACCATTTAAAATATAAATGTTCTTGCATTGAAATGATTATCATGGATAAGCTAATTTCATAAAAAAAAAGTAGAAGCCAGATAGAATACTTTCACCTGCCCACCTACATTGCCACTTCTACCACCTCAATCATCCACTTCATCTAGTTTGTATAACTAAGTTTTATTTTAAATTACATTATCATATGCAAATGTATACATAACCAATCCTGCTTGATTAGTAAAATCTATTGTAATTGCATTTTTTTTATATTTTATATATATTTTGCTTCTTTTTTTTTATGTTTTTAATTTCTGATTTAATTTCAAGATTTCAAATCTTGTGATGGTAAAAAATAAATTGCTTACTTTAATTAATTGTAATTGGAAATAAATATTTATATCAAATATGAAAACATAATCTGAGCTAAGTTTTACACTTTAAATCAGGTGAAAACATTGTCAGTAAAAATTAACTGGTTAATTTGTTTAAATTTTAAATCAAAATTTTTTCAATTGTGTACTACAAATTGCTATATTATTTTTTTTTAATTAATATCATAGTAAATTTATAAAACCTAAAATTAAATAACTTTTTATATAAACGAAAAATATTTAAAGACAAATTAATTTAACTTGTTAACCCATAAATAGCACAATCAGTGTTGCTTAGAAATATATTTATTAATTTATAAATTAAACATTGATTTTGTGAATAAATTTTTATAAAAGTGAATAAACTAAATTTGTTTATTAAGTTTTTAAAGTAAAAATGAAACAGTTTTATATCTTATTTATTTATTTTTTGTTTGTTTTACATTTAAATTTAATATGGGCTGAGTTTAGAATTCCTAAATTATTATCTATTATTTCTGATTCAATAAAAAGTAATATTTTAAAAAATCAAACTGAAATTGATATAATCGCTAAAATTGAAAAACGAGAATTGTTTGTCAAAAAAGAAACAAAACATATAATTATAGAAGAAATGAAGCATAGACATATTTACAAACCATCAGGTGTATTTGAATATATAAAAAAAAAGGCCCGTTTTTTAAATCCTTTTTCTAAAGAAGAAATAGAAGAAGAAGATGAGATAGAAAGTATGAACGTGACTTTTCCTAAATTTTCTGTTGATAAACTCATTCTTCAACAATTAATGCTTTGTCGAATCAATGACATAGCAAACGAATTCGCACCTTGGTCTAGAGTGTCTAAAGAAATTGAGTTTGGAGATATTTTAGAGGTAAAACGTGCTGGTTACTCTCATTTTTCAGTTTATGCAAATAATGGAACTCTTTTAAATTTTCAAAATCCATATTTTAAAAATATTAGTGTGAAAAATGTTTACAAAGATTTTCCATCTTATACATATTTAAGTAATGCAGTTGAAATGATTGGTGACAATGAATGTCGAATTAATAATAAAATTAAAGAAGGTTTGAAAATTGATTTAAAACAAATAAATCAAAGAATTGAAGATTTGATTAAACGAAATGGTTCAGTTCCATATAATGTTTTATTAAACAATTGTGAACATTTTTCCACATTTGTTCGTTTTGGTATTGGTTTTTCAGATCAAGTTTATAGTCTTTTAAAAATATCTTTAGACATTGGAGAATCTGTAATCCATTTACTAGCTGATATAAACATTCATTAACTTTAATTAGTTTACCTTTTATAACTTTTTTTTTTAAACTATTTAATTAAAAATTAAATTTTTTTTATTAGCATAAATTAATAATTTTTTAGTCTATTATTGTTATAATATTATAAATATTTATTCTTTCTTTTTTTTTCTTTCTTTTTTTTGATTTAATTTGTAATATTATTTCAATCAATTTTAAAATCAGTTTTAAAAATTTATAATTAAACTTATTTAATTCAAATAAAAAGTTTTAAAAATAATAATTTTTAAAATATATATTTTTTTATTGTTTATTTATTATTTACTAGATGGCAGATAAGTTAGTAAATTAATTTTAAAAAAAAAAGTTATAAAATTATAATTTTAGATAAATTATATTTTGCTTATTAAAACAAAAAATAAATAAAACTTTAATTATTAAATTTATTAAATTAACAAAAATTATTACTTTTCATAAAAATACTTATTGGTAAAAATGAAAAAATTAGTTTTACTTGCTAGATAATATTGTATATAAAAATAAAACTTTTTTTAATATTTTTATTTTTTTTAAAATGTTTAATTGTTTTTTAAAGCATAAAATATATACATTATTTTATTTATATATTTCAATATAAATACAGAAATTTAGTTAACATATAATTTAAAAGAACTTTAATTAGACTATAATAATCAAAATTAATATAAAATTTTTAAATATAAAAACTAAAAAGTATTATAATTTTTACTAATTATTCAAACAAATTTTTTTTTAGCTTATTTTATATAGTTTAATTAGCGTAAAGTTTTAAATTAATAAACTTTTAATTAAATATAACTCCAAAATTTACATAACTATCAATGTTTCATGATGCTATAAATAGTATTTATAAACTTATATCCTTTTTTAAAAAATGAATCATAAATTAAACTTTGATATTTATAAAATAATTTTATTGTTAATTTACTATAAAAAAAAAATATATATATCTTTCATCTTAAAAATTATGCATTTTCATGTAGTTGCATAGGTTTAATTTTCATGTAAAACAATTTTTATATTTTTATAAATTATAAGTTTTTTAATATAATTGCTATTAAATATAAGTAAATTTATTAAAACTAAGTTTTATAAACTAATTTTTTATATACTTTTATATTTTTTAATAATTTAAATTTGCATATAAATACATATTAAACCTAAAATTAAATTGAATATTGAAAAATTTATTGATTCTTAACATTGTAGTAAATATACTTATCTTTTATTTATTAAAATTTTCAATTATTTAAAAGTTCCTAATTAAAACAAATAAACCTAGGTATAAATGATTATAAATGATTTGAAAAGAATAAAGTAGTTTCTAATATATAAAAACAGATGATTATAAGATACTATAATTAGTTATAATTATAAAATAATAAATGTTAAAAAATACTACAACATTTAAAATTGTTACGACTAAAAAAAAAATAAAGTTTATAACTAATATACAAACTTATAAAGTTTAAGATTAAACCTAAATATTATTAATTCAAATTTATAGGATAAAAAAAAAGATTCACTATATTGAAACAATTTTAATTATAGATTAAGCAAAATTAAAATAAGTTAATTAAAAATTATAAAAAAAATTTTTAATAATATAAATTGAAAAATGTTAAGATATAGAAAAAATAAAAAAAATATTTGGTAGTAATATAAGAGGTGCAAGTAAATCTTTGCATAGTCTATATCAATAATTAAGTCTTCACATAAGTATAAGGTTATTAAAGTAAAATTAGCAAAAATTAGCAACAGTTTAGTAGCTGGTCATAAGCAAATGTATTAAACTTAAATAATTAGTTTAAATAAAGACAAATATTTTACCCTAAACTAAGATTCATAAATGTATAAAAAAGCTTGTTAAAAGACAAAATTTATTGAAAAATCAATCTTGATCTTATAAGTATAATATTAGTTATTCTCTAAATTTTATTAAATTGAATCTTCTCTGTGACTTTATATTTACAAATAACCACATTATAACAAAATAATTGCCGTGCTTTCACTAATGAACAGTTTAAGACAAAAAAAATTTATAATTTTTGCAAGATCTTTATTTTAGAACAATAATCAAATACAGAACGTGTTAGCCTACTGAGTAATGAACGAGAACTGACTCAATTCTTGATCTTTTGTACGCTTTTAAAGATTTAAAGTCAGTTTGGTCAACAGAACAAGCGTTTAACACAGAGGTTCACCGGTAAAATTAACAGCACTACAATAATTATAAAATTATATTTCAAGTGTTTATTTTTTTTTTTTATTAAAATAATGTAAATGATTTAAGAATTATTTATGAAACTTTTTCCTATTTTTTAATACAAATAAGAACTATTTTATTATAAAATTTTAAAATCAATATAAATATATAAAAAGCATCTATAAAGTTAAAATATTATTTATTTTTATAAATATTTATTTTTTTTATTTATTTTTAAATTGTAAATATTATTTTTTATTAAAAAATAAACGTTTTTTGATTTTAAGTTTCATCAATAATTTTAAAAATTTGCTAATTATTTAAAATTTATTAAAAATTATAGATTTTTAAATTTTTAAAACATTTTTTTATATTAAATAAATTTAAAATTATTGAATAATAATGTTTAATAAAAAAGTGGATTAATTAAAATAAAAATAACTTAAAAAATAAAACTATTTCTAGCTAAATAAAAAATAATTATAATATATCACAAAATACAATAATAATAAAAACTAATAATTATTTGATAAAAAAAATATATTTTTTAAATATATGAAAATGTGCACATAAAAAATTAGTTTTTATTTAAATAAGTTAAAATTTAGAATTGTCGACATAGAACCCGACATATAAATACAAATATATAATAAAACTAGATATTTTAAAATTTTTTCATATTTATTTAAATTATCTAAACATTAAGTTATTTTTATAAAATAATTGATAAATTTTATAATAATAATATTCATAAAAGTAAAAAGATTTTATAATTATAACAATTTAATTAAAAATTTGATTTGTCATAACATATTTTAGTATGACTAATTCAAAGTCATGATATAATTCTTTAAATAATTAAAATTGTTACTTTTAAAAGATTAGTTAATAAAAAAAACTAATTATTTTAAATCTTTTTAAATAAAATTATTTTAAGCACACATGAACTAAATATGTGCACACTAATCATTTTTATAAAACTAAAACATTTATCAACTAAAGCATAGATAAAATGTGTAAAGATAAAGTTACAAATGATTCATCAAGGTAAAAGACATATTTATATTAAAACACTATAAAACTAAGTTTAAATTAATTAAATACAAAAAATTAATATTATATGATTAAAAAAAATTACAACTTTTATTATAATAATTTAAATGTTTAAAAAAAAATTATTATAAATTATGTAAATCAATTAGTTTTAAAACTTAATATTTGAATTTTACTAAAAGTAAATTAATATCTCAATATAACAATAAATATTTTAAGTTAATTAAATAAAAACCAAATCTTAAAGTTAATAAATGATTAATAATAAAATTTAATTTTTTTTCTTTTAATTAAATGGAGAAAAAAAAATCAAAAACTTATAAAATGTTTTTATATTTTTCTTTTATAAAGAAATTATCTAATAATTAAAATTGATAAATGACTAATAGCTAACTACAAAAGTTTTTTTTGTTTTTCATCTATTTTATTTTATTAAATTTTAATAGAAATGAAAATAAATATATGAATATAAATTGATATTCATTAAGTAATAAATATTTAAAAAAAAAAGTATTTTTTATAAATTAAAATTTTTTTTATTATAAAAATAAAAAATCATTTAAGAATTTTTAATAAAGTGTATTATAATTTAGAGACTTAAATTAAACAAATAAAATAAAAATTTTATAAAATATCGATTTAGTTGTAATAAATTTATAAAGTAAAAAAAGTAAAACAAAATAAAAAAAATAATTTCAGGAATAAGTTAAATAATACTGCATTGCGGTCGATCCAAAAATAAGTTGTTTGTTGGTGCAAATGGGTTAGTTAAATCATCAACTTTTGATCACTAGACTTGTTTTTTGTTTTACTTTTTTTACACATTGCTTAATTTAATTAAACAATTTATCTTTAAAACAATTTTAATAGAATTTTATTTTTTAAATCTGCAACTAATTATAAATCTAAAGATAAAAAAATAATTTTTATTTTATAGAAAATCATTTAATTTTTTTGAATTATTACCATTTTTCAAAATGTTAAATGTATTTTTTCACACATAACTCTATGTGACACAATTTAAACGGTTTTTTAAAATTCATTTTTTATTTTGTTTAGATTTTTTGCAAAGTAAACGTGATCTGACAATGAATGTTGACTTGTAACTAAATTCTGGTTTTAGTTAAAATCTGCATTTTAGTACCGGCAAAATGATGTAGTTAAATCTAGTATAACTATTTTATCATACATGCGCTGTTTTAAAACAACAAAATTCTTAAAACACATTATTTGATATTAGCCTGCGCAAATCAAGTTAGTCTTTAGAATAGACAACATTTTGACCAAATCCAGGTCTGTTTTGATCAGTTTATAATAATAGCTCTATTTTGTAACAGGTTAAATTTTTTATTTTTTAGATTATATTTGCCTAAAACTTTTAACACTTTTATCTTCATTGTTTTATTTATAGCGTAATCTCATTCATTTATAAATTTTCATATTTTGTTTAAATTTAATTTATGGCGTCACTTGTCAATCATTTATCTGCATGGTCAATTTTTTATAAATAAATATAATTATAAATAAAATTTAATATTAATTATATTTGTTTTTTTTTGTCGTGAATAATTGTGCAAATAATCTTGTGTGATGTACCCATTTGTAAATTAAATTATTAATTGCCTTTAATCAAATAAGTGATTACAATAAAATAATTTAAATTAAGCATGTTCTTTTAAATTTTTTAATTTATTTTTTGTTTGAATTACAAAAAAATATATTTTTTTTATTATTTTAAATTGTGTAAAAACTTTTATATTCGAAAAACATGTATTCAATGCATGTTAGTTCACATCAAACCCAGCGATCGTCTAATAGACGAATGCCTGGTCGTTTGATGGCTCAGGTGACAAACAGTTCTATGCTTTCTAATCATTTATCTTCTGATAAAATGCTAAGATTTAATAATTTAAATCAATGGCCACGTCTTTTATATGGATATTTAAAACAAGTTTGTTATCCAGAAACTCAACTACCAGGTAAATTTATACTTTTAATTAAAATAAAAAAAGTTTAAATTTTAATAAATTTATTGAAATATTATTTTAATTATTTTTAAGGTTTATTTTATTTAAAATATAAATAAATATTGCTACAAAAAAAAAATAATTTTTTTTTATTTTTAAATCTTAGATAAATATTTTATTTTTGAATATTTATATATTTTATTTATATAATATTAAAAATAATAAAATTTAGTTTTATTAACGATTTATTTAATTAAATTTGCACAAACATTAATAAAATTAAAATTTTTATTTATAAAGTTAAAAAACAATTAGATTTAGTCTTAAATTTTTGTAGCAGGCAAACAGCCAAATATTCAAGTTTGAAAATAGTATTAAACAAAAATTTTATTATATAGTTGATTCTAAAATATAAAAATGACATTAAACAAGTTAAGTGACAAAATAACAAAGAAAAATAAGAAAGTTGATTTAAAACTAATTTATACTAATAGTAAATTCAATACGTTTATAATCAATAAAATAGACTAGTAGATGTTTTTACAACGTCTGTCATGAATAACTGCTGGCTATCCATCTTTCAACACTTATTTGTTAATCATCATTTTTAAAAAAAAATAAGCAAAAAATGCAATCTTTAAGAGTTAATTTAAGAAAAAGAAATTTTTCTGGTCGTCAATTTTTAGGTGTGTTTTTTTTTATCCCTATTTGCATTTTATTTGATTCTTAATATTAGTTTTAAGTTGTAAATGTGCTTGTTTAAATTTAAATATAACATAAAAATGAACAACTTAGTTGTTCATTTATTTCTATATCTTTTAAACAAACTACAAATAAAAAAAAAACAATTTTAAATTTAACTAAAATTATTTTTTATAGTTTATAAATTATAATTTAATATTAAAAAATTAATCTTTTTTTTAACAATAAATTTTATAAATTTATATTTAAAATTAATGTAATTTTATTTATTCTTATTATTTATTAATATAATTAAATAAATTTTTTTACTGAAATCGCTAAAATGCAATTTAATATCTATTTAACATTTTTTATTAGTTCAAAGTCACTTTATAAAAATTTCTTTTAAAAAAAAATTTTTTAGGACTTTAATTTTATTAAATAATTTAGAAAATTATAACTAAATTTTTTATTTATTAAAATTAATTTTTTTTTACTAATGATCCAATTATTTCATTTATATCATTTAAAAAATTTAAATAACTTAATTCCAAATTTTTCAATTTAAATTTTAAATTAGTATTTATACTTAAAAATAAAATTGTTATTTTATTTTAAAATTTTAAATTAAATTAAATTAATTGATTATTATTAAAAAAAAAATATATATATGCAAAATATAAAATTAAATAATTTTTTATGGTTTGTTAAAAAAAATTAATAATTAAAAATATTATCTTAATTAATTTTTATTAATTTTTTTAGAAGGTGAATTAGATGAATTAGAAAGTCAACACATTCGAACAAAACCTGAAGCAATTGATGTTCTTTGTCAATTGACTAAATTTAGTAAACATGAATTACAAATTATGTATCGAGGATTTAAACAAGATTGTCCCACAGGCTTAGTAAAACAAGATACTTTTAAACACATTTACCAACAATTTTTCCCAAGAGGTTGTGATTCATCCGCTTATGCTCATCTAGTATTTAACACTTTTGATCCAGAACATACTGGTTCTATAACTTTTACAGTTAGTATGGTTTTTATCTTTTTTAATTAATTTTTTATTATTTATAATGTATATTTTTTCTTAATTTTTTAAAAAATTATTTTTTTATATAAAAAAAAAAATTTAATTATTTTTTTTTGCAACAATTTTAAAACTTAATTATTTTTTTTAGTTATGTACTTTTATAAAAAAATAATAATTTTAACAAAAAATGTTATAATAATTAAAAATGTTTTGAATTAAATGACTAAAAACATAATAAATAATAAAAAATTAATTTAGATTACAGTACAATATAAAAAAAAATTTACAACTGCAATGATTTAAATTTAAAGTAAAACATTAATTAATATTATTTATTAATAAATTAAACATTAAAAAATAAAATGTAATTTTAATTTTTAATTGGCCAGTTAAAATTTAATTAATAATCAAAAATTTCATAATCATTTTTTTAACCATTCTTGTAAATTTTATAATATTAATTATATTTTTAGTTAATTAAAAATTTTTTAAATCTTTATTTAATATTGATTTAAATAAAGATAAAATAAAACAATTATTCATATAGATTTTTTTTTCTATTTTTATTTAATATTATAAATTTTTTTTGTTAAAAAATTATATTTTTAAATTATTAAAAAAAAAATAATGTTTTAGGTTAAAGTTTTTCTTGAAGTTTAAATTAAAGTTTTTTAAAAAATTTAAATTATTTGGTATATTAATTTTAAAGCATATTTAAAAAAAAAAAATAATAAAAAATAAATTAATAAATTGTTTTTTTATTTATATATTTTTAGTTATTTTATTTAATTAATATTTACATTAATGAATTAAATTTATTTAATTCAAATTATTTTTTTTTAATTTATTCCGATTTTTTTTTATTTAAAAAATAAAATTTTTTTAATTGAATTTAATAATAATTTATTAAAGTAGATAATTTTAATTTATTTAGAGTTTATTAATTAGCAAATCAAAATTTTATTAATTAAAAATTAATTTTAGTATAAAACATTATGATAAAACAAATTTGATTTAAATACATAAAATTATAAAATTTAATTTTAATACATTTAAAGGATTTTGTTCTGGGATTAAGTGTTTTAGCAAGAGGAAACGTACATGAAAAATTAAACTGGACATTTAAATTATATGATGCTAATAAACGAGGATTTCTTACTAAAGAAGATTTGAGTAAAGTAATAACAGCAATTTATGATATGATAGGCAGACATTCATATGATAATCAATTAGATGAAAAACTACATACAGATAAAATTTTTACAGTAAGTAAAATGTTATAAAAAAAGTTTTTAAAAAAAATTTTTAACAAAATAAACTAATTTAATGAAATTTTTTTAATTTTAATGTTTTTTTTTTTTTAATATTATTTAAATATAGAAATTAGATGTTAATTGTGATGGAATAATAACAATGGATGATTTTATGCAAGCTTGTCTTAAGGTAAAAAATTTTTTTAAATACAATAATTAATTTTGAATATTGTAAAAAATTTTATATTTTAGCTTTTTTTTTTTAATTAATTTAATGCAATATAATGAATAAATTTAAAAAAAAATAAATTATTATAAATTTATAAAATAAAAAATAAGTGAATCTAATAAATAAATTTACAAAAAATTTTTTTAATAAAATTTTTTTTTTTAAATAAAATATACATTTAATAAAAACTAAATGTTTAATATTTTTTATTTTATACATAAATAAAATAAATTAAATTTTTGATTTATTTTAGGATGAAAAAATCTTACGTTCAATGCAAACATTACATACAGTAGTTTAAGACAAACAAATAAAAAAGGATCAGCTACAGGAGACCTAAAGCCTAAAGACTTATTGATTTTATTTTATATTGAATCCATCTATAAAATAAAAATTATTAGACTAAATGATTATAATTTTTAACAAAATAAACTATGATTTTTAAAAAACATTAAATAACAAAATTAAGTATTAAAAATAATATAATAACCGTGAGTAAAAATTTATTATAATATACACATAGGTTTAAATTAAAAGATATTAACTAAAAAATGTTATTGTTAAAAATTAAAAAAAAAACATAAACTAACTAATGAATAAAAAATAAACTAATATATTCATTTAGAATTAAAAAAGATTAATTTTTTAGCTCACGAACCAGGTGTTAACCTTTTTTTTTTTTTAATAAAAAGTTAGGCTTAAAAAAGTTCAATTTTTTTTTAAATAACAATAAGATTTTTTATTTGTTTGTATTACCAACATCAAGTTAAAATTAATTAGTTTTAGTTCTAAATAATGTTAGAAACAAAAATAAAAAAATTAAAAAATTGGCTATTTATATTTTTTGTCTAGAAAAATGAAAATATTTACTAGTTAAATACATTGACATCAAAGAAATAATAAAAAAAAATATAAGCAAATTCGATACTTTTGTTTATTATGCTTGAACTATAATTATCTTTTTAAAAACTTAATAAATAAAAAAATCATTTTTTAATAAACATTTTTATTTGTTTATTTTCAATCTTTAAACTAATCAATATTAGAATCTAAAAACATTATTTGGACAGCTTCTTTGTGTTATTAAAAAAAATTGTCTACAATTTAATCTATTTTTTTATTCATATTGATTAAAACGGATTTAAAATTTTTTTTTTTAATCTTGTTAAAATAAATTCAAAATTAAATTTATTTTTAAATAACTTTAAATAATTATTTGATCAATTAATTTAATGATCAAAAATTAAAAAATTAGATAGAAAAAATTATAGCAAATTTAAAAAAAAAAAATAGTTAAAATTTTTATATCACTAATTAAAACAAAAAACAAAAAAAAAGTTTAGTTGTTAAATTTTTTTATTTTTTAAAAAATTAAAAAAAGTTAAAATTGTTTTTGTTAATTTATACAAATATTGCAAATGTAAAACTAATTGTTAAATTATTTTAAATAAAAAAAAAAAATATTTATAAATAACATTTTAAAATCTTTAATGTAAATTAAAAAAAATATTTAAAAAAATTACAATATTATAAAAATCATATATAAATAAATTAAATAATATAACAAATAATTATGTTAATAATTATTTCTAATTAAATTAAATCAAAACAAAAAATTTAAACATTAATACGCATTAGGTAAAAAATTAATTTTAATATGTTTACAAATTTTAAATTTAATAATTATAATTTTAAGACAACAAAAATAATGTAAACCTAAACAATATAACTAATTAAAATCAATAAAGTTTTTTTTTTTTGCTTTTAAAATAATAGATTTTATAAATATAATTTTCAACTACTAAAAATAATTTATAAATGAATACGTAAAAATATAAAAACACCAAATTTCATTTGCGTTTTATTTCCAATTGAATATAAAATAATAAAATAAGCTATAAAAAATGGGATTATATATAACATCAACTTTATCTTTAGTAAATGATCAAAAAGTAACAAATAAAAAATTTTTGTTTAAAATGCTTAGAATAAATAAAAAAAAAAAAATTTATTTTTAATTTTAAATTATATTTATTGTAAAATTGTCGTTAAAAAAGTTAAAAACCAACAAGTAGCAAGGTCAATAGGGTTATTTTTTGTAATGTCAAATTCACAAATTTGAAAATTTAGCAAAACTAATGATGCTTAAATAGCACACAAAAGTTTTCTTTTTCTTAATTTTTTTATTCTTAATTTTAACAATAAAAAAAAAACAAGACACTTTTCTATTCAATCATTTGTCAAAGACAATAGAGCAACAAAGCTTAAATACTTTTTGTTTGACACTGGCCATAGAAATCTTAAATAAAAAAAAAAGTTGGATAAAGATTTAAAAAAAAATTAAAGAAAAAACTATGTAAAAGATTTTTTTAAAAAGATTTTTAAGATGTTTTAAAAGATAATGAATTTCAAAAACTGAATAAGATGATAAAGATGAAAATTTAAGAAAGTAACTAAATGTAGTGAGACATGATTCAAATTGGTGAAAACACAAGCGTGGCATAGATTTTGACACTATTGCATTTGTAGTTTGCAAACAAGTAAGGAATTTTTTTTCATCCTTTAATATATATATATTCTAAAGCGCAGATTTTTTTAAGGCAATGACGATGTGCTCATTCTCAATGGATTTTCTAAAAAGATTTAGTTTACATATAAATAAGCGAAAAAAAAATTAAGCTTTTAAATCATCGAAGAAGGCAACAGTTGGGATAAAAAATAACAAGAAAATTTAAAGCTGAACATAGTTTGTTTAAATATTGGTGACACATTGGCATGTAAAAACACTAGAACAAATAAAAAACCCTCTTTGTTCAAACGCTTTAGGGTAATTTTAATGCTAGCCCTTTAAATTCTTAAGTGTCCTCCTTAAGTGCATTGTGTCAAGAACAACTTTCTACGCAATCTCATACATCCTTTACTTATTAACCAATTTCCTCTTACTTTTGTCATTTTTTTACATTTCTTTTTTTAATAGCGATTTCATTCCTTTAGTTTAAATTCTGTTTTATCTTTTGAAAAAAATAAAAAAAACGACTTTTATATTAAAAAAAAATATTTTTTTACATTAAATATATTATTTACGTGTAAAAATTTTAAATTAATATCTTTTTTATAACTTTTTTTTTCAATAATGCTTTGAAATAAATTATTTTATATTGGAAAAATTAATTTATATTAGTTTGAATTTTGTGAACATGAAAAATAATTCAAAAGTAATATTCGAATCAATGTGATTATTTTTATAATCTTGGTATGTGTAAAAATTTAATTAAATATTTTAAAATAAGTGGAAATTAAAATTATTATAAAAAAAATATCAAATATTTTTTTAAATTTTATGCATAATATTTATTTCACCATTTTTTAAATTTTTATTATTTTTAAATAAATATTAATTATAGAATTATATAATATTAGTTTATAATGAAATGATTTTTTTTTTTAAATACTAAAATATTTAATAAAAAAAAATATTTATTAGAAATACAAATTAAAAATATGTATGAATAATTTAAAAAAAAATTTAAAGATTTAGTTTTTATTAAATATCCATTTGCATACACGTATACAAAAAAACATCAACATTTTTATCATCTCCATAAAAAACATTAAATTATTTTTTAAAAATTAGTCATAAATATTGCTTACAAGGCATTAACTATGGCTTCAAAAGAAACATCAGTTCATTCAAATATCAACAATATTAAAGAATCTAATAATAATAAAACAATATTTGATCCTTGGTCTCAACTGATCCAACCTCCGCAAGTGTTTATCATAAAAAATCCTATGCACATAATCAATTTTCGGAGTAATAAATCTAAGAACAAAATAGTTCAATTTTTTGAATTTATTAAAAGTTTTACTCAGCAATGGTTTTCTCATGTTTTACTATTAGTTGTTTTATTTCTTTACGGATGTTTTGGAGCCTGGATGTTTACTTTAATTGAAGGTGGTGTTCGTACAGAAATTGAGAGACCAGTTATAAATATGAAAGATCGAATTAAAAACGATATTATTTTTTTTGCTTTTAATAAACATCAATCAATAAATTCTGTTTCTCAATTAATTGATAAACGATTAAATGAGTTTGAATTACAAATTCAAGAAAATTGTAAAAGTGGTTTTGACGGAGATAATCCACTTAAAACTTGGAGTTTTTGGAACGCTTTATTTTTTTGTGTTACAGTCTATACTACCATTGGTAAGGATTTAAAATAATTTTATAATTTTTTTAAATATAACTAAAATAAACTAAAATAATTTTTTAAAAATATATCAAGAACTTTTATTAGCTATTATAAATTTAAAGTAAATTAATTATAGTTTTTAATTTAAAAAAAATTATTCACACAATTTATTGTGTGAAGTAATTACTAGTTTATGCGTAAATAAAATGTTTGTCTATTAAGAAACATGTGTCATATTTGTTTAAAATCTGTGAAAAAAATTAAAAAAACTGGTAATTGTATGTAGTTATAATGAATTTTGAGCCAATTTTTGGTATAGTAAATTACACATTAATATAACTTTAATTACATAAAAATGTTATATAAAAAATTATATAAAAAATAAAGTAAAAAATTAATAAAACTTTAAGATAGATAATTTAAGATTTTTTTTTTAAATATTTAAATTTATCTTTTACTTAACTAGTTAAAAAAAAAAAAATTAATTTTAAAACAAAATTTAATTTATACAAACATCAATCAAAATTGGCATAATAAAAATTAATAATTTATTATTTATTTAAAAATTATAATTAATAGGTTATGGGCATATTTATCCTGAAACTACTTATGGTAAAGTTTTTTGTATTGTATTTGCATTTTTTGGCATTCCGTTAGTACTTATTGTCCTAACTGATTTGGGTAAATTATTTACTAGAATTATTAAAACAACGATGAAATGGTTTAGAGATTTATTTTATTCTAATTCTCTAAAAAAAGTAAGAGAAATAAGTAAAAAAGCATCTCAAGCACCAAATCAGGTAAATAAAAAAAAATATAATATTTAACTAAAAACAAATAATATATTTTTCCAATTTAATTAATTTAAATATTTATAAATATTTTAAATTTAACATAAACTATACTTAATAATTATATTTAAATCTAATTAGATTAATTAGTCAAATATAAATCAATATTACTAAATATTTATTTTGATTATTTTTTGTTTTATTATAATATTTTTATTTCAAAAGGTTTGGGAAACAACAAAACGTAAACTATCTTCAGTCCCAACTGAAAAATCAGATGATGCAACTAGTGTAAGAGACAATTTAGAAAAGGTTGAAATTACTTTTGCTTCAGAGGAAAACAAACCGACTAATAACCAAACTAAACTAACTAAATTTAAAACTCGTGGAACTCCACCTCCAATAATTATATCTCAAAGCCCTTTTGGGCCAATTACTAGTACAACAACATACAATAATTTTGGAGGAAACGTATCAACTAAAACTGATTTAAATCAAATCAGCACTTATTCGCCTGAAATTGAACCATACATAGTTGATGAAGAATTTAATTTACCCATTACATTAGCAATTTTAATTTTAATTTTTTATTTTTTACTTGGTTCTACTTTATTTTACAAAACAGGTAAATTTAATTTAAATTTTATTTTATTTTATGGATTCATTAAATATTTTTATTAATTTTATCATAGAAAAATGGACTATGTTAGAATCATTTTATTTTGTATATATTTCACTTACTACAGTAGGATTTGGCGATTATGTGCCGAATTCTCCAATACTAATGATTGCTGCTTCTATTTACATTTTATTTGGATTGGCATTAACTTCAATGTGTATTAATGTAATACAAGAAAAAATTTCAGAAAGTTTAGAAGTAGCAAAAGAAAAATTAGGGGCTCGAATGGGTATCAATATTAATGAAAAAAATGACGATAGTTTTCTTAATGGTTACAATAATATTTCTGATTTAAAACAAACCCGTGAAAATACTTCTTTTCTTCAGGATGATAACATTGGATCAAAATTAAAACAAAGAAGAGAACGCAAAAAATCTGATGACAGTAATAAAGCTTTTTTATCACAAAAAAATTATCTTAGCCCAACATCACATAGTAAGTGTTCTAATTCTTCTGCTGGTCAAAGTTCTAGTGATGAATCAGACGTAAACTTATTTTAAAATTTAAAAAACACAAAAAAAAAATTTTTTACTAATTAAAAAAAAATATCAATATTTTTAATTCAATTTAGCATTGGTTTGTACATTTTTAACGGTATTTGATTATATCAAAATTTTATTATGACAACTTTAAAAAATTTAAACATTTACATTTAAAAAAAAAAAATAAAAAATTTCCATTTATATAGTAATAAAAAAATTATTTATACAATATGAAAAAAAATACAATATTATAATATTTTTAATAAATTTAAATATTTATAATAGATATAATTTTATTAAATAAAAAAAGAAAATAATTTTTTTTAAGTTAATTAACAAGAAAAAATAAAACGCTTTAAATATTTTTTTTTAATTTTAGTTAAGTTTTAAATAAAATATTTTTTATTTTTATCCCAAAGAATAGTAAATAAAAAAATAATTTAAATTGATTATATTTAGTTAAGCACAAAAATTATTCCAAAAAAATATTCATATATAAATTAACAATAAACTTACTTCTACTGACTTTTTCAATAAGTGCATTTTCAATCAAAATTTTTCATGCTTAATAATCCATTAAAACAAACTGTGATAAATATTTAAACGTTATTTAATAAACTTTACATTAAAAAAGTAAGAAAAATTTACAAATTATCTTGATTAAAACATAAATTTAATAAATTTATATAACATAAAAATAAGTAAATATAAAAACATTTATTAAAAATAAAAATTAAAATATTTAATAAAATGGCGATTGTTGCATAAAATTAATTTAATTTTTAAACTCTTTAAATTTAATTATTTACTAAAATTCTTAGCTAGATGAGAACTATTTGCATTAGTTGCATGACTTTTTATTTTCAAAAAATGAGTTTTGTCATTATTTTTAAAGTTTGCAGGCATTCCATTTTTTATTTTTTTGACACTAATTTTATTAAAAGCTTGTGCTTCTTTCTGATAATTTGGCTTATCCTCCGATAATTTTTTCATTAAAGGCATTATTTTTATTATCTGGGGATTTGTTTCACTAGTTTCATAGATGTGTGAAATAAAATTGGGATATTCATGATTTTCTGATTGAATATTAAGATCGTTATTATTTATACGAACTGGGTTGTCAATATTAAAATTGTAATTTTGATAATTTGATTTAAATTGATTGTTACTATCATCATTTTTATAATCATTGTCGTTGTTATCTATTTGTAACTGATTTTTTTGAAAATTATTTTCATAACTATCTGATTTATAATTTTGCTGATTGTTAGAATAATTGTCTAGGTTGTTTTGATTTAAAAAATGCCTATTTTTTTGAAAATGATGATCTATTTCTAACGATTTTGTTTTTGCTTCTTCAAGTTCAAAATCAGCATTTTTTTGGTTTTGTTCATAATTTATCTGTTTTTTTTTCCAAATCATTGGATTATTAATATTATATGATTGCCAAATAGAATGAGGTGGTTTAACAATTTCCATTTTTACATCTGCTGGCGCCATAACACCATTTTCATTACCTGATAAAACAAAAATGGTTTGTTAAAAAATAAAAAGTATAATTATTTTTTTTTTTATTAAAATTAATATTTTATTTTAATTTACTTAATCCGTAATTTTCCATGCCAGGTTCGTTTGATCTGATTTTTGCGCGGAATCCGTTTTGTGAATTTGCAACATATTCTACGTATCTATATAAACCTGTTTAAATATTTATTATTTATTAAAACTATATTTGGGATAATTTTTTTTAGTTAATATGATAAAAATGAATAAAAACTTTACCATTTGCATCAGTATATCCATAAGAACCTGTAATTTCTGATCCATCGGAAGATTCTTTTCGAAAATGTTTATTATTATTATTGTCTAACACGTCATATGAAAACAAATAAGGTTTAGGTATCTTAGAAGAAAAAAAATAATAAATTGTTTAAATAAGTTTAAATTTTTTTTTTAAAAAAAAAAATTTTACATTTTGATTTGAGTTAACAATTTTCATTATTTATTCATAACTTAAAAGTATTTTTAACAAAACATTTTTACACTTTCATTTATGAAAAAATTAAGATTAGTAAAAATTGAATTAAATTTATGAAAGAAATGTTTTATGGATTTAAATTTTTTTTTTTTAATATTAAAATAAAAAAATAAATTGATACCTCTTTGTTTTCTTTAAAATCCATATGTCTATTGGTATAATAATCTTTTTCATAATTTTGATTTTTTATATTTTCACGGTTATATGGTAGTATATCGGATTTCACTCCGAAATTTTCCGTATTTAAATCTTGTTCGGCATGAAAGTTAGGATAACTTGCAACTAAATTGACTGCTAAAAGCAAACTTAATTCAAAAATTATTTTCATTTCATCTAAAAATATGAAATAAAACTGATTAATAGTAAGAATTAGATTAAATTAAAAATAAAATCAATAAATTTTGAAAAATCACAGGTTTATTTTTTTAAATTTATAAAAAAAATATTTATAATTTTTTTAAAAATTTTATATTCAATTCATTGCAAACATAAATTAAAAACTGTGAATATTTTTCGGCAAAGCATTTTACTTTTATACATTCAAAGAAATCTAATTGAATATACAAATGTATTTAACAGACGACCTAATGTTTTCTTAAAATTGAATGATAATAAAAGTTCGCCAACACAAGGTATTTTGTTTATTTGATTGCAGTAATGATCAGTTGAAAATTTTACCAACTGGACTAATATAAACCTGTGCCATGAATTTTATTTATGAGATATTAAAATTTAATTTCAAAATAAAGAGCGCACTTTAAATGTGCGAATGTTAGTCATTCAAATAGACTAAATGATCATGACTTTTGAACAATATTGGCCAACTTGATTAAGAAAGGCATGTTTTTCAATAGCAAATTGTTTGACTTTTAAATTAGAAAAAAATGGTAAAATATTGTCCAAAAATAAGAATTAATGCAATAAAAATATGTTTTGAATATTTAGTTGAATCATCAACCTAATTTTTCAAAGTATTTAAAATAAAATTACTAAGTCAATTAAACGAAAAAACATAATTTTCACACTGTGTCGAAAGATATTCATAAACTTTTCGAGTCCGTATTTAAATAGTATAAATGAGTTGGTTGAGTTTAAATGGTTTTAAATAATGAACTTTTTTTGGCTCATTTTAAATCAAGCAAAAAGAAATGCAATTTTTAATGAAAGGTTGAAAACGCCCTCTGTTGCTGAAAACTGATTATTTAAATAAAAACATGCCGATACAGCTGAACTCACTTTTGTAACATTTGTATCATTTTGTGATCTTTTGCAACTTTCTTTAACTTTTTGAAACGTTGGACTTCAAAGAAAACAAACTAATGGTGAATCAAACTTTAAAGTGCTTTGTTAATGTCCATTCCAGAGAAATAATTCAATGGAATAATGGCAAAAAAATAATTAAACCTTTTTTAGCTTCAACAAGAAAAGAAAACGAGTTAATTGAAAAGGAAAAGCTGACTAAAAAAGGCATGGATAATAATACTTTGAATAATTTTAACTTAATGACTTAATCTTCTCTAATTAGTTGAAATTTGTGGACAACAAATGCTGGCACTGATTTCTTGCATGCAAACTAATAGATATGACGAAAACTCTTGCGGGGATCTGATCGCCAATCTAAACACTTGTTATCAAAATAAATATGTAAGTTCATTTACTCAACTAAGTTAAGGTTAAATGCATTTTCCTATCATTTAGGATTCGGAAACTTCAAGCAAACTCACCCAGTCACAAGTGCAATTCCTAAAAAAACAGTTAAAATTTAATTGAACATGCTTTATTATGCAACATTTAATAAAAATCATAAATTAAAGTGAACAGAAATTTTATACAAATTTACATGATTTAGAATGAAACTTTTAATAATTTTGTTTTTGCTGCCAATTTTACATTTTTAGCAAATGACTATTAACGGGCTTTATTCCAATTTTTTACAATAATTTCTATTGGTATACCTGAAGTTATAAACATTTATGAACATTTATAAACAGATTTTAAAATCTGAAAATATATTAATTATGAATATTTTTACCGTATATATAATGATTGTAGTTATAACTTTTAAATATGAATATTAAATGTGAATAATGACTAAATTTTATATAAAATAATACATTAATTATTTTAAACAATTTTTAATCAAATATTTGTTGTTTCTGTATTTCTTCTAAATTTTAAGTCTAACTGTCTTTTTGTCTTTATCTATTTATAAAAATCTTTTATTTTAAGCAGTTTTTGCTAAAATGAAAAAATATTATGAAATTGAGTATTATTAATTTGTTATTAATATTAATTACTTTTAAATTTAAACACGATATGTACAAAAAAAAAATTAATAAGTTTATTACTTAGTATAAAATTATTTTTGCAATAATAGCACTAACTGTGTTTTAAAAAAATATATTTAATTAATATTTTTTTACATATATTATCTAAAAAGACTTAGATATATATTATTTTCAAAATAAAAAAAAAAATAAAAAAAGTAATAAATAAATTTTTTAAATTAAAATCAATTCGATATTTATAAAATATAAGTATTTTAAACTAAATAACTCTATTATTATACTATTTAAAAGTTACTTTATTTTTTGTTTTAAATAAATTTTTAAAAAAAAAATTTAACAGTTAATCTATTTTTTAATTAATTTGTAAATCTTTGGATTAATTTTTTTTGATAAATCGAGATCAAAAAACAAAATAACTCAACAAAAATAAAAACACTGTTGAGAAATAGAGTATTAAAAAGTTAATTTAAACAATGTAATTAAATTAAATATAAGTTTAAAACTTTTACTATAAAAATTAAAAAAATAATTAATTAAATTTTTTCAACAATAGTTTGGTGTATCAAACTTGTACCTAGTAATGTTTTGTTAAGAAAATCCTTATTATTAGTTTCGTGTTGATGAAATGATTTTTCTTTAAGATGATGATCATTTTTTAAAATGTCAAAATGATTTTCTTTATAAAAATCGTTTTTATAAAATTTAATTAATTTATCATAATCTGGATGAAAACTAACTGAATTAATTTCATTAGTTATGTTTTGTAACTTTAAATTTGTATTAAAAACTTTATTTTCTTTATTTTGTTGATTATTAATACCAGAGTTTAAATTTAAATTTCCAAGAGAACTAGTGATTTCTAAATTATCTTTAAAATTATCATTCATTTTTAAACCATTGATTGGTTTTGATTTGTCTTCTTTATTTAACAATGGATTTACTAAAACACTGATTTCATCTTTACTTAAATTAGAACGCAAACTTGATTCTGAAATACTTTGTAATTCAGATGAAAGTTTTGCAAATTCATTTTTTTCAAATATTGTCATTTGAACCTGTTTATCATCAGTATTTAATTCTGGTGGAGTTAAACTTGCAATTAGACCTAATTCTCTAATAATTTCTTCATCATCTGGTTCATCTTCACAAATGTCAAAATAATCTACTAAATGACCATTTTTTTGTAATAATTTATTGTAAAAATGACTTTGTTGTTCATCTTCTTCTTCCTCATTTTCTTCTTCTGAGGTAAATTCTTCAAGAATTGAACTAAGTTTTGGCGCACTTTTAGACCTTTCAAGAGGTTCTTTAAAATTTTTCATACCTTTAATTAACAATTGTTTTCTTAACGGCATTAAATTATTTTCATAATTAAGAGATTTTTTACTTGAAGTAGAACTGCGTGATTTAAATGAATTTAATGAATTTTGCGAATGATTACGTGAAATTTTTCTTTTAGAATCAATTGTAGAATTGCGAGATGAATTAATTGAGTTTTTATCATATAAACGGATTTTTTCGCTTGAATTAACTGAACTTTGGTCATCTTTTTTTAAAGGATTACTTATACTAGAGCCAATACTGTTACAGTTGAGATTCGAATAATCTACATAATCTTCATAAACATCAGAATAAGTTTCTGAGTCATTTTCAGTTAATTGTAAGTTTTCGTTCATACAAATAATTTTACGTGAATTTTCTCTTAGTTTCTTTTCTTTTTTAAATTCATTTAAGGCAAAGGTCAAACGCGATTGTAAAGCGCTTATCATTTTGGCCACATTTACCTGTTTATTTACAAAACAAGCGTGTACTCGAAGCTCTTGTTTCATTTTTTTACCTAAATATTTGATAATAAAAGCATTAATGAAAATTAACTAGTAATGATAAAAATAATAACTACAATATTATATCATTGCTAACCTTCATGACGGTAAATCCAAGCAAACACTCTGGGAAAATTTGAATTTTGACCACAAAATGTGATCCTATTGGCCCAATACTCAGTTAATCCAAACTCTCGAGTTAACGCCTTTAAACCTTGGTTGCAAATAGTTAATTTCATCAGAATTTGCTTATTTTGATGTTTAGGTTGAGGTAATTTTTTTCCGTTTTCTTGTTTGGTGTAAATGTTGCCATAATTATTACAATAATTTTTCCACAAAGCTGTCAACGGCTTTTCTAACACTTGTTCTCCTTTTGCCCAATTAGTAACTACGTTTCCTAAATAGATCACTTTATAAACTTGATCTGTGTCAGAAATTTCTAATTTTTTTTTCTTCTGCCAAAATTTCATTTTACTTAATTTTTTAGTGCTCAATGTAAATGGAAGTTGAATAGAAACCATTTTAGCAAAATAGTTCAAAAATTGAACAATTTGATTGCAAAGTTTAAACAACTTGCTTTTGATAAATTTTTAAATTGACTATTATTCCTAGAGTGTAAAACGACACTGTGATGGCAGTGTAGAAATAAATAAAATAATATGATTAGTAAAATCAAGATAAATTTTATAATTGAAAATAAAAATAATATTATTAATAAAATGAACAGTCAAGCATAAATAAAAGTTTTATTAAGTAACTTTAGTTATTTAAATATTTTTATATAAATCAAAATCGTCTGAAATTAAGATGACGAAAAAATAATTTAAATTTTAAAAAAAATTGAATAATTTATTTAATTATAGTAGATTGCTGTTTTTAAAAACTAATTAGTATATAAAAAAACAATTTTATAAAAAAAAAAATAGACAAATTAACTTTATCAAATTAATTTTTTAATTTTTATTACCATATTATCGAAAAAATTTCGTTCAAAATAATATGATGCTAAATTTAAATGTTAAATCTCTAAAATTATGCTTACAATAAAATATAAAATTCTAATTATTAAATTTAAATAATTATTAATTAATTTTAAAAATTATCATTTAAAACCTAAATAAATTAAAAAATATATTTGAAAATAATAAATTTATAAAACAAAATTAAAAATATTTTTAAAAATAAAGTAATGATTTTCTTTACCAAGATGTTTTGATGGAAAATAGTAAAAGGTGTAAACAAGCTTTGTCTATTAATTTTATTCAATTCGAATTTATAATTACAAAATTTTTGAGTGAACAAAACTGCGACCAATAAGCATTAGACATGTTTATTTACTATTAAATAAAAAACTTTTGTCTATAATTTGTTTCTTTAGTTAATTTTTTTTTTTTTGCAATTTAAAAGACAGTTATTTTTTTAAAAAAGAGCTACAATAATAAAGTGAACAATTGAAACATCAGTAAAAAATATTAAACAAGTAAATCATGAGACTAACTTGAAAATATAATTTCTTATTTGTTTCAGTGCCATTATCATTAGCATCAAAACTAAATGGACATTGTTTTTCAAATTTCATCCGTTCAAAAAGTGGCAAAAGCATAAAAAGCCTTATTAATTATTTTTGTTTTATTTTTCCTGGCTTTCATTTAAATTTATTCAATTTAGTTGTTTAATAAATGAATAAAAATAGTGATAACAATCAAATCGCCATTTTTACAAACTATAAATGAAAGTGTTGCTATATAAAAAATTTAATTAAAATTGTTTAATAATGCAATTTTACGTCGTTTTAACCATTGCATTTATTGTATTAAATATAATGAAATGTGATATTTTTTAATATTTAGATAAAATTCAAACAAATCAATTACAATTTAATCCAAAATATAATTATTATAGCAAATTTTAATTTTTAATAAAAGTGATCAAAAGATAAACATTTATGTTTGATTAATTATCTTTGTCTTATTGCAAATGTTCGATGAGCATGCATAAAGTAATATTTAAAAACAGCTGTTCCGTTTTAGATACTTTGAATAGAAAACACGAAGAAAAGTTAAAATGCAATATATAAATATTTATAAAATAAGATATGAACAAGTTTAATTATATTTAAATATGTCTGTAGATTTGTTTTCGAATTAAAAACATGTTTAATAGAAAAGATGGGTTTATTCCGGAAAAAATTGACTTTGATACAAATAAAAACGGTTGATCATCAAAGGATTTGACGAATGCTTAAAACTTGGCTTTTTTTTAGCTTGATTTCGCTTGTGGCTAACCAGTAATCTTAAGAACATGTTTGTTAAATTATAAAGACTATATTTCAATCTAAAACACAGCACATTGCACATTTATCGCTTTTTGTTTACAAGTAAAAATCACAGTAAATCAGAAAAGAATTTTAACGCTAAATCAAAAAGGCAATCAAGCACTGATTGAGTTCGCATTTCTTAAATAATTAAGTAAAAAAATTACTGAAAAATTTTTTCAGTTTTTCATTAAAACAACAGTAATAAAATCGCACTTTTCAAGCTAGCTTCATACTGAAATTAAACTAATCACCTCATCAGCAATCGAAATCGTGCGTCAAGCATCGAAAATTGAGAACTTGTATTCAATTTAAATGTTGAGTCAATGTCTAAAGGTGAACAGCATTTTAACCCGAAACAAAAAGAAAAAAATCAAGACACAATTTAAAATAAAATATTTAAAAATATTTAAACAAACTAGAAATTAGATCAAAAAAATTTATCTGAAAGCATAATTTAGTAGCTAAATTGAATGAAATGCATAAAATTTGACTAAAATTAAATAAACAAATGAGTAATAAATAATATTATAAAGATAAATCTAAATCTGTAAAAATAAATAGTTGTAAAAATAAATAGTTGTAAAAATAAATAATTGTAAATATAAAGATAATGAAAAAAATGAATAAAAATTGAATAAAAATTAAAAAATAGTTTGAATAAATAAATAACACTTGAATCACCCAAAATAGTTGAACACAGTATGCAACGATGAAATAAATAGACAAAAAGTTGAATACTGTTAAAAATCACAAATTAAAAATATGAAAATAAACATGATTACCTTAATTGCACAGATTAAATCTGAACAAAGACAAGAGAGAAAACAGTATTTAAAATTACATGGATTAAATATACACATAAAAAAAATGATTAAACCAAAATTCGTTAAGATTAAGATTATTTGTTAAGCACATTTAAGATGATAAAGGTTTAATTGAGTTGATTTGTGTGGAAATAAAGATGACGAAAAAAAACATGTTCACATTACGAATCGCATAAAGCAGGTAAATTTGCTTAAAAATCACATTTGATTAGTAGAGAACGCAAATCAGACATTTTGTTCAAATGCCGGATACTTTTTGACTCGGATTGACCAAGTGTTTTAGTTGTTTAAGCGGCAGATCCATTGCAAATCTTAACACTTACACATTATGACTTGTGTACACATTTTGCGTTGACAGACAAGTAAGACAGAGTGAAGATAAAGTCTGACCAGTGGAGACGCCTGAAGAGGAGACTGAAGAAGAGTCTAAAGAGGATTCTGAAGAGAAGAGTAGAAAGAAAGCCAAAGATAAACCGAGAACGAAATGGAAGATTGAAGACGAGATTAAAGACAAGCCAAAGACAGGGCCGAAGCAAAAAGTGGCGGCAGACGACTGCCCAAGATTGGCCAGCTTTTTAAGAGATACAGCGTGAATGCTAAACTCCTACTGTTTGGAAGCTGGCGCAGTCAGTATGACTTACTTACAAATAGTTGTTTCTTTTCTTATTTTGTTTTCTTATTTTGTTTTTCAACTTTTGTTGCTTTCTTCAACTTGCGCTTAGCTGGCTCAGTCTGCAGATCCCCATTTATTAGTTTTTATATACTTTAGTAAATATACTTTTAGCAAACACTGGCTTAAGCCCACGACTGCACATAGTGGACGACAACTGGGCTGCGCTGAATAGAAGCTGTCAAAGGGAGAAAAAAAGTAGCTAAATTTTTCCCAGCATACCTGTGCATGTTGAAAACTTTAACATACCTGTATAAACTATATATTCAAGCAAACCTTCGACACCGCCATGCCAGCACCGCTCTCTTTCTCTCTCACACACACCTTGTTTGCCAAGTTTGTATTAGTTGAACGCGTGTATTCAAACGCCTTAAACTATTGCCTCCCCACCTGTCCAGATGATGACAAGGTCGAATTGCAACAGGTAGATGACAAACAGCAACAAAGATGAAAGAGGCAGAGAAGGAGCAGAAAAGTTGAAAGAATCACTGCAACAGTGCACACACAGACGCACACTTTTAAGTAAACAGCTAAAGAACCGGGGGCGAATCCAAATGGAAACAGGCGAATAAAACAAAATACAAAACAAATAAACAATATAAATAAATCATATTTCGACGACACTGCTGCAAAAGATAAACTAAGCAAACATGAATGGAGCAAGCAGGAATGGCAAAGTGCAGGCTTGAATGCATATTGTTTCGTTATATAATAATGAACTGCTGGCTACTTGTTGATGCGAAAACACCCTGCTTGCATCCATATGGTTGTAGGTAAATCAATCCATGTACAAGGTGAATTTTATTGCGAATCGCTAATCCACACGATAATCACTTTCAAATGGATAATCACCCCGAACGCATAATCACTTCAAATGGATAATCACTTCTAACACATAATCACATCAAATACAATATCACTTCAAATACATGATTACTTCAAATAGATTATCACTTAAAATACATTCTCACTTTAATACCAACATTACTTCTAACTCGTCAAAACTTAGTTCACCTACCCTAAATCCTTACCTTTATCCTATCCTCATTTCAAAAGTACATCTCAACATTCCATACATTGCAAACAGCACCAACCCAACAACCAATCTCTACCATCAAACAACTCCATTTTCTCTGTCTAATATTCATCTTTCTTAGTTTCAACATCAATCTAACCTAAATCAATAGTTGCAGTTTGCATGTGCAAGAAAACGCACACTTCAAGTTACTTATCCATCATTAAAAACTAATCGATTAATTTTATCTAACTAATCAAATTCATAATGATTTATTAACTTTGTTTTCTTTGTATCTTTCATATAATGCACAATAGAATTACTGCATTTATTTGACAATTAAATAATAAAATTGTTCAGACTCATTTTTTTCAAAATTATCATAGGGCTTTCACCACTCAGGTAACTTCACAAGTAATTAATTTTAGTTTCATTAACGTTTCAATCTATCACAACTTTTAAAACACTCACTTCTTTTTTTAACTAGTTTTCAATTATTTTCAATCAATCAATAAACGATTTATGGTCAAGTTTTACTTTTTAAATTTTTTTTTATAACTATATATAAAAAGTTTTCATTCACATCCCAAATATGATTATACTTTTTTGCAATAACCAAAAATCATTCTCATTATTTAAAATTTTAAATAAAAACATAATAAAATAAAAATTTTACTTATTTAGCCAATGATCTTAAAAAAATTTAAAAAATAGATTATTATAAAAAATCATTTATAATATATCCAATAACATATAAAAAAGATTATTATGATTCACTTCATGATTACTATATTAATTAACAAATAATCAATCTTATTGTAAATAATAGGTAATATTAGGTTTATTAAAGTATATATTTTTCATATTTTAAATTTACTAATAACAGTTTTTTTTAGTAAAAACCTGCATTAACATATCTTAATATTTGAAAAAATATTGCATAAATACTTAATCAATATAAAAACAAAAACAGATTCTAAACAATTTAATATTAATAATCATTTGATATCAATTTGCTTATGACTTAATTCTATTTAAATATTGAGTAGTTTTTATTAAACAAAACACACAATATATCAAATTTGCAATAATGAATATGTATAATTACTATAAATTATGTAAATTAAAAGATTAGGTTAATTTAATGAATCATTTACAATAAATTACATATAATTCATAGCAAAAAATAATTTAATTTTTTAAAAATATAAATTAAGTTAAACTTTATAGATTTTATTTAAAATCAATTTCAAAAAAGATAAAAATAAAATAAAATTTTTTTTTATTTATTTAAACAAGTTTTAATTAAAAAAAAACTTGATTATTTCTATAATATATAAAATACATAAAATAAATAAAAATTTAACTTAATTTTCAGTGTCATTAAATTATTAAAAACTTTTTTTATTTTATAGCTATAGTAAACAATGATAAAAATTTATTAAAAAATATTTACTAACGCAAGTCGTAATTTGGCACTTGATTTAACATTGTTTCAATTACATCCCTAAAATTTTTTATAAATTTAAATTTTAAGTAAGTTAACGCCTTTTGATTAAAATTAACCTATTATATACATAAAATTCACTTATATTTATAATTATAATTGTGTACTCATTTTCTTAAATACTTTGCCAAGTTTGATTTTGTTCAATGATGGAAAAGTGTTTGTTTTATAAAAATGTTAACATCATCATTTTTATATTTTGCTAATTATTTTAACACTTAATATTTTTTTATTTAATTTAGGTTAATATATTATTAGTTAAACAAATTTGACTGCAATACTTTGTCTTTACAAAGCATACATTACACTTTTGGAATTTTTTTTTATTATTCATTTAATTTTTTATCAATAGATTTTCTTTTTATTTAACTATAAATTTAAATGTAAATTTGATTTGATTCATTTTTTTTTTATTTCATTATCAAAAAAAGCAATAAAAAATAATAGTTTAACTAAAATTACATTTTTTATAATTAAAATAAATTTTTAAGTTTAATAAAACTGCATAATTATATTATTTTTTTTTTTTGTTTAAAGATTTTATAATTGTATTTTTTTATAAGGAAGCTTAAAATTTTCTAATATAAAATATTGGTTTATAATAAACATACAAAATGCAATTTTCTCAAAATTAAGTTTGTAAATTTTTAAATCAGATTTAACCAATTTATCACTTAAAATAAAAGTTAAAATTTTGTAAAGCTAATATATTTAATTATTTATGCATTTTATTTTACACAAAAAATAATTTTATCTCAATTTAAATATGATTGCTATTAATTATTAAGGTAAATGAAAGCTAACCGTAAGAAAACAATTTTTCTAGTTAAAAAATAACGTTATCGTTTTGAAATTTAACTTTTTATACATTCCATGCTTTTGTCTTAATAATAATTCTTGATTTGCAATGTCTTATCATTTATATCCACATTTATAATAGTGCAATAAGTGTATAAATGAGTTGAGCTTAACATAACTTCACAGACTCTACATCTACCGTAGCAAATACATAAGTAAAAAATAATAATTATGTGCACTACACACTTACTTTAATCAGTTATTAAAATTTATCGCATTATTTAATTTAAAAAAAATTATTTAAATTAAGTAGTTCTTATATAAAATGTTTTATACTTGAATTTTTTTTAACAAGAGTAGACAATTTTTTGCAATATCTCTTCTAACTTCAAACATGTTTCTAAAGTGTTTTTATAGTTATTAATTTAAATTTGATTATTTTTTTTAAATTATGTTAACCTTTGTCAGATTAAAGTTTTCTCTTTTGTATAATCCTAATTTGATTACTATAAAATCAGCATTTTGTATTAAATATATTTATAGCAATAATAGGCTATAAATATATTTAACGTGTGCTAAACTAGTGCAATAAGTCTAAACTAGATGGCAATTGCTAGTCTATTTTTTATAATTGAACTTTAATCAGCTCTAAAAAATTTTTTATTAATTACAAAATATTAGTCAACAATACTGGTTTTTGTTTATAATTTTAAAAGCATGCATTTTATCTTAATAACCATATCAAAGAAGTTTAAATTGTTCAAATAATCTCACTCATTTTTCTTGTTTAAAAAATGATTTTTTTACAATTAATTAATCATTAAGACATCTGCTCATCCTGCTTATAAAAAAATATATTTAAATTAAAAGACAAATTATTATTTTTTGTTTTTTTAAATGAAAACTTTAAATTTACAAAACCATATTGGAATGCAGAAAGTTTTTTTGAGATTTAAATCAAAGTTAAAATTAAAATTGAATTCAACTTCAGTTTAGCCTATTTTTTTATCTAATTGTAGAATATTTTATTTTGAAGTGAGCAAATTTTTTTAATCTTTAAATTTACAAATTTAATCGTGTTTATATATTAAAAATTATAAATTTATTTAAACACCAAATCGAATTATTAGTTAAAAATCCGGTTTGAAAAATGCATTTACAGTTAAGTATTCCATAAAAGTGTATTAATATTGGTCGTTTTTACTTAAATGATAGTGAAATAACTACCTTAAATGAACATAAGTAAATTTTAGCAGAAAAGTGCAATTATCTTTGCTGTTTATTTTATTGAAATGGTTAATTATTGTTTGCTTGCATTATTTTTATTTTAAGTTCATTTTTTTATATTTTAATTTACTTATTTGCCCATTTTTAAAGTCACTGTAATTTTTTTGTGCAATCTAAATTGAACTTTAACAAATTGCAAGCAAATTTAAAACATCGATTGATTGCAAAATTTTTAGATATATTTTAATAAGTGTTGCAATTTAAATTTTATTGATATTTAAACTTTTCTCAATTGTGTTTTTGAATTTTTAAAAATTTTATTGTTTTAATTTTTATTTAATGTTAAACTAATTTTACATTTAATTTGTTTTTGTTTTAATTAAATTAACTAAAATTATTTAGTTTTTAAAGTGGACGTTATAAATTAATAAATTAATAATATTAAATTTACTTTTACTTTCAATAAATATATTATTTCAATATTTCTAAAATATGCATAAAATATAAACTTTTATGAATATCAATCTTTTATGCATAAAAAAATAAAACAAAAATTAAATATAAAACTTTTATAATATTGCATAATGTATTATGTAAATTATTATTTTGCTAAGAAGCCTGTATAATATCAAAACTAATTAAAGATATACATTTTTAGTATACTGATTTTTAAATCTTTTAAATAAAAATATTTTGTTATAATTTTTTTTTTAATTTTTCAAACTTTTTAAAACTGTTCCAACTTAGTTAATATTCTTAGCTAAAGTGTGCAAGGTAAAAAAAAGCGAAAATAACTTTTAAAATTTATGTAAAATTAAAATATTGAATTTAAAAAATTCATAAAAAAAACATTGTTTTTCTCTTTTTATAATTAGATTTTAAATTTGTTCTAATATAATTGTAACCAAATAAGATCATTATATAAGCAATTTATCTTTAATCAGTTGTTTTAGGCGTGTTTTGGCATCTTAATTCAAATATTTTAACAAATATTTTTGCTTGATTGCACATTGTTTTTATATATTTTTTTTTACATACCTTGATTTTATTTTTATTATTTCTTTAATTTTTTATCATAGGTTACTTATATTATTATTTTATTTTTACTTTTTCATTTTTATTTAATTTTTTTTATACTAAAAATTATTAATTTTAATTTTATATATGTTAATTGCACTAGTAATAAATTTTTTGCTATAAAAAGTGCTATTTTTGCACAAAAGTTAACAAAATAAAGATGTTAAAAAAAACAACTCTAAACAGATATAATTTTAAGCAAATTAAAAAAATGGTAAATTAAATCTAAATTAAATCTTAATTTAATCTAAATAAAGTTAAAACTTAATTAAGTACAAATATATAAAGCAATAAACATATGTTAAATAAAAAAAAAAAAAAAAAAATTAAATAGAAAAGATTTACAGATATATCTTCAAAATAAACAAATAAAATTATTTAATTTGATTTATATCAAATAGGATTACATGTCCAAAAATTAAAATATTAAATAGATAAAACATATATAGTTAAATTTATTTGTCAAAATGATCATACATTTTTCATTTGTCTTTTTCTTATTCTTCATTTATTTTTATCAACAAACCAACAATTAAAAATAAAAGATAAAACAAGAATCTTTGCATTCTTTACCTATGCTTATTTATTGTGTGCTTGTTTCTATGTTACATCTTGAATGTTGTCTCTTTTAACCTGACTCTTTTTTCTTAACTCTTCTTACGTGTCTCACTTAACATGTTTTGTGCCTTTTTATTTTAAATGTTGCAAAAAACAAAAATGTTTTTTACTTGTGTTTAGTGATTCTTTATCTAATTTTAAAAAGTAAACATTTAAAAATGTTAAAAATTATTTAAAATATTTGAACATCTTTAAACTATAAATCCAAAATTATTAATTTGATTGTCAAAAAAAAAAATTGACAAATTATTTCTAATTTCTTAAAAATTGAATTTGATGCTTTATTAATTTTTTTTTATATATCAATTTTAGCATATAAAGTTTAAATAAGTTTTAATAATAAACATTTAATAATTTTTTTTTTTAATATATTTCTGTTTAAAATACAATGTTTTTTATTATAAGCAATATAATTTTTTTAATATTGTGTTTAAAAAAATTGAAAAATTCAGTGTTAATTATAAAAATATTTATTTGATATAATAAAGTTTATTTCTTAAAATTATTTTTATTTAATATAGTTCTTTTTTAATTAATTTTTGTTACCAGCATTTTTTTTTATAAACTACATTTTTGAAGATTTACTACTTTGCCCTTAGTTTTTAATCTTAACAATTTATTTATTTAAGTTTAATTATTCTTAAATTTAATTGTTTTACACTATTTTCAAGTTAAACGGGCGCCAGCAATTTTTAAAACAAGTATAATGTAAAAAAAACTTTCTTGTGATTTTCAAAGATTTATTCACCTTTTTTTCTATATATTAAAAATGAATTTTAATTCATTTTAATATAAAATTAATTGTAAATTAAATTTTTCCTGGAAATTCCCTATTTTATATTTAAATTGAAAATTTGATAATTAAGTGTTATAATAATTATTTTGTCATTTAAAATAGAAAATTAGATTAAAAAAATTATTTTAATTTTTTGGAACAATAATAAAGGTATAAAAATTATTTTTATTATTTAAAAAAATTAAATTAACAATTTTTGTTTAATTACATTCTTTTTAATTAATAATTTATTATTAAAAAATTAACATTATACACAAATTTAAAATGTATTTTAATAAAATATGATTTTTTTAAAAAGTTTTATTTTAACTAGAACTATCATTATTTAGATAAAAATATATATATATGTTTATTTTTTTTATAAGGTATATTATAAAATATTTTATAAAAATAGTTTTTAAAAATAGTTTTTTTAATTATTTTAATTATAAAACATTTTTTTTAAATAATTTTTATATTTTAAAATTAACATTTTTTTTGATTAGTTTTATATTAGTTACCTATGTTTGCATATAAATTGATCAAAGTAATTATTTAGGATATTAAAATTTAAAATTAATTAATTTTTAAAGAATTATTATAAAAAAAATATTAAAATGCTTTAAATTTAATTAGAATGCCCAATTAATTTGTAAATAATTTACAATTTTTAATTTTTACTTAATGCTTAGTATATAATTTTTAAAAATAATAATTTTATTTTAAACAAAATGTTTTTTTTTATATTCAAAATCTATATTATTTTTAAGAATTTAATTTATAAAATATAAAATTAAAAAATTATTTTACATTTAAAATCTAGTTTATTTTATTGAAAATTAAATTTAATAATGATTTCATGTATTTATTTTTAGAATAAAAATAAATAATTTTATTTAAAAATATAGAAAATTTTATTTAATAATTTTTTAAAAATTTGTTTAAAATTTATTTGCAAACTTTTAAATTATTATATTTTTAATAAAGCTTTTTAAATAAATTAATGGAATCTTCAGATAAATCTACATCTACAGAGGTCATTGCGTCATTTGTCATTGATATCATCAATTGCGTCCTTGGTTATTTAAATTATAATATCATATTATTTTATTTAACTAAAAAAAAGGAAAAAAAATTTTTTTTATACTGTTTTTAGTATTATTTTCTCTAAAAATTTATATTTAATAATTGTTTTATTTTTGAAAATTATTAACTATATAGATTATAACAATATATATCTTTTTATATTTATTTTGATAATTTAAATTACTAAATTTTTTGGGCATAAAATAAATAAATAATTTTATTTAAATTTTAGTACATATGAGTTAGAATTGCGAAATTTAAAATAATTAAATTTAGTTTAATAAATACTGAAAATTTATAAAAATTTTCCCGCTATAATTTTTAGCTATAACTTTTTAAATTGTCTTAATGTAAATTTTTTTTTTTAAATTTTATTTGTTATATTTACTTATCTATAAAAAATTAAAAAATTAAATAAATTAAAACAATTTATGTATTAAATTAAATATTATACAATAATTTTAAATATCTTTATATTATAAACCTTATCAATATATAAATTAATAAAATTAAAAGAAAAACATAGTTATTTTAAATAAAAAAAAAAATTATCCTAAGTCAACATTAATTTTTTAATAAAGTAATTTACAAATAAATTATGAAAATAGGTTTTATTAATGTTTTATTAATAAAGAAATTTTTATTAATTTTTTTTTTAAATTATTTGTACCTAAAAATGATAACTTAAACATCTTTTTTAATTTGACCAAACATTCGAAATCAAATTTAATACTGTATTAATAGTTTTATATTTGTTTAACAAATTATTATTTATATTGATTTTAGATAACTATAATTCATTGATTTTTTTTTTTATAAAACATCTCAGTTATTTAAATAAAGTACAATTATTTCATTTTTTATTAATTTTTTTAATAATTTTAAAAATTGGCTAAACAATAGTCAAAGCAAATTAGGTTATTTAGTTGTTTTTTATATAATCAATCACACGTCAATCGAGTTACATTCTAAAAAAATATAAACATTTTTATAGGATTCTCAATATTGGTACAGTTTTTTTACTATTGCGTGCATTTTCTGATGGATTTTTAAATAATTTTTGTTGCTGTTTTTGTCACTTTTTTGCTGTTTTAGTCATTGTTTTTTAATGTTTCCGGTAATTGATCCTTTGACAAACTAGTTATTCATTTGTCCTTGATCTCTATGTCTATCTTAGTTTGTTCACTAAAATAAAGATCACAAAACTAATCCGTTTTGTCATAAATTTTTAAATTTACAATTAAAATTAATCTTTACTAAAATTTATTATTTAAAAACAGCAAGACACATGTGGTTTAAGTTGTCTAACTTTAACCTAAATTTTTCATCAAATGTTTATCGTTTTATCTTGTTTTAAATGTTTTGAAAGTAATAAATTATTGGATTGATTGATGTTGTGATTAACAGTTTTTGAAATTAAAAAAAAGTTAATTTAGCAAATTAGCAAATATAAATATATTAAAACAATTAAATAATTTTAGTATTAAAATTATATTTTAATAAATAAGTTAAAATGTAAATTTAAACTTATTGTAAAACATAAAATATTTAATATTTTACTAATAAAAAAAAAAAATTTTAAATGTTTTTAAATTAAAAATAATATTTTAGTAGTAAAAAATAAAATATAAAATTTAAATTCAAAAAAGTACATTCAAATTTTAAAATAAATTAAATATTTTAATTAAACATAATAATTTAGTTATATGATATTTTTCTATAGTTAGCATCACACTTGTTGAAAATGTCGTTGCTAATTTAGTTTTTATTCCTTTTGTCTATTAAATTTTATTTCTGTTTAACTTCACTTAAGCTAATAGTTTTAGTACTGTCATTTTAACTTGGATTACTATTGTTTATGTAATTTTTGTTTTAAGTTTAAAACTCTAATGTTTCAAAAGAAATTTGATAATAACCATTAATAAATAATAAATTGTAACTATTAAATTATTTTTTTGTTGAAATATTAAGATTGTTTTACAAAAAAATCTTTAAGGTTTTAAAATTAAAAATATAAAAAAAATAAAAACATAAATCTTAAATATTAAGTTATAAAATGAATTAAAATAAATTTAATAAATTAATATAATTTTAACAATGCAATTATTTTTTTTTATTTTTAAGTAATTATAATTATGTTGGTTTTTATTAAGTTTAACTAATATTTTATAAAAATAGTATAATAATTTATTTAAAATATATATTTATAAATTGTATTTAAATTAAATTTTTGTATTTTAATTTATTTAATTTTAAATTGTCTTAAAATTTATCATTAAATTGAGTTAAGCAATCATACGATTGATTATTTTGATGTTTTGTTGGCTGGGCTCAAGTGTCTTAGACATTACCATTAGGCAGACGATTTCTGCGCAAGTTGAATTATGAAAAAATTGTGAGCAAATCTATACATCTCCCTGTTTGCATTTTGATTAAATTGAAAAGTAAATAAACAAAACTTTGCCATTTCCTTTTTTAATATTCATTAAAGAAATACTTATGCACATATTTCTTTATTCTATTTATTTTTGATTCAAGATATTTTTTTTATTATATTTTTTATTTCAAATTTTATTTTCTCAAACAACTTGACTAAACTCAATTTTTTATATAAAAAATTTAATCATTTAAAAAATTCTAGCTTTAAAACTCAATATTAAGTTTAAAACTATTTTTTTATTTTATTTATGTATTTAATAATTTTTCATACATCATTTTAATAAATTTATAATTTATTTTTAATTTAGTTTTTAGCACCCTGGATTTATTTATACCAGCCTAGAGAATGGATAAAAATGATTATATTAATTTTTACTAAATATTTAGTTTTACCTTTAATTTAGGATTAAGTTAATTTTGAAAATTGACAATTATCTACAAAGTATTACTCAATAAAATGACATAATAGATTGACAAATTATTTAAATTTGGAACATCAATTTGATTAACAAACAATTATATAAAAATGGTCATTTAAAGAAAAGTAAAACAAGATATAAAAGTGATTGAGTCATTTAGGTCAATTTTTATAGAAAACAAGTGAAATTAGAGTGAAAAATATTAATTGTGACAAGTATCTATAATTCACAAAACTTTTTTTTTGTTAAACTGACCATTTTAACAATTATTTTTTAATGAATAAATTAACTCAATTAATTGATTTCTTTACAAAAATTACAATTATAAATTATTTTTAATGTTGATTTTTGATTCATCACAATTGAAAAAGCTTAATATTAAAAAAATAAACTAACTGATTATTCATTGAATCTTTTTCATCATGAGCAAGTCAGACTGCGCAAATGTAAAACTATTTCTTGACCACAATCGTCAGTGCAGTTAATGTTTTAAAATTGAAAGCAATTAAATTATGTTTTAATTTTTTTAGTGTTAAATTATTTGAAATATTTAAAAGCGACCATTATTAATCTGAATCCGTAGTTTTGAACTTATTGACTAAAAGTAATTTTTGCTATGATCCCGTGGAATCCATATATGATCGGCTTAGCCGTTAATCGAACTGAAAATTGTTGTTTATTTTGTAAAATTAATCCTTGCTGATCATCTGCAACCAATCGTGCCATCTTTAAAAATCGATTGTGTTTAAGTAATTGCAAAGAACTAATTATCTGCAATCAATTATCCGCAACCAAATTTTCCACTGAAAATTGTATTCAGCCAGTCGTTTAAAGTTGACCATTCGCAATAGGTCATTTGTTTTTGATCATCAATAGGCAAAATCTGACTTCAAATAATCCATAGACAGTGATCGACAACTAATCATCCGCAAGCAATCATCCACAATTAGTCATCCGTTATTAGTCATCTGAAACTAGTCATCAACAGGCAATCATCTACAGCCAATAGTTTACAACCAATAATTTTAACTGATCATCAAATGCAATGATCACCTTTTGATATTTGCTTTTTAATGTGATTTTTACGCAACATTGATCCCTAAACATAGGAACAACGCCTATTATCTTTGATGCTAGCACCACGCATCCCTTGCAGCTGTTAGCTTATTAGCAAATGACGTGCATTTTGTCTGACTTTAATCGACCAATAGTTAGTGTGTCTTTGACTGGTCATGTATTGTGATGTTGTATATTATCTTTCAAATTGTACTTGTTGAACAAATTTAAACAAAATAATTGAACAAAAATAATTTATGTCCATTCTTGTGCTAAACATCTTCTAGTTGATCTTATTTATCCATCTAAATATTTTGACCTTTTTTGCAACTTTGACATTTAAAAAAACATTCTACTTGTTTCCACTCTGCTGAAACTAGACGCTATTGTTTATTAATTATTTTCAGAATAATTTTTATCTGAAAATAAATTCTTGTGCAAAATATGATTTCAAATTAAACTTTCTTTGGAATTTTTTCATTTGCTTAAAACTAATCAGCTTTATCTTCAACTCAACAATCAAATATTTACTAATTTATTCAAAATAAATAACTAGAATTTCAAATAAGGCTAGACAAAATGACAGATGATGAAGAAACAACAACACAAAATAGCTTACAATACTTACTTTACAATGACATCAAAAAAAATAATTGTCTAAACAAAATTGACAGTGATGTAACAAGTAAGTGGAGATAATTTTTTTAAAAAATGATCTGCTTATTTATCAGTCATTTAATCAATGTTGTTGATTGTTTTAAAAAAAAAAATGCAAAATTACAAAATTCAATTTTAATTGGATTTTTTTAATCAAATCATCTTATCAATTAAGCAATATAATAAAATATAGTTATAAAATCGCAACTGATTTTTTTATTATTTAACACGCTTAAGTAAAATATTATTAAGATAAATATACGCTTTTAAATAAGTTATGATCAAATATTGCGATTGGTTATTATAACTAATTTAAGTTATCTTTGTTTAATTGTTTAAATTATATATCAAAATAACTATTATTTTAATTAAAATAAAAAAAAATATTATAATCGTTTTGAATTTTTTCCATTTTATTTTTATATTTTATTAATTTTATATTAGCTTAAAGAAAAACCAACAATATTTATTATTTTTTATTGATTTCATTAATAAAATCAAATAAAAAAAAATAATTACTCAATTTTAAAAAATATATCGTAAAAAAAAATTAAATTTTAAAATTTTTTTTTTTTAAATTTGTTCCATATTTTCCAGAATTAAATTTTTTCTTTTTTTTTAACTTTTATTTCATATACTTGATAAAATCACTAAAATTTATATTTTTAAATAAATTTTAATTTTTATAATTTCTTTAAAATAAACAAATTTAAATCATTTTTAAATTAAAAAAAAAAAAATGTTTTAAAAAAGAAATTAAAATATAAAAACAAATGAAATGTAAATAGGTTTAAAATTTCAGTTTTTACGTTAAAGAACTAAGTAAATAGTACTTTAATGTGGAAACACTTGTAAAAGTAAGATATGCAAATTGCAAACATTCAGTCGAAAAGTCATTGCAAAACAATTGATAATTCATCTAATATATTTTATAATTTTAATATATAATATCAAATAATAAACTATAATATTTTTTTATAAAAAATTAGATATTATAATAATTTTAAATTTTATTTTTCAAAAAATTCAAAACCTAAAATTAATTTGATAAATTTAAAAAACATAATATTAAATTAAATAAAAAAAAAATTAATTAAGATTTTTAAAAATTATAATCTATTTTATTATTTTTAAGATATTTAAAATTTATTGCAAATTAATATAAATAAATTTCGAAATCAATATTTAATAAATTTAATTTTTGAATTGTATTATTTAAAAACCAAATAAAGTTTGTATTTTGTAAAATCAAAAATAAATTAAATGTGATTTATTATAGTATGTCTTGTATATATACAATTGTATATATACATGTTGTATAAAAACTACTTTAATCATAACAAATTTTTTAATTTTAAATAAATAAATTTAAATAAAAGTTGTGCCAGATTTCAGTTATTAAAGTTATTTTTAACTTTTATTTTATCAATGATTTTTATATTGATAAATTATATTTAAATTCTTTAATTCAACTTAAATTTAATTGATTACAAATGTCAAGAGTTTACTTGTTTTTTAAATTATCTTGATATCAAAAAAAATAAATAAATCTCAACATACTTTACACAGTAATAATTTTTAAATTAAATGTATAAGTTTATTTGTTTTTCAATTAATCATTAAAATTTTTTTATTAAATTTTAATTTTTATCAATTTTTTTTTAAGTTTAATATTTTCTCAAAGGATTTATTAAAATAACATTAAATAATAATATCAAAATCTATAAAACATTTTTCTTATCAATTTAACTTAAGACCACTATTTTTTTTTGATCTTTAATCATTAAAAAACCTAAATTTATGGAAATAAACCACTTTTGCTATCAATAGATTAAAACATTGTTTTAATTTTTATTTAAATAATTTTATTGTAAATTAATAATTAATTTTATTTAAATAAATATTTTTTTGTATTTAAATATTAATTAGATCGATGTCCGACTACTTGGGATGGAGTATCTTGTTGGCCTGAAACTCCATCTGGTCAAATTGCAGTAGTCCCATGTTTTGAAGAATTAAACGGCATAATTTATGATAGTACCCGTATGTATTTATATTTTTTTTATCTTTTTGATATTAAAATTATTTTTTAAATTAAAACTTTTTTTTCATAATTAGAAAATGCCACTCGTTTTTGCTTACACAATAGTTCTTGGGCTTATAAAGCAAATTATACTAAATGTAGAGCTGTTTTACCTGAAGAAGATATACTAAAAGTAAGTAAATTGATGCTACATATAATTTTTTATTTTTAATATTAAATGTTAAAAATTATATTAATTTTTAAATAAAATAATTTTTTTTATTTAGAATTTATGGAGTGTATCAGAAGCATCTACAATTTATTTTGTCGGCTATTTACTTTCTTTAATTGTATTAGTTATAACCTTATGGATTTTTTTGTATTTTAAGTATGAAATTTTATTAATTTAAATATTAATTTATCAAAATTATTTATTTTTTTATTTTAAATAGAGAACTAAAATGTATGCGTAATCGAATCCATACTCATTTAATTATAACCTATATACTTATTGATTTGACTTGGATTACCGCAGCTACTTTACAATTACCAATTTTAGCAAGCAAAGTAAGATAACTATTTTTAACCAAAATAAATAAATTTTTTTTTTTATATATTAGGAATCCTCTCAAGCTCAATGTGCCCTTTTTATATTTCTTCCTTACTTAATGGGCACAAACTTTTTCTGGATGTTTGTAGAAGGCCTCTACTTATACTTGCTTGTTGTGCAAACATTTTCAATTGATAAAATACATTTTCCATGTTATGCATTAATAGGATGGGGTAAAATTTATTTTAATTATTAAAATTTATAATTTAAAATTTTTAAAAATAATACATTTTAATTAATTCATTAAAAAATTTTGCATTTAGGATTGCCGGCAATATCTGTTATTATTTGGTTTCCTGTTAAATATTATTTTGGACAGACAAGCAAGTAAGCAATAAATTTTTTATTAAAAATTAAAAATTTTAAATATAAAATTATTATTTAGTGACATTAGTTGTAGATGGAGTGAACGGGATTTTTTAGATTATATTTTTATTTTACCAATATTAATTGTGCTAATGGTAATTAATTACATTAATTATTCTAAATTAATCAAAAAAAATTTTGTATTAGGTAAACATATTTTTTTTATGTGTGATCATGTATGTTCTCATTACCAAACTAAGAATGTCAAATTCAGCTGAATCACAACAATACAGGTAAATTAAATGGTAAATATTATTGAAAAAATAATGATTTAATTTGTAAATTTAAGAAAAGCTGCAAAAGCACTTTTAGTTCTTATTCCTCTGCTTGGAGTAAGTTATATTTTGCTCTTATTTACCCCGGAAGAAGGCACAGCAAGGACTATTATAACTACTTTACAAGCAATTTTATACTCAACGCAAGGACTATTTGTTTCTGTTTTATATTGCTTTCTTAACGGTGAAGTAAGTTTATGAAAAATAATAAAAATATTTAAATTGTTTTCTAGTAAAATAAAATAATAATTCTTAATTTTTTTTTTTTACCTTTATAAGGTAAAAAATTCAATTAGAAATCATTTAGAAAGATGGAAAACTTTAAGAATGCTTTATTCAAAACATCAACCCAATACAAGATCAAATCAAAGTGCACTTTTTAACAGTAATTTAACAGGAAGTTCATTATTAAACTCAAACAATGAAAATGATCGTAGTGATAGCACGACTACTTTATTGCGTAGACCGCATCCACCAGTTAATCCCAACGAATCTTCTCAACTTACCATTGATCATAAACAACAAGAATTAATGCTTTTACACCATTCCGTTAGCCAGTCTAATCATTTAAAAGATAGTTTAGTTACTACAAAAACTATTGAAACAAAACCAACTTATAAATATTTCTGGCAATTTTGGAATAAAAATAAAAATTATCATGATGCACCAACAAATATTATTACAGATAATAATAGTTTAAACAATTATTTTAACAATAATTTAAACACTAGTCTAAACACTAATTTAAATAATAACACATTCAACAATTTAAATGATAATTCAACAAATAATCTTGTTAAACCTAATTTAAGTTTGACCACAAAAATATCTATTGAAATTAATTATAATCAAAAACAACTTTATTCATATTCTCCAGTTAAAATGGCTTATAATGAAGCTGTTATTTAAATAATTATATAATAATTAATATTATAAATAATTGATTTACATTTTGAGCTAAAATTGATATTTTCTTTATAGTAAATCAAATTATTGTAAATTTATCATCATTTTCATCAAAAAAGTTACATTCATTGATTATGTTTTTTTCTTTACATTTTTATACAAATTGTTTATTTAAAAAGCTTATCTTATTTTGCAAAAATAAGTAATATTTTCATTTATAAACTTAATTACTATGTAAAATTACAATACAATCAGATAATTTTTAATTTTATCAATTAAGTCATCTTTTACAGTTGATCTAAAATAGTGTGTATAAATATTACTTGATATTTTCAGTTTACATAAGGACTCATTTCTTTTCTCGAAATCTCAGATATAAAAGTTAACGTAAATTTATAAAAATTAGAATAATCAATTATTAAAAAAGATAAAATACCGGATTAAAATTATTTTAAAATAAATTCTCAATTGTAAACCTAAACATAAATTAAAAAGTAAAATCTTCAAAAAAATTTAATTTAATTATATCAAACTAATTTTTTTTTAAATATTTTTAACGTGTAAAATGCTTTTCTAATGTTTCGCTATATTTTTGAATATATCTCTTATTTTTGTAATTTATAATTCTAAAGAAAGCAATATCTTTGCGAGTTATAATTCCAATTAAATCGTTACGGTCATCTACCACACATAAATGACGTAAACCTAAAGCTCTAAATAATCTAAATGTTCGATCAAAGGTAGAATTAAATGGCACAGAATATGGACAAGGATTCATTACATAACTTAAATCTACAGTATTATCCATTTCATCATCAGTTAATTTATTAATAACTTTTTGGATATTTGAATGACGTGGATAGGCGTTTCTAAATAATGAACAATTAAGTTTATACATTGATGATTCGGAATTTTCATTAAATATTTTATTTTCTAGTAAAACAATTAATTGCCATCTTAATACAAAACCTCGTAATTTGCCATAATTTCCATCCAATTGTTTTATTTCTATTTGCTTTAAATAACTTTTTTCAAACTGATTTTCTCTTTTATTTTTTTTGATATCTTTGTTAATATTATCATTTTTAAAGACAAGGCCTTCTTCAAAACCTTCGTTTAAATTACCACATGTATTGTTATAGTCAGCATAATTCAAAATTGAATTATTTATCGTATTACTATCAAAATTTTCATTGTAATTTGAATGATGAATATCAACAACTGGAAAACCATTATGAGTTTCATTTTTTAAAATCATTACTATATTAGAAACTTTCTCAATTTTATTCATTGTAATTACTGGTGTACTCATTAATTGAGAAACAAAAATGGTTTCATGTTCATCAATTAAATGATTATTAAGATGAGGCTCACAAGCTAAAAAAGGAATTTTAGCTAGTTTTATATGAATATCATATAAACCTTTAAAAAAATTAATAATTATTAACAAAAATTTAAAATAGTTTTTTAATTTAATTTAAACTTTACCTTCGTTAAATGAATCAGCAATCCATTTTGCAAGCATCAAAGTTATCATCAAAGGTAAACCAAATGTAATATTTCCAGTAGTTTCAATTAATATAACTGTTAAACTAATTGTCATTCTAACGCAGCCACCTAAAACTGCTGCAGCACCAATTAATGCAAATTTAGAACATAAATTATCGATTTCGTTATCAGAAATAGATAAAATTTTTAAATTAAATGAAATTAAAGCTATCATTCTTCCAAAAGTAGCACCAATAAGTAAAGCTGGAATAAATATTCCAGAAGATATCGATAGACCGTATGTTATTACACTTAATATGAAATAAACTAGAAAAAAAATTCCAAGTGTTTCTAATGAATATAATTTCGCATCTGCATGAAACATGTTAATAACCACACTTTCGGGTGTATTAATAAATAAAGAACTCATAGTAGAAAATTCATTGGTATTTTTACAATTTAATCGAACAGGATAAAGAGTAAGGTTTTCTTTTGTTAATGTATCAATAGAATGACATTCATCATAGTAAAAAATTAATAAATAACCTACTGTCGCTGTTAATAAAGCAACAATACCAGCTTCAAAAACTTTTAAAAATTTTTGGTCAATATACTTCATACGAAATATAGTTAATTTATGATTAACATGATTAAAAAATGCACCAATGATGCCACCAGAAATTCCCATCATAATATAAATAGGAATCTCAAAAAAAGTATACTCTATATTATCAAATTTTTTAAAGCTAATCAAACCTGGATAACTTAAATCGCCAATATCTTGATGTATGATGGACATAATAAAATTAAGAACAAAAGAACTAAAAGCAGAAAATGATTAGATCAAAATTAAAGGCAATTATAAATTTCACGACATACGTGATTAATGAACAAAAAAAAATTCTCCAGGTAAGAATTTGATTCCAAAAAGAAGCTCCTTCTTCAAGAGAAAAAAGGACACCACCAACTGGAGCTCCAAAAGCAGCAGCCACACCGGCAGCTGCCCCAGCAGACACAAAATCTCTTTTCTCATGATCTTCTCTGAAATCATGAAATATATCTAGATCTTTTTTAAAAGTTGTACTTTTACCCTGTGTTAATGAAGTTCAGGGTTTTAATATAATTTATAAAATGTTTAATAAAAAAAAACATACCTGTGAAATTCCGGCCGCAATCACAGATCCGCAATGTATCATAGGTCCTTCTTTTCCAGAACAAAGACCTCCGACAACAGAACCAATAACGCCAAACATTTTGGCAAAATAAGTTTTAACTCTGACAACCTCAGGTACTTTCACACCATTTAAATAACACTTGATTACTGGGATACCACTTCCGGCGGCTACAGGAGCAATATAAGTGACTAGTGCAGATCCGATCATTGTTGGAATAATATTGGTCAAAACCCAAAATAAGAGAATTTGCAATTCATTTATTTTCTGAGAAAACGAGAATGAATTGTGTCCTTATTAATAAAACATGAATTAAAATAATCGATCCATTTGTTTCTTTGACCTACCTTTCAATATTTGACGTTCATCAAAAAGTGTTTTCAAATAGTTAAACTTTTTGTTAGTTAATATTTCTACAATAAACACAATGAAACAAGCAGTAAGAGCAGTGAATGTACCAATAAAGAAGATGATGAACCATCTAAGGAACTCTTTTTTAGTAGTAAAAAAGGAGAAGAAATAAGCTTGATATTTAGAAAACTGTTGTTTACGTCTAAGATTTTTTTTGTTTTCTTGAAGATAGAGCACATTCTCACATATTTCATAATCAAGACTTTCATATTGTTGAGTTTTTTTTTCGGTTTCTTGTTCTAGCATCAAATTGTATAGACTGTTAGCTTCAGGATTAGGCTGGTGATCGCTAGGCGGAAGATAACATTCTTCAGAAGTAGAAGGTTCTTTGTCTTGATTTTTACGTAGATTCTTAAACTTGTTAAACAAACTTTTAGGAGTGTGATCGTTATCAAACAAGTCGGAGTGATTTCCGGGAAAGCTGCCTACCACAAGAGAATTGGCTCTGGAACTATTAAAATTGTCTTTTTTTGAAGGCCGAGTGCATTGCTGACTAAATTTTCGTTGACTAGAACTAGAATAGTAAGGCACATCTTTGTCAGACAAAGGTTGTTCGGCAATGCTACAAGCTCGATCGATGTTGGCCAGATCAGTGATACTATTTACATTGCGAATGATGTGTAAAGAACTAGAATGGGAAGTGGCAAAATGAGATCGGTTGAGAACTGATTTTGGCTCTTTGACCTGACCGTCTTCATCATCTAGAATGTCTTTCAGCTTCCGGTTAGGGTTTTGCATTTCGAGTTCAGAATTCTGCTTTAGCTATGAAATCAGTAGGAACATTTAAACTGAATGCATAGAATTTATCTGAAATTATATTCATCACTCTAACTAAGGCAGTCTAACCAGAAGTGTGAACTCTTTAGCTTTAAATTACAATTGAAAATATCAAGCAACAGTTGTTTTAACACAATTTACCATTTAAATCCATCTATCATGTGATTGCTCGAAAATATAAACAACGCATCTAGCGCCCCTTGCTTCGCTTTGCAGCACTAATCTATGAACAACTTTTTAATAATTTGGTATCTTATCTGCGTTATTAATTATTGTTTCAAAGCAATCTTGTTTGTAAAATTTTATTGCAATTTTTTCGTGAAAGAAATTCAAAGTCAGTTTCACAAAAAGTTGCAAGTTTGGATAATTTTGCCACATTGAATAATTTTGTCAGTTTGGCTATTTTTGTTAGCTTCATTAATTTTGTCAGTTTAGATAATTTTTCAATTTAATCAATTTCACACATTTTAGATAATTCCTTAAATAAAATAGTAATTGAACTGTTTTAATTTGCACCTAAACCTAGAGTAATTTCAATCTGAAGTCGTCAACATTCTAACCTGTGCAATAATTTTAATTTGAACAATTTAAACGATTCGAACAACTTGTGTAATTTAATCAATTCTGATAAACATCCTAACTTTTAAACACTGGTCAAATTTTTCTCTCGACATTCAAGTTGTTTAAGAAATATCTCTGCAGATTTTATTTTTAATTAGATTTTGTTTGCCAAACTCTGATTTGTAGCTAATTTTATTTTTTTTAAAATGCACTGCAAGTTAAAAAATTAATTTATTTAATGATTGAAGCAAAGACAACTTACTAAATATAAAATTGTGACAAATAATAGGCATGCAAAAACGCACAAAACGATTAAAACGAGAATTTTTTGCATAATTAATGTTGTCGCAGTTTTAAATGATTAGCATTGTTTTCAACAAATGAAATATAATTCACTAAATGTATATATACAATGGCAATTTACTTTATTTATGTTAATAAAAATGAATTTGCCGGAAAAAAGGTGAATTTTTAGAATAAAAAAATATTTATTGCATTTCTTTCAAACTAAAAGCCACGTGCTTTTTGGGCACTAATAAATTCTGGATAATCAATAAAGCCATCCTTATTTTTATCATCTGTTTCAAGAATAGGATCAATCATGGAGACAAGTTCTTGATCAGTGAAGATTTTGGTTGTGCCCACTGGCGAAGCGTTTGCGCCCAGACTTTTGCTTTCCTCAACTAGAAACAAACTAGAATAAGAAAGAAGGTTGAACATAAAGGAAAGTTACCATGCCAATGAATTAGGGATTTAATTAATTCGGAGCCATCCAACATGTCATTATTATCGGCGTCGTGCATTTTAAAATAATAAAATTGTAGTTCATCCTCAGACATTTTGTTGATATCCGGCATGCCGAATGCACCGCCTAGAAAACAAGAAAATTAGATGAAATTAATGAAGCTGACAACTGGAACCGACCTAAATGTTCTTTGATGTGTTCCTTGTCGTGAATTCTAGCCTGGTCGTGCAAGATGTTGGTGGGAGCTTGATAGGAAGCCTGAGGATTGGCATACTGAGGCTGACCGGAAGCGAAGTTGGAGCCAGCCTGGTAGTGTTGAGGAGGATGTTGTTGAGCAGGTTGATGAGAAGGCTGCTGATGAGGTTGGTTGGGGTAGAGTTGTCCAATGTTGGGTTGGAAATGAGCTGATGAGAAGGTGAGGACTTGCAGGATAGCAAGCAAAACACCAGTTCTGCTGGCTTGCATCTGTTGATCAATGAAACAATGAGTTTAGCGATTAAATAGTGCTTATGCTTAAGCTTTGTGTGATTAAAACGATAAACTTGAAAGGTTACAATATTGTACTAGGCAGGTAGTAATTGGTCTCACCTTTTTCGCGGACTGAGTTTGACTCAAGACAATGGTTTCAAGATAAATGTCTAACTAAGCATGCTCTTACTTGATGACCACTAAATTGTCATAAGGCTGCTACTGATGATAACTGTCTTCACGTTCAATTGTCTCCCTATATACGGACTGGCTAGCAAACTGTGGCAATTGGTTGCGTGGCTGTTGAAAACATTCAACAAGCTACAACACATGCGCCTCTCACCTGCCACAACAAGTGTCTAAGCGCGCCATTTTCAAACTGTTCAACAGCTCTGAAGACACCGCAGCAATTATTTTGGACACAATTGACTCTCATTCACCACTTTTTTCTTTTGCCACACTTGACTATCCCTCTTCTTTGCTCTGTCTGGTCCCTCACTGGTCCATCTCGCTACGTTCGTCTGGACCGACACTATCTTGTCCTTGTGCATCTCAGCTCGCTCTAAATGCGCTTCTTTCACTTTTCAAAGTTATTCAATGATATTCACTTTGAGTGGTTATTTTTTCTCATTTGCAATTAGTTTAAATTCACAATACCTTCGTGCTGGTTTAACTGTGCTTTACTGTTTTCAAACTGCTCAATTACGTATTCAATTCCACTAATCCACGCCAAAATCAAGTATTTATTCAACTTAAATTCCAAAATAAAAAAAGCTAGCAAAGGTCAAATTTGGTGAGCTTTTGATCAAGATTTGTGTTTCGTTGCTTGTGGTGAAATGAAGAGCTTTAAGAGTAACTGCTAAATTTGTGTAGCTTATTGCTGACCGAATTAAGCTTTGTATGTCACAAGTCTACCAAAAGTGATAAATGTGTTCATCATTAGATGTCATGTTTATGAGATACTCTTATGTGCTTTTAAGATGTGCATTTCAGATGTGTCTTTCCGATGTGGCTATCCAATTCTTTTTTTCCAATGTGTTTTTCCGATACTGTTTCAATACATATGTAAGTTGGTGTGTTTCAGTACCTTGTCAGTATGTTAGTTTGTAACACAAACTCTTTCTTTAAAATTTTCTCTCTTTAAAATTCATTTTTAAACTCTCTCCAAAACTTTTTTCAAAACTCTCTCCAAAACTCTCTCCAAAACTCTCTCCAAAACTTTTTTCAAAACTCTCTCCAAAACTCTCTTTAAAACTTTAACCATAAAAATTTTACCAAAATGTCTTTTAACAACGCTTTTCAAAAAAGTTTGTTTTTATGAAAATTTTTGTAGTGAAAAACACTCTGTATACCTTATACATGTTTGCACATGTTTCGTGCTTGTTTTAGTTTTGCGCAAAAATTGGTATGTTATTCATGTGTCGCCTTGGCTTGTCTTCTAATCACTAACTTTTTCTTCACATCTCTAGTTAGTTGTTCTAAATAGTATATAAACATTCATATGCATATATCATATTTAATCAACAATTCGTGAATTTCGGTTTAGTTATAAATTTTAGTTTTTAAATTAATTTCTGCATCTTTGAAACCCTTGCAAAACTCATCTCATCGGTAAGCTCATTTAGCCACCATTTTCACTTTTAATTAAACAATTGAAACAGTTTTTATTCGTTCTTTCTGTCGAGCAATATGCAAAACATGAAGAGAAATGATTATTAACTTTTCAATTCATAAATTTGACTCACCAAACCATTTTTAAACTTTGATTTGAAACAACAATTTTGCTTGACAGCTTTAGAGCTAAAATTAAACTTTGACTATGAAAAAATTGAACCAAGAAATTTTTTCCAAAAGTTAATCAAATATGGTTAAATTAAGTGGAGTTTGACTAAATGTAAATCTAATATAAAAAAAGTGAAAAAGAGAGCCGAAAAAGACAAAAAAGCCAAAAAAAAACCAAATGCGCAAAACTTAAACTGTTTAATTAATAATAATTAAGAATAATCGCAAAAACCGCAATGAAACTGCAATGAAACCGCAATGAAACCGCAATTAAATCGCAATTAAACCGCATTTAAACCGCATTTAAACCGCAATTTAACCGTAATTGAACTGCAATTTAAAGTGCAATCGAACAAGAAAATCAAGTTTGATTGTGTTGACAACATCCACAATTGAATCAGTATTTGCCAGTCAAATGCTCTGAGCTTGCGCAAACGTTGTTTGTACATGCGCATAAACTTTGTTTACGTTTTGAGGAAATGTGTGTGCGTGCTGGGTTGCGGTGCGAACAGTGGCCGCACAGCGGGTCAGGATGAGAAGATGATGTGAAGAGAAAAAATGACAAAATGATAGAGGAAAACCATAGATGAAGAAGAATAAAGGAAACGAACAGAGAAGAGCAAAATATTAAATACGAAATCAATAGGAAAACGATAAAGAGTACGAATGAAAAACTAGAAAACACTCGAAGACGTGACTAAAGAAAATGGTTTAAACATGCTAAAAACAGAGGATAGAGCAACTCAAAGCAAAAAGCCAATATACAAAATAAATTCGAAGGATAGAAGAAGGCAACTAAAGGAGGTAATTGTAGTACAGGCGAGAAACAAGACAAAAGCGTAAATGATGATTAAAGGTTAGTGAAGAAAAATTCAAGAAAATTAAACACACAGATAAGGAAAGATAGTTGACAATTGACTGATGAGAAGGGACGTGAACATTTGAACATTTCAAGTGACTTTGATGAGTTAGCAAATGTGCGCATATTGTGAATCATGTTTCGCAGGTGTGTTACTACAGATGTTTCAAATCAGTAAACACCCACATGATGAATTAAGAACACAAATTTGTGCACCTGTGGCAATTCGAACACTTTTCTTTTAACGACATTTTTGTGACAATATGCAGCGTACGCATTAAGCAAAAGAAAGATTATTTCATAAAACAGTTTTTACCGATTTCTCTTCCATCTGATTACCATCTGAATGAGTTGCTGACTTATTCGTGAAAAGTGTTACTAGCAAGTTCATCTCTTGAAAAGTGTTTTCACAACTTGATAGTTTTGCAAATGTGGAGTTTAAATAAATTGAAATGAATAAATGCAAGGTGAATACTCATATTTGTCTATGTGTAAGCAAATAATATTTAAATAAAATAATCCAAAGACTTCTAGCATGTTTGTGACCATCAAAAATACAAAAAACTTATTATTCACAGTGCAAATTCAGGTACATGTTTTCTTTTTAAGTTGTAAAGTTTACTTAAATATTAGATTGCTATTGTGGCTTTCAACAAATTTCAATTATACATTTATTTTTAATCGTTTTTATTGGTTAAAAATTTGTGCAAACATATTGATTTTTTTTTTCTTTATTAACCACCCACTTTGTTCACCTGTCGTTTTGCACACAAAACTGATTTTTTAATTAAATGCTTTTTATTTTATAAATAAGCGCAATTGACAGCTTTTGTGATTAGTTTTTCATTTCTTTCATGTATTTGTTTGAAAACAATTAAATAAATTATTTGTCAATAGCCAAAAATGGCTAAATATGAGATTAAAAACAAACGTTTGTTAACCGAGTTTTTTAAGTTGACAAAACAGGGAAAATTTTGATTGATACATTAATTGGATAATAGATTTAAATAAAATACTATATTCAATCATTTTATCAAAAAAAAAAAAGCAAATTGATTTAAAACAGAATAAGTATAATCAAATGTGCTTTTGTTTGTCACAATTAAGTGTTAAAATAAATAAATTATATTGTCATTTTGAACGATTGAAATTGAATTTTTATCTAATCAGAGCAGAAAAAATGGTCATAATACATAACCATTTTAATCAAAAATATCTTTTTTACATTTAAATCAGCTTAATATTTGCAACAAAATTTTCGCATTATTTGCAAAATTTTACCAGAAATCGTAATAAAGAATCGTTTAATGGTAAAATTAAGAAAACAGCACACACTTCTGGCAAGATTAACAATTTAAGCTCTAATTTCGCAATTGATTAACAAATGCTGTTTGTCTAATTTAATAAACAACATCTGACGTATTCATTAATTTGCATGAAAATTAATATTTTTTTATTTTCTTAAAGGTGAAGCTCGCTAAATTAGTCCATACTTCAAAGTAGATTCAACAAGTTCCTGATTGCTATGCAAACGTTTGTAAACATTTCTTAATCAAGCTCATTGCCTGCTACTTTTGCAAACCGTTAAGAAAGAGGCCAACTTTTTTAAATCCATGTGTGTGTTTTTATGTTGGAAGTTAACGGTCTAAAATAAAAAGCGTTTATGCACCATAAATAGAAACTAAACAAGAAACCAAAGAAGACGGAAAATTTAAGACAAGTTTGATTGAAAATTGGTGAGATAAAAAAATGAAAGACTATAGTTGACGAGCAAAATATAATAATCACCAATCAAAGTAAGTGCTTAGATGAGCTGAGTAGTAGATTCAAGGTTGATCTATCAAGAGTCAGAATTTCGCAATTTGATCAGTAAAGTGATTATTTTATTTGATGGCTTAATCTTTTATACAGGACACTTGGTTTTCAAATTGACTGATTCAGTCTGTGGTTCATTGTTCGGTGACAAGACAAACGCTAGTGGTTTTTTTGGCACAATTTAACTACCATCATTACAATATGCACTTAAATAGGCAATTAAACACACACGTTTCTTTAAGACAAAATTGGCAAACAGTGCGTATAATAAATGTTTCGTTTAATTGCTGCAATCTGAAAACGAATTTGATACATTAGTTTTGCAAATTTTCAAAATGAATAGATTTAATTAATAAGGATGCAGTTTCGCGATTCGACTTGCACAAAACCGTAATAATACATATTTAAAATTTTGAATAATTGTATGAGCGAATAATATTCATTACATTCACAACGCTTGCTAAAATGCAACGTTTAGCTTTGAATGTACAATGGTTGGTGAAAGTGGGTTGCAAGTGCTTAGTTTAGTGGCGGGTGAAACTGGCTTGAATGTATCAAAATAAGAAGGAACAAATGATTCATGCTGTTTTCAGATTTTGACTTTTTGCTTTCTGCTGCTTCTGATGAGAAAGTGAGCACATCAACAGCCATGTTGTGTGTGCTTGAGAGTGATGTGGTAAACGTGATTGGCAAAGTGAAAGCGAGCTCAAACTGGGTTATGAACTAACAAAGGCAACTGTTGCACCAGTTGCAATGTATCAATTTATAAAAGTATCACTTTTAAAATGAATCGATTTTTAAATGGACTAGCTTGCAAAAAAATTGATTTAAAATGTACCTCTTTTAAAATGTATAACTTTTTAAACGTATTGGTTTTAACTAAGTTGTATAGAATCATTAGATAAAAGGTTTGTTGAATTCGAATTAAATCGAGTGAAGTGGTTCAAAAAGGAAGTTTAAAAAAGAAGTTTGAATATCAATGGGTCGAATAATTGTAATAGGTCATCAAGAGATGCTCAGTTTGCCAGGTAAGCTAATAGCTAGATAGACGAATATTAAAATACAAAGATCAAGACATAAGTAGACACACTTGTAGTTGACTAAAACGGTTTAACCTGTAAAGTTACTATGCTTAGGATAGACTATAATATCTAAAATGAATTGTGTGCCCAAGATGGATTATTTAGCCTAAAGTGGGTTATTTAGACTAAGATGAGTTATTTAGCCTAAAGTGAATAGTCTAACCAAGATGGACTATTTGTATTAGGTTTGAGTATTTAGCCTGTGATCAAGCATTTTATCTTAGTAATTATCTTGTGTACGAGGGAAAGCTTAGTTAAAGCTTATTAGCTATTTTAGCTGGTCAACTTTCTCTTGAGGTGAATTAGTTTAGATGGTTTACGACTTTTGGTCGGCTTATATGACAAGCGTGGGCGTGTAAAACCAAACAACTGCTCATAACACACCAACAGCAATTGCAATGTGCTCTGTTGTTAAACTATTAAGTTTCTTGTGCCCTTGTCAATTTGCAACTATTTAGAGTGCTTGTTGGTTTGTCATTTCCGGTTTTTCATACAACCAACAACCAGCTGTTTTTACTAACTTTTATTTGCAATCACCTTTCAGAGTTCTAGAAGTTACTAATGGACAAGGTGTTGTACTCTGTGGCCACATGCACCATTATTAGTTTTGTTGAATGAAGTGTTTTCGTGTTAAGTGTTTATTTGAGAGGCGCCTTTGGGTTCGTGTCTCTTAACTTTATAGTGACCTTTAGTGGTATTTTTATTGTCTTTTGTTTCTTACTTTTTTGTGTTTCACCAATTGACACAATTCACTAGTGGTCAGCTTTTGTTTTATCGAATCGCTATAGTAACTAAGAAGTGGGCGGCCGTGGTTAAAGTGCAAAAACAAAGGCGAATACTCTGTAGTAAGCCATCAACTCTTTCTTGCTTCTTAAGCCATTACCCTTTCTTAAAAACTGTTCTTATTTGACGTTTTCCTTTTTCGACATTTATCTTACTAGACGTGTTGAGTTTTGTGTGTAGACTAATTTACACCGATAGTCTAATGTAGACCCGTAGGTGTCTACATGACCAGTCTATATGCACCTATGTATTTATAAAACACTTGGTTTTTGTTTGCTTGTCACTTTGTTTCTTATCATTTGCAATTTAATCTAAGCGCAAATGACTATTCTTGAATTTTTCTTAAAGTTTTTCAACTTTTATTTTTAACCAAGCTTGCCTTTTCACTGATTACAGACTTAATTCAAGTGTTTTTCACATTGAAAGTCACAACATGTGAAATTACTTTAATATACTCAGCCAGATTAAAAACCACATCTAAGTGAGCGAGCATCAATGACATTTGATTTATTGGTCATCTATTGCCAATCCATTACCGATTTTCAACTTGGTCAGTGTCTTTGACAAGTTTTACTTTAAAATTGCTTCAATCAGTTCATTATTAATTACTTATTTATATGATTTAATTAAGTTTATTTTAAGATTTTAACATCAAACATTCACCCAATCAGTTCATTATTAATAATTCATATATTTTAAATGTCTGGCAATCGCTATTCACGTGATTATATGAAATTGTTCTGCTTTTTTATTAACTTTTACTATTAAGTTGGTCTGCTTTCGTGCGAATGCATTGCGTACTATTTTTGTATCACTTTTGCCAAACCTAACTCCCCTCTTTTTCTTGTTTCTTATTTCTTCGGCAGTGCTGAACTGAACAAGTCTGAAAACGTCAAATATCGCAATTTTCTTATGGCTGTAACCGTCAGCTCGCAATTTTCCTTTTTAATTTTGCTTAATTTTTCTTAATCTTGCAGAAAGTTGCCAACACATTGATCAATTGTCCAAATCTTGGATTTGCAGCAACTCTTACGGAACATTAACCCAATCCAGTGCTCATCTTGTGCTACAAGTAATCAACTCTTAGTGTGAAAATATTAATTATTGATATTAATTATTGTCTAATATTAGTTTTTATATAATATTAGTTATTATTCAGTGCTTTAAACCAAATTAAATTCGTTTGGCATTTGTTGTGTATTCAATCGCCATGTCTACTATTAGCGAACGACTTGGCATTGCCAACGAAATAATTGAGCTCAAATTCGGCAAAAGTTTTACCAACAAGTCCAAAACCAATGGCAAGCCATCGTCTCCTGAAACATCAGAATCTTATCACACTATAAGATGTAAGTTTATGTTGAATAGTTTTACTAGTATATTTTTCTTATTATTAGCTTTCAAAAATAAATTTATTATTTTTTAGTTTGTGCCTTTTTATTTTAAAAAAGCAATAATTGACAATCGAGGAAAAATCTTTAATTATCTTTCTTTTTACTTTCAATCACTTTCGATTTCTCGCTTTAACTTTGATGTTTAAATTACTTTTTTGTTTAGCAGCAATTAAATTTAGTTTTTTGTTTTGAATTGGACACTTTTGTCTAAATGATCAAAAAGTTTTTTTTTTTTTTTTGGTAAATCAAATAAGAGCCATATGTTGATGTTATTTTTAGTTTTGCGGGTTGTTTTGCGTAATGATGGTAAAGCAAGTAGATAAACAAGCTAATGACTTGAGATTAAATGAAAATTTGAAAAATGAAAACTAAATGAATATGAAAACTAAGTTGTTAAGTGTGACACATGTGAATAAGCTTGTTTCCTTAAAAAAAAAGTTTATTTCCTTAAAAACAACTCTGTAGGTCAAATAATTTTTGGTTTTTACCAAAATTTTTTTTGATTATCAATAGTTAGATAAATAAATCATCAAATAAGAAATTTTAGTAACTAGTTTAAGACTTATGACATAGACTTCATTTAAAATTGGCCGGCTTTTTTTGACCTGATACAAAATAGACGTGTATATTAAGCAGGTCAAACAAATACATTAAAAAAGATTCAAAGGTTCAAGCTATTGAATTGCTTTTGATTGACCATTTGGATCACCTGTTGATGTGGATAAGCCGGTCATACTTTAATGTAGTTTATTTTAGCCAGTTAATGATCAGATTGGCAAATGATTTCATTCATTAACATAATTAATTACCTGAATTTTTTTAGTCTGTATAATAGTTTAGTTGCATCATTTCAGCCATGGTCAAATTAATCTTACCATTGCATCTAGCTTTTTAGCCATTTATCGTTTTTTTTCCCCCTTCAACACTCTTTTAACTAATCATTTTTCTTGTTCGGTGCATTTAGATACAGTTTCACTTGTCTTGTTTGCCTTTTTAACACCATTCTTAATAGTTTTGCTTTGCAAAAATTTTATTCCAGTCAATTTTTAACTGTGCCATCTAAATACTGATAACTGACAAAGTGTGTTATTAATATGGAATAGCAGATAAATCTTGTCAGTTTGTTTATCTTTAAGATTAAGTTTGTCATCACAAAGCATTATTATTTGCTAGTATTGTATTTAATTTAAGCTTATAAGTTTAACTTCTCAACTTTTATTTAATTTTTTATCTTTTATTTAAAATTCATCTTTTTAATCAAATTTGAAAAATTTGTTTAATAGTTGATTAGTTTTTCAGTTTCTTTTACTATTTTCATTTATAGCATAATTTGAAAAATAAATTTTTTATTAAATTTTTTTTTTAATAATTTAAATAATTTTTAATTTTTGAATATTTCATATTTGTTTTTGTTGTTTAATAGTTATTATTTTTAATATTTAAAAATGTACTTTTTTTAATTTTTTTCTTCTTTTTTGTTTGAATTTGCCACATATATTTAACTGGTTTAATCGTCCGCATTGTTGAATATTTACCGTTTTTATTTTAATTTGTATTAAGTTTCAAGTTTAATTTAACTCAAGCTTAAAAAAATTAAATTGTATCATGCACACAAGAATTTAGTCGAAACGCATTAAAAATTGAATACACGTTTTAAGAATATTAATAATGTCACATACAATGTTGCTTTCTTAATTATTTGTTTAATTGTTTTACTTTTAACCTAAATATATTCTTTAATTAGTTTTAAACCAATATGTTAGTTGAGCTAAGGGATAGTGTTTGGCTTATAAAATTTTTTCATAATAATTATTTTTATAATTTTTCGCAAAATGATTTGTCAAGCTAAAATTGTAAAAAAATATCTAAAATATACTGAAAACAATTAATCATTCAGCAATTTTAAATTAGAAGTAAAATGAACAAATTTAAATATAATTAATAGAAAATTAACTATGAAATATGAATCATGTTTTAAAAACTGAAAAATGTTTTTTTTATATAGATGATTTTAAGCCTGTCTCAGTAGACACAAGCCAAACAGCAACTATTGGTTTTAATGAGAAAAATAAAGTCACTGTAACAGCTCCAAATGTTGAAGGATCAGGCATGCCATGTACTGTTTTTCAGGGTAGTCGAAAACCACATTTGAAAGAGTGTGTTTTGGTCATTGATCATGAAACCGGAAGTATTACCTTGGAAAGGTTAACAAATAATATTGTGGTTAAGAAAACTCGAGCTGAAGGTAGCTCTAGATGTAAACCTCCAACCACTACTCAGTCTATGGTCAGTAATAGTATGCCGGTTTTGAGCCAAAGGCCGTCCACACCTTCTAATGGTCAAAAGTCAAGCTCTCCCAAACTTAGTGGACAATCTTCTTCTTCCGGTCAAAACACAACCACTTCTAATGGAAACACTGTGAACGGAAGTGGTGCAAATAATAAATCACCTTCAGTGCCAGTTGCCTTGAACAATTATCGAAGTCCGATTGAACAAAGTTCTAAAACAATTCGTGAAAATCAACCTCCGCTTAATTCAATGCCCATATTTAGTGCCAATTCGTTTGCTGGAAACAGTATGCCAACCGGAAATAGCTTAATCATTCCTTCAAATTATATAAATAATAACATTAAATCTAATTCTTCTGATTTTGAAGTTGGTGTTTTATCTTCATCTTCAGATTCTTCATCAGATGATGATGATTCTTCATCATCTTCATCAGGTTCATCATCAGACGATGAGGAAGAACCATCAGAAATTCAGAAAAATCTTAGCAGTAACGGCATTTCAAATCATACTCATCAAAATAATCATTCAAATTCACACAATGTTCATCAAAATTCACTTGGTTTAAATGCACCTATTATTAACAAACCTAATGTAATTAGTTCTTCTGCTTTGTCATCTGATGCAGATGATTCAGATGACGAAGATGAAAAATTAAATAGTTTAAATGCCAATTTAATTAACTCATTAAATAATAGTTTAAGTAATGTAGGGTTAAATAATGCGACTAGCAGTTTACACACTAATAGCACTACCACCCCAGCCGGATTTAGTATGCCAAGTATGCCTAAATTTAGTCAATTAAGTATGTGTAAATTAAAAATTGATTTTCAAATTAAATTAATCATTTTTTTAATTTTTTTTTTTCGTTAATTAGATAAAGACCTGCAATTAAGTGAATCTGGAAGTGATAGTGACGACTAGTAAAATAGTTTGTGACAAACTTGTGAAATTTGTCTACAATTTAATAAATTTAAAAAAAATTATACTTTTGATATATAATTTTTGATTAATTTGAAATGATGACTAAAAAAATGCTTCAAAAATTCAATTTATATCTTCTATTAAAAACATCAAAAATTAATATATATATATATATATATAATTTAATATAAAACGAGCTAGATTAAATAATAGGGATAAAAAAAATGAATAATTCATGTTTTTTATCTAATAAAATTATTAAATACATTTTAATATATTTAGTAAAAAAAAAATATGCAAAAACACAATTATTTGAAAAAATTTTATTAGGCCGCCTAAACTATTTGGTCTAGGTTAATATAACTAATTTTTAACAAATATTAATTTAAACAATTTTTTTTATTAATATTATAAAATACTAGAACTATTTTAATAAAATTTTATTTTTACAATAATAAATTCAAGATTATTATAGATAACTTTTTACACAACTATTGAGTAAAAATAATTGTACATTCTAAATTAATTTTAATTAACATCATAAAGATAAAATTATTTTTTTATGTCAATTTAATATTTAAATGTTTTATTTTTTTTTTCAAATTAATAAACAATAAAAAAAATTAATATCCACAATTAGTTTAATTATAATTAGTTTACAAATAGAAATTTTGTATAAAAAAAACAAAAAGTTTCAACATTTTGTAATAAAGTGAATGAGCATTATAATTTTAATGATCGTAAATATTTAATATAAAAATACATTTTAAAAATAAGAACAAACAATTTTTATTTATTTATTCTTAGAAAATAAGTACCTAAGAATTACTCGTTACTTCTAGTTCTACGCCAAAATTATAATTTTTGTAATCAAATTTTGTAATTTATATAATTTTTTAAACAAAATGTTTGGCTTGTTACTTTGCTACTATCATTAAATTATTTGATTTTATAAATAATAATAATGCAAAGAAATGTATAAAGAAAGAAAAAAACATTATTAGCACTTTATCTAAGTTTGAACAGCAATTATGCTAAAATGTAAAGAATTAAAAATTAACTTCATTATTTTACTCTTTTGCGTCAATTATGCCTCCTTCACCAATAGCAAATGTAGCTTCATTTTCAGGTAACTCAGGACTATCATAAATTTTAGCAATTCTTAACTCGCCTCTACCTTTGCGCAATGCAAGTCTGGTAGTAGATGCATGAGCAAGTATATGACCACCAACAGGTTTTTTTGGATCAACTTGAAATGAAAGCGTAGCTCCTGATTAAAAAATTTAAAATTAATGCAAAGTTTACAAATGTTTATAAAATTTTCAAATTATTTTTCGGTCATATAATTTACCTGGATCAGCTGTCATTTGATTAGTTATAAACACTGCAATATTATATTCTTCACTAATTTTTTGTACTTTTGACATAAGTTGAGCCAATTTTTGTTGTCTTTCAGCCAATTCTCCTCTGCCACTATAATCTACACGAAAAAGGGCCATGATAGAATCAATAACTAAAAGTTTGAACACTCCCATTTCTTCGTGAAACTTGGAAGCCACTAAATCTAAACAAACATTAAATTTAATTAAATCAAATTAAGTAGTGTAAAAATGAAATAATTTACCCAGCACATCGTATTGATGCTCGCTGGTATATGCCCTAACATATAGAATATTTTCAAGAGCAACATTTACATCTAAATTGTGTTTGATGGCAATTTGTTTAAGCCTATCAGGACGAAATGTATGTTCTGTATCTATAAAAACTGCTTTACCACCTGAATAACCGTTTGCTCCTTGTAGTTGACATGTAACTGCAAATGTAAATAAAATTTAAATTTAGTTTAATCAAGTTTAGGAATCAATGTTTTAGTTTATGTTTTAATCTTTTACTGCATAATGTATGAGAAATTTGCGTTTTTCCAGTTCTAAATTCACCAAACGCCTCAGTAATAGCCATACTTTCGATTCCCCCACCTAGAAGTTTGCTTAACAGAGACAAAACAAATGAATTAAATTTTGAATCTTATTTTCCTTTTAACACATACTTTAGCTCATCAGAGCCAGTTGAAATACGAAACACCAGCTTTCTGAACAAACTAACTTCAAAGGCCGTTTTGAAGCCAGCTTCATTAATGCTTGCAGTTACTTCTCGTATTTTATCAACTTTGGCTTCGCTCAGTCCCTAAAACAACAAATGAAGAATTGATTGAATGAAGAATATTAAATATAAAGTATTAATTATACCTTGATACTACAGAGTTTTTTTTTGGTAGCCATTTGTATTCCTCTGATTGTACAAATGCCAGCATTTTTCAATTTTTTAATATCTAACGTGCTCTAAATCAAGTAGATGAAATAAAGTTAAGTTTTTAAAAATAATACTATTGAGTGAAATAGTTACAATTCCGTGATTTTGTAAAATGTCAACATCTTGAAAAAAGTCTGCAATGGCAGAATCTGATTGAGTGTCATTTTGTTTTTCTAAGCATTCCATTTTTAATTGAAAATTGTTAATTAATTATGCTGGAAAAAGTTAAATAATCAGTTTATTTTAGAAATTTTTCTTTAGAATAAAATAGGATTTCTTTTTTTTGTGGCGCGAAAAGAAAGTTTAATTTTTTTTCTTTATTACTTTCAATTTAAAGTTTGAGTTGAAACTTAGAAAATTAATAAGAAACTTCTGTTTGCTTTGCAAATTTTTTTGCAATTTAATTGAAAGTTTGTAATTTAAATATATTTGTTTTGCTTAAATACTGCAATGCACGTACCTTGGTAACGGTGTAGAACAAAATTTATTTTTTATGCTTTCCAATTTTTATTCATTCATATAAAACTAATATGGATTATTAATATTAGATTTTGCAAAGCAAAATAAAAAGATATTCGAAGAATTAGTTTGAATATTGTGAAGATATTATAAATACTGCACAAGTTTGAAAAATGGCTTTTTTATCTAAAGTGTTGAGTCTGTTGGGCTTAAAAAAACGAGAAGCAAACATTTTAGTCATTGGTTTGGACAGTTCTGGCAAAAGTACAATTTTGAATCAATTTAAAAATAATGACGAAAAAAGTCAAGAAATTGTGCCTACAATAGGATTTACAGTGGAAAAATTCAAATATAAAAACTTAAACTTTACTGCGTTCGACATGAGTGGACAAGGAAGATATCGTAATTTATGGGAACATTATTACAATGGTATTGACGCAATAATTTTTGTAATTGATTCTAGTGATTCTTTTAGATTGATTGTGGTAAAAGAAGAATTGGATTTACTATTGAAAAAGGAGCAATTTAAGCAAAAACCACAACTACCTTTGCTGTTTTTTGCTAATAAAATGGACTTGAAAGAAGCTCTTTCTAGCACAAAAATAATAGAGAACCTAGAATTAAATCAATTAGGAAAAAGACCTTGGCACATTCAGGTATTCATTTTAAAATAGTGAAAAACAGTAAATCAATAACAATTAATCTTAATTTAGTCCAGCAACGCGGTTAATGGAGACGGTCTAAGTGAAGGAATACAATGGCTTACAGAACAACTAAGCCAGTCAAAAAGCAAATGAATGGTGAAAATGATTTTATTTTCTTATGTTGAAATTAAAATGTCTTACAAAATTGTTGGATGAATTAATAATGAAGGATGATTTTACTAGTAATTTTCTTATAAAAAAATAAAAATTCATCATTGTAATATACATAGTCATAGTGAAATGTAGTGTTTATGTTTTACTTAAATTAAACAACGTGTGCTGATTAAATAAAGCTACATCGAAATGCATTAAGCTAAAATGTAACTAAGCTTAGAAAGTAAAGGTTGAAGAAAAAGTTGAATTATACAGTAAATTTCAGGTGATTTCTTAATATTGGCCAATATTAACAAATAATGATAAGAAAAAAAATCTATGAATTTCGGATGCCCAATGCTTGTTCTAATTCAGCTCTGCGTTGCTGAACTTTTCCATAAAAATAGCGACAAACTGCTTCTTGAGTCCAAGCTTGATAGAAGAAGCCACTTTTTCTTTCCTCTTCTGGATTTCCAACTTGGTCGGTGATAACTTTAAGATCTCGCATTTGAGAAATGAGCCACTTCTGGATGAACTTTTGAGGATCATTAGCAAAACTGAGCAAGAATTCACGATTAGTTTTAAGATCATTAATTGTGTCGACAATCTCATGAATTTTGTTGTCCAGATTTTGAATTTCTTGTTGATTGCCTATTTCTTAAGAAATGTTGAATTAAGAAAAATAGAGAAAAAAAAAAGATGATAAACTAACCGGTAGACATGACAAAGTTGCTCATTTGCTGTTTCAATTGATCGTCGATTTCCACCTCGATGTCGTAACAGGCGGTTTTTTTGACAATGTCACCTCCAGACTCGACACTGATAAGATGGTTGATGACAATAGGATCTGCAGGATTAAGCAGAGAAGTTAGCCGGGAAGGGATCTCGCCAAAACGCATTCTGGAACAGTTAAAGATCTGTTCAAGATACTTGTCGCAATTGATAAACTCGCGTTCGTGAGCGTCCTGGAGTTTATGTGTCTTGATGTACTGCCAAAGAGCGTTGATGATCATGGGTCTAGTTTGGGTGTGAATACCAAGAAGCCGAGCCAGCCTGGAGTCTAGCTTGAAGTGCAAGGGCTGGTAGTCAAGCAGAAGAAGGATAGTGCATTTCACATTTTTATCACCTGGTCGCTTGACTTGAAAACCGTCTGTTTCAGTAGTGCTAGCAGTCCTGTGCCACTCGACCAGATGATTGTCTGGTCCGTACAGATCTTTGTCCAGTTCAATGACTAGAGATTTGAAGAAGGAGCTAAACTTGCGCTTCAGCTTGTTCTGTTCAGGCTTAGTGGCATTTTGGTCGTCTAAAAGTCTACCCTCGACCCGCAGTTCCCAACTAGGCACAGCAGTGAGGTCGTTATTAGAACTGTTTTCTAGATTTTCGTTTTCGTGATGTGGTTTGCCTGGGTAGAAAGTGTTGGAGATGAAAATACGCAACTTTCGTTTCTGTTTCATCGGTCTTTTAATTGCCTCTTGAATGTCTAGTCGTTTGCGAGTGATGGTAAAGTCAAGCTTCCTCTCAAACGCCAACAGATCCATATAAGCTTGCGACTCCGGCACCAGATCCCTGACCTTCTGAGGCAGTATTTTGTCTGCTAACTTTTTCTTCTTGCTGCTCTTAGACACTTGCGAACCTGAAAAATAAGACAAGGTTGAAGACAAACCTGAAATAAACTCAGTTAGCTGTTCTTACCTGTGTTCATTGGAGAGGGCATAGGCTGTGGACGTTTCATTGACTGGTTAGGAGTGCCGGAGGAATTGCTGGGCATCGCGCTTACCATTGGTCTGCCCATGGATGGCTGATTGGGAGGGGGCACAAAATTTGGGGACGGTGGAGGACCCATTCGTCCGGGCTGGATCTGTTGAGGGTGAGGGGCAAGATGCTGTTGCAACGGTGGGATATTACGAGCAGCCATTTGCTGAGGCTGAGGTGGTGGTGGACCCATGTTTGGATTGGATGGACCCATGTACTGCTGTGGAGCCGGGTACATGGGACGCTGAACAGGAGGAGGCGGTGGACCCATTAGTCTGACCTGCTGATTTTGGCCATGAGAAACCATTGGCATACCAGGCTGAATCTGGTGCTGTGCCGGCAGACCCGGCTGTCCAATCGGCTGACCCAAATGTTGTTGCTGAGGAGCCATTCCACGTTGAGGCATTTGCTGACCACTTTGGGCAGGATGAGGGATCATCGGCTGAGCCTGTTGAGGAATGACTTGCTGAGGAATAGGTTGCTGAGGAATAGCTTGTTGAGGAATGGCTTGCTGAGGAATGGCTTGTGGCGGGATGGGCTGAGTCTGCTGAGCCTGGCCATCCATCTGAGCCGGGGTGCCCGGGTACATTCGACCTGTCATTGAGGCTAACTGTACTGGATCAAGTTAAACACGTTCCTAAATTCGCTCAACTGAAAAACATTTAAACAATTCAAATTGATAAACAGCGCAAAGCAAACACAAAGAGTGCAAAAAAAGATGACGCCAGTAAAGCGATGACTTTGCTTATGGGGGTCGTCGTCTAATCGCGACTAGTTTATTAACTCAAGAACAAACGTTACACAAATCATGTTAATACTGTTAAAGTGTTGTTAAGGTGTTGTTAAAGTGTTGTTGAAGTGTTGTTAAAATATTGTTAAAATGTTGTTAAAATGTTGTTAAAGTGTTGTTAAAGTGTTGTTAAAGTGTTGTTAAAGTGTTGTTAAAATGTTGTTAAAATGTTATAAAAATGTTATTTCAGTTTTGCAATGCTGTATTCTCAAAATGCCGTCCTCTTGAAATATCGTTTAAAATAAATTTCTAAATATTGTTTAAATATTTTCAAAACACACTCTAAATACTTTCTAAATACCCTCTAAATACGTTTTAAATGTCCTCTAAGTACTCTCTAAAAACTCTTTAAACACTCTCTAAACACTCTCTAAACACTTTCTAAATACTGTCCGGATACCGTCTCATTTGCCTCTTAGAAACCGTGCTGCACTTTTCTGTTTAAATAGTATTGATACATTGATACACCAAATGTACCGATGTATAAGCAAACTGCAATCCAGCAGTTGTGGGCCTAATAAAAAGCAAAAAACAAATCATTAATTATGTCCACTTTACAGATCTTAGATCGGCTAAACTTACGGCGCTTTCATATTTTGACCAAGCCCGAGAGAAAAAGTGATTAAAACTTTCGTCTTTTTCTAATTCAATGTCTAGATCTTCAGCAAATGCGATCGAGTGTGAATACAACATTATACCCATCAAGGTTAATTGCAAAATGCCCCACACTGACATTGTGGCACAAAACAGTGCCAGTTTTTTGCCACAAAATATCATCATTTTGCTAGTAGAGTACAGTTGACCGAGTTTTGTAGTATTAGACAGAGTTTTAGAGTGATTGATACAGTTTTACCAAGGTTCACAGTGTTTTGCAGAGATTCATAATGTTTTGAGCAGATGAAAAGAATTTAAACAAACTCTTCAGGAGGAAAGAGTTAAACGACGAGTTTGAGGGAAAATGTGATAATGTTTAGATTAAGTACTAGTAGAGAAAAGAGATTAGAAAGAGGTGAAATTAAAAGAGGTGAAATTAAAAGAGGTGAAATTAACAAAATTAAGTTAAACAGGTGAAAAGAAGTTTCGTACTTTTTTCTTCTGTAGTTTAGGTTAGACCGAAGTTCGTGGTGAGTGAACACAAAACATGATCAGTCTAAATTAAAACTAGTTAAAACAAATTAAAATAAATTAGTTAAAACAGGTTAGGTAAAACCTTGGTAAACATAGCAAATGCAAAATAGTGAAAACTGGTGCGCAAGTAGATCAAAACCTTTGCCACAGTTCAGCTCGAGCATTTGTTGTTTGCTCTCCACAGATGGCGCCAGCAGCCGCGTTTGTTGTAACGACAAGAGCGGCAATAAAAGGACGAGCAAAATGATGGCAGTAGGAGAATGGGTGGAGCAGTTGTAACATAACAACATGTAACATAACAACACACAAGCATGGACAAGAAGAAGATGGAAACCAATTTAGGAAACCGATTTAAGAAAGCACCTAAGAGGCCGCCCAATAAGCCACCTTAAAAGCCTCCCAAAAAAACACCCAAAAAACTGACTAAAGATCTAACATGAGCGGCAAAACAAAAGGCCATTGTGCCAGTATATAGTTGCGTTGCCCTTTGGCCCGCCAGATTCATTGTTTACACTTTATGTTGCACTGATTTAACATATAGCGTTTTAAACGTTAATTAACAAGTCGCCGTCACGTTGGTACTTATTAAGTATATAGCTAGGATGAACTTATTAATTATTGGCTATTATTGAAAGGAGGGTCTGCTAATCAAGCAGCTGCAATGTATAGAAAGCTCAGTATATATGAATCTACAAACTATATACCTGCAGTTTTGCGCAAACAAATGCAGTCGAGCCTTATGAATCAAAGCGCAGAAGAGTAGAGGTAGAGAGAGGTAGAGAGAGGTAGAGAGAGGTAGAGAGAGGTAGAGAGAGGTAGAGAGAGGTAGAGAGAGGTAGAGAGAGGTAGAGAGAGGTAGAGAGAGGTAGAGAGAGGTAGAGAGAGGTAGAGAGAGGTAGAGAGAGGTAGAGAGAGGTAGTGAGAGGTAGTGAGAGAGAGAGAGGTAGAATGAGAGAAAAGTAGACAGAGAAAGCTAGGCTGAGAGAGAGAGAGAGAAAAAAATCAAAAGTAGAAAAATAAGAAAGAGAGGTTAAGAAACAGGGATTCAAAGAGGTAGAAAGAGATAAACAAACAGATAAAAAGAAAGACGGATAGAAAAAGAGGTAAACAGAGAAAAAGAGAATAGAGAGAGTAAGGTGAAAAGCAAGAGACAGAAAAAAGAGAGACAGAAAAAAAAGAGACAGAAAAAAGAGAGACAGAAAAAAGAAAGACAAAATAAGACAGGCTAAGACAGACTAAGAAACACTAAGAAAGAGACTAAGAAAGAAGAAAGTTATATAAACAAAAGTAACGCAAACGGCTTTCTTCTGCAACATTTGTAATAGACGCACTCGACATATACATGTATGCTAGTGCACAACTGCGTGTATGCACATAGATGTGTGCATTGGACCAGCTGCTCTGTGTTTGCAAACATCCAACAACATTGCCACTTGATCATCTAGTTCAACCATTCCCACACCATCTGCACCTGTTCCACTTGATCTGTACTCGATCGAAATCATCCAGTGTGATCTGCAAAGATAATCCGACGCAACGCTTATTAGTATTTACAGTTATTAGTTACATCAAGCTATTAGTATTGCAGCTATTAGTATTCACAGCTATTAGTATTTACAGCTATTAGTGTTTACAACCATTAGTATTTACCGTTATTATTGTTTGCAGCTATTATTATCTATTCAGTATCATCAAACACTATCCGGTGCCTAAACCAAACCATTCACCGCATCTTCTTCATCCACATCATTTGACAACATCTAAACTATTTTACAATATTCACACCATTTTCGACTTGCACACCAGCTGTTCCATCCAATCCATCAACTGCATCCACTCCATCTATCGTTCCCACCACATCTAATCACCGTTCAACAACAACCATCCATTTAATGATCACCATTGCAATTGCCCGGCTCTAAGAGACAAGTGCCAATCGTGGTCGCAGACACCATTATCACACTAGACTGAACAATTGTTTATTTACAAACACATCTGACTGAATTGGTCGCACCATTCACACTCGCATGCAAGCAACAGTAAATAGCAAACTATTCAGAGGTGTAACACTAGACTACCAATTGGAGGTGTATCACTTAAATAACAACCAGAGGTGTACCATTAAAACAACAACCAGAAAAATCACTAAATTACTAATTAGAGGTGTTGCCACTAGTATACCAACCAAAGCCGACTAACAAGCCAACCATTAAGTCAAACACTAAGCCAAACATCAAGCCAAACATCTAGCCAAACATCAAGCCAAACACTAAAGCCAAACACTAAGCCGCAGATTAAGCCCGGCAAGCGAATTAAGGATTAGGCGCCAGGCATTCAGTCAAGCATTTAACGCAAAAGATTCAAATTTACTCATCGATTGTTATTGTAAATTTAAATAAAGAATCACACTTGATGAAATGTGATCATGAGCACCCAGGCCAAATCACAACCGCATTCTCCAAAACGTATTCACACTTTTGGCGATCAAATAGGCGAGTCGAACAACATTAACAGCAGCAACAACATTTCCAATAGTTCAATTAGCAATAATTCAATTAATAACAACTATACCTGCAACAGTTGCAGAACAAGTAATAATTTGAAAATTGAAAATTGTGTTCACAATCATTTTATTGACAATTTTGTGGATAACAACTTTGAACACAGTAATCTAGTGGACAACAATCTAGTGGACAGTAATCTAGTTGACAGCAATCTAGTGGACAACAATCTAGTGGACAGCAATCTAGTGGACAGCAATCTAGTGGACAGCAATCTAGTGGACAGTAATTTAGTCGACAACAATTTAATAAACAACAATTTAATAAACAACAATTTAATAGACAATAATTTAATAGACAACAATTTAATAGACAACAATTTAATAGACAATAATCTAATTGATAATCTAGTGGACAACGACTGTTGCAGTAAAAATTGCTCTAGTGTCAATTGTTCTAACCATAATAGTTCCAGCCATATTAATTATAGCCACAATAGTTGCAGCCACAATAGTTTCAGCCACAATAGTTGCAGCCACAATAGTTTCAATCACAATAGTTGCAACCATAATAGTTTCAACCACAATAAATCCATCCATAATAATTTTATTCACAATAATTCAGATAGTAATGTAGACCATTTCGAATCAGATAATGGCAATGAATGTGGCCAACGATGGATATCTGTTAGAGAGCGTCCATTGCGACTCAGTCTTAGTAGTAAAATTGAACAGAGACTGGCTGATGTGTCGATTGAATCAGTGCAACATATGGAAGATGCTCATTGTAATATTTTCAATGTCATGGGTATTAGGTCTTCTGATAAGAGATCCGATCTGGATTGCGCGCCAGATTCTGCTATGTCTAATGTGCAATGTATACTAACCGATGATCGAATCAGTCAATGGCAAAAAACGCCTACTAGCTCAAATAGCAATAGTAATCAATTGCAAAAAAATAACAACAACTGTACAGATAAAAGTGAAATTGATTTAATTAGCTTTAATGATGATCATTCTAGTGAATGTGAAAGCGAATGTGAAACGTTGCAATCTAGTTACAAAGACGCTACAAGCATTTGTAATAATCAAGCAAACAAGTTGGATGGTCGTATAGATGAATACAATGAACGAAAGTACAATGTGGTAAAGAATTGCAATAAACAAGATCATTATAGATGTGATCATAGTAGCAAACGGGAACAACAAATTAGAGAAACACAAGATGAGCGCAAAGAAGAACAAGAATCCATAGAAGAAAAAGACGTTAGACAAGATGGTAGAGAAGACAGCATAGAAGATAGTAGAGAAGACAGTAGAGAAGACAGTAGAGAAGACAGTAGAGAAGGCAGTAGAGAAGACAGCAGAGAAGGCAGTAGAGAAGGCAGTAGAGAAGGCAGTAGTGAATGCAGCAGTGAAGGCAGTAGAGAAGATATCAGAGTGGATAATAGAGAAGACCAAACAGAACACAATAGAGAGACAAGCAGAGAAGATAATAGACACAACAGTAGACGAGGACAGGACCAAAACAACAGACCAGAACAAAATGAGCCGGTCTGTAATGTAAGCAAACAGTATTGCCAATATAGTCAGACAAACAGTGGTCAGTGTGGTGCGGAAGTGGCCACAAACCAGGCTGGGGATCAAATGCGAAAACAGTACAAAGATGAATTGCTGGAAGCGGCAAGAACCGGAAATGAAGACGCATTACTGAGAGTGATCAATTCGGTGAATGTGAATTGTCATGCCAGTGATGGCAGAAGATCCACACCGTTGCATTTAGCAGCTGGTTACAACCGAAGCAAGATCGTGGGCTTGTTGCTGAAGCACGGTGCCAATGTACATGCCAAAGATAAAGGAGGTAAGAAACAGAACATATTTAAGAACATTGAACTTGTTAGGCTGCGGAGTTTGTTGGCTTGAAAAATTTTAATTCGATTAATTGGTTTGATTAGATTCGATCTGAATCAATTAGTGATTTGGAGAGAAATTGATTGTTGACAATTGGCGGCAATTGGTTGGTGGCAGTTGATTGGAGCAATTGATTGGAGCAATTGATTAGTGCGATTGATTGGTGCGATTGATTAGTGCGATTGATTGGTGCGATTGATTAATGGCAATTGATTTAAAGCAATTGATTTGAGTCAATTGATTTGAGGCAATTGATTTTGTGGGCACAATCGGTTTGCCATTGATTGGTTTTGCTTGATTACTAGTTTAGATTAGGTTATTAATAGTTACTCTTTTTAGGTTTGGTTCCGCTGCACAATGCATGTTCCTATGGTCACTATGAAGTGTGCGAGACCCTGATCTATGCAGGTGCCAACGTGAATGCGACCGACTTCTGGCAATTTACCCCTTTGCATGAGGCGGCCGCCAAGCTGAAGACCGAGGTGTGCTCGCTTCTATTACGTTGTGGAGCCAATCCGTACATGAGAAACTGTCACGGAAGAACGGCAATCGACGTGGCCGGAAGTGAGAAACTTAAAGAAAGAATCACAGTTGAGTACCGGGGCTACACGTTTCTCAGGTATATCCGCACTGGAGAGTATGGCAAGGTGAAGAAACTGCTTGCCCTTTCTGTTCAATATCAACACCAATGTTCCAATCTTCCGGACCTGCAGTCCAGCCCTGCAGAAAAAGATTTCGCCACAGTTTCTCAACTGCCATCGCAGTCTTCCTTGCACCTGAACCTGGGCAAAAGCACCGACAACATGGACAAGGTGGTGTCCACTCAATCCGTCAACTTGGACCTGATCAGTTTCAAAAATTTGGTCACTGGAAGTGGTCCCCTACACTACATTGCCAACTCACTGCCAACCATTTCTGCTGCAAAGCGAAAACAAATAACAGATTTTTTGATTCGTAAAGGAGCCAAAGTGAACGACAAGAACAACGACTGTCTTACGCCACTGGCCATCGCGCTGGAGAATAACTACTTTGAAGTAGCCGAATGTCTGCTAAAGAACGGAGCCCGTCTTAACATTGCCGATGGTTTGGGGCAGACCGCATTGCATAGGGCTGCTCGCAAAGGCAATGTCCATGCAGTACAGGTAAGCAAACAGAGCGAGTTCAACTAAGAAGTCGCAGTCAAGAAACAGGTTCAATTAAGAAAACGCATGCAATCGTGAAAGCGGGTGCAAATAAGAAAAACACATAAATCATAAACTCATTATAAACATTATGCATTATTCAAATGCAACAGGTTATTTATGCAACAAGTTGTTTACAGTTTGTCTCGCTTTGTTTTCCTATGCCGTTCGCTAACTTTCTCTCTCATCCACAATTTAGTTGCTACTTTCCTATGGTGCTGATCCAAACGCGCTTTCTCTACAAGGATACACAGCTGAACAGTTGGCCACTGACGCAGTAAAGAAGTTGCTAATCAATCATAAATTAATAAATAATAATCCCGAGTACAAGTTGCTGGAGGCGTCCAAAAATGGCGATCTAGACACCGTAGCAGCTATTCTGGAAGTAGAACCCGAACTGGTCAATTGTCGTGATCTGGACGGAAGACAATCTACGCCACTGCATTTTGCTGCAGGTTACAACCATGTGGCCGTGGCTCAGCTGTTATTGGAGAAAGGGGCCGACATTCAGGCCAGGGACAAAGGTGGACTTGTGCCCTTGCACAACGCTTGTTCCTATGGACATTACGAGGTGGCCGAGCTTCTGGTTCAAAGAGGCGCCAACGTTAATGTCACCGATCTTTGGAAGTTCTCACCTCTTCACGAGGGTAAATTATTGTTATTAGTCTTATAATTCTGTTCAACCAGTCTTTATTAGCCACTTTGTCAGCTTCTTCATTGCCAGCCTTAAACTTGGATTCAAAATTGAAAACTTGGCTCATTGGAAGCGTTTCTAATTGCTTTTCTAGTCAAGGACAATTCATGTTGTTGATTAATTGCTTAGATGTTTGTACTTTATTAGACACACTCCTCTCATAGCTCATTTTACTAACATAGCCTCCTTTCTTCTTCCAGTCATAGCTCACCTTAAACATTTGAATTGCACTTTTTCATTAACTTATTCATTTTATTTTACAGCTGTATCAAAACTTAAAACGGACATTATTCGTCTCCTACTTAAACATGGAGCTGATCCGTACAAAAAAAACCGCACTGGTGAAACGCCTTTAGATCTTGTCAAAGAAGATAATGAAGAACTTCGAGATCTACTTTTAGGTGATGGTGCTTTATTAGATGCAGCCAAGTGCGGCTCTCTAAACAGGTAAAATGATTTTAATTTATTTTTAATCATTCAAAATCATCTTAAATTATTCTTAATTCAAATCATTTTCAATTCAAATCATTCTCAATTCATTCAATTCTTATTCTTTATTGCAGGGTAATGCGACTTTTAACACCGGAAAACGTCAATTCTAGAGATTCTGTTGGTCGCAACTCAACAGCCTTACATCTGGCAAGTGGTTACAATAATATTGAAGTTGCCGAATATCTACTTCAAAATGGAGCTGAAGTTAACGCTCCAGATAAAGGAGGTAATTTTTTCTTGTTATTTTTCTTATGTCTAATGATTTTTTTTTTTAGGTCTTATTCCTTTGCATAACGCTGCGTCTTATGGTCATTTAGATATCGCAGCGTTGTTGATTCGTTATAATACCAATGTTAATGCAACAGACCGTTGGGGATTCACCCCATTACATGAAGCATCTCAAAAAGGAAGGACTTCATTATGTAGGTGTTTTTAAGTGAATAGTACAAATCAATGTTTAAGCTAATGGTTTTGTTTTTTATAAAGGTGCTTTGTTACTTTATCATGGTGCAGATCCAACATTGAAAAATTTGGAGAATCAAACAGCATTGGATTTGGCGACAGCAGATGATGTTCGCTGTTTATTAATGGATGCAATGGCGCCAAATTTACAGTTGACTGCAAATACAGTAAAAGCAAGTGATTTAATCGCATTCAGTAATTCACTTGGCAAAGGATGTACGACTACTACTACAGAATGTGCCACAGTGATTAGCAATGATCACAGTGTGAACGACAATAATATGGTTTCTAGCAACCTAACTCTGAACAATATGTCCTTAAATAATGTTGCTTCAACTAGTTCAACTAGTATGGCGTCAACTAATATAGCATCAACTGGTACGGCATCAACCAATATGTCATCAACTAATATGTCATCGCCCAATATGGCGTCAACCAGTGTTGGGTCGACCAATAATGGCTCGACTAATGTTGGCCCGGTTAATGTTGGGTCAAATAACATGAACACAAGCAATGTGACTTTGAAAAATATAACCTGCAATAATTTGGTATCTAATGAAACACTTAACGAGACAGGTTTGTCTGATGCAGGTTTGGAAAACGTGGACATGTTCAGCATGGGCAACGACTTGCACCAAGAGATTGCCAGTATTATCTATTCGGCGTTGAATGCGGAATCCAGTGTGGAAAGAAAAAGTGATGCGGCCAGCATGTTTGTGAACAATTACAATGTGCCTTCTGCCGCCAGTTTGTTGCTGTTAAAGAAGAACAGTGCCAACGTAAACGAAGACAATACACCTGATTGCAACAAGCCTGATGGAAACTCACATGTGACCAACACCTTAAGTCACCATGTGAAGGGCAAGCTAAAAGCACTAGCCGCCAACGGCAAACAGATACAATCCACCTGCCACATGTCCAGCTCAAATAACAAACCAATTGTGAGCATTTCGTCTTACATCGGCGCCTCTCTGCCCCCCATATCTATGCAACGTTTCCTTACCAGTCTGAACCTGGGCCACTTGGTAGAAGTGTTTGAGAAAGAGATGATCACAATTGACATTTTGGCCGAGATGGGCCACGAAGAGCTCAGACAGATAGGGGTGTCCGCATATGGACACAGACACAAACTGTTGAAGGCAGTAGAAAAGCTTTTGCTGTACACTGCGGCCACACAGCACCAACAAGGCAATGCAGACGTGTGTCAAATGTTTGTGAATCCGATGGTGAATGGTCAGCAAGCCAAAGAAGCCTTGACCAGTTTCCCTCAGACCACTTTGGTGGAACTGAGTCCCAACTCGACTGAGTTTGAGCTGGTAGAAGAGGAAATGCAGAGCACCATAAGAGAGCACAAGGACGGAGGCACAGCCGGAGGTGTGTTCAGCAAATACAAAATCCATTCCATCCAGAGGATATCAAATCCAAGATTGTGGGAGAGGTATTTGCATCGCAGAAAGGAAATTTGCGAAGAGAACCGTTCCTACGCCAATGAACGGATGCTGTTCCATGGCTCGCCATTTATTAACGCCATCGTCCAGAAGGGCTTTGATGAGCGTCATGCCTACATTGGTGGAATGTTTGGTGCAGGTGGGTTTTGTGTTTAGGTTTAAGCTAAACCTTAGGTTAATCTTCTTGCTAATCTCTTTTATGCAGGTATCTACTTTGCTGAAAACAGCTCCAAGTCCAACCAGTATGTGTATGGCATTGGTGGAGGCGTAGGATGTCAGTTGCACAAGGAAAAGTCCTGCTACAAATGCAAAAGACAACTTCTCCTTTGTCGAGTGGCCTTAGGAAAAAGTTTCTTTCAATTCTCTGCCTTGAAAATGGCCCACGCTCCTCCGGGACATCATTCCATTGTCGGTCGGCCTTCTGGAGGTGGACTCACTTATCCCGAGTATGTGGTCTATCGAGGCGAACAGTCTTATCCAGAGTATTTGATCACTTACACCATTATTAAACCCGAACCAGTCTGAGTTTGCCACATTTGGAAAACACTTCAAATTAGTGTTCATATTTGTTACAATTTGTCTCATTCTTAACCTAGTATTACTATTTGGTTTGCTTGTTATTATGGCTGCTCAAGCAACATTTCACCCGACGGGTAAAACAAATTAGTTAAGAAAATCGACAAGCTTATTGCATGTGCTGTAAGCACTGACCAAATTTATTTTTATAATTAAAAAATTTACTTTTTTAAATCAAATTCATGGTATGCACGCATATAGATGTCGAATTTGTTTACCAAATATATTTTTATTAATTATTGTTCATTTATTTTTTATTAGACATTTATTGCAAAACTTGTTAATTTTGAACAATTTTTTTTACAATAAAATTCAAATTAACTAACTCTATTATATTACCTGTGTTTCATTTGTTTTCACTGTGTTTGCATTTTGCATTCAACTTTTGGGCATTATTCGCCTTTTGGCGGCACATTTTCCGAGCAGATAAGAAATAAACAAAGAACCCATTTTCACTTAGTTTTTCTTTCTTAAACTGGTTTCTTCTTTTTTTCAGTTGGTCGACTGTGGTAGATTTAACTGGTGCGTATTGCACATTTCTTCAACACCTGTGGAGTTTTTCAAATTAAAAAAGCAACTTTCAAAATGGCAGACAACGAAGAATTATTAGATTATGAAGAAGAGGAAGAGCAAAATCAAGTGATAAGTAGAAATGGTGCCACAACAGAGACAAAAAAAGGAGGCTATGTGTCCATTCATAGTTCTGGTTTTCGTGATTTTCTTTTAAAGCCAGAACTGTTAAGAGCCATAATTGATTGTGGTTTTGAACACCCTTCGTAAGTAATTATTTAAAACATGTTTATTTGAACAAGAAGATTGCTTAATAAAATTGTCTGTCAAATAGAGAAGTGCAGCATGAATGCATACCACAAGCGATTTTGGGAATGGACATTCTTTGTCAGGCTAAATCAGGCATGGGCAAAACTGCTGTGTTTGTTTTGGCAACTTTGCAGCAAATCGACCCGTTAAATGGACAGGCAAGTTATAATTGGTTTGCAAGTGATCTTTTTTAATTGTGATTGTTTTTAATTGTCTTTAAAAAACTAAAGACGTCTGCTTTGGTGATGTGCAACACTAGAGAGTTGGCTTTTCAGATAAGTAAGGAGTACGAAAGATTTTCCAAATACATGCCAAACGTTAGAAACGCAGTGTTTTTTGGCGGATTGAATATTGCAAACGACGAAAAGATATTAAAAAATGTGCATCCCCATATCGTGGTGGGAACACCTGGTCGAATTTTGGCTTTGGTTAGATCAAAAGCTCTTTGCTTGAAAAATTTAAAACATTTTATTTTGGACGAATGCGACAAAATGCTGGAAGTATTAGATATGAGAAAAGATGTTCAGGAAATATTCAAGGCCACTCCTCACCAAAAGCAGGTGATGATGTTTAGCGCTACTTTGTCCAAAGATATTAGACCCGTGTGCAAGAAATTTATGCAAGACGTAAGAAGATTTTTTTATTAGTTTTTCTCACTTTTTATACACTCTTCTAATCCGCTTTTCTTGCAGCCTTTGGAGGTATATGTAGATGACGAGGCGAAATTGACTTTGCACGGATTGCAGCAATATTATGTGAAGTTGGCAGACAATGAGAAGAATCAGAAGCTATTTGATTTTCTGGATGTGCTCGAGTTCAACCAAGTGGTGATCTTTGTGAAAAGTGTGGCCAGATGCATTGCTTTGGCCGAATTGCTGACTGAACAGAATTTTCCCGCCATTGCCATCCATCGCGGAATGACCCAAGAAGAACGTCTTCAACGTTACCAACAGTTTAAAGACTTTCAAAAAAGGATTTTGGTGGCCACCAACTTGTTCGGAAGAGGCATGGACATTGAGCGTGTGAACATTGTGTTTAATTATGACATGGCCGAAGACAGTGACACTTATTTGCACAGAGTGGCCCGGGCTGGACGTTTTGGAACCAAAGGCTTGGCTATAACGTTTGTTTCTGAAGAGAACGATGCCAAAATTTTAAACGATGTCCAAGACAGGTTTGACGTGAACATTCCGGAATCCCCTGAAGAAATTGAAATTAGTTCTTATATTGAAGGCAGATAAATTATTGGCACATAAGGTGCTTTTTAATCAACAAGTTTAGGTTGACAAAGTTAATTATTATTAAGCATTATTGTTTCAAAATATACGAATAAATCAGTTTTCAAATCGCTTTTAATTTGCAGTTTAATTTAATTTAGTCGGTTTCGGTTCATGTTTTTCGGTGCTTCAATGTTGATTAAGTGTTAATTAGTTTAGAGCAATTATATTTGAAAATGGACTAATTAACAAGTTAATTTGTTTTTTGTAGACTTCGCACATAAAAAGTGATTTGCTTTTTTTGTTTATTGTTTTTTTTGTTTATTGTTTTTTTGTTTATTGTTTTTTTTGTTTATTGTTTTTTTTGTTTTTTTTTTATTTTTTTTATTTTTTTTCTTTTTTTTCTTTTTTTTCTTTTTCATTTTTTCATTTTTTCTTTTTCTCATTTTTTCTTTTTCTCATTTTTTCATTTTTTCATTTTTTCATTTTTTCATTTTTTCATTTTTTCATTTTTTCTTTTTCTCATTTTTTCATTTTTTCATTTTTTTCATTTTTCGTCTATTTTTTTACTCTTACTCCATTGTTTGCGTTTTTGTTAAATTTTTTTTATTCGTAAATTTCTTGGCCTGTTCATATTGAATTGGCTTAAGTTCATTCATTGTTTTCTACCAGTGGATGGATGCTTAAGACGATGAAGACCGCGACTGTGGGAACTGTGGAGACTTGGGAAATAATGATGGATGCGAGGTTTGCGGACAAAACATAACAAGTTAGGAAAAAACAGAATAAACTAGGAGAAAAAGGAGAAAAGCAATGTGATTAATGGAACGAACTAGATGATTAAGCAGGTGTTGATCTGTTTGCCCCAGTGGTGCATCTAATTGCATTCCAACGACTCTAACTAGATAATTAGTGGCCACATCGTTTAATTAAATCGGTGTGGAGTCTTAAAGTGGAGCTTGGCTGTTGGTGGCAAATTGGTTCAGTGTTATTTAACTTTATGTGATTTGCTTTTATTAGTGTATGCATTTTTGAACGGTTTTTGATGTTTATGAGTTTTTTATTGGTGTTTGTGTGTTGTATTGTTTGTGTATTGTATTGTTTGTGTGTTGTATTGTTTGTGTTTTCGCACTGCAACTTTAATTTCATTTCGTGTAGGACTTGCTACATTTGCTACCTTGTGTGATATGTTGCCCAAGTGTATAGAGCTTCTAGTAGTGTGGCTTCAGCTGCAGACATGTATAGCAGCAGGAAAGAGGCCGGTGCTTCGCTCGCCTGCTGCTTCCCCACCAGAACCTCCCCCACCAGAACCGCTCCCACCAACACCGCCTCCAAACCTTTTGGTAATCATTAATGCAGGGGAAAATCGATCAATGCAAAACCTGACCTAATGGTTAAACATGGCTGTTGGGTTTTCTTAAGCCAGACCGGATGTGTCCAGCTATCAGCTGTTGGCCAGAACAGGTGGCCTACCTGAGCATCGGAACACGTGCAGCGATTTCAAGGGCGAACAACAGCCAGAAAAGATGAAGAAGAGACCAGGCCAGCAAAAGAATTTATTGAAAATAAACAATTATGAATATAAATTATGAATATAAAAACGCTGCCATGTCGGGCATCTGAGATGGATGCGTTTTTTGGGCCCACCATTTCTCTTTCTACTGTTCATTTCTGCCATCATTCGTCTGTTCCCATTCATGCTCACTCTATAAAAGCCGCTTCTATAAAAAAGAACCCCACCAACGCGTCCAATTTCCGCCACACTCTTTCCGGTGCACTCCTCTAAGCCTGATTGCGTCTGTTGCTGGCCATTGGCCGCAGTTACGCCTATCTTCTGGTCTAGCACGCGTCTGGCCGTGTTCTAGGCAACGCGTGTCACACTCACCAAACACTGTCTGAGTCAGCTGGCTGAAGGTCGGGGGAGCAAGCATCTTAAACTCGGCTCAAACATCTTAAACTCGGCTCAGACATCTTAAACTCGGCTCAGACATTTAAACTCGGCTCAAACATCTTAAACAACATGTTCAAACTTGCTAATTTTGCCTTATGTCCAGTTTAACATTGGCCCAATTTTATCACAATCTGCAATCCAATATTACACTGGTCTCATTTAGTTTTGTGCTACTCTTATGCACTAGTTTCTGCACTAGTTCATATTCTGCACTAGTTTCATATTGATCCAGTTCAATAGAATTCAATTCAATTGTACATTTAATTTAAGCTTGATTCCACTGAATATTCATTTTATTCAACATCGCTCCTGTCTAACATCTCTCTCTTTTATACCAAACATTTGTTTCATCCAATATTGATCCACTTTAATCTTGATTCATAACTAAGTTTAATAGACACTAATCGTGTTCTTCCCCAATCTTAGCTTAATATTGATCCAGTAAAAACTGTAACTAAAATTTTAAACTTAAAGCTTTAGGATGCCGTCCTTCAAAAAAGCTTTCAGTCGCAATTCTAAAGCAATATGTCTTGTTTAATTTGTGGCCACGCCTGAATTTCCGATTTCCCAAACTTTTGTCAGCCTGCTTTTTTTGCTCATACATTTTAGCTGTTCAATTCGATCGTTTGATTTGCTCAAATGTTTCATTTTATTTAAACACACCTGTGTTTAAGCTTTTCAATTCACAACGTTGTATCAATTTTTTGCAACTAAATGCTGTAGCTTTGCAAATTTTCAAGAGTATCAAATCGACTTTTATCGTAGCGAATGCAAAACAAAATGCAGCATTATTTTTACATATTTACATTGGCAAAAAAATTATGAATGACTGAGGCGTATTCGAAATAAAGTTACATCTGTCGAACCGGTCAAACTATGCAGAATAATTAATAAAAAGTTTTAATTGGCCTAATCATACAATTGAATTCCAGCCAAGAACTACACTAAGAACATACTTTGATTAGCAGCAGTTTGTTTTGAAGCTCAGCGAAAGCCATGGCGATTGCTTGCACCGAATCACGCACATGATCGACCAGCATTCCATCGACTAAGCACGGATCAGACCGCTTTGTCAGTTTAATGTTTTCAGAACTGTGTTGATCGAATTTTGTATTGCTTCTGTTCTATAATATCTATAATGTTGCAAATGTATGTTAACCCAGCTTTACTCTGTCCGAATTCTGATCAAATTTTGCCCAAATTTTGTTGGATCTATCACATTCTGCGACAGCCATGTTTACAGTTTCAAATCCAGGTTGAGTGGGGTGTAGGCCTTTAATAGACATTAATAGTCTAGGCTAGAGCAAAAGAACATTTTTCAGTTATATTTTCACAGGTTAAGTGGCCAACAGATTTAACAAAATGGACTTTATTTGAACAAAATTTTAATACAGGACAGTTTAGGTGCAGAATACATTCAACACATTCAATGTAAAACACATATTCTAATAAAAGATTGATTTGCTAAGTGACAATTTTAGAGCGGGATGCATTTTATAAAACACAAATTTGATAGGGGACACATTTTCAACAGACAATTTCACTGGGCACAGGATTTAATAACAGAAAGTCCAAGCAAAGGAACAGTTTTAGTAGAAAAACAACTTTGAATAAGAAACATGTTCACTGAGAAAACAGCAACTTGAACCAAAAACATCTTCAGTAACAAGACAACTTCAATAACAAGCAGTTTGAACTAGCAATAGTTTTAAATAAGAAACAGCTTCAAATAGGAAACAACTCTAAATAGGAAACAACTCCAAATAGGAAACAGTTTCAAATAAGATGCAGCTGCAAGTAAGCGGCAGTCTTATGTAAGCGACTGTCTGAAATTAGAGTCTCGAATAAGAGTCTCAAGTAAGTCTCAAGTAAGATTCTTAAAAGCAGGAGATTCAAGTAAGAGTCTCAAGCTAGAGTTTTAAACAAGAGTCTAAAGTAAGAATTTCAATCAAGAGTCTCAATCAAGAGTTTCAAGCAAGAGATTCAAGCAAGAGTCTAAAGCAAAAGTCTAAAAGTAAGAGTCTCAAGCAAGAATCTCAAGCAAGAATCTTAAGCAAAAGTCTAAAGTAAGAGTCTCAAGCAAGAATCTTAAGCAAAAGTCTAAAGCAAGAGTCTCAAGCAAGAATCTCAAGCAAAAGTCTAAAGCAAGACTTTGCCAGAGTTAGATGTTCACCTTAAACATCTAGAAAGTTTAAGAAGGTAAGCAAAGCGTGTTCAGTGGGGGGCAAATGTTGGCACAGGTGCAGCAGCGGATTAACTCGGTGACGGCTTACGCAAGCAAACCAGGATTAGCCGTAAAGGGCGGCCAAGGGCAGTCTCTAAAGGCCACACAATAGCCAGAAAATACCTGTTTAATTGAGACAACGGGCAAATGACCGAAATCCACTTGCAGCTTATATTTAAAATGTTGCTTTTTGTTTGTTTATTTTATTTATTTGCCTTTTTCAATGTCTTAACATTGTTCATGTTTATGTTTAACTATATTTGATTTTCTTTTTTATGTTTCTTTTTAAAACTTTTATTTGAATGTTTCTTTTTATTTGAATGTTTCTTTTTATTTGAATGTTTCTTTTTATTTGAATGCTTCTTTTTATTTAAATGCTTCTTTTTATTTAAATGCTTTTTTTAGTTTTTTTTATTTTCAATACAGTTTTTATTGTTTTCAATGTTGTTGTTTTTTTTTATTATTTTTCACTTTTTAACACCTTTTTTTTTGCATTTTTCACAGATTTATTCTGACAAATTAGGTTAGAAAAATGATCACAACTCATTTTAAGTAGAATTTGTTTATGAACACGTGGTCAACATAGAAAAACAAACTAATCAAAAGAAAAAACTGTTTAACAAGCAACTGATCAGAGATGAAGTTGTAATTGTGTAGGATGGCGGAAACCAATAGACTGAATAGAAACTCAAACACAAGTAAGACTGGCAAAAAACTGGCCAAATGAAAAGACTGGCAAAATAAAGCCTGTGGGGAAAGCAAGATGAAAAAGGAAACAAGATGAAAAGGGAAACAAGATGAAAAGGGAAACAAGATGAAAAGGAAAACAAGATGAAAAGGGAAACAAGATGAAAAGGGAAACAAGATGAAAAGGAAAACAAGATGAAAAGGGAAACAAGATGAAAAGGGAAACAAGATGAAAAGGAAAACAAGATGAAAAGGGAAACAAGATGAAAAGGGAAGCAAAATAAAAAGAAAAGCAGGATGAAAAGGAAAGCAGAATGAAAAGGAAAGCAGAATGAAATAGAAGAACAAGATGAAAAGGGAAGTCAGATTAGAAAGGGCAGTTAAAGAAAAGGGCAATTAAAGAAAAAGGGAAAACACAAGCAAAAAGAACAGGCAATCAGATGAAAAGGGAAGTGAGATGAAAAGGGAAGTAAGATGAAAAGGGAAATAAGAAGAAAAGGGAAATAAGAAGAAAAGGGAAATAAGAAGAAAAGGAAAATAAGACAAAAAACAAAAGTGAAAGAAAATGGAAAGAAACTGGTGCGGAAAAACAATATATAGTTTACCGACCACGCAATCTCCAGGCCGGGCTCAACTGTTAGATTCGGCGCATTTGGCCTAACTTGGTCTAACCTAGTCAAGTCTAGCCGAACCTAACCAAATTTAGACCAATCTAGCGGACCTAACTAAAGCCTAGTTAAAAATGGCCAAAACTAGACGAAACTAGCTAAAACTAGATGAGACTATTCTGAGCTTACCAAAACTAACCAAAACTAACCACAACTTAATTAAACCTGACTGAATCTAAACAAACTGAATCAAATTTAATCAAATGTGGCCAAGCCTAATGAAACTGATGAAAGCGGGCTGAAAAAAAAAAGATGAAAGTGGGCCGAAATTGATCAAAGCCGGCTAAACACATATGAAAAACTGTTCAAAGCGGGCTGAAATGTATCAGAACAGACTAGAACACATTAAACTTTACTAAACCTAATCAAAAATGGTCAAACCTGGCTAAACCTAATCAAACCTGACAAAAACTAGTCAAGCCTGGTAAAAACTAATCAAGCCTGGTAAAAACTAATCAAGCCTGACAAAAACTAATCAGAACTGCCAAAAACTATTTAAAACTGATAAAAACTTAGTCAAACCCGGCTAAACTGAATCAAACCTGGCTAAATTGAATCAAACCTAGCTAAACTGAATCGAACCTGGCTAAACTGAATCAAACCTGGCTAAACTGAATCAAACCTGGCTAAAATCAATCAACCCTGCTTAAACCTAACCAAACCTCTCTAGACTTATTTTTTCTTATTTATCTCCAACACCATTAACCTGAAAGGCAAAAAAATACACATTTTAAAATAAACATTTAAAACTATACATGTAAAAAATGCACATCTAAAAAATGGCCATCTAATCCCTGTGTTTTTGTTAATCCTTAATCATCTTCTAATCATTTTTGTCAGTCGTGTTTTGTCATCCTTGCTCATCCCTGTATTTATTGTTTGTGTGTTTTTTTATTTGCGTCTTGTCCAACTTTGCCGACGCCCACCTTGAGCAGTGATCTGCAGCAGTGTTGCCGCCGCACTTACCGCCGCACCCATTACCAAGCCCACGCCCCCGCATAGTTGATGCAAAGTTTGGTCCATTGGCTGATCCGGAACAATCAGATGCAGTGAACACGCAGTCGATAATGCAGCAGGTGCAGCAATTATTCCAACTACTTTAAACTAATTTCTCTCTTCTTGTCACTTGTGCTCTCTGTTGCCATCTTATTGATCAACTATGATTTTATGATCCACCAAACAAGCCACCTTAGTTTAACCGAATAAGCCACCTTAGTTTAACCGAATAAGCCACCTTAGTTTAGTTTTGCAACAGGATTAAAGTGAACCGAAAAGCAAAATCAAGTTCAAACAAAGCCGACAAACATAAACAAGAACCCAAAGCGAGAACACCAAGCTATGTGAAATTCAATGAACAGTAAGCAACAAGAATAAGCAACAAGAATAAGCAACAAGAATAGGAAACGAGAATAAGAATGTAAAATAAGAAATAAGTGATGCAATCGAAAAGTAAAAGCACACATTGTGCAATTTAAAATGTGATTACTTTTTAGTGGCACATTTTTGTTCGTCTATTTCATAATCACCGTTTTGCGCGTTTTGTGCTTTGTTTGTCCTTTGTCTGTCCTTTGTCTGTCCTTTGTCTGTCCTGTGTCTGTCCTGTCTGTCCCGTGGTTGTGTACTATGTCTGCATCGTATCTGTGCTCTGTTTGTCCTCTATTTGTCCTCTATTTGTGTCCTCCGTTGCCTATTTTTTAAGCTGTTTGAGAATGCAAACTTCAACATCGAGGACTCAATAAAAACCAGATTAGTGCAAGTGTTTGGAAAGTTTGCTTTTGACCCCAATACAGTTTGTTTGCGCCATGTGTCAGACGAACGACAAGCGAAAGCTAGAAGATTGAAGAAAGCCAGATTAAAGATGATTGAACAGGCTCAGAGAGGAATGAACAGAAGAGAGGCGAACAAGATGAACGTTGAAAACAAGTGAGTAAAGTTTAGTGTAAAATTGTTGGCGCAACACACATCTGTCACGCCCATTGCACAAAAATCCTAGTCAAGCAATTCATCAGCAATTAGCTAAATCCAATTGACCAATATCTAAATTTCAATCTGAATTTCAAACTGATTTCAAACTGAATTTCAAACTGAATTTCAATCTAAATTTAAACCCAGTCTCATTCTCATTAGAATCTGTTCTCAGTAGAATCTTCTTCTTTTCTCTTGCTTGCACCGGACCAACACGTGTACTGATCAGGTGAAGCAGTTTGAGTAATCCAACCGGCTGCAACTTAAATACTCACAAGTCAATATTTCAAACCGTAAGGTGAGTTTGTTGTTGTCTTTCTTTTGTTGTTGTCTTTTGTTGTTGTCTTTTGTTGTTGTCTTTTGTTGTTATCTTTTGTTGTTGTCTTTTGTGACCGGCTTTTCCACTGCCCTTCAAACTGTTTTTCAATTGACCAACTTACTTTTGCCCACTTACGACTTATTGCTTAATTATGCCCCTTTAAGAAGTCTGCCAGTTAAAACACAATTCATACTTTATTTGCATCAGATTAAACGTAAAAAGAGCAAACAGAACAAGTGGCAAACATACTGCTGATTGCTTGCAGGCACAAGTGCAATGAACAATATGCGATGTTGCTCAATGCAAACAAAACATTAGTGCTAAACAAGCCACACCAAAATACATCTTTCTTTTTTTGTTACAAAGTATCAACATTTCTCTCTCTCCTCTTTCTCTCTCCTCTTTCTCTCTCTTTCACACCAAACCAGAAACAGCGCTTTAGTTTGCCTAACACAGTTCTACAGATAAATAGATAGATGTAAAGAGAAAAAATAAAGAAAAAAATATTAAAAAAAAATGAGAAAAATGAGAAAAATGAAAAAAATAAAAAAAATCAAAAGAGATGCCCAGCTGCAGCATTAAGAAGATTAAGAAAGAGGATAAGAACGAGGATAAGAGGAAAATATAAAAAAAGCAAGCTTTAAAAACACGCAACGTTTTCGTGTTGAGCAAACTACTGGACAAAGACTGGGCTTTAAATAGCGGCCATCTTTCGCCCTTTGGTGTTTGAAGATGAGAACTGAAGGAATGAAAAAATTTCGACAAACAAGAAATTAAACAACCGAAATAAGAAATGATGAAAAAGAAGATGGAGGCTGGATAACGGTGGCAGTGATGGACAGTGAATTGCATTCAGACAAATTGAAAGATAAAAAAAGAAATATAAGAAAAGAAAAATAAAAAAAGAAGAGAAATGAGAAATAAAAAAAGAAATTTACAATCAATGTTTTCATGGCAGCAGAGCATCTTTATTGTAAAATTATATATATGGCTGTATTTCTATATATGTCTTGTTTTCACTATTCTTTTATTTTGGGTTTGCATTTATTTTTGTGTTATTTTGTTTTTTGCTCGTTTCTTTTTCTTTTTTCGCTTTCTTTCTTAGTGTTCGTTTCTTTCTTAGTGTTCGTTTCTTTCTTAGTGTTCGTTTCTTTCTTAGTGTTCGTTTCTTTCTTAGTGTTCGTTTCTTTCTTAGTGTTCGTTTCTTTCTTAGTGTTCGTTTCTTTCTTAGTGTTCGTTTCTTTCTTAGTGTTCGTTTCTTTCTCTCAGAGCGTTCGTTTCTTCAGAACGTTCGTTTCTTTCTTTCAGAGCGTTCGTTTCTTTTTTTCAGAGCGTTCGTTTCTTTCTCTCTCTGCCCTGGTCGGTTTTTGTTTCGTATTAACAGAAACAAAAAACGAACAATTTAAGCTAGGCTGCAGATGAGCGGACCCTAAGCTGCATTTGTAACAAATGAGAGTCGCGATTGCGCACTGTGCCAAACACCAGGGAACAAGGGGAAGAAAATTTAGCAAAAAGATTCAGTGGTCAGTGATGCGCGCCAGAAAAAGGGGAATCTGTTAGTGGGTGTTGTCTTTTTTCTTTGCCAATCATTCCCTACTAAGACTTTTCTTTGGAAAACTTCTTCTAATGCTTTTTCTCTAAAGCTTCTTTTCTAAGCTTCTTTCTCCTTTTCTGATTCCCCTAAAATCTTGCTTGCAAAGTATCCTCCCCCCTGCATTGCACCCCACACAGCCTCTACCCCACACAGCCCCTACCCCACACAGTCTCTTTCTGCCCGTTCTAAATGCCCCTGAAACTGTTCTCTTGTTTCCCCGTCTGTTAAAATAGTACTCGAAAGTTGCTTCAAACTCTCCCTTCCAAACTCTCCCTTCCAAACTCTCCCTTCCAAACTCTCCCTTCCAAACTCTCCCTTCCAAAACTCTCCCCTCCGAAACTCTCCCTTCCACTGCTTTGGCCGGCTCTGTCTCTGCTGCCCGTTTCTCTGCTACCCCTGTTTATGTTGCCGGCTATATAGGCTGGTCGAACGGGTGCCGCGCAGAGTGCAAAGTGCACGGCAAGCCAGAGAGAAAAAGAAAAAACTGAAAAAAAAATTAGAAGAGAAAAGCAGTTGCACAAAGTATTCTTTTTTCTCTTTTCTCTTTTTTCTCTTTTTCTCTTTTTCTCTTTTTCTCTTTTTCTCTTTTTTCTATTTTCTCTCTTTCTCTCTTCTTTTTTCTTTTTTTACCATTTTTGCAAATGTTTTTCGCCGTTGCAACAAACAATAACAACTATGGCCAAGTATTAGCGAAAAATAACATTAAGCCAGAACAAAGCGCCACAACAGTACAAGAGGTAACATTCATCTTCATCTCATTTTCTTCATCTTAATTTGTTCATCCAAATCTGTTCATCCAAATCTGTTCATCCAAATCTGTTCATCCAAATCTGTTCATCTAAATCTGTTCATCAAAAACTGCTCATCCAAATCTGCTCATCCAAATCTGCTCATCCAAATCTGCTCATCCAAATCTCTCATCCAAATCTGCTCATCCAAATCTGCTCATCTCAATCTATCCACTTCAATCTATTCACCTCAATCTATCCACCTCAATCTATCCATTCTCAATCTATCCATTCCAATCTATACACTCTCACCTATCCATCTATTCATCGTTTTTTTGTTTTCTTAATTATTAACTGCAATCACTCTTTTCACCACTATCTTCCACATTAAATCTAACATTTATAATTTTATTATCAACCGTTCTACCATCTTCTGCTCATCTGTTCACGTGTAAATGTATTAAACTATTTGTGTGTGTTTGTGTGCATCACAAAATCAACCTACGGGGTTCAAATCAATTCACAATCAATTAATAAATTCACAAATTAAATTAATTTAACAAGTTCAGTAATTTAAAAACCAATTCTACAACATCCTAAACAAATGTAACAACTGATAAAACAACTTACTCCACAGCACGTTCAGCATCAACAACTGATCTCATTAATGTGTTTAATTTTTATTTACTTCCATGTGTTCAAAGTAGTAAAAGTATTTGAAAATAAATATTCAAAAATAAAAAGCAGTAAAATGTAGTAAAGTGTAGTAAAGTGTAGTAAAATGTAGTATAATGTAGTAAAATGTAGTGAAATGTAGTAAAATATAGTAAAAGGTAGTAAAAGGTAATAGAAACTAGTAGAAAGTAGCAAAGAATAGCAAAAAATTGTTAAAAACTGTTTAAAAGTTTGGGCAATTGTTGTTAAATGTTACAAAATGTTTGCAATTTGTGAAATTAGCAATTTCGCAATTGTAATCATTTTTGTATTGCAACTGTAATTAGAGATCAGAGAGCAACAAGGTTATTAAAGAAATAAATAAAGAATTTGCCGCCAGTTACTTTTACTGGTCAGTGGCACTATTTGCGTCATCTCTTTATCTTCTTATCTTGTTAAATCACATGTGACATTTTTAATTGAAATATGTGGAAACAAACTGTTTAATTTGTGCAGTTTGGATTTGTGCAGTTTGGATTTGTGCAGTTTGGATTTGTACAGTTTGGATTTGTGCAGTTTGGATTTGTTCAGTTTGGATTTGTTCAGTTTGGATTTGTTCAGTTTAGATTTGTCCAGTTTGGATTTGTCCAGTTTAGAATTGTCCATTTTGAATTTTTCCATTTTGGATTCGTCCATTTTGGATTTGTTCATTTTGGATTTGTTTAATTTCAATTCTTTTAGTTTAAATTTTTTATTTTGAATGTTACTAGTTTAATTGAAGTTGTTTAATTTTGAATTTATTCCAAACTTTAATTTGAAAATTCGGATTTGTTTAAATCCTATTAAGTTTGCTTTAGAAAGCGGCATCAATCATTTGATGAAAAGGTGAAATGTGAAAGTTGTATTTTGTTCATAAAAAAAGTAAATTTTGGACACATTATAATGAAATCATTTTAATCATAATTAATTGTCAACAGTGTTCGGTTTAATGATTGCTGATTTAATAAATATCGACTTAACAACTGTCGATTTAGCAACTGTCGATTTAACAACTGTCGATTTAGCAACTGTCGATTAATAAATAAAATTCAAGGGCGTGAATCAGTGGTTGTCAGAGGCACACTTTTATGTGCACATCATTTAAATTAAATTGCCTTTCTTTTTTTATTACTTGTTTATACTATTAGTCTGTGATTTGAGAAAATAGATGGCGCGCTCGCGATTTTTTAGTTTTCTCATCTTTTCGAGCTTGTTATTTTCGCATTTTGTTCTTTTGCGGGCTTTTGTTTGTGTTGGCCTTCTTGCCGCATGCAAACAAACACGTTGGGTCCAGCTTTCTTAAATTGCATTGGCATTTCTTTGCACCTACTTCATTACCTTTTACCCACCTAACCTGTCTACCTCTTTTTCAACACTTTATACTCATTTAAAAATATTATCAAACGGACACAATTAAACAAGAACTTGGTTTGTTCAACTTTAATTGTGGCTTGCTGTGTATTTAAAATGAATTGCTAATGAATTGCTAAAATGAATTGCTAGTAATCTCTTGCTTAATTCATTTTAAATCTGTCTTGTGTTCATTAAATCCACTTCAAACGACCCTGTCCATTGACGAAATTCTGACAATTTAACCTAAACTCATTTCTTTCTCCTTCTTTCTAGCCTGACAATAAAAAGATAACTACAATCAATGATGATGTGATTGTGAAGTTTGTTGCTAGCGCATCGGATTACTGTGACATTAAGCCAAGCGCACACCTAAGCCAGCATATCCAAGTGACAGTGTTTTAGTGTGCAGATGAAAAAGGAGAAGCAAACTGATCATATTTATTGTGACTGTGTTTGAGCATCCTAGTGCCAGTGCCATGTCGGATTGTTTTGTGTGTATTTGAAGATTAACATCCACCAAAAAAAGCCAAACGGATCCTCAAAACAAACACACCACCTCATCTGATAATCAACCAAACTCTTCCCACAACAGTTGTTCCTGTCTTGGACGCTCATCATGCAAAACAGTGTAAACACGTTTCCTTGGGTGAGTCCGTCCAGTTTCGCCAGTGCCACCGGCTCCAAGTCGCAATGGCCAAACTATCAAGGACTGGGCATTCCGGAGATCTTTCTTAAAAAGACTCCAATTTATCCAGGTAGCATATCACACTTGGCCGCTCATTCTTCATACCTGGAAAAAATGAGTAATTTAACAGCCGCTGTCAATCCAACTGGGGCTAGTGATATGCATGCTCAAATCACTGCTCAGCAGCAACAAATGCAACAGCATCATCAACATTTGCAAGAGATTACTCAAAAGTGTCCGCACCAACACGATTCCAAGACCAAATATCCTTGCGAAATCTGCATACAACAGTATTCTATTAATTTGAACAAAGGTAAGCAATCTTACACTATTTTAATCTTTAATAATCTCACATTCTCAAATTCAAACCAAAATGGCAAATATTATTTTTTATTTATAATTCACAATTTACAGCTAACATACACTTATATATTATCACATCTGTTAGTCTATTGTATCAAAAACCTTTCTTTCCAACACTTTTCTCTTTCTAGACCAAAAATCTATTCCAGACCAGGTTGCGCATCACTTGCAATCTTCTTTCTCAACTGGTCTATCTTTATTTTCACCAAATAATCTAGACCGTCCAATTTCTACTGACTCATTAAATTCAATTTCAGGCAATGTCACAAATAACACACCTAACGGAAGTGCAAACACTTCTAATAATTCCAACGCTAATAATGATAATAATAACAACAGTGCAAACGCCAGCAACAATAATAGTAATAATAGTAACAACGCCAACAACAATAATGCAAATAATAATAGTAATAATGCGGCCAATAACAGTCCTCAGAATAGTTCGAACAATAGCAGTTCGACAAACAATCAAAATAATGTCAATGGATCAACAGCCGGAACTAATAATGGCACCGGTCCAGGACGAAGAAGTTCCACCACTAAAGGTTCCTTTCTTTGTCCGGTATGCAATAAAACGTTTACCCAGAAAGGAAATCTTAAAACGCATATGTTGATTCACACAGGAGAAAAGCCTTACTCTTGTTCCGTAAGTTTTTTTTTTTTTTCTTGATGTTTATTAACTAAAATTTTAATTTAATTAATATCATTTTTTACAACAGGTGTGCGGCAAATCGTTTACTCAAAAAGGAAATGTAGATACTCATATGAAAATACATAATGGTGGACCTAAAAGTGAGTTTTGTAAAATAGTTGGCAAGTTTTTTTTAATTTTTACGGTCTTTTTAACTTTTATCACTATTTTCAATTATTTCAGGACCCAAAGCACCTAAAACTAGAGATAATAACAAAGAAAAGCCGTTTGTGTGTGGTTTTTGTGGAAAAGCTTTCTCACAAAAAGGCAACTTAACTGCTCATCTTCGTACGCACAATAAAGATGAACGCTTCCCCTGCGCTGTTTGTGGTAAATCTTTTACTCAAAAAGTAAGTATTAAGTTTTTGATTAAGTAAAAATTAATTTTAATTATTTGCAGGGCAATTTGAAAACTCACATGCAGCGACATACTAGTGCTGAGATTGAAAATAGTGCAAACAATCTAGCCTCGAATGCTTCTAATGCTAGTTCAAATGCTAATTCCAACACCAATCCAGCCAATTCAAACAACAGTGCCATCAATACCAGTTCTGTGAACCAAATGAACAGTTCTGTGGTAAATTCGTTTGCAAGGCAAGATGATACTCTTACTGTAAACAATTCTGCCTCTTCGAAAACATCTTCACATGCGATCAATAAAAGCCAACAGAATGCGTTCAATTTAAGTCAACAGAATGCTCATCAAGCCCATCGTAGTTCTATGCCAACCGGATCCCCCATAAACAACAGCAACTGTCAAAGCCCAATGAATTTTACTGCAGGAAGTAGTGCGGTTCCTATAGCTGCCCATGCTTCTAGTTGGCTTAATTTAACCACTGGCAAACCAGGAAGACCCAGCAATGCTACTTCCGCCAATCAGCCCACTTCTTTTCAAGCCAATAACTATGAAAATTTTGGATTAACTGGCTATAATGGATTTGCCCAGCAGCAGCAGATTGGCCAAACTCATCATCCATCAAACACCAGCTTGGCTAGATTGCAATTATTAGAACAATTGAACCAAAATGGTCGAAGTTCACCAGCTCAAAATCTTTCTATGCATAATCAACAACAACATCAAAGCCAACATCAATTAGGACAACATCAACCTCAACAATATAATGGTGTTGAATTTTCTCAAATGCTTCAATAATCTTTGACCTTTTAAAATAATAAAAAAACATCTAAAAACGCACAAAAGTATTTTTCTTTTAAAGTTGAAATTGATCTAGTCACACATTACTTGACCAGTGATGAATCTTGTGCCATTCAACCAACTCTGCGATTACCACAGTTTTTCCAAAAGCAGCATCAACTAAATTGGCAAATAATGCAATACACGGAGCAACTCATTTATTTGGAATTTCAACATTTGTATAGAGAAATTGTTACAAAATTTTTAAATGATGGAATTTGCGGCTGACTACTTAATCTTGACTAGACGGAATAAAGTGAAAGTTTAAGCACTTGATAGTGAGGCAACCTCTTAGTATTAGCTAACTTAAATAGCGTTTGTACATAAAATTATATATGCGGATTAAAATCTTGATTGTACAATATGTTTCAAGCAATACATTTGTAAAATGTACAAATAGAGCAAAAATCAGTAAATCTTTCTTTGTCTTCTTCTCTTTTTTTCTTATTTTATTTTCCCTGTCTTTCCTATATACTACTTAAAAATCATAACTAATCGTACATTTCGTCTTAATAATGCGCGTATAAATTTTCATCTTAAGCCAGTTGACAATTGTCGCAGCAGCTGTTTGTATGTTTGTGAAATCTGCTCGCAAAACCAAAACAATTTTAATTGTCAGACACACACGCAACCCAACACAAGTTAGCATAACAGGCATTCAACACATGTATGCTCGAATCGTAAGCATAGGTGAATTGATGAGCCGAATTTACACACAGTTCAATCATCAACAAACATATTCACAAAACATATTCATGTTGAGATTAATTCAGACAAGTTCAGACATTCGTTTGGCCTGAGTTGATGCAGTGTGTTTGTGCACAAAACAAATGCAGCTGTATTTTGTATAAAAAAAAAAATATATAATATTTCTTACACTAAAAAACTAATTTCTTAATTCTTTAATACGTTTAACGTTTTATTGTGCCAGTTGAGACTGGTGCAGCAAAGGTAAACACAATTAATTATTATTTTGGATGAAAACCACATAAGCTAAAATTAATTGCGGCTTTGATCTGCACAAGGATATCTGCACAAGGATTTGTGTTGGTAGCAAATTAGTAAACTACTGCTTCAAAAAGCAAAACATTAGGTGAATTAACTGGTCACCTGTAGAAATGAATTGAATTAAGTAGCTAGTAGTGCTTTGCAACTGACCTCAAAAAAGAGTTGCTTTGCATTTTTTAATTAATCAACAATTAAATGTGCGTCACTTAAGTAATCAATTTAAAATTAAAACTTTTGGTTTAAATTCTGTCTTTGTTATTTAGAATTTGAGTTGAAAAAGTGCCGTTTGTGCAAAACTTGTATTTAATTTATTAATAGACAATCAATAGCAAAACATATCTATGTAAGTTAAGGAAGTGAAAGTTTGGCTAAGTACAATTGTAAAAAAAAGTTTAGGTTGCAAAAGTTAAGTTATAAAAAGTTGTAAAAAGTTAAAATTGCAAAAGGTGCGAAAAATTTACAAACTAACATAGTTTTGACTGTTCTTGTTACCACTATCAGGTAAGTTTTATATGTAATAATAATTAAACCATGTTCAAAAAGTCAAGCTGTTTTTTCAGTGGTATCTTGCAGCAGTTGTGCTACGTTTTCACAAACTTTTTTCAAACGATTGTCGGACTTAATTCGCTCCGAAGCAGCTTTTACTTTTTTAAGTACACTTTCTTGAGAACATTTGTAAATAGCTTCAGTTATTTGTTGTTCAGTGCATTTGAATGCATCTAACTTGCTTCCAAATCCTTTTTCTTCAACACGTGTTGCATTTCCTGGTTGATCACCATACAATGGCATCACTATCATCGGTACTCCAAAATGCACACATTCTGTCAAAGTGTTATTTCCTCCATGAGTTATCATTAAATCGACTGATTGTAAAACGGCTTGTTGATCAATAAACTTTTCGCCGACCATATTTTCGCCTAGTTTTAACTCATGACCCAAAGGCCCAGTTGATACAATAAAACGATGAGGCAGTTTGGACAAAATGTCTAGCAAACGTTCCATCAATGGTTTATAAGCTGTTGCCAAAGAACCCAGCGAAAAATAGATTAATTTACCATTCAAATCTTTAAGTTTTTCTGGGATTGGGTATGGTTTTATATCATTAGACAACACCGCTGAATCCATGCTGACCCAATTTCCTGGCATTTTCACCACTTCTGTTTCATAGTCCAATTCTTTAGGAAAATTGTAGATATTTAAAGTTGGCGATTCAACATAGAAAAAATATTTGTTATCCAAGTTAGGACAATTTTCTTTCTTTAACCAGTCATTAAAAAGATTAATAACATGTCTATATTTTGCAGTAGAAAATGTTTTAGCAATAAACTCATCCCACAGCGCTTGATTTTCTGGAGTGTAATCTCCAGGTAGCCCTGACATTGGTGGCGGAAGTTGTTTATGGCCAAAATATGCCGGTGCTGAACTAAGCAAATTGCCCCATTTAATATTGCGATTAGTTCCTACAGGTGAGCTGAATAGTTGATCTATTATAATAAAATCGGGAACAACTTTGTCAATTATTTGATCAATGTCATTTTGTAGTTGAGTAGTAGTTTCATATATCATTTCAAACATTTCCACCATTTTATTTACTTTTTCAATATTATCTTCAATGCTCCACATTTTTCCGAATTCTTGAAACCAGGTTACCATATGATTTTCTCCATTCTTTTCATCTGGATGTATGTACAGATGTATTTTGGCACTGGGGCACATTTTTCCCACTTTTTCAGCCCAAATCTTGTCTAGCGCAAAATGCACTTCATGTTTGTCACCATAAATCTGTTGGATTTTGTTGCAAATTGATACACAAACATTTATATGTCCATAGGTCAACATTGGAAAAAATAAAAGTTTTCCCATTTTAATTATATTTCAAGCTTATGAACTTTGGAACTAAGACTAAAATTCTTAACACATAAGATTATGAAATATTAAAAATGCAACTAGTGAAACGAAAAATTACACTTGTCTACTGTGACAGATGAAAATGAAATTTTTTTTTAAAATTTTCATCTAATATTATCTCTTTTCAGTCTCTTTTGTCTGTTTTAATGCTGAATACAGACTTTATTTTCATTAAAGGCGTGTTTCATAACTTAATTGCCTATTCAAATTGTTTGACAATTAATAAAATGCAAATCATACTTGTTTCTGATTTTCACTTAATTATTGCTAAATTATCTTTGTTTGGCAATTTTTATTACTATAGCTTTTCACTTGTTGATCATCCTTTTCTAAACACTAGAGCAAATACAAAACATTGTGGAAAATCAATGGTTGAAAAGCTTGATGATAAGATAAATAACAAAAAAAAAAATTGACGTAAATTGCAAGTTATGATTGATTTTATAATTAATTTATTTTTTCTCAAATTTTTACTCAGTCAAGTTTAAATAAAGTTTTAATGATCAGGTGCTTTAAGCATTTTTTTATTAAATCAGCATTGAAATTAAGAAGAAAATAGCGCAAACAAGCTTTTGTAAAAATAATTTTAATTTGTTTTGTAACAAATTCTTTTAGATTGTTTAAAAAACTAGCATTGAATTTTTCTAATTAAAACTTTTCATAGATGATGACGTCAGCTAAAACATCTTAAATGGCAATGAGCTTAGCCTTGTCTTTGATGTTCAGAGAAATTGAAGTTACATTTTTTAGTGCAATATTCATATGAGCGAAGAGATACTTGAAAGTTAATTCCGTTCGATAAATTTGATTAAAAATTGATTTAATTTCATTTTTGTTTAAAAGAAATCAAATAAAAGAAAGTAGTTTAAATTTTTTTTTTTTACTATCACTTAAAGTGTCTATTTCAAGCATTGTTTTTTTTTATAAATATTGCTACTTGTTAAAACACGTTAATTAAGAATTAAAATTAAAATGGGAAAACTTGTTTTCTATCCGTTATGTGTATTTGGACATACAAATGTTTGCATTGCTATTGCCAAAACTATATTTGGCAAGTATGGCAATGATCATCAAGTCCATTTTATAGTTAACAAAGAATATGCAGAAAAAATTTCCAAATTAGTGCCACAGGTTATTTGTCACATTTATCCATCTTATTTGGATGACAAAAGCACTTCAATTGACTCAATTATGTCGAAAAAAAGCGAATTGTGGAAAATCCAAGATCAAGTTGAAAAAGTGAATCGTTTAGGATTAAGATTTAAAGAGCATTTAGTAAATTTAAAAAATGAAAGCGATTTAATTTCTGACATAATTGACCAAATTAAACCTGATCTAATTCTTTATGATCAATTATTTTCTGTCCCTGCACCGGCTAAACATGGAATACCATATGGATTAATTATGAGCTCTGCACCCACTTACTTTGGCCATTATCAACTTCCACCACCTTTGTTCCAAGTTGAAGGAGAATATACTGAAGAGAACCGTAAGAAATGGAAGCAATTAATTGATCAGACTTGGGAAGCTGATTTAAAGTCTATTCGTAAAATGTACAGTGATTGGCTTGATGAAAATCATGTGCCTAATTTAGAAGGAAAATATTTTTACTATGTCGAATCTCCCTACATCAATATTTACAATTATCCGAAAGAAATCGACTATGTTAATGAACAAGTTCAACTTCCAGGTAAATGGCTTCGCACCGATTCAGTAGTTTGTGATCAAGATAACAGCAAATACGAGCCAGCTAAAGCTTTAGATCATTTGCCTGGCAAATTTATCTATTTTTCTTTAGGATCAATGGTGACAGCTAATGAAGAGCTAATGGAACGATTATTAAATATTTTGAAACAAATCCCACATAAATTTATTGTATCGACTGGATCGAAAGGCGAAAAATACAAATTGGGTGAAAATATGATTGGAGAAAAGTTTGTCAATCAATGTCAAGTACTTAGAACTGTGGATTTAATAATCTCTCATGGTGGAAACAATACATTAACAGAATGTTTTCACTATGGAGTTCCGATCATAGCCATGCCATTGTTTGGGGATCAACCCAATAATGCTGCAAGATTAGTTGAAACTGGTTTTGGTATTTCTTTGGACGCATTTAGAGTTTCAGTGGAAGAAATGAGTGCGGCTATTGAAAAGTTGATTAATGATCAGTCACTTAAACAAAGAATGGCTGCTATTGCCAGTCGCATCCAAAAAGATAATGGTCTGTCATCTGTTTGCCAAGCTATAGATCAGTATCTACGAAAATAATTTGTTTGTCCTTTTGACCTTGTAACTTTGTCATTCACCTGTTTAAACATGAAATAATGGTAGAGAGAAACAGATTATTCGTTGCCTTGACAAATAATTAATTTGATTGCAATTTATGTTTTCCAAACGCAATTCATTGCTTGTTAATTTTCAAAATGACTTTCATTATCTTTTTTTATTAAACAGTTAAAAATTCATTCTAGTTTACATTAATCAAGACTTGTTTCAGTAATCGATAAAACTAAATTTTAGGCTTTCAACATTTATTTCAAATTGTAAATATCAATTTAAAATTTTTTATTATTTAATTAAATCAATATTAATTAAAACAATAAGACTTTTTTACTTTTGTATTTAAATTCAAACATCAATCAAAATTAAAATAAAATAAATATATATATATTTTTATTTAGAAATTTTTGTCTTTTATGTTAAATAAAAAATTTTTATAAAATTATTAGATGTTGTCGAAATTCTTGATGAGTTTTAATAATGAATTTTGAATTAGGATAAATAAATAAACTTTTTAAATTCAATCGATTAATAAATTATTAAAATTAGATATATTAAATTATTCTTTAATAATTTTGTTTTAAATTTTAACCATTTTATTCTGAATAAAATAGTGTTTTTTTTTCAGTTATAATGGCAAAGAAAAATTGCACAAAAAAATTCGACCATATTTAAGTCAAGTAAAATCAAATTAATATATTTGATTGGGGGCTTATTTACATTCAAATAATAACAATAATTTTTATAACAAAATACTAGTTTTTTTAAGCAACAATTTTTACAATGATAATTTTGTACTTTTTTTATTTTTTTCATCTTAATTTATATGAATGTTAAAACAAAAACTTATTTCATTTTTTTATTTTTTCTCCTTACTGCAGCTAAACTTTCTTCAGATAATGCTGATGGATTACTTAAAACATTAGTAGAAGTACTAATTATTCTTAAAGAATTAAGAACGTCTCTTCTTAAATTAATTAAATTACAATTTTGATCAAGCCATCTAAGTACAGAACTGGATAATTCATCAATATTTGTTGTAGGAACTGTATTATTAAAGCTATCAAGTAACGGGTCCATAATAATACTGAACTATAATAAAATTAATTAAAAAATATAAAAAAAAATTTTAGACAAAAAAAATTACCATCCAAAATTTCCAGTTTTGCATTGTTCTTTCTCTAACATAATTATCAAATCTTTCTTTGATTTGCCCTGGTCTCATTCCAGCCACAGGAGCTCCTGTTGCAGGAAGTTGATTTTGAAAAATGCTGAAAAAAAATTATAAAATAAAAATCAAATAGAAGCATTATTAAAATGTAACTTAATTACCCAATAGTTTGGTTAAGAGTATCAATTTGAGCTTTAAGTGAGTCCATTTCCGCTTTTTGTTGTTCATGCTCTATTCGAAGTAATCTAATATGTTCAGCACCTTTTTGAAGCATAGCTGCCTTAGAAATTTTCGTATTGCAATTACTAGTAATAGTAGGTAAAATTGCTTTTAGTGTATCAAACCCATTTTTAATATTGCAACGACGTTTTTGTTCAGCATTTATATGACTAACACGTCGTTGTTCTTTATTATGTATTTTATCTATTTCTCTTTTTACATCAACAGATTCTGATGGTGAAGCTGTCGAGTGGGATTTAGGTGACGATTGGTCTTGAAAACTAGGCATACACAAAGACTGGCCAATTAAGTTTGAATTGGACAACAAATGACTAGAAGATGGATTTTCAATGCTAGTACAATGCTGGGCAATAGATGTGGATGTTTGGGAACTACAAGCAAATGACGCTTGTGAAGTTTTGGCCATTAAATTTGATGAACTTGAATTATTCAAAATCGGCTGAATCTGATCTTTATAAGAATATAATGAACTAGATAATTCAACAGGCAAATTAACCAATGATAATCCAGAAGAACTTGTGGTAGTGGTAGTGGTTGTAGCTAAGTTGTTTTTACCTTGAAGAGCTGGATTACTAGATAGTCCAGTACTTAAAGGTCTTCTATTGTACGGTGCCGGATGAATGTTGACAGAATTGGAAGATGAAACTTGGGAATTAGCCGAATAAGTGCCAGTTTTAGATGGTCGACTTGAATTAGTTCCAGTAGTAGTCGAATTGGTTCGACTAGATCTTAATTGTAATTTACGTGAATGTTCTTTTTTAGCCATACTATGTATTTGCTGAGATTTGGAAATATTTTTTATAAGATCATAGGAAGCCGAATTGTTTTGTAACTGCGAGGTTTGACCTGAAGGCAGCAAGGTCAGAGAATTGGTCAAATGTGAGGATGATGGACTTGAATGAGCTAGATGTGGAACAGATGATGGCACGTTATTATTGCTTGTATGAGATGGAGCTATCGATACTGAAGAATATTGAGAATTTAATGAACGGATCGCAGAAGATTGAAGTGAAATTGAGTTGTTTAAAGATAATGGTGGTTGAACAAATGAAGATTGATCATGAGAAGAGTGTGAAGACTGGTTTAACGATGTTTGTGTAGATTGAGCAATCGAAGATTGAGAAAGATTTTTTTGTCCTTTAACAACTTGATTTTGGTTAAAAATTTCTAAATTATTATTGTTGATTTCTTGATTCAATCCAACTGAATTAGATATACAGTTTAAATTAGCAAAGTTGTTAACAGTTCCCATGCCGGTTAAATTATTTCGACTATTTAAACTATTAAGATTGTCCAAATTATTTAGGTTTGAAACTAAATTAGTGCAATTATTACTACTGCCATGATTATTTAAAGAGTTTAACGTGTTTAAATTGCTTAAGTTATTAATGTTATTTTGTCCTGGTAAATTAAGACTGTTTAGATTGTTACGAGTGTTTAAATTATTTGAATTACAAATGTTATCAATCGATGAAGAGGAAGAAAATTGATTGGGCATATTTTGATTAAACGTATAGTTTGAGAAAGGGCCCGAGTTGTTTCTTTTATAAGTCATTAGAGATGCAGTATCTGATGCATTAGAAGCTGAATTGTTAGACAAAATATTACAGTTATTATCATTGGTTAATAATTGGGCAATAAGAGTGTTCTGATTAGATGAATTTTGTGAAACCGAAGACAGTGTAGATGGTAAGTTATTATTGTTGTTTTGCAAATATCTAGGCATCGAATAAAGGTTTTGCGGCTGTAGTGAGATCTGGTGATTTGGTGAATTGCTATTTGGTTGGTTATTGTGATTTAAATTTGTATTAATTGGATTATTGTTTAAAGTGCTTTGCAAATTGTAGTTTTGACTTCTAGAATCTGAAGAGTAGTCCAAATTGGAATTGACTCCACTATTGGATCTTTGTAATTGATGAGTTTGGACATTGTTTGGAATAGTTTTGTTGTTGGACATGAAAATGCGATAATTGTTGCAGTTGTTTGGAGAGTTAGATATATTTAAATCGGTATTTTGCATTATTTGAGCGTTCATTAATGGTCCGATTGCATTTCTTCTAGTGTGATAAATTTGCAAAGAAGTGCTTCGTTCTAGAGGACCATGATTAGATCTATTGTTCTGATCTAGCTGGCTATTGCTTGAGCCACTTTCATTGTTTTCATTAATTATTACTTGGTTTAAATTTTCAGAGGCCAAGTTAGAATTATTATTATTATTATTCATTATGTTAACGTTGGAATTAACGTTTATGTCGACTAAAGATGTTGAATTTTCAAGATACTGCTGTTGAAGCTGTTGAGAATGATTAGGTGGTAACGAACTCACACTACGAGATCTTATTCTTTGCTTGGTTGGCAATTTAGGCATCACAAACTGAGAATCGTCTAGATTGGACTGTCTATTCTCTGTAGAACTATTTCCACTGGTTTCGTCATTGATTTGATTATTTGAATAATTCATTATAATATTTTGTCCTGAATGCATTGCGTAGGCATTAGATGGTCTATGATATTGAAGTGCTGTTGAAGAGACGTTTGCCTGAGATGAGGTCAGATGTGAATCCCGATTCGATTGTAACATGGTCAAAGGTGTGTATGTAACTTCTTGATTGCAAATATTGTACGAATTTGATGCAATTTGAGAAGATTGAGACTGAATCATGGTTTGTGCTTGGGGTGATACTTGTTGAGCTTCGTATGTATTGACCATGCTTGAGTTCAATGATGATTCTGTCGACATTCCATTATTATCGTTTTGATCTGTAAACTCTGCAATTGAAGATTGAATATTAGCTAATTCTGTAGATTCACTATTAGGCTCCTCATCTAAAGTAGGAAGAATGTTGGTTTTGTAAGATAGCAAATCTAAAATTAAATTATAATTAAACTTTAAAGAAAACTTTTTAATCTTGCTTACGTTGCATTGTAGGATCAAATGTGTCCATGAAATCATCGAAATTCGGTTGTAAAGTAGTAAGTTCGGGTTGAATAAATTCAGCTCCTATTCCGGCTCGTGCCGAAATAGTAATAGGTGGAATCAATGTACTGAATATGCTAGCATCACTAAAATCCATAAAACTAAAGTCATTTGTCAGTGGTAAATAGTTGGATTGATTAAGTTCTTTCCAAGTAGACGAACAAGACTGAGAAACAAAGTAAAATATAATAAAAAATTATTGAGTAATTAAAAAGTTTATAAAACACCAATCTAAAAAAAAAAAAAAACACTTACAAAACGTCTTTGCTTATTTTTTTCAATATGATAAAGTCTCCATTTTTGATACTCGGAAATAACAAATTTAGTTTTCCATTTCCAATATTTACCTTCTAAGACCAAGGTTTCAGGTTTCTTAGCGATTTCAATTTCTATTTCAGGTTTTGATGAAAATTGACAAATTGGCGGAAATTTGCCCATAATATCTGTTACAAAAATTTTAAATATTTCACATTATAAAAAATATGTATAAAGTCATCAAGTATAAATTTAAAATTTTTACAATAAATTAAATATATAAAAAATATATAAAATGAATTTTCAGATTTAATTAATGTGTGAATTAAAAAATAATAAAATTATAAATGTAAAAAATAACAGAAAATGACAAAAAAATCAAATAAAAACATAATTAAGAAACAGGACTATGATATAAATAGTTAGATTGCTATCAAGTCATTAAGTTTAAAAACAGATCTTAAAAAAATTTCAGTTAATAATTACTGATTGAGCAATTCGAGAAAATATCAATTAAATTTTTTAAATAAATATTATTCATTTGTTAAGGTGTTTAAGTTGTTAAGTTCAATTTAAAAAAGTAATTAAAAAATATCTATTGTTAAATAAATTAAAAAACAGATCAAAAAACGAGATTAGTTTTAAATAACTGAAAATTATTAAATATTTTTAGTTGAACAATTTTTAAATTTTGATAAAATCAATTTTGAACAAACTGGATTTTTTTCAATTTTGTACAATTACAGCTGATTGATAAATGTTGATCAACAACATTTTGTCATCAGAAGTTTCAAAAGAAAGAAAACTTTTTTTACAGCAAAAATGTCAACAAAATCTATCGTAATTATTAAGTATTACAAATTTTAAATGAGTTTGTAACACTGCGACAACATGGATGACAATAATGCGGTTAGATGTATTGTAAGCGTATTTATTAATGCAATTTTAGCAAACCACAATAAAAGAAGTGGCAGAAAGACAAGAAACTAAAAAAGATGAAAATCACTTACATTGAATGTGCCAAGCCCTCCAGATCATGTTGTTCAGCCTAATTTTGTCTTTGAGCTTCAGTTTGAGGCCTTTGAAAGTTTTCCACTTGGGTGAGGTGAGCTTGCTCTCGTATGCCAAAGTCATGCATTGAAACAATTTGGACAGGGAATTATCGATTTTCATAGTACTCTGACAGCATCGAACCAATGTATGTTGACAATATTCAGATTGAATGGAAATCAGACTAGGATTAGGTGTAAGCATGACCTCCTCGATTGGAGACACAGGGACATTGTGAGCATCGGCAGTGAATTTCTCGGGTAAAAGACTTGACTGTTCCAAAAGCTGATCAACTGGTGTCTTTTCGGCAGGATCCGTTTTTGGGTCTGCGTCAATATGTTCGTTGCTGGGCAGTTCTGATTCAGTGTCATCTATTTCGGACACCATAAAGTGTCCTGAATGAATTGTTTCCAGTTTACGCTCTGTTCCCAATGGGCTGTGTACATTTTTGTCGGATTGTCGGTTGACAAACGCTTCAGATGAAGGAGAAAACACATCACAGGATTGTTCATTTGGATAATTTTGGTCAAAGGAGTATCTGGCACCAAAAGGTGACAGGTACGCATTTCCATATGCACTGGTCATGATGACGGAAGTTGAACATGAGCTGCTCGATGGTGTCTTATCTGTTAAAGCGAAGTTTTGGCTGTTGTTGCTGCCGGTGTTGCTGCTGTTGTCGAAATGCATTGAACAAAAGCTAAACACATCAGTCATGATGTGAATCACTATTTAAAATTTGGTCTAGCCAGGTTAGCTAATTTAGCCCTCGACTGGCCAATGTGTTACAATTTGCTTTTCCACTTGTTCTTGCTTCTTATTTGTTTTATATTAGGGATAAAGTGACCCACAAGTGTTTGTGTTTATGCAATAGGTTCTTCTGTTTTCAATCTTCAACTCTTATCCGGAAACTTCTTTTACACACTTAGGTTTGGATAAATATGTTGCGTATTTGAAATTTTTTAACTTTTAATTGTAGTTTTTTAGTAAAAGTCAATAAAAAACAAAATCGCTGAATTAATTTTCATTTTAAGAAGGGTTTTGCGTTAATTGTTGTCAAATTTGATTTTCTTCTTTAATACTGGTGATTCGTTAAAAACTCCACCGATATCTACACGAGTTTGTAGGAGAGAAAGAGAGGGAAAGAGAGAGAGAGAGAGAGAGAGAGAAAGAGAAAGAGAGAGAGAGAGAGAGAGAAAATTAGTGTTCATACAAGAATATTAATTTTTTCAGATAAATAAATGAATAATTATGTTTGTGCAAAGACGTGCTTGCATTCACTTGTTAATATTGCCTTAATGAGCTTTGGCAAAACTGTTTTCTTAATATCTCTTTTTGACGTTTGCTGATGTTTGGCAAAGGAATCTCACTTGAAATGCTGACGTCTGGTCGACTGATGATGCCGTAGATGAGAGCATTTCCATTTCAAAATGGACCAAAAGGCGCCAAATACATTAAAAATAAAATGAGTTCTTTACCTTCGACACTCACCTGTGTACTTATTTGTAGAAGAAAAGCTTTGCATCAAACGAGCAGGTTTGTTTTAAACAGTACAAACATGTTTGCCAGAACTTAAGTACCAAAAAAAGTGAAACAAAAACAAGAAGACAAACAAAGGGAAACGAGTAGAAGGAGGCACACAGAAGGAGACAAAAGTACAGAACAGACGACAAATTAATCAATTATGACTGTTACAGCGGCGGCTTGGTGGTGACAATTTCCAGTTTCTCTATCAGACAGCCGCTATAATGTCTATTAAAATTTGCGCAGATAGAACCGACTGTGTAGCTAAACTAGATCGGCTGGCTAGAATTAGTTAATTGTAATTAAGTATTCAGCAGTTTGAAAAACAATTGATCATTTAAACTTGGTTGCATTATAATTTGGTTGGCGTTTGTTTTAATTTAGTATTGATTTAGTTGGTATTTGGTTTAGTTTTTAATTGGTTTAGTTAACATTTTATTTAGTTAACATTTGGTTTAGTTAGTATTAAGTTAGTATAGCCCCTAGTTTAAGTTTAAGGTTTAAAGTTTGCACCCAGCTAAAGTTTTTATTTAGGTTAGCAGATGATCAGTTTTGCTAAACTTTAGCTAAACTTAGTGGATTTCTTTTTATTAAATAGTTTTAGGTCGCTTGTTTAAGTTCTTGATCAATTTAAACTTAGCTATATTAAATGTTAGTTAATTAAATTTTGATCGATTCAGTAATTAAAAATTAAATTTTAACCGATTCAGTCATTGCAGATTGAAGTTTGGCCGATTTAAGTTTAGTCGATTTAAGTTTAGTCGATTTAAGTTTAGTCGATTGGAGTTTAGTCGATTCAAGTCTAGTCGATTCAAAGCCTAGTCGATTTAAGTATAGTCGATTCAAGTATAGTCGATTCAAGTATAGTCGATTTAAGTATAGTCGATTCAAGTATACTCGATTTAAGTATAGTAGATTTAGCCACAGTACATTGGAACTTGGTCTTTGAAGTGTTGGTGAATTAAAACTTATTGTCTGCAACTCAATCGGTTCTAACCTAATTGGTTTAATTTGATTGGTTATAATTTAATGGTCCAAACTAACTTAATTTGGACTTAGTCGATTAAATCTTAATCGATTAAATCTTAGTCATGTGAATCTTAGTGAAGTTGAAGCCGAATCCATAACCAGCTGAGCCGATCCGACCAACTAGCCGACGTAACCAGCAATTTGCTTGTTGTTATCTGATCCACCAACATCACATGCATTTGTAAGCACATTTATGCGTTGTAAATGTAGACTAGCCACAGTTAGATGACGCTGTGAAAGAGCTGCGATTATGCTTAGTTTAAGGTATTCACGCTTTTAACAGAGTGTCCAGAAACCTATGTGACAAATTAAACTCTAAACTAATCAACAGTGCAAATATGGATTTAATAGTTTGCACATGCCTAGTTGAACGATTCTCAAGTCACATCAATCTATTGTCTCTGAAGTGGCCTTTAATCGACTCGTCTTGTCGGATGTTTGTTCAACCTCCTCTGTTTAGTCTTATTTATCATATAATCAAACCGATTCTGTAAAACTACTGATCAACTATTGTGGCAACAATCAGTCCATCGCAAGCAATGTCAAGCTGGTCCAGCAAGACAACGCAGGTCACGCAGTCAATTCAGATTATGCTGTTGTTAGACCACAAGCTTTAATAGCGGCAAAAGAAAAAACACAAGACTGAAAAGGCATTTATTAATGGGCGCTTCAAGTCTTCGCTTTTCAGCTTTAACTAGTCAAGGACAAGGCAATACACAGATACATATGAGCAATGTTGTGACTGAGCAAATGATCAAACCATTCTGCAAACAATTCATACTTGAAACAACTGGTTAAAACAGTTGTTCCAGCACTTGATCCTAATTGCTTTCTCTTGTTTTGCTTTAAATATCTTCTAGTTATCTATGAAACTTTTTTACATTTGTTCTGTAAATTGTATTTCTTTCTTATTCATTATTTCAATAAATTTGTTATTAATAATTGCTTTGCCATTTCACAGTTGCCAGGCAAAACTTTTAAAAACAAACATTTTCACTTTCTGGTCAGTTTAACTGATAAGTGTGGTTTAAAGGATTAGATAGAGATGGAAAAATATGCAAAAAAAAAAGAAACAGAAAGAGAGAGAGAGAGAGAGAGAGAGAGGCAAGCACACAGACAGACAAATAGAAAGTAAAAGAAGGAAAAGAAGAAAACTGAGTAGGCAAATAGAAAAAAAAAAAATAAAAAGACAAACTGAATAGAATAAAGGTAAATATAAAAAAAAAAGAAGAAGAAAGATAAGAAGAGAAAAGAAAAGACAAGAAAAGGCTAGAGAAGAAGAAGAAAAAAAAGAAAAATCAAGAAAAGAGAAGCCAAAAGACAGAAGCTTAGAAAAATGAAGCCAAGAAAAAAGTAGCCAAGAAGAGAGAAGGCAAGAAGAGAAAAAGCAAGAAAGGTAAGATGCAAGTTTGGGATAAGATGTCATAAAAACAAGCGAAATTAAAATGCGACTAAGGGTTTTAAGATAGGAAAAACTGTGAAAACAAGATAATTGAAATAGCTAAGTCATTGTGAAAATCAAACATAAAAATATTTACGGAAATTTCAAAAACAAATAGTAAAAATTTAAAATAGCATATCTAAAAGCGGATTTGTAAAAGTTTCCCTTTCAAACAAAGATAGTTTCAAATTGTTAGCCTAAATTGTTTCTAAACTATCAAATCAAAGTAAACCACTTTGCATGTTTAACTAGCTTTGCTTGCTTAAAATTCTTATTCACTTGCTTACTAATTGTTTAGGCTGATATTAAACTGCACACACTTGTTGGTCCATTTTATAAATTAATCAGTTAACTGTTCACTCTGGCAATTTAAGCAATTGAAAAATTTAAATTAAAAATATTTTAGACTTGTCTACTAACTAAAACAATTACAACAGCGTAAAAATGTTGAAAAGTTGTTCTCCTTTTGAAAACAACTTGAAAAATAATAATTAAAAGTCCTAACAAATTTGATGTAAAAAAAAATTTATTTCATAATTTTTGCAATAATTTGTAGTTTTACTATAAATGTTTGATTATCAGCATTCATATTAAACCATATTTAATTTTATCTATTAGCTAGTAACGTAATTAATTGTTCATGATGAAATTAGACTTCAGTATTTCCATTCACCATGTGCGATATTGACTGATTGTACTATGATACTTGAAATTTTGTCGCAAAGTACAAATAATTAACATAAATAATTAGTATTTGTTCATTAGGGTAAAAAAATGTCTAGTAATAGCTTAGGCTCCTTAGGGTTAAATCAATTTGAAAAGTATTATGAGTCAAAATGTAGATCACCTCAAAAAAGTAATTAATTTAAAATAGCAAATTTTTTTAGATCTGTTCAAGATCACAATTTGAATTGCTGTTTAGTTACTATTTATTAATAGCATTGCTCATAATTATTATCTTGTTGTTTTTATGCTTGATATGCGCTGTATTTGTCCATAGTCAATGTTTATTCAGCCGACGTGTGTTCTTAAAGTCATTTAAATAAGGAACAGAAGAAGCACGCCACCAATAGCACAAGACCTAAATGAATAAAAATAAAACCACTTCAAACAATGGGCGGCTTTAGATTTTTCAATTAAATCAGTCGCTTCATTTTAACCAAACTTGATTTCTAATCTGTTTAATTTTTTTTAATTTTAATATTCATCATTAATCTTGCTATTTTTGTCACCAAATTTTTACTTTAACTCATCATCTGGCTTCGAATCGGCTCCATATCAGCTTGAATAGCCAAATGCTTCGGCAAGGTTTCAAATTTAATTCAAATTAAATGAAATTTGTTTAAATTGAAGTTAAAAATGAAATTTAAATTAATTGCTTAATTGAAATTGATAAAAAAAATTGTCAAATTTTGTAATAAAATCAAATTTAACAAATTATTTTGATTACAACGATAAACATTTGGAACAAAAAATATCACACAGGTGCAAGAGCAGCTGGGATCAGCTGAAATAGTGTTTGTCTTAAGCTTTTCAGGCGGATTGCCAATTAATGAACAAATCGAATGAATTCCAACAACAATTGCAATGTGTTAATTTAGCAAAATGTCAAAAACCTTATACTTAAATATTAAAAAAAGTTGAAACAAAATATGTTTAATCAATTTAAGCATTTTCGCACCTGTTCCTCACTTTGATAAGCATCTTAAGCATTGAATCACTTTTGCTTTTTATATAGAGTTTGTACAAGTAAACGAAAGCGCGCCTGAATTTTGACGAGTAAGACGAATTGACATAAACTGAATAAGAAACTAAGGAGCAACGAGGAACGATCAGGTGAATCAACAAGTGAGGATCTTAATTGTGCAAATTGAAAATTACGCCGTTAATATTGAAGTGATTGATTAATAAAAGCTGCAAGGGTGAAAAACTTACACTTAGTTTTGGGCCGCAAGTTATTAAACCAAAAATGTCCGTTAATTGCCAAGTTTATCTTTTGTTTACAAACACAATTAAATTGCTGACAAACTGCCTGCAATTAAAACAAGTGGCACTAAATAAACTGCGATTTGATCACAAGCTTCAACAGCCGTAAGTTCGCACTTAAAATGAATAGAATGCATTTGATCACCACATGTCTATTCTATCTGGTTTAATGGATTGAACTAAAAACTCTAATTTAGTTATGCTTACAGTTTCTGCTTTGATTCACAAATCTTGTTGTTTCTTATTTTCTTGCTTCTTGATTCAACTTGCTGATTTTTCAATTCAATTTCGATTTGTCATTCGCATTTGCAAAATATTTTGCTCTGGTGTTTTCCAGTTATGGTGGAGTTTTGTCGTTTCACGTTTCTGTTGGTTCACAGACTAGAACTGGCAGACTTGGACTGACAGACGCGACTAATAAACTGAAACTAAGTTTTGTAAATTGAAACTGATAGATTGTGACTCACAAACCCAGATATGAAAGTTTATAAGTTAGATTCAGAGGTTCAAGAACTAGATTGAAGAGTTAATTTGGAGTGTTAGGTTGAAGTGTTTAGGTTGAAGAGATAGATTAAAGAGTTAGATTGAAGAGTTAGATTGAAGAGTTAGGTTTAACACTTAAACTCAATACTAAGACTGAAAAGTAGTCTCAAGAATTAGACTCAAGAATTAGACTCAAGAATTAGACTCAAGAATTAGACTCACAGGCTGGTTTCTTCAATTGAGGGCCGAGACCGACAATCCGAGACGTGCAGACCAGAGTCTTGAACAAAGACTTCTAGACTAAACCTGGGTCCACAAACTAAGCTCACAAGCCAAACTCATCTACCAGTCTTATAAACTACCTTGCAGATGGAAACCAACAGCTAAGACAAGGGCACACACATAGGATTAAGTCAGTAGGATTACTGGCTCTATTGCTTACCCTACTGTTCACAAAAATGTCTTAATTGCAAATCGCTTTTCTTAGCAGAGTCGCGTTTGCAAACGCTTTTGTGGCTAGTAAACACATTTAATGCACTTTCATCGCAAGCTGCGATGGCAGAGATTGTTAAGATGTTTGCCGTTGACAGCAATGCTTGATTATTCCGACGGTTCTGCGCCGAGAACTGATGGCAGTCATCTACGGGCCGGACCAGCTTCTGAGCCGTCGCAAATCTGCTTTGCTCTTGGCGCTTTTTTCCCAACGTGTCAACCACAGCGCCGAATCTCTAAGTTGACAACCAATGCTGTTTGTGGCTTATGGAACACTTTGGCTTATGGAATATTTCGGTTTAAGGAACACTTTGGCTTATGGAACACCTTGGCTTATGGGACACTTGGGCTTATGAAATATTTGTTGTTTTGTGTTCTAATGTTTAAATTTGCTTTTCTAGTCTTTCAGACTTGATGCCAGGTTACTTAGGTTTACCATCGTCTTTTTATCAAATCATTAAATTAGAAAAATCAAAAAATACTACTCAATATTCACTATATTTATTCAGATTTATTTATTAAGCTTTACTTGTTAACCTTTATTCACCACTAACTATCTAATATCTGCAACTATCCATTATTTGTAGCTATCCACCATTTGCTATCTTCTATTCATCAGGTAATACTCTTTATCCACCATCTACTTTACTTTATCAATCATCCACAATATGTCTATCTATTATTTTCCATCCAGTATTCTCTATTCACTATCCACCATCTATCATTTGCCATTTACATTCACCATTCACCATCCACCATCCACCATCCACCATCCACCATCCACCATCCACCATCCACCATCTACCATCCACCATCCACCATCTACCATCCATCATCTACCATCCACCATCCATCATCTACCATCCACCATACACCATCCACCATCCACCATCCACCATCCACCATCCACCATCCACCATTCACCATCCACCATCCACCATCCATACAACCTAAACATCTATTAAATTCAATCTCATGTTCGAACTCTCAATTACAATATATAACAAAATCTACTATAATTAAAGAGTTTGTCGCATTCTATCCCGCCATAATCTTAACCACTTGAAAATATTAATTGTGGCGTTTAAAATTATTTTTATTTACGCATGTCTGATCATGCAACAGATTATTAATGGTGTTGTCATCTACTGAGATTGTAGGTAATCATCTTCAGTTTATCTTCATAACCATTTTTAATTACATACCAGTAAACGCCCATACACATCTTTTTTTTGGTCTAAACTATATAACAGGTTTATTTCCGTTTACTTTACATAAAAAGTTTTATTTTTTATTTCAAGTAATTTTGATTAGTGAATAATAAATTTTAATTATTATTTTTTTTAAATAAAAATGCTCATTTTAACTACATTTACGCATATTATTAACAATTGATACAAAATTTTGTCTTATTAAAATTGAAAATTGAAAATGGAGATTAGTAATTTCAACCTGAATATCAAGCAATTTTAAAAAGTAATCTAGAAATTCGAATACAAATATAATAAAAAAATAATTATTAGTTTATTGCAAATACATATTTCAATAAAACAGCATAGATAAATATGAACATAGATATGAAAAAGTTTAGTTTTGAATTTAAAAAACATGTGATAAAAAATGTACGTGAACACAAATAAGTAAAATTTGTAAAAAAACAGAATTATGCAAAACAGAATCAAAACTGAACAAAATAATTATGAAAATTAATTAATTAGAAAAAATTTAATGCTTTTAAAACGTTATGCCCTTGTTAAAGAGAATCAAACAGGTGTTAGTTTATAGCTTTTGCTTTCGGTTTTAGTTTGAATTTATTTAGACATTTATCATCAACCATTGACAGAGATTAAAAGCTTGACGAACAATGTGTTCCAATTAGATGATAAGCTGAACAGATTTCTAGAAACAACACTAACAAGCCATATTATGAAGCACAAGTAACTACTCTGATTTACAGACTTTTAGATTTAGACAATTAAAGACGACCCAATTAGCTACTTTAAGCAGTCAAATTAAGTCTCAAGATCTAATTCGAATTATTTTTGATCTGGCTTGTTTGAAACCTAAAATACTATCAATTTTTAGGATAACATCTCGAATTAATTTATAGCAGCTTATTAAATTGTGGTTTAAATAAGTGCAGAAATCAATTGCAAAATTAATAATCACAAACATCGCCATTTTGTTTGCTTTTTCAGATTAGATCCTTGGTAATAAAATGTCGGCTCTTAAAAAAGTATGCTGCCGCAACAGTCATTGCTCTGATCTGTTTATCTTGTCATCCCACCAGCTGGCGTCTTAAGGGGCTGATGAGACAAGCAACAGGTGTTCAAACCAGCTCGGAAGATAATCGTTGTCCGCAAAAATCTTGTCGGTCATGTTTTACTTTTTTATAGTTTTTTTCACACCAACTTTTACTTATCAAATTTGTTGTAAAACGAGTAATACTCAATTCAAATTTAGTAATTATACCTTAATTTAATGCGTTTTTAAATCACTTAATCAAAACATTCAAAAGAAATAATAATTTTAATTTAAAAGCACATTCAATTATTCAAACTTTATCAGACTTTACAATTTACAGTCTCTTCTCATAAAATCTTTATTTATTAATTTCATTCATATTAAAAAAAAAAATACTAATTTAATACACACAACAAAGTTTTAGATGTTTAGTAAAGTCTTTATTTTATTCATTAAAATTTAATTTACATATTGCAAAAATTTGAAGTTAATAATTATTTTTTTAAATTTTAATTATTGGGCAGATTCAGATACAAGTAAAAAATTTAAAACATCTACATGGGTCACTATTCCGGCCACTTTTTCCACTTTTGTCTCCTTGTTTTTATCAACTATGATTACATAATTAAAACGTTTTAGTAATCGGCTTAATTTACCAAGATAATCATCTCGAGTTAAACGAGGAAAATCATTTGTCAAGCATTTATGAACTTGATCTTCAAACGATAATTTACCACTAATTAAAGCAGCAAGTGATGCTTGCATAGTAATTACTCCAATTAGATTTTCAGTATCGTTTCCAATCACTGGCAATTGATCAAATCCATGAGTTTTCATTAAATTAATAGCTTCATAAATTTTAGAATTTGATTTAATCACTTTTAAATGGCTAGCAAACGGTAAAGAGCTCACTTTTAAGGAATAATACCAAGGTTGATTTGATTCATTTGGAACTAAAATATCATCGTCATCTAAATAATTTCTTTGTAACATCCATTCATCGTTAACAAATTTTGTCATATAGTTACGAATTCCATCAGGAAGAATAACTACAACTCTTTGATTTTCATTTAAATTTTTAGCTAAAGCAACTGCTGCGGACATTGCTGCACCTGAAGATCCACCACAAAGTAAACCTTCACTTCTAATTAGTTCCCTTGCCAAATGGAATGAGTCTTTATCATTAGTTTTGAACCATTGTCCAATTAGTTCTTTGTCTAAAACTGTAGGGATAAAATCGTATCCAATTCCTTCAACTTCATAAAATTCATCATTTATATCTTCACTATCATGATGAGCTAAAATAGATCCATGAGGATCTACACCAATAATCTAATAAAAATATTAAATATAAAAAAATTCTTTTATAATAATTTATTTGACTTACTTGACAATTAGGTAATTTTTCTTTTAATTTTCTAGCAATGCCGGTAATTGTTCCTCCTGTTCCAACACCAGCAATAAGCATGTCCAATTTTCCATCGGTTTGTCGCAAAATTTCTTCAGCCGTAAAATCATAATGAGCCAATGGGTTACCTAAAAGTACAAATTTATAATAAATATTTAAAAAAATTTTAAGTTTTATAATCAAACCGGGATTTTTATATTGATCAAGCACAAAGGCATCTTTCATCGATTTACGAAGTCGTTCAGCCACAGAAATGTGTGAATCCGGATGGTCAGAAGAAACATTAGTTGGTGTTCTAATAATTTCTGCTCCAAGTAATTTTAAAACATCGGCTTTTTCAGTTGACATTTTTTCTGGCATTACAATAATGCAACGGTATCCTTTTACAGCCGCAGCCAAAGCAATTCCAATACCAGTGTTTCCTTATAAATTAAATTTATTTTATAAATTTATTAATTAATTATAATTTTTTTTTACCAGAAGTTGGTTCAATCAATGTAAATCCTGGTTTAATTAAGCCTTTATGTTCTGCTTCTTCAATCATTCTTAGGGCAATACGATCCTTTACAGAACCTCCGGCATTAAAATATTCACATTTAACTAAAACTTCACATTTAAGTCCATATTTTTCTGGTATTTTATTTAATTTAATTAGTGGTGTTCCTCCTATGCATTCAAGAACATTTTTATGAATTTTTTCATTATCAGGAAGTGGTGGATGTCGATGAGGTGTTAAATCTGTGTTTTTTACAGACCAGGTGCAACGAGATGGTAATCCACAATTCAAAACTGGACGTTTACCCATGATTTATAAACTAAATTTAAAAATTAAATTTAATAATCAAATTAAAAGATTATAATTTTTATGAAGAAAATTCAAAAAAACTTTACAGCTTTAAAAACTAGTTAGTGTCCAATTAGAGTGCTTAAACTAAAATGATAGAAGCTTGCAAAATGCTTTTTATCTGATGCTTATTTAACGTAAGCTTTTTCTTGTGATTAATTTCTTTGATTGCAGTAATTTGTAAAGAAGTAAATCATAAAATCTTAATTGATTAAATCAGACAAAAATGAGTAAAAAAAAATGCAATTTAAAATAAAACTTAAATTTATAGATTGTGATTTATATTATATTTCACAAAAAAAAACTTGTCTTATTCTTAAAATGGCTTTAAAAAAAAAAATAAACAAAAATGCTTTTGTTGCTCATTTTTAAAAATAAAATTTTTTTTTTAAAAAGCAATATTATGAGAAAAACAAAAATGTAAAAATTAAACTTGCTCTTCTTAAAAACACGTGTAGAAGTTAATATTGTTAATTAAATAATCTTTTTTTAAATATAGTTAATTTTAATTAAATTTTATCAGAATATTATAAAAAAAAAAATAAAAAATGTAAATTATATTTAAAAATAAAATTTAATAAGTGAAAATAATAAAACCTACCTTAAAATAAAATTATTTTTAACAATCGAAAGCAGTTTTCAATTTGTTCAATAAAAATTGAATGATTTACTAATTAAAATAACACGATTATTGGTTTAATGTCTATGCATAAATTAAACCTTTAAGTAGTAAAATAATGAAAAAATTTTAATGTTAAAAAAGCATTTATATATGGATAAAGTCAAATATATAAAGATGAATTGTTTCAACTAGGCTAACTAAATAGCAATAAACAGTGTGACCAAAGCTTAATTACATTCAAGGATAAAAATAAACACGTTTTTTAATGCTTGTCATTGATTAATTCAATTATGTTAAGCGATTTCAATGGTTTTAAGTCATAGTTTCCTGTATAAATGATTTAATTTGATGTTTTATTCATTGAGAACTAATTATTTATAAACAAGAAATTAAGTACTTAGCGCACTCATTTCATACAAATAAGTAAATTTTGTATTTATTTTATAAATTATGATCAATTAAATTTTAAATAATTTTATTTAAAACATGGATAGTTTTTTTAAAATATGAAGTAATTTAACTTTTGACATGTTTAAAAAAGTTATAAAAATTTTCTTTTGGGTCAAGAGCAATATTTGTTTGAAAAAAAAGTGAAATTTAAAACGGAAATTGATTAGTTATAAAAATTATATCATTTTTTTTGTAACTATTATGAATGTGCTAAAAAAGGATTAATGATAAACTTAGACGAAATTTCCATTAGCAATCTGCTTTAGCTGGATGGAATGGTTTGTAGAAAGAAGTGGGTTAGCAGTTCGCCTCCCTACAAATGATTTTCTCAATATAATCAAATGGCTGGTCTTTATACTCTGGCAATTGCCCTTTTGCATTTGTCAATGTCTGATCTTGGCCTAAATTATAAGTAGTCTAGTACATTATATAAAGTGTATTAGATGAAAAGTGTTGAATTGCGGCATTAAGTTTTAATTAAATGACTTTATTCCTTGAACGCGATACTAACATATTTACTAACATTTTTAAAATTTTTCAATAATTTGGATTCAACAAGTTTTGCTTTTAAATTAAAGTAAGACGATTTACTTAAATCGTATTTATTTTTGTCTTCAAACAATTAACAAATTGCTATAAAAAAATGGTAAATTTTTATTCAACTAAATTTTACAATTGTGATAAATTTCCACTTAATCTGTTTTCTAAGTTAATATTTGCTTCACTTCTTTATTTGCAAATACTTGTTTAACACTTAAAATAGTATTTTTTACGATTATTAAGTTACTTAAATATAAGCAATAATTTATATTAAAAATAGAAATTTATTCAAATTTAATAATAAAAACAATCATTATAATTATTAGGTTTTAAATTGTTTTGCGTACAAATGGTTTTCCTAATTAAATTTAAATTGTGGTGTATATATAAAATAAATAAAATGTATAAAATTCTTTGTAATGATAATTATTTTTATGCCCAAAATTATTTTGATAATGATTTTGAAGATTTTCTAATGCTTGAAAAATATTGTTATAATAATTTTTATTTCACATAATTTTAATCCGCATTTAGTTATAACTTGTAAACCTAACTTGCATTTGTTAATAATTATTTTATGTTTTGATGAAAGCTTTATTAAATAAATATTCTAAATTATTAATCATAATTAAATTATTTAAAAATGTTTATTTTAAAAAACTAATGACAGAGGGATTCTTACTTAATTACAACAAGTCGTTATACAATTAATGTAAAAAATAATTTTTTTTAAGAGGTTGCTTACAAAGTGGTGATTGTTTTGGATATTTGTGATTATTTTTTATTTGAATAAGAACAATTAATGTGGAAAACTTGAATTAGTTAAGCGACAGTTGAAAAATTGTTTTAAATCAAACAAACGATTTATTTTAAACAATCAAGAGTATAAAGAGGATCTAAATGTTTAATGTTTAAAAGTATTTAAGAATAAATATAATAAAGATTTTTGTTTATTTAATAATAAAGACTGAACCTTGAAAAAGAATGTGGTATAAATAAAAAATTTGAAGCTCTATTGGTTTTGGCTATTAGAGTCGATAACAACAACAAACCAGTACTTTGTTGCTTTAAGAAGGGTAATTTTGTCAGATTGAATTATTAATTTGAATAAAAGCGAAGTGTGTTTTGTTTTTCCGGTATAATGTCCAAAAAGGAGAGTCTAGCTTGTCAAAATGATTTAATTGAGCTTAAATTATAGGTTAATTCGGATTGGTTAAATTAAAGAGCAAGCTCAACTTTGAGACAGTAACTGGCGCCATCGATTAATAAGGTGTAAAAGCAAATGAAATATAGAATACATATTTTTGTTTGCAGTTGCTATGTTATGACTGGAACAGTTGTTCTGGTTGTGTAAACAATGAAAGTGATCAAAGGTAGTCACAGTAATTGTTTATCAATAAGATGGTAGGTTGTTTGGATAAATTGCTGAACACCAAGGCAAGCTTGGATTTGTTATTAAAGTGCCGTTGTCCTGTTGTGTAAGTCTATCGTAGCGGTTACATCTTAAATACACGTTGTCTTAAGCAACTTGTGTTGGACAGTTTGACTTAGTCAGCTCAATTCGACAGCTTGTTCCAAACTGTTTATTCCAAACTGTTCATTCCAAACTGCTCATTCTAAACTGCTCATTCCAAACTGCTCATTCCAAACTGCTCATCCCAAACTGCTCATCCCAAACTGCTCATCCCAAACTGCTCATCCCAAACTGCTCATCCCAAACTGCTCGTCTCAAATATTCATCCCGAATTGCTCGTTCCAAACCACTCATCCTAAACTATTCGTCCTAAGCTGCCTATCCACAACTGCTTATCTTGAAGATAAGGCCTTAAACATTGCTAGCCAGGGCACACTTGGTTAGAATGCACCTGTTCAAACACACTTGGTCTCACCTGTTCAATGGTAAATTTTACAAGATTATGCTTTATTAGATTAAGCTCTGCTAATTTATCATATTGTGCAGACATATCGTGTATTTTGTTTTGCAATCGAAAGTGTCAATTCATTGACAACATTGATCGCTGCTTGTCTTACATCTGTTTAAGTTCGATACATCGTTGATTGTAAGTATTTTTCCAGATAACTGCTTTTGTTTCAGTTGAGTAGTTCAAGTTTACTTGGTGTTGCAGTTGAGTCAGTCAGATTATTGGTAATAGATAAGATTGCGATAAACATTTCAGAAAAGATGTATTTCTTTTCGCAACATCAGCCGTAATTGCGAAAATACTTTGCTCTAATCTGCTAATTGTCCAAATTTGTGCGATTCAATCATTTAGCACCGATCAAATTGTTTAATTTATTGTCTAGCTAGTGAAAGATTGTCTGCCAGTCTATTTTCTTATATAAGTTTTTAATGAGCAAACGAGTAATTTTCATTCAGTTGAGTTGATTCAACGTTTGCTTGCAAAATTTTACACATTAATATTTTAATGAATAAGCTTGCGAGCAAAACTGCAAACAAACAAATTTGTAAACAAGCGAAACTGCAAACAAACGAAAACGGCAACAAACGAAACTGCAAATAAATAGCAACCTAAACCAAAATAGGAAACAAAAATTAAAAACCAAAATTTAAAAAACAAAAGTTTCTAAAGCAAAAATCTGAAAAACAAAAAAAAAAACACAAAACCAATATAACTGTTTCAAAACTTAAGCCAGATGGCTATATGTAAATATTCAATTTAGTTAGTCGATAATTTCTTGCTTTAGTTTAGACAAAGTTTCTTCTATTGGTTCTCATTTCAAGTTTCATCTTAAGACAGCCTTCTTGGTCTGGGTAACAATGGGCCACCTTTTCCTTTACTTTAGTAATGTTAGCTCATTGCACACTCAGCACAAAGTTTAACCCTTTAAGGACACTTTCTCTGCCCTCTTCGACTTTGCTCAGTTCACCTGCAACTGTCCAGGTAAACTGTTGCAAATCGCTTTGTTTCAATCTCCAACTTGTTTAGTTTTTGTTCATACAGGTTTTTTCATCATTTGCACATGACTTCTATACTTTTATTAGGTGTTGTTTTTATTTCTATTCACTTGTTTTTGTGCTTTTTCTCTCATATGTAATTTCAATGTCTGGTGATTTATGGATTCAGGGATACAACGATTTGTTTGAAATTCTTTTCAATAGAGGTACATGTTTTGTGTGGATTCGTTTCCAAAACGCTTGTTTTTCATCTTACTGTCATTAATTGTTATATCAATTTTGCAAAATTCTCCAAATAATTTTATATGTAACAATTTTTCAACCAACTCTAATTCATTTCACAATTCAAATAATGTGTTCGATTTGTGCTTTTTGATTAAGAAAATTAAAAAAATATTTTTTTTAGTTATTAAATTTGATTTATTACATCAACAGTTGCTTAATTTATAGCTTTATTTTATTTTTTGTTTAATTCAATTTTGTTATTACTTTTTAAATACAAATTCATTAGTTATAGCTTATTTCTTTTAAAAAATTTAATTCATTTTATGTTTGCTTATTTTTTTTTTTTGCATAAAATTAAACAAATTTAAATGTGAACATTCTATTAAATCGATTTGCTTTTTTAAATAAGTTGAGAATTTATCGTTCATTTTTTTATCAGTTATAAAAATTATGTACTTAATTTATTTGAATAGACAAATTCATAGATTAATTAATCATATGTAACCTTGTTGAATCTAAAAGCAAATGTTCAAAAATTATTAAAAATAATCACTTTTATGTATCAATATAGTTTTTAAATATGGTAATAATCAAAACAAACAAATATTATATTTCAATATCGTAATGAGGTGTGGCCACAAGTTTAAAGAAAACATTAGCATAACTGTTTTTACTCATAATTTAATAATCAAAGTTCGATAAATTATTTTGAGGCGTTTTTTTACAAAAACATACTTCTTATGTTTACCTATTTGAATTTAGAAAAAATAATAACAAAATTCGTTTACTGTAATGGTTGATAAACAGATAACTTGCAATTTTGTGCTAATACATAATCATTAATATTTTATTAAAACGTAAATTAATATTTTTACTTTATATGTTGCTTAATTAAGATACTAAAATTTTGCCTTAATTTATATTTAATCAATGTTAATTAAACTAAAGATTAAATTAAATAGTGTTTTTATTTTGAAATGAATAATAATCTAAAATAATCAATAGTTATTTTGAAATACAATTTTAGATATTAATTTATACTATAAATAAGTGCAAAAATATATATTTTTTTTTTAAATTTTTATTTGTTCAAATTTTAATTAAATTATCACTTTTTATCATCATTTAATACTAAATAATCTATTTTAATTCAAAAAGTTTTTTTAAATAAATTTTTATTTGGTTAATATTAATAAATTAAAATGTGTCAAAATTAAAAAAAAAAAATTATATTTTAATTGAATAATAGGAAAAGTGTATTAAATTACTATTTTTTTTTTTCTATCAACAGTTGTCTTAAGTATTTTCTTGGTTGTTATTATTTTTAAACAACTGTTTATATATTTAGTTTAGGTTTGAATTTTTTTTAGGTGAGATTTATATTTAAAAGTTTTATTAAAATTATTAAAATTTTTTTTTACAAATTGAAACAAATATCATTTTAATATTAAGTTAATTAGTAAACTTTGAAGTTTGTTTTCCTTGACTAACAAACTTTATAATAACCAAATAAGTGCAGCGATTTTTTACATTTTTCAAAGACGAGATTTAGCCTTGAATTAAGCAAAAAAATTATTCAGTTGAACCGGACAAGGCTAAGTGAAGAACATTTGCCTTAAACGTTTTGAAAAGCTGGGTTTTAAAAATTATGCCCAATTGTCAAAAGACAAGGTTACCAATGTTTCCAATGGACAAAGCTTGTTTTATTTTTTTATAATAATTATGTTTAGTTATAAATGAAATTAAAGTCTATTTAATTTGTAAATAGATCAGCTCTATTTGCTAGCTTTGAAATTTTTTAATCTTAATATAAATAAATTTTGTGCTAGATCCAAAATGGATTTTTTTATTAACAGTTTATCAAAAATAATTAAAATTTACATATAACTTTGCTTGTAAAGATTAAATTTAACTAAAATAAATTTTGAAATAATTTTTTTTTTAATTTTAATTGGATTTTTTGCTCTTATTTTAGCTGTAATTGTGCATGTGTTTAACCCGTCGCCACCATCTTTGTAATTCATTGAATAAACAACTTAAAGAAATATTGTGAATCAATTTTTTCGAGAGGCAATTTTATTACTATTTAATAAATAAGTTTATCTATTCATCTTGTGCTTAATTTTGAATTATCTCAATCCAAATTTTTAATTTGGATTAGGTCAGTAATTTTAGTTTAAAACCTGAAGTTTAAAACTCATCATGGCCGAGGCTAGAAGCGCTGTTACTGAGCCTCGCGTGTGTAAAATAATTGATGAAATTGACAATGGCACTTGGGACGCAATTATCCGGACTTGGTATAAAGGGGGTGTAAGAAGATATTATCGGACTAGGTAAGACGCATTATTTTACTTTTTCATAATAAAAATAATAAGATTTCGATATTTTTTGTTTTTGTACTTAAATGCACTTTGTCAAAATAAGCAAATTAATTTTTCAAGCATAATGTTTACAGATTATTTGTACAGGTTCCATTGCCACTTTTAAAATAGCTAATCATAGTAGCATAATTTTCTTCAGTCAAATATTACAAGCAGACATTTGCCAGCAGGCTAACTTGTTGAAATTCACCTGTTGCAAAAGCTAATCGTAAAACACATGACTGTGAAAACAGCTTTACAACTATTGACTAATCAATAGTTTATTAGATTTAAGTAATTTTTTTTTCCTATTTTGAGTAATAGATTTTCGTTTAAAAAAATAATAAACTCTGTTTTATAAATTGCAATTTAAAAATTTGTCAAAATTAATTTTTTTTATTCTTTCATTCTAATTTTAATCATTTTTTCAAAACAATTAATGTTTATATATTTTTTTCATGATAATTGCCTATTTTAATTATAAAAATCATAAAATAATGATTTCATCAGAATTTAGATAATTGTTATGTTTTTAAAATAGAAATTTTGATCTTTAATTTTTGATGGATAAGATTAAAATTTTTTAGTGTTGTCTGCAATAATATTTATGAAATTAATTTGTAGTGTTTTGCAATCAAAATAATAAATAATTCATTTTTTAAAACAATTGGTATTGATTTCTTATTAATTAAGAATTACTCTAAAAAACAAAAATTGATTTTTTTTAATTATACTTAATTCTATATATATTTTTTTAATATTAAAGAAATACTATTCGAAATGGAATGTGGCCTACGTCTATTCAAAATTTGGCCATATTTAACTCGATTATTTGGGCAGTAATGCTAATAGAACCACAAATGTTGGATTCTTTGAATAAAAAACTATGGAGTTTTAGCGATTTTTTATGCATACCAAAAAGTAATTATTTGAAATGCATTTAATTTTTTCAATTTTTAAATATGTTTATTAATATAAAAAAAACAAATTTAATAAGGTTTGCCACACGTTATGAAATCTGGAATCGTTTCCATTTTTGTTGGCACAATTACTATTTTTGTGATTATGTATATAAGACAATGTTTACTTCGTTTATTATTATCTTATAGAGGATGGATGTGTGAGTAATTTTTAACTAATTATTATTAATCAAGTTGAATTAAATTTAAAAATTGTTTTTTACAGATACGCCAATGAGAAACCCATCTAAAAAAGTAATATTATGGGGTTTATTAGTTCGATTAATTTCAGGTTATCAGCCTAGTTTATATTCTTTCCAACGTAGTTTACCTAAATTACGAGTTCCTAATTTAAGTGAAACATTAAATAAACTAATTGAATCATTAAAGCCGATTATGCCTGACGAAGAATTAAAAAAAATTGAGAAACAAGCTAAGGTATGTAATAAATTGCAATGTTATCTAATATTTTTTTTATTAAAAATTGATAAAAATTTTTAAATTTAAAAAGGAATTTGAAAATGGCATTGGACCAAAACTGCAAAAATTATTAATATTTAAATCATGGATTACACCGAATTATGTTTCAGATTGGTGGTAGGTCAATTTTTTTTTTTTCATTATTAAAATTATTAAGCTTTATTTTAAAAGAACAAAAAAAAAGTTTTAAACTTAATAAAATAATGAAATACTACTAAAAAATTTAATTTTAAAATTGAATTTAATTTAATAATTAAAAAAAAATAACGAAACATTTAACAATTACGAAAACTTTTTTTTTTAACTTAATAAACTATTATAATATTTTTATTGTTGATTTGTTTAAAAAATATTTTTTAATTATTTTAGGGAAAAATATGTATATTTGAAAAGTAGACTACCTCTACCTTTAAATTGCAATTACTATATCTTAGATCATTCTTATTGGAAGGTAAGTTGATTTTTTTATTAATATTTTTTTAAAGAATAAATTTTGAACGAAATTACAAGAAAAGTTTGCTTTTAATTTGATTGTCATTTTTGGCATGTTAAATAAAATGAAATAAAATTAAAATAATATAAATTGAGAATTTAAAATTGAAAATGTAGGAAAAATTAGACATATAAAAAACAATAAAAATTTATTATCTCTTTTTTTTATAAAATAAATTTTTAAAAATACAAAAAAAGTCAACTATATTGTAAAAAATAATTTAATTAAATATTATAATTGTTTGAGTTTTTGTCTGTTTTATTTGATTACAGGCCACAACAATCCCAGTATCTAGAGCTGCAGCTTTGATTTTAAATGTGATGAAATTTAAAAAATTAGTAGATCGAGAAGAATTGCCACCGTTATTATTAAGAAATACTATTCCAATCTGTATGGCGCAGTATGAACGTTTGTTTTCTACAATCAGGTCAGTATTTGAATTAATTAAATTATTTAATTTATTCACGGTTAAATTGTAATTAAAATATAATTTTTGAACTTATTACCTAGTTTTTAAATAGTTGATTTTTTTTAATTTATCTATTTATTATTAAAAATTAAATTTAGTCATGTTTTGAAGATAATTTTTTTTTTTCAACTTTTTAAATAAATTTTTAATTATTGAAAGTAAAAAAAAAATCAAACATTTTATTGGTTTTAAAAAACTAATTAATTTATTTTTATAAATAAAGATTTATTTAAATTTTTTTAGTTAATTGCATTTAAAATATTAAGATTTATTTTTATCAAAAAACAATTTTTGACAAAAAAATTATACTCAAATAATTTAAAAATAAAATAAACAAACTAACAAATAAAGACTTTAGAAAATTACAAGGGTATATGTATTTAAAATATAAATAAAATGGGTTTAATTTTTAAACTTTTAATAAATCTTATCTACTTAACAAATGATTATAAATTTATTGAAAAATTTTATAAAAGTAAACGTTGTGTAATAACAGTTTTTGACCTTTCTTTGTGTTATTTACTTGTTTAATTAAGTTTTTTCTTGATTCATTTGTCAGACCAATAATAAACAAATTTTAAGTGAATATTATTTGACGACTTATTAAAATTTTTGTATTTTTTAAGTTAATTTACAATTTTAAAACTGTTTTTTTAATTCTTTAAAATTTTTTTTTTTTTAAAAGATTGCTTTTGTTTATTTTTTTATTTTTTTAAATTTAAATTTGATAATTACTTTATTATAGCTTAAAAAAAGTTTAATTTAAACTTAAGGTCATTAATATTATTTAGTCAAAAAATATTTTGAAAAGTGTTACAAAATTTTAACATTAATAAAATTAATAAATATTAACAATAAATATATTCTAAGTTGAATTATATTAAGATATGTTTACATTTTTCCTGATAAAAAAAAATTAATTTAATTTAAAAAAAAATATATTTATGGCAAATATCTCAATTATTTGTTTAATGACAAATAAAATAAATATTTAAATTAAAAATATTTTTGAAATAAAGAAATCATTAAGATAAAAATTAAAAAAAAAAAATTAAATACGGCACATTTAGAAATAAATATCATTAACAAAGGTCAAATACGTTACAATTATAAAAATAATTTTATTTTTCGACTTGAACTTTAACTAAAATTTTTACAAACGATCATTTATTTGGTCAAAAACAAGAACAATCGTATTTTCAGTCGAAAAATTGAATTTATATTAATTTTTTTTTTTAAAAAAAATAAATTTTTAAAATAGCTCTTTAATTAAAATGTTTTTAATTTTAGAATACCTGGTGAAGATATTGATGAACTTGTACATTTTAGCACATCAGAATCAAAGCACGTAGTAGTAATGAGCAATGGCCATTATTACAAGTTGGATGTTTATGACTCTAAAAATCAATGTCTAAGTGCTAAAGCTTTGGAAACTCAATTACAATGGATTGTGGATGATATTGATCGTATAGAAAATAAACAAAAAAAAACAAATGAAAATATTTTTGATGATGGCAATGAATTAAGAAATCGGTTCAATAATAATGATCAAAATAAAATTGAAGATTATTCCAAATATATTGCTACTTTGACAAGTTTGACAAGAAATAAATGGGCTGAAATAAGAAAAAAGCATCTGTTTACTGGTGTAAACAATGAAACAAGAGAAGCTATTGAAAAAGCAATTTGTTGCGTAAACTTGATTTTAAATGAAGAGCCAGAAGATCTAAGTGAAAGAGCTAAATTAGCTATTCATTCAAATTTAGATAATTGTTTCTGGTTTGATAAATGTTTTAATTTAATAATTTATAAAAATGGTCGTTGTTCATTAAATTGTGAGCACTCGATGGCTGATGCCCCAGCGTATGCTCATATGTGGGAATTTACTTTGACAAAAGATGTAAATCAAAAATTATAAAATAACAAAATTTGTTACAATTTTTTTTTTCATTTTTGTTTTAGGTATTAGAAACTACTTTTGATTTTGATGGCACAGTATTTCCGCCAAATAAAAGCTTTGTTCAAGCACCTTGCATTCGTCCAACTAGATTAAAATGGCAGGTAAATGAAGAGCTTAATAACGAAATTCGCAACGCAATGGACTTTTACATAAAAAACACTAAAGATTTAGATTTAATTGTGGTGGATCACGAAACTTGGGGAAAAGGTAAAGTTTAAAATAATAAAGCATTTAAACTTAGATGACTTTGTTTATTTTGTTTTAGGTGAAATAAAGAAAAGTAAAATTTCACCTGACGCATTTGTGCAAGCTGCCCTTCAAATGGCATTTTACAAAGATCAAGGCAAATTTGTACAAACATATGAAGCTTCAATGACCAGATTATACTTAAATGGCAGAACTGAAACTGTTAGATCATGTAAGTTTTACATCATTTTACAATTTTTTTTTTTTTTATAATAACGTAAACAAATTGTCTTTAAGGCACTTCTGAAATGGTTGATTTTGTCATAAGTATGCGTGATCCAAGTTTCACAAAATCACAATTGATTGAAAAATTGAACAAATTAGAAACGAAACATACCAATTTATACAAAGATGCAATGAACGGAAAAGGCATTGATAGACATTTATTTGCACTTTATGTGGCTTGCAAAGGAATCGGACAGGTAAATAATGTTTATTTTCAAAAATTTTGATCTATAATGATTAACTGAGTTTGATTAATTAGGAAAGTGAGTTTTTGCAAAATGTGCTTACAATGCCTTGGACATTATGCACTTCTCAAACACCTCATACTCAACAAACCGCAGTACCAGATCCAAATTGGAAGTCTTTCAATGACAAGGTTAGATGATTTTAATGAAATTTTTTTAATATCTTTTTTAAACTTTTTGATCAGTTATGTTCGGGAGGTGGTTTTGGACCTGTTTCAGACGATGGATATGGTGTTTCTTATTTGTTTCCTAATGACCACCGCATTTTCTTTCATATTTCCAGCATGAAATCTTGTGGTAAAACCGATTCTAGACGTTTTGGACAGCTTTTGTATGAAAGTTTGGATGAAATAAAAGACTTGTTTATTTGATCATAATGAAATGTTCAAAAGTTTTTAGCCACTAGACTAAACGATTGAAAGTTTTTTAACTTTCTTTAGTGGGATTTCATTAAATTTTAAGCAATATATTTGTGCATAATTTAACGAAAAATGAATATAATTTGATTAAAAAAATTTCATCACTGTAAATTGAATAATTATAATTGAAATTTTGCCTTATAAATATTTTAATGAATATTTAATAAATATTTTAATAAATATATTAAGTAGTTTTAATAATAATAATCAAATAGTTTAATGTTAGATTTGAAATTGGCCATTTTCAAAATTTGAATTTAAATTTAGATTCAATAAAAGTAAGTTAGATTTGACTTGCAAGTACGCAATTAAAAAAGTTAAAATTATGAAATTACTCAATTAAGAAATGGTCCCTTAATGTGTAAACAGAATTTTTTAAACACTTTGATTGTCAAATTGTCAGTGTTAAGTTGTGTTCAATTAAATATTAGTTAAATTAATTATTAGTTATTAATAATGGTAGAAGAAATCGATGCAGCAGCTGAGTTTATAGCTAGAGAGCAACAAACTTTGGCTGAACTTGATGAAACATTTGTTCCAGCTCTTAAAGGTAAAAGCTTGTCAGTTGAGTTCAATAAGTTTGTTGACATTAACTTTAATTCAAGAAGTAAACGGGTTAAATGGAGATATAAATGATACTGATTCAGGCAGCAAATCGCCAACAAATAGCGGAAACAGTATTAATATTTCTCAACCACCTCAGCCTGAACCTGAAAAAATAAGAATTTGGCGAGAAGAGCACCAGAAATTGTTAGAAATAAAGGATGAAAATGAGATAAAGAAAAAAGATGAGTTGAAGGAACAGGCAAAACGGGAACTCGAAGATTGGTATCAAAGGTATAAACAACAATTGGACAAATCCAAACAGATAAACAGGTAGATTTACTTTTTGAAAAATGAAAATACTTAAAAAATATTTTTTCACTTTTGTACTCGTCACTAATCTTTTTGCTCTTTTTAACAAACTCACCTATTTTATATAATTAATACCTAATTTTACCAGAGAAACTAGCAAGTATGCACTCGTTTTCAAAATTTTGTAATTAAAATTAAAAATTTGAAATTAATTTTATCCATTTTTTTGTAGAAATGCTGAAAAAGAATTCATTGCAGACCGGGATGCCGAGGGTGATAAAAGTGAAAATTGGGACAAAATTTCAAAAATGTGTGATTTCAATTCTAAAAATACCCGCAATTTAAAAGACACATCAAGATTAAGATCCATTTTACTTCAATTGAAACAATCTCCAGTTAATAATGGCGTTTAAACTTTTGATTTTGGAAATCAAAACACATTATTATTTACATTTTTTAAATTAATCATCGACAAACAGTCAAATCTGAGTTAAACAAATGTAATTAATTTTTATCAAAATGGAAAAAATTGTGTGATATACTCTTATAGATTTTTTTAACAATATTTTATAAAACTTATTTTGACGACAAAATCATAAATAGATTATAATTTTTTGTAATATTAAGAAGATGGAAATTTTTTAGACAAAGATTAACATTTTTAAGAAATAATTTTTGGAGCATTTTAAATGGCATTTAAGTATTTTTTGTTAATTTTTTTTCCAACATTAACTAATGTATTTGAACGAAGTTAAGATAATTAATAAACAGCATATTTATTAAATTTGGATTGGATGAATAATTAGGTGGTTGCGCGCTGTTTCGATTTACTGATTAATGGTGATCACAATGTAATCATTCACGTGACTTTTGATTGTGCAGTAAATTGTAAATTACTATTAATCAACAATTGAGAAGTGAAAATTGGCTCGGAATCAAGTGTCACCATCTGCAGAAGACGGCTGCAAATAGTGCACTTGAGAACACAGTGTGTGTAAATTGGAAACGTGGTATGGCGGATTTAGAAGTGCTAGATTAAGGGGTGTTAAGTTTAAGGATGTTGGATTTGGGGTTGTTGGATTGGGGTTGCTGGATTTGGGTTTGTATGTATGTATTTGTTGTGTATGGGATTTTAGGATTTGGAGGTGTTAGTATTAAATTTGTGGTTCCAACTTGTGGAGTGTTGTGGATATTTGGTATGTGGATATGTGGTCTGGATATGTGGTCTGGATATTGAGTCTGGATATGTGGTAGGGATATTGAGTCTGGATATGTGGTTTGAATTTGTGGTCTTTAATTGTAGTATGATTTTTGCAATGTTGGATTTTAATATGATTAGGATTTTTAACTTAAGTGGTAATGCGGCTAGAAATTGATGATTGGTGTAAATTAAAGATCGCTTTATGAGAAAAGATAAGAGAGAAGGTTAGCATGCTGGACAAAAAAGGGCTGAAAATGCAAATATGAAAATCATAATTGATGAAACTTGCAATGAATAGATTGCGAAGCAAGTTGTGTGTGGCAAAAGTTAGCAAATAAAGGCCATGATAAAGTAAATTTAAGTGTGAATGCACTGGTAATCGTATATTGCTAGAGTTTGGATGAAGGTTAAACAAAGCAGAAGACTTGAAGATTGTCTTTTCATTTTTCACTCTTCAGTAGCCATTCATCATTTTTGCTGCCTTGCACTGTTCTTTTGAACTTATCGAGCATTGGACTGTTTGAACCTGTTTTGCAAGTAACCAGCACACCTGTTCAAACCAACAGTTATGAGTTTGAATTAACTGATTTATTGAACAAATGTTTAACCATAGAACGCATTTTGGTTGAAAGTGTGTCGTGAACACGTATACAATAGCCGCCATTTCAACAACGGAAAGGGCAGGCTAAGATTATTTGGGTTAAGAACAGTTAAGTCGCGAATATTAGTTGAGACGTGAATATTAGAAAGGGTTTGTAAGAATTTGGATGGTGTGCATCTCTTTTCTTAAAAAGTATTAGTAGCGAACAAATGCGTCATAAGTGGCCCAGTTACCTGTTCATTTAAGAATAGTAAAATTAGCAGGTGGCAACTCATTGTTTTCAATTGAGAGTGCGGTTTTAGGGTAAGAATTTAAGAAGGCGGATTTGAGTGTGGATTTGAAATGGCGATTTGGGGTGTGATTTGGAGATGGATGTGATTATTGAATGTGGATGGGATTATGAAATGTGGATGGGGTTATTGAGTGTGAAGGGGATTATGAATGGGATTATGAATGGGATTATGAATGTGGATGGGATTATGAATGGGATTATGGAATGTGGATGGGATTATGGAATGTGGATGGGATTATTGAATGCGTAGGGGATTATTGAATGCGGAGGGGATTATTGAATGTGGATAGGATGAATGTGGATAGGATGAATGTGGATAGGATGAATGTGGATAGGATGAATGTGGATAGGATTATTGAATGTGGATGGGATTATTGAAAATGTAAGTAAAGTGTGGCTTGAAAATGTTTTTTATCAGTGTTGTTAAATAGTGTTTTAAATCAGTTTTGCTAACCAATCTGCCTTAACTAGTCATCTTAAGTCAGTGTTTTTGACCAGTTTTCTTAACCAATGTTCTTAAACAGCGTTCCTAACCCATTTTGTTAGTCATCCCGTCGAAATTGGTTTAAGAAGGTCCAAATTAAGTTTGCTGGGAAAGGTCCAGAAGCAAGCTGGCGCCAGCCGAAAATCGGCGTCCAACACCTCTGCTCGCTGTCCATAGTGAGCTGATGAGCTCGGCTGAGTCGGCTGCTGTGGTCGGGATCAGATGCGCATGCAGAGCCACGGCTGAGCTGCGCGATTTCGGCTCGCCAGTATTCCACAAGTCGGCTGAACGAGCAAAAAATGCCGGCTAAGCCGTTTTTGTGAAAAAAAAAAATTCTTTTGTGTTGAAAATTTGAGTGAAAATGAAGAATTTTTTGTAACGATTAGTTTTCGCAATTTTAGTTTTGTTTTGCCATTAAATTGTTACTTTGGATCGCTCGGATTGCCTTGAACTTGCCAGAGGAAAAGTGCCGCCTCAGCCACAGTGGAACAGGGAACAGAGACAGGCAGCAGAGACAGGCAGCAGAGACAGGCAGCAGAGACAGGCAACAGAGACAGGCAACAGAGACAGGCAGCAGAGACAGGCACAGATACAGGCAGTAGAGAATAGACAACACAGAGAATAGACAACAGGGAACAGCTGGCCAATTACACTGTCCTCAGTTGTGGTCCTCAGTTGTGGTCCTCGGTTGTGCTCCTCAGTTGTGCTCCTCCAGTTGTGCTCCTCCAGTTGTGCTCCTCCAGTTGTGCTCTTTTAGTTGTGGTCCTCCAACTGTGCTCCTCCAACTGTGCTCCTCCAACTGTGCTCCTCCAATCGTGATCCTCAGTTGTGCTGCTTGTTGCTGGCCCAGGCTCGCGACTGCTGCCAACTTCTTAGATTAGTCTAAGACGGTCTCACCAGCCACAGACCTGTTAAGACCTGTTAAAATCTGCTAAGACCTGTTAGGACCACTAGCACTTGCTAGGACAACTCAACACAGTCACACACCAGGCCGGACCTAGTTTGTTGTTCGTACCAGACCCGGCCAAACAGACTCAGCAACACCGACCCAGACGCACCAGACCCCAGCAGTTCATCCACCACAGTACAAGATTGTCCAGCTTAAAATGGTGCGTTTAACCCTTTCCCTTTGCTTTGCTCACAACCCTCTGAACTGTTCAAACGTGTTTGAGCTTTAGATTTAAGGTTGGCAGTTGTTTGCATGGCAGCCACAATGCCAACCGTGGTTGGGCGTGAGCCGAGTTGTTTTCATTCATTTTTGGCTCTTTCATCTTTTACTCTGCCTTTATCTCTCTTTTTCCCTCTTTCCCTCACTTCCTCTCTCTTCTTCTTTCTTCCTCTTTTTTCCTCTCTCTTTTTCACTCTTCCTCTCTCTTCTTCACTCTTCTTCTCTTTTCTCACTCTTTCTCACTCTTTCTCTCTCTTCTTCACTCTTCCTCTCTCTTCTTCTCTCTTCCTCACTCTTCCTCTCTCTTCCTCTCTCTTCCTCTCTCTTCCTCTCTCTTCCTCTCTCTTCCTCTCTCTTCCTCTCTCTTCCTCACTCTTCCTCACTCTCTTCTCCATCCTACTATCTGAGTCTGATGAACTAGTGCAAGCGAGCAAAAGAGATACGTATACAGGCCCGATCGAACATTCACATTTAGCCAACACACATATACGTGTATACACACAAGCTAGTGTGAATGTGAATATAAGTCTAAGCCTGTATGTATATGTATATTCATATCCTTATTCATATGAACCCAAACCTAATATGTATGTTTACTTCATAATAACATGCATACCAACATGCATACTAATACGTATATTCACACCACATACACCAATCAATGAACAGAACATGTGTGAATATTTTAGAAACCTGTATATACACACATATCAATATCCACACTTCACACTCTACACAATAATATAAATATGTACAAACATACAAACCTAAATACAAACACTTACACAAACCTACATTATATATCTGTATATGCGGTGTGTATATATGTTGCTTTGCAAAATAAACAATATGTTCGTAAGCAAACAGTCGACCTGACTGGCGATGCAAGTATTAATTTGTTAAATTCAGTTCTTAGGTTGCTCAATTCTTAGATTCTTAGGCTTAGATTTCTAGCGTTGTAACAATAAATGTTTTGTTCGCTCACTTTTCTACAAACATATACAAAATTAATATTCAACTTTATTAAATGCATATTTCACCCATGCAGAATCTAGCTTCGACAAAAAAGATCTGGGACATTGATGAAACCAGCAACAACAGCCCTGCATCGTCCAACAGTGTGAATAGCAACTCGATAAGCAACCACAGTTCCAATCCGAACAGCAAAAATGAAGTGTCCAGTAACAAGGATGAAGTGAACGTGTCCGCCACAAACGGCTCCTCAATGAATGCCAGCAGTGTGGTACAACAATCTCAACAACAAAGCCAAGCTGCTGCCGGAGATTTGTTTCTTAGTGACAGTCAATGGCAAGCCGAGCCCGGAACATGGGCTACTGTATCAAATGTGAACGCGTCCGAACATGCGGTTTCCCAGCCAATTATGATGCAAAGGTCAGGCTCATTTCCGGGCCTAGAATTGAGTCCCAGGTCCGGCGACACGGGCGGATTCGGACTGAAAATGGTGGAATATTTATTAGACAATTCTCCTACTGCAAAGGATCTAGACATGCGGATGTCACGACTGGGACTGGCAGATAACACAAGCACAAGTCTGACTAACAATATGGACAATAGCAATTTAAGTAGCAAGAAGAAACTGGATAAAGAAGGTCTGGACAGTGGTGCGAGCAACGGAACCAGCATAATCCAGAATGGACTCAGCAATGGAACCGCCGGTGGCTGCAACGGCACCAATGGTCTAGAAGAGCTGGAGGATAAGACGTTCAATAAGACGCCCGGAGGAAGCAATCTGGACGGCAGAAGCAACCTCGACAGAAGCAATCTGGACGGCAGAAGCAACCTAGACAGAAGTAATTTAGACAGTAGAACCAATCTGGATAGAACTAATCTGGACAGCATTATTATGAACGGTAACAACAGCAGCTTGGAACTGAGCGAAGAGCAGGTGAATAAGTTAGTGGCCAAGAACAGCATCAACCACAGTTCTCACATGAATAGCAACCTGTCAGACAATATGGGCGGCATGAATGGAGGTGACAGTTTTGTCCAAAGTCAGCTAACCACAAACATGTTTCAGAGTTATAATGAGTTCGAGAGTCCGTTCACCGCGGTTGACTCTCTTCAGTTTGATTATGGACATATGATTGGGGCTGCCATCGATTCTGTCAATATTTTAGACTATAATTCGCAACTTTATGGTCAGCGTAGTTCTCAGCCTTCTCAACAGCAACAGTCTCAGCAGCAGCAGCTCTTGCAACAACAACATCATCAGCAACAGCAGCAACAGTATGCTGTCCCTCAACAGCCTCAGCTTGTGTCCGCTCATGTGCCACAACAACAGCAACAACCACAGCCGAGTCAGCCTCAGCAACAACAGGCTCAGAACCCGTTTCCTCAGAACACCTATTATCAAGATCCGTATGCCGCTCAAATGGGCCACATGATTCCTACTGGGCCTCCTCCCCCACCTCCTATTATGCAACAGTACTATGGGCTGCCTCCTTGGGGCATGTATCCTGCCCCTCATCCACAACAGTTGATTACTGCTCAGCAGCAACAACGCAACGGAGTAGGAAGACCTTTGACTCCTTCTCAATTGACAGCCTCACAACAACAACAGGTCAGTGTGGTGCCTGATCAAACAACTGGACCCGCTTCTTCTGCCGGCCCTGTTGCCTCCGCCAGTGGCACTGGTCAACAAAATAACGGCCAACAGCAACAGTACTCCATGTTGCCTACTCAAGGATATTATGAGCAAAATGCGATCATGGCTAACCCGTCCACTAGTGGTCGACCTGCCGGTGCCACACCTATTCGTATGTTGCCCCAGATGGTAGTTCAAGGTCAGCACAATAGTGGCAACAGTTTACGGTTGAACCAAGCCACAAGTGGTAACGCCACTCCGGCCGGTCAGGCCTCTCTGTTTGGCTCTTCTGTTTCACAAAGCAACAGTTACAATTCCAACGCCAGCAATTTACCCGGTTATCATAGTGCGGCTAGTGCTCCTTTAAATAACGGACTTGGTTTTGGGGCTCAGCCTATTCCTCCACAACAACAACCCAGTCAGCAACAGCCCTACAGTAATACAAATGTACTCAACACTTTGAGCGCTTCTTTGGGCGCCAGTGGCCCTTCTCTTAGTCTGAGTCAAGCGAACTCGCCCCGCAGAGAATCTTTCGATCGTAGACAAGACAATATGTTCAACAGCAACGGCATCTTCTCCTCTAACGGCATTGATTATTCAAGACATTTGACTTCCAACAAGAACAGCTATTATGGTATCTTGCCTGCTGCCCAAAGCCAAACTCCGCCACCACAGCCCCAACAACAGCAACAACAGTTTGCCAACACTGGCAGCAACTTGTCCAATGTGATTGGCATCAATCCTTCGGGTCTCAATCCTTCAGGCATCAATCCTTCTGGCATGAATCCATCCGGCATGAATCCTTCGGCTAGTTCTGCAAATGGATCCAATCGTTTGATTTCGGCTGCTCCAGGTGCCGAAGCAAAGTATTTCATTCGTAATGGCCCTTTGTCAAACAACATGTTCAGTGGCAATTCCCTGTTTCATGGCAACAATATGGCCAGTGTGGCCACTAACAACACCTCCAACCTTAGCAATCTGGCCACTTTGCCTTTGCCTAACAACACCAGTCATGCCAATGTGGCCAGTCTGTTTGGTTCCGCTAGCAGTAATTTGGTAAACAACGGTAATGTGTCCGCTGTCTCCTCCACTTCTGTCACTCGTTCTCAGACTCAGGCCCAACTGCAAAGGTCCAGCTCTTTGGACAAATCTGCCACTGGTAGATCCAGACTTTTGGAAGACTTTCGCAACAATCGCTATTCCAATCTTCAGCTTCGGGATTTGAGTAACCACATTGTGGAGTTTTCTCAAGACCAACACGGCTCTCGTTTCATTCAGCAAAAACTCGAAAGGGCTACTGCTGCTGAAAAGCAGTTTGTCTTCAACGAAATCATTTCCGCGGCCTACAATTTGATGACAGACGTGTTCGGAAACTATGTGATTCAAAAATTTTTTGAATTCGGCACTCCTGAACAGAAGCAAACTCTAGCAATGAAGGTCAAAGGACACGTTTTGCCTTTAGCTTTACAGATGTATGGTTGCCGTGTTATTCAAAAAGCACTGGAGAGCATTCCTCCTGAACAGCAAAAAGACATTGTGCTTGAACTTGATGGCCATGTGCTTAAATGTGTTAAAGATCAAAATGGTAACCACGTTGTGCAAAAATGTATTGAATGCGTTGATCCTCATGCTCTTCAATTCATAATTGGAGCCTTTGCAGCCCAGGTATACAGTTTATCTACTCATCCTTATGGTTGCAGAGTTATTCAGCGTATTCTTGAACATTGCACTGCTGAACAAACCACCGCCATCTTGGATGAATTGCACTCCTCTACTGAACATCTTGTTCAAGATCAGTATGGCAACTATGTAATACAGCATGTTTTGGAACATGGAAGGCCTGAAGATAAGTCCAAAATTATTAACAACGTGCGCGGCAAGGTGCTTACCTTATCTCAACACAAATTTGCCAGGTATTTATCAAACATCTTATTCATTTTTCTTCAATGATCAATTTTTACTTTTTATTTAGCAATGTGGTGGAAAAGTGTGTCACACATGCTACTAGACCAGAAAGAGCTATGCTTATTGAGGAAGTTTGCGCCTATGAAACGTGGGTTTTTCATTCATTTTTCAAATTATTTAATCTTCTAATACTATTTTTTTTTTTACTTTCCTTCAAACATCTATGTATTCTATCACTATTTCTTTATTTTTCAAATTTCGGTTTAGAACTCACAGTGCGTTATATGCGATGATGAAAGATCAATATGCTAATTATGTAATTCAAAAAATGATCGAAATTGCTGAGGCACCACAAAAGAAACTTCTAATACAAAGAATTAAGCCACATTTGTCCATCTTAAGAAAGTATACATATGGAAAACACATTATTGCTAAACTTGAAAAATATATGATGCTTAAAGCTAATGATTTGGGACCTATTGGCGCTCCTAATTCCAATAACAACGTTGTCATCTAAATTCATAATTAGCTTACTTTTTATTAACCAATGGTGATGGATTGAAAAACTATTTGAATATACAAATATTAATTTAATTTTTATTCTGATGTGTTATAATTTTTTTAAACTTAATTGTGGATTAGTGAATATATTATTTTATTGTGAATTTAATGCTTATGGGAAAGATTTTTATTGAAGACGTTCGCTGTTGTTCTTATTCAAACAAACAAATTTGTTCAATCATACTTGACTAAATTGCTTCTAAAAATAGACATACTTGCTACAATAATTTAATCAACGCTTTGAATTTGTTTAACTGACGTTTTAATTTCTTTTAAAGCTTGGATTGTTAAGTCATATTACAAATTTGGATTTAAACAAGGATTTTTTATTAAAACTGTCAGAAATGATAACAAACCAAAGTAAAATTTAAGTATTTCAACTTTTTAAATTAATTTAAATTAATCATATATTTCGACAACCTAGTAAAAGTTTTGACATTTTAAGTTTAGCAAGCATATACGTATATATATATTAATATATATAACCACAATATACTTTCATATTTGTTAATATAACTTTATTAATTCCAATAATTTCACAATATAAATATTTTCAACGTTGATTTTTCTTAAAAATAGAATGGGTATAAATGTGTGTTTGAATGATGAAAGAGTTTTTGCAGACTGATTGCATTGCTTTTTTTCAAGCATTTTTTTTTTTATTAGATTTTAGCAATCTGCTTAATTGACCAAATTCGATTGTGAACCATTCATGCATTTTAGATGTTAGTTAGATTATTTTTTTAGCCTAACAAGTTAATTTAACCTAAAAAATTATCTTTTTATAATTTGGCATTTTTTATTTTATTTTTTTTTTTAAGCCAGTTGAACTTATAAATATTCATAATTAGTTTTTTAATTTAAAGTTGTTTTTTCTTTTTTTTTCTTTTTCACTTCTTGTTTATACTATAAATATGTATTTTAATTGAAAAAAAATGTGAATGTGTTAAGTTATAGATATCGTATAAATATATTTATAAAATGTATAAAAGTCTATGGACATTTGCTTTTATAATAAGTTGGCTATCCAGACAACGGCGACCTTATAATTAGATAAGAGCAAGCATACATGTAAAGATCATTGTAATTATAAATTTAAAAATTATCATTAAGATTTAATTAGAACAATTTTTGTGATGTAAGAAATTTAAAACAAAAAATTAATAATAACAACAGTAGTAGTAAAAGGAGATCAATTAAAAAAAAAAAATACTAGTGAAAATATAAAAAGCGTATTCTAAGTACATTTAGAGTAATTTTTGTTCTTGTGCTTTAAGATTTTTTTTTTCAATCTTATTTTTATTGATTTCCATAGGAAGAGCGCCTAAATTTAACTTGCTTTTTTTTAAAAACTTTGTACACACTATAAACTGAACATTTAATAATTTAAGTTGCTTTTTTTTACTCTTTCTTCAAATTAAATACACAGTTATATAAGCAACCCAATCTTAATGTATACTTTGTACACTATTATATATATATAATGAATTTCTCATTTATAATTTTTTCTTCCTTCTCTTGATGAAAACATTCATACAAGTACATTTGCTACTAAACAAAAGAAATAATATTTTTTATTTTAATTTTTGATTTAAACTTATTATAAATATCTAGATACAAACCAACTACACATACACACACATACACACATTTTGTGAATTTTGTAAAGTGTTTAATATTGTAATTTTTATTTTCACCCTTTTGCGCTTTTCTTTAAAAAAAAAAAAACAAACAAAATTATATAAATTATTTTATAAACCCAAATTAATTTGAACTAAAGTTGAGGTTTTTTCTTTGTTTTTGAGTTTTTTTAACCATTTTCTAGGCTTTTTATTTGACAATTACATTTCTTCAGTTGCGTTACGATTATTGTATATATATATAACCAAACGTTTGAAAATATGAAACAAATAAAGAGTGATTCAAAAAATAAAATTTATTAATCCTGAATGCATCCGTTTTGCGATTTGTACACTTCTAAGCCCATTGTGAAATAAGATTAGACAAACACAAAACCAGATTTGCACACTAAAATCTCTCTTAAAAAAAACAAAAAGTTTTACATTTTTTTAATTATTTTTTTTTTTGATTGCTTTGGTGCTAAGCTATTACACAGCGAAATTTTACACATAATTTACAAAATTAAAAAACAAAATTTGCTTTAACTTTTTTTTAATTGTAATATCTTTAATCGTTTGATTTGAGTAACGATTTATCAAGTCGTGTCATTCGATTTTTTTTTTACTCAATGTGAACTGTAAATCAGTTAAGATCGGATTTTATGGCGTAAATGTACAATGTTTGTGCATTTATTTGAAAATATAACTTTACAAACAAACTTACATTCTCACATTTAAAATGTATTCATTTATACTATGCATTAATGTCAGAACACATACCTAAATATGTATATGAATATATCATATATATCAGTTATATTCACTTTTCATGAATATATAATTTAAAAGTTTTAATTCAATTTTAATATTTAATTTTTATTTAAAAAAAAAAATCTTGCTTAATGTTTAAATGCTTCACTCGCCACACGAACTAATTTGGAAAAATTTCAAATGTATACAATTAAATTAATTAAATGTTGTACGCAGTTCTGTTTGGGCTATTTGTTGTGATTTTTCTGCATGTCCAATTCAATTTAAATAAGTTATTTGACAATTAATGTATACCCACAAACATGCAGTATCTTATTCAAAATTATCTTACAAAACAAATATGTATTTCATATAGTTTATATTTTTTTTTGCATAATATAATGATATATATACAGCTGTCAATATTCATGATACAAAAATTTTTTTTACACAACTTGATGCATGTTTAATGTGTATTTTACAGAATTAAATCGGTGATCAAAGTGTTGAAATTTTTTTAATTTTTTTTTTTCATTTGATCCCGAATAATGAACACAGTGAAGGCTTTTTACCATTGGCCATTTGTTTAAAACCAGTTCACAAAATTCGCCATTTGATGTGGATATTTAAAATGCAATCAATCGCATTTATTTATCATTTTCGAACTGATTTTTTTTCATGCACAAATTTCTAAATTAAATAATATAGTCCATAAGTAAAAAAAAAATCAGTTCTACTTCTTTGGCTTATTTCTATCTGTCTATAATTATTTTTTCATCATTTGTTTTATTAAGTTTACAAAAAAAAAATTATCTCATTATTTTATAATCTTTAAAATGTTAATATGCCAAAATTGATAAAAATGGACAAAAATTAATTCAAAATTAATGTTGATAAAAATTTGTGAAATATTTGTGAATGTTTTTAAGGAAAAAATCCTGTGTAAATGTGTGTGAATATTGTAAAATCTTATTTCAAAAACATGACAAAAATTGCTACAATAACAAAAAAAATTTCTCTCTTGTAAACTTTTAATTTTAAGTGAAAAAAATCTGTATTAAGTTGTATTTATAAAGCAAAATTAATCTATCTTTTGAAATGTTTGACTTAATTTTATTTTTAAATTTAGTAAAAATTTTAAATTAATTTTTATTTAGATTAATTGATTTTTCTAAATTTTTAATTCAGTGTGAAATGTGAGTTTACATTTTTGTATTTTCTATATTTTTTATAATTTCCTATTGGATCGAAAAATTGTGTTAAAATGATTGAACTATAAATGGCACGTCAACTTATTATTAAAGTTTCACACCTGGTTATACTTAGAACATAGACGGAAACAGCACTTTGTTTGGATGCTTTTTGTTAAAAAAAGACCAACTTTTTGTACATTTGTGGCTTGGTATGTTTCGCAACTATAAAAAGTTCAAATGGGCCAAATGAAAAAAGGACAAAAAACTGGCAAAATAATTTTCAATTGTATTGTAATGAAAGACAGCCATTTGAAGAAAAGACGAAACTATTTTGGATGTGCGGTAAATTTATGGCGGCTTAATTCATAGTAAGAGGATAAAAAGGCTAGACAAGGTAAACTATAAAGAGAAAGAATAATTACGGTACCTTTTATACTCACGGCTTCATTGCACTCAAATTACAAGACATTGTTTGTTCTGAATGAAAGGTGTAAAAGGGCAAATGGTCAGAGAACCTAGTTTTAGATAAAAGGGGAAGACCCCTTTAAATATACAGGTAAAAAACATAAATGGACCCATAAATGCACAAATTACTACCTTGTACGCCTTTAATCTTTTTCGTTAAAAACCATTGTCGAACCCTATTGTCAATCAGACCATATTAACACCAATGTTAAATATTTTTCCAACTTAACGCTTATTTAAGAAATGGTTAGTGAAACAAAAATATCTATGCATTTGAAATGGACTGGTCAAATTTGCACATAAAGAGCAAATTTGTTTTAATAACAGTAGATTTAAATAAGTTTTTTATATATTTTTGCACTTTAAAGCTGACTATCTTGATATTCTTGTTGAGAAGTTTAAATACAAATGATAAAGTAGCAATTAAAATGAATTTGCTATTTGTTATGGATAAACTTTATTTTAATTTCAAATATTTAATTTTTTATTATCATACAATGACTAATTTAAATTAAAAATGATTTAAACATATTTACATTAATTTCAAATGAAATTGTCAAAGATTTTCATCTAAAACAAAAACTAGTTGAATTTGTATAGATTGAAAATGGTGAGAAACAATTTGATTCGAATAATCAATTAGCCGAACTTTTTGAAATTAAGTTTTAAAAAATGTTAGCATTAATATCAACCGGTTTGATGTTGTTGAAAAAGATAGAAAGCGTCTTAAAGGCGAACAACACAAACTCATTGACATGCCGTTGTAGTGTCAAATTACTTGACACTAGTCGTTGTGGCGTGCGTTTACTTTATTTCACCCTCCTGTCCTAATCTGTTCATTTAAGTATGTTTAAATAAATCAAACTGGTACTAAAAGACAGATTAAGAAGATAATCTTTGGCTTGTGTGATTGCACTTGTTCTTCCGAATAGTTACTAAAGCTGATTTTAAAGGTAAATTTATTTTCTTTGTTTAAAATATATTCATAGACTTGTAAACGTTTTTTGCCACAAGTTTCATCGGCTTTGTGATTTGCTTGCCGAGCGTTTTCACCATGTAGTTGCTTTGATGGTAACATCTCAGATTTCATTTTTTTTTTTTGTTTTGCCCACCAAAAACTTGCTTTTCGTTTTGATGGCAAAGATTGTGCTTTTTTATTTACTTTTTGTTTCTCTATCATTCAACCAATCACCTGATCATTGCGCGCACCAAAATCTGTATTCAATTAAAACTAATGGCAAATTATTTTTGCAATTGCAACTTTTTATAATTAACTTTAATATTTAAGTACGGTTTGTTCAATTAATTAACTTTTAAGAGAAGAGTTGGGATTTTTAGCTTTTTACATGCAAATAAATCAAAATTTTTTTTTGCATTACAAATTATTAGCTTTTAAATAGTAAAGTAAACTAAACTTGAATTAAAATTTAGATTATTTTAAGATTTTTTGAAATAAAACCAATTAAGAGCAAAGGTTAAAATTAGAAAAAAAAATACTAATTTGCAAAATAGACCGCACTTAAAATGTTTTTTCAAGTTTCTTTTGAAATGAACAATCATGACAATATAACGAAAACTTATTAATCAAACAAGTTGTTGAAACTTTTGATTGCAAATGATCGAAAAAATTTGCCAGTGAAAGGTCAAAGAAAAATTTTTGAAAAGTTATCAGTGGCATGTGAATTGATTTGTTGGACCAATAGTGCCTGTTAAATTTGCAACAGTAGACTTTGCATATCGACCTCCAGTTTTGAATAGACCATAAAAAAGGGCAGCTTAATTATCTAGGCCATTTTTAGCTTGAAATTAAAGTGTTTTCACTAAAATTTATAAACAGGGCCAATTACTTTTATTAACTGTACTCTCCTAATCATTGCTTTTTGCCTAGTTACAGTTTTTCTGATACTGTTTTCAAATTTGGCGCGTTTTTACCGCTATGACTAGTTAGTCCTTACTTTTATAAAAATTTGTTCTAGGTTCTAAATTTTCGTTTGTTTCAATCAACTGCTTTTTTCTAGAACACTGAATCAATGCAGTTTTTCACCGGTGGCTAAGATACTTTTGCTTTCATTTCTTATTCAATAGACCCATCTTTTTCAGAGGACCCGTCAGTCGGCTTTTCGCTTGTCTGCTTTCTACCAGGTAAGTTGAGACGAACACGTGTTTGCTATAAGCACCCGTTAGGATTGGACCCATCAGTTTTTGTTTGTTACTATAGGTCTAGCTATGGGCTGTTTGTTATGTGTACATTTCACATTAGACTTGCTTTTGTTTGCTTTGTTGAACGCATGTCGTTTCTTTGCATTCGTCTGAATTTGACTTTCCCGCCAAAATCTCACACATCCGTTTGCTTTTGTCACTTGCTAAATCCAACATTTTCTTAAATCTATCTTTGTCATCTTTTGTCTTTTTACCTTATCTATCATCTTTCTAAATTCATGATTGTTCTAAATGTTGTAAAATTTTAGTTTGTATTAATATTTTAATTTTTTATAATTATTTGTTTTATTTGATCTATATTAATATTTTAATTTTTGATGAAAATATTGAATTAGTTAGATAAAAAAAAAACTATGTAGTTTTTATTAAGTTAGGCAACCAGCTGGGACAATTTTTGATTAATTGAGTTCTAATTTTTAAAAAACAAAAACTTTTGATTAAAAGATTAAAATTATTTTTTTGATTATGGTTTTTATTCTGCTAATAAAATATGCTTTGTTATGTAAAAATAATTTATTATTTTAGTTTATTTTTTTGCAAATTCAACTCAATAAAGAGCAACTTGTTACAATTATAACATTTGATGTTTATATTATTTTTTTTTTAAATAAATGCATTTATTACTTTATTTGATCAATTAATATTTGTAAGCATATTGGCTTATATTGAATTTTTTAAATATAAAATTAAAACAATAAGCTAATAAATTGAATTTAAAAAAAAAAGTTACATTTTTTTTATATTTGTTTTACTTGCAATTAACTCGTGTGTGATTAGTTGTTTACTTTTCGCTTGATTTTAGATTTTAGATTGATACAATTGGCGACTAGAAAAATCCTGATGGGATTCCAATCTTTTGATAAGCAAACAAAAGTTACGAATAGATGCATCATTTTTTATACAAAAATTAAGTATAAAGTCAACCACGATAGATTAGATGAACAGAAACTAAATCTAAACTAGTTTTAGTTTGACCTAATATACCATATGGTAAATACAATTAAAAGGAAAGAAAATGATGTTGGTTGAAAAAGCTGGTAATAAATATGAAAAACTTGAAGGCTTTAATAGAAACACACGTGTTCAATCATAGTGTGATGATACTTAGACAAGTAAATCAAATCTACTCATTTTTCTGCTTATTATTATTTTTTTTGTTTTTTCATTTTTTGCATCTATATAAATATAGAAAAAATAGACGCAAAAGAGGATTAATATATCATTTTTATTAGTTTTTATTTTGGTAGTTTTAATTTATAAAAATATAAAAAAGTAAAAGTTTTTAAAAAATGATAATAGTTTTGTATAATCATTAGTTTGTTTTAATTCAAATAAACCAATTAATCGAATATTTCTTAAAAATTTGATTAAAGTTGTTTTATTTAAATATTGGCACTTATAAAAGTAAACCGTAGGCGTATTGGCTCTTTATATTTTGTTTTATTTTTTGATTAAATCCATTCTTTACTTACTTACCGGCATTTCACTAATTCTGTTCTTTGTGATTGGTGAATAAATATGGCTTAATTTGTATTATATATAAAAATAGATTAGTAAGTAAATGTGAAAGTGTGTTTGTTAGTTTATATACATAATATATACAAATACACACATAAATATATACATGTATATTAAAAAGTTGGATAGAGACGAAATTGCAGAATAGTGTCATATTTCAAGTATTGTATGAAAATGTCTTCCTTATTCGATGATGCACATGTCAGCTTCCCTTGAGTTCGGCCTCTCAGCACAAACACCATTGTGTAAAAAGTAATATGAAACGTTTTAAATGAAGATAATAACGATGACAATAATTAAAACTTTTATAAATAGCATCCAAACGAAGAAAACTTGAATATAGAGCTAGTCTTATCAAGCTAGTTCTATAGTTTGATGACCTGTTTTCTCCGCAATCAGGTTTTGGTTCAATTTTTTCTAGTTTAAAAAGAGAATTAAACAATGGAAAATAAACAAATAAGCAAAATATGGAGCAAGAAAATTTACAATTTCACAAATTTAAAATCTTTATACATATTAAATATTAAAACTAGTCGTTCATAGTTGGTTAACACGCATTTGGTCATATTAGGTAAACCTATAAGTTTTATTCGACACGTTCCAAACAACTTTAGATCATTTGCCGAATCTTTTTTTGGCCAGTAATTTTGACTTTATATCATTTGTGTATTAACATATGTCTAGACATCGGAGTTAATTGGAAAAAAATTAACGTTTTATTTTTATTACTTGTTCTTGTTTAACAAAACCACTTGTTTGCTGATTAGTTTTTTATTTTTTGCTTATTTTATTTTTTCTTCTTTTTCTTGACTTAATAGCTTAACTTTGCCTGTTTTCCGTTTATTTTCTTATAGATTTTCTTGCATTATAGCTTTTAAATTTCAATGTTTTTTGTTTACATTTTCTCAAGTTTGTCAGATTCATTTGTTATAGTTAAATTTAAATGTAATTGATTTAATTTTTAAACGTCTCTTTTTGTAATTAAATAAGTTTAAAAAGTTTAATGATAAACAAAAAATGATTTCAACCAAGTTAAGTCTAAAGTAGCATGAAATCAATCGTAATATCTTTATTTATTTTTTTTTAAACCACCCATAATGATTTTTTATTTGTAAAATAGTTTGTATTTTAAATAAAACAAATTTTTTATTTTATTCTTTTTAAATTTTTTTCATTTTAAAAAAATATAAAAAATTAAATTTTAATTTAAGCAGTAGGTAAAAATTTAATAACAATTTATTTATTTTATTAAAAAAATTAAAAAAAATTATTTTAATGCTATTATTATTTACAGTTTGAATGATTAAAACATTTTACACAAATAAAGTCAATATTATAAGTATTTTTTTAAATTATTGATATGATTTCCTATAAAAAATGTTTTGAAACCATGATGTATGATGTTTGATTTTATTATAATGTATACAATTTAATCAAAACATTTAACATTAAAAAATTAACAATTGTTAATTTTCTAGCATTCAAATTTATATTTCATTTTTTTTTTTTTTACATCTAAAATATATTAAGTAAAAAAATTATTTTTAATTTAATTTAAATATTTATAACAATTTTTTATCTTCTAATTTGACCGCTTCACATTCACTAGGACTACTAAAATAAGTTAATAAATTGCTACTGTTAGATAACAGAAGATTATTATTAGATGTAAGTGGTGTTAAATTACTATGACCTGCAGCACCGCATCCATTTGTGTTTATTAAATTGCTATAGTATGGATTATAATAAGGATTGCACTGATTTAAAGTTAAATTATTAAATGAATTTGTGCCGATTGGATTATAATTATTGCTAAAATTAGTGGACAAAGTAGAATAGTTAGATCCACTAGTAAAATGGTCATTTGTTTGTTGTGCTTGTGAATGCAATTCAATTGATTGATGTTGAACTTTATTTATTGGTGTTAATTGAGTTAGATTTGAATTAATAGTGCTGTTACTATTATTACCAACAAGTTGTCCATTTAACGGCGATGAACATGAGTTAGTCAGTGAAATGTCTTCTACATCTGTTTCTTCATCTTCATTATCAAATTTATTACGTGAATAAATAGTTTGTGGTTTCTGTAAAACAGCAGACAAATGCTGTCCATTGTAATATGTAGATCCATGATCGCTAAAAAAGTGGGAAAAAACATATTAAAAATCAAAATATTCATTTGAAAGAAAAAAACACGCCTAATTCATAAAGCATATGTTTCTTGTTAGGCCGTAATTCACTCTAATAAATTCATTGGTTGTTAGTAAGTTTTCGAGCAAAAAGCTAACAGTTTTTTTGTTTTAAAACTTAAAAATACAATAGGAAAGCTAGTTAACAAGATTCGTTTATTATTATGCTTAAATCACTTGACAGCCAGTAGTCAACAACTAGAACATCTTTAAATTTTATCTTTAAACTTGATCAAAATTTCTTTTTAAAAAAATGCAATTTCACAAGTTAACATACATGTGTGAACAAGTTCTGATTTTTTTTTTTATATTTTAGTTACAAACAAATACATTTAAAATTAACCATTTTTAACTAGATTAAGTTTTTACATATTCAATATATTTCAATACTGTATATCTGATCATATTTCACAAAAATTTTATCCAATTAGTTGTAATAATGCATTAATAATTAAAATAAGTATATTTTTTTTCTTGTTTAATTGCTTTTTAAAAATTACCTTTTTGGTGAATCACAACTATTTGAACCAGGTTTATCTCTTTGTCGTCGATTTTTAAACCAATTGCTGACTTGAGTAGAAGTAAGCCCTGTACTTTTGGCTAATTTCCGTTTTTCTTCTGGTGTGGGATATCTAATGAAAAAAAAGTTTAAAGTTTATGATTTTATATATTTTAATTTTTTAATTATTTTAAAAAATTTTGTATTTCATAAAATTATATTTAAATATGAACCTATATTTTTTCAATATGTTATATTTACCTATTAATTTTGTAGCAATCTTTTAAAGCTTGTCTGGATTTTTCTTTAAAACAATAAACATATTCATCTCCATCCCAAATAGTTTTTGGTAAAATATGTTTACGTCTGAGACGATATTTGTCAACAGCTCCTAATTTGCGTCCTCTTTGCATTTCACTTTCTTTATAATGGGCTTCATGCCAAAGTTTTTGAAGATCAGGATGAAATTCAGGTGCAAAATAATGTTCTTCAAGTATTTCGTACAATTCTTTAAACATTAATTTTGCAAATGCTACATGGGCTTTAGCAATTAAAATTGTTTCTGTAGTTTTAGCATCAAAAACATTACTTTGCAAATTATTTTGATTTTGTTCTGATTCAGTACTTTGGTATTGTGGATGATTTATATGATTGTACATATTACCAGTTATAGAAGTTAAATATTGGTTACCGTACGTATGACGATATTGATCTAAAGTAGAATAAGTTAAATGATGAGTATAAGCCGAACGGTTGTCTGAAGCTAATACTGAAGAATTGTGTTCACTTAATTTGTTTGTTTTGTTGGGCATCACATTAGGTAAGGAATTTATAAATTCAGATAACTTATCATATTTTCTTTCTTTAAGTAAGGTTTCAATCATACAACAAATTTGTTCGGGGGTGAATATATGGTAAGGTGATTGATGTGAATTATTCAAATTATTTGCTAAATTATTTGAAACATTTACATTACAACCATTGGTTAAATTTGCTGCAATAGCAGGAGTTAATGCAGATGTTGTAAAACTATTTGCAACCGATGATAATGCTACAATACTATTGTTTGATACATTAACTAATGAAGATGCACTATTTCGATTAACAGCATTAGAAGTATGAGTTCCTAATGGAACTAAAGGATTAAGATTTAAAAGTGCACCATTTGAATTATTTTCTATATGATAATAGCTACGATGAAGTTCACTAGTAACTGATATTTGTCCATTTGAATGGTGATGGTTAACTGGATTAATTAAAATGTTATTGTGTGCTTGATTTTCATCATTATAAGTACCGTTTGACAAAAACTCTGCATGTGAATTATGCACAGTTGTTGAAGTTGGTGAATTACTAATTGATTCATTATTTGAAGTAGATGAATGAATTGGTGCATGATGACCTACAGAAGAAACATTGTGCAATAAAACATTTGAAGCAGATGATAATGAAGAATTTTCTAATAAAGAATTAGATAACTGATGGCTTAATTCTTGTAAATGTTGAAGATGAGGATTGGTTGTTGATAAATCAGGTGATGAAGCTTCAAGTGAGGATACTTTAACTTTATTTTCTTCATCCATTGTTAACTTATCTTTGATAAATTTAAAAATTTATTTAAAAAATTAAATTAAATTAACAATAATTAAAAATTATTTTTATTAAAAAATATAAAAAACTAAAACGTTTAAAAATAACAATAAAAATTGTTTTAAAATTTTGAGCAAAAACTATTTAATAATTAAAATGATTGCTTTCCTTTTAACTAATCGAATACACCTTAACACGTTTAAAAAATGAAAAAAAATTATTTTTGATTTACTTGAAAAATAAATAGAAGCATTTTATTAAAAAAAAGTGTTAAACAGAACACTAACTTTAGTGATTATTTTTAAAGATCAAATTACAATCAAGGATTCTTGCTTTAATCGTTATTGATTTAGTATATAAAATTTATAAATTTATAATTCAATTGTAAATTTTTTCATTAATATTATGATTTGTTTGTTTTTTTGTTTCAAATTAAATTCTTATTAAAAAAGAAAATATTTCATATTTAACTTGACATACACAATTAATCTAAACTTTGTTCGTTATAGCATTAAAATCTCTTCAAACGCTATAATAATTGAAAAAAATAAACTATATCATTTTCCATTTATAATTAAGTTATTAAATTTTTTCTTGAACAATTTAGTTTTAAAATATATATCTAAGTTATATGAACAATGCAGAAAAATGTATTATTAGATCAAATTGAAATAAGTGAATTAGGCAACTAATTAAACAAATACTTGTAATCACATTAAAGTTAGATGAACACCTTTTTTATGAGTTATTTTAGTTGACAAAATAAATATCTTTGCGGTAATTCAATCACCTAAATGATTCAAACACTGTTCACTTAACAAAGAAGATCAACTGATAGGTAATGTATTGGTTTAAGCGTGCAAAAATAGCAAAAAATTAAAATAACAAAGTAAACTAACACAGATAACAAATCTTAATTTTTTTTTTCATTTTAAATTTCATATTTTTCAACTTGTATTCAAATTTTATTTAAGCATTGGCCTATTTTTTAAAATTGGATAAGTTCTAGATTGAAATTTTGATTGTGGTTTAACTTTTGCTGCCTAAATCCTTCGGTTTGTGTTCTCATCCATTCACAAATTAGTTCTGACTTGAATCTTGATCTGAAAACAATTTGACACACATGCGTGCCAACCAAAAACTTTGCTCCTTGTACTTCACTTTTCTTCTTTTTAAGTGTTTCTTTTTCTTCTTTTCCAGCTCATCCTCTAAAGCTGTTATCTTGTTTAAGCAAGTTCGTCCCCCATTCGTACAACCATAGTGCTTTGTATTTAGCAACCAATCACAAAGCAGTTTTTGCTTGTTTCATACGTTACACTAGTTTAGTTCACTCACGCCTACTGTTTAGTTCAAAAGACGAACCTACATTGGGCTAACTAAAAAAGAACGCCTTTGATCAAATTTTCCATTAAATCATAACACGCAAGTAAAATTGAATACATTTTGCTCTTGATTAAAAAGTGATTTTAACTAAACTAACTAAATAATCAAAAATTTATTTAAAATAAACATAATTGTAAAAAATTAAAAATTTAATGAGTTGAAAATCACCAAAAATGGATTTTATTCTTAATTCAAATTTTCATTTTTTTTAAATTTATTTTTCAATGCTACATTTACAAAACTTAGCTTATTTATGAAGTTTAATTACTGTAATGATTTTGATGTAAATTAATTTGTCTATTCGACTTAGCGAAAAATTTTAGGATTCAAACAAACGAGAAGAAATTGGCTCAAAACCAAAATTTGAGTGTTTATATTGTGTTATGTTAGACTTTGTTTACTTCAAATTTGTTCATTTGATGCTTAAATTACTTAATTTGCGCAAGTTCATTAAGCAAATATCTTATTTATTATTTCAATATAGAATGTTATTTGATGAAATGTTTTGGTTTACTTAAACACTAATTTTTTTTAGAATTTATTTAATTTAATAAAAAACTAAATTACAAATTATTGGCTAAATAGATAAAATTTTAATTTTTTTGTCATTTTAAATTGATGCTGTATTTATTAAATTAATCATTTACAATTCAAATTTAAACGCATATAAATTACCTAAATTTTTTTACCAAAATATTTTATTGTTAAATTTTAACAAATATCAACCTTAAAAAATTAAAAACCTTTTATAAAATTAATTTTATTTACTAATTAGAAAACGATTTAATTTTTATTTATTTTTTTCTTTCACTTCGTATTTTGTGCATAAATCCTTGACTTTTATTTTTACGAAAGTTTTCAAACGGATCGTCACTAGTTTCTGATATTGAACCTATTCCTGCATACATATTTGAATGTTCTCGATTACTTTGACTGGATATAGGGTTTTGTATTCCTTGTTCTAAAGCGCCTAATCCTTTATTTTCGGTCCAGCCCATTTTTTGAAGCATTTGATGTCCTTTATTCGACTCATTTATTTTTTGATTTTTATCTCCAGTATTTTGATTTACTTTATTAAAAAAAATTTTCCTTTTGTTTAAAATTAATATTAATATTTATATATAATTTAAAAAAAAAATAACTAATAAAATCTTACTTTTGTTCAGGACTTGGACTTCTGCTAGCATAACTTTTTTTTCTTGATTCTTCTGATGATTCAGATGAAGATCTTCTGCTTCGACCTCGGCTTCTACTTCTACTTGAATCGCGACTTTCACTTCTATCTCTACTTTTACTTCTATCTCTGCTTCTATCTCTGCTTCTATCTCGACTTCGACTTCTATCTCGACTTCTACTACTGTCTCTACTTTTACTTCGACTTCGACCTCGGCTTCTACTTCGACTTCGACTTCTACTTCTACTTCGACTTCGACTACGGCTTCTGCTTTGACTTCTTGAACTTGATCTTGAAGATCTTGAGTTTGAACAAGATCTTGAATAAGATTTTTTTCTTCTATTACTATCTAAGCTTCTTGATCTGCTTCTACTTCTACTAGAACTTCTATTATAAACAATAATTAAAAATTATATTTTATTATAAATATTTAAAAAAAAACAAACCTTTCCTTATAACGCCTTTTTGAATTATATGAGTCATTTGATTTATCTTCATCGTCAGATTTTTTATCATTTTTAATACCGCTTAAGTTAGCTTCTTTATCATCCAGTTCTTTTTTTGCTTGTGATTTAGCTCTAAAAAATTCATATAAACTTAATTGCTCCCAACCATCTGCATTTCGTGGTCTTTTATGAGATGGTGGAGCATAAAAAGCTTCTACAGCTCTTAATAATCTTTCATTTGGAGGAGCAGGTAAAGGTAATCGTATATCTTTAGGATCAATTTCTGCATATTCAAAATCTTCAAGTTTTATAAGTGGTACCATTAAACCAGCCGGAAGTTCGTAATATGGTACATCGGGTTGTTGTGGTGCAGGAACTGGATTTAATTGAGAATTAATTTGCTGTAAACTAACATTTGCATTTAATATAGATTGATTCTGGAGAGGATTATTAAAAAATTTAGGATTTATCAATGCAGTTTGTTGTAAGTCATTTGGTGCCAATTGCCCAAATTGTAAATGCGTTGGTGGAGGAAAATTGGGTAAATGATGAGCAGATGATCCTAACGGTGGATGAATAGATGCTCCAGGTTGTTGTGTCGGATTAATTGGCGGTATAGAATTGAGTATTTGCGAAGGAGGCATCAATGAAGGATAAATTGATGAAGATGTCATGTGTGGAGGCTGTTGATTAAAAGGTGGAATAGAATTGTGGGAAGAAACAGCAACTAAAAAAATAAAAATAATTAATATTTAAATTATAATTATAATCTAATTAATTTACATAGTTGTTGCGAAATGGATGTTGAAGGATTACCAGCTTGTGGTAACGATAAGTTTGAAGTTACTTGTTGCTATAAAAAAGAAGATATTTAATTTAAAAATGACATCTTTTATTTTTTATATTTTCTAACCTGCAATTGCTGTATTTTAGAATTTTGATGTGCCACAAAGTCATTATGCTGCTTTTGAAGCTGATTAATTTTTGTTACTGTACCATTTGTGATAGGAGCTATTAATGTTGAATATTCATTACATAAATTTGCCTATTTTTTTAAAAATAAATTAAAAACTTGAAAATAAAATTGTTTTTTTTTTTTTTAAATACCTGATAGTTTACAATCGACATTTGTGGATTTTGAATTTGCTAATCGAAATTAAAAAAACAAAATTAAAAAAAACAAAATTAAACATTTATTAAATTGAACTTACGTCCATAGTTGACTTGTCAAGATATTGATTGTTGTCCCATAGTTTTTCCAGCTTAAAATAAAAAAAAATAAAATTAAAATTATTATTAAAAATTTAATAAAATACCTTTAAAAGTTTTTGTCTGTTTTCATCATCTGCTTCAATAAAAGTATAACAATATATAGGAACAATTACTGAATTCAATGCATATTTTAGGCTATCAATGCCTTTTCTAGCGCAATGGCTAAACAAATCATTTATTAAATACAATAAGTGTAATTTGTGTTCAAAAGGCATTCCAGACGTATTTATTCTTTTTAATAAATATTTACAAATGATTTCATAGTGAATAGGTTGATGACATCGGTATGAAATCCAAGATTTTCCAACTGAAATTGAATCTTTGGTGCAAGAATCAAATATTGGTTGAAGTAGAGAGTCGAACTCGGCTAAATTGATATTGTTTTCTTGCGCAAGATTATTTATGTTTTGTTCTTGAAACTTTTTAATTGCTTCATCAATTAGAATTTGCTGTTGATTAGTTAACATTTGATTTTGAGCATTTAAATTTAATTCACTTTGACGAATTTGTTCTTGAAGCTCTTGGATTTTGTTTTGAGTTTGTTGTTGTTGATTTTGTTGTTGCTGGGCAGCGACCGCAGCTGCAGCAGCAGCAGCTGCCACAACAGCCTGTTGTGAAGTTGATACATTGGAATGATGTATTGGATTATTAAAAATTGGCTGCATTTGTTGGTGGTAGACCGGCGCGGGCAATTGCTGAGGTAAGGGCATTAATCCATGGATGGAAACAGGGTGTTGAATGTGCGGTTTTTGTCTAAGAAACTCCTGCTCACTTCTGACTTTGAACTGATAATAATTATAATATTCTCCGCCGAAGAGGAAAGAAAACCTGGGGTTGTCTTTTTGCTTTTGCTTTGTCATTTGCTCAAACTCATATCCGTTTCTGGCGACAAATTGAGCGAGTTTGTCAATTATGACTTTCAAATCTTGATCTGGAAAAAGAAAGTAGTAAAAAGGGCAAAGAAAAGGTGAGTTTACCTTCGGGAAACTTCGGGATGTCCATTTTTGATTGAGAAATTTACATAATAACAACAAGCTACTGCTACTGAGTGGTTGTGGAACTCATAAACCGAACACTAAAAGCGGATCCTGGTTGCCTTGACTTGCACTTGTTTTTCTAGAACTGGGAAAGTGATCTTTGGCTGTAAAATCTGTCTTGTTCATCTAAACAGTGCAAATCCATTTGACAGTAGAACAAACTTTCGACGACTGTCCAAATTAAAGCAAACAAATGTTAAGAGTAAGACAAAATCAAAATAATGAAAAACTCATGCGTCCTGCAGATGGCTCTCGGTCGGCCACAAACAGCTGTTGTTTGTTTACAAGTTAGGCAACAGACGCTAAACATGCGGTAAATGTTTGAGCAGTCTTAGGCGGCTTCACTTTGCCTCTTCTGATCACCTCTCTTTGGTCAGTTCCACTGTTGTCACCTTTGGTCAGTCTGGTTTTCTCTACACACCTTTCTGGTTCTCTGCAAAATGAATTTGCTCACTAAGTCGGCTTCCTTGCTTCCAGCTTCCCGCTCATTCAGATCCTCCACTCGAGCTTTTAATGTAAGTCTCACTCAACTCTCATAATTTCATAATCTAGTCTTATTCATCGCAAGGTTGTTGTTGAGGGCAACATTGGTTGCGGCAAAAGCACCTTGTTACAATATTTGAAAGAAACTCATCAGGACAAAGTGAACACTTTCTGCGAACCTGTGCACAAGTGGCGAAACCTTAATGGCATCAATTTATTCGATCTCATGTACAAGGATAGCAAAAGGTGGGGATTCATCTTTCAAAACTACGTTCAGTTAACTATGCTACAGCTGCATACTGAAATGAATAACTTGAGGAAAAACAGTCCCGATAAAATTAATTTGATGGAAAGGAGCATTTTTTCTGCTCGATATATATTTGTCGAAAATTTGCTTAAAAAGTATGTCTTCTCTTTTCACAACTATTCAAATTAATTTATTTCTTCAGAGGTATGATCACTAATGTTGAGTATCAAATTTTGGATGACTATTTTAAGTTTTTTGTCACAAAAGACAAAATTAATGTCGACTTGATTATTTATTTACGAAGTTCTCCACAACAATGCTTTCAAAGAATGAAGAAAAGATCTCGTCCTGAAGAACGTGTTTTAACTTTTGTCAGTTTGATTTTCACTTTTTTATTATTTTTTTGCTAATTTTTTATTTTTCAGGAAGATTTTAATTATTTACATAATTTACACGAGCATTTATTAAGAGAACCAGCTAGTTTATTCAAAAATTTGTGGCCGATTCCAGTTGTTTCTATAGACACTCAACATACAAAAGAAGATATGTTTCGAATAATTGATGGTTATTCAAATATAATCTTGGGAAAAAATTAAAAATCTTTTTTTAAAATTTTTTTTTATATATTTTTACAGTTAACTTTCAATTTTGTTTGTATATATTTTTTAATTGTTTTTGGATTATTATACTTTTTTTTCGAACAGTTTATTAAAAAAAAAAGTAAAATGTACATTTTGATATTTGTTATTTTTTTGCTTTATGTATATACATACAAAACATTAAAAATATATATTAAGTTTTATTCTTATATTTTAATCATTTTTGATTAATGTATAAATTAATGTAAAAAAAATCAACTAAAAGATAAAGTAAGTTAAAAAAAAAATTATTAATTTTATATTTAAAAAATAATTAAGTCTTAATTATATTTTTTAGGAAATAAATTATTATTTATTCATTAGTTCAAAGTATATTTTATTTTTTTCAATTTTATTTTTTTTTAATAAATATATTTATATAAGTTATAAATATTATAAACAACATAATTTTTTTAAAATAATTTTAAATTTTATTAAAATAAATAGAGCAATTTTTTAAATTTTCACCTAAATTAATTAAATAAAATAAAAATTATAAAGTGTTTGATTAGCAATTTTCAATTTTTATAAAATTATATGTAATAATTTTTCAAAAAAAATTTTTTGCAATAATAATTTAAATTAATAAAATGATTTAAAGGTTACTGAAAAAAACATTTTAATTTAATTATATCTTTTTTTGTATGTGCTCTAGATGGTAAAAGTTTATTTAAGTTAAATAAATATACTATTTTTATGATAGATCAATATCAATTAATTAAATGTTTATCATAAAATTAAATATAAAATTTAATGTTTTATTAGATCAACTTTTAGTTTTTAAACTATTTACTTAGATTAATTTATCATTAAAAATTAGTAAATTAATGTAACTAATAATTAATTTGACTCATATTTATTTAAAAAAAAAACAACAAAATTTATCAAAAATAGCCTATGGACATACGTTATACTGACACATTTTATTAATCAATAGGTTAGAATCAATTGAATAATAAGTTAACTAATTGGAAATGGCCTATGTATAATCAATAGAGGAATTGATTTAAATAGTTTCATTAAGCAATCAAACACATTTTTATTTTGATCTAGTTTTCTAATAGTTTTTTTATTTTATTTTATTTACTTATTTTTATTTTTTCTTCATCAGTTTATTTCACAAAAGTGAATCAAAATTATAGATAATCAAATAGAAACAGAGCGTAATAAAAAGGAAATGACAAGATATTTGGCCAATGTTTGTCTGCCAAAGAAAGTCAAAACATAATTGTTACTCGATTGATTGCACTAAAAGTCAATCTTGTTTTTCAATTTTATCAATAGATTCTAAATTAATTGAAATTTAGAAATAAAAAGTATTAAAGTAAATAATAATAATTTTATTTGTATTGACAATACTAATATACTAATTATTTAAGTACTTTGTTTATTACAAAAGTTTATTACAAATTAATAAAAAATTTAATTTTTATTTAACTAAAATTTTTATTTTTTTTTTAAGATTTAATTATTTTTTAAATAAGAATATAATATACGTTTTTTATTTAGATTTAATTAATATTATTTTTATTTTATTTTTGTTCTTTGTAATTCTTTATTTTATATTTAACTTAAACAATTTAAGCAATAAGATTGATATTCTTAATTCTTAAAATTATAAGTTAATAATATTATTACAGATAATACATAAAATTTAAAATGACTTATTGATTTATTTTAAAATCAACAACTTAAACGTTTAAAGATTTAAAAAAAAATATGCTTTAAAATATGTTTTGTATTATTTTAAATTATTCTGTTCTAAATTATTTTAATTTTTTTTATAAATGTCGTAAATGAACGTTGATAAATCTCAATTCCTTTTTGATAATTTAAAAGTAAATTTTTAATGTTATAAATTTGCTTAAGTAATTAAATTTTATTTTAATTTTATCTTTTAAACAATCATTGTTTGCGTAAAGTAACCATCCTTTGTGCAATGATTGACACAATTTTGCTATTACACATTTACTATAAGATGTACAAACATAGTTTTTGTCTTTAAATTTTGCAAAATCTAAAAGGCAAAACACAAGCGTTTTAAATTATTTTGTGATTCACGTTTTTAGTTAATTTTAAGGTATATATACTTAATAATAATTTGACACTGTATTTGTTTTATTTTAAAACAGAAGTCTCAAAACTTGAACTTTATAAAATTTCTCTTTTATTATACAATAATGAAAAGTTATTTTTATATTAATGTGACTAATTATAATTTCTTTGTAAGTATTATCAGGATAATTTTTAAATTTGAAAAAAAAAATGTTGTAATGTGATAGAAACATAAATTTGTAATCATGTGATTCCTTTTGAGAATACCTCTGAAACATCAATAAAGTATTTTATATTATACATCTATTTATTTTTAAAAAAAAATGCTGTTTTTTTTTTTATTTTATTAAACTTCATGTATAATTTTTCATTCAAAAATTAATATGTTCTTTTATAATTTTTATTAATTTATATCTAATCTTGATTTTATTTTTTTAAATTTAAATATTAAATCTTATAATAATAAGAGTTGTTATATATATTTAAAAATTATCTTTAAAATTTTTAAGATATTTTAATATTTTAAAATGACACTTTTTTTTGTAGTGGAATTATTTTATAAATTTTCAGTGCCTTTTTTATTTAAAAAATTATCATTATTATTTTATTTTAAAAATTTTTTATTCATTTTTTAACTTAAATTGTAACAGATAATTTTATTAACAAAACTTCAATTACAACTAACTCTCAGTTTATTTGTTTTAGTCTTTTTATACTCTAACTTTAGGCCTTTTCTCTTAGGTTTGTTACCAAATGTTATTATGTCCCTTTGTAACAAACCTTAAGCCTTTATGTTACAATTCATTTATTTGGGAACTTCACAGTTGCTCATGGTGTCATTCTTTATTTAGAACCTTTTACGATTGTTTTACGGAGGGATATCAAGTCTCCTTTATGTAAAGGTCGTCTAGAACACGGGAGTCAAACTGTGGTCTACCCGAATCTATCTTTCAGTGATTAAGAGCATTGCCTCGTTCTTTAATTTAGCGCTAAGGGAACGAGGACTCTTAACCATTTACATATGGTTACTATGTATATGTATTTCTATTAAAAAGGTTCACTACAAAATACATTAAATCTTTAAAATTTTTATTTTAATTCTAAAAAAGTATTAATAGTTTTTAAATATTAATCTTTAATAAATTTAATGTCTGTAAAAAAAATGTTTTTTTTTATTTAGTTATTGATTTTAAGTTTTTTTAATTTTTGTTAAAATTAATTTGATTCATGAATTTAATTTAATAAAAATACAAAACAAAATTATTATATGCAATTTAAAATAGTTTTAAAATAAAAAAAAAATAAAAAAATAAAAAAAATACATAAAAATTTTTTTTTTTAAAATTGAAATTTATTTGAGTTTTTGTAAATTATTATATTAAAGTTAATAATTAATTATTTATATATATATATATTGTTAAATAATTTTTTTTTTACAAAATTTAAAGATACATAGTTGATTGGATTAAAAAAAAAACCTTAAATGAAATTAAAAGAGGTATAATATGATAAATTAAAATATTTTTTGCAAATTATATAATAAATTTTAAAAAATTGATAAATTTAGACTATTATTAATTAGAAAATTTAAATTTTTGGAAATGCTTTAAATGTATATCTAATATATTAAAAAAAAATTTATTAAATTTTTAATTGATGTAAGCCAAAATCAGAAGTTTTAGTAACTTGATACAACAAATTCACAACTTTAAATATTATAGAAAATTTATAGAAATTATTATAAAAAAAATAATGGTTTATTAAAAAATTAAAACAAGTATATTTTTATTCAAATTTAAAAAATATATAATTTTTTATAAAATTATAAAGTAATAGATTTTTCTTTTTTTAGATAAATACTAGACATAAGTTAGTATACATATTATACTTATATTTTATAAGAAAGAAACTTAATAAAACTTTGCAAATTGTTATATAGGTTATAAACTATTTTTCTTTATATTATATTAATTATAACGTAAGAATAATTATGTTACTAGTTTAAGCGCATTTTTAAAAATTGATTGTTAAAGTGATTATCATTGTCATTATTAATAAAAGAAAATATTAAAATTAGAGAAGTACTATTCGCAAACTGAATATTAATATTATTTAAAGACTTAATTTTAAAATTTTCATATATTTATTTAATTGTATAAAGATTTAAAGCATCAATGATTTTTCTTAAATATTTGATTAATATCAAAAATAAACTTAAGTGGTGGTTACAATATCAATCCCCTAAAAATTAAAACAAATAAATTCTTCAATAAAGAAAAAATTTTATATTTAACTACTATTGTTTTTATTTTTAAACATAATGATTTAATATGATTTTAATATGGTATAAAATAATCAAAAAAGTTGATTTGTTTGTTTCATCAAAACATTGATTGAAATTGATTTTAATTACACCAATTTTTAATTATTTTATTGTACATTGTTTTATTGAAAATTATATGTTTAATTATTTTTGATGTGATATTCTAATTTATATAAAAAATCATTGCTTAAATTTTTTTTTAGTTATTATTGAAGAAGTAAATATTATCTATATAAATTAAGATTTATTTTCATATGAGTTTATTTAAAATTAAACTAGAATAATGATATTTAATGGAATACTTTTACATAATTTTGGCATAATTTTTGTTTTTAATAATAATGAAAGAATTTATCTTAAAATAAAAATTAGTTTACTCATAATAAAATTGCATTAAATTGCAGTTAATAAATCAGAAAAATAAATAAATAAAAAAATTTAATAAATAGGTTTATATACATTATGAATTGTACAATATAAATATTGTTTGTGTTTTTAATCATTTTTTAGTTAATATAATAATATATTTTGTTATATTTAATAAAATAAGATTTTTATTTACAAAACATTATAAGCAATTTTGCACACTTAAAATATCAATTTTATATTTTCAAAAATTGTCTCAACAAAAAAAGTTTTTTTAATTACATTATCAGTTAATATTATTAAAGTTATGCTAATAATCTACTTTTATCTTTTATTAACATATTTCGAAATGGAAAAGATACTATTTAAAATGATCTATAAATAAAAATGTGTACACCAACATGTATTTATTAAATATGGATTTTAAAAAAAGTAGATTAATCAGTAAAAATTATATATTAAATATATTTAGAACAGACAAAAACGTGCTGATGTTTTGTTATATCTGTCAAAAATAATCATTTTATTCATTTAATGAAATATCTTTTTGAGATTAATCCAGATTAAAATATATTAAATTATGAAAAACAGTTAAAGAAAATATTTTTATTTATTTGTGTTTGAAAATTCTAATATCTAATAAAAGGGAAATTTTTTTTTATAAAAGTCATCTATTTTAGTTGTATACATAAAGTTTTATTATTTTATTATTGATTGGCAGTAGGTAAGAAGTAAGTTTAAAAAATGACCGGAAGTTGAAAAAACTTAGATTTTTACTAAATGAATAAGGTCCAATATCTTATAATTATAAAAAGTTTTTCTTTTTTTTGAGTTATTAATTACTAATAATTTTTATAAGAACTTTTGACTTAACATATTATAGTTTTAATTACTTTATAATATTTTATAGTTTTAAATTATTTATTTTTAATTTTTGTAAAATTATATATATAACTGTATTTTATTTTTAAGGTAATAACACAAATAAAATTTAAATATAAAATACTACAAACTTTTAGAATTTATATTATTTTTGCAAATTATAATAAATATTATAGTTAGTAAGATTAAGGAAAAACAAAAAATAATTATGCCTAACTTAAAGATAATATTGCGTTTTGTAAATTGTCAAATATTAAATAAATAAAAATAGTTTTATTTTATACTTTTGTAGTAATACATTATTATATTATTATCATATTAACTAATTAACTCTATTACTTAGTGCCTAACACAACACTTACAGTTGCGAGAGGTACACTACGAATGTATAAGATTGTCTGATCCTGTAACAGAAGGACAGATAGTAGGAACTAACAGTGAGAGTACTAACAAGCAAGAGTAGCCTTGTTCAACATTCAAGTGACGAAGCTGTTATACTAATCTGTTACTTCTACAGATGGGCAGAAGGTTCTAGTAGTAGAGCTCCAACTAACGTGTTAACTACAATCAACTAAGGTGTTGATCGTAAGAGACTAACAGTTTAAGTAAGAGAGAAAGAATCCGAGATCCAGATAACATGGCCTGGTGAGGAGTATAAAAGAGTGTGTTAACTGAACGAGAGAATCAGTCGATATCATCTCGGGAATACTAAGTCAAGAGAGAACATTTTAATTTGTACAAATTAAAGAGACACTTGTATTAAGTAAATAAAGAACGGTTTATCAACCCGTTCCATTTGGTTGTGTTATTTTATTCTAATCTAAAACGGTGAATCTATTCTACTGTTGCTGTTGTTGTAACAATGTTTAAATCAACATCGAATATTTTTATATTTATAATAATAAAATTAGATATGATTTTACATTTTTCATTTAACTTAATTTTTTTTTTATTACAACAAAATATTAAGAAATAATAGATTATTAAACACGTTGTTTAAGGTTTAACATAACAATGGTAAGTTAACTTTTACTTTAATCTTGAAACTCAAATTTTCGCATTATATATAATTATTTTTTTATTTACGTACTTTAAAAAAATATTAAATTTGTTAAAATATTAATATTTAAAAAAAATTTGGTATAGTTTTTAAATAATTATTAAAAAAAATATTGAAAATATTTGCTTAAATAAATAAAGAAAAATGTAAGTATAAAAAATTTATGACAGTAAATAATACAATTAGAGTCTAAAAGATGGACAATGATTGATAAATTAAAAAAACAAAAAAATAAAAAATCATAAAAATAAAAAAATAAAAAATCAAAAGCAAAATAACATGGATGATATAAATTAAAAATTTAAAAAAAGAAAAAAAAAAATGGTAAAATAACTTAAGTTAAAAGAATTAGATTAGATGTTGTATTAAAGATATTGACTATTTTTAGTTATTTTAATAATTACTTAATTTAATATAATTTAAAAAAAAACTTTAAAATGTTCAAATTAAAAATATTTCATCATTACAATGTTAATTTTTAATATATTTAATTAAAATTTTTTTTTATGTTAAATTAATTATTATTAATCTAATTATTTTTAGTTATAATCTAAGATAGATTATAATCTTAGAAAAAAACAAAATGATTTAGTTTAAAATTAACTTGTAAGGGATTTAAAATATCCATGAGTAAATAGAATTACCTAAACTTTGAAAGTTTTGTAAAAAAATTTTTTTTTTTAATTTTTTTTAGTGTCAACAAATCTTGCCGTGATTGTAAATTTTCAATAATTTATTGGCAACATTAATAAATTAAATAATGTTTAAAAAAATAAAAAATAATATTTTAAATTAATAGATTTAACCTTTGCCTATTTATTGTGTTTTTAAAGTTATACATTGAAATTGGTACTATTTAACTTGAATTTAACTTAAAAAGAACTTGGTAATATAGATATAATTTTGAATTAATTGAGTTATTAAAAAAAATTGCATAAAATTGTTAGAATGAGTGGACTGCAGTCATTACACTGTAGGAGATTCTCACTTTTGTAACGAGTATTTTGCCAACATTACCGTTGTGGAAATACAACGATTATTCAAGAAGTTTGAAAATTCATTATGTGTCAACTAGTTTCATTCAAGCTTCCAAATAAACAATTTCACTTAAGAATCTTGTCTTTTACTCCATTGAAACCCGGTAATTTCAGTTTAGAGTTATTCTGAATTATCTATCGATAAGCCTTTCTTAATCTTAATCTATTTAAAATAATAAATTTTTTTTATTTTACTAATAGCATATGAGTACGATTTAAACACCATTAGCATATTTTATATTTGTTTCTGTGTAATTATATAATGTTTAACTGTTTTTTATCAATTTCCTGTTACATCTTTTAAAAATAGAGGCATTAAATTAACTCTGACAAAAGCATAATATTTATATAAAAAAAAAGTGTCATTTTAGTGTTAAATTTTAGCAGATACAAGTTGAAGTTATTGAAAAATTAATATAATTGTATTAACCAAAGTTAAATTAATGTTAAATTTATATTAATTTTAAATTTTTTTTTATTTAATATTAAATTTAAATAGTAATTGTGTCAAAAAATTTTATATAAAAGATTATTTTTGTAAACACAAAAGAGATTATTTATATGATTTATAATTAATATGTTATAAATTATGTTACCGTAGAAAAACTTAAAACGTATTTATTTAAATTATAGGTTGTCAATATATGATAATATATCTACCTGTTTCAAACTGTTTTAAAGTACTTTAAAATTGATGATATAAAATTTAATTTTTTTGATAATTTTAAATTATTTTTTCGCATAAATTAAAATTAACAAATTAAAAAAAAAGTAATCTTATAGTTTTTTTAAAAAAATTAAAGTATTGTATGAAAATGTTTGATAAAAATAAGATTTAAATTTTTTTATGATCTTTAGCAATCGTTCATTTTTTTTTTTATATGAATTTTTTTTTAGTAAGAAAATACAATTAGCTTAAAATAATAGTCAATACAAAAATGTTTTCTGTTTTTGTTTGTTTTACTTAAAATAGATAAATTTTTCTTAAACATATATTTATAATTAAATGAAATTTATTTTATAAATAAGTTGTTTGTAAAGTATGTTTTTTTATTATTTATATTTTGTTTTTGTTTTTTAAATTCAAAATATTTTAAAAAATTATGACATAATATAAATTTGTAAAAAAAAAAATTGAACATTAAGCTAGGTGTATTTAAAAAAAAGAATTCGCAAAATTAGCATTTAATAATTATTTTTAGTTATAATTAAAATTACATAAACAAACAAAAACAAAAATAATTATAAAAAAATAAATATTTAAAATTGTGAAGAGTCAGTGGGTGTAGAAGGGGTAAAAGAGATCACATTCATAGTACAGTTCTTTAGATAGATCAATTACACTAGAATAACAATTAAATACAACTATTGGTTCAAGCTAACAGCGTCCTGTTACTCTTGAATCCGGATTAAACTCTCTAAGAGTTAATCCACAATATTTACATTTTTATACAAAGACTGTCTGGTCAATTTGGCGCGAGCTTGCTTATCCATCCCAGACATGGTATTACGCGTCTGGCACGTTACAGTAACGGCAGCATTCCCAACAAAAATAATTTTTAATTCTGGCATTTTTTTTATTTCATCTTTTTTTGCAGCAATAAACAATATTTTATAGCTTTTAATTTAGAATTTGATGCTAAATTTTTTCTAACATTAAAGTAAATAAAAAGAAAATTTGTATAAAATATGAATGTAATTAAAAATTTTTTTTTATTGTAGAAACATCAATATTAGTGTAACTCTGATCTCATTCAAGGACCTGAGACCTCTAGCATCTTTCAATTTATTATTTTACAGTTTTTTAAAATTGTAGAAATTATTTCATTTATTTTGAAAAGGGCATCTTTATTTATTAATTTTAATTCAAAATTATTTTTATGAGTCCAGATCATAATCTTTTTCTATTAAATCAAATAACTTTATAGATACAAGTCTATTACTTATTTCAACTTTACAGCTATCCCAATTTTAAACTGTCAACTTTGCAACCTCAGTTTACCTTTAAAACTCACTAATTTACTCTTATCTTATAATTTGTTTAATATTTAAATTACAAGAGGTTTGATATACCTAATTTAAACCTAATAGAATAATTAATTATTGAAAGTTTTTTATTTTTTTACTGTATATTTATCCACAGTAAACATCTTTATATATTCAATCTTTATTACTTTGTTAAAAAAAAATCACACCAATAGTTAAATTAACAGATTAACAGTTAAAACACCAAATTTTATTTTGACTAATTGCTCTATGTTTGTTAAACTCTTTGTTTTCAACATTTTTTCTTTTATTTTTATTGTAATTAGTTTTTTTTTAAATTTATAAATTGAGTTATATATAATATGTAATTTAATATGTATTTTTAGTATTAAATACCAGCAAATTTATTCGAGAAATTAAATATATTAAATAGATTGTAAGATAACTGATTTTTTTAAATGTTTTTATTTTCAATGTACTGTTATTTATACTTTAGTTATAATAATTTTTGATTAGTTTTTGTATATTATGTTATAAAGCAAAATTGTAAATAGCAGTTTATTTGTTGTATGCTTAAATATAATTATAAATATTTTGAAATATTAGAAAACAAAATTTTTAATTTAAAAAATTTTTATATATTTTTTTTAACTTATAAAAATTCTTGAAAAATAATATATATATATATTGTCGTAGAAAATAATTTATTTTATTTTTTTAAGAAATGTGTTAACTTTCTTGGTAGTGATTCCAAGGACAGGTTTACAACTATTGAACTTTTCTTTTGGCGTCTCATTTTTTTTTTGAACTTCCGCCATTTTGTTGTTTACCAGAATATAATAGTGCACACCTACCCCCTTATCTTTTACCTTTCTACCTGTTCATTTGGGAACTTCACAGTTACTCATGATGTCATTTCCTCGTGACGACCGGAGCCTTTACGGTCTTTTGATGGGATATCAAATCTCCTTTGACTTTGAAGGTCGTCTAGGACACGGGAATCAAACTGTGGTCTACCCAAATCTTACTTTCAGGGATTAAGAGCATAACTACGTTCTTTACCTCAGCGCTAAAAGGAAGTAGACTCTTAACCATGTATACATATTTTCTACATATATGTACTCTATAAAATAGGATTCACAACAATATTTATATATATATTTACATATATTTTTATTTATCAGCTTTAAGCTATAAATTATATTTAATTTAAAATAAATTCCAAATCCTTTAATTTAATTAAATTTGTTATAAAAATTAAAATGCATTATCAAATTTTTAGAAATTATGTTTTGTAAATGAATTAGATAAAAAATGTAAAAAATTAATTTTAAATTTATCATTTTAATTACATTAATGAAAATTTTTTATTTAACTAACCTTTTAAAACTAAGTCAAATAATATAACATATTAAATATTAATTATAAAAAAAATTATTGCAAAATAATTATAATGGTTTTAATTTAATTTATGTTAAAAGTTATTTTATTTGTTTGTCTTTTAAATTAATTAAATAATTCAAAAAATTAAATTTTAAATTTATTAAACTTAAGTCTGTTCATTCTAACAATTTAATTTTTAAAATAGTTAATATTTGTTAATGAGTGTAGTTTATCATCAAGTTATATATTAACTATGGATTACAAGAGTGTCTACTAAGAAAATGCATGATAAGGATAAAGAAGTAGGGATGATGATATTATCATAAAGTAGTTGATATATTTCAATATTTATATAACATGAAATGCAAATATATATAACTATATATATTATCAATCAATTATAATTAACTTAAATTAAATTAATTTTTTAATTTTTTCTTATTTATAAGATAAATAATGTAAATAAAAAATTAAAAACTTAGGTAAAAACTTCAATAAATATTTTCTTCTTTTTTTTTAATTTATAAATACATTATTTTTTTTAGTGTTCGAAATTGTATTTTATTTTTTAGAGTTATATTAAATATTCTCATTAATTTATCATACAAATAAAATAAGAACTGACATCAAGAAACACATGATGCTAATACATAGACTGTATGTCAGTAATACACTTTTTTTTATTACCATTTTTAGCTTAATTTTTCTATTAATGCATTTATTTTATTTACTTTCTACTGTAATTTATCAAATTTGTCTATAAATTTTTTCTTATTGTATTCTTTATATCCCATATTTTTTATAACTGTTTATTTAATTTTTATTTGGTTTATACTGATTTTGTTTTAGATGTAAATCATTTTATTGAGTTTGAATTAAATATTAACAAATTTATTATTTATTTTAATTTTATTTACATGTTATATTATATATATATTTTTGTTATTAAAAAAAAAAAATTTAAATTTAAACTTTATTTTAAAATAACTATTTTGCAATTTTTAATAATAAATAAAAATTTTGTATAACATTTTTTTATAGTTTAGTTTAGATAATTTTATTTATTTTTTTTTATTTTTGTAACCTTTAGGCTATTAAAATACTTTAATAAATATTTTTTTTTTGATTCAACAGCTTTTTATTTAAATTTGACATACTTTGAAATGTAATAATTTTATTAAATTAAAATTAAATTTCTTATTTAATGTACATATTAGATCATAATTTAATTTTTTTTTTTTATTTATATTTATCTTAAATTTATTAATTTTTGTTTTATATAATTTTTTTTATGAATTTCATCATTTTATAAAAAAGTTATAAAAATTAATTAAAAATTATTTATAGTTTTTTCTAATTAATATATAATAAATTCATTTAATATTAAATTTTGTAAATTTATTTATTTTTATTTAGATTTGAATAATTCATATCGCTAAAATAAAAAAAAAAAACAGAGATAAGTTTTTGTTCAAAATTACTCATATATAATTTTTATTAATAAAAAAACATTAAATAAAGTAACAATTTTTCAGCCTTTCTAAAACTTACAAATTTATCAAATATAAAAATAAAAATATAAATTAATTTGATTTTTTTACTTTTAAATAAATTAAAATTTAAAATTTAAAATTAAATGTAGTTTTAATTTAATTTTAATTTATTAAATAAAATTTTTAAATTAATGGTTGTCACATAAATTCATTGTTTATATCAAATTAAAGTTTTTTTTATGTACTTTAAATAATTTAATAAAAATATTTAGTGCTTGTTAATTGACATTAATTAATCATTTTAAAAATATAAGATGTTTTCTTTAAAATTTTAAATTAATTTAAATATACTTTATTGCCTTGTTTGTTTGACAAAAATTAAATAAATATATAACAGATAAAAAAAATATAAAAAAATAAAATTGTTTTTTTTACAATTTTTAATTTTATTTGTTTTTATTTTTTTATTATTTAATTGCATTATATTAAAATCAATAAAATTTTAATATTTAAAAATAATTGTTAAATTAAATTTCGTAAAAAAATTATATATAATTTTTAAATAAAAGTTGAAATTAGATTGAAGCTGCATAAAATATATGATTTTTTTTTTCTATATATTAATAATTATTTATAGTTTAATTATTTTTTAAAGATTTGTTAAATAATCTAACAATTTTAAATTAAAATTTTTGTATGCTAAATAAAAAAAAAATTAATTTTTATTTAGATTTTTAGAAAATTAATTTAATAATTAATTTTTGAGTTTATATTAATTTATCAAAAAAAAAAATTATAATAAAAAATTGACTTTTTTTAAGAAATAATAATTAATTTTAATAAATAATTTGTTATATAATGATGTCTTATTGTTAAATCTTTTTATTTCCATTTTTTAGTTTTATTTTTATATTGAAATTTAACAAAATAAGGGATTAAAAAAATATTATTACTATATGATTGCTTGTTTCATAAATTCTTTATGTTTAGTTATCTTCATCACTCATCATATTTTATTACCAAATCAAGTTTTATATTTTTATAGTCATAAATTAATCACTTTTTTTTTTCTTTAAATATTTATGCTTTTGAACAATCACGTTTAAACATTAAATAAAAAGTGGTTATTTAACTAATGACAAAATAATAAAATGAAAAAATAATAAATTTGAAAACTTTTATTTTTAAAAATTAAATAATTAATATTTAAGTAATATTTTTAGATTTTTTTTAAACACAATTAACTAGATTATTGAAGAATATTCTAAAAAATTTATTAAAAAAAATATTTTTAATTTTAAAATTTTTTCAAATAATTTTTTAATTTATTTTTTAAAAAATTTGAAACTTTAATAAAGTTATAGCACTATAAATTGATAAAATAAAAAAAGTAAACAAATCTATATTTTTTTAAAAAAATTTTTATAAATTTAATAAAAAAAAAATTTGATAATTTATGTTAATTATTATAATCTTTAATGCATTTATTTAATTAATTGAATATTATTTTTAAATAAAAATTTAAACGTCTGCATTAAGAATAACTGATAAAATTTAAAAATTTTAAATTTTATATTATTAGTCTCATTTACTTAGAAAGTTTTAATAGAAGTTTAATAATTGAGTAGTGAAATTAGCAGAGAATTCTAATCTGAACAAGGTGTAAAGGAAAGTCTTGTAGGTAGATGCGTAAAGACCGAGTTGTACTTTCAACTGTAACGTCTGGCATGTAAACCTGTGCTAGCAATAGACTGCTAATCCTGACTTTGACTAAATCACTATCTAAAGATGTAACCTAAGGTCATATAACCAAATTACATTTATGTATGAATATTTGATTTCGCCTAGACTTAGTGTTCTAACTGAATAAGCTTACACATTTGTAAGTGGAATATATAAAAGTATAAGAGATGATTGACCTTTACCTTTTAATGTGTACTACAAGAGTAGAGAAGTCTGGAATTGAAATCAAACAGATTTGACTACTTCATTTGAAGTAGAAAAAACTACATTTAAGAAGTATCTTAAAAAAATCCGAATTTTGTTTTTGTGTTAAACTGAATTTAACTAATTAAAATCTTATATATATTTAGATTAAAACAATTCTCTTTTTTATAGGTGTTATAACTATTTAAAAAATAATATTCAATGTTTTAATATAACTTGTATTTTTTCTTTTTCAATTTTCTTTGAAATAAAAAATCCAAATTTAGGAAAAGCTTATTTACTTATCTATTTCTAGTATTTTTAAAGTTTTAAAGTTAATTGTAAAAGATTTCTTAAGTTAGAAAATATTTTTTTTAATTAATAATTAATATTAAGTTTATTTAATACCTATACATTATTTATGAAGTATCTAAAAAGTACAAAAAAATTTTAGCCAGATGTTAGGTTTTATAGTATATGCAAAAGTTAATTAAATGCTAATTGTTTCCCTTGGTTTATGTGGGCTTAAAATTTAAAAATTAAAATTTTTTTTTATTTGATCTATTTTTGTTTAAAACATAAAAAATCTTGTTTTAAAATTAAGTTAATTAATTAATTTATGTAAATTTTATCACTTGATTCATTACATGTTTGTCACATTTGTTTAATTTTTTGTAACAACTTAAACATAGCTTTAAAATAAAATATATAAGTTATTATTTTCAAGATTAAAAAGTAGATTAGAAAAAAAAATAAAATCAATTTATTAAAAACTTAAGTTAATTATTAGACAGAGACGCTAGAAAAATTAAATTCTAGCTTAATGTTACAGTTGCTTTTATACTTTTATGTATAAACAACAGAAACAAACGTATGAAATACAGTAAACTTGACGTTTTAAATTTAAACAACTTTATGTAAAATTTGTTTTAAAATAAACAATTGAATTATTATATTAGAGCTAAGTACTAAAAATTAATTTAGTTAATTTATATATTTTAAAATAGTACAAAACAAAAATTTTAGGTTATAATAAACCTGATGTATTCCTTAAAATTATTACAATTATTATTAAGTAATATATGTGTAATATTAAAAATAATTTTTTAAAATATAATTAATGAAAACTTATTGTGTAATATTTATTTAACCACGTATAATAAAATTTATTATTTAAAGTGTTTTAAATTTTTATTTTGTTTTTTTTTTGTCTATATAGTATTTTTTAAAATATTTTTTTTTTTATTTTAATTTTATTGTAAATTTATTAAAAAAAATTTTTTTTTTAAATTTTGATATAAATAATAACTGAAAATAATATTTTTTAACAAATAATAAAACAACATTAAATATTTTAAAAAATATATAATATTGTTTTAACTTTAGCTAAATTTTTTTTGACTTATTTAAATTATTTATTTAATTGTTTATTAAAAAAAATTAAAAGCTAGTTAGGTTTTTTTCTCAATATACTCTATTCAGATAATTAGTATTAAAAATATATATCTTTTTTAAAGTTATAAAAATTTTTTACTAATCAAAAACGTATAATTTAAAAGCCATTTGTGTATTAACTATTAAAATTTTTATGAGATTTTTTGAAAATATGACAAAAAAATTAGCACAAAATATCTAATTATAAAATTAAAAAAAAAATAATTTTAGTAACATTAGAATTTTGCATGCTGTCTAAATTTGTAAACTTAGGATTACTTCAAGTCAAAGATTCAAGAATCTTTGGTAGAATCCTAAAAGTAATAACGAGCAAAAACACAGTAAAGTAAGACTAGTCTGTTTGAAATTTTTCCTGTATTAAATTTAATTTAGATAAAGGTTATTTATATAATATTTAAGTAAACAAAAATTAACAACTGATATTTTAAGTTTATTACTTTACAAAGAAAAAAACATGAAAATGCTGCAAGGTAACAAACATTGAGGACATAGCCTCAATTCAAAATCTATACAAGTAATCATTGTTTTTAAAAATAATATATAAATTAAAATGAATTTCTAATATTGAATTTAATAATTTACAAAATTTTGATCTAAACTCAAATCAGGATAATTCTTAGGAATTATTCTTTATTTCTGTTTTTGTAACTTATTTGGCTCATTTGAAATAAACGTAAATTTATTATTTAATATGGATCCCATTTTTTTTTTAAGGCAATAATTATTTTAAAATTTCTTTTAACATATGTATAATTTCTTTGAACTTAAGTTGATAGGAATAAAAAATAAATACGATTTCAAATCAATCTGAAATTTTATTACTTTAAGATATTAAGTACTTTAAAAATAAAGCTTAAAAAAAATAGCTTTAAACTACTTTAATTGCTCCTTTTCTATTATCTTACTCATCGAGAATTTATTCCTGGTTTTCTATAAATGATTTATCTTCTAAAGATAAAATTTTTTTTTGGTGGTTTAAGATACTTCATGTATGTTACCTAGCGTCTTTTTTGAATTCAATTATTGCCACAATTAATTTTTTTTAACTTAACTTTCTCTCTACTTTTTTCTCTTGCTACAATTTTATTGAAATTTAACTGCTTTATATTCTTATTTATTTTTTTAATTTTTAATACTGTTAGAAAATTTATCTTTTACAAATATATTATCTTTATACATAACACACTTGTCTTTTTAATTCTAAATGTACACAGCTGCTTATTTATATATTTTTTTATTTCACAAATTCAATGCCATCTTTTTTGAATTTTTTGTTATATTCCATTTTATAGATCATATTGTCAATTTTACTGAATATAATAATTTTCATCACACATCATGCATGTAATGATGTACATACACTTAAAAATACTTTTACATTGAAATTTTCCGTATTCATATCCATACAATTTAAAATTTAAGGGACTATGAAAGATTATCATTTATTAATTTACGCTTTATCTAGATAGAGGTTTGTTTTTAAATTGTCGGCTTTGACACAAGTCTGTTACTGTTTAAAAAAAAAAATCTTACATTTAAAAAAAAATTGACCAAGTTCTTTTTTAAATTTTACCACATTGATTTTTAATTTTAAAAGTTTCATTTTATATTTGTATTTTTTTTTAGTTTAAATATATATGTTTTCTTTTAAAAATGAAATACAAAAGTTTTAAAGTTTTAAATATAATTTAGTTATCTATTAAAAAACAGTGAATCAAAATTAATAATGTCTTTTCATAAACAAAGTAAAAGAGTTCACGCTTGAAAAGATCAGGAAAGACCCGTTGATGTCACCTTATATATCTAGAAGTAATAGTTGGTTTAAACCTGGCGAAAGTCTCCGTAAACCTATTACAACATTAAAAGGGACAACGATAGAAGTGTAACTATCGGCCATTAATTGGTCAATTCCCTGATACTCTTTTTTAAACTCTAAAAAGGTTAGGTAGCGTGATAGTAGATGTATTACTATTAAAAGCCTTTTAAAAGGTTACAGAGAGGTTCCGAAAGACAGTAGAATTTATGCTCAGCTAGCAAATCATTCTTGTATATAACATTTAATTCTATTAAATAAAAGGGATAAAACCCTTCTCCTTAGTTCCTTAATTTATTTATTAAAAGTTGAGTACCTGCAACAATTTTGACTGAGGAGAATCAACAACAAAGATTGAAAGAAATGGTATCAAAATGGATAAAATTAACAATCAAAACGAACATCATTATAGTTCAGAGAATATACTGAACACTATGTTCGTACCTATGTCGCTGGCTAACGAAACATCAGGATTAACTGATGAAATAAGACGCTACATTGATGAACAGGTTAGAAGATCCCAAAATCTTAATGAACATCCAGGTAACCGTGCCGAACAACCTCAAAGTAATTTTACAAAAATGCTACATAAAAACATCAGTCGATTCTACGGCGTAGCAAAAGAATTAGGTTTAAACCTGTATGAGGTAACTAGCTTGAAAGAAGCTACTAGTATCCCGGATGTGGAAGTTTTAAAAGCGCTACCTGCTTTATTGAAGGCCGAGGCCTATGACTGGTGGCGTACAGTAGAACGGTCTATCTTTACTTGAGATCAAGGTTTAAAAGAACTGAGAGTGGAGTACCCAGTATATTGTGCACCATACCAGATCGTCAGAGATCTCATTAATCTAGACCCTTCAAAGATGAGCCTCGTCAATCTTATTAGGAAAATAAGATCAGAGATGAATAAAATTAGTAGGTTGCGAGGGAATATCAATCTAGGTTACCAACTAGACTTAGTCTATTCAAAATTACCTGGCAAGATAATCAAATTTGTACCTAGAGAGCGGTACAACACCTATGACTCTCTTCTGGAAGAGATTCTGTATCTAGAATTAGTGGACACAGATGAAAAACGAAATAGGGCGGAGTCTACAAAACGGAAAAGAGTCTCATGTTCATATTGTGGATATCAAGGACACGTCGAAGAAGATTGTCGTAAACGACAACGCCAAACAAAAAGAACTAGAATGGAAGCACCAACAAATAAGGATACTAAAGAATACAATCAACACAGAAACGGAAAAAATTCTATCACATCATCAAGGATTACTTGTTACAGTTACCAACAGACAGGACACGTTGCTAGCCAATGTCCGAAACGAGTTGGAACATCTCATTTATTTAGAGTAGAAGAAAACTATCCTCAATGAAAACAAACTAATGAAATAGAAAATAGTCTACTATCCATTTTAATGTTTAAGACATCAAGCGAAAAGGGGTTAAAGGAATTCAATAACAAATTTTTCTTGTCCGTTAAGATTGAACAAGAAGAGGTAAATGCCCTAGTAGATTTAGGTGCTACCATTATAATTGTAAATAAGAACTTATATGATAAAATTTGTCCCACCGTACCACAGCTAACACCGAAATCCATCAGAATCAAATAATTTATCCAAACAGAAGACGTTGTGGAAATATAATACGACACTCTGACCTTCCGTTTAGGTGCACGAGAAAGTAGTATTGAAATCGGGATTGTTGAAAATGCGTACCTTTGCATCTTAGGATGCGGCTTTCTATAGCTCACCAATTTGGATTTGGATTTTAAACAAGGAAAATGGGGTTATCATGACTTAAAACTACGTTATCCGATGTTCTTGAAGATAACAAATTAACTGTAGATTTAGCTGAAAAAGATTTGGATAAAGAGATCAAAAAGCTTTTAGATCGCTATGCCCCGATATTTGTAGAACGTGGCCTGCCTACCGATCTCTCGGAATACAAGATAATACTTCATTCAGTCACTCATCCTATCTCCCTTAATTCGTATAGAACCCCTTTGAAATATCGGGAAGCGGTCGAGCAACACCTAAATGAACTACTTGAAACCAGATGATAAAATCCTAATCTGTGTTGACTATAGGAAAATTAATGAAATCATGATACCAGATAGCTATCCAATGCCTTCGATCAATGAGTTACTAAATCAAGCTCAAACAACAAAATATTTGTCAGTGCTGGATCTTGCATCAAGATATATTCAAGTACCCATGGCTGAGGGTGACAAGCCGAAAACGGCAATTATTACTCCATTGGACTTATTCCAGTTCAATCGAATGCAGTTTGGATTAAGAAACGCACCGGCAACCTTCCAACGGATGATGGATAACATCAAGAAGAACTACCCTAAGATTACTATTCTTGTCTATTTGGACGACATAATAGTAATTTATAATACCTACATTGAACATATTAGCAATTTAGAAACAATTTTTATACATTTTCAAAAACATCATTTAAGAGTGAACTTAAAGAAATGCCAATTTTTTGTTTTCGAGGTAAAATACTTGGGACATATTCTAACAACGAGTGGTGTCAAAGTTGATCCGAGTAAAATCAGATCAATTATTGAATGGCCAAGACTACAAAATCCAAAACAGGTACAAAGATTCATTCAGACTTGTTCATGGTGCAGGAAATTTGTACCAAGTTTCTTAACCATTGCCCAGCCATTAAGCATGCTAACCAAACAAAATCAACCTTGGATATGGCTAGAAGAGCAAGAAAAGGCCTTCCGCGATTTGGAAAGTTTGCTCACAAGGGCACCTATCCTTACTCAGGCAGAGTTAGAAAAGCCATTTATTCTTCACACTGATGTCAGTGCGTATGGGATTGGTGCAATTCTTTCAGAGTTACAGGACGGGCACAAAGGTGTAATAGAGTATGCTAGTAGGCTTTTAACACCAGCTGAACGGAATTATTCCACTATGGAACGTGAAGCCCTCGCCATAGTGTAATCAGTAGCAATTAAATTTCGACCATATCTCGAATCAACTATGGTCACCGTTTACTCTGATCATCAAGCCCTTAAGTGGCCTATGTCATTAAAATTACTTTCGGGTAGCTTGCTGGATTATTCTCTTACAACCGTTTAATTTATAGATTGAGTACAGTTGCCGATGGGCTATCAAAACCACCGATAGATGAAGCGGAATTAAAAAGTTTCAAGATCCAAGGAATGGCGTTTGGACAAACATCTAAAACCTTCTTAAGACAAAAACAGTTGGAAAACCATGAGTTAAAAAACGATAATTGAGAAAGCTGCCGATAGTGAAGTTGTGCTTGTGAATTATTTAAATCTTGGCTATTTTATCAGTCAAGGAGTTCTCCATCGATATGATTCCACAGACTCAGAGGATGATGGTCAAATTGTTGTTCTGAGAAGTATGGTAAACAATTTGATTTCAGAACATCATAGCACGCCTTTAGCCGGACATCGTGATATTGAAAGAAAATTCACTTCTTTAAAATGACAATTTACCTGGAGGAACAAGAGGCAAGACGTTGCCTTATTTATCAGATTTTGTAGTCAATGTCAAAGGTTCATTCAAGACCTGGACTGCCAGTGCGTTCTTTTACAGCGAGACCACATTCCCAAAAATTCGGGATCATTGCGATTGGTTTGGTCGGATCTCTTCCCGAGAACGACGAAGAGTTTACACAAATTCTTGTGATAGAAGATCTCGCAACGAGATTTGTGGAACTTTTCTCTTTCCAGGAAGCCAGCGCTGAAGCCTGTTTAGAAATCATTCTAAAGGGAATTTGTCTATTTTACGGAATCCCTCGCCGGATTATTTCTGATAACGGTGTGCAGTTCATCATCCACAGGCCAATCCGGTCGAAAGAAAGAACCATGATATTAAAACCCGATTAAGTATTAGTGCCAAGACGACCTGGCCAGATCATTTAATATCTGTTCGTATCAGTCTGAACTCAGTAACCAACAGAATGACAGGTTTTTCATCGAACAAACTAATGTTCGGTTTTGAAGCCCGTACACCTGTAAATATAGAGTTCGACTTTCGCCCTTTCTCAAAGCCTGGAACTTTCTTAGCGGGTATCACACCTGTCTTAGATGACTTGAGTCGGAGGATACAATTGTGCTAAGAAAATCACGGAACTGTTGAAAGAAAGGAATAAAATACCCCAATACATCAAGGGATGTATCTTTAAGTAAAGCACATAAAGGTTTTACCAAGAAATTCAGTCAAAAAAATATAATTTAAATATAAATTGGATATATTTACAACGGCTATTTTAAAATTTTTCATATATTTTGAATTTTCTTTATAATTAAAAAAAAAAAGTATAATTTATAATAATGAATATTATTTATAATTAAAATATGCTTATTTTTATATGCTTAATCTAATTTAAAAAAATATGGCCAGGGTCGCTATTTGTAGTGTTTTTCTTTATATTTACAATTAATTTTAATAAATATTACAAGATTTTAATAGCTAGATTTGTTATATTGCTATGTTTGTTGCGAGAAACAATATATAGCAAGAACTAACTCTTATTTCACGCATCAACCCTTCTTCAATACAAAAGGTTAACAATCCCAATTTTATAATATGCGTAAAAAAGAAAAGAGGAACGACGGAATCCGGAAAAAAGTGTATTTAAAAATCACCTCTGTCACTTCATAAGGTCCAGACAAATCACTTCTCTTCACTAATTTACCAAAATCAGATGTATATTATGAAATGGTATCTTTGAAAGTGCAAGAAGAATGAGATAATTTTAGTTAGTGTAAGAGTGAGTTTTAACCAATCGACAGGTTTCGCAAGAATAAATATATTGATTGATATCCTTTTTTATTCAATACCAGCTAAATCTCTGCTTAATCTTAAACAAAGTTCTCTTAACCCTAAGATTTCCGCTAGAAATAGGATCATCATGATAGTTAAGTAGGATGTCTTTTATTACCGCGGATCCTGGTGCAAGATTTTTAACAACAGACTGAGAACAGATGGTCTACACAGTGTTTTCAGTAAATGGTTGAGGTATAGGGCGAGATAATGCGTGGGCATCGTTTAATATCTCACCACTTTGATGATATATTTTAATATCAAAGGAGGAAAGGAAAATCTGTTCTCAATCTCAATCTACCACGGGTTTCTTCATTATAAGAAGAAAAAATAAGGCCTAATGATCCGTATGAACTACAAAACTCCAAATTTTGATATAACTGCAGAAGTATTTTATGGCTTTTATCACATCATAACATTCCTTGTTAGTCATTATTTAGTTAGTCTCAGTTGAAATAAAGGTAGCACTAAAATAGTCTATTACCCTTAAATGAGTGTCTAAGGGCTGGTCACCATCTCTTTGATACAATATGTAGCCAAATTGTAAAGCATTCGTCACCAATTCAAAAAGCAATTTCCAATCAAACAACTGAAAAATTGAATTTTTAGTTATTACTTTATTTAAAATGTCATAAGCTTTCTGGCATTCATCAGACCAGAAAAACTCCACATCTTTTTTTTTTTAAAGCGTCCAGCAAGCGCATTGTCAGCATAACTTCTTAACTAAGTGAGATTACTTAAAACTGGAAGAATTTTAATTCTAAAAACGAAGTTTTTTTGGGTTGATTTTGTTTTTCTATCCAAAACTTTTCCTATGAAGACAACACTGGGTTAGGTTGAAAAGATACTTTTCTACATTTATACAAAGGTTATTTTTATCTGTAATAAAAATACCTCATATGTGAGTTGTTTGTTTTGGTCCGAATTCCAAAGTCACACACAATGCACTTTAATAATAATTGGTAAACCATGTAAAACTAGAATTACCAAAAGCCTTTGTCTCAGAGTTTAATCATTGCAACTTTGCGGACTTTCTCATAATAAACCAAAACTGGACCAGAAATATATTGGTATCTAATTATATCAACAAAAGCATTAACAGTAGTGATCTTAAATACTCTAACGAAGTTCTAATGCCATTCGGACTAGATTTCTGGAGCACTATTGTGCGCTCTAGACCAATACCAAATAGCAATTGTCCCCTTAAGGTGATACTGTAATGAAGTAGTCTTTGTGATATCAATTGACAACTTAGCCAACTTACACTTGTTTTCGTACATATTCAAGCAGACCGCAAGATGATTAAATTTATAGTCAAAGTCTCAAAGTGTTCACATTGTGATTTCATTATTTTACAATAACTATCTATCATTTTGTTGATAGTAGACAAATCATCATCATTTCCATTATTTTTGAGATAGGCACAATGTCAACAAAGGAGTGCAAAGTTTTTAATGAACTTTGTGAGTTGTCGTCCTGACTCGACATTGATTAGTTTAAGTTTTCTTGATAATTAAAAAAAAATCTTTTAGTCTCTTCTTTATTAAAATACTCAGCTAACTTGGAGTCATCTAAACTCACTACTACCTTTTGTATAATTTTACATCCAACAGGTTATTCATGATCTTTTCATTTGTGGTCGGGATTAGGTGATTAAACAATTTTTGTTTTTCTGACAACCGGTCACTAAAAACTTATCTTTTTAATATTTTCTACAAAAAATCTGATCCTTTTAGCTAAAGATGTTCAATCGTGTGTTAATCGTTCATATAAAAGAGTAATTAGAATTTTTTCCCTTGTACTAAAGAACATGGAATTACATTGGACTTTCTTCAAAAAAGGTCCGATGACAATTTTTTTATGAAAATATTTTTAAAATTAAACAATAAATATTAATAAGAATTTTTTTTTAAAGAATTTTAAATACTTAAATGAGTTTATTTTAAATGTAAATAAAGTTTATGTTTAAATAATTTTATTAAATTATTTTATTTTGAAAAATTTTAGTTTTTTACAAAATTTTTAAAATTTAGAATAATGGAAATATAAAAAAGTTTACTTGTTTTTATAGTTTAATAGTCTTTTAAAGGTTTTATTTTATTTCAGAAAGTTTATTTTTTTCTAGCGCTATTTCTAAATAGTGCAAAAACTTTATTCTTTTCATTATTTTGATAATAATTTTAATATAAAGGTGATCTCATTAAACAATGCCATATTTTGAATAAAAATTCAGATTTAAGCAAAACAAAGTTCCAAGAATTAAATTTATTAAAAATTCTTTTATTTTTGTAAAACTAAACTCCTTAACAAAATTTAACAAAATTATGCATTTTTTTAAATATTTTTCAATTTATAATTAGCTTTATTTTTAAGTTTTAAATGGTTTTAAAATTTAACTCAGCATTTTTAATATACAAAAGCATTAGCTTTATTTGTGCATTTAATAACAAGCTCCTAAACTAATTATAAGAAATTTTTATTGCCTATTTTTAATTCAATTAAAAGTTAATTTAATACGTATATTTGTTTTTTATTGAAAAAGTTACATAATTTTTTTTATGAAACAATTTTTCAATATTTAAAAGCTAAATTTTTATTGTTTGTTAATTTTAAAACCATAAAATATTTTTAAAAATAAAAAATTTATTTATATTTTGTCAAAAAAATGATTTCAATTTTATATGTTAATTTGATAATATATTATCTATGGTTTGATTATAATATTTATGACTTTTTAATTAGATTTTAAAAATGTATAAACTTTGAAGTTTAAACAATAAAAATAAAATACATTATTGTCAAAATGATTAGTTTGTAGTTAATAACAAGTAAACCATTAAATTAAGCCAATGACACCACTTATTGAAATAAGTTCTTATTTATTATATGTTTTGTTTGTTGTTTATTATATATATTGGCTACATTATCGTAGAGTAAATTACTATAAATTATTGTATTATATTATGTCTTAATAAAGTTAGCTTTTCTCACTTTTTATTGATTTAAAACCAATGTTAACAATTTTTAGTACTAATCTATATTTAATTGTACTTTTTATTTCTAATTACAATAATAACAATCTTTTATCTTACTATGTTATAAATTTTTAATAAATTTTTATTTATATTTGTTGAACAGAGAAGAGGATACAATTCGTAAATCAATTTGAGATTAGTCAAACGTCAGTTTAAAATAATCTTTAAAGGAAATTTACTTTGATAGTCCATCTGATGACTAGGCTCAAGGTCGCCTAGAGGGCAAATCCCGGGTATAAATAGAACCATCTTTCTCTAATTATTGGACAGTAAAACTGTTAGAGTAAGACGCAGCTCACTGTCTCTGAGAAGAGTTCTGAGAGAGTTACCGTGGGTCGGGTTCAATCAGAGCTACAACAACGAATGAGGGTGCGAATGAGTTAATTGTGATAAAAATGTAAACAGAAGTTAAGTCTAAAAGGCAAGTTTATTGCGAGTGAGTGAGTGAGCGAGAGTGGCAAGTGTAATACAATGACTGACTGCTTAAGGGTACAGTCAGTGTCTTTTATAATAAAGGGTAATACAAAATAAAATACGTTGGAGTTAAAAACAGAGAGTACGTTGACAAAAGTGGCTACTGACACTGTCCAACCATTATTCAATAACGGATTGTGTTGAGATCAGTAAACCAATACTAATAAAGACAGTACCCGATCAACGGTAACCGATTGATCCTGCATTAAAATTACAAAAACCGCGTTCATTTCGTTATTTTATTTAAACCTTACATCAACTTTGTGTTTCTCTTCTGAGGCTTTAGAGTATTTGCTATGAATTTGTTTGATGTAAACGCCAGTTATGGAAGTCAGAATGCAGCTTCTGGTGATCAAACACCTCAACAATACTTTTAAAATAATTTTTATTGAAAAAAAAAAATAAAAGTTTTTTAAAATAAATTATTTATAAATTAAATTTATATTATTTTTAATTAGATAAATTATATAACATATATTTAATGGTTAAAAAATGTGTAAAAAATATTTTACTAAACTTAAATTTAGAATATTCAATTATTATATTTTTATATTTATTTAAAAGGTTCTAAGTTTGTGAAATTTAAATTAAAGAGAATTATTTTTATTTTTCCAATATAAGTTTAAAATTAATTTTAGTATGATAAATTTGCTTATGATTATTCTTTTTTTTAGCTTTCTGTATATAATAAAAAGTATAAACAGCCGAAAAGATACTTAAATTTTGTGCAAAATTAATATTAAGATTTGACAGTTTTTGTTTAACTTTTCTGAATAAGTTACAATGTTTACGATATATTCATCTAATATGAATTTTTATATTTCTAAAAATTAACTAGGAAAGTTTACAACAAACCTTGACAAACCTTAACAATATATAATTAATTTAATTTTTTATCACAAAATATTTTATAATTACAAAGAAACTTTTATTGATTATTAGTTTAGAAATATATTTATTTTTGCTAATATAAAAATTTAAAAAAATAAATTATTTTAATAATTTGTTTTATGTGTTTATATTTTAATAATTATGTAATAATTTTAATATATATCAAAATTATATTTTTTTATACCATTTTAAAAATCTATACTATTTTTTAAAGTTTTTATTATTTATGTTTAAAGTTTAACTGGTCAGAATTCAGTTTGTACTATTTTATTGACCGTGTAATAAACTTATGCAATAAGTATAACTAAATAATAGAAATTATCATGGTCTTTTTATTATAATTGTTTTTTATAATGTATTCATAATTTGAAATAAGAAAAAAAAATTTTTGTTTAAATATTGTGATTTCTATGTAACAATGAGAATATAAGTAAATAATATTTTTATGAAGAGTAAAACAAAGGCATGCTAATTATTAGAAAAAATTAGTAGAAAAAGTTATAAAAATAAAATATCAAAATTAAAATTATTGAGATTAAAGAAGGGACGCGAGCAAAGCGAGTGAGCAAATGAGCACTTCTACTAGAGTTACCGTTGGTCGGGTTCTGGTATGGTGCAATGTCACTGAGAATCCAAATAAGCGAATCGCAAGCGAGAATCTAGTGAGGTTAATTAAATTGTTGGTACGGTGTAAGTTGGACTTTTAATCTGGTTGAATAAGAGAATTTTAGTTAATTACAGTTTGTGTATCATGAAAACAAGAAATGACTACTGGTTGCTACAATCAATGACTACAGAGTTTATATACAATTGTAACCCAACGGTTACACTAGTCAGTAAAAAAAAGGGGTTGGTTGCAACCGACTATCTAAGGAGCAGACGGTTGAATTCGTTAAGAAAACAAACGAGGAAGCGTGTGGGAATCACAAATCCCAACAAAAATTAAATAGTTAAAATATTAAGAAAGATTATGGCTAACCATTGGGTGAGAAGTCAAATAAGACGCATGAAAGTATTCTATAGCATCTTTAACTTTTTTAAATAAGTGTTTTAAAAAAAATCAAAAATTAAATTTTTAAAAAGAAAAAATTTTATTTTTTTTTTATAATCAGAAAAGTACAGTAATGGCTGACTTATGTGAAACAGAACTTTCACATAGTTTAAAACTTAATTTTTTATTCAATTCAACAAAATATAGATAAGCATAATGATATAATAATGTAACGAATCAAAAAGGGGAAAAATCTTTTAGATCTATTAGATGTAAGAGACTTTTATTTTGACATTTATAAAGTAGATCTCAATGACAACTCTTGAGTGCATTTTAAATTTACGTTTTTTGTTCAATATTATTTTTTTAGAGTAAAAAGGAGAAACACATGAGGAAGCTCAACATTGGTACATATTGTCTCAAAGAAGATCTAGCTTTTTAATTAATTTGTGTTTTTCTTGTTTTATGTAATTTGCAGGGAACAGAAGTATTTCAACTTGATAAAAGATTAATTTTCTATAAACTAAGGATCTAAAGATTGGAGGTCTTCTATGCATTTATTTTGTTTGTACCAATCAATACAGAAATTTGAAAATAAGAATTATGAAGTAAAAGAAATTGAAGTACATCCTGAAAAGTTTATTAAATATACATTAAAAAACATATAATTTCAAAACTTTTAAATTCAATAATTAACTTTTACCTGACTCAATAAAATAGATGTATTTTAAACATGGAGTTGATAAATATGTTAAATTTTTATTATATAAATTATTATCTATTATAAAAAAAATTTATTGTACGTTAATTAAGTTTTAATTAATTAAGTTAATTAAGTTTACATAAAAATAATAAAAAATTCTTATAAGGTTTTGGGAGTGTAAACTGAGATTAGCATCTGCAAAAATTATGAAATCAACATTTGAAAAGTTGATATTTCAATCAGGATTATTAGAAGATAGAAGTGATAAACTGTTTAATTTTATCAAATTTTTTGGCTTGGTAACATTAAAATATGATTACAGGTCTTAAGAAAAAGAAAAAAAAAATTAAATAGATAATGATGCAATTTTTGAAATCAAAATTAGACATATTTGTTAGATAAAAAATTAGATTTTGTTAGAACTACAAAAGATATTTGGACCAAATTTTACAATCATTGTGAGTGATCTAGTATGAGAAGAATTCTGAATTAATAAATAAAAATATTAAAGTTAAAAATTAGATAGATTTAGGTAGATTTATTAGTGAAACAGATGGTTTTTAGTTTAGATGGTTTAGTAGGAAGACATGTAAGTGATACTAGTTCTCATGATTTTTACTAATTTCCGACTTTAATTTGTTTAAGTAAAATAGTAAATTTAAACAAAATAACAAATCAGCTAAAACAATTTAAAAAAAATTTTAAGTTTGCTGATAATTGTAAATTTGATAAACTATAACATTGAGAAAAAAAAATATTACCTTTTTTTAGTAAAAAAAAGTTGAAATGCTTTTGTTATAAATATGTTGGTTATAAATGACACAAAGTCAGTGTAAAAACAATAAGTTAGATAAAAAAATGAATTTTCCTAGTTGTATTCAGTAATAAATGATTTTATTTATTTAAGATTTTGTTTTAGATTTTTTACATTTGGATAGTGGTAATTTGGATTAAAATAAACATTTTTATAAAAAAAAATGTATTAAATATATTATATTTTTATTTTTAGGAAAAATTAAAAATTTAATAATTAAAATATTATTTAACAAAATAATATTTTATTCATAAAAAAAAAAATTAAATTTTGTTATGAATTTTGGTAAAATTTTAATATTAATACTGAATTTTCGGAATTAAAAATATAGAAAATATAGGCAACTAATAAGTATTGTTAAGCTAAATTTTGTACTATGCTTGTTCATATACATGAAATGTAAGTTAGCTAACTAACATGAGAGCGCGCAGTATATTAATGTGCATTAAGTATATTAAGTAGAAAGAATTAGAGAGTATAGATCAGGAATCTTATATATAGTCTTATATCTATTTTTTATTTTTTTAAATTGAAGTTTTTAAAAGATGAAATTATAAATTTACCAAATCATTGTATTAAATTTGTCTGGTTAATAATTTCTTTATCAAAAAAATAGTTAAACACTTTGTTTGTCTTCATATTTAACTCTTTGCATCATGTGCAATATTGTATCATTCTTCAACAATGAGGTTAATTCCTCTATTTGTTTTTTTGTTATTTTTTAATAAAGGTCGTTATTCTTAATCACTTAATATAAAAATGATGTGTTTTTCAATATTATTAATTATTATTTTGATGTTGATAACATTGATTTATGCGGTTTTTAGTTTTTTAGTCTCCGGTATTTTTTTACTGTTCCAAAACTAGGTATATTTTGTTTTGTCAAACTTTTTGGTCTTCTTCATAGTTTTTTAAATTTTTCTTTAATAAAGTTAATATTAATATTTATCAGTCTTATTCATATTGTTCATTTTTTCACTAATTTTATTTGATTTTTTTAAATATGCTACAGATTGATTTGTTCATATATTCATGAACTTTTTTTACTACCTTATTACCTACATAATCACTAATTTTAACCATTCATTCAAAAATATTTTTTGTCTGTAGGTCTATCATACAGCATATGAACTGAAATTTTCCATACACACAAACATCATTAACTCTGCCATCCATTTTTTGTCTTTTTTTTTGAGCACCTGCATACATTACTAAAAATCATAAAATTAGATACATCTTGTTTTTCACTATGCCGATAACTTATAAAAAGTTTTATTGATATTCTTATTCATCATTTTGTTTCTTCTATACACAGCCACGCTTAATGCTTTAGTCAACAGTTTTAGACTTAAGGAAATTTTTTGAAAGCTAAATCTTATAACTTCAATGATTTTTTTAATATTTTTTTTGATAAAACGCTTCTGTTCCTAGTTGCATGCAGTTACGAAATGAGAGATATTTTAATTTTTTAATAAATAATCTTTTAATTCAAATTGTATAAATTCCAAATCATTATCAAATTTAAATATTTTCATTCTTTCAAATCTTTGTTTAGCCAAAAACGTCTTTATTCATTTATACCATTTTTTAAATATTAAAAAAATATATCTTTCTTCAACTTAAAATTTTACTTTTGAATTTTATTATTTTTTCTTAAAGTAAATCTAATCGGTAATAATTTTTACTAATCTAAATAGATGTACATTCATTTTCAACAAGTATCCTTGTTCTCTTACAAAGCGTATTAAAAATAAATTTAAATTGCTATTTTTTAATGCTAAACAATAAAGTGCGTTTAAAACTTTAATCAGAATTTTTTTTTTTACTAAATACTTTCAATAATACAATTCCACCGTAATTAACTATAACAAGCTACAAATTAATTTCTTAGACTATTTAAGTTTTGAAAGTGATTTAAAAGCAATTTTATCATAACATATGTTGTAAAATGAACTACTGTCCAATATCTATCTACCATTATTCTTTTCACCAACATTCATCATAGTATCCCCAATTTTTAGGCATACATTATTACATTCCTTTTATGTCTTTTCCTTTTGTAGAAATAAAAAAAAAAACTTTGTCATACCTTTGTTTCTTTTTACTATTTTATGTTTTAAATACTCCTCAAATTATTCATCTCACTTGATTATTTTGTAGATCTTGCTTTTTTATAGTACTATCTAATATCTTAAATGAAATTTTTTTTGATTAAATTTTTTATCATGCTATTTTGTAAAAATATAGTCTTTTATTTTTTTATACTTAGGTTATCACACTTAAAATCTTAACAAATCTTTAATATTTAATAAATTTAATTTACACTTAAATTTTGTTGAACCTAAGATAAAGATTTTTAAATTCTTAAAAATACTGAAAATCTAAAACTAAATTACTGTTTGAAAGATAAAATTACAGATTTTTGGATAAATTTTAAAATTATTTTGTTTAATAAGAAAACTACTGAGCCAATGCTCATAGTACATAAATCATTAGCAATAAGTTTATATCCATCCTTTTTTCACAATGTTTAATTTCTCTTTTAAACATGAATTAAACAGTATCAAATAAAATTACTGAATGTTTTTATTAAGAAAGTATTCTTTTATCTCAGTTAAATTCAACTTTAGTACGTAATTCAATTTAAAAAATTTAAAGAAGTTACCGTTTGATGTCTTATAAAATATTATAAATTCTTTAAAGACATACCATAATTGGATTTCCTTTTAATACCCCTTACTTTGCAAAAATTTATTTATAGTGTGATTGAAAATTACAATATATTTGCATCTCCCAAATGATGTAATAAAAAAAAAATTGACTTATGTCTCCATAAATCATTTATCAACATCATATTTTTTCTTTTTGGAATTTAAAAATGTTTCTCTGATTTCTCTTTTCTTATGACATGTATAATTCTCTTTTTCTGGATGATTAAATTGATTATATTTTTCACTATCCAGCACCTAACCAGCATACCTTAGATTTTTTTATTTAGATAATTTGAGATTTTATGATAAAAACTTATATACTTTTATTTACATAAAAAGTATTTTTTTATTTAAAGTTTTTAAATAATTATTTTAAATAACCGTTAAAAGTAGTCATAGTTAAATTTTAAAATTTTTCTTTTAATAATTTACCAACAATCAAAATATTGTTATATTTAGGAAGAAATAACATTTTGATGTATTGCTTAAGATTCTTTTTAAAAAAACAATTAAAGAGGACAAAAAAGATAACGAGTTTAAAACCTATTTTTATTAGTACTTTTTAAGACTTGAAACTTTTGCACTTTTAAGATTTAAAAGTTAGGAATGCAAAGTCTTTCGTCTACAAGAGTCAAAATTTTAATCTTTTTTTTCCTTTTTTAGACAGGACACATTTTTTGGATTTTTAAATTTTTGAATTTTATCTTATAAATTATCTTATGTTTTGCCTTAACATCTAATTCTCATAATTCACTAAACTTATTGGTCGGTTTTACATCTGACTGTTATAAGGAGTTGTTGTATTTTGTCTAGCATATATACGTAGTCCAGTCATTGCCTAATAGCTTTATCACTTTAATGCCATACAAGGACTTTTACTTAAAGATTACTGTTAAACTGTTATACCGATTATCTCATACATTCTTAGTAGTTTTCAAACAACTAGTATGTACAATCAAAAATGATGGTTTTACAACAATTTTCAATATTTAAATGCAACAAATATTATGTTTAACTTAAATACATTAAAAAATCTGTCAATATTTTCAGTTAATTATTTTTATTATTTATGTTTTATATTTTTTTTTTTTTTTTTATTGGCAACCCAGCCGGGATTATGCCATTGACTTAGCCAGCCCGAGAACAAAATTTGGCTGGTTAATAAATTAAGACATAACTCCTTTTTAGTGTTTGTGTTCTTGATATTATAACAGGTAAGTATAAATTTTTTTTTTATTTTTTGTTTGTGCAAGGAAAATAAGTTGGATATAAGTGTATTCAAGTTATGTCTAATGCAGGAAGAGTATAATATTAAATTATAATATTAAATTTATACAATCTTAACATCTTAAAATCTTTTTTTTTCTTTTTTATGTTTTATATTAAATATATATATTTTTTGAGTAAAATACATTCTTATTTTTTTTAATAATTATTAATATAATTAATTAGTAAACCAATTTAAATATAATTAAATATTTGCAGTAAATCAATTTTTTAAAGAATTTTCACTATAAAAATTTAGATCACTTTATAGACTTTTTTTTAATTTATGTAGTAAAGAGAATAATAAATCTTAATTTAAAGAACAAGTAACAATAGAGGATTAAAAAATTTGTGATTTTAGAAAAGAGTTGACTAAATAAAGTTTGTTTATTTTCTTTTAGTCAGTGAATTCCAAAATGCAACACCGACACTTATCAATCTGTTGAGTACAAAGCTCTTAACTTAATTGTTCTCTCTAATTTTAACTCGGTTTGAATTGGGATTAAACTTTAATATGAAATGTAGGTGCTAAATAAATCGGATGTATTTTAGTGATTTTCTTAAGATATCATTAAATGTTTTTGATCAATCTTTTTAAAAATAAATTTAAATTAGAAATCTATATGTTAATTCTGTGAATTGATGCTTGATTGATTTATAGAAAGCTATTGTTAATTTATTGTCGCAGATAATAAATTATCTTATTAAACCTAATCTCTGTTTTTTTTTTTTTGCTAGTACTAGTTAAAAAGTAAATCAGCTTATCTTTGATTATTGATAAAGTTATGGGTTGGTGTAGATTTGATCTCCAAGAAACCAAATCAATATCATGTTAAACCAGAAATTTTGTATTATTAAAACAGTATTTTTTTTTGTATGCATTAAGTATTTGACCAATGACAATATTGCATCCTTATGTATCATTTTTTATAAAAGCTTGGTTTTCAGATTTTCATTTAGTTTAAAAACTGGGATGTAAAGTCTAATGTGTTAAGGTATCCGTAAATTAAGAGAACTCTCTTATTGGTCTTTTTATTATCTGAATTAGTTCCTTCTGGCCTGTTTTAATTTGTATATAACTTTTTTTATTTTAAAAAAAATTTTACTCTCATGATAGAAAAAAAAAGGTAGTTTAATATAAACCTTTTTCTCAAAGTGGAAGTTCAAGAATGTTGTCGTTATTTCAATGTGGTTTAGTTGATACCCATTTATGTGACTGACAGACAGAAAAGTCTCAATGTGCTTAATGATAACGTTGGAGAATATGTTTAATAATAATTAATGTTCAACTGCTTTTTGAATCCCTTGTCCAGCAATTTGGTTTTAAATACCGACTTTCTCACTCTCTTTATTTTTAAAATCCATTTTGTTTTGATTATCTTATTTTCCATTGGTGTAGGTTTTACTGTTCAGGTGTTATTATTGACTAGTGATTCATACTCTTTTTCGGTAGATTACCATACATAAATTTTTCTTTGATAATTTAGAGCTTATGAAAATTCGACTAAACGATTAAAACGTGTTTAGTAAATTTTGGTGAAACTATTTTATAAGATAGTGGTATTTGCGCTTTTTTTGAGTCTACAAGAGCTTTCTTTTTTTGCATAGCTGTTTCTGTTGTATTGGTGTTTGATTTTACAAACGTAATAAATGGTATTAGTACAATCTGATTGATTCGCCAGCATTATATTCATCAGCAATTATGTGAAACGTGTATTTTTTATCAAACTTTGAATCTTTTACCTGCGTTAACTTTTAGATTATTAGGTAATATAATTTAAAGTTTTGGATTGGGAGTACAAAAAGGTATGTCATAGATCAAAAAACAACATAATGCGATACATACAGCTTTACGTTAAACCATATATTGTATGGTGTTGTTGAATTATGACGGCTGACGCAATTTCTGATATGGACCGTTGTTACAGCCGCCTCTATCCATAGCTCTCAAATATTTTATTGTTTACAAGCATTAATGTTTTGATTTTAGTAGAGATATCCCTTTATGTTTGAGTTTGCGGAGCATTGGGTTGGTCATTTTTGTAATTTTCATAAAATTTAAAAGAAATTGAATCATTTTAATTTTGGTGTTGTCAAAACTTTGTCTTAATGAGTCAATGTCATGTTCAACATCAAAAATGTGATTATCTATATTGCCATAAGATTGAAGCTGTTTGTTGTTAAGGTTAATTCTTTTTTCTTCTTGTTTTGAAGTTTGAGGGTAAAATTCAGGTTATTAAAGTAGTCTTATAATTTATAATTATGAACTATGGCTGATTTTTAAGCTAAAAAATTTATTAACTTTGAAAAATTTGTTTTTGCTACTTGAGTGTATCTTTTTATTTTTTACTTTTCCTTAGTGTCATAATATGATAAATCTTAATCTTCAAAAAAGGGTAACAATATAGAATTAACACACTTGTGACAACAAAAAAAAGTTGATTAAATGATACTCGCTCATTGTCTTTTAATCAGTGAACTAGGATATGCAAAATTGACTGTCATGCAAGTATAATGACACTTTTAAATCTGTTGAGCACATAGCCTTCAATTAAACAGAGAATTTATATATATTTTTTTCTGATTTAAAATAGCTTAACTAGTAATTAGAAATAAAGTAACAAAAACTATTACAAATTCTTTATTGTATTAAATAAATTTTACTTAATAAAAACTTATATTTTAAATTATATCCGTTATTGATAGGTTTTCAGGAAAAGTGTAGACATGATAAACCGATAGACAAGTCTTACTTCTGGAAAAATTGCGTTGGATTGTAATTTTATTTTCTTTGTAATCTTATTGGTTAATTCCAGACTGTAGTTTATTTGATAGAGTTCTGCACTGTAAAAGTTTGTGTCCAGGCGTAAAGTAGTTTAAGCACCAATCATGTATGTCTAAACCTTTATAAAAAACAGAGGTTATGCCAGTGTCAGAGTCTGCGCGCAAGATAGAAGCTAGGATGTCTTGCGATTTTTTTATCGCATAAACATTATTTTCAAATCTGTTGAATGTTCTCCCAGTAGTGGCGAGAAAACCAATGATGTCACGAAAATTGACTTTAAAGTCCTTGTCAAAGTCTTAGATAATATATGATCTTGCTTAGTGCATGTTATAAGATAAATAATCCAATATATTTTTACACAAGTCTTCCTAATTGAGATAGGCCTGCTTTAGAAAAGAAGATTTTTACTTTGCTTTAAGGAGTCTTAAAAAATCAATAAAAGGTTTTGAAGGATTAAGTATTAACTTTCTAAAGTGCATCCTTGAGGACCTGAAGTCCTCTATTAGTTTGTAGTCATTCTTGATTTGAAGTTGTAAATCCTTTAACTCAATCCGAGTAAGATACAAGCTGATTCTCGTTTTAAGAAAGAGAAGATAAGAGAGAGAAGATCACAGATATTTGAATAAAACAAATTAAAATAAACGAAATAAATTTGGGAAATATTAATTTTTTCTTAACACATATATTTATTATACATATTTTTTATCAAATAAAAAAAAATAACACAAATTTATTTTTTTTATTTATCTTTAAAATAATAAAATAAAACATTAAACTTAATATTTATAAATTATTTTACTCTCAACAGGTTTTTTATTTGATTTAAAGTTTTTGAATCATTAGATTTTTAAAATAATATTTTTTATTTAGGGAAAAATATTAAAGGGGTTTCTTTACAGTCATATCAAGAGACAAAGTTAAATTGAAACTTTCGAACGTTTTGTCCAACTTACTTTCTTTCCCGGACTTTCGCCATTTTGTTGTTTATTACAAATACCTATTTTACATCTACCTTTTATTAATCTTTAACTTGATTATCTGAGAACTTTATAGCTACTCATGTGTTACTATCTTGTCATAACTGAAGACTTTACAACCATTTTGGAGGAATATAAAATCTTCTTTAACTTTGAAGGTCGTCTAGAACATGGGAGTAAAACTATGGTACACCCAGAGATTTGTTAGGGGATTAAGAGCATAAATACTCAGCGTTAAGGAAACATAGACTCTTAACCATGTACATACATTCTAATATATGTACTTTTAATTAAGATTCACCACAGTTATTATATATTTCATTTTTCAATTTCGAATTTTTAAAATTTTTTACTAATTTAAAATTTTTTTTTTAACACACTGAAATAAAACATTTATTTATATTATAAATAAAGGTATAAAAGTGTATTTAATAAACTTAATAGATTATAAAAAATGTATTTTTTATTTGGTAAAATATAATTAATTAAATAATTTTCTAAAAAAATATATTTTATTAAGTTAAAAATATTGAAAAAAAAATTAAATTAACTGTAATTTTTAAAATAAATTTAGTTTTTAGTTATCTAAATTTTAAAGACGAAAAAATAAAAAAAAATTATTTTTCAAATTTAAAATACTTAAGTAAATTTTTTTTTAAAGTATATTTTTAATTTTAAATAAAAAAACAAAGAATAAAAGCTTATTATAATTTTATTTTAACAAATAAATATCTTACAACGTTAGTTTTAAAATAAAATGAAATATTTTGTTTTTCAATACTAACTTAATTTTGTTTTAAATTTGATTCTTATCGATTTATAAAACTGAATCTAAAAATTTAGTAAAATTTAATTTATATTTAAAAAAATAGTTTTTAATTGTATTATTTGAAATTGTTTAAAAAAATTTATTTTAAAATTTAATGTTTTAAAATTATCAAAAAAGTTGTTTTATGTTTTATAATTGCAAAATTAAATTTGTAAGAAAAATATTTTCTTTAATCATAAGAAATTATAAAAAGAGTTACTGTACAAACAAGAAAATTTTTTTGTTTTTGAAAATCAATCTAAAATCAATCTGTTTTTACATCTAAATTTTTGCTCAATATATTTCGATCTTGTTTTAATCACATCTACTATCTTGTTTTGTATTCTTAATATTATTCTTTGTTAGAGAATTTTATAATTACTTGAAGTCATGACCGATCTTGGCAACTAGAGTCTTTGTGGCTCTTGGAATGATCAAATTTCTCTTACATTATGTCGTCGGGAACTTTGGTCTCTTATACTGTGGTTTATACGAACCTTTAATCTTGGATACTAAAAACATAATTCTCGTATCTTACTCTAAGGTAAACGGAAATTCTCATCAATCCTTTATTTTTATCTTTAACCCTTTTGTCTAAACTCTAAAAATTTAATAGTGTCACTCATTGAATCTTAACCATGCTTAATGTCTTTCTCTCTTAAATAAAACTAATGGGAACTCGGAATACTGTGTGGTTTGCATATTGAAATCTCTCATTCCATTTAGCAATGGTGACTATAAAAATCTCATTTCTTATTTTTTGATCACACACCAATTTCTAATTTATATGATTACCTTGGACTTTGTTTTAATTATGTAGAAAGTATTCTTTTCTATCTAGTTTTTCAAATGATTTAAACAGAGATCTGTCACTACACATCTGATATGATGCTACTAAATTTAGTAACCATCGCGATCTGAATTTCTGTGTTTGGCACCCACATCACTATCATTTCTCCTATTAGGTCTTTGATGTTTCTTCTTCTTTAACCATATGATATACTTCTTGCATTCACTTTTCTTGTGGTCTTTGTTCTTGCAAAAGTAATATTTTAACTATTACTCTTTTTTCTTTTATTTTTTGCTACATGTTCCATATCATTTACTATACTAGATTTTCCCTTAGAATCATTTTTAGAGTTGTTATTCTCACAGTTTTCACAATATTTCTTTATCTATTCAATTACAAAGTTAAGTATTAAATCCCTTATTGTAGAACACCAAAAAATCTTTCACTTTGTCATATTTCTCAGAGATCCTTGCAAGTACATGTTCCACCATTAAATCCGGAGGAGTCAATACTCCAGTATGTCTTAGACCATCTTGAATGGTTGACAACTCTGCAAAGAATTCATTGCGGTCCTTGAAAACGACGCCATACAACTCAAATGATTGTAACAGAAAGTTTGACATGGATTTCCATGTTCCATAATTTATTACACCTAAAATCAGATCATTTCTGATCATTGATTCAAAGTCAGCTGAACCCAAAATTAGGCTGAGGCCATGAACTTATCTGTTTACACAAGAAACAGATAGGAAACATCAGGCTTAAAAATTACGCATTATAAACATTGGCATAGAAAATAATAATGAAATAGGCTACGTGTATATTCCTGATAAAAAACGCAACAAATTGGCTGTAGGATATGGCAAAGTGACATTTGAATTTGAAAACACACAAAATAAAGGTTATCACAAGAGTGTGAAGAATGTGGAGATAAATGAAAAAGTGACAAAATTGATAAGTGAACCCTTACAAAATTTGACAGATATTAACATTTTAAGTGAATCAAAGCAACCGGCATAGTCTGTTCAATTGGCTAGGATGCCACAGACGAGGTCTTGGATCTCTGATCTGTGAAACTTTTAAGCATTGCCAGAAATTTTTGATAGAATTAACCACGAATTTACACACTACAATTAATCAAATTTTAATTTTTAATTTTTTTTTTTTGAAACTGTTTTGAATTGCTCCTTAAATGAGGTCTTTAGCTCAAGTGAAGTCCTCAATTCAGTCTCCATATCAATTCCAGACTTCTTTACTTTACTATTATAAATTAAAAGGGTAAAGGTCTAAGTTCTCTTGTACTTTTATATAATCCGTATACAAATGTGTAAGCTTATTTCAGTTAAGATCCTAAGTCTGGGCAAAATCAAATATTCATATATAAAAGTAATTTTGTTATATGACCTTTAGGTTACATTTTCAGATAGTGATATAACTAGTAGTCATAGCTATCTATCGTCAAAGTCAGGATTAACAGTCTAATGTTAGTACAGGTTTACATGCCAGACTTTATAGTTGAAAATACAACTCAGTCTTTACGCATCTATCTACAAGACTATCCTTTACACCTTGTTCGAATTAGAATTCTCAGCTAATTTCACTACTCACTTATAAAACTTTTCTTAGGACTTACTAAGTAAATGAGACATAGATTCTTATATACCGACCATAAAAGGAACGCTAAATAATTATCTATTTGGCTTTATAACCATATACTTTAACATAGTCAAGTGAAAATACAAGTGACAACAACGAATGTGATGACCAAGAGATAGATTATGTTCTCAGTGAAAATAATGGAAAGTAATTCACGAGATCTCGTGATAGACCAAGAGAAACAAAGAACAAAAACACACCTGATACATTGAGAAGAAGCGTAAGGTTAAATAGTGATCGGTTGATCGACCAGAGCAATTATATTCATAACATCTGTGAAAAATTTAGATAAAAGAATTCAAGACCAAGAAACCTTCCAGCGGAAGCTGAATATAAGTTTAGTAGGCCAGTTGAAAAAATGGTAGAGTATAAACTTCCGTATAGAGAGTAAGTTTGTTTGTTATTATATGCAGCAAGAATTTCTAAGCCTGATATTGCATACACGATATCTAGTTATGGAATATAGAATTTTACTTATTGTCTTATTTGGAAACAACTAATTAGTGTGGCCTAATTTTTAAAAGAAGAAATATTTTGGATTTGATTACATACGCTATATTACTATGTACATAACCTTATGGATGAAGACAAGTCAACTTCAGGAACTATTTATACGTTAGGTGGATGCGCGATATAATAGACGTCAAAACTACAGGGGATACAAGCAAAGTCGACAACGAATGTAGAGTTTGTGGCCTTATCAGATGCGATTGATAACATACTGTGAATTAGAATTTTGTTGGCTGAGCTTGGACAGGTACAGGATAAGCCAATTGTTTTACATTGTGATAATCAATCTGCGATCATGTGGTTAGAAAACGGTAATAGTGAAAATATTAGAAGTCTTCATTTTCTAATAAAGTGCTATTGTAAAGGAACAAGATCTAAGAAGGCACGTTATTGTTAGGTATATTGAAACAGAAGATAAGTGTGAGAATTTTTTGACAAAAAATTTAAACAAATCAAAACTCTATGAATTTTACGACAAAATTGGATTTGACTTTAAGTGAGGATGTTGAATTATTATTATTAGAGTATGAGGTTTGTCTCATTGTCTCTCAGATGTTATTAACAATAGAATCTCACAATCTACTCTTTGAAATAGATTCCTTAAATGTGGAGAGTTTTGAACCGACTAAAATATTCCATTACATTATAATCTCCGATTTGAAATAACCTGAGTTTAAGTTAGTTGTAATTAATACTCTTAAGAGAATCCTTGTGAAAATAAAGTTTTGTTCCGGAAAACTTAGTATTTTCTTTCTTATTATTTTCTAAGTACATCATCGTTAAATTTGTCTTATTTATTATTTATAGTTATAGGCTTTATATATTTTACTTTATAGTAAATATTTTATAAACAAAATGTGACTAAATTACATTCAAATTTAAACATATAGGTTTAATATTATATACTAAAAATAAAAAAAACAAAAAATTTTTAGCCTTACTTATATTTTAATGAAAATAATTTTTTTTTTAATATCTACAAATATAAAAGTTATTTTTTAAACAACATTAGAAAAAAATTAATCAATTTATTAATTTTTAAATAATATTAATAATAGTATAAAAAAATAATGCTGGAAAGTATAATTAAATAGTAGTTATTAAATTAAGATATGTGTTAATTTGTAATTTTTAATCAAAATTTTTATTAAACATTGTAAAAGTTTATGTTCAATTTATTCTTTGTAAAGTGAAATTATTATCATAATTTTTTTTTTTTTATAAATGAAATCCAAGATTCTAATAGAAATATTCTTTAGATTTTTTTTAATTTTTGATATGCTCGATTGTCTGAACTATGTAGTTTCTATTCCTTCTTTGTTTATTATAACAAAGATTTTGTGTAAAATAATTATTCTGATGTTTTGTTTTAATACAGGATTTCTTACTTTTCTTAATTCATTGACTTTAGGTAATTTATCACTTTTTATACTTTTTGAAATCATTGTAATTACAATTATTATTTTAGACTAAGTGCAAGCTAATCCTGAGTTTAGGTTCGAGTTTTATATTTTTATAATTAGAATTTTGATAAAATCAATATAGTTACCTGTGAATAATTATTTTGCTTTTTGGTGTGATAATTGAATAAAACTTTTAATTTTGTAAATTAATGTAATATATGTTATTTTAAATTTTTTTGCAACACTTTATATTATTTTAAATAAAGAAAAAATATTTTAAATTTAAAGTGTTATTAGTGTAGTTAAAAATTTATCCTATTTTTTTAAGAGTTCCGTAAAGAGTTAGCACATTTTTTTTATAATTTTGATTGCTTTCTATTAAATTTCTAATAATTAATAAGGCTTTAATATTTTTCAAATTCAATGTTGTCTCCGGAGTAGTAATTGTTTTAGAATTAGATAAAAAGTCTGATAAAACATAAACACTTAATTGAGCTTTCATATCTGTTTAGATAATTCATTCAAATATTTGAAATTTTTTTATTTTGTATATCATTAACTTTAATATCTATTTTTAACTAGGTTTTTTTATTTTTTTTTTTTTAAATTTATGTTTTTTTATTTGATTCCATTCCACCATAAATTTTTTTTTTAGTTATTTTAAAATAATTTTTATTAGAAATAAATTTTTATTTCATTGTTATTCAAAGTCTAATAATGTGTTTAATAATGCAATTTGTGTTTGTTTGAGATATACACATATATATACATAATAAATAACTTTAAAAATCATAGATTTTTATTTTAAAAATAAAAAATTTTAAATTATTAAATGTTAAAACAAAAAAAAATTCAATTTAAAAATTACATCTAATTTGTTTTAACTAATTATTTTGTAAAATTTATAATTGTCAAAAATAGAATTTAAAACTAAGTTTTTAGATTTTCTGAGATTATATCCTGAAAAAAAAATAAGATTATTATTTTTTAAATAGTGTTGAGTTCACTTTCATAGCGTGTTAAGTTTCTTTACTTTTAGGTCAGTTTTATTTTAAATTTTAGTTTTACTATTTTAAATAAATTTTTTTTGTGTTTTTTCTTTAATAATTGTTATTAATGATTGTAATATTATGGGTAATTATTATTTTGTGATATAATAGAATACGTTATTTATTTTAATAAAAATTTATTATATTTATCAAAAAAAAATATATCATAATTTTAAAATAATTTTTTAATAAATAAATTTCTAACAAAATTTTAATATTATCTTACACTAAATGATTGAGATTAAATAAGTATAATGGAAATAGTAAAAACAAAAATTTTATAAAAACTAATTTAAATATAAAAAAAATAATTGAATATAAAGTAAGTTAACGGTTTTAATTTAAATGAGGTTTAAAATATTTAATTTTAGTATTTTTTATACAATTTAAATAAAAGACATTAAAACAACGGATGCGAGAATGTTTTTTTATTATTTTTATAAAAATATATTTTCAACAAGTTTCTTAAGAATTAGTGATTCCATTCTTTAATTTAAAAAAATTTTCTTAATTTTTTTTGTTAATAATAGTCTTAATCTTTTAATAAATGAGTAGTTATTACTGTAATATTAAGTATTTTGGTTTAAATATAATCTTTTTATGTATATACAGTGATTAGAGCAACTTGTGTCTTGGGTTAACAATACCTAAGATATTTTAATTAATTTTACCTTGTTTACATTATTTAATGTCATGTAACCACAAAAAATCTAATTTTATTCAACATTTTGCCTCTAAATCAAGTTAACGTTTTAAAATAAATTACATAAATAAAAAAGAATAATTTATAGTATAAATAAACATCATTTTTAATATAAAAAAATAAGTTAGCCAAACATATATATAAAATATAATATTAATATTTTAGTACTATTAAAAACCATTAATTTTTAAATTTTTTAACATGTTTTTTATGTTTGAGTTTATTTAAATAATTATTTATTTTTAAATTTAATAATTAAAAAAAAATTAAAAAATTTAATTTTAAAACTTTTTTAATTTGATTTTTAATTAATTTAAAGTAATTTAATAAAATAAATTACTAATAGTTTCTAAATGTTAATAAATTTACACTTTTTAAAAAAAAATTTTAAAGCTGTGTTTTAAATATTTAAATTTTTTTTATGTTCTTTAAGTTTATACAAATTTAAAAATATATCTATTTAGTATTAAGTTTTATTTCGGTTATTTTATTTAATTTTATATTAACTTATATAAAAAAAAATTAAAATAAAAAAAATTTGAAATTTGTTTTGACTATTTTAAACTTAAATTTTTATTTAAAAAAAAGGTCTTCATTATGAGTCTATTTTATTTTAAGTTAAAATTAAAATTTCTACTTTTTCTATATATATTCAATCCTAATTATAAATAAAAAGATGGTATTAAAAAAATGTTTAAACTTAAACCTTAGATTATTATGCTTTTGTTTCAACTAAAACTTAAAGTTTATCAATAGTATTGATTTTGATAAAATTAAACTAATTTTTTATATTATTTTTTTTTTTTTAGATATAATCTTTAAGCAATGTAAAAGTGTTAAATAAACTTTTTTTGAAATTAAAAAGATATTTAATCAAATATTTAAATTCATCTACTTTAAAGATAAGCAATTTACTAGCTTCAACAGAATGTTTTTTTTAACTATTTATGTTTTATAACTTTTATTGTTCTAAAATATCTTATTAAAACAACTTAAATTCTCCTTAATATTATGTTTTAAGTTATTGTCTTCCTAAATATTTTTAAAGTTTTTTTTTTGATATTTTAGGGTGACTGTACATTTATTTGTAAAATTAATTTGCTACTTAAGTACTAAATTCAATAATAGGTATTTGATAGTTCTGTTCATCACCATGTTTATAGAGAACTTTATTATTTTTAAGTATTTGGATCTTCTTTTATATTTTGATTAAAATTTTGATATATTCTTTCTACCAAGTTTGCTTGTATGTGATACATTAGTATTAATGTATGTTTTATTTTTAAATTGTCCATGATGTAAGATGGTAAATTGAGTACTGTTGTCAGAGATACTATATACACTCTTCCGTTATTTACTGTCTTACCAAACATATTCTGTACTAACAGAATTTGTTTTAAACCTGTTGTTTGATATGTAAGAATATGTCTCCTTATCCCCGTCTAACAATACTTTACAACTATTTCCAAATACGTTGTCTCACTGTCATAGTTATGTTAGGTTAATTTTGCTAAATACCAAACATTTCTTATTTTGTTCATCTTTATAATTTCACGTTCACATTTATATTTGCTTTTTCTAGAAAATCATTGTTGTTAACTTATAATAACTTTTTCTCCTTTTATTTGAGTTTAAATTTTATTCTTTTTAAATTTGGTTTTAGGTTTGATAAAAAAAGGTTTCTTGAAATTTTTTGCTCAAGAAATTTTTAAACTTTAATATTTGTCTTTTTTGTAATTTTTTTGAACATTTTTTTACGTATGATTACTGACAAAAATTTGAATATCAATAAATGTTCTTGGTCTTAGTTCTTTTTACCACAAGTATGAATATAAGGCATTTTTATTTTATCTTCTTATATTACATCCTCGTGTTGTTATGTGCCTTATTTAATTTTTTATTTTTTTTGTAAAAGTAGTCGCTAAAGGTGTGTTCTTTCTTTTTACATTTGTAACATAATTTTTGTTTTTCATTTGTTTTGTCTCTGATTTTTCTTGTTGTTTTCTGTCTTTCTTGGTTTAAACTTGTATTCTTCATTGTTATGATTCTATTTTTTGTAATAATTACACAGTTTAATTTTATTCCGGTTCATCACCTTATTTTTCACCTTCTTTTTATTTAATCGTCTCATTAGTTTTTTTTTGCACATTTTTTGCAGTAATTTAATGTTTTTCACTTTTCTGTTAAGCTTACTGATTTTACTGGTTGAAAATGCACTTTTGGGCATTCTGTTTTGTAGATCGTTTTTTAAACCACAATATAAATGGTGTAGTTAATATGATAAAAAAATCTTTTTTTTTTTAATCTTGTGTATAATTACTTAATTTGTTATATATATCTTTTTACTTTTTTGTCATCTTTTTATATAGATTTATGTATTTTTTGCTTTTTTTCAAATTTTTTTTTTCTCAATTCTTTCTGACAAATCTATTAACAATGAATGAATGTTCTGAATAAATGTTTAAGATATTTTTATTACTTAAGTTTTTTACCAATTTTTCATGTTTGTTTTATATATAAGTTATATGTGTTTGATTTAGGATAAGAAAATATAACACAAAAAAGTGTTGCTTGACATATGTGAACGTTTTTAAAATATTTATTAAATTAAATAAAATTAATTTTAATTGTAAAAAATTTTATTTTTTATTTTATTTTTATATTAAAAAAAAAATAATTTTTACAAAATATGTTTTAGAAATCTTTAAAATAACTTAACAGTAATCAAATAATCGTATTAGGTATTCTTAGCAAAAAATTTTAAAACAAAACATGTAATTATCTTAATTAATGTGAATATGTAAATAATAATACAATGTATTAAGTCATAATCTAGAAAAAATCTTATATTTAAAAACAACAATTTTTAAAAATTAATATTGTACTTACTTGGATTTATTTTATCACTTTTTAAAATAAACAAGAGGTTAATAAAAAAATCGTACTTTATTAATATAAAAATTTTTAAAAGTTTTAAAATTACAATTTATTTTCAACTTTTTCTTAATAAACGTTAATTGTCTTTGTTTTGCATTTTTCTAGGTAAAATTCATTATAGTTATTGCATCTTATCATAAATTTTAGCAAGTCCATTTTTTTACATCCTGATTACCACTATAATATATTAATAATCACTTTTTAACAACATAACTTTTTTTCTTATTTATAATTTAAATTTTTAATCCTTAAGGTTGAGTAAAGTTACAGTTTACATTTAACACTAAATTTTTTATACTTAAATTTGCTACAATATTGATTTGTTATGCAAAAAAATTATAATTTTTTTTAAGAAAATTGATATGTTGATAAATTAAAAAAGAATTTTAATTAATAAAATAATAAATTTTATAAGCTGATTAGTTTAATGATTAAATATGTAGTATATAGCTTACAACACTCTTCCTGATTATGTTATTTCTCTAAAGAAAATTACTGTAGACATGTTATGTCTCGGTTGTGATCACTTAGTTGAGACTAAGTGACCTAAAGTAAATTGATCTTCCAGACATCCCAAATATTCCAGCAAATCTTTTGGAGTATTAATATCCTTAGCATAAATATTACTCTTCATCTCCGGCGGCAAACCTTCTACTATTAATGACTTATATAGCTGGTCATTCATGTCACCCAACATATCTAGTCTATTGATTTTTTTATAGTAAAACTCCTTTAATGATCCATAAGTGTACTTAAGAGCCAAAGCATTTCTTAAAAGATTAACCGGATTTCTTTTAAAAATAGCTAGAAATTCGATTTTCCAAGCACTTTAATCACAAATCCCTCTCCTACAATATTCGGTATAGTGCCAATCTGCTGCTGTACCAGAGAGATAATAATGCAATGCAGAAATCTTATCGACATTTTTTACGAAGCCCAACACCTCACACTGACATTCGAAAATCTCTAATCAGGTACCAGAGCTCTCTTCTTCGCCGTTAAAAGGTCTAATGTCAACATTTCAAAAGTTAGATGAATTAATTCTAACTCCATCACCAAATTTTTCTATATGTGTCATGAACCGCTCCTCACTAATTCTCTGAGACTCAATAAACATTTGCATTATTTTCTCGAATAGACCAGCAAAATCGTCTATTGATGTTAAAGAATGTTCAACATTTTTTATTGGAGACTGTGGCGTCTGTACACCACGCAAAAAGTTAGCGTAAGAGACACTAACAAATTAGTCGGGGTCTCCATTAGGGAAATAAGATCGAAATTCTTCCTCAGTTACTACTATGGAAATATTATAATATTTTTTTGCTTTTTCCACTTCGGCAAGACATATCTTCAAAACCGGATAAAAATCCGGGTTTTAAAGGTAAGCGGAGACCTCAACCCACTCTTCTGCATTCGGGATGCGGTATTTGGTTAATAGCATCACATTATTACTATCCCTCTCAAAATGGAATTGAATCCTATGTTTAAACCATTTTGTAAGATCAAAATTCTTTTCAATTTCAAAATTGATACAAAAACTATTAAATAAATATTACAAAGATTTTTTTAAACACAGTAGAGAATTCAACTGTTTGTGAAAATATGAATTACAATCCAATGTGCTTGGTATGATAATAGCATTCTGTTATTTCTGTGGTCACTTAGTTACAACTAAGTGGTCACTATCAAGAAATAACATGTCTACAGTGAATTTCTTTAGAGATATAACATAATCAGTAAGAGTGTTGTAAGCTATATACTACAAAATATTTTTAAATTAATTTTTTTTTTTTTATTTTGAATTTATTTATTAAAAAAAAAAATTAAATAAAAATTAACGTTTTAAATACTTTAAATAATAAATTTTTATTTTACTAAAAGCTATAAAATGTTAAGTTGTATAAGGTTATTTTTTTGTTACTATTATTTTTAAAAAAAAAGTTTAAAAAAAAAATAAAATAATAAATCAAACAAATATGTTAATTATTTGATAAAAATTATTATTTTTTTTTTTATTAAACTATATTATTATTTTGCTAATTAATTTTATTATATTGTAAATTATAATCTTTAAAGTTTTTATTAATTAAAAAAATATAAAGTTGTTTTGCGTTTATCAAATCTTTAAATATATTTTCTAATTAATTTTACTATTTTATAAAAAAAATTTTCTTAAATAAAATTTAAATCCTAATTAAAATTTTTATTTTGTATAAATTATAATTTTAAACAATTTTTAAACTTAATTAAAATTTTATTTATTTAAAAATTTAAATTAAATTTTTAAATTTTAAATAAATAAAATAAATAAAATAAAATAAATAATAGCTTATTATAAATATAAGCTAATCTTCTTTTTTTTCAATTTGTTAAGAATACTTTTTATATAATTTTTTTTTAATTAAATTAATTTTATCTAATTTAATATAATCAATGAATAAATTCTGTTTATTCAACTATATTCAAATTTTATGTAAAATAATTATTTGCGCTTGTTAACATGTTTATTCACATTGAGTGACCAATCATGTGAGAATTGATATAATTTTTTTTTTTGACTGGATCGTAGAAAAAATTCTTTTATTATACTCTTCTACTCTTATATGTTTTCATTTATAGTTTTTGAACATACTAAAATATATAAGACACTATTAAGCCATAACTATATGCTATATTACAAGTCGTGAAGTTATTCCAAAAATCATAATTTTTATTTAAAATAATCATTAAAACTATGCAATGACACGTTAAAATTCTTCCGCATTTTTATTTTATTTACAATTAAAAATTATAGTTAAATTTACTTTAATAATTTGAATTGTTTTTATACACTAAGTAAAATAGAACAAGCAAAATTTTATTTTATGTATTTAAAAAAACCTACCTTTAGACTATATTTTTATTTTATTATCAATTTCTGCATATTTAACCTTTACAAAACTTTATCTGTTTTATTATTAAGTTTTATTGGTTTATTGATTTACTTGAACATTTTATTTTATACTTTTAATCATTTTACTCTTTTAAAGATACTTATGCTACACTTGTGTTTAGCTTGATTTTTCTAATATTGTTTTGAGATTGTTGTGATTTTTTATCCTAAATTATTTTAACAGTAATAAGCCAAACATCTTTAAACCCATTACTTTTAAAATAATTAAATTTGTTATTCATTTATTGTTTTTAAATTATTAAATTAAAAACTTGGGTAAGCAAGTATAAGTTTTTTACGAATTAGGTGTCAGAAATTTTCGATAAATTTAAGAATAATTGAAATTTTGAATTACAGAAAAGGAATAAAGCATAAATAAATGATTTTAAGTATAAGTTTTATGAAGAATTTTTGGGTGCTATCAATAGATTTGTTTATATTTTTTATTGGTAAATTTAGTACCGTTATTTGAACAGAGGATCTTTAAAAATGTGTTCTTTTCACATGTTAGTGAAAAAGGGTTTAGAATATCTAGATTTTTAGACTTAGATGAAATAAAGAAGGCTGCAAAAATTAAAATTATAATAATTGCAAAAGATGAAATATTTAGACTTAGAAATAGATGAAACTGAGAAAGGTCTTACAAAAAAATGTTAACATAAATAAAATCTTTAAAAAATGAAAATGAAAAAAGGTTAAGTTTTTTTATCCTTTATTTATGAATGACAATATAAAGGTTGAGCACCTATAGTTTAAAGTGCATTTTTAATAATACTAAAAAAAAAGAGCTTTTTTGATTTTATTAAATGCAATGTGCTTTATAAAAGTATCATCTTGAAATTGGCTATGGAGGTGAAAAATATTAAGAAGGTAAAAAAATTTATAATATTTATTTATATAAGATTTAATGTCAATGAATTTTATGTTTGAATTTAAAAGCCGTTTTGTCTTAAAATTTCATAAATAGAGGTAGTACAAAACATGATCAATTGAAATCTCAAACTATTAATTTCCATCAAAGACTTCAAGAACGTTATTGCTAAAGTGAATAGTGTATATTATCTGTGACAAAGCTATGGAAATTTTTATAGGAATTCGGCATTTTTAAAAATGTCTAAAGAGAGATCTAATATAACAAAAATGTTGCGCGCCAGCAAAATCTAGAATTCAGTTAGAATAAATGATGTGTAATTGAACAGAGGACACATAAAGAATATTTTGCTTAGATTTTGTTGAATTTTTTAATCTTTAAGCGATGCAAGACTTTTTATTATTAATTAATGTACTAATGTGTAATGTACTAACGACAGTAAACATTTACTTTTAAACCTAAAGATAAAGATTTAGGACTTGAAAGCTGAGAAAAAGAAAGAAAAGTGACTTTTCTAAAATAAAAGGTGAAAAAAAATTTAGTGATAAAAAAAGCATCAAGTGTTTTAGGATTGTTTTAAATTTTAAAATTTTGAAAGTTCTAAGTTGACCTTTTGTCATAAAGTTTGAAGATTTGCAATGACTAAAAAGATGTCACTGCAAACTCTTGCAGTGACCTTTTAAGGCTTCAAAATATTTGTTGAACCTTAAGAATAAGAACTAAGCGGGTATGTTTTTGTGTTAAATTAAGGTAAAAAATTTAGATGTCTAGGCTTAAAGACTAGAAAAAAGCCACCATTTTTTTTTGAGTATTATTATTATTTAAATTTATTTTGCATGCAAAAAAATATTCAGTATTCTTTTAGGTTATACAAAATAAAAAATAAATCTATTTTAAAGAAATTTTAAATTTAAAAAATAAATTTTTTAAAAATAATTGATTAACTAGTTTAAAACAGTGATAATAAAAAAAAATAATTAATATAAAAAGATATTAAACAAGTTCTTTTAAAACAATTATAACAGACTACATTTAATGTGATAATCAAGAGGTTATAAAAGTTTTGAACAAGAAAAAAGTTTATCAAAGAAGTTTAAGCATACCGATTTTATAGTATTAGGTTTAGGGTTTTTTTACAAAGCCTTTGGACTTTACGCCCTTTAAGAAACTTTTGGAATTATTGGAATTTCAGTACAAATAAAATATTGGAATATGTGCTTTCTTATCTTTTCTGTTTGATCAAAAATAAGAGATAAAGCTTTTCTTTGTTTTTTTGCTTCTGTTTTCAGGCAACTAGCTGCAATAAATTTAAGCGTGTCATAAAGTTAACCTTAATTGTGAAGTTTCATTCTTTTGTATTTTGTTAAATTCTTTTATCGCGTCAAATTATAAATTTAACAAGACTTTCGGTAATCAAACTAAAAAAAGTTTTCTAAGTATAAATTTAAAGCATTTTTCTTAATAAAATAAATTTGAATAGAAATATAAAAAAGTAGGAGTTAAATCTACTTATATATATACGTATATATATATATTACAATTTTTGTATCTTAACAATTAAACAGAAGCATAAAGCATTTTTCATCTCAAAATTAAAAAAAGTATCTTATTGCATAAACTGATTTTTTCCAAAGTAGCAATGGTTTAGATAAGCTATATACGAAATCTTATATAAACCTTAACAAATAATTTTCTTATTAATTAAACTGTATTAATTTAATTTTTTTTTTTTTTATAAATAATAGTTGCATTTTTTTTAAATATACAATTTAATTTTATCAATTTATGTTAAATTTTAAAATTAATAATACTAAAACTTTTATTATTGTTATTAAATTATTAGATGTTTTATCAAATTATTAAATATTTTATTAATAATTCTAATTTTTTTTTAAAGTATATTAATTAAATTATGTTTTTATGATTTTTTTTCCGTTTTAATTAGGTTTTAGCTAAATTAATTATTGTTAAAGCTCATTAAAAAAATTTAGGTTTGGTTTCAAAAAATAAGAATAAGTTTAAAAAAAAAAATAATCAATTTGCACATAAGCAAAAAGACATGTGTGAAACTATTTAAAAAATTTTAAATTTTAAAAACATATGAATAGTTTTTTTATGGTGTGAACAAAAAATAATAAGCACGTAGTGAAAATTTCATAGTCAAACAAATTTAATTCAAAGTTTCATAAATTAATACAAAAATAACCTATTTAAAATTTAAAATTTTAGATAAAACAATTTCAAAAATAAAAATTTATATTACATTATATTGAATTGTAAAAAAAATTAATTTGAACTTTAGCAACATATATAAAAATGTTAAAATTAATAAAAAGCAATTATTAGAAATATCAAATTTTATTTTATTTACAACCAAACAAAAAATTTGTGACAAATTTTTTTAAAAAATTTTGATAAATTTTTTTAAAAAATTTTGATAAACATGATTTTTACATAATATTAATTATTTTAATTTTTTAGTTAGTTTTTAATATTATTTAAAGTTAAATAATATTTTTAATAAAAAAAAACTTTATATTTATTTATTTTTATTTTTTAAATTTTTAATATTTATTAAAATATATTTAAAAAATAATATAAATGTAATTGATTTACGTTTTATAATATCTTTAATATGATAATATTTTTATTTAAATGTTATTTATTTTAATACTTTTTTTTATCAATTATTTTAAATTTAATTAAAATTAATAATTTCTAACTTTTTAATATTACTTTATTTATTTAATATTTTTTTTTAATTATTATATTAATTTATGGTCTTTACAAATTTTTCTTAGTTAATAGTTATTGTCAAAACTTAAAAAGTACTTTTGCTATTTATTTTAAAAATATTAAAAAAAAAATGGATTTAAAATTTTAGAAAATAAATAAAAAATAAATTAATAAATTAAAAAAATGTTTGCCTTAGGCATAGGTGTAAAAGTACTCGCCTTTTAGCTATTTTAAATTAAATTAGAACAACTTTATAATAATAAATAGTGTAAATTTAAGTAAACAGTATTAATTTTTTTGTATAAAACTTTTTATCATTGATTCTTGCCTTTTTTATAAATGTTCAAGTTTTTTTAATTTTTGTTTTGCCTAAAGTGTGTTTACTTTTAGATATTAAGCTTTGTTTATGTGTTGATTAGTTACATGTTTTTTTTTATATAGAACAGATCTTAGTGGTTTCTCATATCTTTTTATTTTAAACATATCTTATTTCTTCAATAAACTTATTTACATAGACGGCTTAAAAAATTTATCTTTATTTAGTTATTTTTTTTTGGCAATTAATAATGGTTTATAATTATTTATTTTAATATACTTAAAACATTATATTTATTCGGTTATCATTTTCTAAAATTTTTTTATTTTTTTTTTATTTAAATAAAGTTTACATAATTTTTATAATAATTAAAAAAACAAAAGTTAAATAAAAATTTATTTAAATACATTTTTATCGAAATTGAATTTTAATATAAAATAAACATGAATGGTTGATTTTTAAAATTTTCTAAAATTAATTTACATTAAAATATTAAATTTCATTTTTTTAAAAAAATAATAAAAATTACTTACACATTAAATTTTTATTCAATTAATACAAAATTTATTTTTATTTTGTTTAAATAATTTTTTTTTATTTTTTTATTACTTTAAAATAATTTTTAAAATTAAACTAAGCTAACTTTTTTAATTAATTTATATTTTAAATAAGCACAGTTTTTTATATTTAGTAAAAATTAATTAAAAATCATTTTTTTTTATTTTTTGTTTATAAAAATTAAAAATTTATTATAGTTATGATCAAAAAAAAAATTGTAATTTTTAAATTAATTTTTAATGTTAAAAATGTATTGATTTTAAATAATTTAATTTCTTTTTTTAATTGAATTTTTTAAATTTTATTTGTTAAAAAACTATAAAAAAAAATTAATATTCAAATAAAATTAACTTTAAAAATTAATTTAAAAATTTGTTTAATTTTATTAGTTAATTAATTAAATAAAATAACAATTAAAAAATTAATAATTTATTCAATTGTCTATTATGTAAATTTAAATAAACAAAAAAGTTAATTAACAATTGTTTTAATTTATTTTAGCACATAACAAATTATGAATTTTAGTAATATTTAAATTAAATATTTTTCAATTTTACTAACGCAAATTAGCATTTAAAATAAATATTAAATTTAAAACTTATCATAAATGTGCTGTATATTATCAGGCACATTGGTACAATCGGGAAGAGTTTGCAATAAATGGTTATAAGCAAGTTGAGTGTTAGAGTTATTATTTTCTATTATATTATCAGAACATTCGTCACTTAAATTAGCAGATTTAGACTTTTGACGATTAGTTAGTTTAAAAAATTGTTTTACCTTTTGAGAATGATTGTCATAAGTATTATGTAATGAACATAAATGACCTGTAAACTCAGATGTATTAGGTTCTAAGTTAAAATATTGAGCATTGTGATATAAATATTTTGATGTATTGGCATAAGTATCTGAGTCATTTTTGTTATAAAAAGAGGCCACTTGTGAATATTTTTTCAACTGTGATTTATGCACAGGTGAATGCAATGACGGTAATGAAGATAATGAATATAGTGAGAATGGACCTGTATAGGAATCCAATTCTAAACTAGTTGGAGTATAGACATTGTAATAATTAGAAGATTGAGTAGGCTGGGATAATGGTGGTGGTGGTGGTGGTGGTGTAGGTGAAAGAGATGTTGAAGGAGGACTAGTTGATGCAAAATTATTAACACTTTGCAAACTGGAATTTAGTAGCATTGGCAAAGACAAACATTTTGAAGCTGGTCCTCGATTAACATGAGATTGTAAGCCAGACATAGTTGAAATAGTTGATTCAGGTTGATTTAAGCTCTTCAAATCAGTAGTTTTGTGATGACAAATATAATGTGATTGATCAAATGTTTGCTGACAAGAATCGCTTAAATCGTAACTAGTTTTTGATTTGTAAAAACCTAATAAAGGACGATTTGTTGGTTTAAACTTGATTTGATCTATTTTGTCTAATGTGTTTATATAATAAATATGGTGACCATTCTGTATAGAATCAATTTGATTTGATGGCATTGATGCAAATTGTATGTTGCATTTGCCATTTGAATCAAGATGATCTGTGTCTGATGAACAAGCTCCATTACTAACACCGGATCTGTTAGTTTTGATTGATGTTTTTTGATGCTGCTTATGTGATAAGTTTTTGATTCGAGCTGATGAAAATGCACTAAAACTATTATTATGTTGTGAATTGTTGCTATGAGTATCTGTGTCATATTTATCGCAAAGAGATTTTAGCTTTCCATTATTGATCGTATTAGGTTTCAATTGTCTGTTCACTGATATATTAAAAATAAAATTTCAAAATAAGAATTTAGATATTAATCGATTAAAAACTAATGGTTATAAAAATTAAAAAAAAAAAACAATAAATTTTTTATATAATTTTAAATTAAATTAAGTAAAAAATTTTAAATGTTTTTTTTTATTAAATTTTTTTTTTAAATTTAAATGTAATAGAAAATAAAAGTTTAATACTAACCTGTTTGCAGTCTAAATTTATTTTTGTCCAAAGTTTCAATCTGTTTTTTATTTAATATAAAATTATTTTTTTGTGAATTATAATTTGAACAAAATTCATCTAATTTATGTATATTTTTACTTGGATACGCTGTTAGTAAATTTTTTGACGATTTTTTTGAAAAATATTCAGCTTTAACACGTTTATCAGAATTAGGTAAATAATCAGTTTTTATATGTTCTCCAGGTAAAAGAGCAAATCGAACAGGTTTAATCAATTCTGTACTTAAACTGATTGTTGGACTATTCACTGTATTTAAATTATGCAAATTTTCTTGTTCATGTAAATTAGTGCAATTAAGCAACATTTTACCCATTGCACCAGCACCTAAAAATGGATCTTGGAAAAGTCCTTTTTCTAAAGTATTTAAATTCTTTAAATTGATTGAAAGAGCATTTTTTTTACTGCGAACTTGTTGCTGTTGCTTTAAAATTATACTCAAACTTTGTGGATGTTGATGGTTTCTATGTAGATGAGCTTGCAGAGTTTCTGGAGAGCTAAACATGATTTTTGTAAATTTTGGACAACAACGGCAAAAGCAGAGAGTCACAAATAAAACACTTACTAAAGCCAGCATGCCTAAGGCAAGCGAAAGCTCTTCGTAATTGATGCAGTTGGCGCATTTTTCTACTTATAGCCAATAATATTCCATATAATTATAAGATCAAATAACATTAAATAGTTTTAAATAAAAAAAATAAATTACATTAATTTAAAATAGGATTAATAAAAACTAAATTAAATTATTTTAATAAAATTTTTAAAATTTTTTTAACAATTAAATCAAAGATCAATTAAATATATTTAAAATCAGGTTAAATTATATTGATTTCAATCAAATATCATTGATCATGTTTTATTGATGTACCATTCAATTATGTGGTATTTGATTATATGTTAATAAATGAGTGATGCATAAAATTTTTATTTGCAAGCAATAATATTAATTTAAGCAAACAATAAATTAAATTAAAAAAAATTTTATAAATAAAAAGTACAATCGGATATTTTTCATTAAAGTAAATAAAATGAAAAGTGATGTTCATAATAAATAAAAACAAATTCAGTTTTGTTTATTATAAATTGCGGTATAGATTAATGTTTAAAATACTAAATAAATATATACAAATAATAAATTAAATATTAAAAATACAATTTTAAATGTGTTGATTTTTTAATAATTATTATATTTATTTTTAATTTTCTATTAATTTTTTTTTATTTTAAACAAAATTAATTAAAAAAAATTATAATTATTATAAATAAAGTAATTTTTAATTAAAAAATTTTTAAAAACTTTTTTTAATTAATTTAATATTTTTTATTATTTATTACATAAAATTGAACTTTTCAATATATATAAATCTTTATTAATTAACTTGACTGCCAATATTTGTAAACTAAGATTTGCTTGTTAATTGATGTAATTAGAAACTTTTAAAAAAAATTATTTTAAATTAATTAGAATTAATTGAAATAATTAAAGCACATAAATTATATCATTGTCTTAATTTATATTAAACTATATTAAAATTTTTAGTAATTATAGATTTATTTAAATTTTTTTTAAAGTAAATATATTTAAATGAAAGTATAATATTTTTTTAAATCTATATTAATACTATCATTTCTACTAAATAATTTAATTCTATGTTTAACTTTATAATTTTCTTTTAATTGTTAATAAAATATTTTATTTAATTAATTAGACTCAATAAATTAATATTTAATAATTTTATTATATTAAATTTTAAATCACGTGAGTAAAACAATAAATTTAATTGAACAAAAATTTGAACTAAAATTTTTTTTTATTAACTTAGTCTTATAATAAAATGTTATGCAAAATAAAGTTGGCAATAATTAGTTGGCAAAATTTTATATTTATTAATTTTTTAGTCTTCTTTAACAATAAATAGTTAAACTAAAATATGAATGTAATCTTAAAATTAAAAGCAAAAAAAATTCAATAAAAAATAAAACAACTTGTTTTAACATACGTTTTAATTTATAAATAAAACGTAAGTATAAAATTTAAGTAATCTGCAAAAGTTCATGGTTTTAGATTAATTTAATGTTTACTTTTGTTCAATATTGTCTAATAAAAAAAATTTAAAAATTATCATAAATTAATAATTCATTAAAACTTATATATATGGTTTATAAATAATTATAATAAATTTTTTTTCATATTTTTAAAGCAATGAAAATTTTCGTATATTAATTATTAAATATTTTTTTTTTGTTTGACAATTAATGTCTTAATTTAAATTTTAAAAATAAATAAAAATGTTTTTAATAAAAAAAAAATATTATTAATTAAAAAATTTGATTTTTTGATTTTTAAAATATTTAATTTAAAATCAAATCATAATTTAAAAATATTAGATTAAATATTTTTTTCAAATAATTTTTGTGTTTAGATTTTAGGTATTATTTTAGTTAAATAAACAAATGTACTTTTTTAATAAATAATATTAATAATTTTTACTAATTTTAATATTTATCTAAATAAAATTAATTTTAAATTTTACTTTTATTATATCTATTATTTGTTAAAAATAATAATTTTTTAATACGTTAAAGTTTTTCAATTTACGGCCAATCGATCTAGCTATAGTTCTGGTATTTTCTTAACAAAGAAATAATATTTTAATTTTTTTTAACTTAATGTGTTAATTATGTTCTTTTTAGTTTTATATAAAGTGTATATTTTAACTTTCTTTAAAAAAAAAATTTTAAGCTTTTTGCTTGATTAAATTTTACATATGTTAAAATATTTTAAATTATTATCATTAAATATTTTAATATTATTTTTAAATTAAAAATTCTAAAAATTATTTTTAAAATATAAAAATAAACAAATAGCTAAAACTAATTTTTTTTTTTTATTTTGATTATAATGATGTAAATTTTCTTGTTTAATTTTAATAACATTTATATAAAAATTTAGAATAGTTTAATATTTCAAATTAAATTTTACTTAATTATTATTATATTTATATATATTAAATTTTTTATTTTTTAATTCCTTTTGATAAATATATAACTATATATATTTTGTTATATATAATTATATAACTTTTTATAAGTTTTAATGTCTATTTTTAATTATTTAATTTGATCGTTAGATCATTATTGGCCAAACGTAGACATCTTGTTAGATGTCACAAAAAAAAGAACTATTTGAAGTTTTCATTTAAGTGTTCACAGTTTAAACTACCACTCAAAAATGCCAGTAAATCTCTTTTTTATAAGTATCTGCTATTAAGAGTTAGTAGTTTAATACTCGATAAAATCTTTGTTCTCTTATTATTCAAAGGCAATCTTCTTCAATATCATTTAATTCACTTCTCTAAAATGTTTCATCTAATAGTTACTGTAGGTTTACTCTTTATGACATTATTTTTTGTTTATCTTAAACATAGATGTCTAAATAGCTGCACAACTTTACTAATAAATATTTTAAGTGTAAAAATAATAAAAAAATACATACAGACTAGTTTACATAAATATATGAAATACCAAACTAATTTTAATGTTTTTGCACTAAAACAATCGGATTTTTTCATACTTTAAAATCAATTGTATCAAATTATATTAAATATTTTTAAAACCATTTTTTTAAAAGTTTAAATATATATTAGTTATAAAAATTTTTTTAAAACCAATAAAATTAAAAGTTAATAAATTAAAAAAATTATTTATGTAATTAATTAAAAATTTCAATTACTTAAATTATAATTTATTATTTATTTGAAACTCTTTTTTTTAAATTTATTTATGCTTTTAGATTTATTTTTAAATATTTTATTTAATATAAGCAATTATTTTTTTTTAAAATTATATAAATAAATCAAGTATTGATTTCAATATAATTCAAATACACATGATTTTGTTTTTTGATAAATTTTTTTTACTAAGAAAAATTAGTAAATTATAAAGTGTGTACATCAAGTTTTAATAAAAATTAAATAATTTATTATATTTTATATTAATTTTGACTATAGTAAAAATAATGAAAAATACCATATTAATATTATTTTAAAACATGCAAAAACAAAAAAAAAATTTATTGTGTTTTTTTTGCATTAAATTATTATCAGTTAAAAAATTAACATAGTATCAATTTAAATAAAGTAGAAAATTTATATTATTGATTTTTTTTATTATATTTTTAGTTAATTTTTAATAAAAATACATGATTTTTATAAATATAAATATGCAGGAATTTAAAACTCTATAATTCAAAATAAAAAAAAAATCAAATAATGTACACTCTAATTTTATTTATGAGATTGTAATTCATTAAGTTGTTTATATTTATATAATCATCTCATTTTCAATAAACTTTAAAGTATTTATTTAAATATTAAAAATTGAAAAAAAATTAGTAAAAAAAAACTATTTAAATTTATTGAATTTTTTAATTAAAAATTATATGATTTGAAATAGTAATTCTACTTGAAATATTTTCTAAACGTTTATTATATGTTAAGTATATGGTTATAAAGCCAAATAGATAATTATTTAGCGTTCCTTTTATGGTCGGTATATAAGAATCTATGTCTCATTTACTTAGTAAGTCCTAAGAAAAGTTTTATAAGTGAGTAGTGAAATTAGCTGAGAATTCTAATTCGAACAAGGTGTAAAGGATAGTCTTGTAGATAGATGCGTAAAGACTGAGTTGTATTTTCAACTATAAAGTCTGGCATGTAAACCTGTACTAACATTAGACTGTTAATCCTGACTTTGACGATAGATAGCTATGACTACTAGTTATATCACTATCTGAAAATGTAACCTAAAGGTCATATAACAAAATTACTTTTATATATGAATATTTGATTTTGCCCAGACTTAGGATCCTAACTGAAATAAGCTTACACATTTGTATACGGATTATATAAAAGTACAAGAGAACTTAGACCTTTACCCTTCTAATTTATAATAGTAGAGTAAAGAAGTCTGGAATTGATATGGAGACTGAATTGAGGACTTCACTTGAGCTAAAGACCTCATTTAAGGAGCAATTCAAAACAGTTTCTAACAAATTAAAAAATTAAAAATTTGATTAAGTGTATTGTGTAAATTTGTGGCTAAGTCGATCAACAATTTCTACCAATGCCTAACAGTCTCACAGATCAGAGATTCGAGACATCGTCCGTGGCATCCCAGCCAGTAGAACATTATATAATATTAAATATTGATATTGTTTTTTAAACAATTATTGTTTTATAAACCTAAAACTTTAAAAGTTTATTCAAATAAAATATTTTTTTAATTTATTATAGGATAACAAAATAAAAAAACTTAAAAAAAAAAATCAAAATTATTTTTATAGTTTTTGTAAAATATAAATCAAAATATTTGTTTATAAAATTGAGTAATGTTAATATTTATATTAAATTTATTTTTATAATATATTAACTTTATTCAATTTTTTCAGTTAGTAACAAAACCGTTAAAATTTGTATTTTTTAAAAAAATTATAAATTTAAATTTGTACACATAATTTTTAAAATCTATGAAATAAAATTGAAAATATTACTTTTTTTTTTATATTTACAGGTAAATAAATTAATAATTATTTATAGTTTTGACTAATTTTTTTTATCTAAAATATAATTCAATATTCTTTTATTAATTTATGTTTAAACTTATATAAACTCAAGAAAACATAGTTTAAATATTAAATTTTTTTATACAGTTTTATAAAATTATAAAATATATATATAGTCATTTAAAATAAGTTATTTAAAGAAATAAATTTATAATTATTCAAATAATTATGATAACTAAAATTTTTAAAATAATTATTTTTTTTAAAGTTATTTAAACTTGGTTAAGTAGATTGTGTTATAGAAAAAATTAACTAACTAACATACTATACTTATATTGAGATTTAAGATAAGAAGAAATATAATGATAGAAGTAAATTATCTGCCAATATTTAAATTTAACTAAGGAAAGTTTAGGAAAGTAATAGGCAACTTATGTTGGTAAACGTCACTTAACAGAATTTTGGTATATAAGCTTTTAAGAAAAAGCTTTAGAGTCAGTAGTATGTTGATAGTTAATTTATAGTAAAGCAATTAGGTTTCTTCTTTTGTGATTCGCTATTAATAAAGTTACAGAGTACTTGTGCATGTTATTTAAAATATTTATCCATTGTTAATTATTAAAACTAAAAATAATTCTTTAATTTGATTTGATTTTTAAAATGAGTATATAAGTTTATTAAAATCAAAATATCTTTTTTTTATTAAAGTTAAAATTAAATGGTAAAAATATTTTATAGCTGTTTAACAACTTTTTTATTTTATTTAAAATAATTAATTATTTTTTTATTAAAACTATTTAATTTTTTTTATTTAATTATTTTTATGTAACATTTTTACATAAATCTTTGCATAATTTAAAAAATAAAATTTTATTTATTTATAAAAAAAAATTATTAACTATAAAAAATTTATTCAAAAAATCATAAAAAAAACTTATTATTTTTTAAAAATACATATAATAGCCTAAATTTTTTTATTAAACTAAAAAAAAATTTAATTCTTTTTATTTAGATTTAAAAAAAAATTTAGTATATTTATGTTTATTTTTATAATTTTTATTTTGTACTTTTTTTTTATTTTTTATATATTATAATATTAAATTTAAAGTAATTTTTAAATACTAAATTTAAAATATTTTTATTTTGATTAAAATTAACTTATTTAATTTTATAAAAATTATATGTCAATCAAAAAAGCAAGTGGCAAGTTAACACCGATGAGACAATTAACGTTGCTTTTAAGTTTGACAAAAGTCTGTTGAAAACATGTCATTTTGAAACCAAAAAAAAAATAGCTGATCTTACTAGTTTGATTAATGTTTAACCAGTGTAAAAAAAATTAAAAATTAAATACATCATAAACGGATGTTTGCAATGATTGATAACCATTTCCGACTATCAAATACTTGTCCAGTTTGAAAATTGTAATTTTTTTTTAGTTTTTTTGACAAGTTAAAATGTCAAAATTTAGTTGATAAATGCAAGAGATCATAACCACATACAATTTTCATTAAATACTGATTATGGTTTTGACTTAAAAAATATTTTTATTTATTTTTTAACTTGGTTTAGATTAGTTCTATTGCAAATTATATATTTTTTACACTTGATTGGTTTTTCCATGATTAAGTGTCTTTGTTACTTTTTCCCATGTGTTATTTTTTTAAACATTTAAAAAATGTTATAAAAATAAACTTCCGGTAAGTGTTATATTGCTAAGCAAAACAAGAACGGGTTTTTATAACTTGAATTTATATTATTTGATTTTAATAGTAAATAATAGATAAAAAAAAAATAACTTTAAAAAATAATTTTTAAATACTTAATTTTGATTTTAACATTACAATTTCCATATAAACTAAAGCAAATATTTTTGAATCAATTTTTTTTTATGTAATCTTAGTTAAAAAATTAAAATTTTATTTTTAAATTCATTTAAAAAAAATTTATTTTTTAGTTAAAATTTATAATTATTTTTTTTTATTAGTAATAATATCAGTATAATTATATATAAATCTAAATTAGCTCTCAAATAACAAATAAATTTTATAAAATTTCAATTAAAATACCTAAAAACATGTGAATTTCAACTAAATAGTTTTTAAATGTTTAAAAAAAATTAAATTTTATTTAAAATAAAATATAATAAAGAAAGATTACTAAAAATTTTAAATAATTAACCTGTTAAATTTAAAGTATTAATTAGACATTAATTTGATATTTAAGTTGAAAAAATTAAATAATTATAAATTTTTTTTTTTTAATGTTTAAAACAATTTAACTATACTTTTAATATTTGATTTTAATTATTATTTAAATAACTCTAACTTTTAAAAGTTTATTAAAAATAAATTCATAAAATAAATTATATTTTAGTTTATATATTGCAAAATAAAATAAATCAATAAAAATTATTTTTAGTTTTACTTTAATTTAGTTTTATATTGAATTATAATTAATAAAAATAATGCATTTTTAATTTTTGCTTTTAGTTTATATTATAAAGATAAAATTTGATTGTCAGTTTAAATAAATTTAAAGTAATTTTTAATATTTATATAAAATACTTTTAATTATTTTTTTAAAATTAAAGTTAAATTCAAATAAATCAAATAAATTTTTAATTATCATATTTAAGCTTTCGAATTTAGGATAAAATAAAAATTACTTAAAAAGTTTAAAAAAAAAAATTTAAATTATTAATTATTATGTTTACATATTATTTTTCTGCTAGCAAAATTTTAATGAAGCTATTTTAATGTTTTTCATATATATATTCATCTAATAAAAATAACTAATAAAATCGCAATTGACTAGAAGAAGTAGAAAATTAAAAAAATATAAAAAAATAAAACTAAAAAATTGAACAATCAGATGAAGAAAAATTGATTGTATTTGTATTTAAAAAAACTAAAAAAATAGTTTAAAATGAATTAAAAAAAATGTTAAAAAAAAATTTAATGTTTTTAAAAATACTAAATAATGATGAATTTTTTAAATGTTTAGAATGAAAGATGGGAAAAATAAAATTTATGCAAACTTTGATTGGTTTTTATTTATTTGCATTGTTTGCCTTATTTGTCAATTTTACTATTTTTGCTTGATTACATTTTTGCTTTATTTTTTTAAATTATTATTTTCATTTGTCTTTTTTGGCATGTTTGCATCACTTTTTTGCTCAACTAATCTTATTAAATTTTTTTCATTTAACTAAACTTGTTCAACTTAAAAAGCTTTTTTACGCTATTTATAAAAGAAACAAATATAAAAGAATGTGCAAACTAAAATTTAATTGAAAGATAGCCAGAAAATATGCATTTAATCGACTTTCAACTGTTTTTGTACTACTATCATCTTAAATTAAATTTATTTTCTATTATATTTATGTATATTAACCAAACTTTGTGTGTTATTAATTTGCTTTTTATTTTTGCAATTATATTGTTATACAGTCATTCTTTTAATGCTTTTGAAATGTGTGCACCTGTTTTTCAAAAATTATAAAATACAATTCTAACTGGAATTTAATATTGATACTATCAATCAAAATTAAAAGATGTTTTTAATATAATTTGTTTTTATTTATTAGTTGCATTTATATATTTTACTATTTGACATTAATTTATACCTATTAGATCAAAATTCACTTAATAAAGCTCATAAATTTTATAATTATTTTCTATTATTTATCAATTGATCTTTAATTGAATATTATACTTATCTATTTAATTATTATTACTATTTATTAAAATTATTTTAATAATATTTTTTATATATTTATTTTTAATAATCGATTATGAAAAAAAAAAATTCAAATTTTTTTTAATAACTTATAAATAAAAAAAAAATAAATATAAATATAAACAAAAATGAATCAATTTAATAAACTTGCCTTGATCTGAATAAGATGCTACCTTTTTTGCTTCTGCACTTAAGCTCAATGCAAGGCAAACATATATGAACAATGCCATAAAAAGGTAAAAAGATATTATGGCAATAATGTGCTTTACACAATTTTTATATAAATATTGTTGTTTTAATTTTATTTAATAATTAGTTGAAACAATAATTAATTAATTTCAAATTTTGAAAATTTGTGGATATGCCAAATTAATCAACATGTGAATTTTTTTATTTAATAAATTTTTTATAATAAAATATTTATAATCACTAATAAATTAAAATGTGTAAATAAATAAGTACAAGAAAAGTAAAATAAATTATTGCTTTTTAATAAATTTTTTTTTGTTTGATATAAAATACACATCAGTCATTTTTAAAAAATGCATCCAGTAAGTACCAAGTGTATTTCTCTTTCTATTTTCATATTTTATTATATAAATAAAATTCATTTCACAAAATTTGTTTACTTGTTTAAATTTTCATTATTTTTTAAATTTTTTAAAATGTTTATTTTTTTACTAATATTAACATTTTGTTTTAATGCATCTAAAATTAAACTCTATCCGTTTAAGTTAAATTTTTAATTTTTTTTTGAATCCTATTTTTTTTTTATTATTTTAAGCATATTTTAAAAACACTTTCAAAATTTTTTTTTTAATTTTTTTTCACAATTTTTTTTTTCACTATTATTTTTTAGATTCCATATTATTTATAATTCATTAAAATCTAATATAACACTTTGATTTTTAATAAATTTAATATTTAAGTTTTATCAATAGTTTTTGATACTTTGAATATTGTTTAACTTATTTTTTTTATTAATTTTAAAATACAATGTCTTTGAAAAAACGAATTTTGATAATTTTTATATTTAATAAATATAAAATAATTTTTAGAATAAAAAACAATCCAAAACATTTATAAAATAATTAATGTTTGTTTTTAATAAAATAAAACCTTCAAAACAAATAGTTTTAAAATAAGTTTAACAATATAATTTTATATATAGCTTTAAATTGCTGACATTTTACATATGTCATCGAAATTTAATAAAATAGTTATTTTATATTTTATTTAAGCTTTAAAATGTAACTTTAAAATAAAATATTTAATTGAAAAAATAAATATAATATATTATTAAATTGTCTAAAATTATTTGAACAACTTTACATTTAATAAATTGTTTAAAAAAAAAAATATTTATCGAAATTTAATTTTAAAAAATTCAATTAAGAAATAATATAAATAAAATATTATATGGCATTTATTTAAATTAAAAATTGTTTTAAATTTTAAATTGTCATAAAATTTTTATTTTTTTCCTATGATTATTAATAAATACTTATTTTTTATTAAAAATGAAAAAGAAACATTATTTAAATCAACAAATATAATTATTAAATTTTTTTTTTAAATTTTATTTTTTTTTAAACTTATATTAGAAAAATTTTATTATAAAATATTATAATTTAAAAAAAAAATAGGAAAAAAAAAATAAAATATATATTTATAGTTTTATTTAAATATATTAAAATTAATTAAAATTTGACTATTAAAATAATATTTGAAAAAAAACACATTAAGTATTGACTTTAAAATTTTTTTAATGAATAAGAAATAAATATAAAATAATTCAAACTATCAATAAAATAAACGATTAAATTAAAAGCACATTTAAAAATCAAAAGTAGACAATTGTTAAAATTCATAATGTATTTGTTAATGTTATTTAAATGTGAAAAGTAAAACTTATTGGATTGCAAATAATGAGTCATCCAAAATTAAACTTTATAAAAATAAAATTATAGAAAATTCTAACATCGTAATAGACGTTTGAATCAAACTATTATAATGATAACGTGAAGTTGTCGAAAATTGTAGAAAGTATCTGTCAAGATAATAATTTTGAATTAGTTTTTTTTCAGCATTATTTTTTCAGTTTGATAAAAAACAGATATATAGTTATTATATTATGCAACTTAATTTAAATTTTAGAGCAAAAAATTTAATAATTTAAAAAAGGGAAAATAGTTTATTTTTTTTTGCACTTGATCACTAAAACTATAGAATTACAAGGTAAACTTTAGCAATTAAAAAAACACACTAAAAATGAAGCACTGATTGAAAAAATAAAGTGAAACAAAAAATGACAGATGAAAAATAAGAAACTAAGCACTAAAATTGACACCTGTTTAAAGCATGTTGCGCGGTTTTAATTGATGATCAAGTTGAAATCTTTAGCAAAGTGATTTTGTATAACTGCTTTTAAGGCTTTAAGTGAAAAAATGATGAACAAAAATTGGTTGGTTCAGAATCGCTTGGCTGAGTTGGCACAAAAGTTGGCTTGTTACTTTCCATCAAGTCAACCGGCAATTCGATACTACAATAAACGTTTGCGGCTGGTTTCATGCACACTGAATGCAAACTGACACAATCTGCGCTGCATAAAGAACGGCCACGGCCAAGTTTAACATCTAGCGGCGCCGCTATTGTAAATACATTTTGAGTAACGGTATCAAAAAGTTTGTATTAAACAGCGCCAGCTCAATCTAGTTAAACAAACAAAACCCTCATCGCCAATTTATTGGCCATCTGTCACACTTCTGATATGGATTCGATCATTTGTAGCAGTAAATAGACTATCCACAATGGTGTTGAATAATCAGATTTTTTTATCTGACCAGGCGGAAACAAAAAAACACAAAAACTCTAACCATATATGGTAAATTTAAATGAAAAACTAAGAAAAATTACTTTAGAGTTTTTTATCAAATGGCACCTGTAACCTGCTTTTTAATATTTACTGTTTGCTCACCAAGCACGTTCGATATTGTTACACTTGCCTTTTTGTTAAGATGTTTTTCAAACTTTACTACAAATCTATTTGATCAGTTTTTTGTGAAAATTAAAAAAAATGTAAAGATTTAATCTGTTTGAATTGGTAACAAAAAAGACAAATTGAAGGTACATCTAATGAAAAAAAACAAAAAAACAAATAAAAATCATTGACGGACAAATGAATTGTAATTTCAATGCAACTTTTAATAAACAAATCACATGAATATTATCAATTTCAGTTTTTTTTTTCCATTTAAATTACTTTTTATTCACTTGCCACTTTGAACATGGCATCTTATATATTATTGTTATTATCATTACCATTTGACGTAAGTTTTTTATTTATTACAAAAATTTATTTACTTAAACTTTTTTTTATTTAGTTTAATTTTTATTGGATTCTTATCAAAATTTGTTTTTATTAATTTTTTAATTTATTTTAATCAACTTTTAATTATAATTATTTAGTCATTTTTTATATAAATCAAAATCAATATAAACATACTTTTTATTATAATTTATTATTATATTTTTAATTATTATTATTTTAAATTGTTTATTTCATCTAATAAACTTATAATAAATAATATTTTTGGCTATATTTATTAAAAAATATTTAAATTTTGAATTAGGTAAAAAATAAAACATAAAAAATCTAAAAATTTTTTTTATTTATAAGAAATATTTTTTATTTTAAATAAGTAATACATATTAAATAATTTAATTTTTTTTTAAATTTAAGTGACTTTTAGGTAGGCAATTGTGTGTAAAAGTAATTTGTTAAAAAGGTTTACAATTTTTTTGTTACAAAATTTTATTAACAAATGTGTTTATTGAAATTGTAGTAAATTGCCTTGAAAAAACATAAAAAAAAACAGTAAAACCCACAGTTATTTTTGTTAATTGGCATCTATAATTTTTACTATTTTACCAGTCAATCTAGTTTTAAATTATTTCTATTATTTAAAAAATATGTAGTTTGTTGACATTAATCTAATTAAAATATAAATATAAAATATTGTACAAAAGAATAAAATTAATTTTTTTAATTATCTTAAATGTTAGTATATCAAATTAAGTATTTTTAACAATTTTATCTATTAAAATCAGTAATTCAAAATAACAATAAATGTTATAAATTTAAAAACAATAATATACTAAAATATTATTATTATTTATATTTAATTAAAAAAATTTTAAAATAAAATCAAGGTAAAAACATAATAATGTTATTAATTTTTTTTTTTAAATTTAACATAAATTAGTGTTATATACATAATAAAAATAAATAATATTAAATAAAAAGAAATTTAAAAAAAATTATTAAATTATCAAACTGTTGAGTTGCAAGTTATGAACAGCACGGCTAAGAATCCTATACTGGTTAAGCACTGTCATAACACACAGTTATATGACATGTAACATAAGTGGGGAAACAGATAACAGGAAAAATATGTATATCTCAACATTCCTCCCTTTCCTTAAAAGAATGAAAACTGTATATGGCATCAACCATTAATCAGGGATTAATTTATGTGCGGATAAAATATTTTCTGATGTTTTATTATAGTTGAAATCGTGTAATGTTAATATAACACAATCGTCCTTTTACATTCATCGCAGGTATTTTTAATATACCCTTTTTGAAGGTTATGTGATGTCCTTTTCCTTCAATATGTCCACCACGAAAAAATGTGGTTTCTTTGATAACGTTCAACAATAAATCTTCTCTATTTGTGATGTGAATATTTACACCAGAGTCCAACAAGAACAATATGTTCATGGCAAAATTTTCCATTTTTCTATTAATCGTAGTCACTTAGTTCCTCTGTGGTCTTCCAAAATCGCAATCTTTGTTATTTCTGTAATTATTTCCTTTACCCTATTTATGAGTATGCCGTTGGTTTATAAATTTTTTCATAACTCACACCATTATCAATACTACTATCATCTTTTCTTGTGTCATATTTAAATAACTTAGTTATTTGATTAGAATACTTCTTATGATCGACTTCTGTCAAATCTATTTTTGATTGGGGTTCAGCCAAATCCTTTTTATCTAACTGAATCAGTTCAATGGTCTTCATGACTAGGGTCTTAATTATCTCGTCACACACTCCCTCCAGCAATCTTCTTGTACTTACATAGTTTTTTGGAATAAGTTTTTTTATCGAGTATATGAATACAAGGTATGACACGTTAAATTGCTTTGCAACTAAATAATATTTAATATCTAAATCTTCCACAATCTCGGTGTAACTGGAACATTAGACCGGTGGTTTGTAGTTCAAAAAAGACTCTAATAAACTCAAGGTAACATTACTGTTACCAAAAATTATACCAATAGCAATCAATACTTCATGCAAGGTATTTAGATTACTTATGTGGTACTGGTGTCCAACATTAAAGCTTATTTTAATAGTGATAATTGCTTTAGCATTATCTAATTTCCAGTTATCTTTAGTCATAGTGACTGGTTTGGTTTTTTGTAAACATGGCGATAATTCAAAGATGTTTAAATGGCTATGTACATCATTCAACCATTCTTTAAAATTTAAGTATTTAAGTTTCTGGATATCGTTTATTTTAATGTTCATTTTTAATATCTTTTCTTGAATATTATGAATTTTAACTTTTTTTTATTTTTTAACAGATTTGATTTCTTTGTTAATTTTTTTTTTTTAATATTAAAAATTTTAGTCTTATAATCTGTTGAGCAAATTATACACAGCTCGGTTAAGTATTATATACTGGCTAGACACTGCCAACAACACTGGACATGTAGCATAAGTGGGGAAACAGGTAACAGGAAAATATGTATATTTCAACACGAACAAAACAATGTTAAAATAATATACAAATTTAAAAAAAAAATAGTAATTTTTATTAAGTTTATAATAGATCATTAAATTTATTCTTATTACTGATAATATGAAATTAAAATTCTTTATTATTTTTTCTTGCTTACTTTAATTTATTAATTTTTAATCTGTAAAATAAATTTAATTAATTTCAAAAAATATATAATTTTATCAAAATAATTTAATTTAAATTAGCAAAAAAAATTTTTTTTTAATTTTATATTTAGTTAATAAATTAAATTTTTTTTTGTGATGCATGCAGCAAGTGGTCGTATGTAAAATATTTATTATGAAATTGATTTATAAATTATGTTGATTTTGTTTATACTTTATAAGCAACAACTAGTAATTTTTAATTTGACAACTTTCTTAATCAAAAAATATATATTTTTTGTTAATTACATTTTCTTAATAAAAACAGTTTTACGCTTCTGTTAAGTGTGCATCGTTAGTGATGCAGAAATTATTTGATAAAATTTTTTTATAGTAAACTTGTCATAATCAGATCTCTTGATCTGAATTATAAAATTGCAGATTTATTTTCTAATTTAAGAATTAATTTTAAAAAAAATATTTTTTAATATAAATTTAATTATTTAAAATAAAAAACAATAGAATAATCAATTAAAATAAGTAGCTATAAATAAAATTTATTAAAAAAATTTATAAAAAAAATTATTGTATTATTTTAATACAAAAATTATATAATAATTTAATTTTTTTTTAGAAAATTAAAAAATTTAAACATTAAATTTTTTTAGTTAATATTTTTTATTTTTAATTTAGTATCCTAACTGAATAAGCTTACACATTTGTAAGTGGAATATGTAAAAGTATAAGAAATGATTGATCTTTACCCTTCTAATGTGTACTAAAAGAGTAGAGAAGTCTAGAATTGAAATCGAGACAGATTTGAGAACTTCACTTGAAGTAAAAACTACATTTAAGAAGTATCTTAAGAACAATTTCAAGTTAAAAAGCCCAAATTTTGTTTTTGTGTTAAAGTTTAGAGATCTGAGACATCATCCTTGGTATTCTAGCCAATTGAACATTTATTTTTATAATTTAATATTTATTTTAAATATTTTTATTAATATTAAAATTAAATCAAAAAATTGTTTAGCATTTATATCTTTTTTAAAAATAAATTTTGTAACCTTTTTAATAAAATTTTATTATTATTTTACTTAAATTTTTCTTTAACAATTTTTATCTAATAATATAATTGATAAGTAGCTATAAATGTAATTTGATTTTATAGTTAGACTAAACCAAAATTATTAATATTATTTAAATCAATTAAATTTCATAATATAAATATTTTAATTAATATAACTTTTATTTGATTGTTTAATGTTTTTAAATTTAAAAAAAAAAAAATAATTTAAAAAAATTTCTATAATTTTTGATATAATAAATATATATTTAATGTAAAACATCAATTGAATAAATGTAATAAAAATCTATAACTTGCTATTATTTATTATATAAAAATAAAATTTTCTTTAAAACTTATTAAAACATTTTATTAGTTTTAATCATGGTTAAAGGAAATATTCACGTATTATAAATATTATTTAAATATTTTATTATAAGTTTAAAAAAAATAATTTAATCAATAATTATTAGCTTAATTATTAAGTTATAATTTCAGCTATTAAATTAAAAAATAAAATATTAATATGTAAACAAAAAAAAACATGTATTTTGGAGATCATAGTTCAACTTATATGCTTTTTTTTAATTAGAATATAAATCAATTTTGAACTCATTAATTAAGCAAAATAACTGTACGTATAAAAGTTTTGAAAATTATTTTATAATAATAATTTATTCACAAAAAAAATAATAAAATATAAAATAATTATAAAACTTATACAATTAACTATTTTATACTATTTTTTTTTTTCTTATATTTTCGTTTTTTGTTTTTTTTTTAAAATATTTTTTTTTTATAAGAATATTTTATTAACATTATTAGAAAAACATTTATATCTATTTTTTTTTTTAAATATAGAATATTTTAATAATTTACTTATGTTGAGGTTGCTTATTAGCGGTGGACTCTTCGGATAATGGAATAGAAATTGTTGGGTTCACAGTATACATCTTGAAGAAAAATTAATTACAAATCTAGAAAACAGATTAAAGATTTCAAAAGGAATTTCAGATTAAGAAAATTTGCTAGTTGTTCCTAGTAATTCGTTTAGACTTCAATTGTCCGATCATAATCATCCTCAACTCTCCTTTTTCTTCTCTGCTTTTCTCACTTACTCTCATAAGCGGGACATAACTATTCTATCCCTAAAACCTAATATTAATGTATTCAGCATGTCAATTGGATCAAATGGTCAAGTGTGAAAAAATACATTGGTTAAAAAACAAATATTCATATTTTAAAGTCATCTGGCTGTTTTTCCTTAGATTTCATGTTAGTCTGTATTCATACATACAAAGTCATAGCTTATTACCCTAAAGTCAGAATTCTCAGTTTAATGTTAGCTCAGGTTTGTATGACAGACTTAAAATCCTCAGCTCAGTCTTTTCGCACAAACCTTTTAGACTATTCTTTATCCTTTATTGAGTCAATAATTCCAGCTAATTACACTTCAGTGTTGTCAGGTAAACCTAAGAAAAGATACCATAGAACTAATCGTTAGAACCTCGAAAGAGGACATTATATAGCATTTTATGCTGGTATATAGCCATATACTTTAACAACTTATTATATCTAAATAAACACAAATATTAAATACTATATATATATTTTTAATTTATTTTTAAAGATTACCTTAACGTAAATTAAACTTTTTTATAAAATTTTGATTCATGATTTTTAATTCTAATATTTAAAATTTTTTTAAAATCTTAATACTATAAATAGTTTTGAATTTTTTTTTTATAAACTTCTAAATTTTATACTATTTAATACGGCTATTTATTCAAATTAATTCTTAAATTATTTTACTTAAAAATTAAACTAAATTATTAAAATTTACAAAAAAATTTTATATAAGATAAACATTACTATGGTTAAATATAGTTCAAAAATGCAATATAAGAAAGAAAAAGCATTTTAAAATGTAAATAAAATTTAGAGAACTTTAACAAACTAAATATTAATTTAAATATCAATAATTTTTTTTTTGTTTTAACTATTTGTACAATTTTTTTTAATCCAAAAATGTGAAATTTTAATCTTTTAATTTATTTTGTAAAATTAAAACATATTCTTAATTTATTAAAATTGATACTTTGAAATATGAGTAAAACTTTTTATTATCTTTAACATTGCTTTGCTTTTTTGACTTTTTTCTGTATAATCTATGATTTTTTTTGACAAAACTCCTGTCTATTTTCATAGAAGAATTATAATTAAACGATTTCCTTTTTAGTATTTATGTTTCAATTGTTTTAGGTTTAGATTTGTTACTTTTTATATTTGAAAAATTTTAGTATTTTAGATAAATTTCTTGTAACAAATAAAATTTAATTGGTTTTTTTTATTTATATTTAAATAAATTATTTTTTATATAAATTATTTAACTTAATTTTTAAATTAAATTAAATTTTTAATAAACAAATTTCTTTTTCTTTAATTTAAATATTACTATATTCAAAGACTACATATTTAATAAATTAAAATTAAGATTTTTTTTTTGTTTTTCATTGGATATTATAATTTTTTTATTACTTTATAACCTAAAATTACTTATTTCTTTTATAAATGATTAAATTTTAGTAAAGTAAAATGTTTTAATAAAATTTATTTAAAAATATAGTTAAGTTGAAAGACTTAAATATAATATATAAAAAAAAAAATGTAAAATTTTACATTTTTTATAAAATTTAAGTCATATAATTTTTAATGTAACTTCTTTTTTTATCAATATTTAAGTGCAATAATAGAACAAAATTAAATTCATCAATCTCAGGTGTTTATTTTTTTTCCTTAATTAAATAATTTTTCATTGTTATTATATATTTAATTTTTAAATTGGTTTTAATTTAATAACTTAAATTTTGTTAATGTTTTTGAACTAATGTAACTTATAATTTTAAAAAAAGTTTAAATTAAAAAAAACTTAAATTCTTAGTTTTTCGAGTAAATTTCGATAAAAATTTTTTTTTGAGTAAGTTCTAGTAGTTTATTTTTTAGTATTTAATTTTTTTTTTGATTAATATCAAATCAAAAATAATTTTTTTATTAATTAGTAAATAATAAATTAATGTTATTGTGGTTTAATGTTTATAACTTATAACTTTTTATTTATTAGAATAAATTAATTTTAAATAATAATTATGAATAAAATTGATTAAATAATTTACAAAAATTTAAAAATAATATTTTAATTTAAATTATTGTTCACAAATTTACTAACGTTTTAAAAAAAGACTAAATGTACTATAGATTCGCTATTATTTAAATCATGTTAAATAAAACTATAATATGAAAATTTAGGGTAAAATAGAATTTTTTAAAAACTGTTAAAATTTTTTTTTATTTTTTAAAATAATTTAAATAAATTTAATATAGCTAATATTTAATTTGACAGTTGAACTGCTTAAGCGGTAGTTAATTTGATCTAACAGCTGTTTTATAATATTTGTTGTGATAATATTTGAAGTTAATTTAACACTGATCTCCTTCACTTTAAATCAAAAAAAAGTAAATACTTAAAAAATAACAACCCACTTACTTTCACGTACAACTTGTAAACACAAAATCACAGAGAAAATTTTTCTTAAAAGAATCCAAAGAATAACACTGCACTTGTAAGATGAAAATTGACTTATATATGTAAATTTTAGCCAGATTTTTTATATATATATAAAATCATTATGGTTGTGAAGTCTACTTCAAGATTTAAGATTCTCCTAGAGGTTAGGTCATTTGTAACAAATCATGATTTGTTAAATTACTGTTTACAAGTAATAAATATTAACACCCAAAATAACGGATTTTTACGACAACAAATAATATTTATTTACTTTAAGATATATCATAAATACCTTAGTTTAGAGTTTAATATTTGACTTTATTTATATCTTTAAATAAACTAATGAATTAAGACTAATTATTGCTAAAATTTATGTTATCTTTCCTATAATTATTTCACGTTTATGTAAAACAGATTAAATAAAGATTTAAATAAATACCTACATATTAATAACAAAAAGTTTTATAATATAAAATTTAAATTATTAAATTTCTTTTAATTAAATCATAGTAATAAAAAAAAAATATAAAATTTTTTTTTTAAATTTTATAGTACTATCTGTTTCTTTTTATTAAAAAAGTTTATTACTATATTTTTTTAAAAAATTAAATAGTTAATGCATAAAAAATATTAAATAAAAAAATTTTATTTGAAAAAAATGTAATTTTTAAAAATTAAATTATTATAAAAATTTATTTTTTAAATATTTTTTTTACTATTTTTTGTAAATTTGTAACATTTTAACTTGTTAACATTGATTTTAAATTCCACTAATATTATCTATAATAATACATAAAATATATACAATATATATAAAAAATTTTAATAAAAAAAAAATGTTTACAATTCTAATTTTAATATTTTTTCATAAAGTAGTGTTTATCAAATTAACTAAGCATTACATTTTTAATTGAATTAAAATCAGTTTAAGATTTCATTTGAATAATCTATTTTCAGTTTTATAAGAACAAATAATGTTAATAGTTTTAAACTGATATAATGAGTTTATAGCCAATTATTTAATATATATTCAATTTTTTTGAAAATTGCTAGTTCTTTTAAATTAATAAACAATCAATATGATAAAAAACTTTGATTTTTTAAATTGTTTTTTTGAAACTCATTTACTCAAAGCCCTATTAGTTGTGCAAACTAAATATTACTAGATTAAATTTTTATTAACAATTTTGTTTAAATATCAGTTTCAATTGTTTATGTAGAGATTTTTTAAATTTATTTTTTATTTTATCATAACAAATTTTGGTCAAGCTGTTCGTCAATATTGGCATCTTTTTATGATTTTTTTTTGTTTTTTTTTATTAGTTAATTTTTACACCACGTATAAACTATGAAAATTATTTCAATTTACATAAAAAATTAAATTTAAAAAATAATCAAATAAATTATTTTAAAATACTTTTTATCTAAATTAAAATCAAATTAATCATATTTAAATCAATAAAAGTTGATTAAATCAATTTATATTTATAAAACAATTTTTTGTTACTAATAAAAATATTTATAATAAAATGGCTATACTATTTATAAATTGGATAATGTGCGGAATGCGAAAAAGTTGCGCAGATTAACAGAAAAAGGCGAGAAGGTATTAAGGTGAAAGATGAACTTCTCTGAGGTTTTGATAAAAAGTGTAGTTATGTTAAGGAGCGGGTAGACTTTTTGTACGCATGAGGCAAAGGGTTAATGGGGTTGTGTGCGCATGTGTTGTCGACAAGGTATTTGCAACGTGCCTCTCACCCATGCAAACAACAATTCTCCCATAAGTGGTCAACACTATTATAATAATTTAATGTTTTTAATTAGTTTAACATTAAATAAAAAAAAAATAGTAATTAAAAAAAATAATTTATTTAAAAATAAAATATTAAAATAAAAAATTTTAACATTATTTTTTATTTATTACTTCTTCATTTAATTTATCTATTTATATTAAAAGATTTTAAAAAAAATTAAAAATATATATTATACAAATAATTTTACTTATAAAACTACAATTACTACTGGCTCTCAAGTTATTTGTCCGAGTCTTTTTTATATTCTGTCTTTACGCCTTTTCTCTTTGGTTTGTTTACTAAAGGATATTATATCCTTTGTAGCAAACCTTTAACCTTTATGTTACAACTCGTTATTTGGAAACTTCACGATTACTCATGGTGTCATTTTTTACTGACGACTGAAATCTTTACGATCAATTACGGAGAGATATCAAATCTCCTTTATCTAAAAGTTGTCTAGAACACGGGAATTAAAACTGTAGTCCAACCAAATCTATCTTTCTGGGATTAAGAGCATTGCTTCGTTCTCTTCCTCAGCGCTAAGGGAACGAGAACTCTTACCCATCTATATAGGTTATTGTTGTAAACTATTGCGCTGTAAATAAAATAAAGAGAGTATGAAAGGGAGCTAGACTTCGGAAAGTGAGACATCTTACTTTAGCAGGTGAAGAGAGCACCTCAGTAAATATTTACCTCTCGTATGTATGTTAGGCCAAACAAGATCTGATAGATAACTATCGTAAATATGAGATATCTCATATGAAAAAGGGTATGACAGACTACTCGAGGAAAGTGTCTCCTCGTAAAATGTTTATGACCTTTGGGCTTATTAGCACCAAGGTGAAAACATGAAAAACTGGACTGAGGCAGATGGGCTCGCGGACATCTGCCAATAAAAGATTTCAGTTACTACTTTCGCCGAGACAGCTCGGGAGAGAGATTAAAAAAAGAATAGATTCAGTATGATTCTGACAGCGGAATCGATTACAATAAAGTTTCCTTAAGTTAAAACAAAACCTGTGTGTGCATTTCTTAATCTTAAACCCTTAATATTAATTCAGTAAGTAAGAAAATCTCATCATTATTTATAATTACTGTGTATATGTGTTCTATTAAAAAGGTTCTACAATATATAAAAAAAAATTTTAATAAATTGATTAAATATAGTATTTAATAAAAAAAATTAAATTAATAAATTTTTTTAAATATTTTATATTCTATTTGATATTTATATTTTTCAATAATATAATTTAAAAGTTTTAATTTAAAAACAAATTAAATTCATATTTTTTTTCAAATAAAGATTCAACATGTATTGTAGTACTATTTTATCAATGACATTGTTACTTATATTATTTGTTTTTAATTGTTTTACCAACACGTTATACTATTATTTACTGTTATATTTACTATTATGACTTAATAAATTTTTTTATTATACTAAATGTCATATTTTAAAAAAAATTATTTAATTATTTTTAACATTAAATACTTTATAAATCTTCTTTTTTTTTAAATTACTACTTATTTAAATAAATTAGTTATTTTAATATAATCATTCACATTTTAACACTAAACACTAATAAAACAATTGTTTTTATATTTTTTTTAAAATAATTATAATTATGTCAAAAAATTATTTAGTTTTGTTATTTTCAAATGTTTTATTTTATTTTTACTTAAATCTTATTTAATTATCACTTTAATAAAACAAAGATAAATTTTTTGAATTATCTTTTTGATTTAGTCTAGGTATAAATCGTATTTTTTAAACTTGCATTTGATGAAATTATATAAAGACTTATAAAATTAACATTTACTAGCAGCAATTCTTGTTTGTTTGGAACTTCAATTTATATAATTTTAAATATTAAATATATTAAATATAAAATAGTCTTAATCAAAGTAATCATTTAAAAAATTAAATTTATTTTTTTAAAAATACTTATTAATTTAAAAAAAAAAATTATATTTAATGTATTTTTATTATTATATTAATTTATCCTAAAATTATTTTATTTATATTTTTTAATTGTATTTTTTTTAAATTCAAAAAAATGTTTTAATTTTTATTATTTAAAATAATTGAAAAAAATAATAGATAATTAAATAAATATAATTAATCAAATTTAACAATGAATTTAATTTTTTTTTATTAATTAACAGTAGATATAAAAAAAATAAATAATTTTAATTGTAACAATAAAAAAATACTAAAAACTTAATTAAAGTTTAATTAAATTTTATTTTATTGTAAACAATAAAAAATTAAAATTTTAAAAAAATTTTCTAAATAAATATTTTTAAAATATTAAAATCAAAATTTTAATATAAATTTATAATACATTTTTTATATATCTGATTTGGTAAAAAAAAAAATAGATAAATGTTTTTATTTTTATAAATATTCATATATTTACAATATAATTAAATCAAATATTTTATTAATTTTTTTTTTTTATTTAATTTTTTTACTTTATTAATTTAATTATGTTTAGTTTACTGATAAAAAAAATAACTGTTCAAAATTGAAATTAATGCAAATATGACTAATTTAAATTATTGTAACAAATGGATGCAAGTTATACATACAAAAGAAAAAAATGTGATTATAATTTGGCAAAAATTTAGAAGTTGGACTAGTTCAATTTGGCAGAAAGTTTTATGCTCACGTTTCTCAAATCAATTGATCATATTGGCAGTAATCAGTTGTTTATTGATTTATAAAGAAGGACTGCAAATAATTTTACTATCCAGTTTTTTGGCTTTAATTTTTTGCATTAGTAAACAATTTTTAGAAGAAAGAGTGCCAATCACAACTTCAATAAATTTAAACTATGAACAGTTATCTTTTTTATATCAACGCTTAGCTTGGGCCAAATTAGCTGGTGTAAATTTAAATAAACTTTGGTTAAACAAAATTATTGATCAATTTTGGCCTCATTTCAATAGTTACGTCAGTCAGGTTTACTCTGGTCGAATTTTATTTTTTGCATTCCGGTTAAATGTAATTAATTTAGGACAAAAAGCACCAATTGTAGAACGATTTCACTTAATTAATTTAGATAATCAACTTGACGGTGAAGTAGCCATCATAAATTTCACTCTTAGATTTACTAGTAGCAAATTTTGTCAAATTAATATTATTTGGTATTTTTTTAATTTCACTTTATCTGCTTTACATTTAATTTTACATTGTCGTATTGTTTTACATCACAGATCAAAATTGATAGGTGGCAAACTATTTAAAGTTTGTTTTACTTTTACTGAATTTCCTCAATTATGTTCTTATAAATGTGATGGCTTAGCTAAATTATTGCAATACATAGGTTTTTTAGACATTTTAATTGAAAATTTTTTTAGTTTTTTTGTAATTCCTAATGTATTAGTATTACATTTGAATAAATTTAAGAATTTAAAAAAAAAACAAATTTTATTTAATTTAACAAAAGATCCTTTAAATAATAAAAATATTTATTCTAACAGCAAGCAAATATTTCATACATATTTCAAATCAAAAACTCCTAAAGGAATCATGCAATTCGATGTTTTATTTGCTAGTAATTTACCTACAATAAATCGAATTGAAAAACGATTTGATCAAAGTTATGCTATATTAATTAAAATTGGTCAATTAGAATGGATGACAAAGTTTCAACAAGAAAGTAATTTACCAATAATTATTTGGAATGAATCTTTTGTGATACCTGTATCTGATTTTGATTTTTTATTAAAATTAACTATGATTACGGATTCCAAAAATAGTGAATCAATAATAATTTTAGAAGCCAGTGTTAATTTACTTAATTTTGCTAATAATATTGAAAATAACATCACTAATGGTAAACATTACACTATTGAAGATACAAATTCAACTATTAAATTAATTATTAAAATAAATTGTCTGTATTTAACTTTTTACAAAAATAAATGTTTTAATTTAAAACCATTATTTAATTTTGGAATACCAACAGGTATCTTAATAATTATGATTCACTATGGTACTGGTCTTTATTCATTACCTAGTGAAGATGAATTTTATAATAACGATTATTATGTTTTGATTAAACTTCAACTAAATCAACAAAAAGCAGAAAAATGCAGTGGAAATATAGGTGATGAGCAACATTGGCAATTAATTAGTTACTTTATAATTTATCAACCTTATTTAGAACAATTGAATATCGAATTGTTTGCACAGACAAATAAATTAGAAAATTCTAACTATTTGATAGGAAATTGCAAACTAGATATTGCTAAAGCATTAAATTCGTGCGGATTTGAAAAAAATAAAAATTCAAATAAATTTTTATCAGAAAAATTTAAAATAAATCATTGTAAATTATATTTATATGGAAAATTAATAGAATCATATTTAGATGTTAGTTACGTATTTAAAAATGTTAAATTAAATAAAACTTTTTTTAAAAATTTTGAATTTACAAATGATTTAATTAAAAATATTAAATTTGAAACAATTGCTAAAGTTTCTGGAAAAGGAGATTAAAATTATAAATTTGTTTAAATAAATTTTTAAAACAATATATTTATAAATATATATATTAGTAAATTTTTTATTAAATTTGAAATTAGATCTTTTATTTTATTTTTTTATTTTTGTTGTTCAATTGAATTTTAATTTAAAAAAAAAATCAAATTTAATTACATGTTTGTAATTTAATATTTATCTAAAACATTAATTTAAAAAAATTATAAATTCAAAAAAAAAAAAATTTAATTCAATGTTTTTTTTATTTTGTTTTAATCTAAATCAAATATTTAATATTTAATATGTTATTTAATTTAAGTATATTGCACATCAATAGTAAATTTTTAAATTTTCTAATTATTACTAAAGAAAAATATGTAACAGTTAAAAAATAAGAAGAATATGAACATTATATTCATTTTTTAATTTGTAAAATTCGTTTATTATTCTTAAAAAAAATCAAATTAAAAAAGTATAAAAAAGTTAACTATATTAAAATGTTGATGCTAATAATTTAAGAATTTAATTATTTATGACTTAAAAATACTTTATGTTATATAGTAGGAATCAAATATTAAAAAAAAAGTTTTGTTAATAAGTTAATTAAATATATTTTTTAAACACATATTCAAAATTTTACATATATTTAAAATTTATTTTATATATTAAAACTTATTTTAAACAATTATTAATAAATTTTTAATAATTTTATTTCAGTTAATTTTAAAAACGTTAAAATTATTTATTTATAAATTGATTTAAGTTACAAATTTATAATTTGAAAACAATATTCATAAAAAAAAACAATTTATTAATTTATTTTGTAATTTAAATGTAATTAATCAATTTAAATAAGTCTATTTAAATATTGAAAATCATATTTAAATTTTATTTTAATTTTTCAGTAATTTTAAATATAACAATATTATAATGTTTTTTTTTGTTATCTAGATTATTTTTATAGTTTAGTTACAATGTTTAATGATAAATTTATTTAAACAAATAAATAATTATGATAATAAAATAAAATAGTGCATAATATTTTGTATGATTAATGAAAAGAATTAACTTAAATAAAATAAAATTATTTATTTAAATTAAAAAAAAATTAAGATGTATAAATTTTTTTAAACCAATGACAATTTAAATAAGTTTAACTAAAAAGTACCTTTATTAATATTTTACAAATTTAAAAAATCATTAAAATATATTAACTTATCAAAACATTTTTACAATTTTATATAAAAATAAACATTATTTAATGTTATTTTTTTACTTGGATACAAACGATAAATACAGATAATTACGTTTTTGAATTAAATAGTAAATAATTACACAATTAAGAAGAATTTTAAAAAGTATTTCATTGTATAGTTTTTATAAAAAATTTGAACAAATTAAATTTTTTTTTTTCAAATTTATACTAAATAAAACCAATCATTCATTAAGCTAGTCAAGTATTATAATATATTTAATTTATAAAAATTTAGTTTGTAAAATTGAATAAAAATAAGTATTATTTGCATAATTTGTAAAAATAATTTTTTTTTAAAAATTTTTTATTAATTTATAAAAATTAAAAAAAAATTAATATTTTTATAATTAATGTTGACTTTATTTCTTTAACAATTAATATTAAAATTTTTATATAAAAATCTTAAAAAGTCAATTTTGTAAAATTAGTCTTTAATTAATTTAATCAAAAATATAAATTTATAAATGCATTTTATCTAAAATAGCTTTTTAGCCATTTATATTCTAAGTATTTTTTTATCCTATATTTTTTTAGAAATTCTTTATGCTTTTATTATTTGCTTTATTATTTATCTTTTTTTAATTGTAATTTTGTTAAAATTAATTATAATTTTATTTATATTAAGTATAAAAAGTATAAAAATATATGTTGTTTAATATATTTAAATTTTTTTATATTAATTTTGATAATTACTAAAAAAATTATAATTCTTTTTTATAAATTTTATTTTTAACTTTTAATTATTTAATAAAGTAAAAAAAACTATTTTAAAATATTTATTGCTGTAATTATTTATAATAAATATTTTAAAACTTTTATAAATTTTACATTTTTTAATAAATTTAAAAAATAATTTGAAAATTAAAATTTATATTTTTCTTTATTTAGTTTATATTAATTTAAATTAAAATAATTTATTATAAATTATTTAATTTTTATAAAAAAATCAAATTTAAATTTTACAAAATATTAAAAGTTTTACAACGCCACCTATTTCGTTAAATTCTAACTTCTTTTTTTTTAAATTTTTAAAAAATTAAAACTTATCATGATTATTAAAAGTTTATAAATATAAACTAATTATAATAAATAAAAAATTTATTTATTAAAAAATGTAAAAAGTAATGTAATAAATAGTCCAATAACATTTTTTTTTTACATTTAAAATTAGTTTTATACTAACCTGCCGATTGTATTTCATTTATAATCTAGAACCTATATTTTTAATGTAATAAGCCATTTTATTACATTTTTAAAGTAACATTATTAAATGAAAATTTTAAGTTTTTACTTTATCGTAAATTTTGGCTATTTTGCTTTATTAATTAAAAATAATAAATATATTTAAGTCTACTAAATATTTTTTATCTTATTTTTATTAATGTCAGTTTTTCATAAAACTATATATTTTTTTTTTACTATAGATATCTAAAGTTACTCATCTTTAAAATTTTTATGTTTTATAAACAAAAATATTGCTTATTATATCTATACAATTTTTTTTTTTTTTTTCATTTTACGCCTTAGTTTATTTTAAATTGCAAACAGGTTAAACTGTAACGATTTAAGTAAGGAAGAAGTTATAAAAAAATAATAGTTAATATTTATTTAAAAAGTTAATAGTTGAATAAAATTAAATATTCAATTTATTATTAATTTAGTTGCTAATAAGTTAAGGTTAGTTCAAAATAACAAATTAAATTTAGAAAAAAAAAATTACAAAATTAAATATAAGCAGATTAAAATTTAATCAAGATTATATAAATATTTTTTTTAGATAAATTAATGTCTCTAAACTAAATAAAATAAAACTTAATATTATTTTTTATTGATATGATTTATTATTGATTTTTTTTTTATAAAAAATAAAATAAAAATTAATTATTTACTATTCTAAACTATTTATTCTAATTAAAACAATTTTTAAATATTTATTATTTTTTTATAAATTATTTTTTTTAAAATTATTAAGAATTTTAAAAATTTATTTAATAAAATAAATTAATTCTTATTATTAATAATTGCAGATATAATTTAATATTTGTTTATTTATAAAAAAAAATAATTTTTTAAAAATTAACTAATAATTTAGCATATTAAAAAATTAAAATTGCTATTTTATTATTATTCTATAAATTTATTTTTTTATATTTTGAATATGTTTTTTATTAATTCATTTTATTTGTTTTTCAATTATTTTTATTAAAAGTTATAAGTATTTGAAAAAAACAGTATTTATATAAAAACTTCTGTTTTTAGTATTTGCATCTTGTATGACACATTTCAAAGGAAATATATTTTTTATTTCATAATAAATATATTTTATTCGCATAATTATAAATGAATCATTAACTTTTAAAGATAGTTCAATTAATTCTAACTATTAAAATATATAAAAAAATATAAAAAATAAATTAATTTTGAATAAATTTTAATTTTTGATTTTTTTTAACATGACAAACAAATTATTTTATAAATTTATTATAAATAATTGTTTGCAAGTTTTACTCATAAATTTTAGAATTAACAACAATAGTTTAAATATAAGATTCATTTTTGATTAAAAACACATTAAAACTGTATAAATAAAAATATTTAAATATTTAAAAATTATTTTGCATATAATAATAACCTAATGCTAATTATTTAATATCTTATTTAATATAGTAATATATACAGTACTTTTTAAGTAAAATTTCTAAAATAATTTTAACAAAAACAATAATATATAACAAGAAATATAAAACTAATTAATAAAAATTTAAATAAAATTAAAATATTAAAAATAAAGAATTTTAAAAATTATTAATATTTATTATTTTATAAAATTAATTTGGATTGTTTAAATTAAAAAAAAATGATAAATAATTGATTTATTTTTAATTATAAATTGTTTTATTTTTTATATTTAATCTTATAGTTTTTATAATTATTAAAAATTTTTTTAATTTTTTTACAATTTTTACATAAAATTAAAAAAAAAATTTTATAAAAAAATAAAAAATTTATTTGTTAACAAAAAGTTAAAATAAAGATGTTTTTATAAAGTTAATACAAATAGTAAAAATAATTTTAATAAATAAAATTATTTATTTATTTTGAAAACATTTAATAATGAATAAAATAAAACTAGATATTAAATAAATAATCCTTTTTAAAAAATAAAATAGAATTTTAAAAATAAATTATAATTAATTATTTTATTCAAATTTTAAAAAAAATTTAAATTTTTTAAATCATATAAACAAATAGATTGGTCAAATTTACTTTTAAATTTATTTTTTTTATTTAATATTTAAAATTGTTAAAATTTATTTCTAAAAATAAATTAAATAAATTTTTAAAAATTTATACATAATTTAATTCTTTAATTATTGATAGTTATTTTTTGTTTAAAAAACTAAAAAAATATTTTATTAACAATAATTCATAAAATTTAAATACTATTTTAATTTAATTTGTTTTTATAAAGTTATAATAAGTGTTTTAAAAAAATTAAACTTTTAAATTTTTATTTAACTTTGTTTGAAAAATTAAGTTTAAAATGTATTTTATAAATATGATTTCATAAATAATTTTTAAAAAAATATTTTAAATAAAATTAATGATAAAAAAAAATAATGTTGATTTATTTAGATACTTAAAATATTAATAAAAATAATTTTTACAAATTTAAAATTTTATGCTTAATTTAAAAAAAAAATTAACATTAGTTTTTAAATAATATACTAAAAATTGTAAAAATTAACAAGTTTTGTTTTATTAGTAAACAAGTAAGATAATAAACACAAAAAATATTTTTTTGATTTTATTTAAATTATAAAATTGTTTTTATTTTATCTTTAAATAGATTCATTTATATTTTTGTTTCAATTTAAAATTAATAAATTGATTTTAAAAATATTTTAAAACTATAAAAAAAAAAATAAATTATAATATAATAAATTATAATATAAATTTTCTATTTATATATTAAATAAAGTTTTTATGTTATTTTTTTTTGTCAATTTATATTTAAATAAATAATATTTAAAATATTTTTTATATAATTTTTGTAATAATCTTATATCAATAGGATATTTTAGTATAATTTTTTATAAATGAAAAAATTTTTAAAGTAAATGATTATTGATAAACTTAATATTTTAATGTTTTGCCTTAAATATGTATATTTTTATATATTTTAATCGTATACTTAGTTAAAAATGAAAAATGAAATTTAATTATTTGAATAATTATGAAAATGATATTTTTAATTTGAAAATATTTTATAAAAAACATTTGTTAAAGTTTAAATAGATTAAAAAATTTGAAAAATTTTTATTATAAATTTAAAAAAAAAAAGAATAATTTTTAAATTAAATTATTTTTTGAATTATTTTTTAAAAAAAAATTGTTTTATTGTAAAAAATTATTAAGTTGAAAATTTGTAAATAAAAAAGAAATCTATATTTTTTCTAATCAAATAGAAAATATTTGTATTTTTTTTAAATGAAACTTTTTTTGTTGCAATTTGGTAGATTTAAATTTAAAAAAGTGATTCAAGAATTGAATTGAAACACAGAAGAAAAAAAGACAAATGCCGTTGTGAATGTTAGTTTGAGTAGACTGGTGTCAGTAAGTATTAAAGGCAAACAGAAAAAAGCTGCAAAGTCAAATAAAGGGTTGTTAAGATAAAAAGTTGATACGAGTAGAATATTATAAAAAACAGAATAGCGTTTAATATAATTAAAGAAATAGTTGCGGCTGATTGCAAAAAATGGTAACTCATGTAAATACAAGTTGAAACATTGATTTAGACAAATGACAAGTGGCTAAAGATGATCAAATCAATGTGAATCATTATCTTGTCTTCACAATAGTGATCCTAGTTATGATTATGAGGTTGCGACGGCGTGAGAATACAAACAAAATGTTTTGCTAGGAAGGCTCGGTTGGCTGAATACCGGCAGTTAATAACAATATGCGGAAATGATATTCTTGGCCAAAATGTGTCCAAAGATGCAAGTGCTCAGATGCTAGTTGCTGGTAGAAAGGCGTAATAGTGTGTTCGTAATAATCAGTGTGGTCTGAGTGTGGTCTAGATTTGAATCCTGACCATTTCATGCGCTGGTGTTTTTATTCTTGGTACAAACCTTTTGTGCGCCGTCGTTGATTTTGGCTGTGTAAATGGTTTGGTTTATGTTCAGTCAGTAAATACAGTTGGTTTGGCTGCAGACTACATCCGCCCATCAGTATTTGCAGCCAAACATAGTTAGCTCACTCACATTTATTCTTGCTCTGACATTCACATGTGCTGCTGCACTTGTTTGATACTGGCTGCTGATACCACTACCGTTGTTTTGCCGCTGCCTTTATTCTTTATTGCTAGTTTCACTAGTTCGTCAAAACACTGTTGCACTGATCCAAGGCATCAATTTAACTCTTGCTTGTTTTTTCTTGCTTTCAGTTAAGTTACAATAAGTTTACTTTGCTCACTTTTTTTCCGATTTCACTCTTTTAAAATTCATTTTACATGTAAAATGATGCTCTTCAAAATTGTGACAAAAATTTATGTGAAAATACTTTATTTCTTTGCTATCTGTTTTACTACTGTTAATATTCAACCTTCTAATTTGGCTAAAAAATCAATAAATTCTTTTTTTATTTAATCCTTGTTCTAGTCCATTAATAATAAATATTTAAAACTTTTAACTTTAATGTAAACCGAAACTAAATAATTAAACTTCCCTAAAGTTTGTGCAAAAAAAGTTTAGTTACCTTCTCTTTTCTATTGTTCTGTGTGCATAAGTGAATAGAAGTAAATAAATTTAAGTGCAAAGTTAAAAATTATTATAAAAAACTTTTTATAAAATATTAATTAATTAAAAGTTTTTTTTGATTTTATAAAAAAAATATTTATTATAAAAAAATGGCTATAAATCAATTTTTAATCTTATTTTAAACCATTTTTGTTTATTAAAAATTGAAATTGCGCTTTTTTATATTGGTAAGTTATTGCATATTTGAAAGCTTAAAAAAAATATAATTTAAAATAAAGATTTTAAAAACGCTTATTTTTTTTATTTTAAAAACAATTGAATAAAAAATTTAAAAATATTAATTTTATTTTTTTTTTAATTTTAATTGTAAGATTTTATACTTTATAGTTAATTTTTTTTTTTACATCTTTTTTATTTTTTCTTTTATTTTATCTAAATTATCTTATTTTATTTTAATTCTACACACGTTTATTTTTTATGAATAAAATAATTAAATAAACTTTTTTCATAGTTTTAAAGAAAAATTTTTTATAATAAAAAGTAGTTTTAAGTATTTGTAAAATAACAATTTTTAATTTAACAATGTTAAAATTATAATCATTATTGTTAGAATTTAAATTTTTAATAGCTAACTAATATATAAAAAAAAAAATGAATAAGCTTATTAGCTTACTTTATAAAACAGAAGCTTTAATTTTTATCTATTTATATCTAAAACAAGTTTTATTGTGACTATAGTTTGAAAAATTATAATGTTTTAAAGTATCGAGTTTTCATTCAATTTTCAATTATTAAACTAAAGCCACAACATATAATAAAAATATGTAAATCAAATCAGTTATTTGTATGAATACATAATTTGTTGATATTTTCAATTATATTTTAATTGTATTTAATATTTTTATTTTATATTAATGCAAATTATAATTATTTTTTCTTAGAAATATTTAATTTATTACATTTTTTGTAACTATTAATTCTTTATTTTGTTTTTAATTTATTTTAATTTTGTTTTCTTTAATTATTTACTTTATGAATTTAACATCCGTTTATTCTATTGAAATGGTTTGCATGAATATTCATTTTTACATCAATGCATAAATTTTCAATTATTCTAAGTTTTACACTTGTTTTTTTATTTATCATTTTTTTTTTAATTTAGTTTTGTTTGACTATGTTTTTTTTATATATTTATTTTTATCATTGATCAATTTTATACTTTTCACTTTTCTTCATTGATTTAATTGTACTTGTTTACATTTATTTGTATTTTTTTAATATTTTTTTTTAATTGAAATTTTTGCATAAAAAACAATATCTTTTATCTTTTTAAACTTATTTTATAAATTAAAAATTAACCTGTTACAATTGATACAAATTTGTAATATTTAGATATTAGTATAATTTAAAAGTATATTCTTTTTTATTATTTAATGTCAAATCAACAGTCTAATATTTTTTCTTTTATTTTTTAAACATTTAACTTCTAGGTCTATCATCTTTCATTTTTTATGCATCAAATTCTATTAATCATTTTTAACTCATCATTCTATTTTTATTTTTGAATTTTTTTATATTTATTTTAAATAAATTTAACTTAAACAACTAGCTGATTTATTATTCATTTTTTTTTAAACATTGGACGTAATTTGTTTTATTTAAACAAACAAAAATTAACTTTGTGAATTTTATTGTTTTAAAAAAAAAAAATTAATTTAAAAGTGGTTAATTAAATTTAAGAAATAAACTTGACACTGAATTGTAAATAGTTATTTTTTTTTATTTATGTTTGTCAAATGTGATTAATTGTAAATCAGATATCAACGGCAATTCACATAAAATTACCAATTTTTATATGTTTTATTTTTAAATTAAATTCATCAAATTGTATTTACTTTTATTTATTTTAAATTTTTTTTTAAAGTATCATTTTTTTGGCTGTTTTTTACTTTTTTATTCAACACATTTTAAAAAAAATTTTACCTAGTGATTTTTTTTTTAATATATTTGTTTTTTTTTTAAATATTTGAACTAAGAAATCGTTTATTTTATTGTTGTGTTAATGCTGTGTTTATATATATATTTTTTTTCATTTAAAATTCACTTTTATTTTTTTTAAATATATAATTTTTTTTTTTATATAAAATATTATAAATTAATATATTTCTTTTTTTAACAAATTATCCAATATTATTTTTTTGGCTAGATTGTATACCTATTTTTTTTTTTTTTGGTATTTTAACGTATCAAACGCAAATATGATTTGTTTTTGGTTTTTTTTAATTTAGGCTCAGGTTTAAATGTAATTGTAATAAAAAAAAAACCAGTTGATTGGTGACAAGTTAAATCTGAAACTATTGTAAATACTATTTTCTATAAGGATTTTATCAAAAAAAAAAATGTGTGTTTAGGCATGTAAATAGATTTTGATTATTTTTAAGTAACTTATTTGTAATTTTTTTTTTTTTAAACTAGTGGCCATTATAAATCATTAATTATTTTATGGTGAAATTAATAATATTTATATAAAAAAAAAAAACACTTTAACATGATTATTTTAAAAATAAAAATTAGAAAAACAATTTTTTTTTAATATATTGAAATATTAAGCATGGTATTTATTTCATTTTTTTTTTGAGTAATTATTTTAATTTTAGGTTAAAAAATTATTTTATTTTATTTTTAAAGTAAGTGACTAGACAAATTATAAAAATTTTTTATATTTTATTTGTAACATTTATTAAAGTGATAAGTGAATTATCAATAGACTTACATTTAAATTTATTGAATTTATTTTTTTACCGGCAATTTTAAATAAATTTATATCACTTTTTTTTTAAAAAAATTTATGTTATAAATCTAATATTTACAAATATTTTATTAAAGTTTATTTTAATTTATTTTTTAATTTATTTTAAAACTATCAAATTTTAATTTTTATTTAATAAAATTTTTTAATAAATCAACTATATAATTATTATGTAAAATAAATTATAAAAAAAAAAAAAAAATATTATAAATAAAAGTTTGATTTATGATTTTTAAAAAAAAAAAATAAAGTAATATTTAGAAATATATATATATATATTGTTTTTATTACATTGTTAAATTTTTATTATAAAATTGTTGATCATCTATAAAATATAATACTAACCATATTTAATTTTTTTTTTAAATCTATGAATACCCATTTTAAAACTAAAATTTGACAATTAAAAAGTTATTTTTTTTTATTTTTTATTATAGTGCATTTTGTTATAGATATACAATATCATTTAAATTATTTGTTTTTTTTTTATCAATAATCTAATAATTTAATAATAACTTTTTTTAAATATTAAAGTTTTTTTTTTTATTTTTGTTTGAATTATTTTACAATTAAAAACAATATATTTAGTACTTTATTTTAAAATAATAAAATTTTTATTGTCAAACAAATTCATTTCAACTTTATTGCAAATTTTAATATAATTTAAATCACTTTAAAACACAACCCCTTTTAGTTTCGTGCTTCTGCTTCTAGTGTAATATGATTAATGTGCCAATTGATTATTTTCACATTGGTTTGCCTAACCAACCACCAGGTTCAGGCCCGGGGTGTTGCATCATTTGGCAAACCTAATTTAAACACGGGTAAGTTTATTTATTATTCAAATTATTAATTGTATTAATTTAAAAAAAAAAAATTTTTTTTAAATAAAAAAGTTATTTTATATGTATTGAATTAATATTTACTTAATATTTAAAACAAAGTGTTTATTAAACAATCGTTTTTTTTTTAATCAATTTTAATATTAATTGATTTTTAATGTTTAAAAAAATTAAAATAAAAAATTTTTTAAAATTATTTTTTTAATCAATTTATTAATTTTAAAAATTATTGATTATTTAAATTAATATTTTATTAAATTAATTAATTTATTGTAATATATTTGGTATATATTTTAGGTTATGTTTTATGTTATATGTAAAAAAATTTACTAAAAGGTTTTTCTAGATTTTTTTTAATTGATATATAATATATTAATTTATAAAATATCAATTTATATATATACTTTTTTATTAATAAATTTTAATTGATTAAATAAAAGAATACTATTTAACAAATTATAATTTGATTTCTAAAAAATAAAGTTTTAAAATTAAACTTTATTATATTTATAACCTTTCAAATAAATTAAAAAAATAATTTAAATTTTTTGTTAGTTGTTTATATATAAATGACTTAAATACATGTTTTTTATTTAAAAAAAAAAATAAATTTAAAAAAAAATAATGACAATTTTTGTATATATATAGGCTTAATTAATTAATCTTGTTTGAATTTAAAAAAATAAAAAAAATTAAAATTATAATTATTTATATTTATTTTTTGATTATTAAATTATTTAATATAGATTCAATAAATTAATGTTCTTTTTTTTAAATAGTTTTATTAAAAATATATTTATATTTATAAAGGTAAATTGATAAAAGACTATTTTTAATAATAAAAAAATACAATTAAAATATAAACTTAGATTTTAAGCATAAATTTAAATTTAATTATAAAAAATAATCATAATGTCCTAATTATTTTTATAAATTATTTAAAATAAAAGAATTAACAGAAAAATTAAAAAGAAATGAGGGTTTTCTAGGTTGTTATAGAGTTAAGGTTTCTTTTCTCTTTGTCTCAACCTAAGAAAAATGTTTTTTTTTAAAAAAGCCATGCGCTGTGATTAATAAAGTCTTGCCTTATATAAGCGAACGCTAAACATAAAATAAATAATAATCAATGTTTATTATTTTAATAATTTTTAACTTTTTATTTTTAAATTAAATTGCATTAAAATTATTTTTAATTTAATTAATATTAAAATTTAAAAACTAAGTTAAGCATCTTAGAAATAATAAAAAAAGAAATACACAATTATTTATTGTTAAACATAATAAAAAAAAACTAATTAAGCTTTTTTTTATTCATATTTTTTTAAAATAAAATATAGTTTATTTTTTTTTAAACTATTTTATGATTTAAACTACATTTTATTTTAATTTAAATTAAGTTATATTAAAAAAGATTTAAATAATAAATAAATTAAAAAAATATAGAAAAAATAGATATATAAGCAAATATTAATTAAAATATATTTTGAATAAGCAAGTAAATTATTAGTAAAAAATTTCTTTTTAAGGTATTAAAATATATTAAGTCAAAAATTTAAATTTATTATTAAATAGTAATTTATTTAAATTATTATTGAATTATTATTAATTAATTAAATTTAAACATAACGCAATGTGTTTAAAACATTTTCTTTATTTTAAATTAGTTAAAATGTAAGTTAGCAATATGTTTTAGATTTTTAATGATTTGAAATAAAATCTTGTACCTTTATACAAAATTTATTATCTAAAGATTTTTATTTCAAGATACCACTTGTTTGTCTAATATAAGTAGGTAACTTAACTTTTACTTTGGTTTTCCTATATTTAGGTTCTTTTTTTAATATAACTTTATCTTTATTTGAATTGAATGTTCCGATTCTAACACCATCACGTATCAATTTTAGAAATTCTAAGCTGGAGCTTTAAGGAACTATTTTTGGGTTAATGCCACTATACTTCAAAGTTTGGAAAAATCCTTAGAATAAAAACAAAATAACAAATTATCACATTATTTTATTAAAAAAAAAATTATAATTATATAAAATTATTAAAAATGTATAATAAAATATATTTTTTTAAATATTTTAAAAAAATTCAAACAATAAATTTAATATTTTAATTTTTTTTTATAAATATATAATTTTTTACAATTATTGAAAATAAAAATATTAATTAATATAATATTTATACAATATAATAATTTATAAATTTAATAAGTTAAAATTTTATTAATAGCTTTAATTTAATATTTATTAATTATCTTTTATTCAAAATAAATATTTTAATTTTTGGTATACAAAATTATAACCAAAAATAAAAAGTTATATTTTTTATTAACACATGTCATAAATATAATTTTTTTTTTACTATTTAAAGTAAGAAATGAATAAATAATTAAAATAAAGTAAATTATTTGATTTTTAAAAAACGTAGTAAACTTTGTAAATAGTATATAATAAAGTAAATATATATGTTAAAATAGTTGTTTAATTTTTATTTATAAAAAATATAATAGTTTAAATTAAATTAAATTATTAAAATTTTTTATTTTTTAAGTAAGTCTCGTTTATCATGAATATCAATTTCCCCCTATTTAGGGTGATTTTTCAATTTTGATTAAAGTTAATTAATAATTTTTATTTTTGTTTATAATGATTTATTATGTGGTCATAAAATTAATTAATTTTTTTAATTTAATTTATTCAATTTTATACACTGTAAAAAATTGTTTAGCTGTTACTTTTAAGTGTTAGGTTTTAAGTCAAATAAAATTTATTTTTTTATTTACAAAAATTTAAATACTTAAATATTTTTTAAAATATTAATTAAATTTTAACAAAAAAAAAAAAAAATAGCTTTTATTAAAAAAAAATATTTTAATAAAAAATTAAACCAAATTTTAGACACTTTACTATTTTAAATTGATCTTAATAATAAAAAAAAAATGACAGGTTTATATAAAAAAATATTTTGATTTTTTTTTGTACTTGTTAAACTTTATTATAACTTAACATACAAATATTTGACAAAAATACTTTACATATAAAAAATTAAAAACAAATTTAGTATTAAGAGAAAAAATTTATGTGTCTAAAATTTTTTTTAACTTAGTATTTATTGTAGATAAGAATTACTATTACTAAAATTTTTAAAACTTTTATTTAAAAATGCATATTGTCACTGTTATTTTTTATTTCATCTGTCTATCATTAATCTATTATTTTATTTTATAAAATTTTTTTTTATAATTTGCATAAATTTTGTCTTCATAAATTTTTTCAAAAATATTGACCTATTCAGAAGATATGTATAATAAATTTATTTAACAATAAATATTATTACTTTTTATCTAATCTAATAATAAATATTAAGCCAAAAAACCTTTAGCACCTAACTTAAAAATAATAAGTTATAAAACTATCTTTTCTTATTCAAACTATTTTTCTCTAGTTTGTACATGTAAGTAGCATTTAAACTTGACAGACTATTTTTTGTTTTTTTTTCTTATTTTTTTCATAACTTTTAATAAAAACTTTTAAACATTTACATGAAAAAGATATGAAAAATCATTAAAATATGACCACTAAATTCAACAATTTGTTTTTTTTTACAAAAGCTTTTAAAAAACAAAACCCTTATATCACAAGTTATTTAATTTATAATAAATTTATATATATTTTAATATTTAATTTTAATTTATTAATTTTTAAATAATTTAATTTAGTTTTAAGGATAAAAAATATTTTATAGTTGAATGTAAAATATTTTACAAATTTAGACAACATTAATTTAAATGTATTATTAATTCAAAATAATTACTGGAAATAATACTAGTGTATTTTTTTTAAAGCATTAATTTTTAAAATTTATTTTGAAATATGTGTCAATAAAAAAATATTCAAAAAATTTTTTAATAAAAACAATCTGTTATTTAAAATTATCAATATTTTTTATCAAAAGTTATTATTTTTTTACATCAACATTATTTTTTTTTACGTTTGTATTAACTTTTTATCAAATAATTCTTTTAATATCGAATAAAATTTGTTTACCTTTAAAAAAGTTATTTTTTTGACTATTTTTTATTAATTTTAAACTTTTATTTTATTTTACACATTTTTTATAAATTATTTTTTTTTTTGCTTTTAAATTTTATATTAATATTTTTTATTATTCAAATTATAATATTTTTTTAAATGTAAATTGTTTTTAATGTAAATTGTAATTTCAATTTTAGAAATATTCTTATAAATTGTACAAATAATTTAATTTTTAATTATTTTAATTTTAATAACGGTTATTAGTTTCCAAATAAAATTTTTTTAAATAAATTTATTTAATATATAATAAAACTAAATAAATATTTTAAAATATATTTTTTTATGTTTTATATTTTATTTTTTGAATCTGTATTTATTTATTATTAAAAATTATAATTTGAGTATTTTATTTGTATAAAAATAATAAAATATATAATAAATAAAAAAAGAAAATAATTTTATAAAGTTATAAAATTAATATAAAATAAATTCATTAATAATATATTAAAACTTTACTATTTTATAAAATATTAAGATATAATGTTTTATATAATTTTAAATTATTGAGTTATAAAATTTTTTATTATTAGAATATTTTTTTATTTATTAAAAAAAAATAATAATTATATTTTTATTTAAATTTTTAAGTTAATGTGGAAATAATAAAATTTAAAAAAATTTAAAAAATTAAATTTAAACTATTTATTAATAAAAAAGTAATATTTATTAATATTAATAAAACTTTTATTTTTATTTAATTTTTAAAATAAAATATTTAAATAAAATTTAATTAATAATATATAAATTTTTAAGTAAGGATAATTATAACTAAAAAAACAATAAATTTTTATTCAAATATTTTATAAAAATATATTAATTAAAATATAAAAATCAGTTTAATCTGTTACATATAGTTTATCGATATATTCAAAATAATGATTATTAAAATAAAAAACATATCAATGCGTGACTTATGCTAGCTACAAATTATTATAATCATTATTCAGATTCTTTTTTTTAATCTTATTCAACTTTTTCTGAAACTAAATTTATCAAAAAATAAAAAAAAGAAAATTCTAAATACCATACTCATTATCTAGTTTTGGTTTATTTACTATTTGGTAATAAAAAAAATATTTTTCAAAAAATAACTAAAAAAACTATAAAAATAGTTTTTATTAACTTTTTTTTATAATTTATAGTGTCGATTACCTCTAAATTTGTAAATACAACATTTTTAAAGTTATTTACAAAAAAGATGACCACAAAATAGTTTATAAAGAAGTTTATAAATTTTATCGTAAATTTTATGTTTATAGAAAACAACTAAAATAATTATTTTTTGTTAATTTACATTAATTTTTTAAAGATATTTAAATTAAAAAAACTTATGTTATATATATTATTAAATAATGTTTTATTAAGGATCTTGCATTAGAAATATAAAAAAAAATAAATATATTTTTTAAGTATCTACTTAGTAAATGTCCAGATCTTAGGTTTTGAAACGAAAGTATCATTATTATACATTCTTTAGATATGTGTATACAACAACATACTATAATTTTAATTAATTTATTTTAACAAAAAAAATTATTTAAAATTTTTTAAATATATATATTAGAAGCTTACACAAAATTTTAATATTTAAAATCAACTAATTAGTTTATAAAAATAACAATTTATACCATAAAGTTTAACTTTGTCATTTATTTTAAAAATTTTGAATTTATAATTTAAATAAATCTAATATTTCATTTTAATTAAAAATAAAGTAATTAGTATTATTTTTTTATAAATTTTTATAATCTTAGTCTTTTAACTAAAATGAAAAAAAAAACAATTTTTATATTTTAATAAATTTAAATAAACAGAATCAACTAATCAATCTTATTTTTTAACATAAAGTTATGTTCAAGAAAATTTTCAATTTTTTTTTTTGTTTAGAATTCACCAAAAATTTTAAGCATCAATATTTTAGTATTCAATATTTATATGATTATTCATTAACTGAAAAAGGTAGAATAAAAAACCTGAACTATTTTTATTGGATATAGTTTATATAAAAATAAAAGACTAACAACCAATTTTAAGTTTATTATGAGTTATCAAATAAATTATAGAAAAAAACTATGTTAATTTTTGATTAGAAGAATTATTAATTTAATATAGTTACTTTAGCAACTAGTTATTTTTATATTAGTTTAGAAAAAATATTTTTAATAAATTTTTTAGTAAAAATTTTATTTTTTAAATTTTTTAAATTAAAAAAAAAATACTTTATTAATATATTTAAAAAAATTTAATTAATTTATACAAATAAAATACAAAATAAAATTAATTGTAATTCATTTTAAATAAACTAAATAATAAATTTTTAATTTTTGTATTATATATTTAAGCATAATTTAAATCAAATAACTTCAAATTATAAAATTATTTAAATTGTAAGTAATTTCATTAATATAGTTTAGGTTTAAGGTTTAGGTTGTTAAAAATTTATTTATTAAAATGTATTTAGGTATTCTTAAGTAAATATTTTTAAATAATTGTTTTATATTTACTTAAAAGTAAATAATAAAATGTTAAAATAAAACAAAATAAAAAATACATAAAATTTTCAAGCTTAAGATTTTGGTTTAGGTTAGGTTGATTTATGGTTTAGGTTTTAAGTTTAAGGTTAGGCTTTTTTTATTTTTTTTTTATTTTAAAAGGGCCATCCCAAAGGATTTGGGAGCCCGAGGTTTATTGACATCAGTATTAAAAAAATTACATAACAATATTAGAACAATAACAGAACTTTATTAAAAAGAAAACCACAAAACAGTATTACAGTATTTGAGGCGATAAAAGTTAGGTTTTTGGTCAGGTTTAAGGTTTAGGTTTTAAGTTTAAGTTATAAGTTTAGGTTTAAGTTAGTAACTAAACCATAAAGTGTTTATAAATGTTTTGTATAGTTTAAATTATAAATTTTAAGTTTTAAAATTATATATTGACTAATTTAAAGTTAATAATTTCTTATAATTATAATTACTCTAATTTAAATTTATTTTTATTTTTGAAAGTTTAAGTTTTATTGTTGTTTTATTATGTTATATTTAATTAAATTTAAAAAAAATGTTAAATATTTTTGTTTAAATAGTATTTTAACAAAATTAATTGATTTGAACAAAATTAATTTTTTTTTTATAAATTATTGAAAAAAAAAAAAAATCCTTTATTGCTTTAAATGATTGTGTAAATGATTACATTTTTACTTATTTTTAATAATAAATATTATTTTTTAATGTTATGTAATATATTTATTTATTTGATAATTAAAATTAAATTATTAAATTTAATTTATAAGTATTTAAAAAATATTTTGAAAAATAATTATTTTTTTGTATTATTAAAATTTAATTTTTATATCTATTTTAATTATATCTTTTATTTTTTTCTCAGTTATAATTTACTTACTTTTTTATTTAGTATTTATTGTTTAAATCTCTTGATTTTAAAAAACGTCTTAAACAAATACTTATTATAATTATTCTTTTTATAAACTGTATGTTTTGGATTATCTTTATTTATATTGTATTTGACTATATTTTTATGAAAAAAAAATTTGTTTTGCTCTATTTTGCTGTTGGCCTTTTTTTGAATGATTCTGATTTTTATTTATTTAATAAACAATTTTTTTTATCCGTTAAGAATTTTTGTTATAATATTTTACAATGTTTTTTATTTTTTGATTTAATTTAAAAAATAATAATTTATAAATTTAGATAATTTAAATAAATACAAAATATAAACTTTTATTATGCATATAACGTACTTGTTTTGAATTACATGTTAATTGGATTTTTTTTACACAAATGCTTATTTCCGGTCAAAATCAAAATTTTTTAAATAATAATAAAAACAAATAAATTTCAGGTATTTTGCGTGTTTAAAAGTTTTTACCTTTTGTTTAATTTTTTAAATTAAAATTAAATTTATTTTGTTTATTATTTATTATTATTGCATAAAACATTTTTGATTATTTTTTTGATCAAAAATAAAATTTAAATTTTTTAAATTTTTTAATATTTTAAAAAAAATTTAAGAAAAATTTTAAAAATTTTAATAAAATATAGTTAGAAGCAAAAATACCATTTAAATAAGTTAAATAGATAAGAAAATAAATTGCCTAAAGTAAAAGTAAAAAAAAAAATCAATATATGCCCATTTGATTTGTTTTATAAACAAAATATTTTTTTATTAGTAAATTAAATAATAAAATTAAATATATTTTTTTTAATTTTAGATAATTTAATATTTTATTATATATGGAATAAATATATTAAATAGATTTATTTATTGAAATTATAAATGTATTTATTAATATTATTTTAAATATATATATATTTTTTAAATTATTTAATTTTTTTAACTAATTTATTTAATTATAGACAAAATTTAATAACTAATTAAAATTTAATTAATATATAGTTTGTACTGACTGTCATTCAACACCCACCGATCCCGAACAACTGTTATGGGCGTTAGTTACCTTATGTTTCGTTAGTTTCTTATTTTGTGCATTGTGTTGTTGCAGATGTTACCCAAAATTAAAACAATTTTGCTTAAATAATCCAGAAGAAAGACGTTGTTCAACTCAATTGCAGCATCCTCATTATCCAAAAACAAAGTCTGCATCTATTTGTTCGGCTCAAACTTTGACAGCCTATGGTAAACATCAACCGCAGCAATCACAACAGTATTCTTATCAAATTCAATCACATCCAAACCATACGCATCAAGTTCATAGCCAGCATCAGTCACAACAACATAAACAGCATTCAATACAAGCTCATCAATCTCAACAGCACTCTAACCAACAATCGCAACATGTGACTAGTAAAAGATCAGGTTCGCAACAGTTTACTTCAATTAATCCATCGAATAATAAGAACGATCGAGCGGAAAACGCAAACCAAACTACTAACAAATGTTCTTCTTCAAGATCAGCTACTAATTCTGCAGTTGGGACGCCAAAAAATTTGTCAACTATTAGTGGATCACATGTACCTTATAGTAATAGTAGTAGTATGCTAAATCGATTAGATCAAGTGTCTAACTTGAATCAAATAAACAACATGAATCCTTCTGCTTCAGCTTTAAGTGCATACGGAACATATTCAGCCCACAGTTATAACAACTTGAATACTGGATTAGCTCAGAGACTTAGTGGGCAACTGTTGCAAACTGGCAGCGGTATACTTGGCCCAAGTGATACTTTTAATTTAAACGCGTTTGGATCGTTATTGCCCACTAAAATTTGCAGTGGTGATCAAACTGATGGCACTGGCGGGAACAACGGTTTCTTTTATAAAAATCTAAATTACCTAGGTAGTGATAATATGCGAGTTCCGGTCAAGCAACGCAAGTATTCCTGCGTCGCAGCTATTGGACTGCCTACTACGGAAGCCGCTTATGCAGCGCATGCTAGTCATTTAAATGCGCAAAATAGACGCCATTCTAGAGCCGTGACTGACTGCCAAACTGCCGAGAAGTATTACAATGGGTCCAATTTTTCACATAAGAAATACTCATTGGCTAACCATGGTACTTTTAATACTGCTTCGGCAGTTTCACCTGAAACCGGTAGTGACAATGGTGGTAATAATGGCATATCAAATGAATCCGAACTGATCAGCGGATGTGGTTCCAAAAATCAGTCTTAATCATTTCAAACATTTTTTTTTAAGTTAGAACTAAATAAACCTGTTTTTTTAAGCTTAAATTTTCGTCTAATCATCACTAAAAACAGAAGATTTGGGCAGTTCTGAAAAAAACAAAAAATTTAAATCACAAATTGATAATTAAAATTAAACTTAAATCTTGTTTTAAGTTTTAAAAAAGTTATAAAATCAAACATCAGCCTCTAAAAAAATATATGAAATGAAATTTTTTTCTAAATAAGTCAAATAATACAATTGAGAGGTGTTAAAAATATAACGTAAAATTTAAATGTCTAAAATTACCTATATAGAAGCTATTTCACCCAAGATTAGCTTTTCATATTTGACAAGCTATTATTCGTTTACTTATTTAAATTGTAATTTAATTTTTTCAATTGGTTTTAAATTAAAATAAAACTTATTAAATTTATTCAGACAATCTTGTGATCACAATTTAAATTGAAAATCAATTGTCTATAAAATTTAATAATTGAGCTATTTTCAAAGAATGTTTATTAAATTAATAATAAATTAATAATTTATTTTAAATTGTAATTCTACTTATTTTTAATAGTTAGTAAATATCTAATTGCTAGCTTGATTAATGAGTAATTTTAAGATAAAATTTAATAAACTTTAATAAATACTAAGTTGGAAAATGGATTATCTTTTTTAAAAAATAAAGTCAATTTTTAATTTTAAGTACTATAATCTATTTAGTCTTCAATTAATTTAAAATTTAGAATCAATATTTACAATTCTATTTCATAATAAAATAAAAGCCTAATCATGAAAATTAAATAGAAAGTTTATAGTTATAGAAATTAAAAGAAAACAGCACTTTTCAGCACTTAATTTGATTGAATTATATTTTTTAAAATAATTCAATAATATTTTAATACTAATAAAATCTAAATTTTTATAAAAACATTTTCTTAAAATGCTAAGCTTAAAATTATTTTTTAAAATTTAATTAAAAATATTTTTAAAAAAAAATGTTTTAAGACAAAAATTATTAAAAATTTTTTTTTTTAAAAGTTTAATTCATTTAATTTTTATTATGAAAAAGTGATTATTGGCTTAAAAAAAGGATAAGATAAGCAATTTAAAATGATTAAAAAAAATTATTAGTAATACTTACATTTAAAAATTAAAATTATTTGTTTAATCAAAAAAAAAATATATATATATAATTAGAATAATAAATATAATGAGAATTAAAAAGTTAGTTTATAGTATATTAAATTAAATCAAATTTATTTACTACTTATGCTTTCGTTTATCACTTGTTTTTTTTTATCATTAGCAATTTAATAGTATATGTTAAACATATTATAAATATCAATATTAAAATAATAGTTCAAAATAAACATTTGCGTGACCATGGACCAAGTTGAAAAACCTATTGTAAAGGACAAAAATTTTCAAAACAAAAAACATCTAGTTTTAAAGTTTTAGATTTAGTATTAATGCTATTATTGCATATAAAAAACAAAAATTTTAGATAATTTTTTTACTAAATCTGGTCGCAATGAATCTTAATCTGTATTTTAATGCTTATGCACATTTTTCACCTCTTTTATCAGTATATGGCCCAACTTTGACACTTTTTCACTAAATTTTTTTCATTTATTTATTTATTTATTTTTTTCTATCATCTACTGTTTTCATCTTTCACTTATATCTTAATTTTAAATAAATATATTTTTTTTATTTTTTCATTGTAAAATGTTGAAAAATTATTTACTATTGGACGTTTAAATTTAATGTAACTTTAAAAATTAATTTTTTAGTTAAATTTGATGAAAAAAAAACAAATCACTATGCAATATGCTATATATTGTTTTTAATGTACAAAATATTATTTGTAACAAACAACGTTTTATTTATTATTTAAAAGTTAATTTTTTTTTTACTTTTTAAGGAAAGTATTTTGATATGAAAAAAAAAACTATATTTATTAACTATTTTATTTAAATTTAAAATGTTTATATAAATTTTTTGATTATTAATTTTAAAATTCATTTAATTGTAAATTTAATTTATAAATATTTTTTTTATTTATTTTTTTCTTTAGAAAATCATTTTTTAATAATAAAACATAATTTGATGTAAATTTTTGATTTAAACTTATTTAACTAAAATATATAACAAATAAAATTATTTTGTATTTAAAACATTTTAAAAACTAATAAAAGTTTTAATTAAATTAAATATTTAATTTTTTTTATATATAATTAAATAAATATAATAACAAAAATTTTTAATTTATAAATTTTTACATTTAAAAATAAATATTAAAATATAAAATTTTTATTTAAATTTTAATTTGTTGATAATAGTATTTTTCAATAAATTACATTAATTGTATTATTTTTTTTTAAATCATTAAAATTTTCTTACTTAATATAACATTTTTGTTTGTACAGATTTTAAAGATTAAAATATTTGTTATAAACTTTATAAAGGGTACAAAAATAAAAAAAAAATTGGAATAATATTTTATGTTAAAAATATTAACATTTTTTTTAAACTTTTTTATTTTGAATATAAATTTAACATTTTTTTAAATGTCAAGTATTAGTAAAATTGTTGTTTTTTTTTTTTTAATTTTATATTAAAATATAGAAAATCATAACATGTATATTTGTTCCAATTTTAAATTATAATGAATATATGAATTGTTAATAATTATTCATTTAAAATTAATAAAATTAAAAATAATTAAAAATATTTGTAATCAAAAATAAAAATTAGCAAATTTTTAAAAATAAATGTCATAACTAATGTTTTTGAACAAAACCCAATAAATAAATTAAATTTATGTATTATATTCACTAGTTTATAAAAATTTAAAACAAAAATTAAATCTTTTTAAAACAACAAAATTAAATGTTTAAAATATTTGTGTAACTAATAATTAAAAAATATGATAAGATAAGTTGAAGAAAATTGAATCAATGTCAAACTAATATTGTATTTTTTAGATTTCGTACTATCTTAATAATCATAATTACATAATTAGATTAACTTTTTAATTTTTAAATTAATTACTCTAAACTTTTTCAAAATTATTATTAAGAATATAAAAATAATATACTTTTAATAAAATTTTTATTATTATTTTTTTTTTTAAAAACATTGAAATATAGTTAAATAAAAAATAAATTGTTTTTTTAATTTTTATTTAAAAATTTTAATTTAATAAATGTAATATTTATTAAATTTTTAATTTATATATATTTATATAAAATCTGTTTTTTAGTTTTTTTATATTAACAAAATTAAAATGCTTATAATTTAAAAATATATTTTAAAATAACTATACCATTTTAATAAAATTAAAAACAAGCAATGTTTTATTTTTTAAATAAAAGTTTAAACAAATAAATTTTTTTATTAATAAAAATTTGTTTAATAGTAAAATTTAAACAGTTTCAAATATATTATTGTTTAGTTATATAAATATATATATATATATAAATATAAATTTTGGTGACCTTCAAACTTATTTTTTATGTATATTGTATAATTTTTTTGAACTTATATTATGTATATTTATTTTCATATTATGTTTTTTATTTAAAATTGTGTATAATAATTTATTACTATTAAAATAATTTTTTTTTCAATTTTATAGTTATATTAACAAAATAATATTATTATTCTAATTAATTTAAACTTATAAAAAAAAAATCATTATGTTTATATTATATTTTTCCACTTAAATCAAGCTTAGGCTTAATTTTTTAAATATATTTTTTTAATATATATTTAAGATAAAATTAACAATATAGATTACAAGTATTATATAATATTAAAGTATTTAATGGTAATATATAAGTTTAAAATGTAAACTTTAAAAAAATAAAATAAACATTATTTTTTTAAGGTAAATCTTTGTAAATTAAAAGTATTTAATGTAAAAAGTATAGGGCTATATCGAATATTTTATAACTTTAAGGACAAGATACAAAGCTAAACCTAAAAAAAACTATTATATAATTACACTTAAACATAGCTATCATATCAAAAAAATAACTTAAAACAAATAAAATGCATTTTTGTTTTTAATAGTTGTTACACATGATAAAATTTTTTTTTTTTAACACTACTTAGATACAAAAAACAAAATCGAAAAATAAATACGGATTAAAATTTAGGAAAATAATTTTAAAAAATAGTAAATTATTATATTTAGTATTAATTTACTTTTATAAGTTTTAAGATTATTAAAAATTAAATTTTGTAATTTACTAATTAATTAATCCATTAAAAACTATAAATTTATAAACATTTATAAACATTAATATGCTTAAATTTTTTGACATGTGGCCAATATAAAAAAAAAATTTTACTGATAAAAAATACTAAAATTTTTGCAATATAATATAAAGTTATTCATTAACTAACAGATTATATGTATATGTACTACAGAGGTGAGAGATAAAATAAGGAAGCGCTAATGATATAATACCATTTCATAGATGCTTGATATATCTTAAAATAATATAAAATTAGGTTTTTTAAAATATCAAAAAAATTAAAAAAAGAGTTTAGAAATTATTATAAATAAATTTTCAATTAAATTCTATTTTAAAAATAATTTTTTAATTGTAAATTTTCATCAAATATTAATATAATTAAACATTTAATTATTATTCATTTTTTAGCATGTTAATCTGTTCACCACACACATAATAAAATGATAATAATTTTTTTCACACATCTTTAAATAAAAAACAATAAAAAAATCAAATTTATTTTAAAAATAAAATTTTTTAATAATATTATATATAAATAAAAAATGAATGATTAAAATTATAATATTAAAATCTTGTATTAAAAAAAAAAAAAATATTTTAAAACTTTATAAACTTTATTATATTAATATAAAAAGTTTTAAATATAACAATTATTTTTAATTAAAAAGTAATTTATTTAAATGCTGATTTTAAAAATAACTTTTTAAAAAACGTGTTTATCTTGGCTAAGACTTACGCTTAAAATTGTCGGTTTACAAAAGGTTAAGTATGATTTTATAAATTATTAAATTAATGGTTATTTATGTAATTTTTTTTTTTAAATTAAAATAAAGTAATCAAAATTACATAAACGTTTTATAAAATTAGTAAATTATTTAACTACTATAGCATTTAAATTAAGAACTATAATAATTACCATAATAATTTTTTAATTAAAATTTATTATTTAGATGATATCATAAAAAAAAAGAATAAAATAATAAACTTAATTTAATAGTATTTACTAAACGTGTTAATATTGAATTTCTTTTTACTCAATAATAAATATTTAATATTTATAAAAAAATTTTTTTGAATTTTGTTTTATAGTTTATTTTAACATTTATTTTAAACATTTTAAATATTTTCATGTTTACAAAAAATTAATAATATTAGTTTAAATCAAAATTTTATATCAATATATCAATCATTTTAAATTACCATATCAAGTTTTTTAGAACAAGATTTTTTTTATATGTTTACACCTAATACATACATTAATTTCCATTAAGTTTTTCAATGTCAACATTCTTGGTTTTTATTTTTTTATTAAATTAAATATAAAATGATTATTTAAGTAAATTTAAACTTATTGAAGCTTAAAATTTCTAAAAACTTTAACCAAATTTAAATATTAGAAAAAAATAAAAATTGCATAATAAATTTATGTTTATATTGACAATTTTTTAAATAATTATTGTTTAAATATTTTATATTAGATTTACTTAATAAAAAAAAAATTTTGATTTTTAAAAATATAACTTATATATTAAGTTTTCATATCAAGTTTTCATTTAATTTTTTGTGTTTTTTATAAAATTTAAGTAAATCTATAAATAATTAAAATAAAATTAAAACAATCATATTTAGATTAATAACTATTATTGTTTAGATGTAAATTCTAACCAATTTCTTTACTAATTTAATAAGATATTGTTGCGCGGTGATTCTTAAAAAAGTTTCGTTCAATATCGGTTCAAGATCAAGAACTTTAGTATTATAAAATTCTTTTTTTTATTATTTTGTTTACACTTATTGTATCAAATAGCGTAGATCTTCAACCAGCCAAATACTTAAAAATTCATCCATGATATGGCTAGGCATGTTTTAAGAGATATCATAAGTTTTTCGCACCCATTAACAAAATGTAATAGAAGCTAACATCAAAATTAACTAGCCATTTTTTACGAATGATATTCTTCAAGAGCAACTTTTTACAAAAAATATTTTTTTTAAAACTGCATTGAAATATGCATTATAATATTATCTCAATAAGGTAATTGCTTAAATTTTTACTTTGAATTATAGGCATGTAACTTTTTCTATATACGATTATGTTTATTATTTATATTCTTATTTACTGCATTATTTTATAATTGTTCTATTTTAATAAAAATAAATCTTATTATTGAAAATTAATTAAATCATCATTTTATATTTTAGTATTTATTTATACTATAATTATATCTATAATATAAGTGATGGTTATAAAAAACTTATTTATATAGTTTTTTTTAATTAAAATATCTTAAAAAAATTTAAATTTAATATTTAAGTTAAATAAACGGCGGTGACCTCTTGTCATCATAAAAAAAAAAGATATTTTAGTTGTCTAAAATATAATATTTTTATTTAAATGTCATTTATTTATATAATATAATTTACAACGTTTTTAATTGAAATGTAAGATTTTAAATAATAATTGAAAAAATTTTACCTTGTTTTAATTATTTTTTACATATAGTCTATTAATATTTAATCATTTTAATACTTAAAAATTTAGTATATTTTTTAATTATAAACTATTTTTATATCTATCCATTTTTATTTTTCATGTTTTAATATTTTATTTATTTTCTAACATTTATTAATATTTTTAATCATTAAAAACAATATGGATTTAAATTTTAATTAATATCATTACTAATTTAGATTTTTTAAACATTTCAAAAGTTATTGTTTTTTTTTTTAAAAATTCAACTTAATTAAATTTTTTTTTTAAATTAAATTTAAGCAAATGTTGTTAATTTTAGTTATTAATTTTTTTTAAATTAACATATAAATATTCAAATAACAAGTTAACAAAACTTTAAAAAATAAAAAAAAAATTAATAAAATTGTCTAATAAAATTAAAATATCTACTTAATATTTTTTTCTATAATTTAATATAATATTTAATTGCAACAAAATTAAAATTTTAATTTATTTAAAAAAAAATGTTATTTATAGATAAAGTAAAAAAAAACTTTCAAATTGTGTTACAAAAAAAAAATAAAAAATAAATTTTCTAAAATTAGTAATAATAATATATTTAAAATCAAATTTAAAATTTATCTTAAAATAAAATTTTATTCAAAAAAGTTTATTTAGATTTTTAAAAAACCTGTCAAAGTTAATAAATAATATGTATAACTATAAAAAAACTTATCTAAATCTAAGAATTTCGATTTAAATTTAAAACAAAAGATTTATATACAAAGCTTTTATATAAATTTAAAAAAATTAAAAAAAGTATTTAAATATATGAAAAACTTAATGTAAATTATGAATAGTAATTAAATACAATTTTTTCATAATATAGTTTTATATATATTTTAGCCATTTTTAAAAATAAATAAAAATCTCTAGTAAAAAAATACCAAAAATCTCTTCTTGCAATTAAATAATAAAATAAATATGATAATATAAATATGATGATCGTTGTACGGAGCCTACATAAAAAGGGTTAAGTATTGTCATATATAAATTTTAATTTAAAAATGTAAAAATGAATTATTTTAAATAAACATTAAGACAAAAAAAAACAATACTTTATTTTACTATTTATATAATAAATATATATTGTTATTTTTTTTTAAGTTCAAAGAGCTACTGCAATGGTTTGACCACAGTTTAAGCCACGCTAAATAATATATATTATTATTTAATATTGATTTTTATTAAAAAAAAATTATTTTTTATTTTAACAAGTTAAATAAAAACAAATTTGTAGTAGAATTTATTTATTCGGACTAACTGCGTACGTAAAACTACCATCTAGACGATATTGAGAGTTGACATAGGGTGGTGTAAGGGAAGTACTGCAGACTTCACTTGTTATAGCTCCTTTTCCTTGTAAATTCGTCTAGGGGTAGAAATCCTCATTATTATGCTCAAAGAGATAGAGGTGATATTTCTGTAGATCTGTGTCTGTTATGACCCAGTGGTTGTAAATCTATTGTCTTTACAATAGTATTCGTAAACCTGTTGGTACTTAAGGATTAGATCGATAGAGGTGATATTTCTGTAGATCTGTGCCTGTTATGACCCAGTGATTGTAAATCTATTGTCTTTACAATAGTATTCGTAAACCTGTTGGTACTTAAGGATTAGATCGATAGAGGTTAACTATCGTTAGACATCTAACTCTGAGATAATAAGTGTAGTTCTATCTACTCAGGACGGAAGACTATATATAATGCGAAAAGAGTCAGTGTGTATGTTCGGCTTGACGAGTAACAAGACCTTGTAAACATAAATTAGTTTATTTAATTTTATTAAGTAATAAAGTTAGGGTTGAAAACCCTTATCGTTGATTTCTTTTCATTTCGGTTAAGTATTAAACCTGTCCACCAAAAACTACATCAAATTTTAATATTTTAATATTAAATATTTAAACTTAAGTTATTTAAATTAAATAATTTAAAAATTAAAATTTTAATTTTTAAAAAATATATTACATTTATTAATTTTTGTCTTACTGTTTTAAATTGACAATAAGCCTTAAATTTTTTTAATAGAAACAAAAATTTATTTTTTTATTTTAATTTTTTTTTATATTTATGGCAAAATTATTTTGATAAATTCTATTATTTTTTGATTTAATGTAAAATTTTAAGTCATTTATATATATTTTAATTATGATTATATTAAATATAATTAAAAATGTTTACTTTTTAGTTAATTAGTAAAATTTTTTAATTATTTTATACAAACCGTTTATCATAAACATCACTCTAAGTAAAATTAATTGCTACTCAACTCATATGCCTTTATTTTATTTTATACTCTGTAACTTCAATAAATATTTTTTATTTCATATTCTCTTAATTTTTTACTGTTCTGTTTATTCGTATTATTTTTTTTTTTTTTAGACTTTTAAAATACTTTTTTTTTTAGTTTACAACTAAAAAATTATTTTAATGAAGAATTATAAAAATAGATTTATAAAAAAAATTTATGTTACAAATTGTAAATTGTTTTTACTATATTTTGATTATTTTTGATAGTTTTATAAATTAAATCTTAATAGGCAAAATTTTTTAAAAATAATTTTTTATTTTTTTAATTAAATTTGTAAATAATTAAAAGTATAAAATAGTATTTTTTTTTTATTTATTTGTTTTTATTAATCAATTTTTAGATGTTATATAATATTTATGTAACAATTATTAAGTTTTTCATTTTTAAAATTATCTTTCAAAATTTATTTAAAATATTGTCGTGTATAGTTTTTTAAAATTAAAAAAAAAAAAAGTTTATAATTTAACTTTAATTCAAACAATAATATTAATATTATGGATTTACTGATTAACACTAAACTTTGTAATAGATTGTTAATTTGTATAATGTTGTGCTTGTTAGTTTTAGCGTGATATTGAAATTTTTATAGTTAAAGTTTTTAGTCATTCTTTAATAAAATTAATTAATAATAAGATTACTAATTTATAATGACAGTGTTTGATGATATCCTTTTCTAACATTATATTCAATTGTTTATGTTCTTTTTCACAATTTTTTATGCAAATTTATAAAGCTACAGAACAATTTGTGTTTTTAGATAAATTTTAGATAAATAATATGGTAAATAAGTTTTGTTAACAATTTCTAATTTTTCAAAATCTTTTGATATTTTTAAATTAGTATTTAGCACATCAAAATTGATTAACTTTTGTCAAGACATTCTTAAAATACTTGATAATTTTTGAAAAAATCTAAAAAAAAACTATTTACTAAGATGATAATGTTGTTTTGAACGGGATCGTGTTTTAAATTTTTATATTTTTTTTTTCTTAAAAAAATTTTCCATTAATAATTTGATTGTGATTTTCTAATTTAATTTTTTTAATTCTTTCTAGTTTAACTTAATAAATTTGCAATAATTATTTTATTACTTATTTTACTAGTTGATTTTTATTTCTATAGAAATAAGCTAAAAAATCTTTATTATAAAAATGTATAGTTTTTAAATGAATAGCATTTTTACATTTACAATTGGTTATAATATTTAGTATGCAATTCGTCACAATATACTCTAGTTATTTATTTATATAAAACATTCTTTTATTTTTTTTTTTAGGTAATATTTGATATTTAGGTACATTTTTTTTTTTTAAATTTTTAACCATAAACCTGCACTTAATTATTAGCGTAGTTATTTTTTGTCAGCAGTTGTATTTCTATAATTGATTTTTAAGCAAATAGATTTTTTTATTTGTTTTTTCTTTTAGTCTCTTTAATCATTTTCATTCCTTTTTTTTCTTTTAGTCTAATTAATTATTTTTATTTTTTTCTGCTTTTTATATTTGATTGCTAAATGTAAAAATAAAACTCTTTGGGATTTTACATTTGATTTGAAATTTCCTGACTATATACGCTAAATTAATTTCAAATTGTTTACACTCCTTTCTCTAATTTCTTCAAAAAGTCTTTTAAATTCATTAATTATACTTATCGTAGTTTGATTTTACTATTTTAAAAAATTTTTCTATTTTTTTCTACGATAAGTCTTTTTTTTAATATCTATTCATCATATATATGATAGCCCAATCAAAGAAATAAATTTATTTCTTTTTTTTTAGGTTAGTCTATTTTGGAAATTGTCGCTTTAAATTTTAAATTATTTTATTATTAGTATGAATTTATTTTTTGATAATATTTGTTGCTATAATTAGTGTTTATATTTTTGTTGTTGATAAATTCAAATTTCATCATATTATATATTTTAATTATTAATATTTTTATTTTTGCAACTAGTTATCTCTAATTGATATTGTTTTTTCAGCTAGCCTTTTCCTGGTTAAACAAAAGTTAATCATGGTACCTTATCAAAATAATGCTAAATCCTTTTATTTTTTTATATTTTGATCCTATGTTTGTATTTTTGTTTTAGCTAACTTTATTTACAATCTATTTTAATTTTCTAATATTAATTTCTTTTATCAATAATATAATATTTATGTTTGCTACAATTCTAAAATTTATTTAAAGTAAAGGTTTTATTAAATGTTTGCATTCTACAAAATTTTAAATATAGAATTTGAATAATTTTTTTAAAAACAAATTATTAATTAACTAATAATCTGACATGTATAAAATATAGTAACATTTTAGATAGAAAAACAAATTATAAATAAATCTTAAAAAAATAAAAAAACTTTACATTATTAAAAACACTAAATTTGTAATAAATATAAATTTTAAAAAAATCTTTTATGTTGAATATGAAATATTACTCAAATACTTCATTTGTATTTTAACTACAAAATCATGATAATTTATAAAAACAATGTAAAATTAAATTTGATACTTTTTAATAAAAAATATTTTAGTTATTTAAGTAGAAATATACTTCTAATAAAATAAGTAAAATCACATTTTTTTTTATTTAATTTTGTTTTCCATATTAATTTTTATAAATTTTTCATATATTTATATCTTAAAAATTGTATAAAAAAAAAATTTAATTTTAAACAATTTTCATATCAATTAAAAACATAAACTTTTTAATCTTAAAACTAAAACATAAAAATTATTTATCAAATTTTAACAATATTTAATTAACCATAAAATAAATATGTTAAAAAAAAAATTAACCATATTAAGAATAATGAAGACACTAACTTATTTGAAGCATTTTCTTAAAGCTTATGGATCAAAGCTATTTTAAATGTAGTTTAAACTGAACATGCAGTAAATTTTTTTTGTTGATCCTTAGATCAACATATAATCTAATGTAATACACTTCATTGTTTTTGAATTTTTAGGTTATGTTTTTTGTTTAAAACTAATAAAAGTTGAAAATTGATTTTTACTTTAAAAAACTCATTTTTTTTTAACTATACTTATATAATATTAAACTTTGAAATATATAATTAATATAAAAACCGCATAACCATGTGTAAAGATGTTGATTTTAATCAAGTTTATTGTTTTTTTAACAAAAAAAATAATATAATGCTGTTTTTTATTTTTTATTGGTATTAGTAATTTTATATATGTTAAACTTAATTTAAATTAGAATTTAATATAAATAGTTTAATTATAAACACTACACACGAAATTAGCGAAAATTAGCTATTGATTACTTTAAAACAATATTACATATTTATTTTTTTTTGACAAAGCAAAAATCAATTCAAATTAGATTATAAACAAAAAATGTTTTAAAAAATAATAAGACAAAGAGTTCAAGCCAAACAAAATTGAATTTTTTAAAATTGATTATACATCTATACTCTTGACAATTAATAATTAAATTTAATTTGATCTTGTTAATAGAAATGTCATATTTTTTTTAGTTAAAATACTTGCAAATAACAATTAAATAAACCATAAATAATAAAGATATTTTAACTTATTTTATTTAATTATTATTTATTTTTTTATGTTAAAATCTATGGTTATATAACTATATAAAATCTCTTAAATAAGCTTTGTATTATATACTAATATTTATATTTACATGAGAAATCTTAAAATAAATATTTTAACAATCTTAGTGTAATTAGTTGTGCAAATTAAACTAATAATAAATGTAAAGATAAGTCCTAAAAATGTATGCACAAAAACTGAAATATTGTACTAATTGTAATGCCTGACATGATTTCTTGTATTAGTACTAGATTGATAATTCTAACTTTAAAATTAAATAGCTAAAACTTTTGTTGTTAACAAAAATTAAATTTAATCTATAATTATATAGCAAAATTACATTGACGGTGAAAATATTTAATTTTATTAAATATCTGATGTTGTTACTAGTTTTTTAACTAACTGGTTATAGGTAAGAACAAAGTAATAGAATTTTACGTTTACAAAAAAATTGAATGAACAAAAATAATAAAAACTAAGTTTGATTATAAAAAAGACACTTGAAGACTAAATTTGAGAACAGTAAGATTTCAAAATTTTTTTCTCTTCTTAAACAATAAATACTAATATGGTGCATTGCAAAGGTAACTTCTTATTAAGGCATATTTCTCTCAATAGCTATTACTAGCTATTTGTTACAGAAAATTTATCTATTTTGTTATTTATATAAATGTAAGATTTTTATATTATAGAGTAAAAATTTTTCTTAATATTGATAAATACCAATTATTCTTGTCATTTACCTAAGCTTTAGTCTAATAAAGTAATATAAATAAATCTGATTGAGTCCCGTTAAAAATCAAATTAAGTAAAAAAATAAAATGAACATGATAGAAATTGAAAACTCGGTACTTTTTTTAAAAATCGTAAAATTCTATGTAAAAAAAGTGAATAACATAATTTTTAGAAATTTGATGAAACTTAGTAAGTAGTTTAGAATGGATTAAGATTAAGGAAATAGAGTATTTGGCTTGCCATTATATTTCTATTTTAAATAAAGAATTGATCTGCTAAAAAAATACAAAACAATAACTATGAAATTAGGTTCTTTGGAATACTCAAATATTTGGTAAAGTCGAAAAAAGTTTTTTCTGATGTATTGTATCAAAGCGCCTTTATCATTGTGAATGACAGTTCAAAGGAAAACTCTTACTGTTTTATAACTTATAGTTCAACAGATTCTCCTGACATTAGCGCTCATACTAAGATAATAAAAATTAGGATTAAGCAGGAACAAAGTATAAAAAAAGTTATGCATGGCTTCAGAAAATTTGTTCAAACTCAAATTGCCCAATCTAAGTTTGTGAAATTGCACATTTCTGACTTTGACAGCAAAAAGATCAGTCTAAAATCTTGGATTTTGTTTTTTTAAAAGAAATGTGAAATGGCTAATATAACATCTATCAGTACAAAAATTACTTTACTCTAATATCATTTGAAGGGTACCGCTTTAATCTGGTATTGGTCGAAAGCACATAATCACGTCTGGTAGGAATGAAGACAGAATTTTATAACTAATTTTAAGCTTAATGCAATTAAAACTTTAGATGATATGATTAATTTTAAATACATTTTATGGGCTCATTTTATACTATTATTATGAAAAAATATGTCAGACTGAAATGATTGGCACCTGAGACGAGAAGATTTTAGTAACTTTGAATTTACTAGGTTTACCTTCTTATATCGAAAAAGGTGTGAATAGCTAATCAATTTTTCTTAAGATAGAATTTATTAGATACTTACACTCAGCATCTTTAGTTGAAAGTTCTAAGAGGGAGCGTGTTAAATTTAAACTATCCTCAAAAATTTTAACAGTGACTTCTTTAAACTTGGCCATATTAAAATGAATAAAAAGAATATTAAGTAGTCTAATTATCAATATCGGCCATTTAAGAACCAGAAACATGAGTTGCAAATATTGGACATATAGCAATACTAAGGAAATGCTCAAAAATCATTTTTTTGTTACTGTGGAATAAAAATATAGTATTAGGCAATGCTTGTTTAGGATGATGTTAGTCATGTGGTAAAAGGTATAAAAAAATTTAAAACAATTTCACCTTTAGTGAATGTGCATGACAATTTAGTCAACCAGTTTTATCATCGGCCGACATGAATCTAATAAATTGGAGATTGAGTGGAGTTTTGCCGTGCAGTGAACCCAATTAAAGTTAACTTCTGAATCGTTGATTAGATTTAAGGAAAATACATGTCAACTTTTCTTAAATATTACCAGTAATAAATATTTAGACCCACAGACTCCAATCGTGAAGTAAATAAAATTATGAGTGACAAAATTGATGATCCTTTGTTTGATAGCGTGATTTGAAGATTTTTTTTAAAGTTTACTTCATTTTGTTTTTTAGTATCAAAGAGAAGTGATGCTCTGAGACTATTCTAGAGCTAAAAAAACTCAATAGAAATCAAATGACTAACTTAGATTTTTTTATTTAAATTAATAATATTTTTACTAATATTGGTGGGTTTAGATACTTTTTAAAATTTAATTTTTTGACTAATTCAGTTTAATTGAGTATATGAAATAGTTTAACTCCTTTGTAATTCTAGATAGTTAATATAAATTTAATTATTTGTTGTTTAGATGGAAGGATTCTCATTCCACATTATAAAAAAAGATAGCAAAAATTTTTTAACGTTTAATAAGATTGAAAAAGGTAGTTTAATCAATTTATTTTAGAAAAAATAAACACTTGATTTTTTAAAGTTTTAAGAATTTTAGGTAACAGTAATTTGTGCACAAACATTGATAAGTGTAGTTTTCCATAATTAAAGTAATGTTTTCGGAAAGTATAATTGACGAAAAAATTAAAAACTTTATTGTGCTCAATAATTTATTTTAACTATAGAATTATACAGGTTTGACTAACCATTTTAGATTGTTTATTAAGAATAAAACCAAAATTATTTGTCTTTTGAACAATTTAGATAAAAAAAATAAGTTTTTGTAAACATCGTAGTGTCAAAATGACTTTGATTTATTAAACAAAAAAATAACTGAAAATTTTATTTTACAATTTGGGTGCGGATAGTTATCCCATCTTACAAATTATAAAATTTACACTCTTACAAAGATCTCTTAGTGACTACCACAAATTATTTGTTATAATAAAAACAAGGTAATAGAATTTTACGTTCATAGAAAAATTAAAAGAGCAAAAATATTAAAAACTAAGTTTGATTATAAAAAAGACACTTGAAAACTATATTTGATCAGATAAAATTTCAAAATTCTTTGCTGCTCTTAAATAATAAATAATTGCAGAGGTGACTACCACAAGCACTTTGTTAAAGTAAATTTATTTGTTTTGTTATTTGTATAAAAATTTGATTTTTAAATTAAAAAGTAAAACGTTGATTTCTTCTGTCATTTATTTAAAATTTACCCCGTAAAAAATAGTATTAAGTAGAAAAATAAAATGAGTAATTAGAATGAATCAAACATCGATTACAGGTAATGTTAAATTTTGATGTTAATTTAAAATGATTTTATACATCTTAACATAATAATTTATTAAATAATTTTTTTTTTTTGAATATTTTGTTTAATTAAATATACTTTTGATTTGACTTATTTTATCAATTTAAATTTTTTTGAAATAATTTATAACCAAATAAAAAAATAATATAAATTTTATATTTATAAAAACAATATGATTAAAAATTATTTTATTTAATTGTGATTTCATACATAATTTATTAATAAAAATATAAACAATATATTTTAAACATCATTTTTTTTTTTAAAATAATTTTAATTTAAATATTCGAAAAAATTATATGGTTATGTTAAAAAAATAATATTAAAAAACATATTCATTTAAATAGATTATCATATTAAGAAAAAAAAATTTTAATGGATAGAATATACATTATTCAATTTTTATAATTTAAATTTTTAGTTATTTAAACTACATTAATAAGTTAAACATTTATGATTTTAATGTTTACTTATTTTTGAATATTTTTTAAAATTTTAATATATTAGTTATATTCAAAAATTTAATGATAATTTTTATTTTTTTTATTATATTTGTTAACCTATTTTTGCATTTTAATAGTATTTTATTACAGTTTTCAAGTTCACAACATTTTAAAATTCTAAGCTAATAAAATTTTACTTTATAACAAATATCAAATTTTTTGTTTCTCACATTTATATATATATTTATCTAATTTAGTATAACAAGTAAATTTGGTTTGAACAATAAGTTTTATTTTATTATTACTTTTGTCTTAAATAAAATAAAACTAAATTTTTTTTTTTGGTTTTAAACAAAAAAACAACAAAAATAACTTTAAAAAATAAACATTTTGTAGCAAATATAAATTTACTACTCAGAGTTCGGGAATAAAGAAGGACACCTGTGAATGACGGTCTCAGTGAGATCGTACTCTTTATTTTAAAAATCAAAAATGGTTATACAGATTCCGATAATCTCGTATCACTACCATAACAAATTCACTATCTTTTTATTATCTTGCGCGTCTCGCTTCTTATACTCTCTGTTCATTTGCTTTTCCTTAGGATTGATACTAATATATTAATGTTTCAATTGCTCGCATTAATATTATAGCACTCGCATAGCTTGAACTCGCTTAGCATAGCTTAGCACGCAGCATAGCTTGCTTCATGATGCTCGCTTCGCTTTCTCAGTATTTATGCGCTATACTACAAAGGGATATCATAATTGTCACAGACAACTTTCTCAGTATTTACGCGCTTTACTACAAAGGGATATCATAATTGTCACAGACAACTTCTCTTAGCGGAATTTTCTCAGTGTTCAGAGACTGATATTAAGCTTAGGCTAACATTCCTCCGACAGGCTAGCACACGGGAACGCGCTATCCAGACTCCGATACTCTTACAGTCATCAAGTCGATACGCTCTGCATCGCTGTGCTCCTTTAAATCTGTTACCTAACTCTAATACTCAGCTATCTCTCTCTCTCACTTGATACTCTTTTCTCTCTAACGTGAAGGTCACCGTGATTTCAATTATTGTAAAAATCCATTTACAACAGTCCCTCCCTTGACTTCGCTTGGTCTCCTGACCAGCCAAAGTCACAAGAAAGTGGGCCATAATACAAAGTTGTGGGTTAAAAGCTTACAAATGCATTTAGCAGTTCTACTTGCTCAGAATTTATTAATTTTCGCGAAACATTAAGAGTTATGCGCTTGCGTTTTGCTCGTATACGGATTTTTAAGAGTTAATTCTTCGGGGGCGACCTCGTTGTCGTTTGGCGGACGGTTCTGGGAGACTTTCGACCTTCTTTGGCCTACCTCTCTTTCGTCGAGCATAGTAAGGTTGATCACCAGATTCGCCATGGGGATGATATGTCACAAGCTCACTTACATGGAGTTTTGGAATAACTGAAGTTGGATCGTGGGCTAATGCAACTTCATAAGATACTGGGGATAGCTTACGGACAATCTTGTATGGTCCATCCTGCCTCGTACCAAACTTACGGGTGTAAGCCTTAGTGGCATCGCTCAAAAGATGGTTTTTTACCAAAACTAAATCTCCGGGTTCATACGTGGGTACCTTTTGGCAGTTTGTAACCTCGTTAGGTTGAGCATGTTGTACGGCTTCCTTGAGAAGACGTTCCATTCCTTCCAACATTGGTGTAATGTGCGGAATGAATACTTCCGGATCAGAGATCGGTCGATGATCGTAGGTAATGTCTAGCAATGTTCGAGGTTCAAAACCAAACATTAGTCGACACGCGCTGAATCCTAAGCTTCTATTTTCGGAAGTGTTAAGCGAGAATTGCGTTAAAGCAAGGAAGTTAGGCCAACTCGTATGGTCTTCGTGACATAAGATGCTTAACCTTACTTTGATGTCTCGGTTTTTTCGCTCAACAGGATTAGCTTGCGGATGGTAAGCAGGTGTGAAGCTTTGCTTAATCCTCAATTGTTTAGCCAGGTATTCCATAATTTGACTTACGAATTGTGGTCCGTTGTCTGAAATTATCCGTCTTGGAATCCCGAATACTAAGCAGATATTTTTAATAATAATTGAAGCGATTTTTACGGCGGAGGCCTCTTTTAATGCGGTCAAAATAGTGTATCGGGTTGCCAAATCCTCGATCACTAAGATGTTTGTCTGACCTTTTGGTCCAGATGGTAAGGGTCCAATTAGGTCAACAGCTATACTTTCAAATTTTTGTTGCGGTCCACGCGTCATCAAAGCATGTATTGGTGGTAAATTCTTTGATTTGAAACGTTGACATTCAGGGCATTGCTTGATAAACGCAATAACATCTCTTCGTAGATGATGCCAGAAAAATCTTAGTGAGATTCGATGTATAGTTTTCTCAATTCCAAAATGTCCTGCCCAAGCGGACGAATGGAACTCTTTGATAATGTCATTAACCATAGCTCGGGGTACGACAATCTGACCAGAATCATCCTCTTCGTTAAGATAGTACCGATACAAGATTCGATTACACATGAAGTAGCCTAGGTTGGCGTAGGAGCTTACTTCTATGTCGTGGGCCTTCGGGTGTTCTAATACCTCGATGATTTTTCTCAAGTCAGGATCTTCGAGTTGAGATTCACGTAATACCTTGATGTGGACTCGGCCAAATACCATTCCATTGGTAATTAAAGTGGCAATGAAGGTTTCGGCGATAGGTGGTCTTGATAGTCCATCAGCTACAACGTTCTCGGCTCCTTTCTTGTATTTGATCGCGAGATTGAAATGTTGCAGTTTCAACGTCCAGCGGGCTAAACGTCCTGTTGGTGATTTTAAACTCATCAACCACGTCAAAGCCTGATGATCCGTGTATACGACCACTTCGGAACTTTCCACGTAATGACGGAACTTTTCATTGAGAGCCCAGATGACAGCAAGGGCCTCTCTCTCGGTGGTTGAGTAATTTCGTTCAGCAGGTGTTAGAAGTCTACTTGCGTACTCGATGGTGCGTTCGATGTTGCCTTGTTCCTGGCACAAGACAGCTCCAATAGCATAAGCGCTGGCATCCGCATATACTAGAAATTTATCTTGAAGGTTCGCTTGTGCAAGAATTGGGGCGGTTGTCAATTGGGTCTTCAAACGATCAAATGCCTTCTGCTCTTCAGAAGTCCATCGCCAATTGGTGTCCTTTTTGGTTAAGTTACTAAGAGGACGCGCAATTGCGGAAAAACGAGGCACAAATTTCCTGTACCAAGAGCAGGTCTGCAGAAATTGTTGTACCTGTTTGGGGTTTCCAGGAACCTTCCAGTTGACAATGGCTGCAATCTTGTTTGGGTCAGTCTTAATTCCTAGAGGAGTAATGTAGTGTCCCAAATACTTAACTTCTCGGCACATAAACTGACATTTTTCTAACTTAATCCTTAGATGATATTTGATTAGAATTTGAAAAACGCGAGTTAGGTCTGAAAGGTGTTGTTCGTAATTTCCAGATAATACGATAATGTCATCTAGATACACTAAGATCTTTACAGGTGTATTTCCGTCGGTTTCCTTCTCGGGTATTCAGAGTCTCGATCCCACCTACGATGTTGGGTTCGGGCCGAACTTCGCTCTTTCCATTCCTTTTGTTTCAAAATCTCTTCCAATGTCTCGATCTTACTGAGAAGTTGGTCATAACTGCGGAAACTGTTCCTAGGAACGTCTCTTTGAGTCGGGGAATTAAAGAGGTTAAAGATGTGATCAAGTTGAAATGGAAGCGGTAACCTGACTCCTTCTCGTTCATATTCGTTGAACTTGGTTTGTAGTTCTAACACAATTTCACAAGCACTCTTACCCACCGGCTCATAGTTTGTGATTTCGTAGGCAATTCTATAAGCGGGACGAAACAGACAATACTGTCTTTTTAGCATACGCAGAGCGTCTTGCCAAGTGTGGATTGTTGGTTCGATTGACTTCCACCAAACAGCCGCTGGTCCTTTTAATAGCGAGGGTAAGGTCAGAAGAGCGTCATGGTCGCTGATTTGATATCCTTCCTTCACCCTTGCTACCTCTCTTATGAACGAGTCTAATTCCTTTTTGTCTCCGTGAAACCTGGTGATACTTGGATTCATCATCTGTACAAAAGGTGATGGAATGGGAGGAAAAAGATTTTCTTCTATGGGAACATCAAAGATAGACGTTTGATCAGCTCCAGTTTGGTTGAAAGTCTGTTGTCTCCGTAAGTAACTTCGGACAATAGACCTCATATAATCCTTCATCTCGGAAGTAAGAGAGTTAGTTAATGGGTGATGAAATCTTACTGAATCCAACTCAGGAGTGATGGTTGCTCTCTCAGAGTTGGGGTTTTCCTCTCCCATGGTGGTATTTGTTCTTAAATTGTCCATGTGAAGTTGACAAGAATGGATTCGTTTTAAGAAGGGACAAAAGACTAGTACTACTCAAATTTGACCGTCGGTCACAGTTGTCACTCTAAATGTCCCTGTTCGGGCGCCAAAAATGTAGCAAATATAAATTTACTACTCAGAGTTCGGGAATAAAGAAGGACACCTGTGAATGACGGTCTCAGTGAGATCGTACTCTTTATTTTAAAAATCAAAAATGGTTATACAGATTCCGATAATCTCGTATCACTACCATAACAAATTCACTATCTTTTTATTATCTTGCGCGTCTCGCTTCTTATACTCTCTGTTCATTTGCTTTTCCTTAGGATTGATACTAATATATTAATGTTTCAATTGCTCGCATTAATATTATAGCACTCGCATAGCTTGAACTCGCTTAGCATAGCTTAGCACGCAGCATAGCTTGCTTCATGATGCTCGCTTCGCTTTCTCAGTATTTATGCGCTATACTACAAAGGGATATCATAATTGTCACAGACAACTTTCTCAGTATTTACGCGCTTTACTACAAAGGGATATCATAATTGTCACAGACAACTTCTCTTAGCGGAATTTTCTCAGTGTTCAGAGACTGATATTAAGCTTAGGCTAACATTCCTCCGACAGGCTAGCACACGGGAACGCGCTATCCAGACTCCGATACTCTTACAGTCATCAAGTCGATACGCTCTGCATCGCTGTGCTCCTTTAAATCTGTTACCTAACTCTAATACTCAGCTATCTCTCTCTCTCACTTGATACTCTTTTCTCTCTAACGTGAAGGTCACCGTGATTTCAATTATTGTAAAAATCCATTTACAACAATTTATTATTTAAAAAATATATTAATATTTTTTTTAATTAAAATTATATAAAATTAAATTAAAATATGGCGGTAGCTATATTATTGTCTATGAACTCCTCATAATTAAAATTAAATAAAAAAAGTAATTTTATTATTCAATTATTAATTTTTTTTTCAAAATGCTTAATATAAATTTTTACAATTTTCTTAGTTAACTTAATATTAATTTTCATATGGTTTAATTTAATCTAAATTTTTGTTTATTGATAATCCTTGAACTAATATTATAAATTATTAAAAATATTTATCAACATTTTATTAATTTATCTTTTATTAAATAAAAGATTATATTAAGTAGAAATAAATAAAATAATTTATTTATTTTTAAATAAATAATTTAAATAATTTGCACTTTTTATAAAGTTTGTTAAATTTTAAAAATTTTCATGTTTATTTAAGAGTCTCACCAAAGGCAGCTCTGAATTAATAAGCGATCTCTTCCAAGATCACTTTTTTTAAAATCTAAAGATTCTATTAGAAGATCAGATGATGTGTATGATAGATTTTTTCTTTTTATGGTTTTTTGTTTTTGATTTAAAGCTAAGTTTTTCTATGTATAGGGTTAAAGCAGATTTCTAGTCGAGATAGCTAAAGACAGACAATGTCAGTAATTTTGGTAGAATAACTAAAGTATAACTTATTTTTATTATTAAGTTTAAGTTTAAGTTTAAGTTTAAGTTTAAGTTTAAGTTTAAGTTTAAGTTTAAGTTTAAGTTTAAGTTTAAGTTTAAAATATAAAAATATAAAAATATAAAAATATAAAAATATAAAAATATAAAAATATAAAAATATAAAAATATAAAAATATAAAAATATAAAAATATAAAAATATAAAAATATAAAAATATAAAAATATAAAAATAGATATATTGATTTGTAGTATTTTGAATATTAATTAAGTTTCTTCTTTGTATGGTTTATTTTTTGTGTATTTTTAATACTCACTTTAGTCTCATAATTTGCTGAGAATTCGTTTGTTGTTGTAGCAACTTGACGCAGTTGACTTTAAAATGAAGTATCACAGGCTTGATTATCAAACATGATTTTTTGCAATTGTATATTAAAGAAAAAAAAATAAAGATAAGTCATGCCCATATGTGTGTAATAATTATCATAACGACTCGGTGTCTTGAGGTCACTCTGGAGTGACTCAGTCATATGCCAAGATTAAGAAAAGATTTGTATATCGTGGCCTTTTAAAAATTGTGGTGCTGTCTTATCTTATTTGCTAAAAATATCAGACCAAGTTTTCTGCGCGGAAGGATGTTTTGGTCATACCAGAACACTCTTCCGAAAATTTTGAGGTCCTGCATTTGGATTTTAGTGAGATTCTGGAGAAATCCAAGTACAACATAGCCACTCAATCTTTTATTATATCGGTGGACAAAGCTACTCGTCTGGTGCACACCGAGAAATGTTGTCAGACAGTTAGGTCAGTCATCAATTACTTTAAAGAATATCCGCACTTTGGGAAGATAAAGACTATCGTTCCGGCTTTTAGATCTAACTGACTAGCCAAGTGGTGTAAGAAGAATGACGTGCTCAAACTACATCATATCATCCTGCAGGTAACGGAATGGTGTAGAGACAAATATTGAAGATAAAGAGATTTTTAAATAATTATTCCGATAGCTTTTTAAGTTGAAAAGAATTGATAACATATGCCTATTAATCTATCAACCGATCATATTGCAGAGCAATTGGCTGTGCCCCATTGTTTAAGGCATATGGTCAGCTTGCCGTCTTTCCGGCAGATATAACTCATGGAATAAGGAAGGATTTTATAAAAGAAGACCTCTTTTCAAAGGAACAGAACGCCGAGTACCATAAAAAGAAATAAGAAAAAAACAAGAAAAATTCTTCACAATTACCCGACATTAAAGTTGAAGATCATATACTAATTCGAAAGGGATATCATCCAGGCAGTAATAAATGGAGTGGTCCTTACCCAGTGTTACGATGCATTAAAATGAATAGAAACCCAAAGTATTTGATCATAGCCATTCATGCTTTGGCTATGATAACTTAGTTGTGACTAAGAAGCCATAGTAATGGCGGAGTACCATTGTCAAACCAAGTACTTTTTATTATAACTTGTAGAAAACAGCAAGTTGAATTCTCTGCCGTGTTTAGTGAAGACCTGTAAAATATGTTCTATAAATTTTTGTATAACTTTATCAAAAATAAAGCATATTATTCTACAAAAAATAAAAATAATGCACTTTTTAATTAAAAATGTCAATTAACAATCTAATTTGCTTGTAAATTTAAAAAAATACATAATTTAAATGATTAAAATTAAATTAATGTTTTTTTTTATATAAAAAATATTTATTTTTTAATAATTTAATTATTAAAATTTAGGTATAATTATTGAATAAAAATTTATTTATTTTTTTTTTAATTTTTTAAAATTTAATAATATTTATTTTAAAAAAAATTATAGCTGAAAATTTAAAAATAAGTTAAAATAAAGTTTGTAGTAAAATACTATTTTAATCTTTGACTAAGAAAGCTAAGAACTAAGATGTAGTACTAGAAGCCAGAGTAACTACTAAGAATGAATAATACGTAAGATCCGTAGTAATTATCCAAATAGCTTTAACAAAACTGTTAGACAATTTGTTGTAATAATAAAGGACAAAATATTCAAGTGGGGGCACGAAGTACTTGTAAAAATTTTACTAAATCGGCCACAGTTATAAGTAATCATAGAATAGATTAAAGATTGAAATAGTAAAAGAGAAAGCCAAACTCAGAGACTCGAAAAGCATGTTCTGAATAGTTAAAAAAGAATATAAAAAGCTGTCCTGAGGGCGAAAAGAGACAGTAAAAATGATATACTTATGTCACTAAAAATATTTGTTTGACAAAAACTAATTTTCCCGTTTTAGCAAGTTTGTAAATAAATTGTGTTTTAAGTGTCCTCTTATTTAAACGAGATTAATTATTTTTAGTTAAAATTTAAATAATTTTTACAAAAATAGTTTTATTTTTGTAATTTTTAATACTATAAAAAAAAATCAAAGGACTATATTTAATTAATAAAAATTTAGAAATAAAATACTAAATAGATTTTTATAAATTAAATTTAATTATTAGAATCAAATTAAAAAAAATAATTATTAAAAAATTAAAAAGAATAATAAATTACAATAAAAATAGATGAATATATAAATTTAAATTTTGAAAACAAAATACTAACAAAAACTAGCTTAAATTATTAAAGATTAAAAAAAAATTTATAATTATTTAGATTAAAAAACTAATGTTGTAAATCGATTTGAAAAACTAACTAGAAAAGTATTAATCAGAGGCTCCCATCCAGGTTAAAAAAGTGACACTTAGTATTCAGTAAAGGTTTAATTTATATTGGATGTTTGTATAAATGTTATAATTGCAATTAGGCCGAGCAAGCTTATGATGATAAGTAAAATAACAAAGTTATTGAAACGGTAAAAAAAGGCAATAGTTATCTTGAAAGAAAGAAAAACAAGACAATTATACTATTTAAGCGGCTAGACAAAAGTTAAAAGCAATCAGATTATTTGTTACACACTAGCTATCTTGCAACTGTATTAAATCTTTAGGTAAAGTTTTATTAAATTAAAAAACAATTATAAATAAATACTACAAAAAAAAATTATTAAAAATATTAAATAATGAAAAAATTCAACTTGATTCATTGTTACTAAAAAAAAATTAAATAAATTTCAATTAAAATAATAGTCAAAATAGTCAATAAAATAAATTAAAAATTTTAAAAAGTTATAGATTTGATCTTCCTGTTGAGTATTTTGTTTGTTCATTGATGTTACTCACATAGTTAGATTTATTTTTACTAGTGTTATATTTTTTAAAACTCACTTGAGCAAAAGCTCACTAACAACTAAGAAAAACGTGTTTTATAGAAAACTATAGACAGATCACAAAATAATAAAAGTCTTAGTGTATTTTTCCCATCAAAAATTAATAAATTAGGAAAAAAATAACTAAATTTTGAAAAAAAAAATTTTATTTATTTTTTTTTTATTTAAAATTTTTTTATTTAAAAAAAGAAGTAAAAACTAAAATTAAGAAATTACAAAAATTTACTTTTAAGTAAAATATTAATATATTTACAAGAATTTATAAATATATAATTTTTAAAATAAAACATAAATTTTTTTAAACTATTGTTTCTAAAATTTAAATAATAAAAGCAAATATAAAATGAATTAATATTTTTAATGTAAGTATTAAACAAAACTAAAATTTTTATCTGTTTTACATTAAATGATTTAATGTAAAAATATAGCAATTGATTTGCATAAAACACTTTAGCTAAGTACTTAAAATTTTCAATTGCGGTGTAATTTCGATTTAAACTAATTTCCATTTATTCATGAATTTGTTTGCAAAATTTTTTAACGAATTTTACTACTTTTAAATTGACTACTTTTAATTTTAATGCTATTTAAGTTAAAAAATTACTTGCTAAGTTTATCTGTTATTTAAGATTCAAAAACAAATTTAAATTAGAAAGTTAAACAAAAAGTTGACAACAAACTTGTAACAATTCTGATAAAAGATCTTAATAAGTAGTTTAACTAAATGAAGTGAAAAGTTCAGGTTTTTAAAAAAAATAAAACCCAAAAATTAATAAATAATCAAACTTATATGAAAAAACAACTTGACAATTTGAAATTGTCGAATAAGCTAAAAATTTAATATTTGTAAACAAAATTTAAATGTTTCAATAAGAAATAGTTAAATAAAAATTTAAAAAAAAAAACAATTTCAAACTTAATATGATGCAAACAAAAAAGACAGCATAAACTAGTTACAATTGATGCTTTGAATGTGCTATTTTGCAAAAAGCAAAATAATGTGAAACAAATAGTTTTGGCAAAAAATCTAAAATAAAATAACTGCAAAAAACAAGACAAACGTTTCAAAATCTTCCGCCAATCGTTCCATTGATTTCCTCCTATTTCGGTTTAGCATCAAAAGTGAAACACTGAAAAATGGATTGAAAAAATAATGGCTAAAATAAAAGTATATACACTAGTTTATGACAGAAGTAACTTAAAAAAAATATTGTTTCTAAAAAGTGATGAGAAACTAACAGATGTATGTCACACATCTGGACATTTTGGTCTAATTTTACTGCAAAAGACAGTGTGTTCAATATTCCGGAAACAAGACGTTTTCTAAATTTGCTTTAAACAAACCAAAACGCACTTGAAGTTTAAGTACAACCCAAACTTGCAAATGCAACTTATTTTATTTTGTTTTTTTCATCATTCTCATCATTTTATTATTATCCTTTTAAGCAAAACATAGATTTAATAAACAGAAGTTAGTAATAATCATTTGCAAACTTAGCAAAAAAGACAATAATCACATTTAACTACAGTGCAAATTTACATTGACTTATAGTGTTTTTCAAACATTAATTTTAAATTAGTTTATCCAATCAACTAAATTAATTTTTTTTTTTTAATTGAATGACTTATTTAATTTATTAAAAAACTACTACGTTTGTTTATTTCATTTTTGTTTTTATAATAATTAATAAATAAAAAAAAATTAAATTAATTTAAAAATAATAATAAACAAAGATAAATATTTTTTAAGTAGTAAAATGCAAATTTTCATCTTAATTAAAAACTATAGATTAAAAAATTAATTTTCAAACTATTTAATTGCTGCAATAAATGAAAAATGTTTTTAAGTATTTTATTCTAGTAAAATAAAAGCATTGAAAAAATAAAATATAAGCGTAATCGGTTAAAAATAACCTTGAAATAAACAAAAAAAAACTGATTAGGCCATTGGCACAATAAAAAATCAAGTTATTAATGTGCATTTTAATCAGTTCTTAACAGTTAACTTGTCTTTGATAATGAATGTATTGACGCCTTTAGCATTGTAATGTTTTGCCACACTTAGCCCGTTTGTTCAACTGATTTATTTGTTCTTTCAAATTATCATTTTATATAAACTAAATGTTTCAAATGTGACTAGTCTTTTATATAATAAATATGCACCATTATAGCTAAGCAACTACTAAAGTAAACATTTACTAGGCATTGAAACATCTTCTTTTGTGACCAGTTGTATTACTTAAATTCACAATGTCATTCATCAGCAAGCCATCTTTGTCACTAAAATTCATTCTAATGTATCAATAATATTTTTTTGTCTTTTTTTTGCAATTGATTGTTTTTTGTTTGACTTTCTTTTGATTTAAGCTTAATTTTAAACAAAAACTAATCAATATAAAACTAGTTTTTTTACTTGTTCATTTTCTTTGGTCACAATAATTTTTGTCATCTGATTAAATCTTTTAGTTCCATTGTTTTTTTTCCATTAAAAATTTAAATTGACTATTTGTACTACTCAAGCCAATTCTTAAAAATACAGAGACAAACATTATAAAACTTGATTTGATTGCAAAGTTAAGCAAATGAGTTTTAATATCTTAATAAAAAACGCCTACTAAGAGAGTAATTTGACTAGTGATGAACTGCTATTTTTTGCTTTCTATAATGATAAACTTAAAGTTTTTATAAGTTGAACGCATAACAAAATTAATCTGTTTCTAAAAAGTTAACTGAAATTTTTTTTAAGATAGATTTTAATTGTAATAACTGCCATAAAAAAAATATAAAATTGAATAAAAGAATTGAGAAGCAAACAAAAGATCATTGGCTACACTTATCTGTTATCTAAAAATACATTTATTTATATTAGTTAATTTCCATTGCATATTTTGCATTAATTTTCATTATTTCTTAAAATAAAATTTTTGTAATTTGAAATTTTATTTAAATATTTGAGTAAACTAAATTTAAATAAACAAATTAATTACGAAATTTTATTATCAACAATCTTTAAAATCAATAACACTTAAAAATAAGATATAATGTTTAATAATAAATTTATTAAATTTAATTGTTTTTAGAAATCATTTATAAAAAAATATTAATTTATTTAGCTTTTAAAAATGGATTTTCATTAAAAGTTTTAAAACATAAACTGTAATTTTAACTAAAAATATTAAAATCGTTTTTTAAAACTTATTTAATATTTGCAAATGAATAAATCTTAATTAAAACTTTATAGGAAAAATAGTTATTTTTTTTATCAAATTTTAAATTTTTGTTATATAAATGTATAAAATTGATTTTTGAAATTTTTCAAATGTAAATTTTATTTATTAAATTTAACTTTTTTTTAAAAATTATTTGATTTTCACTTAAACTTACTAGCCTATGAAAATATAATTTATTTTTTTATTCTCATTATTTTTTATTTAAAATACATTAAAATTATTTTAACTCTTTTAGTTTAAATAAAAAAAAAATTTTCAAGTTTTTTTTTTGTAAAACCCATATCACTATGATTAAGTTTTTTTATAAAAAAAAGTAAATTTTTAAATGTTAACAACTTACTGTATTTTATCTTATTTTTTCTTATCACCTTTAAATTTACGTTTATTTTATTAGATTGTGACTTGAATGTTAACTATAATACATTTTATAAATTAAAGTAAAAAACATTGTTTTACTAAAAAATTAAAAATATAATACAAATTAAGTATATTAAATTTTTTCAAATAAAATATAAAAAAACAAAAAAGTTTAATTATATGATTTAAAATAGAAAAATTATTGTTTTTAAATATAAATTGTTTTTAAAATGATGCAATATAGCAATATAATCTAATTTTATCAAATATAAGTATTTTGATATTGTGCATTATAATTTTTTTTACATCAAATGAGATTTGTACCAAAATGAAAAAATAATACTCATTATATAAATTTGAGTTAAAAATTTTCTTAACTAAGCCGACAAAAGAGCTAACATAGAGTTAGACATAATTAACTCCTATTTTAGATAGTCGTTAATTCTAAATAAGTAAACAAACATCATAGAACTGTGAAATAGTTTTAACAATATAAATAGAGATAATATGTAATCAACTAAATTATATTAAACAACTACCGGTACGCTAATAATTTAAAGACAAAAAAAAATTATTAAATTAGATCACTTAAGTTTTTAATTTTTTCTTGTACGTTTCTTTTTTTTTCTTTTTATAAAAACAAAAAATTTAAATTTAAAAAAGTAATTAATTGTATGTAATTGGCTAATTTAGTGTTACCCAAATACTAATCAAATCTGCGTAATTAGTTTAATTTTAAATCAAAATCATATTATTAAAATTTTAAAATAATAAATATAATCAAAAAAATTATACTTTATTTATATACAAACAATCATTTAATTTTATTATTTACATTTTAATGAAGCTAATATTTACTTTACTAATTCATTTAAAAATATTATAAAAAGCTTATTATATTTAAATGAATTCTTTTTACTTTTTGCTTCTTTTTACTTTAATTATAAGATTTCATTAAACATAAAAAAAATTGACATTATCGACTATTTATTTAAATTAAAACAAATTATAATTAAATAATTATATTGTTAAAATTTACTAAACATTCTTATTCAATACTTCAAATTTTTTGTATATTTAAATTAAAAAATAATTTATAGTACTATGTTATATAAATTATATAAAAAAATATATATATATATATTTTTAATATATGATTAAATAATTTACTTCTATTCTATTAAATTAATTTTAATTACTTAAGTTATGATTTTATTTAAAAATTAATAAAATTTTATTTTTATTATCTGCTAATAGTTTTAAAAAAATATGATTATCTAAATAATTATAAGTAGTAAAATAATAACCATGTTTAATGTTTTTATTTTCATTGTGTTGTCATTATTGCTTAAGTTTTGTTACTTATTTTTAAATTAATTTTTATTACATTATTTAAATTATTGTAAATTTGAATTTAGTATAATTTTTTTTTAACTAAATCTAAGATTTTTAATTTTAATTATTAAATAATAAATTATTTACATCAATATACAATTCAAAATTAATTATTAATTTTTAATTAAAAAAAATTAAAAAAAAAATTAATTAAAATATAATATATAAATTAAATTAGTCTTGACTTACTCAAAAAATGTAAAAAAAAAAATAAAATGATAAACTTTTAATTAAAATGTTAAATTTTTTTGAATTTAATATTTAAATTTTATTTTGAAAAAAAATATATTATAAAATTTTTTAATAATGATTAAAATAAAAAATTATAAAGTATAAAAAATAAACAAAAAAATTATAATAAAAAATAATTGAAACAATAATATTTAGTTGAAATCTTATTTTAACAAATAAAGTTTACTTTAATATTTATTTAAAACGTGCTTAAGTTTTTGAATTAAAATAATGTAAAATAATTACATTTTTTACGCTAATTTTTTTATTTTTGATTGCTTGTTTGGTCTTTTTTTCATGATCGTTTCATTTAATTTTTTATTTAACTTTTATTCAAAACTTCATATTTGTATTTCAGTAAGCACATTCTTATTTGTTTTGTTTTTGATTACACAATTGTTTTGGGAAAAATAGCACAGGGAATGCATTTAAAATAAAATGAGCTTTAGACCAACATTTTTAATCTATTTTTACAATGAAAAAGATGCAAGTCAATATAAAAATAGCTTAAAGCTATTCTTCAATTTAATCTAGCATTATAATTTTTAAAATTTTCCAATGTTAGTTTTAGAATTCTTTGTTCATACATTAAAACATTTCATAAAAATAAGAAAAAATCACTGACCACATATTTTATATTATTTACACGATTAAAGTATGTTTATTTTTAAAAAAATTAAATTTACAATTAAAGCACTTTGCCTTTTAAGTTCTATCAAGAGATTAAACTTTTTTTATTTAAATTAAATTAAAAAAAAAAATAATATAAAACAAAAATTTGTTTTTTAATTGTAATTTAAACTTTATATGCAATTAAATGTAAAATAAAAAATATCTATTAAAGTTCTATGCAATTTTAAAATTTTATATTTTATTTTTATTTTTTTATAAAATTATAAATTTTCAAATATATTAAAATTTTTTGTTACGACAACATTCTAGATAATAAACATAACAAATATACTAAGTAACGGTCATGGTTGACATATAATTCTTTAACGTCAAAGTTTTGAGGGAAAGTTACATATTTTGATAAATTTCTTAATGATAGTTTATATATCTGATTAAGGAACTACTTAAGTTGATGTAAATGAAAGTTAGAACAGATTAAGAAATACAAAAAAAAAGCTAAATAACATGTATTAAAATAAATGTGTATTATTCATATTTTTGTCTTATTCATATTTTGTCTTTATAAAAAATAGTAAAAAATGGTTTCAAGTAATTTAGAATATTTTTAAAAATTATTAATAAAATTTAATGTTTTTATTTTTATAGAGTGGTGTCTGCTAGTTATATGGCCGGTGTCTTTGCACAGCTGACTAAATTCGCACCTTTATGTTAGACGCTTGGTCTGTTGATTATAAATCAATTTGATTATAAATATTTAAATTAAATAAAACGTTTTATTAATAAATATGTTAATAAAATAAAGTGTTAATTTTATTTAATTTATAAAAGTTGTAATAAAATAATTAATAGTAGACATTAAAGTTTAGGTTTTTTAGGTTTAGGTTAACCTAAAACATCACTAAAAGATAACTATAAAATATTTTAAATAAAGACAACAATTTAAAATAAAAATTTAAAAAAATTAAGTTAAAGTAATAAACACTTTTAATAAAATAGGTTGTTGACAATTGGGAAAAAATCAACTAGAATAAAGAAATCAGTTAAAAAGTTTTTTGAGCTAATTTTTCTATATTTTTGTAAGTTCCAAAAAAAATTCTAATTTAAGTAAGTTTAACTAGGATGGTAAAAATTTTGGTCTCTTATAATACAAAAAATTAATAAATTTTATTTTATTAATTATTTTTATTTTAAAAATTTTTATTTTAATTTACTTAATACTTAAAATTTTAAAAAAACATTTAACTGTAGTTTATTTTAAATTAAAATTGAATAAAAAAATAAAAAAAGTAGTTTGAATATTTTTATAAAAATAATATACAATAATCTAATATTATAACAAATTTAATTTAAAAATAAGCACAAACTAATTAAAATGTATACTAATTTGATATAAATAATTAAAAAAATTAAAAAGATTATATTGCTAAATAACCTTTTTATTAATAATGAATTATTTTATTATTTTGTATCTTAGAATTGCATGAAATGAGTTCTTGATATGTTTTTGAGTCATTTATTTCTTTCAGCTAAACATCATTTATACATCATAAAGTCGAATCCATAAATTGTTTGTTTTAAGATGAATTGAAATAATCTAGTTAAAAAAAATTAAATTTTTTTTGTTTAAATAGTTGCATTTTTTCATTTTTTCATTTAATCAAAACATAAAAATTCACTTTTTTATAATATTTAAAAAAATTATTTAATTTTTTTAATTAATATTTAGAAATAAATAAATTTTATTTAATGATTTTATTAAAATTAAAAATACAAAAAAAAATTTATTAACAAACATAAAAAACTTTGATGTAAAAAATATATTAAATTATTATTAATTAACTTATATTTATATTTTGTATTTAAATACATATAATCGAATTTTAAAAATTAAATTTTTTTTTTTTAATTTTTAATAGTTAAAACATTTTTAAAAAACTTAAAAAATAATTTTGTTTTAGAAATTTATATTTAATAATAATTAATTGAATACCTTAAATATATTTAAATTAAAAAAAAATCAATTATTTAAAAAAAATATTGAAATAACTCAAAAAAAAAAAAATTAAAAATAATTTTGATAAATATTATTTTTAAAACAGTTCAACGCTTAATTTACTGTCCATTTTATATATGAATGTGTCGAATTATTTGCAAATTGTTTAAATTAAATCAAATTAAGTATTCTGCTTGACTTCTTTAACAAAAAACTAGTTATAATAAAAGAAAAACTAAACATTATTGAATTATTTTACAAATCGAACAAGCCTTTGATCACAAAATTACAACTTAGTAAAAAAAAATAATAAAAAAAGTAGCAAGTCTTGTATACAAAACATGATACATAATAAAAAATAGTTTTTCTTTAAAGAACATGCAAATAAAAAAAATTTATATATTTTATAGCATTGTTAAAATTAAATGACTCTTGACATTAGGAAAAATTGTTATTTAAATTTTTTTTAAAATAGAATACTTAATTTAAGTTATTAGATTTTAAATCAATGTTTTTATTTTCTAAAATAAAATTATATAAAAATAAAAAAAAAAAATTATTATTATTTAATATTTTTAAATAAAATATTTAATTTAATCAGATATTTGTAAATAAATAAATATTTAATTATTTTCTAATTTAAAAAAAATAAATTATAATTTTGCAAAGTAATAATGTATTGCAACGAAGAGCTTTTTCAGGAGCATATTAATTTTTATTATAAATACTGTTTCAAAAAGTATGAAATTAATTTTTTTCATGTTCAATTATTTTTAATTTAATTATTATTAAATATATGTGAACATTTATTTTTAAATTGTAAGTATCCTGAATCATCTGGTATTGATCTAATCGCCAGATTATTTAACTAACTTTTTAGCGTAATTTTTTAAATAAAAAAAATAGCTATCAAAAACAGATATTTACCATTACATTTTTTAACCTCATATTTAAAATTTAAACCTAAAAAAATATAAAATTATTTTTTTTAAGTGAATTATTATTTTAATAATTAAAAAATAACTATTAATATAAACTTTTGTTTAAATAATAGAACATGCGCATAAAAAAGTAAGAAAAATGACTTATAGCTTGATGAATTCTAAATGTTAATAACATTAACCAACTAATTTAATAAGTTTTAAACTTTATTAAACAATAGATAGAATATGGTACAAAAAAAGTGTTGTTCTAAATGTAGTTAAGAGAAATAATTGTAATAGCAACTTACGAATGTAAGAATGCTTCAAAAACGAATGAGTTGTTCATAGATTTGACTTTAACACTGTATTATAACTTAATTATAACTTATTAGAAATACTTAAAGACTAAATCACTAATATATTTTTAAAATATTAATAAATAAAGCTTCATTTAAAAAATTAATAAATTTTTTTTATTAAATCAAATTAAAAAGTATTTAAATAGCTTTAGTTCGATAATAAAACAATTTATTAATTTTACATTATATTTAAATTTTACCATTTTAAAATATATATCATTTTAAATATATATGTAGTATCAATTTAGTTTTATTATACTTAAATTATTACAAAAGATTATACAGAGAGAGAACAGGTCTTATTTAAGACAATACTGGTACAATTCAACTAACTAGAAAACAGCATGGAAAAGTGTTAAAGTGTGTATTACATGACAATAGCCTTTAGGCATTGCTGGGGTCACTTAGTCATATTTAAGTAACACAACCTAGTTGCAGTAACACAGCTAAGATGTTGAGCACTATACTACAATATATATACTTTTTTTTTATAAAATATAATTAAAATTTTATTTTTAATAAATATTAAGAAAAAAAAATATTTTTAAAATTTATATCAGTTTTAAAAATTAAAATAGGTAAAAAATATTTGACATAATTAAATTTAAATTCAAGTTTGCTTTTATATGATAAAAGATAATAAAAATGCTTATATTATATATTTTTCAATATTGTATGAAAAAAAAATAGATTAATATATTTATTTTTATAATTTTTTAAAGAAAATAAATAAATATATAATATGCTAAACACAAAAGTGTTTAACAGTCAAAATAATAAATATCTTTATATATAATATACCTTAAATGTCAAATTATCGAAATTCTAAAATTTCAAATATTTTATACTTAAATTATTATATTAAATATAAAAATATTTTCATTAATTAAATATTAAATTATTTTAATAAAAAAATTTTAAAATTAATTAAAAAATTTTACACGTACACATTAAATTTTATTATAATAAAAATTTAGTACTATTTTAAACATTTGCTTTATTAATATTTGAAAAAATAAATATTTTTAAAAATTTTATAAAAATATTATCTTTAAGTTTTAAATATTTTTTTGATAAAAATATATTTAATACAATCAATTATATTAATAAAAAAAAAAATTATTTATTATTGTTGAAAATTTTTATATACAAATAAAAAAAAAAATTATTTAATAAAACTTGATCAAAAATATATATATATATTTATTTGGATTAAATCTTACGATCAAAAATTAAATTTGATTTAATTGTTAATTTATCGAAAAAAAAAAAATTTCGTTTAAAAAATTAGAAATTAGAAATTCGACAAATAAAACTTTTTAAACTCTACATGGATTTATTAACAGTAATTTATAAATTGAAAAAAAATATAGAAATAGAATACGACAAAAAAACAAATTTTTATAAAAGTTTTAATAAAATAAAAATGAATTAAATTGAAACGAAAAATTAATTTAAACAAATTAACAAAAACATCTTAAAAAATGTTGATTTTTATATAAATTTTATTTTTTTATTAATAAACAACTAAGTAAATAAAGCAAAAAGTAATACTAATCTATTCAATTCAATTCAAAAAAAAAATAAAAAATAAGTAAAAACTAACTAAACACTAGTTAAATAAAAAATAACACAATTGAATTGGTTTTAAATGTTTTTTTCTTTTATAAACTAAAATTAAAATATTTGAAAAAAAAATAATATATTTAAAAAAAAAAAGTATTGAACAAGTTAACAAATACCTGGTTCATTTTTTTTTTTTTAAGTTTAATACTGTTTTGGTCAAATAGTTTAGCGCTTAAGCCATTCAAATACGTATATTAACTTAATATAATTTTTTTTTATTATACTGTTTAACTAGAAGGTCTTGTAATAAAAAAAATCTAAATACATTATTAAAACCTAAAGTATAAAAAAAACAACTTTAAATTACGATATAAATTTAAAAGATCAAATTTTTATAAAACTTAGAATGAAAAAAGATAAAAAAAAAGTAAATTACTATAAAATTTTGTAAATTGATAAAAATTGTCATATAAAAAAATTACTATTTTAAAAAACAATATAAAAAGTTTAAATGTAAATTAATTTAAAATTTTTATCAAAGCAAATTTTAACAAGTGCTATAATTTATATCAATATTAAATATCTTAATTTTTTTAAATAAATACAATAAAATTTTTTAATAATTTATTTATATATAATAATTAATAAAAATCTTAATTTTAAAACAAAATTATGATAAAAATTCAAAAAATAAAAAAATCTCTTAAAATCAAGTACAAAAATTTAATTTTTTTTTTAATTTAATAACTGACGAAGTAAATAATAAATTTTTTATGTTAATTTTTATACTTAAAAAAATTTTTAAATTTATATTATTTTTTAACAAATAAAATCATTTAAATTAAGAAATATAATAACTTTTAGATTTAATTAATGTGTATGAACCAATATGTTTAAAGACCACGCCTTTAACCATTCGTGCGTATTGTAAATAAATGGTTTATCCAAACCATTTATTATTATTATTTAAGTCAGAGGGTAAAGAGGTAGGTTAGTTAATTTGTATTATTAATTTGTAAATATTGATTTATCATTTTTGTTTTCATACTTGAATTTTTACTTTTTTAGTCTATGTATTGTGTATTTATTTTTACTTTAGTAAAAAACATATTTATGCCTAAAACTAAACATATTTTAATATTAATTAAATGATTTATCATTTTTTAAAAATAAAGTTGAAGAATAAAAATTTTAATTTTAATGAAAAACTAAAAAATATAACCAATTATATAATTAAGTCAATTAACATTTGATGTGCATTTTTTGTATATCACAATTTAATCTTTATTAATTTATTAAAGAAATTATTTCAATTGTTAAAATTAATTTTTTAAAATGTTTTGGCTTCAAATTATTAAAAATTGTTTTAAACAATTTGGGTTGCTTATTCAATTGTTTAAAATTGAATGCCCGAAAAATCTTTTATTTTTTCTTTGAGGTTTTCTAACTTTTTTACATATTCTTAATCTTAATATATTTTTTTGGTTTTTTTTTATAGTTGTCTTTGTACGCTTTTTTTTAAACTTTTTCTACCCAAGCTGTTAAATTCCTTATGTTTTACACAAACTGGTAGTTCTATTTTAATTATCTACTTTTGACCAACTTTCTTAGTTATTTTTTACCTAAAGGTTAATGCTGAGACATCGGATGCACAAGGATTAGAATAGCTGATCAGTATTTGTTAACTCTTACTCTCCGCAATCTACTAACCATGTTATTCTTAAATGCACTTAAATGATTCACGATATATTTTAATTAAAAAAAAATTAAATTTTTTACTACTTTTTTAAACTGGTTTTAGTTTTTAGTTTACATATTAACTTATTTATAATACTATAATCAAAAATATTTAAAAATAAATTTATATATTAGAATCTAAATTAAATAAAGCAAACTCAATCAATTAAAAAAATAAATTTAGCAAAAAAATCATTATAAAAATATTTTCACCCTTTATGATTTGAAACTTAATTTGAAAAAATTATAATGAAACAACAGACTATTAAAATAGTTATTATTTGAATTACTTCACATAAATTACCTATTGGAAATTATATTCAAATAATAATTGAAATAAATAAAGGAAAAATGTTAAAGCTGATAATCGAAAAAAAAGAATTGACAGCAATAAAATGTTGTAAACACAAGTGAATTGATGCGCATACAAATTGTCAAGTTTAGATTTAAAGACGTGATAAAAATTGGCAAGAAAGAAACGCAATTTGACAGATTTGCAAAAGGTAAATAAAAAATCTTATCTTTAAATAGTTCATCAATCTTCTTAAAAGGCCAATATTAGTTTAGTTAAAGTAATATATGTATATACTTTTATATATAATAAAAAAAAAATTAGACCTATTTAGCATTTAATTGTAATTAATAAAAAAATGCATTAAATTATATTTTTTTTACGTTAAATTTTGAAAAAAATAATTTTATTTCAATCTTATTTAAGTTTATTTAATAAAAATTTTTTGTTTATAATTTATCAATTTTAAAAATAATACTTATGTATAAATTTAAAATCTAAATTTTAATAAAACTAAATTTTTTTAAATTTTATAATTTTTAAAAAATAAAAAATTTTTACAATTTAAAATAAAAAAATAATTATTTAATAATTGTTTAATTATTATTCAAAAAAAAAAAAAAAAATTTAAGGCAAAAAATCAGTAAATTTTAACATTTTGATACATGAAAATTATTTTTTTGAAATATATAAAGTAACTAAATTAAAATAAATAATTTAAGCAAATATAATTACAACCTAAATTACATGAGCAAATAATTAAATATTAAATTATTTAATTTTATCATACTAATATTTAAAAAAAAAAATTAACAAATTTCGTTAAATAATATCAATTTTTTAAATACTATTTATTAAAAAAAATTAATTTTTTTTTTTAAATTCTATTTAAAACTATGACAGATAAAACATCTAATGATAAACAATGTAAAAAAAAAAAAAATGAAAATAAATAAAACAAAAAATATATATTTTTTTTTAATTTAAAATTTTAATTTAAGTAATAAAATTTTAAATAATTGACATTTATTTTTATTTTGTAAAAATGTAGGCGTATTTTATTTTATAAAAATCAAATTAAGTTTAAGTTTGTTGAGAGTAATTTGTGTTTAATGGAATCCATGATTGATCTGTAAATATAGTTTTCTTATTATAATTCAAAAGTTCATCAAAATTAAATTGACTCATATTCGTGTTTTTTGAATTGTTTACTAATTGATGGTCATTTGATTGTGTAAATAATGACTCAATTATATTATCGGTTTTTAATTGTCCATATTTTAGATTTGTGATTGTGTTAGTTTTTAATTGGTCAAAGCTATTTTTTAATGGTTGCATTTTTTTTTTATAACTTTTATTTAATATTGGATTACTAAGTTCAGCCACAATTGTTTCTGGTAAAAATACATGTTCTTTTAGTAAAGGTAATTTCGTTAAAAAAGGAGTATATTTTTTTTTGCTTATGTTAGTTTTCCAAATAAAATTTTTAATATTTAAATTTTTATTAGTTTTATTGATAGATAATGGTTTAACTAAATTTGAATCAATTTTATTAATTTGATAATTATAAGTAAAGTTTGAATTATTTTTATTTTTATTTAAATTTATTAAATGAAAAATTAATTCATCATTAATAGGAATTAAATGCTTTAATTCAAAATATGGATTATCAATGGGACCTGCAAATTTATAATTAAATAATTAAAAAATTTTAAAATTAAATTTTATAATTTTATTTTAAAATAAAAAAAAATTAAAGGATATTATAATTTTAATATTTATTTTTTTGATAAAATAATTTTTTTTTATTAATAATAAAAATAGTTTACAAACACTTAACAATATGCGCATATATTCAAATTAAAATGACTTAAAATTTTTAAAATTGACAAATTAGAATAAGTGATAAATTAGTAAATAACACTTATTAATAAAAAAATATGTTTTTATTATATTTTATTTTTTTTCCCATATATAGTATTGTTATTTTAAACTATATAGTTTTTTATTTTCACTTAAGTATACAAAAAAAAAAAATTTTAATTTTTTACTTAAATTTTTTTAACAAAAAAAAATTTAAGGATCTTAAAATAAAATAGACAAGAAGTTTCAGATTGCTCTTACAAAAAGGATTGTGGATATTTAACTATTTAAAGATTCAAGGCATTTATTTAAAGTTTTTTATCCTTAATTTTAAACAGATTGTTAAAAAAACTAAAAAAAAAATTTTTATTGGCATTTTATGTTTAATTTAAATAAACTTTCGAAAAAAAACTTTGTTTGTAATAAACTTTTTAATTATATTTAGTAAATTAATTTTAACTCTTAAATTTTAAAATCACTTTATTATGCATTTTATTATTTTTATTAAAAAAAAAATAGTTTATAAAAAAAATAATATATTTATAAAAAAAAAATCTTACTTATAAAACTTAAAAAATAAAATAAAAATAATTTTTTTTAGATTTGTAAAAAAAAATTTTTAAAATAAAACAAAAAAAAAAGTCAAAATATAAAAACTTACCAAAATTTGGATTTTTCGTATAAATCTGTTTGAAGTTAGAAAAAATCATTGCCATAGGTAATGATTGATTAAAAGATGTAAATAAAGTATTAGTTGGAATATGAGTATAAAATTGATTTGTAGCAATCGGTTTATCAATTGATTCTTGAACATCTATCCTTAATTGAGCTAATGAATTTTTATCTGATTCAAAAATAGGCTGTTTTAATGATTCAGATTGTATATTAACTAGATGAGAATCTTTGTTAAAATCATATTTGATTGAATCTGTTTGAATAAGTGGGTAATTTTTTTTTTTAGAAAAAATATTTTCTGACCTTGTATTAGGTTGAAAATCATCAAAATCTGAGCCAAGTTTTAAATTATTTGAAATTGTGTCTTCAATTTTAGATAATTCTTCAAACCCTTTTTCTGTTAATCCAATAGGTTTTCCAATTGTAAAACCCATTGTATTATCTTTTGGACCAAAGTATTTTTCCGAAAAAGGTTTTATTTTCCAATTTTTTTCTTCTATTTCTGCTGTTTTATCCGTATAATGATGATGTATTCGTTCAATTAAATTGTGCACAGGTATCGGCATTGGAATGTAAATTGGTTCATTTTGATCACATTGGCAAAAAGCTCGTTTTGAAAACAAAGAACCGAGTTTAACATTAGTTAACCTTTTCCAAATGTCTTGTGATCTATTCATCACTTCACTACTATTACCTCCATAAACTGTTATTAACATTAAAATTAGTATCAATGTTTTTTTCCAAATGCTAAAAGCACAACCTTTTACGGCCAAATTCATTTTGAAATTATTTTTTATTGTTAATTTTTTATAGTTTTACGTTCTTTTGTATTTTTATAAAAATTTTAATAATTTTTTTTTTTTTTAAAAATGCATTCAATAATCTTAAATACCAAAGTAATATCACAAAGTTAAAAAAGTCGACTGTGACAAATTTACTAATTTACTAATAATAAATTTTTTTTTCTAATTGAAGATTCTAAATTTAAAATAAAAAAAATAAATAAATAAATTGAAAATTTTAAATAAAATGAAAATAATATAGATATATAAAAAATATCAAAATAAAATAAATAAAATTTTAAAAATAAATTTTGAGCTAACAAAAAAATTAAGTTTACAAATTTTATAAATTACTCACAATAATAAATAAAAAAAAAATATTAATTTTAAATCCAAAAACTAAAAAAAAAAAAAAAATAAATAAAAAAATAATAAATAAAAGAATAATAAATGAAAAAAATATAACAAATAAAGTTAGTGAAAAATATAAATTTGAAAGATGATCACAAATAAAATGAATTTAAAAAATAGAAAAAATTTAACAAATAAATTCTACACCTAATATAGTTGTAAATAAATCAATTATGATTAATGTGGATTTATAAAAATAAAACATTGTTAATTACATGATTATGAAACTAAAATTTTTTTTTAAATTAATTAATTTAAATTTTTAACTTTATAAACACTAAAAATTTTATTTAATTTACTTTAAAAAAAAAATTATTTTACAATTGATCTGTTAACAAAATTAAGCATATTTAAAATTTTACTTATTTTTTTTTTTTAACATTTTTTTGTTTTGGATAAGTAGTTTAAATTTAAAACTTACATTTAATATGTTAATAGCAATATCATTTGTTTACAATAATTTATTATATAGATAAAATCACTAATAAGATTTTATTAAAACTACGTTGATACATTAAATCTATTCAAATATTATAAAATAGTTTTTATTAGATTAATTTAAAACTATTTTGCTTTAAAATAAAATTATTTACGTTATTTAAAAAATTAAAATATTTTTTTATGCAAAAAAAATGAATTTTTTTAAAACAATCAATTATCTTTTTATCACTATTAAAAATATATTTGTTTTTATTATTAATTTAAATATAATTTTTTAAATAAATTTTTAAACAAATTATAAAAAAAATAACATAATTTTTATTTAAAACATTTAAAAAAAATCAAAAAAAATTTTTAAAAAAAATTTAAGTTGTTTCATAAAAAACTAACATACAAATAATTTTTATTTTTATTCAAATCTTTAAATTTTAAAGTTTGAAAATTAATTATTACTTTAATAAACAAATATTAAAGTATAGTTTTATTGTAATTAATGATTAAATTATTTAAGTGTGAAAAAATCCATTACTTTTTTATTTTTTTAATTTTAAAACTATCAAAAAAAAACTTAGAGACCTTGATATTTTAATTTAAAATTTTTTAAAGATAAATTTTAGATAAATATAATATGATTCTTAAATAATCGTATGTTAAAAAAAATTATTTTTTAAAAAAAAATAAAAAAAATAATATTTTAATATTATAATTATAATGAACAAAAAAAAAGTAAATAGATTAAAAAAATAAAATTTAACTTTTATCTAATTTTTTTTACTTTTTTAATTAATTAGTAATTTTAATAAAAAAATTTGTATTGAACGTTTCAATTTTTAAATGTAAATTTAAAAATAACTAGCTTTAAACAAAATTAATTAATTTACATTTTAAAATAATGTAAACTTAATTAGTTAATAAATGAAGCGTATACATTAATGATAATTTTAATACATTTAACACATTATACATTATTTGATAATCAGTCAACAAAAACAAGCAATCTTGATTTGATTTGTTTTTTGCACATCATTGATTATTTCACACCTGTAATGATTATTTTTAAAATAAATAAGAATTGATAATAATTATATAATAAATAACTGAATATAAAAAATATTTATAAAATTGACTTAAAAAACAAATGATAAAAAAAATTATTCAAATCTAGTAATATAAAAAAATGTTATAATTTTATTAATTCAAAATTACTATTTTTTTTTATTTTAACTTTGTTTTTCAACAAAATATTATTATTTTATTTTTATAAATAATAGTAATTTTGCTTAAATAAAAAAAAAAATCATTCTTAATTTTTTTTTTAGTTGAATTATGATTAAATGAAATGGTGCTGAAACACAATATTTGAATTGTATTTTAATTTATGGTTCACTAAATTTTAATACATTAGTTAAAAATTCTAGATCAATGCATTTTTACATATGTTAATTTAAAAATTAATTCAGCATAAACAAGTTAAAAGATCAACTAGTTTACATAAATTTATTCATGGATACTTGTCTAAGCTAATATCATGTAAAATGTTTTATTTTACCAATTTTTGTTTTGTTGTAACAATAATTATAATGTAAAAAAATTTTAGTTCAAATGTTTTAAAATTTGAAAAAAACTAATAATAGTAGATATACTAATAATTTTTTTGTATAATCTTTATCTATTTATATTTTCTAAGTAACACGCTCCCAATTCCTCAAGTAATACTTCTTTGGCCTATTGTTTCTTCAATCAAATTATTGTGAATTTACTTTACCCAGCTAAAGCTGTAATACAATAAGCATTAACTTAATAAAAATATTAATTTTTTTTTTATGTATTTTATTGTAAAAAAAAAATATTTTATTTATCATTATAATTTATTTAAAAATAAAAAGTAATTTATATTTAAAATTTTAAAATTAACTATATTAATAATAAAAAAAATATTATAAAAAATCAGTTATGTAGTAAATCAAATTTTATATTTGTTTTTTAACTATGAGTAATAATAAAGCTAATAGATTAGCCATGATAGAGTAAGTATTTTGGAACTAAATACTAAAGTAGTCATGTAAAAGAAAAAAAAATGCACGGTGTTAAAAAAAAAGAATACATTTGATGCCAAGGAAATTAACAAGATAATGATTGCTAATTTGAAAACTAATTGGATCTATCTAATTTAAACTTGATATTAACATTATCATGCACAGATATTATGGCAAAGTGAACCTTAAAAATAATAATATAATAAGATAGTCAAAGTAAACTTATTTTAGTGTTGATAACAAATTTAGAATAACCTTGCGGCATTTTATTTTTTGTCTAAATACAAGCAACAAAAAAGCAAAAATGAGTAACTATTTTAGAATTGTATTTTTGGAGATCTTCAAAACTTTTGAATAAAACATACAATTTCGGTAAGGATCATAATTTTTAACTTTTGAATATAGATAGGATTAAATAATATAAATTATGAAAAAAGTCGTAAATCAATAAGAATTTATTTAAAGTATAAAACCACAAATCTTTAAACAGAAAAAATAATGCTCGAATTCGACTCAGTAAAATTTGATCCTCCATTAACAAAAAACTTTCAATCTCAATGATTCTAACTGCAAAATTGAAAAACTATTTGAAAGATGTTTTAATGTTTACTAAAAGAAAATATTAACCTTTACTTGTTCAAACAATTAATAAACAAGAATCAGTTTTTGGTTAATTTAGAAAAATAATTTACCGATTAGAATTATCCTTTATTCTACTTTTAAATCCAACTTTTTGAGGTTTAAAAAGATAAAGAAAGAATTTTATAACTTTAAAAGTAAAACTATACTTATAAAATAAATGTAATATAATTAGTGATCTTAAAGATTTACTTTTTTAGCATATACCTGGTAAACCATGGTCAGACGTCATATTAAAAGGTAGTGCCATGCGCTGGAAATACTAGTTACTAATACTATGTTGACAATAAAAAATCTACAGATCATCATATTGCATCTTCTTAATAATTTCATTTGAAAAACATTAACTAATATAGCATCGGTGTTACAAGCAAAATTTTAAGAATATAAATTGAAACAAGGATATACTTTCTTAATATCACAATTAAAACAAATTTTTTATAAAAAATATTCAAAAGAAACAAAGTTGCCATCAGAAGAGGTATAAAGTTTCCAACTACTCACAGAAGCAAGCTAATATAAAAATACTAAAGCGTTAAAAATCATTAGGTAACTCTTTAGAAAATACTTTGTAGTGTTTATTTTATTTAAACAAAGAAACTTATAATTAGATTACAAATTTTTAATTGTCAGAATATTAATAAACAAAAAAAAAAAATATCACAAATTTATACCTTTGTAGTTAAACAAAGCCAAATCAACTTATTGTTCTTTGTTAAGCTTATCACAAAACGTCTTGCTTTTTAAGACTCAAAGAAATAGTTTGCTACGCAAAAAAGATATTTTTTTTCAAATCATTAATGCTTATTCCTATGATTTAAAATAGCTGTATATAAGATTCTTTAAACTTTATGATTAAAGTGGGTGAGTCTAAAAAGTTGCAACTGGTAATATTGTGTTGAATACGTTGACACTTGTGCTCTGATTGACACTGGCGATACAAACGCAATTTACTATAGTTATTATAAATAATTTTTTTATTGTATTTAATACTTCTAAAATAAAATTTTCATTATTTTAAAAATATGTTTTTAATATATTTAATATTATAAATGTTTTATTTAATTATCAAAATTTTTAAAATGTTAACCATTTTATCAAGCAACAGTTTTACATATAAAAATAAACACTAAAATAAATTAAATACTTTGTAACTAGCTATGCTTTTAAATATGATAAATTACAAACGAATAGCATAATTTTTTATTTTAATGAAAAATAACTATATATTTAAAATTTAAAAAAATATTATATTTAAAATATTATAAAAATTTACATAAAGCTTAAATTAAATTTAAATCGTAAATTTTTATAAATAACAAAAAAAATTTTAATATATATTAAACTTAAAATCATTTAGAATTAAAAATAATAATAAATAACAAGATTAAAAAAATAAAATAAAGTTTTTAAACAAAAAATTAATTTAGTTTTAAATATATATAGTCAGATTAAAAACAACAAGCATTTATTATAACTGCAACAATGACCAATTTTGTTTTACTATATTAATTTTTTTGTTACTTGTTTATATTAAATAAAATATTTAGCATTTATTAATTTTATATATTCAAAAAAAAATAAAATAATAACTTTAATTTTTTATCAAAATATATTTAAAAAATGATACAAATATTAACAATAAAAATAAATAAAATTATTTATAAAATAGATGTTTATAATTAGCTTAAACATATAGTGATCCGACCCTAAACACTAAAACCTAAAATTTTTAGTAGATAAATTTATTAGATAAACTTTTTTATATTTTGTCATTTAAATATTTAATCAAAATAAATTTAAACTTTTAAATAATTTTTTTAATTTAAAATTAAAATTAAACATTATAAAAAATAAGAAAATAATTTATATTAAAAACTATTTTTATTTTTTATTCAATCAATATAAAAATATTAAGTGTAAATTTGTAAATTTTTATGTTTTTAAATTAAAATTAATTTTAAAAAACTAATAACATAATAAACATGTTAATTAATGAGCAAACATTTTAAATATTTTATTTTTTATTAAAAAAAAATAAATTTTTTCTTAAATACAAAATTAATTTTTCAAATTTAAATTATTAAACATTAAATCATAACTTTTTTTATAAATTATCATTTTTTCATTTTTGCAAACTAAACAATTTCTTTTTAGAACTTTCCAATAATTAAAAATTAAACAAAATTAATAATATTTAAAAAAAAATTTTATTTAAGTTATTTTTTTTTATATTCAAAAATCTATTAATTCTTTAAATATGAGTAATAATAAAGCCAATAGATTAGCCATAATAAAATTAGTATTTTGAAGCTAGAATATGGATGGCTTAAAAGAATATAAACAAACGGAATAATAAGAAAGGTTATACGGCAATGATTGCATATTTTTTAAGTGCAAGTTAACTTGACCTATCTGACCTAGGCTTAGTATCAGTATTAAAATGTATATGGATTTAACTAAAAAAAAATTTACAAAGTAGAAACATAATAAGATGGTGAAAGAAATTAATAACAAATTCAGAATAATTTTTCCACATTTGAATTTTTAGAGTTTCAAAAAAGTGAAAAAAAATGATTGTTTTAGATTTGTTTTTTATTGTAAACTTTTAAATGCGTAGTTAATGATCAACAGTAAATTAAACCATATAAGCCATATAAATTTATTTTAAATTATAAATTTATTTTTACAAATTAATAAATTATTAAAATAATTTTTTTGATGAAATGTTATAGTTTGTTAAAACGGGATTTGCTGTCGCACTACTAAACAACTGTATTGTAGTTTAGCGTATGCGGTGATTAATAAATTCGTGGAAGTCAATATTGACATCCCGTCAATCACTCCCATTCTCAGGATTATGCTTTGTCTTAGGGAAACGCTTATAAGGGAAGACGAGATTTATGTAAAAGGGCAGTTTCTCTTTACACTGGTTTGATAGTATATATTGTGTCCTTTGATCTTGAGTTTATTCTTGTACATAATTTGTATTTCTGTTATTTTGTTAAATTAAAATTCTTTTGCTACATGAATTCTGATACGTTTTTGGCTGATATCAATGACTCAGCTGAAGTAACAACTCAAAATAGTTTTATTTTATTTTTTTAAAAAAAATAATAAAATAAATTTTTATTAATAAATTTATAATTAGATAATTTAGTCAAATTATTTTATTAAATAAAAGTTTGTTTTTTTTTCAAATTTATATTTACATTAAAAAATAAAGAAATTTAATAAGGAACTAGTTTTATTAATTAAAACAAAATGAAAAAAAATATAAACAAAAAAAAATGGAATAAATTAAAATTAAAAATTAATTAATCAAAAAAAAAAAATTAATAAAAAAACATATTGAACTGATACTCAATATTGCACATTTAATAACTTAAAAATTTTTTATCATTTTTAGAGTGCTTAAACTATCCAAAAATCTTGAATATAATAAAAATAATGATTAATTGTCTTAATCAATATTAGATTTAGAACATATTATTTAAAAGAAAATAATAAAAAAAACATTTTTTAAAAAATATTTTAAAAATATTAGTGACCAACCCGGATAATAAGAATGAATTTAGAAGATGAGTTTGTTTTTACCAAAATACATCCTGCCAAAGAAATCAAAAGCAAACAGCAAATAATCTGTTTTTTTGTGTTATTATTTTTGTTTGTTATAATATTAGCAACTTAAAAAAAAATCCGGAAGTTGTTCTACTGTATAGTTAATACTTGACAAGGCCAGACGGTGCTAACAATTGTCTTGTGGTTGAATGGGCGTAAAACGCTTATGGCATTGTGGCCAGCAAATAATAAGACCAAAAATAATGTAACAACAAACAGGCCATTTGCACAACAAATGCGAACAATTGCATTAATTTTTTAAGCATTTTCTTTTTATTAATATGATTTTTTGAAAATCTAGATTGCTTTTGAATATAAAAATAGTAAGTTTTTTATAAAGAAAGTTTTTACAAGACATTTTTTATTTTTTTGTCCTTTTATCATTTTTTCATTGCATTTTTATCATTGTACTTCAGTAATTTATATATTCTATCACTTCCATAGCCACAAGCTTGTATTTTAATTCTAAAAAAGAAAAATTTATTATTATTCTTATTACCATTTAGTTAAATGCACAATTTTAAAATAACAATATATTACAAAGTACATTTTACAATAGTTATAATAAAAAATGCAAAAATTAACACTTTCTTTTTGTTAAAATATTTTTATTATTAAATAAAATAAAAAAAATAAGGTATGATTAATATTTAATATTTGTTAAAGTTAAATAATATTCAATAATAATTAGTGTTTGAATGTTAAAAATTTTGAATTTAATTAAAATTATAATAAAAAAAAATAATTTATTTGAAACCTAAATTTAAAAATTGATTACCTAATCAATGTTTTTAATTATAATCATAGAAGCAACTTAAATTTAAAAAGGTATTTAATAGTATTGATGAGTTTGCATCATTTGTAAAATTACAATAGTTTGCCGTATTGAAAATTATATCAATTTAAGATTGCTTACCAATTAATAACATTAATCAATATTTGCTAATTTAATTAAACTTGTTTATTGATTAAAAACTTATAAATCTATTTAATGTATAAGAAAAACAAATAAATAACAACTAAATAAATTAAAAAAAAAAAAAAAATATAAAATAGTTTATTTGTTAAATTATCATTTAATTTAGTCAATTACTTAAAAAAATAATTTGACAAAATAAAACTAATTATTTAAACTAATACATGTAATTTTATGAAGTATCAATCGCAAATTACATATATCATTTGATATATTTAAATTTTCACTTAAGATTAATTATCTACTAAAAATTGAACACTAAATTGTTTGTGCATTATTATTTTAAACTTATTTTTTTTTTTTTACTATTTACAAAAGAAGTGAATTAAACATTGTAAGATGAGAAAAATAAAGCTAGAAACATTAAGATGCAATCAAGATTAAATCAATTTTATAATATTGTTTAACTCGATTGTTTTGTTATTTGTGGTTAAGTTTCAAATAACATGTCAATTGTAAATTTAGTTTATTTTAAATTTTTTAGGCAATAGAAAATTATTTAAAATTTTTTTTTTTAACATTTTTTTATTTACAATATATTTAGCTTTTAAAAATTCAAGTTTCAATATCTAATAAATTGACAAAGAGAAAAAAATCAAATACGGAACAAACGTGTCACAATTGTTTTGTTTTAGTTTAGTTTTGCAATGCGAAATAAGATATTTTTAATAAATAAAAGTTTTATATTGATATTAAATTTTTATAGTTCTTGTTAAAATATATATCATCTCCAGAAAAAAATTTATTCCACACCGATTTTTAATAAAATATGTTGATAATAAATGTTAACAATAAAACAAATATTCTTTTATATATTTATAAGTGTGTATTAAAGTGTATATAATAAAGGAAAAAAAATTATAACTATTTAAATAAAAACTTTTTATCTTATTCAAAGTAATAAAAAAATATTATAAAAAATTACATGATTAAAAATATAAAATAGTAAAAAAAAAAATGAAGATACTAATTTATATTTGATCTTACATATAAATCCAATAAACTGGGTCATTTATTTAAATAAATTTATGTAAAATAGTAAACTTTGACAAACCACTTTCATTAAAATTTGTAAAATCATCAAGATTTAAAATAATGTTGTTATAATTTACGTTTGACATTTTAAAAATATTTTATACAAGGGTACATTATTTAAAAAAATGCGCAACAAATTAAAAAAATTAAACCCTCGTTAATTGAAAACATAATACTTAACTATAAAAACAACGTCTATAATTATTTGACAAATTAAATTATCTAAGAAGTTTATAAATAATCAATTAAACGCAAATTTGTTTTTCATGTATTTTAAAAGTAAACAAAACATTTTTACGTAATAAAATAATGGAAAAATTGCATCATTTTTAAAAAGGAAATAATTTTAAAATAACAAATATAAATACCAAAGTTAAGTAAAAAAAAAAAAAATTTAATATTATAAATTGACTATATGTGTTTAAAAATTGATAAATTATATTCATTACAAAAATAAATTCACTTTTTTATTGATATTCCAATTCGTTTCCACAATTTACTAAATATTTGTTTAGAACTAGTCATTTGTTTGTTGTTGAAATAAGGACTGGATTGCTGTTGCATTATCAGACCTGATCTGTCATTTTGAGTAAGAAGTAACATTGAATTGTTTGTCATTTGACTCTCATTTTTATCAAGCTCGTTTGAAACAGATGCAATTAAATTATTTTCATTTTTTTTTTTATTTTTTGCATCTTTGTCTGCATCCTTATAAAATTTGTTTTGTTTTGGAGAACTATCTAAATCACAAATAGCCGTATTCACTTTTGGAAAAGTTAGTTGATCAAAGTTAATCGATGCAAGTTTATTGGATGTAACTGACATTATAGAATCGTCATTTACTGATGTAGCTAAAGATAAAATTAACTTTCTCCAAGTCCATTGAGGTGTTTGGTCACCTCTACTTAAATCGATTTTTGATAAAAATTTAATTATTGCGGGTAGTTGACACATTTTATATAAAATAGGAATTATTTTTCGTTGTCGTTCTTGAATTTGTAAACTCATAGTAAATCGTGTTTGAAATTCACATTCAGGTGATTCTAAAAATTCAGGCGAAATAATTACTAGTAATCGTTTACATCTGCGTTCCATAAGCTCAGTAAAAGAGTGAAATTGCATGCTTCCAGCTAACATATCACGTTCTCTGATAAACAATTTTAAACCTATCTCAGGTGACTCCAAAAAAATAGACAAACTTTGTACAAATGAAAAATCACAATCTGCATAGCTTACATATGCATCATATTCCCCATATAAGTTAATATCATCTTTGAATGATGTTGATAAATTTTGGGTTAAAAAATCTAAACATTTATTTGTTAATTTATTGTCTAATTCTTGATTTAAGTTTTGTAACTTTATTTCTTCGATTAAATCATCAATTACATCGTATCTTTCTACTTGTTCTAATATTTCTATAATAGTTTGAACACTGAACTTTGGTTTTTTCGTTTCATTATTTGAATAATTTTTACGAGACAAACTATCTAAACTAATTAAAATATGAGTCATTGGATCGTCACTTTTCTCTAGTTTTCTAAGATCGTTGTGCGTAAAATTAAGTAATTCTGCAATTCCTCTATAATCTCGAATAAATCCATTTTCTGTTGGAATAACTTGTTCATAATTTAAAGATGTTGATAATAAATTACGCAAATTTGAATTTGAAAGTAAAAAAGATATTGGTTTTTCATCTAACTTCCAATGATTATAAATATTTAAAAAATGCTCCTTTTTTAAATAGGAATCATTTATTAAACTTGACATTACTTAACAACTTCAATTTAAACAAAACTAATTTACAAATTAAATAACTATTATTTTTTCATTGTTTATATTTTTGATACAAGTAGATAATACTCAAAAATAAACAAAACTTGTATCTTTCATCTTAAAAAACTTGTTTTAAGATTTGTTAAAGCGCACAAATTGAAAAAATTTACAAAATTTTATCAACAAAAATTAATTATTTTGTTTTAAACTTAAATATTAATTTTTTTTTTAAATTTTTAAAATTTAATATTTTTAACTATTGAGATGATTCTAAATTTGCATAAAATCTGATAATAAAACAAACAAAACAAAGTAGCAAAGGGCCGACTAATGCACCTTCAAATCCTAAATAAAAAACACCTCCAGCAATGGCCAAACCAGTCAAGTAAGGATGACCTCCACTAAAATTCAATTAATTATTTATTAAAATTTTATTTTAATTTAAAAAATTACCCTTTAATTTCTGCATAGATAGCGGCATCCACAAAATATGAAGGTAGAATAGCAAATAAAAGCAAAAGTAATGCTCTACCATTAAGGGAATAAACTAACCAAAGTTCTAGAACTCCAGGTAAAAACGCCCAATAAGCACCAATAAATGGGATTGCACCCAGTAAAGCAGCAATAACTAAATTTTTTATATATTTTTTTATTATAAAAATTAACCTTTAATTGCTTAAATTAATTTACCTGAAGGAATATAAACAACTTGCGTTTCAAATAAAGTAAGTAGTAGCCAAGTATAAAGACCGTAAAATGTAGTCATTTTTAATGTTGCACTAAAAATACTGTTTTAAAAAAAAATTATTATTAAAAAAAATAAATTTTTATATTATAAAGATAAACCTCTTAATACTATCTTCGGCTGCTTGTTCAAATCGATGAGCATTAGGAGAATCAGTACCAGTAACAAGTACTATTAATTTTCCTGCCATTTCTACAGGTTTATATTGAATATCACTTGATGCCAATAAATAAAATAAAGATGTTGTAAATACAATCTTAAATTATAAATATTAATTATAATAAATAAATAAAAATTAAAACATTTACTTACAAAACTTAGTAAAATATTCAATATTGCTGAACTACTAATAAACAATAAAGTTACAAATGCGTTAATCGTTGTAAATAGCAAAAATAAGTTTCCTTTTAATACAATCCAAATTGATTCAAATATCTATATATTTAAAAAAAATAATTTAAATAAAAAAGATAAATCTATTTAATTTAAAATAAACTAACCGAAAATATTATGTCAAAATTTTCTTTCATTAAATTAAAGCATAATGAGATATTTAATGTTTTAAAAGCTTCAAAAAGTTTACGCCAACTATATGCTTCAAATGATCTTTCAGAAACACCATCAATTGTCAAATTTTCATTATTGGGTAAAATCCAAATATGATAAATTCTATCCCATACTTCAATGATTTGTTTTTCAACAGCTTTAGTAGAATTACTGTCAATATTATTTGCACCAAAAGTTGATTTCACACTATTTTGAAGCCATTCTCGTCCATGTAAATATCCTTTATTAAATATATCATTAGCTAAATTAGTTTTCATTAAATTACTAGGAAAAATATGTGTGAATTCCGAATTATTAGTTAAACTTGTGTTTATTAGAGGAATAATATCCCCAGCAATATCTAATAATAGAGCACTTTCATGATAAATTTGAAAAGCAAGAAAAATGCTTCCGAAAACGACACAAAATATCATTACAAGAATTACAAATAAACTTGAAACAGTATGTATTGATTTTTTAAAAGCTCTAGATAACTAAAAATTAGATAAAATTAATTAAAAATTAAAAATTTTAAAATTAAATACATACCACATGATCACTAATAAGTAAATATTCATAAATAATTTTAAAGGTAGGATTTTTAATTGCCTCTTTTCTAGATTCAATCCAATCATATAACAAAACGAATTTAGCTTGAAAAAAATCACTATTTTTAATTTTACTCCATAAAAGTTTGATGAGAAAGAGTAGAAAAGGAATTGGTAATAAATAAAGTATATGTGGTCTAAGATATACTTGAGCAAGAAAACAGCTCCAAACCAGTGCATATAAATAAGCATGGCTGGCTGGAGTATTTTCATTTGGTATAATTGCATCAGATATAAAAGAAGTTTGTTTTGTTATAGATCTTTTCTTAAAACTTCTTTCAATTTTTTCATCTTTTGAATCTTGCGAAAAATCTGGATAATCTTCATCGAATTGAGAAGGAAGTAAATACAAAACAACTTGCCAAATCTTTTTCGCAACATTTATCACGTTAGATGATATTTGACTTATTCCATCAAATTCGTCTTTAGGTCTGTGTTCAAGTTTAATACCAAACAGACTTGCACCGATTCCAAACATTAGCATTAATAAAATCAAAACTAGGAGTAAAGTACCGAATGTGTTGAATAAGGTAATAACTTTAAATATTAACGATAGCCAAACAAAAGGAGTGGTGTATACGAGAAAAGATTTAACGCTTGAATTCCACATCATTAGCAACATGATGAAGTGCCCAGAAGCAAAAGATAGTAAAACATAAATGTTGGAGTAACTGTTGATGCAACTGATGAAATAAAGCACGACTGAAAATACATTGGTCATAAGAGTCCAAATTTTATGAGCGAAGGTGAAATAGTAAAGAATAAGATGAGTGGACAAAAGAAAGACGAATATTGCACCAAGTAATTTGGCGTATTGAAATATAACATTTGTCAAAATCGTAAAAGACCAATTAATTACATTCAGAGGTAGAATAAAGCATTCAATAATAGCAGGAGTTTGTTCTTGTTCTAGTTTTTTGAGCCAGTCCAGTATAGCAAAAGTTAGTCTTTTTTTGAAAGGATGAAGCACAAAGCCAAACAAGAGGGCCCAAAGCAGAGGTCTCAAAAACTGTTGCAAAATTAAATAGCAGCAGATGATGGCCACAATTAGAAAAACAAACACAGTTATGGCGATGAAATTGTAGAATGCCTGTTTTTTTTGCTTTTCAAATTTGTCATTCGAAATGGGGAACATGTTACCTTCGGATGTGACTTTGGACAAGATTTTTTGGTGTACTTTTTTTACCAGCATTTCGCCTCTGTGTTCGTCAGCGAGGTCCATTTTTTACACTATTGTAAATCGTGGCTACTATTGAAATTAATTGGATCCATCAAACTGTTGTCTTTGTCAAACTGCTCAAAACAGCTGGCTCAGAAAGTGAATGTTTATTTGCCTTTCTCTCTAGGCAACACACACGCAAAACAAAGTGCAAATAGACTGTTTCTATTAATACACTAGGAAAGCGCATGTTTTGCTATGTCTAACTGTCGATATCTGTCTCTTACCTTTTAATTGCTTTAAGAAACTTTCTTAGGTTGGTAAAAAAGCAGATCGGCTGTTTATTGAAAATTAATAATCAGTGAAGATTCAGTAAAAATTAGCATGTATTATAATACAAAAACTGTTTAAACAAAAGACATGATTCTACTAATTGTACAACATTTTGCAATTCTTTCAATTTCAGTATTCTCAATTTCTCCAAATCACTAATAAGCAAATTACTACAGTTCGGCTAAAATCGCTAGATTATTCAGAAAAATGATTATCGTTAAGTTGTTAATCATTTAGAGCGCTTACTGTTCTGGTTTGATTTTCCGTCTGATGGCTAGATTGGAGAATGGGCTGATGAATGGGTTTATGACTGGACTGATGGCTTGGTTGGTGGATAGTCTGATGATTAGGCTGATGGATAAGTTGATGGGTGGGCTGATGGATAGTCTGGTGGATAGGCTGGTGGATAGGCTGGTGTATAGGTTGGTGGATAGGCTGGTGAATTGGTTGGTGAATAAACTGATGGATTGGTTGTTGAATAGGCTGTTGGTTGTTCTGGTAAATGGGTTGTTGGCTATTTTGCTGCATGGCCTGTTGGCTATTTTGCTGTATGGGCTGTTGGCTATTTTGCTGAATACATTTTTGGCTATTCTGGTTAATAGACTGATCATCGGGCTCAACTTGTGTAAAACTTAAATTATTTAAATGGCCTGAATTGCCACTCAATTGAATCAAATGAGATTGCAAACATTTTGCAATAAATTGTTGAGAAGATCTTTGAGTTTTTGGATTTGAGGGAAAACGAATAAAATCAGTATTAGAACTTAAATTAAAACTCGAACTATGCTGAGTTCGATTTTGAGCGCCAAAATTATCAGTTTTCATTGAAGAACATCGAAATAGATCTGGATTAACTCGATTAAATGAATTCCTCACGGCTGGAACACTTTTACTGGATAACACACTTTTTTCATCATCCGAATTATTATCTGTATCATCTTCACTTAAAGCTAATAAAAAAAAAGTTTTCTACATCAAAAAATTTCTTTTTTGCATCATTTATTACAAAAACTTACCATAGGAATTTTTATCATTTTTCAAGGCGTATTGGCAACAAATCCAAACGAACACAGCGCAAAAAATTAAACAAATTAAACCGATTGCTCCTAAATTATAAATCATTTGATAATCTATTCACGCCAGCAAACATTGAAATTAGCTTATTTACCTACAGCGGCTCCAATTAGAATAGGAACATCTCGATCTGCCACACTAAAAAATTTACTTTGACTTTGATTTGAGCTTAGCCAAGTTGATAAGCCATCTTTACTTGCAACTTGACTCACATTAAGAAATAACTTTTTGGTCATTTTATTTGTCACACAATAGCTTCAAGTAAAATTATTTACTAAGATTTGGCAACTAACTTTTTTGTAAGCAAAAATCATTTTGATTTGTTCATGACAAAATCGGTCAAAGTTTGAGGGCGTAAGCAAATATTTCTTTTTACTATTAAAAACAATCTTTTCCAATTTGACTTGAATATTTAACAATGAGCTCTACTGATATTCGTCAAAAGACAGGTGCTTATTTTTTGATTACGGTGGATTCGACTCAAGTCATTTAAATTGCAAAAAAAATACTTTCAGGTTCAATCTCAGTAAATAGATATTGAATCAGCAAAGTTTAGGCTATGATTTTTTTTAAGATTTACAACTTCTTCCGCCCAAACAGCTAGACAGAAAATTACGCCCGAAGAACAAATTTCCGAATAAAGATAGTCTAACTTGATAATTGGAACATGTAATTATGGTGCAAATCTTATTAATAATGAATTTAGTTGGATCAGTTATTCATATAATTGGTTTTTAGTTGGTGAATGTAAACTTTATATATAACTATATATGTTACTATGGAATCAGAATCTAGGTGAACTATTTTTATTAGATAAAAATATAACAGTTTTGCCAAACGGACAAATAGTTTTATTGATTGCTTTCTTAATTTAGTAAAAAGAAGCCTTTTCTATTTTTAACATTTGCTTTTTATGTTTGCATCGAGATCACATGCTTTTTGCAAATAAAACATAACTATATTGATTTGTTTAAAATTAGTCAATAATTAATTTTTAACAGAAAGTCGAAAAATAAAATCTATTTATGTTATGTCAAACTTTAAAAAACTGGAATTTCATTGAAATAGAATTCATTAAGGTAAGATCAATGATGCAAAGTTGTATACATTCAAAAATAAATGTTAATTATGTGTTCAAAGTGTGAAATAATAAACAAAATAATATAAACTATTTAAATGTTGATTTGTTTAATAAATTCAAGTTGCTTGTATTAAACATTAATTAATAAAAATAAAACTTTAACATTTAAAACACACTGAAAACAGTTGTAAAAATATATTGTTTAAATTTATGTATCAATTGAGGTTATATTCAATTAAATTATTATTTTCTAAATTGTAATGACATTTTCAAAACAACTTAAACAAAATGGACCATGACCACAATGATTAAAGGAAGTAAAATCTGCACAATAAGAAAACATAGGTTTAAGGTAACGAATAATGAATGGACCATCTAAAAAAAAATTAAAATTTATTTTTTAATTAAACAAAAAAGGTAATAAACAAGCATACTTTTAGGAAGTGTAATTTTTCCGAAATCTCGATCTTCTGACCTAAAAAAAAATTTAAAGGATAAATTTTAATAATTGGTTAATTTAAATTTTACCTAAAAGAACTTTTTTTAGATACTTTAAATCCCCAGAAATAAACAGCATAGCCATTAACTGTGTTTTTCTCATTTATGTCAGTTATATTGACCTCGATTGATTCTTTGGACACGTTGATCAGCGAAACAAAAGGTGAAAATTTTGGTGTTTTGCAATCACTTTTACCATTCTTAAGAAATACTTGATAAATTAGCAATAAACGACAAATTAAAAAAAGCATATGCATTTGATTTAAATACTCACTGTTAACTTGAAAAGATTCAATCAAGTGTTGAAAATGGAAAAAATTGAAAATTATGAGCATAATAATTTAATAAAATATATTAAAAATTTACCTGAATTTTGTTTGTCTGATGTCCTTTTATTGGGGCGAATCGGAGACGAAGAATCGATTTCGTTTTCTTGTTCAATAGCTTGGTTCTGAATTGGATTAGTCAGAACGAACAAAGTTAACATTAAACAGATAAACACAAAACTAAGTTTAATATACATGTTGCATTTGCAAGCCGATAAAAAAAGGAAACGATGATGAAGAAGTAAGAAGATGTAGTAATTGTATTTGTTTGAATATCTATTTAAATGCCTACCAAGTTGTTTATTAAGAAGTAAATGAAAACGTTTGTTCATATAACTGTTCTGATGTGTACAGATGTTGGAATAGCAAAGACGACTGCTATAATATCTGCAAAAATGTCTGCTAAGATATCTGCTAGAATATTTGCTGAGATGTTTGTAAGGATGACTGTTAGGATGCTTGTTAAAAAGTCTGCTCAAATATCTGTTAAGATGTCTGCTTGAAAGTTTGCTAAAAGTCTGCTAAGAAGTCTGTTAAGAAGTCTGCTATGAAGTTTGCTAGAATGTCTGCTAGGATGTCTGCTAGTATGCCTGCTAGGATATCTACTAGGATGTGCGATAAAATGCCTGCTAAAATGTCTACTAAGATGTCTGTTGAGATGATTGTTAAGATGTCTGTTAAGATGTCTGCTAGGATGTTTTCTAGAATTAATGCCAAACTCGCTGGTTAAACTCGATAGCCGCATTTCGCAGCGATTGGTAAAGATTGAAAACGATGTGCGCAGAATGAAACTGGTCAAAAGTGACAGGCGTGCACATGAAAATACCGAACTCAACCTTGCCATGGATGCAAACGATGGATGCATCTAAATGGTAACAGCCCAAAATAGTTCCTGCTCAAGTTGATCATGGTTTGGATGCGACTGCACTGCGTTTATTTCAAGGGCTTCTGTGCAGACATGGAAAACTAAATCGGTAGACTGCTGTTTAAGCCATATGAACCTCTAGAACATATCTACCTGACCGAAAAATAGGTTAAGAACAACCACACACATTCAGACCAAAAACAACCAGTTCTGCTGGCCGGTCAGAACTGAATACAAAAATAAATAAAAAAACAATTGCAAATAAACGCACGAATAAGATGAACAGTTTATAACATTTTTTAGCTTATTTTCTTATTTTCTGTTTACCGCAGCACGACTGACTGCACAATGCACAAATACACAAAACAATTTACTTAAGTTTTGGCAACTGACCATAAATGCAATATTTTAAATTGCAACATTTCAAATTGCAACATTTTAACTTGCAACATTTCAAATTACAACGTTTTAAATTGCAGCGTTTCAAACTGCAACAGTCAACAGTCGCTTTTTTCAATATGATCACCTGTTGGAATACCACATTGTTCTGTATCGGTCGACTCGATTCCTTGCTTATTCCCCAATCCAGCCAAATTGAATGCAGTCCTGTATTTGGCTGATTCTGGTACGCTAGTCGCATCTTTTTGCAAAACAAGTTCATCTTGCTTTTCATCAATTTCACTCAAGTTTTCTGATTTTTTCCTTATTTCTTCAATCAAATCCTGATGTTCTTTACTGTTTTTGTTTTGCTCTCTAACCCCGTAAGTGTGCACAGGCAAAGTTTGAAGCCATTTCATCATTGAATAGCCAAATTTTTCACCTTTATATACAGTCGTAAATATATGCTGTTCTTTAAATTGTTCCACTTCATTATTGAATTCATTCCAAAGTATTTCTTCATGTATTCCATTTCCACCAAACTTTTGGTTATATCTATCATAATGCACTTCTTCTAGCATCAAACCCAAACCTGGTGCTATTGGAATATCAATTTTTTCATGACAAAATGCTTTCTCTATAGTTTCAATTGATGTCATTCCACGCATTATAGCAAACGATAAGCCAACCATTTTTCGTATTTGATGTAAAACAAAACTTTGACCTTTTATTTTTACAAATGCAAATTCCATTTCATCGCGTATAAATGGCATTCCACATTCAATGTTCATTATATATCTTTTTGAACTTGCATCTGTAGCTTTTTTTTGAGAAGTAAAATTATGAAAATTATGTGTTCCTTTAAAATAATTTAAAACTTGATTAAATTTTTTAATTAAATCTTCATTAGTACGATAGTAACTAGTAATCATCTGTTCTGGAGGTGAAATAGCAAATGTAGGAAACATGTACAAATAAGTACGAGCATCGCAATAATTTTTTGAATCAAAACCTTTAGTAGCTCTTTTTGCACCCATTATTTTAATATTTACTGGTAAATTGTCATTTATTTGTTTGATTTTATCTGGAAAATCAATTGGCAATCTGCATGATATAATTTGTTTGGCAGCAGAAACACCTTTATCAGTTCTAGCAGCTCTTTGAAAACCTAAAATTTGAGGAGTTTCAAATTCTTCTTTATTAATAATACCGCATTGAAGCCAAGATTTTAAAATCTCTTCTTCCACAGTTGGAAATGGTTTGTTTCTTTAGAAGAAAATTTAAATAAATTTTTTAATAATAAAGATTTTAAAATTTTTAAGTTAAAAATTTGAAATTACCTTTGCAATCCATAGTATCCCACGCCAGAATAGCTGAGCATAATAGCAAATTTAAAATATTTAGTTTTAATTATTTTTTTAGTTTTAAAATCTTCTAAACTTGCATCCAAAATATTATTTTGATCTGAAACTTGAGTTATATTCAAATCTTTATTTAAATTTTCACTAGATGCATTAGTGTCTTGATTTTTTTGTATTTCAATGACTTCAATTTTAGTCTTTTTTATTTGAAACTCGTTTTGATTGTTTGTATTAATTGAATTTAGCTTAACTTCCTCTTCTTCAGATAAATCATGTTTTCTTTTAAGATTTTCATGGTTCATTTTAAAATTAATTAATAAACTATGTCTTGTCCGATCAATATAATGTCTAGTATTAAATCTTAGTATTTTCTTAAAAAAAAATGTCATGGCATTTGTTCTTAATCACTTTTGAATCCTAAGAGTCAACAGTTTGTAAACAACTTCACGTGTTTAGCAATACAAGGCGCAAAAGCAGAAGCATTAAATTTATCTTAACTTTTTATAACTAAAGACGGCGCCAACTAAATACGGCACTACATTATTTAACTTTCATATAGAGTTCCTAAAATATTTTACAATTATTTATTATTCATCTAATTCGTACTAAATATTTTTTAAAACAATAGAAATTAAATTAACAAATATACTTTTTTTCAAAAACATTTACTTATTTCAAATTAAAATCTGACTATTTTAGCGCAAATTTTAAACTTAATTAAGCAATAATTTTTAAGCAACTAATTTTTAAAATTATTCAAAATTAAAAAATAATTTTTGATTATTTTTCATTTTTTTTCTAGAAAAAATATAAATAAAATGTTTGCAATTTTATAAAAAATGACTAAATTAAATCACTTTTTTAATTAATCTTTATTTAAATTTAAAATGATTGAAATAAGTTTAACAAGTTGATATATTTTATAAATATTTTTTCAATTAGTTTTTTAATTTTTAAATATTTAAATAAACAATTATTTTTGTAATTGTTTAATAAACACTAAAAAATTTAAAAAATATATTTTAAAAAATAACTTTTTTTAATATCATATATTTATTTCAGTTCCAAGTTATTACCTATAGTATTTTCTTTTAACTTATGGAATTTTAAAATGTCAAATTATAAATTTTTATTTTTATTTAATATCCCCTTGTTTATTCCAATGATTTGAAATAAAAACTAAATTATAAAATTATTTTAAATAACTTTTTTAAATGATAAAAAAATATTTTCTAATTAAGATTAAGCTCTAATATAAGATACGATTAGTTGTAAAAATCTTATTTATAATTATAACCATAATTATTAAAAATTGAACAAATCTTAATTAAATTGTTACTCAAATAAAAATAATTCATTTCCTTTTTTAAGATTTTTATCTTTTTTTAATTCAGCTTCAATAATATTACCTTGTAAATCAATTTTAGTTTCAATAAATTGAATTCGACATAAAAACTTTAAATCTTCAAATCCTACAATTTTTACTTGTTTTTTAGATAATGTAGAACACAAATTTTTCATTTCAATATAATGGCTTTTTAAATTATTTACGATTTTTTTATATTGATTTTTATTTAATAATTCTTCTTTTTCATTAATAGAACAACCAAATTTATGACTTAAATATTTTATAAATAATTTGGAATTTATATTTTTCAAAGTTAAAAAATTGGTTAATTTATTTGAAATTGAATTTTCGATTTCTTTTCTTAAATGTTCTAATAGGAGGACAATTAAAATTGTCAAATGTGAAAGAATTTTAAATGTGTTTTCTCCATAAAGTTCTTTATTCAAAGCTAGTGTTTTAACTAAATATTCATAACTTAATTTATAATCTTCTAATGCAAAATAAAATTCACTTAATTTATATCTGACATAATTAACTTTTTCTTCATTAAAATAAATTTTTGAAAAAATATTTTCACAATGCTTCAACTGAATTATGCCATTTTTAATTTTTTTTTTACAAAAAAAATAAATACCATTTTTAAAGCTTTCAAACCCCTCAAAGTATAATTGATCTAAAACATCTAAATTGATGTTTTTACATTTACAATTGGTACAATAATTACTTTCATCATCATTTCTTATTACTGCCCCTTCATTACATTTAGGACAGCGATAAGAAAAATCAATATTTTCTAAACCATTTTCGCATGCGACACATTTACATTTAAAACCAAAATTTTTTAATAAAAAAGATTGCCTATCATTATAACTATTTATTTTGTAATGAGTTCCGTATTCAACGGAAACTTCACTATTAGCAGGTATATTTTTTGAACTAATTACTAAAATTGAACTTCCTAAATAATATTTATCCATGTTGTTGTCACAAGAATGAGAGACCAATGATACTGAAGAATACAAACCAACACCTATTTCTTTTATTTTATTTGTAACAACTAAAAGTTTTTCTTGTTTTTTACATCCTTGTTCATTCCAAAAACTTAAATCACAATCGTAAACTTGATCGACAGTTTTGAAATCATAATCGTAAATCATAAAAGTGTTTTCTGTTATTTGTAATAAACTTTTAAGCAAAACAGTACAAAATTGTCTTAATTGTCTTGCTTTAATCAAGTTTGTACTTTCCATTAAAAGTCCAACCATAATGCATCCAATCACAAATGAACAACAATATTCCTTTCCAGAAAATATATTCTCACCTGTTAATGATTTAATAGATTTATAGTTTGAAGAAAAAGCGAAATCAGGCCATTTCTCCAAAGGCACTGATTCTTTACTATCTTCTTTTAAAGTATGTTCAATACCATCTCTAATAATTAATCTAAATGTCATATGTCCTAAAGACCATTTTAGTAAGATAGGTAAATAAAAGCATTCTATTCCATGATAACGTTGCCAAGCAATATCTCGACATTTACTAGAACAATATTTAACATTAAAACATACTTTACAAGGTATAAATCTACAATTAGTAAGTAAATTCAAGCAATGATTACAATAAAAATTATAAAGAGTTGGTCTTAACCAATGTGCAAAAGGTTCCTCTGTAAAAATAATTTCTCCCTCTTTAATTTCTCTATTAGAATAAATTAAACGACCTTTATCTTTTGAATAACCCATTTTTACAGAAGATGAAGCTCCTGCAAGTTTATCATTTCTACTAGGTAAATCAAATTTTAATTCTTCAATATCTGCCAGTAGAATTTCTTTAGAAATATTAAGATTATTTAAAATTAAATCTTTATTTATCATTTTTGCTTCTAATAAATCTAATTTTGCTTCTTTAATGCAATTCAATTTTTCAAAAACTCTAGCTCTTTTTATTAAAAGTTGTTCCATATCAACCAAATCGTCTGAATTATTTTTGTTTAATTTTAGTGACATGTTATCAGGATATAATAAAATAGCTCCATTGTAATACTTAAGTGAATTAGTAAAATCTTTATTTTTGAAACAATCATCTCCGCATTTTGTATTTTCAATAACTATATTGTAGCTTTTTTGTTTTTTTAAATTTAATTTAGATAAAAAATAAGGAATTTGGCTTTTTAAAAGATTCATAAGATTCTCATGTTGTAATAAGTAATCAATTCTCTGTTGACTAAAACTAAATTTTAATAGTTTATCTTTAAGAATATTTTTATCACTTTCTTCCAATTTTTCCAAACATCCATTAATCAAAACGGAATGAAACTCATAAAAATTATCCCATTCATATTTTAATGATTTTTCTTCATTATTATCCTCTTCCATAGTTAAAAATAAAATTTATAAATTTTTCAAATTAAATTTTTTTTTTAACTTTATTAAACAATTATATTTGCTTAAAATGATTTTATTATGTATAAAAAATATTTTTATTTAGATTCTTAAATTGTATAATTTGTTATAAATAAAAAACAAAATATTTTGCAACATTTTTAAATTACATTATTTTGAAATTACTATTGTACAAATTGTTTGACTATTGTAAATGTTTTGATTTTCAATTTTTATTAAAATGTAAATGGTGTGTTTACATTGAAATTAGTCATTTGGCGTTCGCTAAAATTTAAAAATTGATTAAATATAGTATTAATATGTATACTAATATTTACCTTAATCCATATTTTTTATATAAAACAAATAATGCAATGGCAAGAAGCACGCAAAAACATCCGGTGACAAGATAGGCAATGCCCAAAAATAGGTTTTTACCTCCAAGCCAACATGTATTAGATATAATAATGTACTTTTTACCTTTAAATTTATTTACAGGAAAATCTGAAATCAATAAAAATATAATAAAAATCTTTTCTGTTAAAACATTAAATAAAAAAAAACAACTTACTATAAGCAACTTTCACAGTGTAATTTCCAACAGGTAAGCCGTCACGAAATTTAGCTATATTATGATCTATTCTAGCATAAAGCTTACGAAAATTAGGTAAAGCAGATGATCGCATCCAAACAATTAAATGTTCATTCTCAAATGCAACTTTATTTGCAGATTTTAAATCTTTTAAATAGTTTTGCCAATTTAAAGGATGTGTAAAAGCATTTAGATCTTCTAAATTTTGTGGGTTGCGAAACTTAGATTTGTCTGTAGGCCAAGAAATGCCATTCTCAAACATATTAACTCGTTCTTGTCCATAAAAAAGTTCAAAAGTATCATTAAACATGCTGTTTGCAATAGCTCCACACGGGGCTATAGGCATTTTTTTATTAAAATTGTTATCCCAAGCCTCATCATACGGATAACAGCTGCTTAAATCTAAATCCTTAGTATAACCTAATAACTGCCAATCACTTCTTGATCGAACATATTTTCGATGATTTTGATAAAAATTAGTTAAACTATAATAAAAATAAACTGATTTGTCAATTTGCTTAGTTAAATCTAATTCTACATCACAAAAGCATTTTTCATTAGGATTATTTTTAATTACATTTTCACAAGTATCATTAAATTTAATGGATTTACAATTTGTATATTCTAAATGACGTTCTGATACCTTATTAGCGCTATTATAGAGAAATATACCAAAAGGAATAAAAAAAACTCCAATAGCAAAAAGCCAAGGAATAACTGTATTTGCAGTCAAGATTGGTTGCCAAGCAGGTAAACGTTGTTGTTTAAATGGAGTATCTAAATTGGAATTGATAGCAATTAATATTTAATTCAAAATTTAATAAAAATTAATTAGCAATTAAGGTGCATAAAAAGCAATGCTAAATCAAAACAATTAACTTCTTTTCTTTATTTTTAATAATTATCAACTAAATAAAATATGTTCTTTTCCTAAAGCAAAAACATTTTATTCTAGTCAAATGCGTTTAATTAGATAATTTATGCCTTTTAAATTTTACCTTGTTTACGACTTCTATTTTCTATGTTCTTATTAATTAATGAACTTGATACTCTGCTTCTTACTTGATTTTGATTTTTTTGAGCATTTTCCTTAATACAATTGTCATAACGTTTAATTTTGTTTAAACTCTTTTCATTTAAGAGCACTGTGTTTTCAACTTCAACTTCACTAACGCAACCTTTTAATTCATTGTCAATCATTTTTTCGCTCATTTCCATCTTTTATTTTAAAAAATAATAAAATTTCACACATTAAAAAAATTAATAAATTTAATTCTTGAATAAGAATTTTAATGTCACTAAATTAATATTTTTATAACATTATTTATATTTTAATTAGAATTAAAATAAATAATATTTTACGTTTTGTTATTTTTATGTGTTTTTAAATTACCTACTACTTTTTTTAAATTTAATTTCCATTGATTTTATGATATTTTGTTCAAACAAATGCAATCACTTATTGCAGTTAAAAATAATATAAATAATTTCATTGATAACAAAAAATTAATATATTTTAAAGAAAAAATAAAATTTTTAATAAATATACACTTATAATCACATATGCGCACTAAAATATAAATAATTTAAATGACTAACACAATTTAAAAACAATTTAATAAAATTAATATAAAATGTATTAATTAAATTGAAAAATTAAAATGAAATATTTGTAAAATCTATTTTAAAATAATATTAATTTATCAAAAAATTACATATATTATTTAAAAAAATTATTTTTTAATCTAATTATTAAGTTTAAAATTAATAAGGCTTAAATCAAATTTAATAAATTAATTAGTTTTTGCACAAAAAATAAATTTTTTAAAAATTTAAATACTTTTAAAAATTAAATTTATATCTAAATAATTAATTATAATTAAAAAATATTGTCATTATTTAGGCATTTATTATGATTTAGTTGTCTTTTTAAAAATTGGTAAAAAAAAAACGTTCTGCCACATAAATTAAAATTTAGCTACATCACTCATTTTTTTTTGAACATTATTACAATCTATTAAAAATTGTTTATAATAAACATTTTTGTATTCAATTGACCCGCCTATTTTTTGGTTAGTTAACAGTAAAATTCGTGTCACAGTATTCATTTTTTGATTCTGTGCACAAAACTAAAATGGGCGGTGTCTGATGAAAATAGTTAATATTTATTAGTTTTATTTTTTAGTAATTATATTATATTATTACCTAAATACATATTTAATTATGTTTTTTACGAACAATCCAGGTAATTAAAATTGTCACATTAATAAAAGTTAAATTGCTACTACGCTTAATAACAATTAATAACATATAATTTTTATTTTCAATAAATTTATTTACATAAATTACAGATTATTACGTTATTTACAAAATCTACACATAAAACAACATATTAATAAATAATAAATTGTTTTAAATAGTTTACAAAGCGTTAATTGACCTTTTATTGATTAATTTTAATTAAGAAATCGTATCAATTTTGGTATTCATAATAGCAAAAACATAATTTAAATTATCTTATTTATTCTAATTTAAAGCTAATTTTTTTAAAGATAATTTTGAGATTTATGATAATTTTATTTTTTAATTTAGTTTAAAGAAAATTAAGCGAGAAGATAATTAGTTTTGATTTTCACAAAAATCGTTGTAATTTGATAATTTAATATATAATATTAATTAATCTAAACTATTGTATGTATTTAAATTTTCAATTGAGGATTTCTTAAAATTTTAAAGATAAATTTAAAAATTTGTTTAATTTGTTAAAAAAATAATCTATTAACATTTTTCTATTTTTTTTTTTGTTTTTAAATTAATTTAAATACATGAAAATTACTATTTACAATTAAAATTCAATCACTGTCTTTAATTTAGAACACTAAAACGTTTGGAAGAAAATTACCAATATTTTAAATTAAAATTAAACTCAATTGAACCAATGTCTTTAAGCCAAAGTCCATCTTCAAAAGCACATGTTTTGTAAAAAGCAAAAAGTTTTCCGTTTGTTTTGGTTTAGATTTGTTAGTTACCACCAGCTGATTTAAAACAGGTCCAGGGCAAAAACACCTTTTCAATTCTGAACCGGTAAGTTTAGCAATAGTATCAATCGACTTTCAAACATTTTTTGAACACCTACATAAGCGAATACATTTTTTTTATTTATAACTATGTAAATAAATAATAAGGAAAGATTAACTTAAGGCTCAGCAAATCTGACAGCAACTTGCGACTCTTGGAAAGTTTTGATCAAGCAAAACCTTAATTACATCACAAACAACCAAATCTTAAACATTAAAACTCTATTTTGTTTCTTAAAAAATATTTCACTTATTTGTTTAAGTAACAAATTAATAGTGTAAAAAGTTTTTCCACTTTTTGTCTTTTGGAGTAAATTACAAATGCTGAACTGGAAAATTGTAACCAGGATTTTTAAAGTTCTAAAAAAAATTAAATCAATAAACAATCCAAGAATTTTGTCGCATATTGAATAAGAAAATATTTACATTGTTTCAGATTAAAATTAGTTACAATTCAATGTAGAATGCAATTATTTTAAAAAAGCATCAATTAATTATTAAATAAAAAGGGAATATTTGTATTGATGCACAATTTGAAAATGCTTTTCCTTCTGGTCCCCTTAGGTCAAACCATTAATATTTGTAAAACCATTTTGTTTTTTCAAACATGTTGATATTTATTTTTTTTTTTATTTAAAATGGATGATAATTCGTGGTGAACGTTAAAAATTATTGTTCGATAATTAACTTAGAAATGATAATACATACTAGATAAAAAGTAATAATCATTTTGAAGCTTGAACTTGATTTTGATGCTGTATTGGCGGAACATTAGGCTGTGTAGGTCTAATTGTGTGATTTTGTGGAACTTGTGATTGATTAACTTGAGTAGAATGTTGTTGATGATTTTTTTTTCTTCTTTGCTTAGACCACATTTCATGACAATCTTGCCAATGAGGCAAACTAAATAATTTACAAATTAAATTAATAAATTGAATGAAAAAAAATTAACTAAATTATTTAAATTACCTAGGTGCATTAAGGGAAGTGCTTTTTAACCATTCACAATTGAACGCTTCATCCGCAGTAATTCTTTTATTAGGGTCCAAACACAACATTGCATCTAAAAGTTCTAAAGCTAGAGCAGGTACACTAAAACGTAGATTAATAAAAAAATTAAAATATTGACAATTTATTTCATTTAATATTTCTTACAATGAAAATTCTTCTCTTAATCTTCGTTTATATTGTTTCTTAGGTTTAAATGACGACCAATGTGGAAGTGTTATTACCTAATTAATATAAAAAAATAATTAAAATTAATACATAAAATAAAAATATAAAATTATACGTACTTTAGGCCAAGCCGCAGGTGTTGGAGTACCACAAACTCTTGAAATTTTTTCTAGTTGATCTGCTTCGGTACTTGCTTGAAAAATTGGTCTTCTTGTAAATAACTCCCCAAGAATACAGCTAAAAAAAAAGTTTATAAATTATTTAAACAAATTTTAAAAAGTTCAGTTAATTTAAACTTACCCACAACTCCAAACATCAATAGCTGGGCCATATCTTTCTTCACCTAATAATAACTCCGGAGGACGATACCAAAGTGTTATCACTTTGTTTGTATAAGGTCTCATCTTATCTTCAGCACTAAAAAGTCGAGCAAGACCAAAATCTGCCAACTTTATTTGACCTTTATTATTCATTAATATATTAGAACATTTTATATCGCGATGCAAAAAATTATTTTTATGGCAATAATTTAACCCATCTAATAATTGCCTCATAGTATGAGCAATATTAGATTGATTAAATTCCACCAAACCACTTTCAAGTAAACCCATTAAATCATGATCCATATATTCAAAAACTAAATAAAAAGCTCCTTTATCTTTTTTAAAATCTAATACGTTTGACTTATCTGTCACAATTTCTTTCAGATTCACAATATTTTCATGATTTAATTGTCTTAATATTTTGATTTCTCTAACTGCAGTAATTGGAAAACCTTCTTTCTCATTTTCTAAACGAACTTTTTTAAGTGCGACAATTTCTTTAGTTTTTTTATCACACGCTTTATAAACTTGGCCATAAGTACCCTCTCCGATTTGACAAACAATATCGAATACATCAACGCAACGTGGATTTTGATCATGATATAATGGATATGTTTTGTTTAAAATTTTTGGCCTTCTACGTTTATTATATTTACTAAGATAATCTTCTTCGTTCTCAATCGGTGAAGTTGAACCTGGAGGCATTGGTAATTGAGTTAATCTAGAGCCAGGTGTTGATGGTAATTTGCTGTTTGAAATAGAACTAATTGGCTTTAAAGTGTGATTATTTACAATAGACAAAGGCAATTGCGGTAAAGTAGAAGTTTTCATGGGAGCAAATCCATTAGATGGATTTTCTTCGTTTGAATAATTATTATGTTGACCAGGTTGCCCAATTAAATGAGTAGGAGGTCCAGTGACTTGATTATTAGTTAAATTATTAGCTAAGGCATCTTCTTTTCTTTTTAATTTCTTTTGTTTCATTAATTCAGCTGCTAAACTTGAAGCAGAAAACTTGTTGTTTTCAAAATATAATGATCTATCATTTTCTTCCCAATTAGATTTTCTTGAAGGAGATCTTGGTGAATGAGGTGTTCTTGGCGTCCTGGGAGATCTAGATAACCTATCTCTTTTTGGACTTCTAGATCGATGTCTTGGTGATCTTCCTCGATTTCTACTGCCTGTATACGATCTTAAAGGTGAATTTCGACTAGATCTCTCTCTTTGAGTGCTCCAATCTTCCCTATATCTTTCTTTTGATCTTGATCTATTGGATCGTCGTGGAGATGGCTTACGCCTAGACACTAAAGGAGAACGATCTCTGGAACTTCTTCTTTCACGAATCGGGGATCTAGAATAGGAATGTTCTCTATATTTACTAGATTTATATTGCGGACTTCTATCCCTTGATCTTCGTCTATCCCTTGAATCCCTTTCTCGATGTCTTGAACGTTCTTTAGATAAAGGAGTTTCTCTTCTACGGCTATTATAAGGAGATTTCGACCGGTCTCTATAATAAGCTAAGGGGGGAGTTCTACTTGGACTTTGTCTACGAGGAGACCAATGTCTTGGACTTGGAGTCCTTTTCCTGCGAAACTCATCATCCTTAGATCTTGATCGTCTTCTTGAGCTTTCTAAAATACTTGACCTTTTACTACCCAAAACAATAGATTGATCATCAGAATGGTGCGCAGATGGTATAAGCGGACTTCTAGATTTGGCTCTTTTACTCTGTGAATAATATTGAGCTTGCTTGCTACTATGATGCAATGGAGTTGTCGGTAAAGGAGATTTTGAGCGCGATCTTCTTTTAATAGGTGTCATCTTCTTCATGTCACGATCAAGTTGTTTTGAAGAATAACTATAACTTCTAGATGCACGTCTCTCATGAAGATCAAAACTATTATCTCTATCAAAGAGTTCGTTAGATACATAATCTTCCGGAGGAGTTTGTGGTGACCTGTTAATAGCAAGTGGACTTCTTTTTCTAATTTTACTATTAATATACAATTCTTCATATTTATCACTGTGTTTTCGAGAATCATAATGCAATGGTGAAGAAATTGTTTTCTTAGAACTCTTGTTCAATCTGGAAAATTCATCTGAATCCATTGTATTGTGAGAAGAAATAATATGTGCATCTATTGGACTTCTACTATCCATTTTTGAAAGAGATAAATCTTTATACGATTCTATATGTCTTCTATTGCGAGATGAATGTAAATCTTCATCTTGAGATAGATCATTTTCTAAATCCAAATCATCTGCTATGCTTTCTCGTAAAGATTCTCGTTTTCTTTTTCTAGAACTGTGTCTTCTTTTATGATGATGTTTGTGTTTAGTATGTTTATGCCTTGATTTTTTAGAGCAAATTTCTACTTCACTTGGCATATTTTGATAATCCATAAAGGGGCCTAAAAATGAGAAATTTTTCATTTAAAAAATTAAGGAAATAGTGCAAAGTAAATCAAAAAACATACTCTCTGCAACATTTGGATGTCGAGGAGACTGAATATTAATATCCGGATCTAACGAAGAACTTGACAGAGGTGAACCTTCAGGTAAAGCAACTCGACTTTCATTTTGCTCTTTCAAGTGAGATGATCTACTTTTTTTAATTTTTTTGTACTCACGTGAATCATTGTCGATCTATTAAAAAAAAAGATTTAATATTCAATAGATCATTTTAAATTATAAGCTTACTCTTCGGTGATCCTTTTCATTTATAAGGCTTTCGCTATCAGACAAATCTTCATATTCAACGAGAGCTTTATCACAAGCGATATGTGGCTTCGGGTCAAAGTCATAGTCCTCATCATAATGATGCTTGTTGCTTTTATGTTTTTTATGCCTATTTGAACATTCTCCTTGTTCTTCATTCGTACCTGATTTATGTGAACGATGTTTCCGATGTTTTTTACTTTTATGTTTTCCATGTTTTCTATGCTTACTTGAGCGCCGATGTTGTCCATCTGGATCGATTAAATCATCTCTTAAATCATTGCTACCTTCAGGAAAACAATCTTCACCTGAAGATAGTGGTGAATGAAGACTATTGCTAGGCATTTTAAATTTGCAACCTTAAATTTTGCAAGCCCTTAATTAGGCTTTGAATTGAAAAGCAAACTTAACTTGCTTGTGGTAGGTTTAGGGATCAATGCTTTCAAAATTAATATCTAAATAAAAGACAAAATTAAAAAAAAATAATTAAGAAATTATAGCAGAAATTTTACCATTTAGGAGCAAATGTTTAAATAGCATTTAAAACAAGTCGTCAAAACTGATTAAACATCTATAGGAAACAAACACATTAGCATTAATAATTAAAAACTAAAATAAATGTTTATATTGTGTCTAGATTGGCGACGATTTGATTAATAAATAAACAATATGTTGGAGAAGAAATGCAGGCAAACTAGTCTGATATTTAACCATGTTAAATTCAGCATTGGCTAACTAGGATGAGCACTTTCAAGTCGTGCCGACTACTCTGAGTTTAGATAGACTTGACTAGATTGAATTTCTTGAGTAAGTAAAACATAGTCGAGCTAGCAAAAGTCATTATTAAATATAATAATTAATAAGTTGGCTAACTTGCAAACGCCGACCTGGCCTGAAGCGGTAGCTAAAAGTGGAGTGAATTAACCAAACCACGACTTGGCCAATTATTGCATCTACTCAAGATGATCAAACTGATGATAATTAAACTTACCATTTAATTAACTTAGTTTGATATGATTTCAACAATAAAATGGATAAAAGAAAATCACACTTTTTCCAGTAAGTAAACACTAGTTGCAGGGGGCGCTGTTACAAAAATTTTGGCTCTAAATTTGATTTGCTCAAAAAAAAGTGCGACCAGTTTAAAAACAAGCAATTTATTAACTAAATTTCAATTAATTAAAATATAACAAACTACAACATGGATACTTTTATACTATACAAAACTAGTTCAAGATACTCAACTTGCTCTGCAAGTCGTCGTATCTTATGTCCGTGACATGGAGCAGGTCCTCGGCTAAATCGCTAACATTGGTGAAGCGGACGTAATTAAAGTCAAAGTAATCCCGAATTACCTCTAAAATCGCTTGCTTAATTAAATTACACTTAATTTTTAAGTCAGGATCATTGCCGAAAAATCCCCAAGCCAAAATTGGAGTCAATTGTTCTAAAATGTTGTAGAATCTAGTATAAAATCCATCGTTGAACATCAATTTAGAACGTTTGTGCTTGATCACTATGCTGATCACCGTCTTAAGGGCTTTGATCTTAAAAGAGTCGCCTACCCATTTCTGGTTGGCCACGCTCAAAACTGAAGACGGCGGATCTTCAAGATCTTCAAACGAGTCCAAAATAATATAATCTATTACCAAGTCGTAAAAGGACAGTGTTGGAATCGATCTACATTTCAACTCTTTGATCAGAGATTCGTGATTATCTGTATTTAATACATAGTCTACTAGGTCATGGTAAACTCCTAAACATTCTTTTTGCTCTTTTTCAGATTGGCTAATCAACGTCTTCAATATACTCTCTCCTATTTCTACAAAAAATTTACTATTCTTCTCATTTTTAAAAAGATATTCAAATGCCTGTCTTAAACAATGTACTTTGGCATAAAATTCATCATCAGTTTTGCAGTTAACCAATTCTGCTCTGTTTACTCTTGGTATAATAATTTCACTTATATTTTCAATTGCATTAGTGTACATTTTAAAAAAGTAAACGTTTGTTTCGGCATCATAATAAGTCATACTGTAAAAAGAACATACAGATCCTTCTGGAGAAGATTGTTTAGAATCATATTCTTTGTTTTGTAATTCTACGTGATCCTAAATTAAAATAAAATTATTTATTTAGTAACCTATTTAAAAAAATCAAATTATTTTTACGTTTTGATCATTGTCAGTCTTTTTCTTATTGGTAAAATCTTGAATGTCTTCAACTAATTTTTTGCTTCTAGCAATTATATTTTCTAGCTCACTAGAATTATTTTCATTTTTATCTACAAATTGAAAAAAAAAAACAATTTTTATTTTCTTTTCTTTTTTTAAAAAACTTGCTACCTTCTAGTTGAGACAACGAATGTTCCCATAATTTAATTGTTTTTTTTAAATGTTCAGTACCGAAGATAATTAATTCATTTGGGTTTTCAAGGCCTAAATTAAATTGGTAAGAAGCTAATGAAGGTAAATTTTTTCGTTTAAAAGGTCTATTTGCTAAAGGAAATCCAGATAATGAACCTTTATAGCGATTTTGACTTATAGACTTATTATTTTGCTTATTATTGTCCACAAGTAATTCTAATCCATCGGATTTATTACTAGGTGTTGCTGGGTCACTTGTAGATGGTCGATCACTAAAAGAAGCGCTTTTTTCAATTGATTCTAGTTTTAAACTATTACTTTTAGAAATTTTAATTTGGTTTTCTTTTTTTTCATGCTTAATTGCAGCTTCATTGACTAAATCACTGACTGTTTTATAATATATTCTTCTTATAACATAGGTTAATATAAAACCACTCCCGACCACTGTTGATGTGATTATTAACACTTTTGACCAATTATTAGAAATCTCAGTAGGTATTATTTTTTTAATGGATAAATCCATTTTTGTATTCATTATTGCAAAAAACTAATTCTTAAAGCTAATCACTCTTGTATTTAAAATATTAATAATTATTCCATCAAAATTGAAACGATAATTAAAGCAATAGTTAAAGAAATATAAAATAAGAAAAACAAATTTATATACATTTCTTGTTTTAATAGTTAAACTTTGAAGGGAAAATGTGTTTTTACATATAACTAATTGTTTCTATGGAAACATAATCTAATGAAAATTATTATTTTTTTGATCGCTTTTCTTATATAAATTATTTAATTTTTGGCACAATTAATGACCTTTAAAAAATGTGAAGACATGCTTTTATTGCTGTATTGATACATTTTATATATTTAAAATTAAAAAAAAAATTGAAGCACAACTTAAAGCGCCAAAATTCAAAGGAAACATTAGCAATATTGGTAAATTATACAAATTGTTAAATTAAAAAGTAATTTATAAATCTGATAAGTTATTTAAAATCACTTTTTCGCCCGGTTTAAATGCAGGAGTGCCTAAATATGGGCAACTAGCACAACGGAATGCGTCACCAAGATAACACTGCAAAATAATAATTTTTAAATTTAATTTGTTTTAAATTAAATTAAACAAACTTACGTTTCCACAAGAAGATTTCACGTTTTCAGTGTTTATTTTTTGTTTTGCTTCATTATCCAATTCTTCGGCCAAACCACAAGTACAATTGGCACAAGCTTTCCTTTTACCAGTGGAACCACAAACTTTTAAAGAATCTGGATTTGGTTTTTTCAAATCATCTTCAGTTAAGAGATCTTCAGTGTTGATCAATTCGTCTGAATTATCTTCAGTCAATTTTTGCCAAAAATCTTCAACATTTAGTAAAGTTTTTTCACTTTCGACAAGTTCATTAGTGCCAATCTTCATTTTCACACCTGTTTCATAATGAGGTTTTTTAACTGTAACCATTTGTGCTTTTTCTTCAATATTAATAAATCCAGATAATTTCAAAGCAGAAATAAAATTACTCATTACACAATCATCTTTTCCATTTTTTTTAAAATAAACTTTGCCGTTTGCTTTAACAATTCTTTGCAACTCAGATAATAAAGTTAAATCTGTTTTTTGTTTTTCATCTGATATAAATCCGAAAAAGGCAACATCAAACTGTGAAGTTGGATAATTGGCTAGTTTAAAAACAAAAAACAAAGTTTAAATAAAAAAACGCATAAATTTGAATTTAATCTACCTTTTGGAAGCCTATCAAAACACTCAACTGCTATGTTTGATGAATCGAAAATTTTCTCTTTCAATTCATTAAGTAATTTAATGCCATTAGTTTGATCAATTAGACTAGACCATAAAATTAATATTTTGTCATCAGCTTTACAATAATCAATCATTTTAAAATTTTAATGAAAATTCTTAAATATTTTACTCAAAAATATAAAAACTGAAAGAGAAATGAATAAAAATAAACAAATAAGCACATTATAAAGACGAGTTTAAGACTTCAAAAAGCGCAAATTTTAAATTTTATTCAAAAAATTTGCTATATAATTCAGGCTATTACGTAGTTTGTTTTGAAAGTTTATGTATAAATTTGTTTAAATACAGAAACTAGTTAGAAATATATTTGCTTACAAAATTAGTTTCCAAAATATTTTTATTAACCAAAAAACTTTCAAGAAACTTAAACATTAAACTGTTTGCTAAAAATTTTAAATAAATAAAAAATCTATTAACAATTTCAACTGGATAGTTTTTTTTTTTACTAATTTTACTCTAATGTTACAAAATATAACACATTAAGTTTGATTTAATTAAAAACTTTATACATATTAACACAATAATTATTAAACTAATTTTATGTTCAATAGATAAAAAAAAAAATTAAAGTGTGTTTTAAAATTGCTTTTGTATAACCATACATTGCAGCTTTAACGTGTCTTTGTCAGTTGATTCCATGTTTTGCTTTCTTATAATATTTAATAATATATGTTTGCCAAAAATTTAATTTAAATAAATTATTTACATTTTTAATTGACTTACAAGCTGTTCGTGTATGAAGATGAAAAATGAGGAAGATTTTGACTCTTCCACTCTTCTACACTATTTATTTGTTGTCTTACAAAAAGTATCCTGCAAATTAATTAAAAATTATAATTATTTTCCAAAACTAAAATTATTTTTCATCTTTTTACCTTTGTTCTTGCAAAGTGGCCTGTATTTCAGTTAATCTAACTAGTGATCTAGCCATTTTTAATTCAGCAGAAACCCTTGTAGAATTCAAACTTCCTATGGTATGCGCTTCCTCAGCAAATTTGTTAGCCTACGTCAAAATTAAATTAAAAAAAGCAAAAAAACAAAATTATAAATCTTACTTGTTTTTCCAAGATTTCGGCTTGCCATCCGGTCACATGACTTATTAATTCCTCTTTAAAATATTTGCTTAGAGAAGGCGTTAAAGTAGGTATATTACACTTATTATTATTAGCTTCTAACATGGACACATTAGACGCAACGCTTGAACTTGCGCTGCCGGTTGAAGAGTTCATAGAACAGTCCGAATTCGGAGATTGAGCCCAATTGTTTTTATTAACTAACAAATTGTCTAATTCATGCCTAATGCCGTCCACACTGTGAAGATGTTGTTGAGCTTGATAACTAGAATGTTGTTTATGGTTAGGAAAATTTGAAAAGTTATGTCTAGAAAAATGAGAACTGTGGGATGTGTTTTGATGAAAATTTTGCTGTTGATGCGATTTAAGATATTGATTAAGATGTTCTTTTAATGCAGTTTGTTGTTGACGAGTTAAAGCCGAAGAAGAAGGCGACTCGGCTACATGATTATTAATCGAAGTGTTTAATGAAGATACAGATTCAATAGCCTTTTTGTTAGAAGAGGAATGTTTTTTAGCTTGAGTTGTAAGTTGTAAAGCTTGCTGAATTGTTCTTAAAGCTTCCTGAGGCGGTAATTCGTTTAAATCAGGTAATCCATACATGCTAGTAAACTGAGAGATGACTTTTTGTAAATTACAATTTTGTGATGGTGATAAAAGCTCATTAGAAGTGAGCGATTGTATTAAACTATTTGTTACACTGTTTTTATCATCAGGAAATTCGCAAACACCATTATTACTTCTACTTGTTTCCCCATTAGAATTAACCACTTTTTTATTTTCTATTGGTAAACTGCCTTCTTCTGCCGAAGACACTTTGGTCTCACTACTTCTATTTTTTAATTCATCTCTTTTCCAATTATCTCGTTTACAATTTTTCGCATAATGGTCTTGTCTTTCATTTTCATAACATTCACCATCGTATCTATTTAAATGAGGTTTATGATTGTTAGAACAACTTGAGTTTGAACTTTCATTTTCAACTTTTCGATATTCATATTCGTCAGATTTGTTACCAGTTTTTTTATATTTTCCTAAACACTCATCTTTTCTAGAATTAGTTGCTTCATTATCATAAACACTATTTGTGCACCATTCTTTTGGTTTTTCCCATTGAGATATTCCAGTTTTAGCACTGTAATAATACTTTTTGCCTGAAGAACTTAAACATTCTGACCAACCACCATAAGTTTTTTCTTTTAAATTGTTACTTTCATAACAGCTTTTCTCATGTTGCTTTTCTTTCACATAAGATGAGCTATTTTCTGTTCTTGAATAATACTTTTTCTTTTTATAATCTTTATCTCGATAATCCCTTTGCTCATAATACACTCGTTTATCTCTTTCTCTGCTTAATCTTTCTCGACTAAGTCTTTCTCGACTCCTTTCTCTATACCTTTCCTTATAGCAGTCTCTTTCTCTTCTGTCCCGGCATTTTTCGATTAATCTTTCAGCAGATTTGTCCCTTCTTTCGACAGATTTGTCTCGAAATCGGTCGATAGAATGTTCCCTTGATCTTTCGATTGAACGATCTCTACTTCGAGACCTAGATCTAACTTTTTTCTTTTTTAATTTATTTCGATGACGATCTTCGTGATCTTTTATGTAATTACACGATTGTTTATAATTACTACTGCTATATTTTGGGCTTCGATTGCGATCTGGTGAAATGCTACCGCTTGTACTATGAATGCTTCCATAACTAGGAGTGCTTTTACGGCTTCGGCTTTTGCCAACGTGATCACTATTACTGCTGTGATTGTTGTTTATATTTGAAGAATAACTTTTGGGAGAGTATCTGCTGAATTGATCCTCGTAGTGGTGATGGGATGTTTTTTTTTCATAATATCCATCATTAAATCGAGGAACTTTCCTTGCATGCATTACCATTGATGCAACACAATTCAGGGGTAAATTAAACTATTTTTTTTTTAAGACAGGGTTAGTTAACGCCAATCATATATAATTAATAAATGAAACTTGATATAATAATGCAGCATAGTCTAATGTTTAAGGTTTTAGAATTCTAAACATTTTGTTTTGATTGTTTAAATTTACATTCTAACGATCATCTCACTAATGAAACGGAGCATTTCCATCAATATGCTCAACTTAAAGCACTTTTCAAACGCTGGCTTCAGTTAGTTGACTGAATGTGAATTGTGGCTGGATATAAAGTATAGAGAGGGGCTATGAGCGACTTAGCCCAGGTGTGGGTTCAAGTATGAAATGGTCCGACAAGCTAAATAAGTGAATCAAACAGATGGGTTACTTGTGAGCCTGAAAATTGGCTTTTGAGAATGGGATAATGGGCGAAACGGACCAATGGTGCAACGTATTACCTTTTCAGATTAATGGTGGCAGCTTTTGCGCCAAGACCAACACATGGATCAATATTTGCTAGTCTAACCCGAAAAGCTTGAGCAGTTAGACAACAACAATCTGCAATCGTACTTCGTTTTGCCAAATACTGTGACCAAAACACATAGGTATCGTACTAGTTCTGAAAGGATCGTAATTCACATGCCTAAGCCTGATCAACACTAGTTAGGCTAAATCGAAGCCAGAAAAGCCAATTGAAATCAGTATTTCAAGCCCAGACCAAACTAAACCACAATTAAAAATACAAATTTGGACAGATTTTTTCTATTTTTTCACAGCAAAAAAAAATGAAGACTTTTGTTTAACAAAAAATTTAAAAAAAACACGCTCAACGCCGCCTGTCGGTGGCTGTTTCGCTTGCCAGCGCGCAGTTACGTAATTTGAACGCTTTAAAGACGCAGTTGCCACAACTGAACAATTCTCTTGTCAAACTACTTACACATTGACCGGCTTCGGATCATCTTCATCTTCATCTTCATCTTCATCTTCATCTTCATCTTCATCTTCACCACTAAGTAACCAACACCAACTCACCTACACTCAATCCTCAACACTCAATCCTCAACACTCAATCATCTACACTTAACTCATCAAACCACCAGTCCATTCCAATCATTTTCACCCACCCTCAGTCAATCAACTCTGATCAACTCAATTCATTGCACAAACTCTATCGGTTGGATAATTATATTTATTTGTACGCTTCGTACATCAGATTTAAGATTAATTTAATAAGAAACATGTTAAATGAGTGAGGATATATAATAAGAAAATATTTTTACATTTAAGAAGAGAAAATTGTCAACCCATAGGACTTTAGTTGTCCGTTGCCCAAGACGAACTGAAACCATTAAATCACATATAAATCATTCGTGGCGTTGATGTGTAAATCTGATCTGACAGCTTCAGTTACGCTGGAAATCAGGTGGTTCATGTTTGATATAATTCAATTCACAGCCAAATTACGGCAGCTAGATTGGCTCCACTCGCTAATTCAGTTTGATGAAATTCACGCGTCTACAATGGCTGTGACCAGACTATGATCAAATAAATAACTTATACATAATGGTTGCATAATGTATAAAATAGGCTTGAGTGCATTCTTTGGCATGTTTAGCATCATTGTTCGCAGTTTGGATTCAGTTGAAATTTATTTACTTTTCAAAAAGCCATTCCTATGGATCACTTTTGCCGAAATTAACAATTTAAAAGAAAATGTAATGTTTTTTGATTTTTCTGACCACGAATTAAAAAACTAATTCCATTTCTCTTAAACTTTTAATTTTCTATGTATTTCAAATTTGTTGATTACATTAAGAGACAGAAAGAAATATTTTTTTAACTTTTTTAAATGCTTTTTTAAGATTCTAAAAGAATTTATAATAAAAACAAAAAAAAAAAATGAATAAAACTGAAAATAAATTAAAAAAAACAGAAAAAATGTGTATGTATATATGCATAATTATATTAAATACATATATGATTGTTACATCAAATTTTAAAAACAATTTCATCTAATAAAACGTAAAGGCATTGAAAAATCAAACGCTAATATAAAATTAAATACCTATAAATGATTGGTAAATGATAAATAATTCTTTTAAAATTTATAAAAAAAAATAATATAATTTTAAAAAATAAAAAAAGAAAATAAAAACACACACAATAACCTATTTGAAAATATGATTGATAAAAAAAAAAAATGTAAACAAAACACAACATTCAAAGCTTGAACTATAATTTGATGTTTTATCTTTCTTTCTTCAAATTTATATCTAAAAATTCTGTCAAACACTGTCTTTTTAACACTTTAAATATGTATTTTTAAAGTGAAATAAAACATATATATTAGCATGCCTTAATTTGATTCAAAAAAAATATTCAATTTAAAAATCTAAAAACAAATACTAAAAATATCTACATTGTGATTTAATATTAATGCTATTAAAAATAAATGGTTACAATAAAACTATTTAACAACTATTGTTAAATATGATATTTTTCTAAATTCAAAGCTAGCCAAAAATTGCAACTTAAAAAAAATGATTTAAATTAATTTAAAAAATAAATTAAATACAACCAAATAACTTTGGTTTTATTATTTTTTTTTTTTTAAATCTTGGCAAAATTACATTTGCTTTCTAAAATAAGCAAAATGTAAAAAAATGTTTTTTGTTTTTTTTTTTGTTTAGAAAAAAAAAATGTTTTTAGCAATTAAAGATGAACTTAATAACGAGAAAAAAAAGAATATAAAACATTTATGAAATGTGAACGATAGATCATCTCTCAAATGTCCCAAACATTTATTTTAAATATACTCGCTTTGATATTGAATTTTGAAAACTCTTTAAATTCAGTTATTCTAAATCTATTTCTTTTAAAGCTATTTTCAATTCTTAAGCAAAATACATCACTGTGGAAGTATCACAGTGAACAGTAACAGCTCTTGTCATAGCACCGATTGTGCGATCTTCTCCATTTCCCCCTGAATGATGACTTGAATTTTCAGCACTAAAATTAAGTTAAAAAAAATTCAATATTTATATAATTCAATTAAAAAATTTACCTATATTCAGTCAAATCACCACAAGTTAAACCGAATTGACTTTCAGTGTCCATCTGACTGCAACGATCATGTTCTTTTTCAACTAAGTGATACCTAGCTCTAAAAGCAACCAAATGTGCATAATATGCGGGAGCAGGTATCGAAACTGATCTTGTGCATCGTACATACGTATGGCAAAGTTGAAAAGTTAAACATTGTAATTCATCAGCGCTAAATTTATTGTCATCCCAAAGTACATGATAATGAGATGGTCTACTTGTGCCCTGAAAAAAGTAGTGTAAATTATAAAGCATATAATGAAAAAAAATAATAAAATAGTAAAACTAAAAATCAATATTCTTACTTGAATTCCAGCATGAGAACACAAATAAAAATCAAATTCAGTGGGATGAGTGATTCCGACATCTACAGTTGTACCTGCAGGTATGTTTCCAGATTTGCCTATTTGTTCCCGCTTGTCAGCACAAAAGAGCCTAGTATGATGCCTTTTTTGTACAGATATAAATGTTATGCCGGGTCGATAGCCTTCTTCGAGCTTAATACAAGCCTGTCTAACAGAGAGCAGTTCATGAAACAAAACCTGATTGAACTGACCTTCAGAAACACCATCACGATAGAAAATGATCCTGTGAGGTTTAAAGTGGGTGGAACGGTAAAATTGAATAAGTAGCTCTTTAACCATGTTGGTTAAATCCTGTATCATCTCTTGCCTGTGCTGTTGAACACGAACTGTGGCCGCATACCTGCTAGGATGAGCATCCATTGAACCAACCACAGCCGCAATGGACGGTTTTTTAGTATCACCGGCCGGCGGATGAGTTACATCGGCGCCCAAAAAGATGACAGGCTCATTGAACATTCGAGGGCGCAAACCCGGCACAAGTATATTATTAATGCCGCCTAATTTAACATTAATTTTCAAACACAGGTTAGACAAAGTCTGAGGCGATGTTTTGTTTACGTTTTTGGCTTGAACACACTGAGTGGCAATGCCGATCACGGTGTCACCCACCCGCTTCACTTCGGCATAGACCGGAGTTTTGCCCGGCAAAACAATCACGATCAATTGCAAAGCAGGAAAAGTTTGCTTTAAATATCTAAACATGGGTTCCACTTGATCTGGACCGTTGGCATATTTGCAAAAGCAAGGTTGTCCAATAATCGGCATTCCAGCATCGTTGGATATTTTTTGCAATTGCTGGGTAAAGTTACGGAGAGCATCTTCACGGCAGCTACGTTGAGGAGCAAAACAGGCAATGGCCCACATTCTGATCTCCACTCCAGTATGGAACTGCTTGCCACGCATATCCCAAACTCCTTGAATTGGAATGGCCTGTTGTTTTGACCTACCTCCATACTGCAATTTCGGAGATTGTAAAACTCTTCCCTTCACGTCCACCATTGATTTTGATATCTTCAGTCCGAATTCGCGAACATAAGGGTCTTTGTTGAACTCTGCCTTATTCACCAGATTGTTTATTTCTCGTTCTCGATCTGGTGCTGATCTAGCTGTCGCCTTAATCATAGTCGAAGTTTGCATATCAGTCAATTTCTTTATACACCGTTGTCCGGCTACTATGTTACACACTTCCAATGGCAAGTAAGTGTGCTTGTGCTCCTGGCCCACTTGCAAACAGGGTAAATGTGGATGTTTCAATTTTAATTTGTATTTGTCCAGAAAATAACGTGACACAGTACATTCAACTGTTTGACCATTTTCCAACTGCAATGGAAACGATTGAATTATGGCCGGACGTCTAGTCACGTTACACACACGATACTTTCTTCTCATTGAACCGCAATGAGTGATCTCTATTTTTAAACCTTTTATCTCTTTAGTAAATTTTACTCTTTGTGAATCAGACAAAGGCTTTCTTTGCTCATTAATTTCCCTGAAATCTAAAACTTCACACAAAAAATCAATCACTGGCTGGGCTTTGTAAAAGGCAGTTGCTGAAACATCTATGTTAAGCGTCATTTTCCACTGTGATGGACGAACGCTTTGATGAAAACCAAACCACACTTCTCGTCCTCCACCCAACGGATGATAATAACCATCTGGTGAAGAGAAAAACGATCTTCCAACTGGTGTATACGTCATAGATGGTAAATGTCGCATTATCACGTCTAAAGCTTGAATTGAGTCTAAAGGAATAGTTCGACTTTCTCCTTCTAAAGCATTTTCTAACATGTCCAAACTGACTTGTCCAAGCCATTTTAATGCTACTCTGAACACTCGATCTTTTCCTTCACCTGGCAGTGTAACCTCTAATTCAATCCTTTCTCTGCCAATTAATAAATCTTCTTTAGCATACATATTTTTTCTTCCATCAAACACTGGTCTTTTGTTGGGAAATATTTTGGAATAAGCTTTCACCATTGTTTCGATTATTTCTCTGTTAATTTTTCTTGGACACTTGTCAGGTGTAATTGTAATGTCATAGTGATGTAATGATCCTCTTGGCATTGTTATTTGAAAATGATTTGCTCTTAAAGAAATGGGTCTGCCATCATTACCAATGTTAGGTCGTTTAGGACAAGCAAATATAGGTACAACATCATTATTTAGTGGTCTAGGCTGATTAACTCCATTTCCGCCTGGAGCAGTTGTAATGCTGCTAGTAAATGAGGTTGAACCAGCTTGAGCTCCATTTCCACCGACGGTTCCATTATTACTATTACCACCTGATGCTTGATTTTGTTGTGTTCCAGATGATCCGCCTGTATTACTTCGATTATTAGTGTTGGGCAAAGCAGTTAAATTGGTGACCCCATCTATTCCGCTGCCGGCTATAGCGGCAGTGGTTAAAGTTTGTGGGGAAGCCACAACAACCGGAGATTGAGCAACCGGTAAATTGTTTGACATTTGTTGTTGCTGTTGTTGCTGCTGCTGCTGTTGCTGTGTTCCAGTTGTTCCTCCAACACAGCTTGCCACAGTGATTGGAGTTTGAATTGGTCCGGACTGAGTTAAAGATGGTGCAAATGCGTTAACCATATTTAAATTAGCACGTGGTGCTTCTGGCTGTCCAGGTGCTACAAAAAGGAAGGAATTTAGAAAACCAATTGAGTTGATTAATTGAAAATTAGCCAACTAATAAATTTGAATAATTTGCACTTGAATAAGAAGCACTTACCTAACATTTTAATTAGACACTAATCGAATTGTAAACACAATACTGTACACTTGAAATTAATAAAAACGTTTTGGATGCGTTGCTTTTTTGTTACAATAAACTGGTGTATAAAATGTTTGATGATAAAGAAGAGTGTTAAAAGCAGGCCAAAACAGATGCAGAATTTTTTGTTCAATTTTCAGGTAATCGGATTTGAAGGTAAAACAAAGGCAATAAGAGAATGAAGTGAAGATGTTGCTAGGTTGGTTTAAGATTTTAAATTAGCTGAAAGACTCAATCTATTTCATGGCAAAAAAAATTAAAACAAGATGTTTATCTAGATGAATGAAATGTGACGAACTGAATTTAGATTGAAAATGCAAACAAAATGGCAAAGTTCACTTGATTAAGGAAATTCACGTTTTAATTGATGGTTCACAATTGCGAAATTAAATTAAAAAGCGGCCTTGGCCAAGTGAAAAAGAAAACTAAAAACAAAAAAATGAATAGACTTTCAACAAAAGAGAAAAATGGTGGCAATGTTTAATATTGCGATTAGCGATTGTTTCCAAAAAAGTGATATTGCATCAGTAACAATCGATATATCGACAACGTGCGCACAAACGCTCTCAATGCTTGTCAGAGCAATATTTCACCACGGCTTAAGGTCAAACAATTATCCGGATTAAGGATTGGACACTTTTGTGACCAAACTGGTTTACACTATTTTCACACCATTTTGCCACAGATGTAGACTGCACAAGGGTGGTTAAAGTTGGATTAGCAATAGGATTAGTTTGGGACTAGCGTGAGGATTGGCCTCAGAACCAAGAATCAGCCAAACATACACACACGTTTGTCTGTAGCTGGTGGCCACACTTGAACTGCTGAAACCAAGCTTGTTTAAACAAGAACTGCTTAAACCAGGACTGCTGAAACCAGGACTGTAAAACCAGGACTGTGAAACCAGGACTGCTTGAACCAGAACTGTTGCAATCAGGACTGTTCAAATCAAAACTGTTCAAACTAGAACTGTTCAAATTAGGATTGTTCAAATCAGGACTGTTCGAATCAGGACTTCTCAAACCAACGCGGCTCAAATGACTTGTTTGATGGATAAGTGTTGTGATGGTTCCACTTGCTCCGACGTCAACTGCCACCGAAAGAAATAGGCCCACAAGCGTTGCACTCACTGTTTACAAACGCACAATAAAGATGAACCAACGCATCGATTAATTGCCAGTTGTGAAGCGCAGCATCGATACCATTGCAGACGATGGTTGTCGTCATAGTAAATATGAAATAGTTACACTTTTGTTCAGTTTTTATACTGTTTCACTTTGTAGCACTTCTATTTATGTTTGGTCAATTTTTCTTATGCAACCATAGCCTTTTCAAGTTTTACTGTATGCACATTTGCATAAAATACTCCGACTTTCAGTTTCTTAGCACTGATGATTAAGTAATAAGTATTGGAGACGCGAATAATACCTATTGACAATGCATGATTAACCCGTCTAAACCCGTCTGTCTAATACTCTTTAGACAGAATTAGCTTTAGACAGGATCAGCTTTAGACAGGATCAGCCTTAGACAGGATCTGCTGTTGACAAAATCAACTTTCAATCACTCTTTACAAAACAACTCTAAAAAAAGTCAACTGAACAAAAATTTACTCTAAATAAAAATCAAATTCTATCAAAATAACCATTCTCCTTGCTAACCATATGGTGCTCTACTCTGGCCACTTAAAAAAAGCACAATCATACTGTTTGTCTGAAACATTAATTCATACTTAAAGTTGACACTTTTGCGCATTGTCTTTAATTTTCTCACTCTCAATTAACACTAAATCATGTTCAAATTAAGCCGCAAGCTAATTAAAACATTCAAAGGTGAACGACCCGATTCACATAAACGCAACTCCAACCACTCTTCTTATATTATCTAAACTGATTATGAAAAATTGAAATAAATTAAAAAGCGCCTGCATTTGCACACATGTGCAAAATACATTTGCAAAACGTAAACAAATTGTGGCAAACATGAAAATTAATATGCATTGCGAAATGATTTACAACTTTGCAAATGAATTTTATTTCTGTACAAATTTAATTTATGGCTAGTTTTTCTTGTCTGAAATGGTATATTTATCATAATTTTTGGTCGGATCATATGGCTCCCATCTAGATGCAGGAAAAATGTGCTTGTTTCTTTCATACCAGTTTCGGATCAAAACTTTACCAGCATGAGATTCGTCTTTTTCAATTGTTGCATCTGCTACCAATCGCACATCATCGTGCACATCAAAACTAAACAACGGTCCTGATTTTCCTCTTGCTTTTGTTACAATGAAATCATAAAATGTATAATGATGTGGAATTATCAAATCTTCTTTTACATACATCAATTGATCAGCTGTCACTGCTCTTAGTTCATGAAATTCTTTTCTTAATAAATCTAAAGCTTTGGACAAAAACTGATAAATACTAGACCCTTTTTTCATTACAACTGATCTTCGATGGCCTGATCCATCCCAATAGGAAAATGTAATTTCAATTTCTTCATTTTTCAAATTTTCCTGTTTAATTACCCATTCTTGCCTTAATTGTTCTCTTAATTTGTTTTCCTCTTCTTCTCTAGCTCGATCAGGTAAAAAACTAGTGTCCACTTCAGGGTTTTTAGTTATTTTAAATTTTTTAGTTGGCTAAAAAAGAATATAAATATAATAATGAAAAACTTTATTTTTTTTTAAAATTACCTTTAGTTCAAATTCTTTTTCATTTGAATTTGAACCATCACAACTTTCATTTTTTAAATCATCCAGGAAATCTTTATTTTTTTGACTAAAACTTTCATCGATTGATTCCTCATCATTTAATTCATCCATTTCATCTTCAAAATTAAACGATAAAGCTTGAATCTAAAGTAAATTATAAATTAGGGTTTGTAATTCGTGTTATAATAATTTAAATTATAAAACAATTAAAATCACAGATTACTTGTTTTTTTTGTTTCTCCTTAGTTTTTCGTTTCTCATCTAGTTCTTTTTGAATAGCCTGTGCATTTTTTTGAGCAATTTGTCTTTCTCGTTCTTTGACTGCTACTTCCTGTTTGGCTTTCATTTCGTTTAGTGAAACCAAGCCCACAGTTGAACTTTTTAATTGGGCTTCAATTGCATCATAATGTGAAGCGAATTTGTTGTCGATTGATGATACTTTAAGTTCTTCTTCAATCTTCCTTTTTCTAATTTCCAAATCTTCCATTGCTTTTTCACGTTTTTTTTGCAATTGCATTGCTCTTCCGGCCTCACTGGCCGCACCTTTATACATTGCCATTATAATTACTCTTAAACTAAATTAGTTTTAAATTAAACTCCAATTTAATAAATATCTTTAATTTAAATCTAAGAGAATATTAAGTTTAGATAAGCATTAGTGGTGTTTATAATTGAAAATGGAATTTTTTTCAACAGATGTCAATGTTTCATATAAGCGCTGAATTTGAAAACTTTTTTTCATCAATTAAATTACAATTCAAAAAATTACTTGTTTTTAATCAAATACTGATTCAATTGTAAATAACTAATTAAAAATTGTTTATTAATTTTTTTCTTTAATATTCGTATTATAACTTTGCTTTAAAACAACTTTTATTAAACTTATTATAAACTTTTTAAAAACAATCCTTCATCTTAGTCTTCTTTTTAACACTGTTTTTACAAACAATCTAATCACATTGCACTGCAATAGTTTTGCTTAAATCGGTAAAAATCAAGCTGTCTATAGTTTCTGCTTTGATTAACATTGAACTCCAATCAACTTTCAGGTTTTTGCTTCCTTATTATTGTTCAAGCAAACAGTACGTAAAGTCAATAAAATTAATTATTTATTTCTAATTCATGTTTTTAACATTTAAAAACTTTCATATTTTAAACGTTTTCCGCGTAAACTGTTGAGCCGCTTCTTGATTTTCTTTATTCAAGTTTAAAGAACCTAAACAACCAACTTAAACCAGAAACCGCTCTCTTAAGAAAACATCTTTTGTTGAAAAAGCAGTTCTTAAATGAAAGCCCATTCTTTGATGAAAGCATAAAACTATTGCTTGTCTGAATGTACAGTTATTTATTTATTAAAAATTCGAGACCTGAGAAAACTGGCACAAAATGAATTTCTGCTAAAATATTTATTTTTTATATTTGATTGCCATATTTGCAAAAAATTAAGCATAAATAACAGCAATTAAATGTTTAAAAAGTTGATTTTCAATTGAACGCCTTCAACCTAGTCGAAATAAATTAATTTTCAACATGTTTGTTCTGCTGATTTTTTGTGAATTGTGTGTTCTTCTAGTAAATTGTGTACTAACCACCAATACAATCAAGCCTAATCAATTAATTATTAATCCAGTAAACAACAACTTTAATTCATTTAACAAACTACTATCATCTCACAGCTATAATCCTGTATTCGTAAGCAAACTAGCAACAAATTCACAACATGTTTACAGCAGCAACATTCCTAAAATTCAAATACCTGATACAAGTGTGGTCTATCAATTACAAAACCTGCCATCTACACCAAGCAAGCCATCAAATCGTTCAACCATTACTGCTAAAAGCAATGAATCGGATCAAAGATTCTACATAAGTCAAGCTCATATTCAATTTACATTAGATTTACTTGGCAATATTTTGATTAGAGATTCTTTTCGACCACACGATCAATTAGTTAACTCTTTTACATTTTCCCCTATTAGTATTCAAACTTTACTTATGATCATGCATTTAGCATCTAAAGGAAATAGTCGAAAAGAAATAAGTAACGCTTTATATCTTGAAAACTTGCTTGAAATGTCTACTAAAACTTCAGACTTAAACTTTAACGATGTATTAATTTTGTTTAAAAATCGAAACCACTTCATCAATTCAAATATTAATCAAACCATACCATTGGCACATAAAATATATAGTGATTTAATAAATAATTTATTGCAAGACAGTCAAATTTCAGAATCACTTTCAAGTGCAAATAAATTATTTCTTCGTAAAGATTTAAAAATTTTTCCTGTTTTTGAAAACGTAATCCATCATTTATATGGATCAAGTTTAAAACAAATTGATTTCTCAAATACTAGAGAATCCTTAACAATTATCAATGATTTTGTATCTAAAGGAACAAAAGGATTAATTAATAATTTTCTTAGTATTCCACCTACTGCCACATCATCATTAGTGGCGATCAATGCACTTCATTTTAAAGGCAACTGGAAATACAAGTTTGATGCGCAAGATACTGAAAATGATGCTATTTTCTATAAAAGCAATGGTCAACGTGCCAAAGTTTCTATGATGATTGGCAAATTCCCAGTAGCATTTTCTCATTCTAAACAATTTAAAACTTCAATTGTAGAATTACCTTATACTAATCCAAGATTAAGTATGTTTTTTTTACTTCCAGACGATGTAAATGGTTTATTTTCAATGCTTAGACATTTAAATGCAAGTTCATTAACAGAAATGATAAGTTCAATGAGAAAGGTAAACAAAAATGGGGTAAATGTGCGAATTCCAAAGTTTGAAATTGATTCCCAATTAGCCATGACAAATATTTTAAATGGTTTAGGAATTAGATCTTTGTTTAATGCTAATGAATGCGATTTAAGTAATATGATTAAATTTGCAGATGTTCTTTCTAATAATGCAAATAATCAATTAAATTTAAAAAATAATTTGATTGAATCAGCTCATGTTAGCGAAATGACCCACAAAGCAGTAATTAAAGTTGATGAAAACGGAAGTGTTGGGGCTGCAGCTTCGGCTACTGTTGTGGAAAGAATAGGCATGTTTAATGGACCTTATTTTGAAGCAGATCATCCATTTCTATATTTTTTAACTGATAAACAAACGGGTTTTATAATTTTTGCAGGAATTTTTGCAAATCCAAAAAACTAATTCCTATCAAAATTTATATAATAAAAATTTCAACATATCACTAAAAAAATTGTATTTATTTTGTTAATAATAATTTCAATTCATTTTATTAATTCATCAATCATTTTTTGATCAATAATTTATAACTATAATCAAATTGATTTGATTTTATAGTAAAAATAAACGTTAAAAAAATAAAATTAGTTTATTAATTAAATAATTTCAGTTATTCGATTATCAATTTTGTCCAAAGGTACTTTCTAAAAAATTAAAAAAATAAATAATTATATCTTCAATATTTTATTTAAATACCTGTAATATTTTTTCTTTAATTTCGGCAAAACTATTCAAAGTAATTAGTTGAGATTTTAATGTTATTAAAATAATTAAAACTAATTTTGGCATTACTAATCTGAAATATCCAGCAATTACTTTATCCCAAATTCTAGATTTATATTATTAAATTAAAATAATAATTAAACAAATAATTATCAAGACTTACTTAGTTAAAATGCAAGGTTCAAGAATTCCACCAAAGCATCTTGAAAATAGAATATGAATAATGCTTGAAACTTGTTTTTCTCTTAGGAATTGTTCAAATTTTTTATCTTCTTTAACAACCATATGAAAAACTTCTTCAGTCTTAGACAAAAAATTAGTGTTAATAAAAATTAAAATAAAAAAAAAATTAAAAAAAAAATCATTTACCAATTGGGGAAAATTCGGTTTATGAATGCTAATAAGTTGTACAAAATTTTTAAATACATAATAAGTATCCCAATAGCTTGATGGACATATCTCAATAAAACATTGGGATATAATTAATAGATCTTGTCCTTCTGAACTATTAAGCTAAAATAAAATTAATATTTTTTTTTTGTTTTAATAAATAAATTAACTTACAAGAGAAGGAATTGTTTTACATATATTTCCGTTTTCTAATATGTGCATTAAAGTTAATTTTTTATTTAATGGGTCATCATCTGTCAATTGATTTAATACTTTTAAACAATTTAGAAGTTTATCACATGAAAGCATTCTTAATCCAGCAGTATATTCATCATTTTCTGGAACTTCTATCACAACTCCTATCAAATAAGAAACATAAATAAAATATTAAGTAAATATCAAGAATTAACAAACCAAGCAAAACTTTCCAAATTCTTAATCTATGAACTTCAGGTAAAGGATAATTTTTAAGAAACATTTTAATCTTTTCAATATCAATTGGGTTCATCAAAGTCTCAATAGATTTTTTTTCTCCCACACCACGAAAGCCGACTTTACTGTAATAAGCTTGTCTAAAATTTTTTTCATCAACAAATTTTTTATTAATCAAAAAAGAATTTTGATTATCATTATTTATGTTTTGTTTTTCTGTATTAGATTTTTGCTTATTAATCTTTTCTTCCATTTTTGTTTTTAATTCTGGATTGCAATTAATTATCTATAAAGTACTTTGATTTATTGTAACCAAATAAGTATTGCAAAAGATTGCAAGCGATTCAAAAAAAAAAACAATTGTTAATTATGATACATTACACATAAAAAAAAAAACAATAAATAAATTGTTAAATAATAAAATCAAAACAAATTAAAAATAAAATGAATTAAAGTTTGAATTAAAATAAAAATTGAACTTATTTATCAAGTTTAACTTTATTATAATTTACCAATATGCTGAAAATGTAAACAAAGTCTTTAAAATGTATTGTACCTAGATGGCGTAAATTATTATAAAAAGTTTGTTACATTTCATATTTGCACAAATAGTGGAAAAACGGCAAAAATTATGAAAAACATAATGAATATTTTTAAAGATTATTTAAATAATTTTATTATTATTGAACTTATTCTTTTCTACATTCATTTATGCAAAAATAATCAGTTTAATAAAGCGTAATAACAAATTACAAATATACTTAACAGCTCTTTCAAGTTAAATAGAAAGGTAAACTGTATTAACATCAATTATATTAGCTAATTCTTTAATATTATTAGTCAAAAAAGTTATGTGGTCTCCAGGTAATTTTTCCACAATTGTTTTGCCATCACAAAGCTGTACAAATATAAAAAATTAAAATAGTTTAAAGTTAAGATTTTTTATAATTTTACCTTTTCAATGCCGTATGAATCAGATACATTGTTTGCAATGTAAGATGAACTAAATTCAGTAGCTCTAACCAAAATTATTTCACCATGGAATATAGAAGACATTTCTGATAAATACATTAGTTTAGCTTTTGTAAACAATCTAAAAAAATTAAAACATTATTAAAATATTTTTATGACTATTACAGTTTAATTTGCCTACCTATTAGCAGCTTTTATCATTTTATCTTTATCAACTTTAACGTCAAACTTATTTTCAATAAATCGAATCATATATTCAGCTTTAGCATTTCTATCAGGTAACTTCATCAATTCATTAACCAAAAATTCTTCACTTTCAATTTTGTAAAAAGATGCGGCAAATCTAACTAAAATATTTGCAAAAGCAAATTCTTCATCACCTCTAACAATATACTTTCCTGAAGCTTCTTGAGTTTTTGCTTTACATAATTGAGGTGATCCATCTAACATCATAAACTTTCTTACTGTTGCATGTGATTTTTGCAATTGAATAGCTACTTCCAATCCTAATACTGCACCAAAACTATAACCAACAAAATCAAATTCAACTGTACCGAATTTCTTTAACAAGGCATCAGCAATTAATTTAGCTACTTCTTCAATACTATTTTTGTTATCAAATTCAGGAATCCAATTTATACCAATTACAGATCTGGTTAAATGTTTAGTTAATTTTGACATTAAAATAAAGTCTCCTTCAATTGGCGGTACAAAGAAGAGTGGTTTAGCTTCTTTAACTATAGAAAGTTCAACAAAAATTTCTTCACTACAATTTAACATAGTGTCTAATTTTAGAGAAAGATCTTCTTCATAACTATCTTTTTCTTTATCAGTTGCTGCTTGCTTAGCTTCAAATTCAGTACTCATTTCTTGTAATCTCTTATATGTTAATTGACGAATTTCTTGAGTTGTCATTACTACATCGTATTCTCTTTCTAAACCTTGTTTGATTTCTACAGCCATCAAACTGTCCATTCCTAATTCACCAAGTGTAACATTAGGATCCAATTTGCTTGGATCACTTACACCCAAAACGTGAAGAATAGTTTTTACTAAGCTTCCTTTGTCACTTGCTAAATGCCTAGATTTAGATTCATCTGCAAGAACTAAACTGCTTCCAACACCTATACCACAATTCAACAAATAATCCAAAGTAAGATTGCAACTAGGTATTCTTTGTGGAACTGTTCCACCTAACATTATGTCATTTCCGAATTTTTCAGCAACAACACCAACATCACCAATGCAACCCCATTGTATTGCTAAATCAACACATTTTGATCCGACGTTTAATTTACTTCTATTATCTATAATTCTTTCCATTACAGAATTAGCAAATGCGTAATTACTTTGACCAGGGTTTCCTAATCCCGAAGCCACAGAACTATAACAGACAAAGTATTCTAATTCTGGATAATTATTTGTGCATCTAGTCAAATAATCTAAATAGAAACTACTATTCACTTTTGCTGCGCAAACTTTTTCAAACAAATATTTAGTTTGATTTTCAAAAATAGAATCTTGAAGGACCATTGCTAAATTAAAGATTCCACCCAAAGGTCCCATTTCATTAGCTTCATCTAATAAAGCTTTTGAAGATGCTAAATCAATACACGTTTGTGTACTAATTTTAACATTTGCACCAATGTCAATCAATTTTCGAACCTGTAATTCTTGATAACTCGTTTTAATACCACTACGTGAACTGAGTACTAATTTTCTTGCCCCATTATCAACAAGCCAAAAGGCAAGTTCCATTCCAAATCCACCTAAACCTCCTGTTATTACAAATGATTTATTTGGATCAAAGTAAGTTTTTGATATAACAGGTACTGTCAATTTAGCGTTCGCTTCTTCGTCATCACGCAATTTTATTAAAACTTTACCCATATGTTTACCATTAGCCATATATCTAAAAGCTTGTTCAATTTCATCTTTTTCAAAAATTGTTGTATCTAATGGAATAACTTCATTGTTTTCAATGCCTTGTTCGACTAAATTTATTAACTCGTTCCATTGATTTGCAATATTTCTTTCTTTTAAAAACAGAGCTTGCACTTGAAGATGGGCCAAACAAACAACATTGAATGTTTTATTTTCTCCAAATTGAGATAAATCTAAAGTGTTGTTTTGAATAATATCATATTTACCGATTTCTAAAAATCTACCAAATTCAGCTAAACATCTAATTGAAGCTCGAAGTTTTTCTTCAGCTAAAGAATTTAATATAATATCTACTCCATAGCCATTAGTTTCTTTTAAAATATGTTCCTCAAATTCAAGTGTTCGAGAATTAGAAAAGTTTCGTTCTTTTAATTGGGGGAATTTATTCATCAAATATTCTCTTTTCTTTTGGGTACTAACTGTAGTAAAAACTTCACAGTTTTTGGCTAAACAAATTGAAATAGCGGCTAAGCCAACACCTCCACTACCTGCATGAATTAATACTTTTTCTCCAGGTTTTAAATTACCTCGAATAATTAGAGAATAATATGCAGTAAGATAAACAACTGGAACTGTAGCTGCTTGAGCAAACGTCCAGTGATCTGGAATTTTCATATAAGTATTGGTATCACTGATTAAGTATTTAGTCGAGATTCCACTACCAGGTAAAAGACCCATAATTCTTTGGTTTGTGCTGGCAATAACGCCTGAATATTCCATTCCAATTTCGTTGAATTTTGAACTTCCTGATTTGGGATAAGCAGATAGTGGTACTCTACCAGAAGCAACCATAATATCCTTGAAATTTAAAGCTGAATAATGAATGTTGATCATTGTTGATTTAAAATCGTATTTTTTACATTCTTTTCCATATACGACCTCAGGATGTGTTTCTGCGGTTTTAAAGTTTGATTTTACCCATTTAAAACTACTTAAATCTCCTTTGGTAAGGATTTCTACTGTGGCATATTCACTATCTTCATTTACTTCTTTGTGGAAGTATGTTTGTCTATAAGAACCATTTATATTATTTTTCAAAATGTTAAATGCTAAATCTTTTGTTAATAAGTCATCAGTAATTTTTTCTTTTAATAATTTAATTCTTTCTTCATCAACAACAAAGTCTTCAAAAGTAGGTTTTTTAACTTCTTCAACTTTTTCAGTTTCTTCTGTTGTTTCTGTTTCTTCAGTTTTTTCAGTTTTTTCAGTTTTATCAGCTTTTTCAGTTTTTTCAGTTTTTTCAGTTTTATCAGCTTTTTCAGCTTTTTCAACTTTTTCAGCTTTTTCAGCTTTTTCAGCTTTTTCAGCTTTTTCAGCTTTTTCAGTTTCTTCTTTTTTGTCATCTGTATTTTCTACATTTTCTTCTGGTTTTTGTTCAGATATTTGTTGAGTTTTATATAACCATTTTTCTACAAACGTTTCATCTTCACAATCATCAAGGTCAAAAAGACAACGTATTTTTTCTCCGTTTGGTTCTTTTTTCAAACATTTAACCATTCCAATAATACCATTAATACTGGTATCTTTTGCTACTAACCAAATTGGATTTGGTTTATTAGCAAATAAGGCAGCTCTGATTTGATCAACCCATTCATATTCCATGCATTTAACTTCTACAATAATTGGTTCCAAGTCTTCTTTTGGAATTTCACTTATATCATGTTTTCTTAACAATATTGAATTATTAAAACCTTCTTTAGCTTTTTCTTCTCCAATGTAAATAAAACCAGCTTCTTTAACAAAAATATTTAATAAATTTTGTCTTTTTGCTAATTCTGGTAATTCTTTATTTTCAGTCAAGCCAATAAAACGTTTTTCATTTTCTGTTAAAGATTCTCGATAGCAAATAGTAATAAATCCACCATTTAATAATTGTTTATAAAGATTTTTTGCTAAGTTTATTTCTTGTTCTAATGATGGTTTAGCAAAATTAAGATCTAAATTTTCATTACAAATTAAAAATCCAGTTGACCAATGTTTATAAATAATCACATTTATTTTTGATAGTTCATCAGGAACATTTCCATCCGGTTTAAGCTCAATTACATTACTAATACCAAAAGCAGAAGTTACAGAACGAAGAGCTGGCATTGGATGTAAAAGATTATATTCGCATCTTACTTGACTTGCTGAAATTATTTGACTTAAATAATTTACTAATAAAGAAGGCGTGTAATTTACTTCTAGTAATTTAATTGATTTTGAACAAATATTTTCAATAATTGTTTCAAGTTGATGAATAAAAAGTTCCGTTAGATTTGCATTAAATGAAAAATCATGACTTAAATTTTCTTGTCTTTCCATTAAAAGTTCATCTAATGTTAAAGGAACTACATTTTCTTCTTCTTTTTCTTGAGTTTTTGTATCTGTTGCATCTTTTTCTTCAATTACATTATTATTGTTGTCAACTTTTTCTTTTTTATCATTTACATTAATTTTTACATCTTTTTCTTTTATAGTTTCATCATTATTTTTATCCTCATCTTCTTTTTTTTCTTCATCTTCTTTTTTTTCTTCTTTTAAACAATTTTTTTTAAGATAATCCATCATTAAATTTGCAATAGCATATTTATCTTTATTATCACCATAATTCATATTAAAACTATTTTCATCTATATCAACTTCTTTTAAACTTTCTGCTTTAATTTCAATTGCTTTTGTTAGTTTTTTTATTAAATCTTCATATTCATTTACTTTTTCTTCAAAAATATTGTTCATATTTATAGTTTTTTCGTATGGTACAAAATCATATTTTTGAATCAAAGCTTTTTGAGCATTTTGTCTTCTACCTGCAGCTGTAGCATTCATTCCTTGTATTAACATACCATCTACGGCACCTTTACCAGAAACTGGATCATAAAATACTTCAAAAACAGGAGTTTCATTTTTTAAACTAAATTCTTTAATTCTACGTTCAATACTATCAACTTCAACTCTTAAATATTGAATATAAGTTGGCAAGAAAAGTTGTCTTTTAGTTTCACCTAAAATACATAATTGAAGCATAGTATCAGCAAACGCAACCCAATTATTATTCCATTTAACTAATCCATTTTGACCCGTAGAATCAGCTTCAATTACTCCTTGGAAATCTCCAACATAATCATAACCTCTAACACGAAGTTCTTTGTAAATATCGTTAGTTGTAAGTCGTTCACTTTTAGGTTTATTTTTTTGCATTTTCTTAAAATCTGAAATATTAATTTTTTTCTCTCCGTCTGTTATTGGTTTAATTATGCCAGTACAGCAAACTTGATCAGACTCTAAAACACAGAAATTACCTGTTTCTTCCAAAAGTTTTATTTTAATTTCAACAGATCCAGATTTTGGCAATATAACTGCTCTTTTAAAACTGATTTCGGTAAATTCAACCGACATTTTAAAAATATCTGGAAAAGTTTTGTACATTTGTAAAAGAGAATCCCAAACTAAATACAAATAACCTGTTGCAGGTAAAAGAATACGGCCATCAATACAATGTCCTGCCCAACTTTTGTATTTAGAATTATCTAAATCAATTTCGTATGTTTTAGATAATTTAAAAGTATTATGATATTCTGGGAAAGCAAATACTGAATGTTTGACACTATGATCCCATTTAAGTAAATGACTTATTGATAGAGTTTGTCTTGATACAGGCAGTTGAACTGGACGATATAATTTGCTAACTTTCACATTATTTCCTTGTATGAAAAGGTTACCAAATGAACATAAAATGTTGTTTAAATTGTTTTCATTATCATTTCGTTTTAATGATGAAAAACATTCCACTTTTGATTTTTCTTGTTTAATTAAAGGTAAAAGTTGAGAATGTGGTCCTATTTCAATACAGCAACAGTCATCTGGCAGCAATGAAAGTGCATCATTGAAATAAACTTGGTTAATTAAATTATTAGCTAAATAAGTTGCAATACATTCAGGCTTCATTGGTTTTTTATCATTTTTAATTGAAGTAGAAATCCATTTTTCTGATCTAGTTTTCATTGAATTTTTACCTAAAATTGTTTTAAAACTTTTAAGTACAGCATCATATGCAACTTTTGTAGATTCAGCATGAAATACTTGACCACAAGATTCTACAATCCTGTTAAAAATTTGCTGATTTTCTAAAGTTTCAAGATAATTCTTAATGCTTTTCTCATTTCCTCCAATAGTAACATTTTCCGAAGAATTATCACAACAATAATAGACACCATCTGGTAATTTGTTTTGTATATTATCTTTCGATAAACCTATTGATGCCATTAAACCTTGTTTTAATTTTTGTTTACAAATTGTAGCCAAATTATAAATTAATTCCAAAACTTGTTCTCCAGTTATACAATTATCTGCATAGGCGCAAGCATATTCACCTACGGAATGTCCGACAAAACCTGCAATATCAATTTCTAAAAATCGGTATAAATCAATTAAACTAATTTGAATTGCTGAAATTGCTAACAAACATTTAGCAACATCTTCATTAAATTTTTTGTTATCCATAGGTTGTGTAATAAACTTAATTAAATCAAAATTAAACTTCTTTTTTGTAAATTCAGACAATCTAATAATTGTGTTAGCAAATGGTTTCAATCTTAATAATTCTCGACCCATTTCTGGCCATTGGCAACCCAGACCACTAAATATAAAGTAAATTGGTTTAGTTGATTTAATTTGATTACTTTTTTTAGTTATTATTGTTCCATCAGGATTCCACGTAATATATCCTCTATAATTTAATTTTGTTTCTGGCTTAATAATTGAAATTTCTTCAAGCATTTGTAAAAAGTCAATATTTATTTTATCTTGATTTACTTTTAAAAAATCAACAACAGTTTCAAAACCTTTTTCTGTTCTATTAATAATTGTAACTAATCTTATTAAATTAGAATCATTTGAGTTACTCTTAATTAATTCCAATTTATTATTATTTGAATCAGATTCAAACCAATTACTAGGTAAAACTTGATTACTTTTAAAGATTTTATAATCATCTGGTACAGCATTTCTTTCTGGGGCTTTTAAAATAGCATGTACATTAACTCCACCAAAACCAAAAGCATTAACAGCTATAAAATCTTCATTAAACTCTTCATTTTTAAGAACAGGTTGAATTAATCCATTTTTAAATCCTTCAATATTTGGATTTGGAGTTTCATAATTAATATTTGGTGGAATATATCCTTGTTGAAAAATTAAACAACTTTTGGTAATACCACAAAGGGCAGATGCACCTTCTGAATGGCCCATATTTGATTTTAAACAACCAAATTTTAATGGTTTTTTAGAATTCGGTCTTAATGCCATAAGAATAGCTGAAGCTTCTACTGGATCCCCAGCTGGAGTACCAGTCATATGAGCTTCAATGTAGTTTAAATGTTCTTCAGGATCTAATTTAGCTTCCTCAAATGTCCTTTTCATTAAATTTAATTGAGCATCTCTAGATGGAAAAGTAATACCTTCACTTTTATAACCATCGCAATTAGTTTGAGAATTATAAATTGTTGCATAACATCGTTTTGCTTCTCTTCTTTTCTGAATCAGCAAAGTAACAATTGATTCAGACCTTAAATAGTATTAATAATTTAAATAAAAAAAAATAATTTTAATTTGACTTAAAAACTTGCCTGCAATAACCATCAACAGATGCATCTAATGATTTACTTTTACCTGTTGGACTTAACATTCGCAAATTCATAAAACCAATAGCAATCTGAGGTCTTAATTGAACAGAAAGACCACCAATTATAGCTCTTTCAATATCGCCAGATTTTATAGCAATAATTGCTTGATGCAAAGCAGAAAATGAAGCAGCACAGGCTGTATCTACTGAAAGACTTGCCTAATTATAAATTATTAAATTAGAAATAATTTTTTAAGTTTTAAATTATTTTTATTTACCCCTTTAAAATTAAAAGAATGGCAAATTTTTGATGGGTTATAATCCATAAATTCACCAAGTCTAGATTGATCTTGAAATTTGGCCGTATCAGTATCATTGTAACAATAACCAACATAACACCCAGTTTTTAATCCTTCTAGTTCTTGTGGGTTGTAACCTATAAATTTTTTATTTTTTTTTTTAAATAAAATTTACAATTTTTATTTTTATTTAAGTAAATAAATACCGGCATCTAATATAGCTTCATAAGTAGTTTCATGCATTATTCTAAGTTGAGGATCCATTAAAGATGCATTTTTATCAGATACATTAAAAAAATCAGCATCAAATTGATCATGATTTTTAAGAATACCAGCGTTTGGTGGTAACATGTTTTGTACTTAAAAATATTATTAAAAAAAAAATTATTTAATGACATAATTGATTTAATTGTATATTGATTATTTTAAAATTGCCGTTTAATTATTTTGAAAATTGTTTTCAATTATAAAAAAAAATAACAGTGGAATTATGATTTTATAATAAATGTATAAATCATCTTAAAAAATTAAAATCTTACTGCTAATCCATCTTGTAGATTCAGATTGATACATTGGTTCAGAATTAGTTAGATTTTTCCAAAATTCCATAATATCTTCTGACTTTGGATATCTTCCGGATATTCCGGAGATCACAATATCATCATCACTTATCTCTTTCATTTTTGATAATTTTTTTTAAATAAAAATATTTTTTTTTTTTTTAGAAATACACAAATACAAAATAATTAACTTAATACAAATTTAATTTAAATCTTAAAAATATTTCTCATTTTTAATTTAAAAAAACAAAAAAATGAAACAGCTATGAAGAAACTAAAAATTTTTTATTTAAAATGGTTGAAAAAAAAAAATTTAATAGCAATCGTTTAAGTGTATGTATCAAATTTTGCAAAATTAATTTTTTTTTTTGAACAAACACAACTATGTGAACAGAGCAAAGTTGATTTGAAAATGAGCACTATTCGTTTGACGATGTTTTCAGCAATTGATAAAAACTGATCAAGCCTTGTGTTAACACTGCAATTGCTATGAACAGTTTTCTAAGATTTGAACATTTAAAAACTCTTTTAACCAACTTGAGCGCAGCTCAAAAAGAAGAAAGTGAAAATGATCCAATCAAATACAACAAGTTTAAAAGAGATGAATGAAAAAATGAATAACTGTTTAAGGTAACAAAGTGTATCGAGTCGTTCTTAAGATTGAAGAGACACTGTCCCAACTAAACAAGTAAAAATTAATGATCATTTTCAACATTAACAAACAATTGGGATGTTCAAGCTTTCTAGGGTTCTGCCCTGCCATCACTGATTACATTTAGTTTCACGGTTAATAAGATAGCATCTGGCACAGCATCGCAAATGTAATCAATCCTTTCTTTATATGTTTCTATAACTCCTCCTAGACATTTTACGCAAATTTTGCTTAACTTGCACGTCTTGTAAGTAAATTTATTTCAAAGTGATTTTCAATTATTTTTATTTCATACTCCAAAATCGAGTTTTATTTTATTTGTACTTGTTTTACCCGTCTTTATCTTACTTTTCTTAATTCAAATTTTAGTTGATATATTAAATTTCTTTTAAATTTCTTCAAGCAAACTAGGCAATTAATTTTTTACTTTATAACTCGAAAAACTCAATATTGTCTTGAAATTATTTACGAGCTCTGCAATCGCTCTAGGCTATGAATCGGCCTTTGTCCAGCTTTGAGCCCACAATTGAAATATGTCTACATGAACTGTTCCAATTGCCACACAATGTGAAGGCCGATTGCTCTATCTTTGGCTCAAAATGGCTTGCAGCAAAAAACTGTTTAAGAACCAAGTTTAAAGACAGAATTGAAAAAGGCTTGAAAACAAAAATTCGCGCATTTGACCTTATTCAAATAAGTCAAGTTCGAACAGTTTCACGGCAAATGTCTTGTATGTATTGGCAATAGGCCACTCATTAATACACACCAAGTATTTAGCTGCACGCTTTTGAACAGTTCAAACGCCCCTGGACTAGCTGGAATGGCGGCCAGCTTGACGAAAAGACAAGTTTGCCCCAAGTCGAGAAAAAAGTTCAAAAGGAAAAGTTCGACTAGAACAGGTAAAATTGATGCAAAAAACAGAGAAACACTAACTAATGTTTGGAAAATTAGAAAATTTAAAAACTTGAATATTTCAAACAGGTTAAGCAATTAAACGCAGCATTTTCGACCACAATTTACTAGATAAACAACAAAATTGACGTTATTAACTAGTTATTCATAAAAACTTGCCTAGGTTTTAGATAAAAAGCTGTTTCATTTCTCAATTTGCCTAATTGACATTTGTCGTTTAACTTGATCATGTGGTAATTGCACGATCTGCTATGAGCTAAATCTAAATGCTGGAAAATACGCTGGAAAAACTAGTAAAAATCGATGGCCAACAATTGTCTATTGCAAACTACTAATCGATTGTACTTTTTAATAAATAAGATGTTTATCTAGCTGAACTTTATTCTCACCATTTAATTGCCCAATTTAAAAGCTAAACATATCATTTGAACTTGAATGTCATTAGGAAAATAAAAAATAGAAGCTTTTAAATGTTTCAAGTAAATTGCATAACAAAATATTAATGTTTCAACTCAGTTCTTGCGTGCGAATTCAGTTATTCAAGAGCATTATAGATGTACTGATTTTAGTTTAGCTTGCTTTAGTAAACAATATTCCATCTATTGCTTGAGCAATGATACGGGTAAATAGTTGAAAAACAAAGACAAGTATTAAAACAAAACTTAATTTAAAAGCAATCAGTTCATTCAATTTGCTGATACAATTGCACTAGAATGTTTTGAAAATGGCAATTGAACTCTGAAAATACTTTAAGCACGAACACTAGATGTGTTTAGTCAGGTGTAAAGTGCTAAATGAATTTAATTATACTTTTAGAACTAAACAAGTCGAACTATCAATAAACTATTGATACAAACAGTTCAAGTGTATAATTTCAAAACAAATATGTCCAATATACTGTGGACACAAATTCAAGTGCGAGTATCTAAATAGATTGATTAAAAGTGATAGTGCTAAACTGGGCAAGTTGGAATAGACAATTATATGGGCTTGCAATTACAAAAACGGTCATTGGGGAAAAGCTAAAATATTTTTAATTGTAATTAATCCGCTAAATTGTTGCACCTGTCAAGTCGTTCTTTTAGAAGACGCTATTTCTAAACAAGCTTTCTTGAAAGCCAAGTTTTTAACGGCAACAGCAATTGTAGGTCATCACATGGCTTAAGCTGTAAGCCAAGTGTCTTAATCAACGTTTTTAAAGCAATTTAAAGCTTTTACATGACTAGCCGACTTTTTTCACTTTCACTTATCCACGTAAGCTAGTTTTTACTAAATTTGTATTAAACAACTCGTCTAGACCAAATGATGGGCAAATCAAACGGTTGATTTCACCTGTATTTTTTAATTGTTTTTAAATGTTTACAATTTTTAGAAAAATGCGTCCATGATTAGTTTCAATTAAATCAACTATAAGAGCTAAATTTAATGTTTACAAAGTTAGTTTTAAATTGGCAGACAATCAAGAAATTGCTTGCTTGCTTGCCTTAATAAGCAAAAATCTTTTCTACGAATTTCGAGGTCTACTTGATTTTTGTTCGTAAAATTTTAAATCACCATATTATTGTTTCTTAATCATCCAACTCAAATTAACTTAAGCTAACTGTAAATGAAAAATGTTTTAAATTTAGTTTCAAAACAAATTGAAAAACAGCAAATGTTGCTTTAAAACGATTTGCATAAGAAAAACTGCTTTAACCCAGTATTTAAATGGACAATTATTGAAACTTATGTAGAAAATACCTTTTTTTTATGTATACTCGTTATAAATTGAAGAATAGTTAATAATTTTCAGTTTTCAATTTTCAAACCAACAAAATTGTCTAATAATTTGTAGTTTTTTAGAATAAAGAAGTTATCATTTTTAAAAATTTACGTACAGAAAATTGAAACAATTCTATTTAGCTTAATAGATTTTATTTTTAAATTTTTTATTTACAAAATAAATATAAAAAAAGAAAAACAATATTCCTTAACCCTAAAATGTATATTTTATGATACAAAAATGTCATTAATTTAATGAAAACTGCTTGCAATAATCTTTTTATATTAACAAATCATTAATGACGACACTGAAATCTGTATTTATCATGTTAATTCAAGTTTTCATCTACTAAAGAACAAGATTGTGTAAAGACTTGGTAAAAATTTTAAAATAAAATTAACTGATTTATTTTGATAAAAGTAAAACAATTGAACAATAAACAAACTATCTTAATATTGTTTTAACTTGAACCGTGTGATTGTGTGCTAAATTAGAAACACTTTAAAGTTGAACTAGATTTTTAATTGTTTAAAAAAACTTAATTAAATCAATCTATTCAATTATCAAATTTAAACTTTTAATTTAACTTTAATGTGAAATTTTTTTAAAGCTTAAATCCGTTTATTTTATGGTGATGCAACTTAAAATTTAATTTTTTTATTTTAAATAAAATGAGAAATAGTTTTTTTAAGTAAAATTACTAAATAAATTTTATAGCTTTTAACTAATTATAATTTTATTTTTTATTTTAATAATTCACTCAAAATGTAAAATTTTTTTTACTATTTATATAGATAACAATTTAAAATTGCTGATTTTTTTTTTTAATAAAAATTACATTCTTTTTTTATTTACTGAATATGTGCATGATTATCTTCTGATTTTTCTTTATAAAAACTATAAACATGCGAATTATAGTAAAAAATGTAATGATGATATTTAAATGAAACTTTGATTAATATTTTAGTTAAAAATGAAAAAAAACTAGTTAAATAAAAATTGTAAATAGTTATTTAAAACTAATATCAATAATTAAGAATTTGTGTTTTTTATTTTATTTCATTAATTTTGCACATCGATCAATGTTTCGCCTCCCACATAGTCGTCTTGTAAGTTCAATCTAAATAAAACAATTTTTTTATATTAATTTTAGTTTATTTAAAAAAATAAAAATTTTAATGCTTACTAATGGTTCAAATTCTTTACTAGATACCAAACCAAATTCTGTGACAAAATAATAATAATGTTTGTAACAAGTGTTTACGTGAGCTTCTGCTCCAATTGCTACAAGTCTATCAAAATGATGAATATATACATGAACGAAAACTCGAAACAAACGAGTTAAAATTTTTTTACAAACAGAGACAAAGTTTTTTGGGAAAGGAACGTCTAAAAAAAAAAACATTAAATTGTTAATTTTTTTTCAATTTTTAAAATTTAAAAAAATTTTATCTAACCTGTTTTTACCGGAAAAACTTCTTCATTATTTATTTGGCCTTCAGTCCAATCCATCAAATGAGAAACATAATAAGGCGCTGGTAAAGGAGTTGGTTTTTTATATTTAGCTCCATCGGCCCATAAATATTCAAATCTATTTAATAAAAAGTTATTATTTATAAAATAAGGAAAAAAAAAATGCCTACTTAGAACCCCCCGACATTCGAGGACATGTTTCTTCTGTACAATAATCAGTAACAGTACCATAAATTAAATTAATCCGATTAAAAAAGTCTACTACGTGCACAGCTAACCAATCTTCAAGATTTTCCCCTTTAATTAAAATTTTATAATTAATTTAAAACAATTAAAAATTTTAACAAATTACCTTTTGGTAATTTTACGGCATCTTGTAAATTAAGACCGGAATGTAAGGAAGCCTGGGCATGCATGTGAAGAGAATATCTAAGTGTTCCTGGTTCAAACTTTTTTTTCGGTCTAAAAGTCTATACAAAATAAACAAAATTATACAAATGATTGATAAAATATTATTATTTTTTAATTAATTTAGAAATTATTTGAAATTCAAAACAGAGTTTAAGATAATAGTGATGCATGTATGCAAACTAATAGATAAATAAATAAAAAAAGATTGATTAAATAAATAGAAAAAAAAAATTAGGACATTTAGTTTAATCAAGTTAATTTTATAAATGTTTATATATACATAAACTAAATTTTATTAAAAATTAAAATAAATAAAAAAAAAAATAATTAGTATTATATTTTATATTTTAATTTTATAAATTAAAAATTGATACCATCAATTCTATTAAATAGTTGCAAACTTTAAGAATTTCCATTTTCAACATTTTACTTATCAAAGTACATTTTTTTTTTTCAATTAAAAAAAATAAATTACTAAAATTTAAACTTTAAATGTCAACTATTATTAATCAGTTTACATTATTATCAAACAAAAACGATTAAAAATATATATTATAAAATAAAATAAAAAATTAATTTTATCATTGAATTAATTTATTGATTTAAAAAGTTGATAGACACAAGGTTGATGAGAATGTTTTTTTTTTGTGAAAAAGCAAATATTAAAAAATATATTTTGCTTTAACTTTAAAAATTATAAACGTTTGATGTAATTGATTGATGACAAAAGATGAAACACCTTTAAAAAAATAAAGTGACAAAATATGTCAAAATATTTTAATTGAAAAATTAATTTTCTTTTTGATTTTTTAATTTTAACTAGCATTTACAAAATTCTAATCATATATATTTTAATTTTTAAAACCACTACTTTTAAAAAAAATGTTAAAAAATATATAATAATATAAAAAATTATTATTATAAAATTAAATTTTAACATTTGTAAAAATATGGCGTTGATTTAAAGTAAAAGAAAGTTGAGTATGACACCGTTATAAATTTTAATTTAGAATTTCTAAAAATCAAGTTTGGAAAAAAAATTTAATTAAATCTGGCAAATCATTATAAAGAACACAAAACTTAAAATTATCAAACAGCTGATTTGGTAAATTATTAAGTAGTTGAACATAAAAAAAAAACAAATTCTTTTGAATTTAAACTAAACAAGTATTGAATAAGCAATTAAACACAGTGTGATTGAAATAAAAAAATTTAATAGACAAGTTTGGGTTGAAATTTGTTCAAAACATTAAATCAACATTATTTTGATTAAACAATTTGCGACCAGTATATCAAATAAGCTTATACTGCTCTGCTTTCATTTAAATTTGAATTAAATAGTAAATATACAATAAATAATATTCGAACGCTAATAATGTTGGTAATTAAAAATAATGAAGATGAAAAATAAATAATAATTTGAAAAGATTTGAACAAATTATCAGAATATGTGACACTAAATATATGCAACAAGTGCATTTCAATGTAGCAAAGTTTAGGTCATTTCAACGTTAACTGTTTAAAAATATTTAAAAGGAAAGTTTTGCCCAGAACGTCTTTAAAAATTTTGTGATTCAAATATTTAAAAAAAAATATATATATATTTAATCTTGATCCATTTTGATTAAATTGCGTGGCTTCTGCCATCGACTAAAGCCCACAATTGGCCATTAAAAATGCATAATGCTCAAATGTACCAAGCGTGGAAAAACAGGCGGATTTTTACGCCTGAATATAATCTGCAAATAGAAAAAATAGATGACCGACAATACCTAGCAATCAAGGTAAACGCTTGTCAAAATTTTTCTGATTTAATGGCAATCAATTGGTTGTCCAATTTTGTATATTTGCCTTAAATTTGTTCAATTTAAAATAGGTTTATTATTACCAAAACCTATTTAATTATTGAAAACATCGGTTTAATTTAAAATTTTTAAATAACAATTTTTAAAATTCAACCGGGGTCAGTAACAAAGTAATTAATAATATAAATTATATTCAAAATAAATTATTTCAATCGAATTTCCCGCATTTTTGACACGTTGAATTTGATGCATTCTAAAATTTATTTTAAGAAAGCTTTCGTCATCTGTTCACTATCGTTGTTTCAATTAGTTATATGAATTTAAACCATGCCAGTCATTGAACCGAATGACTGCAAATGTTCAATAGTTGTTTAAATAAGTTCAACTTTATCAATTCAAAACGGATGCATAGTTTTTTATTTAAAATTATTTAAATCCACTTTAAATTTTTGTTAAGTTTTTTTTACTAGTTCTTTTTTATTTAAACCAACTTTTTAGCATAATATTCCTGAATTAATTAAGAATTCAAATGTTTAATTAAGATTGACAAATTAAAATTGAAAAAAAAAAGTGGTGAAACTAGTTTAACTTTACTTGAGATATTCAAGCCTACTTTTAAATCTAGAAAATTTTTTGCAAAGAAAATTCAAATATTTTTAATCTACCAATAAGTTTATCAAAATTTTTATGCAATTTATTTTATCAAACTTTTTTAAGTAAAAATTTGAAAAAAATAAAAAAATGATCAATAAAAATATTAATTAACAAAAAATATTTTTTTTTAATAACTAAGTATTAAAGCCAAATTAAATTAAAATAGGTTAAATAAATAAAATTATAAAAAAAAAAATTGTGAAAAAAAAGTGTTAATTAATAATTTAAAATATAAAAATAAATAAAAAATAAAATTATAAAAAAAATGCATCCTTTTAAAACTAACGTTTGATTTAGTGTTTTTTCGTACTTTGCCTTTCTGAAAAAATTCGACAAATGTGGCCATTGATGAAATTGGTGTGAAACAACTTTCCATTATAAATGAAAGCGATTAAAAACCACAATTAACACATGTGAACGTGAGTTGCACTTGAATCCAAGTCGCAAGAAGATTCTCACGTTTCAAACGACAATTAATTTAATTAAAAGTTGATACAATACCAATATTAAAAAAATAATAGTTTTTTTTTTAACTAGATAGCTTTAAATGAGTTAGGTTTGATTGATTAATATTCACAAAGCTGATTTGTTGTTGTTTAATTTGTTGATAATATTGATGAAGGATAAGCTGTTTATTGTGGGTCATTAAAATTTTCCAATATAAAACTAATTTTTTTTAAATTTTAAAATCACTGGTTATTTTTTAAAATCCATTAAATTGATTTTCAAATAAGTCTAATAAAAATTTTGATGAAAAATAACGCCAAATTTAATTCTTTGTGTTTTTAACAAATTAAACATAAATATGCTAAAAAAAAAATGTACTAAATTAGTAAAAATTTTAACTTAAAATAAAAAATACAATAAAATAAGATTGAAAAATAAATTAATAGTAAAATTATTAAAATTTTTTTAAAAAAATATTAATTTTAATAAAATACATATTATAAAAAAAGCAACATTATTGAAAAAAAACTTGTTTCAAATTGTAAATTACAAACAATTCAGTGCTAATCAAAATAAACGTGAATATGAACATTTATGTACAAAAAAAATTTTTCCAAAATTCAAATGAAAAGTATGCATTGAACAAACACTAGCATTATATTTAAAATAATTATTTAAAAATTAGTTAAAAATGTTTAAAAAAATTTTTTAAATTTTTGATTTAAACGCAAATTAATTTAAAATTTTTATACATAATTTGAACATAAATTAACTAAATTTTTAGGATTGGTTACACATTTATGATCAATATTGATGAAAATACTAATTAAATCGTGATTTATTTGAACAAAAAACTTAAACATTTATTTTTTATTGAAAAAAATTAAATAAAAATAATTAAATAAAGCTCAAGATTAACTTGAAAACATGAACTAAAATTTTATCCATTGTTACCTTAATTTAAAAAAATTAAAAATAGAGTTTGCACAATTATAACAATTTGTTTACGATTTTCAAATCAAGAAAGCAAATACATAAAGATAGTGTAGAACAAAAAACTGATGACACAGCCACAATAAATAGTTAAAAATATTTTTTCTATCTTTCTCTCTATCTTATATTTCTACCTTGCCATTCTTTCATCATAGTTCGTATTTCTCAATGTCAACTCAAAGATGATATTTGCCAACTCAACCGTCAAAACCACAAAAAAATATTTATAAAATCAGTAGGAAGTTTTTGAATTTTATAAGATGCAAATTAAACAAGTCGTGATTAAGGTTGTATTGATAGAAGCTAATTACAAATCATGCACACCTGTTTTCATTAGATTAAACAGCGGCAAAATAAAACAAAAAATCGTCCATTTCAAAATATGTAATTATGTACTTCATTCACTTGTTTTATTGTTATAATTATTTGCACACAATTCACACTTTTTTATTCTATCCTTTTATTTCTTATCCTGTCTGTAGCTTTCACAAACATCATCTGTTTTGCGTGAATTCAGACTGTGACAGTATTTAAAAAAAAAAATTAAACTTATTTATTTCCGTAAAATAATTTCAGCAAAAAAAAAAAATTTACTTTCTTCAGAACAAGCTTTCTTGAAAATTAACTGGTTTCTTTTCTACCTTTATCCATTCATTTCAATCATCAATCACCAAAATTTAGCCATGGATTTTTTCCAAATTCAGTTGTCGGATCAGTGAACAAAGCAAATGATCCTTTTCACGCTTTTAACATTGATAAAAAAAGGAAATAATTTTTTATTCAATTTTTGACTTGATACTCAAATTGGCATTTGTTTCTTTTAAAATAAATTTTTTATTTTTAAACAAACCACGAATATTTGTAGATTTAACTTTAATTCAAAATTTTTATTCTAGTTTTACTAAAACTATAAACAATACTGTCCACAAATTATAAAATATTTATAAGTAGTCAATTCAACCGTAATATACTTATTATAATAGCACTTTTTTAAAAATTACATTTAAACTTTTATTCAATTTTTTTTGATAAATTTATTTGTTCAGAAATGGTTACTTTAAAAAAAAAATTGCACAACCAAAAGCATATTTTTTTTATAACTAGTGGTTAATTTATTGCAGTAAAGTTAATTTGCCAACTAATCAAATCTAACAAATAAATCTGACTGTAATGCAATAAATTTAAGTCAGTTAAATAATTGCAATAAATTCTTAAAAAAATATTTATATTTTTACAAATAAGCAAATTAATCACTTATTCTAAATAAACAATTAAAAAATTTAAATAATATTTAATTTCAATTAGTAATTTAATTTGACTTTGTTAAATTTAAAATAAATATGTTTAAAAGTTGATGATGAAAATAAATAAAAAAAAATAAGTATTTATAATTTGTCAACAAGAAAATTGAGTAATGAAATAATAAAAAAATTTGAATACATCTGCATTATTCAAATTTTTATATGAATATATTTAATGTAAAAATTAATATATTACAAGTGTTTAATTAGTTGATATGAAAATAAGTTTTAAGATTAATTCTAATCATTTCAAATTAAATAAGCTTATTTAAGCGATACTAATAGGCCAAAGTTTAGTAATCTCGTTTTTAGTTAAAGCTTTAATATTAATTAATTATCTTAATTAAAAAAAACTTAACCACAAAAATAAATTTATTTGCATATTTTTAAATAAATTTAAAAAAATAAATAAATCTTAGTATTATTAAATTACAACTTTACCTTAATAAATTGAATAAAAACATTGAAATTAAAATAAATATTTGAAATTAGTTTAATGTTGTCAAAAACAATTAAAATAAACAAGAATTACGTTTTAATAAATAACAGTGAACATGAAAATGGAAAATGACGAAGTTGAATAAAACAAGAAACGATTATACACTACACAAATGAATATTTAAAAAAAAACAACTAATTAAAATTTATTATTAATAAAAATAAAAATTTTTATTTTTCCACAACAAATTTTTTATTTTAGCCTATGCAATTCTTTTTTAGTTTAATTTTTTTTAAATTAGAATCACTTTTTGCATTGGCAAAATGTAACTATTTGTAAATCTGGAAGCATTTGGTAGAGTTCATAAATATTTCAACTTTTAGTAACTTTTCTTTCTTCTCTTCTGTTTTTTTTTTTTTTATTCTCTTTTATTCTCTTTTTTCTTAATTTTATCATTCAAAACATTTCATTGCAAATTAGTTGTTGATTAGGTTTGAATAGTGAGATCATTAAATCAGCAAATATTATAAACATACACAAAACTTATTCCTTTAAAACAATAAACAGATTTTTGAATGTTCAAGACCAAATTTAATAAGTCAGTTTAGTCCGTGTTTGCCCATGTTTTCAGCAAAACGGCCCAGGTGATCAAAATAAGGTAAAACTAAGCATAACAAAATTGTTAAGTAAAATTATATATAAGAAAGCATTGCTTAAGCTAGTATTGTTATTACCTTTTAGAACTAGTTGGCAGATTTAAATTTGGCCCAGCTTTCGTAAGTGTCTAATAACAAAGAGCTATCGCAGAGAAGAAACCGAAAAAATAAGAAAGTAACAAAAACCTTGTAAAAACTTCAAATAAGCTTTACTCTTTATTAAATAATTTTATTCTTATACTTTGTTGAAGATAAATGGCATTTAACTTTTTGCTTTAAGCAAAAAAGTTGCAATATTCACTTAAAAAATCGTTTACCTAAAAATTTGGTAAAACGTTACAAACATCTTTTATTTACAAAAACTTACCTAAAAAAACTAAGTAAAGACACAAATTAAATCAGTTTTTTTTACTTTTAAAAGTTTTTTAAACATATTAATTTTATAATCACAGTTTATGCAATGTTTTTTTAATTAAAAAATACATGTGACAACATGAACTTAAACAAAATTAAAGCAAACACAAAGATAAACCAATTTTCTTAAAAACAAATACGTATTTTTTTAACTTTTATTTATAAAAAGTAACAAAAATTAAACTAGAGATAAAAAAAAATATTCCAATAATTACAATAATTAAGCGATATTTAGCAACCACATTTGTATTGCATCTTGTTTTTTTCAGTTTTTTCTTTACTCTGCTTAATGTCGTTTGAGCAGGCGTAACTGCCATATATCACTAGTTATAATGGCCAGTAAATCCTAAATACGCAAGAGCTGACGTAGCGTATCTACTTACATTTGAGCAAATAATATATACGTTTATTCTAATCCATACATCTAAAAATGTGAAAAGAATTCAAACTTATATCTCCACTAATTAATAGTCCATCATGTTGAGTTAAATTGATATTTTGTCTTATTCAGACAAAACCATTGTTTATTTAAAGGCTTGATAGACAAATCTAAAAAAATAAACTAAATAACAAAAATAAAATTAATTTACAAGTTTATAAGCCAAATAATATGAAACAATCGCACTCCAATTACTTTTTTGTTTTATTTCATAATCTTCAAATTTAACTTAGAAGACACACTAATAAGCACTTGATTTTTAATCTATTAAAAATTGTATTGTGTAAAAATAAATTATTATTTATTTTAGGTTCAATTCAAACCAATTAAATTTACAAATATTTATTTATAATTTTAAACTAAATGTATAAACACTAATTTATTTTAATAAAAATATAATTAATAACGAACTGGATCTTACAAAATCTGATAAATGTGTACATGAATATCTAAGTTGAGTAATATTTAAAAAATAGTTAGTAGTGCGAATACTCCATAGAATAGTGCACATGGGTAGGCTACTAATGGTTGTTGATTATGTAAAGATAGTGCAGTGACAAAAAGTTTCGATGCGCTAAGTGAACACCAACCGATTGCAATTAACGCTAGACTATAACCAATAATCCAATCGTGAAGAGTAATTATCACAGATAACCCTGATAACATCACCATTGGTAATAAACAATAACCAAGTACTGAACATGTACAAGCAATAGATAAATACATGTTTTGAGGAGACATTAGGTTTAGTAAACAATACATAAGTAAAGATCCAATTACAAAGATTCCATAAATATAACCAAAGTGAATTTTGCCACATAACAGTAAAAATGCTCCAAAAGCCAAACAAAATACTAGGGGTCCCATTGGATCACTTTCACTCAGAATTGATTGATCTGTTTCTCTGAATGGATTTATGACTGCTAACGTTTTCTTCATAATATGATCAAAATTAATTCCTAATTCTTCTAATAATGGTGGTTCATCTGCATATGGATCTTCCACCATGCTATTACCAAATTGATCATTTTTACCATAAAACATTATTCTAGACTTAAAATATAACAATTTAATTAAATTCGCTTAAATATAGACATATTATTTATTGAATAAAGCTTAGAAAACATTGAATTTAATTTAAACAGCTGTCTAAGTGGCATGTAAACAAAAAGAGTAATTCAGCCGGCTAATTGTGACTTTCTAAAGAAGCGCGTTTTTTAAAAATATTTTTCTTGGTTTAATTACGAAAATTGTTTTTATCTACTCGATTTGATAAAAATATAATAAACTGATAATTGCTGCTTTAAATTGATTAATTATTTTTAAATGTTATAATTAAATTTTTTAATTTTTTTTTGTTCTAAGTTACGGTTAATTATAGTTTGATTTAATCAGTTTTTACTAAAAAATCAGCTTAGCCGCTTCTTTAAAATTATTTGTTTACATTAATTTAAATCATATTAACGTATTGCAATTGAACTATATTTTTTAATAGATATGTAAGTTTATATGATTTCATAATACTTTTTATTATTTTGATCTATAGTTCAAAATGTTGAATTTAATTATGAAAAACTAAACCTCCTTTAAATTTAATATTTTATTAATATATATTAGTATTGTATTTATTTTTTTTTTTTACAAAAGTTAATGTCAACGAAATCAAAATAAACATTTTATTTGGTTGAACATTTATTAAAACTTCAGTTTTATCTCATCTCATTATTTGTTAGTATTTTATCATTTTAAAGTATCTTTTAAATTTATAATTTGTTTGTTTTCTTTTAATTATTAAATTTTAATTATAATTAGGTTTATTTTTTAATTGGTTTGTTTATTTTTTCAATTTATATAAATCGATTTTGGAATGAAAAAAACAATAATTTTTTAGGTTGTATAATTATTTTATATTATATATTTTTTTAAAAAATATCTGACTTTTTAGTAGATTAAAAAATGAATTCAAATAATCTAAATAAAAAAAGTATTTATAATTCCACTAATTCAAACCAAAGTATTACTACTTCTCATAAATATGACGAAGCCGATATATTAAGTGAGCATTTTGAAGGACAATTGTATAAATACACAAATGTAATGAAAGGTTGGCAATACAGATGGTTTGTAATTGACGAAGAACGCGGAGTTTTAGAATATTTTATGGTAAATTAACAGTTTAAAATTTCTTTATTTAAAATATTTTTCTTAAGCTTGATGAAAAAAAAAAATCATCTCATGTTAGAGGATCATTAAATCTTGCAGGATGCTTTATAGCTCCAAGTGAAGAAGATGGGCAAACATTTACAGTAAGCGGATCATGTGGAGATGTATATAAATTGAAAGCACGCGATGCAAAACAAAGACAACTTTGGGTAAATAAGTTAAGGCAAGTTGGACATAATCAAGACAATAAATTGCATTTGTCAATGACAAGCAATACTTATTTAAACGATGTTAAAGAAAACTTAATGGTCATTCAAAAAAATCAAGTTAAACTCGTTAATTCAATTGAAAATTTTACAAGTGTTGATGATCAATTGCTTACTTTAAAATCAATTTCTCATAGTACTGTGATGGCTGTAGAACAATGTTTTGCTATATTACAAGGAATTACCGAAATGCAATTGATTAAAAGAAAAATTTAATTTAGTGCAAAAAGAAATATAGAAATTATTGTTATATGTTTTAGTAAATTTAAATAATTTTTAATTAACTAAATATTTTAAATAAATTCAAATTAAAAAAGTCAATCAATTTAAAAAATTAAAATATAATTTTTTTTTGTTTTGCTAAATAAACCTGTAAATATAATTATTAAAAAATGATTAGCTTATTTTAAAAATGTTTATTTGCACTTATACTTTTTTGGAATACATATCGAGAGAAAAGAGCAATTTATTATTTGTCTGAATTGTGCAATCTTGCATAGTTTTGTCAAATTCATTAGATGTACTGACCATTCCTCCAAAAAATGTCTTATGATTAGTTAAATTCCATCTTAATCCTGTTGTGGTAACAATACTTGGATAACCGATTGGTATAAATGCACACCAGTCTGATTCGTAATTAACTGGCATAACATTATTGCCCTAACAATTAAATTATTATCTAAATGATTTGTAGTTATATATAATTGTAATTACCTCTTTAAGCAACCATGATAAAGAATTATCAATATCATAAAGATATATACATAAATCTGAATCATTTTTAAATAAGGTATTTATACATGATAAGTAATGATCAATTCTTCCACAAGAACTCCAAATTACTACTATAAAATCAATTTCATTTTTATCAATATAAAAATTTTTGATTGTTAATTTCATTGCCTTAGTAAAATCAGTTTCATTTTGATCCATCAGTTCCACAATGCTAATTTTTTCCTTTTAAATAAAAAATTTGGTAAATTATCTTATTTTTTAATTTTTTCTTTAATTTACCACATTTTTATAATATTGTAATATTTCTGGTGAAATAGAATCAAAATCTCCACAAACAATATCAGGATCTTCAAATTCATTTTTGCTTTCAAACATTAGATTGCATGCTCCATCCACAAGTATTCGTTTTTTAGCTTTAAGTAATGAGCATTTTGAATAAAAACTTTATTTTAAAATAATTTTGTTATAGTCACCATTAGTCCAAATTTTTTTAAAATTAAAATTTTTAATTTTTTTTTTATTTAAACCATAATTTAGTACAATAATTGCATAATTTCCGACTATGAAAAATGTAGTTTAAAAAAATTGATTGCCAAAAAAAAAAAAAAAAATAAAAACTTACGACCTTCTACCGCTTGTTTATAATTCCATTGATAATTTAAAGTTTTAAATGATTCTTTTTTTACATAATTAGAATTTTCATCCATTTTAATTTAAATATTTTTAAACAATAAGCGAATTGCCAAGTTTGTTCAAAAATAAAAACAAAACATGTGTCTTCTATTGCACATGACAACATTTATTTAGTTTAATTTGATGAACATCTTAAAAAATGATTTTTGTTATTGTAAAGTTTAATTTTTATAATATAAATGGAAAAAGTATTAACCATAATGAATCTATCTAATCTTTTTCAGAATTTTGAGCTAATTATATACAAAAATTAATTTTTATATCACTATTTAAAATCTGAAAAAATAAAAAAAGCATTCATAAAGGTGTTAACTAGACTAATTGCATTTTTATTATGGTTAATAATTATAGCTTATTTTTATCCTCATTTTCATGTTTAATTTTATTTTCAACTTTGTTATTATTCTTCAATTCCATATTCATTTTCATTTCCGTTTTCATCTTCAGTCTCATCTTGATCTTCATTTTCAACTTCATTTTTCTTTTTATTATTATCTTGATTTTGATTTTCATTTAAATTTTCAACTTTATTTTTATTTTCATCTTCACTTCTGTTTTTATTTTCATCTTCATTTTCATCTTCATTTTCATCTTCATTTTCATCTTCATTTTCATCTTCATTTTCATCTTCATCATAATTTTCAAAATCATTATCAGAGTAATTATAATTTTCAAAATTTTCATTACTAATTGACTTTTGAATTTGATTTTGATTTTCATAAAAAATTTGATTTTCTAATTTTTCAAATTCATCTAATTCTTTAGTTTCATTTATTTTTTGACTTTTTAAAATTTCATTAAATTTTTCGTCAATATTTTTAATTTGTTCCAAGTGATTTTTGCTTTCAAGACTATTTATTTCTTTAGACGGTTGGTTTGAAATATGTTGATATTTAATTTTATTTAGAGTAAAATATGAATTTTTTTCAATGGTACTTAATACATTAAGGCAATTATCACAAGGAAAGCCTCCAATTATCTTAATTATTTGAAAAGATCCTATTCTAGAATTTATTTTATGTTTATATACACAGCAAGCATTAACCCTAAAATGCCACATTTTGTCTAGAAAAATGTTTAAAGAAAAGCTATTAAGATTATATTTGTGAATTTGAAAGGTGATTTGCTGTTTAGCAATAACCCATTTTTTTATAAGTAATAAAGGGTTGTTTTTCTTGCTAATTTGTTGATAGATGGAAACCTCTCTTGTTATTTTTTCATCGCATTTTCTAATGCCTAGAAATTTAAGAGTTAGTTCAATTTTGTTGAATTTTGACAAATGATTGTCATCTAAATTTTTTGTTTTTTTCAGAATGGGATTTATTTTGATAGGTTTGGATTGGATGTTGGGGTTGAGCAATAAACTTTGGTAGAAAGTAAATGGCAGGTTGGCATGATCACTATGATAGAACGATTTTTGGCCTTTACGTTTTCCATACGAAGATTTAGGTCTATTATTAGGCATGAATGTTTGATCGAGCTGAGAGTGTTGGTGAATGTTTGGAGTAGAGTTAGCTTTTCCATTAGATGAAACACGACTAAAAAGATGGAGTCTATTGGTATTGCAACAGTGAATTTTGAGAAATTCGTCAATAGCCAAGTTTAGATGTTGCCGTGATTTGAATTGGAATTGGGATTGTGCGACATTGGAGCTAAGTTGAAGGGGACGAGCGAGAAGTGTCTTAAAATAACACTGGATTAGAGAAGAAATAAGATGTGTGTTAATTTACCTTGTGGGTTTTATTAAGATGAGCCTTCACAGAAGGTTTCTCAAAGTAGGCGAGTAAATGTGGGTCTAAATAAGGGTTGTAGTTGGCCATTAATCTGAAACAAACTTAGGAATTGGATTACTGAAACACTTGATGGCCTATGGCTTGGAATACCCTTCTGATTTTTTGTTGGCAGCCCTGATGGACCACATTGTGGCGTTAGCCCACAAATCTTAAAGGAGCTCAGAACCAATGCACCTGTCAGTCAAATTATGTTTGTTATGACAACTGGATAGCGAAACTTTGGATCCAATCGGACTGGCAAGCTCGTAGCACTGGATGGCGCCAGCAAAGATTAAAGGCGACGGATCCCAGACAAACATTGGTGTTTTAAAGTGCTTTCAAAACAAAACAGCTGTTTAACAGAAGAGGCGCAAAATTGCTTTAAACAGGCGTAAACATGTTGGTTTAATTTTAAATGTTTGGTCACAAACCACTTCTAATTGTCCTTTGGAATTGTCCTCTTTGCTTTTGTCTTCACTATGGATCTAATCCGAAATCCAAAGGTAGGTTCCACTTACCGCTAGCTGACAGTTTCCATTTTTTGCAGTCTTTCTCTCATGATCTGTAATTCACAGCTGTTAGTTCATCTGTTGTCTTTTGTACATTAGCTCTATTCTTCAGTAAATCTACTTCTAATTAGCTCTGTCTAAGCCTAAATTCTAATTCCAATTAACGCTGCTTAGAAGTAACTCTAATCCCAATTAACTCTGTTCAAAAGCAACTCTAATCCCAATCAACTCTACTTTCAATTAACATCTTTTAACTTTTCTTTAAAACAGATCCCTGATGTCCGAATGCTAGACAAATACAGCTTGGCAACTAACGGTTCCGGCAAATCCAATCTGCAATCAGGACTTATTGGCACTCTTTATTTGACTGCCACACATTTGATTTTCTTTGATCATGATGGCAAACGAGAGACTTGGATTTTGCATTCACATTTAGCCAACATTGAAAAGCAATCCATTACCACTTCTGGAACTCCTATTTACATAAGATGCAAAAATTTCTGTTCAATTACTTTTGTGATACCCAGAGAAAGAGATGCGCACGACTTGTATACTAGTTTATATCAGATATCACAACCAATAAAACTTGAAGACCTTTATTGTTTTCATTACACCGCAACAAAAGAGCCTTTTCAATTCAATAAAACTTGTGGTTGGAATAAATTCGATTTAGAATCTGAATTTAATCGACAAGGTGTGCCAAACTCTGGTTGGTCTTTAACCAATATCAATGAAAACTATGCAATTTGTGAAACTTATCCCACCAAATTATTTGTGCCAACTGATGCAACCAAATCTATTTTAATTTCTTCTTCTAAGTTTCGATCGAAAGGCAGGCTACCTGTGCTTTCTTATTTTTATAAAAAAAACAATGCTGTGATCTGTAGATGTTCTCAACCTTTATCTGGTTTTTCTCAAAGATGTTTAGAGGATGAATCTTTATTAGATTGTATTTTAAATGCTGGTTCAAAAATTAAAAATACGCACAATTTGGAATACGATAATAAAAATAGTGATTTTTATTCAACAGTAAAGTATGCTGTGAAAGATGCAAATAAAAATGATTCTGTACTTTATGTTGTAGACACAAGACCAAAGGTAAATAAATTTTTAATTTAAACATTATTTTGAAATATGCTAATACATATCTGCTAATATATTGATTTAAAAAAAAAAAATTTAATAATTACATAGATCAATGCAATGGCAAATCGTGCAGCTGGTAAAGGATATGAAAATGAAAATTTTTATGAAAATATTAAGTTTCATTTTCTTGGCATTGAAAATATTCATGTAATGAGAGGAAGTTTACAAAAAATGTTAGATGGTTTGTATATAATATTTTTTACTGTTTATAAATTCACTAATTTTTTTTTTAATTTTTTTAATTTAGCTTTTGAACTAAAAGTACCATCAGTTAGTGCATTTTTAAATGGTATTGAATCATCTGGGTGGTTGAAACATATAAAATCAGTATTAGAAACATCTCATTTTGTAGCTAAATCTGTTGATTCCGGAATATCAGTAGTTGTTCATTGTTCAGATGGTTGGGATAGGACTGCTCAAACTTGTTCTCTTGCTGAATTAATTTTAGATCCTTATTTTAGAACAATTGATGGATTTCAGGCTTTAATTGAAAAAGAATGGTTAGCGCTAGGTCATAAATTTACTGATCGTTGTGGTCATATACAAATTGGAGATTCAAAAGAAATAGCTCCAGTATTTACACAATTTATTGACGCTGTTTGGCAACTAATGCAACAAAAACCTACAGAATTTGAGTTTAATGAAAAATTTCTTTTAATTTTACATGATCATGTTTATTCTTGTCAATTTGGTACTTTTATTGGTAATTGTGAAAAAGAAAGAAAAGAAATTGGTTTAAATGAAAAAACATATTCTTTATGGGCATTTATGGATTCTCAAAGAGAAGAATATATAAATCCACTTTATGTTTTAAAAAGAAATAAAGAAAGTTACAATACTGATAATGCAAAATTACTCTCCGTTTTTGATTTTAATCAAAATGACAACGAATTTTTAAATATTAATTTAAATCCTCAAATTATTCGGCTTTGGCGTCGTATGTATAATAGGTTTGATATAGGAACACATCCTAGAGAATCTTTAAGTGACTTATTATCAGTGACATTTAATCATATTAAAAGTTTAGAAGGTCATATTCGTTATTTAGAGAAAAAAGTACATAATGTACTAAATAATAAAAATAATCAAAAAATTAATTTTGATGCAAAGAAAATTTTATCGAATCAAAGCTCAGTGGAAGCTAAATCTGTAAATACAAATTTATCTTATGATTCAATTGATTCTCCATTAAGAATTGTTCAAGAATGCATGGCTCGACTTGAGAGTCAACATGAGGAAAATAAAAAACTTAATAGTAATGAACGTAAGTAAAAAAAATTAGTAATAAAAATTAAAAAATACTAATTAATTTTTTATAGTATTTGCTGGCAATGAAACTTCGGATGAAATAAAAATTGAGTCAGAAAAGTCAGATAAAAGTCCAACTTATGAATGCAGTATTAATTTAAACGAACTTATTAATTGTATGCAATCTGTAGCATTAGACTGGCAGAGTTTTCGGAATACAAAAGAATGTAGTTGTGGTTTTATGTTTGAGCAAACTAAAAAAATGTATCATTGTTGGTGTTGTGGTAAAATTTATTGCATTAGATGCATTGAGAAACGAATTAAATTGCCAGGACATCTTTTTTATGAACAAAATGATAAAAAATCTTTTTCAATAGCTGAAAAAAAAATTCAACACCCTCAAGTTAATCTTAAAAACTGTGATCCACTTGGAGTAATTAGTTTTAGTGAAAATAATTCAAATTTGCCTTTAAATAATGAATCATACTTCCAGTATAATATGGATAATGTTGACAATGTCATAGAAAATGCTATTGCAAAAGTTGAATTAGATGCAAAACCAACTTTTAATCAGTTATACCAATACGTGCCCGTTTGCATTAAATGTTATAAAAATATGATTAAAGTGAGTTAGTTTTTTTTTTTTAAATTTTTAATTGAATTGACATTCAAAAACAATAGTTCTTTATTCATTTTTATTTGATTTATAAAAAATACCTTGATATTTTGTGAAATAAAATTGTTAATATTTGCTGTATATATGCAATCTATTTAGTAAAATTTAAATATATTTATATCTAAAAAAATGTATTTTGTTAATTTAATTTATAATTATTAAAATTAAAACTTTGTGTATAAATAAAACAAAAAAAAATTTGATACTAACGATTTGTAAATTTAAATTTAAGTAAATATTTCTTATTAAATTAACTATTTGAGGAGTTGAATATGAAATTTAAATAAATATATTAAAATTTTAAGATTTTATATATATATTATAAATTTGTTGAAATATATAATTATATTTTAGAATCTTAATATATTTTTATTAGTGAATTAATTCTAATACTTAATTGTTTTAAAATAATACTTAATTTTTTTGAAATAGTAAAGTTTAAAAGATAAGGAATTTCATAGCAAAATCAAAATATATGCAATTTAATATTATTTTATTCTTATTTTACATAAGTAAACTACAATTTAAAATATATATATGATTTTTAAAAAAAAAATTCTGTGTATATTTATTTCTTTAATAAAATTAAGTATTTGTTAGATTATTTTTAAAAAATATTTGTTTTAATGTAGGTTAATAAAAAAAAATATAATAGATTCAACATGTGGTTTGTAAATTATAGGATAATTAAAATATTGTAATATTGTTATTAAAATAAAATAAAATTATTTAAAAAGTTTCTGAAAATGTTTTAAGTATTAACATTTTTTTAAAAATGTAATAAATAGAATACTAAATTTAATAAAGAAAAAATTAAAATGAATAAATTTTTAATATAAAACTATATATAATGTTTTAAAAAAAATAATAATTATATTAATAATAAAAAATTAACATTTTTTAAATTTTAATTTTTTATTTAAAATAAAATTAATCAGACTTTTTATAAAGTTTTTTTTATAAATTTTTGAAATTATTTGAATAAATGATTTATTTTTTATTTATTAATTTTTTATAACTAAATGAATATAGGCAAAAAATTAATGATTATTTTTATAAAGTAAAATATTTTTTTGGAATAAAGAACTAAAAAAGTTAAATTCAAGATATAATTTAAAGATTTTTTAAAAGCCGGATATTTTGGCAATGAAAAAAAGATTTTATGAAAAAAAGTAAAAAAAAAACTGATTTAAACGACATAAAAAAAATGTTTTACTGCTTTTGTTATCTTTGCATATAAGCATTCAAAACTAGTGACCAAGTGTAATAAGGTATGGTATATAAAAGTTAATAATTTTGCAGCAAAAATGTCAAGATGTTTATTTGTAATGTATAGAAAAGTTTTTATTTATTTTTTTTTTAAGATATCAAAGATATGAATGTAAAAAAAATAAATATAATGACAATAAATAGATGAAACTAACTTCCGGTAAACTTGAGATTATGAATACATTAGAAATTTATGCTTATTTCTTTTTCAAATTTTATCTATTTTACATATACAAAAAAATGTAATAAAAAATTGTTTTGTTTGAAAAGGTTTTTATTTTATTTTATTTTATTTTATTTTATTTTATTTTATTTTATTTTATTTTATTTTATTTTATTTTATTTTATTTTATTTTATTTTATTTTATTTTATTTTATTTTATTTTATTTTATTTTATTTTATTTTATTTTATTTTATTTTATTTTATTTTATTTTATTTTATTTTATTTTATTTTATTTTATTTTATTTTATTTTATTTTATTTTATTTTATTTTATTTTATTTTATTTTATTTTATTTTATTTTATTTTATTTTATTTTATTTTATTTTATTTTATTTTATTTTATTTTATTTTATTTTATTTTATTTTATTTTATTTTATTTTATTTTAAAGCATTTGTTAATCCCTGATTTAGCTAACTTTATTTGTCTTAACTTAAACAAAAATAAGAATATTATCAAGTTAATATTTTAGATTTTAAAACAGGTGAAATAAAGTAAATATAATTTTATTTTACAGGGTCAACTATCTTTTTTTTTTAAATTAGATATATTTAGTTTTTTAAATGTAGATTTTTAATTTTGTTCTTTGTTTATTTTGTTTATTTTATTTTTTTTTATATTTTATTTTATATATTTTTGTTAGACTACTTAACTTTTGAACTTTTTATTAAGCATTTTTGATTTAAAAAAAAATATATTTTTTCAATTGCAATACATTTATAACCTTTTGCAATATTGACGCAAAAATAAAGTCAAGTAAAAATGTAATAAACATTTTACTGTGGTTTATTGCAATTATACACACGTTTTGCCAGTTTGAAAATCGGAAAAATATCGGAATTTGATCAAGAAAAAACTTTCTTGGTTTTTGCTCTATTTGATCCGATTTAAGAAGACAATTGCTAGCTTTTATCATCTTAACTAAAACATTGCTCAGCAGGTCTCACTAACATCCGGTAGTGCTTGATCAAAGTATAAACTTGATCCTTAAATTGGTTCGTGACAAGATTTAAAGTTGTTTTTTTTAAACTTTAATTTTTTTTTTTTGTTTTTTTACAATTATAAATTTGATAATTTTAATTTAAAAAAAAAAAAACAATTATATTTTTATGTAAAAATTAAAATTTTGAGATTTTTTTCTATTTGAATCTAAAAGTTTCTTAAATTATTATTTTATTTTCAAAAAAAGTAAAAGGTCAAATCCTAAGTAATAAAATGTAAATTTACTATTATTATTTATAATTTTTTTTATTATTTTTATTTTAAAGATAAAAGAATATTTTGAATAATAATCTGCTTTTAATTTGTATAATTATTTTTAAAAAAAAATTTAAATAATTAAAAAAAAATTAATAAAAACGTAATAAGTAATAAATTAGTTAATTAAAATTTAAGAAAAGAAATTAATCATTTTTAATAATCAACTAAAAATAATTTAATAAATTTTTTTATAAACTTATCTATATATTTTTTTTATAAATTTTTTAAATAAAATTTTTTGTCTAATAAAATAAATTTTTTTTTTTTGAATTTTAAAGTTAAACTTAATTTTTTTTTTAAATTATAGGTTTAAAATAACTTAAACTTTATAAGAAATTTACAAACAAAAATAAAAAAAAAGAAAGTATAAAATTTAAATTTAGTTAACAAATCAATAAAAATTTTTTAAAAAATAAAAAAAAGATAAATAATTAATAAAAAATGTGAATAAAAAATATAATATCTTATACTATTAAAAAATTTATAAAAAAAATAAAAAATGAAGTTGACTAAAAAAATTGGTTAGAAACAAATAAGAAAAAAAATAGAAAATAAGTGAAAAATGAAATTAAGTTGTAAAAAATGCAAAAAAGCAATAATATAAAAAAATGCACAAGTTGACAATTAAAAAAATGATCAAAATGATGATCAAGTTGATGATTAAGATGAAAAAAATGTTAGCAAAAATTATTACTAGTTGAAAGATTGGTTGTTAGTTGTTGAGATGAAAGAGTAACATGTAAAAGAAACAAAGTGCAAAATTGACGATTGCGCATTAAAAGTTTTAGGTCGACATTGGATCAGATGGCAAACAAGAAAAGCTGAAGCGAATTTACCAGTTGTCAGCCACATTCGACACGGTAAACATGCACTGTGATTGCCAGTGATTGCATCCGTTGTCCAACTTTTGGCAATTGCTTCTAATCAAATGTGAATTGCATCTGTGTCAATTGATCTGAAAGCAATTTGAAACCAAGTTTTATGCTTAAAGCATTGTTTATTACCAGTGTTTGAAACAAAATGTAACATTTTTACTTTATTTTTTAAATTTTATTTTATATTTTTTTCAAATTTTGTATTTTTGCTTTAGATTTTGTTTTTTTTTAAAGTTAAATTTTAATTTTATTTCACTGTTTTTTTTTTCAAAGAGTTTGTCAAAATTTGTCAACTTCTTTTTTTTCTTTATAAAAATCAACCCTAAAATAAGTTGAAAATTTTTTTTATTAAAATCTACAGAAAAGAGAAGTATCAAAGCAAGATAATCAGCAAATTTGTTAAAAAAAAAATCACCTGTAAAAGCTTGGTAAAAGATCAATTTTCGAAATTTCCAATCTAATTGAAACATTGTTTGTGTTAGTAGACAAGTATGACAGGTTAATCAAGATAAGTGTTGATTGTGTGCGCTTAGCGTGTAATGCTGTTGATGTTTAAAGCAGTGAAATAATATTAGCAAATAACATCTATTTTTATTTTATTTTCAATTGATCATCTTAAAATGATAATTAAGTGCAATTGATTTTAAGTCAATATTTTTTTTTAAACGTTGTTTTAATTATTAGTTTCTAATTGTGTATCTTAATTTTTAAACGTGAAAATTGATCAATATTTTTTTAATTTTAATTTATATGTTATATATTAATCTGTTAAATTGTTTTCGTATAAATTATAAATAAAAAAAAACAGTTTAAACTTCAAAATATAATAATTTAAATCTAATAATGGTAAATTTAATATTTGTAAAATTCAAAAAAAATTTCGGCATGTTAATAATAACAATGCAAGATAAATAAATTATTTTTAAAAAAATAAAAGAGATCTAAAATATATTATATTTATGTTTATTTTATTTATTTATGATTTAATAATTTTATATAATATGTAAAATTGATAATTAAAATATTTTTTTTTAATTTTTAGTTTATTAAATTTAATTTACAATATAATTAATATTAAATAATTTATTTTTACAACAAAATTATTTTTTACCTGTTGTTTATTGGATTAACCTAAAGTATTATAAAGATTTATTTATTTTTTATTTATTTTTTTTTTGTTATAATTTTTCTTTTTTACATCTTTATTTACATCTTAATTTTACATAATAATTTTTTTTTTGATGTTTGTGTAAATTTATACTTATCAATTTGTCATTAGCTTTTTGTTATTTTTTTATATTTATTTAATTTAAGCATCTTTTTTATTTTATTTGTTTGTTTTATCTTAAATTTCTTATTTTAATTGTGATTTTACTTTACTGGTTTAATATGTAACATAATCAAAGTTTTGAAATAAATGATTTTATTTTTATCATATTTTAATTTATGTTGTTTTTATATATTTTTTGTGTTTAAATTAAATTATTTAATTTTTAACTTATTAAATAATAATATATTTATTTTTTAATTTTTAGTTTATGAAGTTTAATTTTTATTATTTTAATATTAATTAAATAATTATTATTTTTATAGGCTATAATTCAACTTAATTTTAAACTACATAAAATAAATAAAAAATGCCATTTGATTTATTGATAATTATAAGCAAAAGTCAATGTGATTATAAATTTATTAATACAATTTTTTTTTTATGTGAATTGATTTTATTTTACATAACTTTTTAAATTTAAAAGTGTTTTTATTTTATTTATTATATCATCATTTTACTAATTAATGATTAAAAAGTGTGTTTGAATTAAAAATAATATAAAAAAAAAAAAAAAATTAATTTTAAAAAAGTTACTTGTTTATATAAATTTTTTTTAAATTTAATAATAAAAATAATTATTAATTTAATAGCATTTAATATAAAATTTTTATTTTAATAATTATAAAAACTTTACTTATTTATTTATATAAGAAATAAATTTTTAAAAATCAAATTAAAATTAGATTTATAAATAAATTAAATTTATGATCTATTAATTATAATGTTGTTTACATAATTTGTTTGTTTAAACTTGTTATATATTGTGAATATAATCTAGATATTTTCTAAAAATAAATTCTATCTTGGTAAGTTATGTTTTTATTTTTTGTTTTTTTTTTTTATTATTTTTTATTATAATTGAATTTATTGAACAATATATTGATATATTTTAAACTTGTTTTATTAAAATTTTATTTTTATTTGATATTTAAAGTTTATTGATTTATTCTGATTTATTTCAAATATTATTATTTTTTTAATTTTGATTATCACATTTGTAAACTTTTTCACATAAAAGTTTACTTAAAATTTTAGAAATATTTCTTTTAATTTCTCAATTATATTTAGATGGTGAAACTATTGTGCAATGTTTGTAGATTTAAATCGATTGTGACAATTGATGCAAAGAGCAAAAAAAAAAAAAAATAAGCAGTCAAGGATTTTCATTCTATATGTTTTATGTTTTCCAGTAAATAAGTTTATTATGTAAGTTTTTTTTAGAATATTACTTACTTGAATAGTTTAACTGTTTCAATTTTTCCAATTTTTAATCAGTCAACATTTAACTAACTATAATATTTTTGTCAATTGTGCAAACTGTTGAATGGTGTTGAATAAAATTGAATTTTTGAAAATGTAGGTAATTTTATTTAGTAAACTTACTATGTTTAAATTTAAATTGAAAACGTAGTTTGTAGCAATTTTAGTTGAAAAAGTTAATAGTATATAATATAAATTTGAAAAATAGTTTAAAATCAATGAAAATTAAAATTTTTCTTATTATTTTTATTTATTTATTTTATCTCTTAATGTCAAGACTGATCTGTATTCACAATAAAAATAGTTCGAAATTTGCAATAACTTTAACTGTAAGCCGTATAAGAATAAATATTTTCTATTTAACATGTTTCTGGTATTACTTTTTTTTTCATTAGTTCTTGATTCAATTGCCAATAGGTGAACATTGTCCATTTCGATGTGCAACTTATGCATAAGGCCCAAGGCATTAATACACATTATATATTGAAACATTGTCAATAAAAAAAAAATTAATAAAAAAAATTCAAAAGTTTGATGAAGGCAGGATGAACAATAAATGATGAAATATAAATAAAATAAAAAAAAGAAAATAAGTAATAAAATTAACAAAATGAACAAATGGAAAAAATGAGTTGATGATGAGTTAAAATATGAGCAAGTAATGAAAAACAAAAATGTAGAAAATGAACAATAGAAAAATAACCAAAGAAAACGTTTGATTTTGTTACTTGGTGCAATAACGCGTGTTTCTACAAAACAAATTTGATGTTGCTTTTTTGAACAAGTTTTTAAGGTCGATTTCAATTTATGTGCATATGATTGTTGGTAAAAAAATTAAATTTGCAACTAAATTTTATTTTCTGTTTTGGTCTTGTTGTTTTTAAATGACTTGGCAAACTTTGTTTTTGATTTACATTAAAATCTAAGGCAACTAGTATGGCAGTTAATTCACTTTTGTATTTAAAAAAATGTACAATATTAAGAAGTTTCTTACATGCTAGACTGCTCGACTTGCCTTTGTTTCCGCCTGTTTTTTGCCTAGCTTCGTTGCCTTTACGCATTTAGGTTTTGCTGTCAATTTAAGATGCTTAAGGTCATTCATGCTTTGTTTAGTTAAACAAAGTTGTATCATATTTTTTTCATCTTAAAATTTTTTTGTGTGCAAGCACATATTTTAAAGCAATATATTTTACTGCTGATTTTATATCATTTTATCTTTCATTTTTTTCCTACTTTTTATATTCAAATTTTTGTCTAAATTAAAATTATTGGCTGAATTATAATTAAAAAGTAGCAATACCTTTAAAAAAAAACAATTTAACAAAAATGTTAAACGGGTATAAAATCAAAAATTGATAAAAGTTTGTAAAAAATTAATAAAAAAAATTATAAAGTTAAATTTTTAGTAAAATCAAAATTTATGTAAAAAATTACGATAAAAAAATACATGCAATAAAAACAAAAATAAACCAAATAAATCAAAAAAGGTAATTGAACTGATCATTATATTTTATTTAAGAAAAATAATTTTTAGGCTTTTTCTAATCAACATAAACATCAAACAAAAGCTTTAATCCAAAATTTTTATTTTAACCATAAATTATTTTTTTAAATTTTAAGTTTAAATATAATTTTTTTTTAAATTAAACTATTGATTAAAAATTAAAATTACTTCAATTTCAAATTTAAATTTTACAGCTAAAAAAAATGTCCAAAAAATGCATTTTTTATTTTATTATGTTGACAAGTATATTTTTTATCTACACAAAATTAAATATAAAAATATATTTATTTTAAGTAAATTAATTTTAACATATGTTAATTTATGAATTACGTGATATTTGCAGTAAAAAATTTAAAAAAATTTATAAAATTTAAATTGATTTATTTAAAAAACTTAAATAAAAAAAATAATAAAATATTAAAATATAAAATTTAAATAATTAATAATTTAAATCTTAGAGTATAAAGATATATTTAACAAATTTTAAATTAATTTAGGCTTAAATTTAACTTAAATTTCTTTAATAAAAATTAAATTTTATAGAATATTAAAAGTATAGCATATTTTACTAAATAAATTGTTAGATATCACTGCCTACCATAAACAACTTTATTTTTATGCGAAATAAATTTATAAAACTTATGAAAATTTTAAATGTAAAATTTTTTTTTATAATAATTAAAATATAATCATATAATATAATTGTATTTAAATTGTTTACAATAAAAAAAGTATAAAATAATTTAGTATTTGTGATCTTTAAATATTATGAACTAAAAATAATTAATTAAATTTAATAATAATAATTTTAAATATTTTATTTAAATAAAATTTGTATTTTTATTATCTCATTTTTGTTTAATCATTATTCAATTGTATATAAATTTGTAAAATTGAACCAAATTTACTTTAAAGAATAGTATTAATAATTTTCACATTTTGTTTGCCAATTATGTGTGAAAAATAAAGTTAATTAGTAAATAGTTATTTTATATAAAAAATTTTAGTATGCACTTATTGTTTATTTGTTTTTTGTTTGATTTAACTTTTACAAACAATTGGCATTTTTTTTTTTAGAATCATTTAGCATTAATTCAGTAATTTGTGAATTAATTACGCTGATCAATTTATATATTTAAAAGTACTAAGTTTATATTATATTTTAGTTTATCAATTTTTTTTTATTGCTTTATATTTATTTTTTATTTTTCAAATTAATTGTAAATTTTAGTATTTTAAAGTTCATTTATTGTCCAATTTATAATTTAAAAACACCAATAGAACAGTTTATTTGAAATTTAGTTTTTTTAAAATTTACAATTTTTTTATTCAATATAATAATTTTTTTTGAAATTGATCATTTTTGAACAAAATACTAAACAATTTATAAATAGAAAAAGTAATAGACTTTTATCTACATTAAACAAAGATCTTCTTTTTTTTTTGACCATCAGCTATATTGATTAATATGCTTTGATTATGGGTTGATTTTATCTTCTTTAACTTCAAAGTTTTAAAACATTATTATTTTTTATTTTCCATTTGTCTTTTTTTTATTTTTATAACTAACTTATTAATTTAAAATTTTTTTTTTTATTAATTTTATTTGTTTTATTTATTTTTCATTATTTATTTTTATACATTTTGACTATTTTTTGCATTTTTTATGTCAACTTTTTATTATCTTGTTCATTACTTACAAGTAACTAAATTTTATTCTAAAAAAAAAATTTTAATATTTAGTAATAATTAGAATTATTTTAATTATTTGATTTAAATGTTTATTTATGGTTTATGTTTTTATTTTTTGATATATTATTTATTAAATATATAATAAATTTTCTAGTTTACTAAATTTTTTAATTAAAAAAATTTTTTATTTTTAATAATATTAAAATAAATTTAAAATTAGGTAAAAAACAATAAAATGTAAAAAAAAAACAGTAAAAAAAAAAAAATATAATATAATATAAAAAATAATATATAAAGAATAAAATCAAATTATAAGTTTTATTTAGTAAATTGATGTACTTGATTTGCATGACACAAATACTTAATGAAGTAAAAATAAATAATTATTTGTTTTTTTTTAATTTAATTAAATTTTTAACTAGATACAACTGCCCATTGTGCTCTGATTAACTGCATCAAATTAACTAATATATTAAAACTTTTTTTTATTCTATTCATAATATGTTTTTATCATGTAAAATTTAATTTTTTTTTATTATATTAATTGATTTTTATTAGATTTATAAATTAATAATTAATTTATTAACTTAAATATTTTACCTTTTTCTGATATAACTTATTCATTATAGTTAATTATAGCTAATCATTGTACATCTCATTTGTATTAAAATTTTTCTAATTTTTTAATTAAATTTTTAACATCTTAAAGTCATTTATAATTTTTTTTTTTAATATATATATATTTAATAAATTTATATTTTAATTAAACATTGTTACATTTAATTTTTATTGTAAAAAAAAAAATTAATTAAAAAAAATTTTTTTAGGTTTAAGTTTTATTATATATTTTATTTATTGTTTAACAATCTATCTAAATTTAATTTAAAAATTTAACTAGTAAAATAAATGAACTTAAATAAAGAAACAGTAAATGTTTAGTATTAACTGTAAAATATTCAACAAAATGATAATAATACCCTTTAAAAATAAAATTAAAGGATACAATTTAGAAATCAAACTTTAGTTTACTCTGTTTTTAAGTTTTTACTTCAGTTTTTAAAATAAATCAATATTTTCTTTAACTACTTTTAAAAATTGTGTGGAATTTTTCTTAGACAGATATTCACAAACTTGTACAAATAAAGATCACTTATTTCTTATCAACTTAACACTTTCTATGTTGAATTTGAACTTTAATTCTCAGATAATAGTCTTATTTAATTATTATAAAATGTCTGATACATACAATCTTTTGTTTATAAAATATAGATGAATATTTACTGAGGTTATATCTTTTTCTGCTAAGCTGAGATATCAGCTATTTTTTCATTAAATTATTATTTACTAATGTTTATTTAAAATTTAAAATTTTTAAAATTGAATTAAAACTAACTTTATTTTAATTAAAACTATATTAATGTTTAGACTATAAAAAATTTTTATTTATATGAAATAAATTTTTGACAAAAAGAAAAAAAAAAGACATGGTTAGTTATAAATAGAAAATTAATTAGAAATATTGTATAATACACAAATTTAAAAAAAAATGGTTAAATAAAATTTTTTTAAAATTACAAGAAAATTATTTTATTAATTATTCTTTTATTAAATATATAATAACTCAATTATTTTTGAAAATAAATTGTTTTATAATTTTAAAAATAATTAAAAATTAATAAAATGTAATCTAATCATATGCCAATTTTTTGATAAAAATCTTATATCTAGAACAATTGGTTTTATATTTGTTTTTGTATGTTTGTTTCAATTTCAACAACTTATTTGATTTTTTATTGAAATCTTTTATCTGAAAATAAATTGATAAATTTAACTGACTTTTATACAGAACGATTTAAATCTGTTTAAATTTAAATTTTACTTTACGCTTCACTTAAATTGCAATTGTTTATAGCTAGTGATTTACATAGTTGACGCACTTTATGACAAAACTGTTTTATTTCCGTTTTTGATTTTATCAACATTGTTTAGTTTCCGGTCTGTTTAAATTTCAATCGTTTTTCTTATTTAGATATTAATAAGTTTTTTTATTTAATCATATTCAAAAATAAAATATGATATATTTTTTAAATTTTAAAGGTAATTAATTATATTTTATCAGTTATTAAATTTTATCTAAATTTTTTAATATTTTTTTTATTTTAAATTTAAATAATCATTTGAGAAAATTTAAGCAATTTTAAAAAAATGTTGATCTTAAGGAAGAACACTTATAAACTTAAGGTTTTTAAAAGTTTAAACAATAAACTTTTAATGTAGAGATAGATGACAGTTTAAATAACTAAAGTTTAAATTAGTTTAGGTTTAAAAATAATAATTTAAAAAAGACACAAATTATGAACAGTATGGCAAAAAAAATTAAAGTTATCATAAAAAGTGTCAAAATCCGACTTTAAAAGCAGACGTCAAATTAACCTACCATATGTGTTAATTAACCAATATGTAAAACACAGAGGATTGGAGGGTTAAAACCACAAAACTTTAGCATATATTTTTAAAATATTTTATTTAAAAAAATATATTTTTCAAATGTTTAAATGAAAAATGTTTAATTAAATTGTTTAATTAAAAAAAAATATATATTTAAACAAAAAATTAAAAAAAATTTTATTTGTTTTTTTATTTATAAATAATTTTTATTATGAAATACGATATTTTTTATTTATTTTTAAGCATTTTATTTTAAATCATTAATTTCTCTAATTTCAAAAAAAAATTATTAATTAATTTTTTTCAAATTTTTAATATTTTAAAGATAATAATAAACTAAAAATTTTTTTTTATTATTTTTTATTCATATTCTATTAGTTAATTTATAAATATTAAATATATTTGAATTTTTTGTATTTAAAAAAGTATTTTTATCAATAAACTTGTTTGACTAATAAATAAATAAATAGAAATTTTTTGTAAAAATAAAATTGTAGAAGCATAAATAATAATTATTGTGTCAATAGTTCATTAGTAAATAATTTTATTTATTTATTAACTATATCAATATAGAATCAATTTTATTTAATGTTGAAATAAAGGTTAAAATATTTATTTCATTTAATTTTTTTTTAGTTTTTGAAAATTTTTATTAAGAATTTTATATTTGTGGTGTATAAAAATTAAAGCCAATTACAAATAATTAGTTTTCTATTTATTTTACTGTATTTTATATCTTAATATTGATATACTCTTTTTTAAATATTTTGTGAAAAATAAATAAAATTATTTTTTTATAGTAAACAATTTTTAAAAATTATTTTTTTCAATTTTTTATTCTTAATTATTTAATTAAAAATGTAAATAATTTAATAATAATTTAACTAAATTTTAAACTAAATTTTATATTAAAAAAAAAATATTTATTATAAAGCTTTTAAATATATTTTTAAAAAATTAAATTATTTGCAAAATTAATGAAACATGTAAAAAAAATGATGATTAAATTTTACAAGTGGTTAAAATTGAAAAATGTAAATTTAATTAGATTTGAAGAAATGTTTGCAAATTGTTAAGTTAAAATAAGAAAATAAAAAATAAATAAATAAGATAAATAAAAATTCAACATTTGAATAGTTAAAAAAAATTATTTAAAAAGAATGATAAAAATTTATCATTTATTATAGCTTCTGTTTTCTATTTAAATATTAATGTTCAAAAACTAATTGAAAATAATAAAAAAAAACATCTTTATTTAAATGATGTAAAAAAGTAATATAAAATTTTGAATTGGAATAAAAATTTAAATAAATAAAATATAATAAAAATAGTGAGTTTTAATGATAAATAAAATTATAAAAAAAAAATTATTTTATTTTTTTAAAAATGTGTTAAATGATAAATAAATAAATTTACTTATAAAAAAAATTAAGTTTAAAATAAATTATGATTTATGATTAGTCAACAAAAATATACAATAAATTGATAGGTAAAAAAAATTTTTGGAATTTAATGACTACATGTATTGAATATAATTTTATAACATATATTTGAGTTTTGATCTTAAAGTCTTTATTTTGTTTGAATTAATTAATGTATAAAACAATTTATAGTTGAATTATAATTAAAAAAAATTAATTATTTAAGTTAGAATGTTTTTTATTCAATATTTTTTCACTGTCTGAAAAATAAAGGTGAAAGTTTATTATAATCTTAAAAATCAAAGAACTAAATAAAATAATGTGTTTATTGTTGGATCCAATAATGTTTATTAAATATTTGATTTTTGGTATTTTATTTATGTTATTTAAAAGAATAGACGTAATCTTTTATTAAAGTAATTGTTAATAATTGAAATATTTTTTTTAAATTGTTAAGTTTAAGTTTGCCTTAAAGTAAATTAATTCAAATTAATTTTATAGGAAAATATTATATTTAATTAAATTAAATAAAACATTTTTTATTTTTACAAAATTATTAAAAATATTATTTAAACTTAAATTTTTTTACAATGTATAAATTCATAATTTATTTTAATATTTTTTTTTTTTAATTTACTAATAAACATTATATTTATTAAAAAAAAAATATCTTGAATTTTAATTGAAAATTGATATATTTTAAAAAATTAAAATAATTAAATAAAATATTAAATTAATTCGATTTTTTTCGTAAAAATAATTACAATATAATAAAAAAATTATTCTTATATTTAATATATAATTTAGCCAATCAGTTAATATTATGTTTCAAAATTTTTAGTTTAAAAGTATAAAATTTTTTATTTTAATTAAAAATTTTTGTCGACTATAATACAATACGTTTTTTAAATTAACAATAGGTTTGTTTAAATGGTTTCAAAAATTTGTTAAAAATTGATTTTTAATTTATATGCAACATATGTGAAAATTTAATAAGATTTAAAGTATAATTTATAATAAGATTTATTAAATTTTTCAATTTCAAATAAGTTAATTATAGATTTATAAAAAAAATAAATTTAGCTAATTTTTATTATATATGCATTAATACTTCATTATTTGAATTTTTATAAATTTAATTTTTTTTTTAAAACTATTTTAGATTAAAATAAGAAATTAATTAATTCAATAAAACTTGAAAACTAAATTTAAATTTTTTATCAAATGTTATTTAGATGGATCTGAATAATTATTTTTAAAGAAATTGAACAACTAACAATTACGACAAATTTATTAAAAATAGTTAAATAATGGTTGTTAAAAATTTTTAATGATGTCAAAATCAGCTTTATGAAATTAAACTTGGCATATGTGTACATTTTATTTTAAATTTTGATTGAATAATTTAGTGGATTAACTAAGAATTCTGTTTGGACTATTATAAAAAGAAATCATTCTTTACAATGCAAGTAAGCTCAAAAATTCGTTTAATCTGGTTTTTCCTAGGCTGTTTTACCAGCCTGTTTGTGCAACCATATTTTCCAACCGTCAGTGCCTTAACCACAACCGCCTCAGCCGGTAGCAATTCATTCAGACCGATCATTTTGCCTGCCAGAACATTTTATGCATCACAATTTACAATGGATTTGATGGATGCAATAGGCGTTCCCATTGTCAGTAAACACCTGCAGCATGTTAACTTGTCATTTACAACACAGTCATCAGATGTTCTCCCTAGTGGCAACAGATCAGTCGATCTAGACCGATTCAACCAAAGCCGGTCAATTGATATGGACAAACCGAAAAGACACAGTTTTGCTATGCAAGTCAGCATTGGCCTATTTCTTAGTGCGCTTACTTTTGGCACCATTGTAGGAAACATTTTTGTAATTGCTGCTATTTGGTTAGATAAAAACTTGCAAAGTACTCAAAACTATCTTGTCCTTTCACTGGCTGTTGCGGATCTTACTGTTGCTCTTCTTGTAATGCCTTTAGGTGCTGCTTACGAAGTACTTCAACGATGGGCATTAGGATCTGAATTATGCACTTTTTGGACATTAGCCGATGTATTCTGTTGTACTGCTTCTATTTTGCATCTTTTGGCTATTGCTTTAGATAGGTAAGTTTTTAATTGTTTAACTTTGTTTTATTTAAATAAATAATAATAAAGAAACCATGTTAACTAAATTAAAAATTAGTTTTATTTTTTCATTGATTTTTTAAATATATATTATAAATATCGTTTTTTTATTTTGTCAGATTTTTTTCTAATTTTTAAAAGTTTTATTTTATTATAATTTTTTAATCAATTTTTTTTACATTTAATCTATTTTTAAATTTTGTCTATTCAATTTCTTATTTTGTCCTTGTTCATCACTCACTTTTATCAATCTTTTTTTTTATTATTTTCACATTTTTTGTTTTCTTGTACCCAAATTTTTTTTTCTAGCATGAATTTTGCATTTACAGTTGAAATCAGTAATCGATTGATCAATTTGATTAGACAATTTTTCAATTTTTTGTAAATTTCTCATCAATTGCAAATATTTTTTAAATGACAGATATTTAAGATTTTTTCTTATCTTTTTAAAGCTCATTGTCAGTTTAATAATTTTTTTAAACTAAAAACAGTTTTTTTTTATGTTTTTTTTTTGCTATTTAGTAAAAGAGTAATAAAGAGCTAATCAAAGACGTTTTTGTAAAATTTTATTTTCTTAAATTAAATTTGTCAAAATATTTTTTTAGTTGTCAATTGTTTTAAACCAAGTTAATTAATTTTATAAAAATAATATAAAAATAAAAAAAAAATTTTATTAAACTAATTTTTTTTATTTTTAACATATAAAAAATGTTTAATAAAAAATTAAACTAATATATGATTAATTAATTATTTTTATAAAATAAAAATGATAAAAGTTAAATCATAAATTTTATAATATTATTTAATAAATATTAAATTGTTATATTTATATTTGATAAAATTACTTTTTAATTAAAAATTAAAATTTGTAAAATTTAATTTAGATTAAAATAAGATTACTAAAAATTAAATTTTTTAATTTTTAAAGAAAAAGTGTTTTACTTGTTAATGGATAATCAATAATGTATTTTACTAAAATTAATTAAGTATATTAGATACGTATTAAATTTAATTAAATATTAATTTAAAATTTTTTTTTAAATAAAATAGAAAGAAATAAACAATAAAGAACAAGTTAATAATTAACCAAAAATTAAATTAATTTTTTAAATTTTCAAATATTTAAGATTTTTTTTAATTTAAATAAATAAAAAACTGCATCTTATATAATATAATTTTATATATCTATTTAAGTGCTCAGTTATTGAATCAAATATATACTTTCATATTATATTTAAATATATATATTAATTAATTATTATCAGTTAATTAAACTTAAAACACATTTAATTTAAAGTTAAAATTATACATAATAATTTACTTTTTTATGAAATTATCAATAATCAAATTTTTAAAAATATAAATTATATAAAATAATTTTTGTTTTATTTTTAAATTTTTGATCTTTAATTTATTTAATTTATTATAAATTTATTATAAAAATAAACTTAATTTTATTTAATTTTAATTCAAAATTGACCTAAAAACAAATTAAAATTTTTATTTGCATATTTTAACTTACTAATCAGTATTTAAAATAAAATAAAAGTTTAAAAAAAAAACATTGAAAAAAACAATCAAAAATCAAACAAAAAAACAATAATAAACAAACATTAAGTAAGAAAAGAATTGATAAAAAAAACATCACTACTTTTTTATTAAACAAAAACTAAAATTGCATCAATAGCATATTTATATTTATTATGCAAATTAATTTGATCTTTTATTAGTTTACTAAAATTGTTTTGTAATAAATTAAATAAATTCATTATTTACTTTTTAGAACTATTTAGCAATATTTACAAAGTAATTAATTTAGTTTAATTAATAAAATAATTTTTTTTTTATATGAAGTTTAAATTAATTATTAAAGTTTTAATTTTTTAAATTAATTTTTTAATAATTTTTAATTAATAAATATTAAATTTATGAATTTTTTACTTTATTGTAAATTATTTTAAATATTTAAAAATAATATTTTTTTTATTTTTAATACTAAATAATTTTTTTTTGATAATTTAAATAGTGATGTTTTTACATTAACTATTTTATATAGTTAAAAATGTTTATATAAGTAATAAGATTTTTTTTTTATTAAATTAGTTATTCTATTTTTTTTTTTAAATTTTATTTGTATTTTTTTTAACTTTTAATTTATACTTTTTTATTATTTTTTTAGTAAACAAATTGTTATCTGAAAATATTGTTTACTTTTAAATTTATCTCTAAATTTAGAGACATTAAATTTTAAATAAATATTTTTAAGTTCAAGTGCAATATAGAATTTACAAAAATATGTTTTTAAATTTTTTTTTTTTCATTAAGCTCATTTATTTTATATAAACTTATTTTATATTATTTATTCAAATTTATCATACCTAGTTATGTTCTTTTTTTTGCAAAATTATTTTTTCATTATATTTACGTCAATGGATTGTATGAATCGTTTATCATTTTGTTCATCTTTATGTAATGGAATTTATACTTTATCATCATATACGAATAGATATTGGTCTGTAAGTTCTTTACATTATAGTCAAGGTCGAAGCATAGATCGTATGCTTTACACAATAGCTTTGATTTGGTTAGCAGCTGCCGTGGTTTCAATGCCTCCTTTATTTGGCGCTAAAGATTCTGAGTTTGAATATCGAGTAAAGGCAGGACGTTGTTTAATGTCTCAAGATGTTGGTTATCAAATATTTGCTACTGTTTCTACTTTTTACGGTCCATCAGTCATTATCTTACTTCTTTATTGGAAAATTTACAAAGTAAGCTTTTTTAAACTTGTTGAAAGTATAAATTTTTTAAAATTAAAATATTAAATTTTAATAATTTAATTAAAAAAAAAATAATAGTTATAATTATAATTTACAATTAATAATCCAAAATATATTTTCAGTTAATTTTTTTACTTATTTTATAAAAAATTTAAATTATTTTTTTAATTAAAAAAAATTGTTTAATTAAATAATTTTATAATATTAAAAATAATTTATATAAATGAATTAAATTAAAAAAATTTACTAGATTAAATTTATTGTTTCTTTTTTTTTTGCTCACATTTATTATTTTTTTTTTAAATATTTAAATTTATAAAACTTAATCTTAACAAGTTATTTGTGCATAAATAGATGTGTAGTTTACGTTTAAAAAAATTATTCAAAACCTAGAATAAATATTGTTTAATAATAAATTTTTTTTTTAACCGGATGCGAATATTCAAGCTCGAAAGATTTTGAAAGAAATAACCACAAAGCAATCTTAAATATATTTTAGCAAAATGACTAAAAGTATTCTGTCGATTCAACATGCTTTATATTTGCATTTGAATCACTTTCAAATCAAATCTAAATTGGCTGCCGCAACAGCTTTTCCACTTGGATTCCATATACATTATCATTAATCGTTACATTTTTTTGTTGTTCATATTGAGTTTAAACATTTTCTAACTAAATTTATTAATTTTATCATTTAGTTTTTTTTTTTTAAAAATGATTTACAATGTATTGAATTTTTCGAATATTAGTTATTAAAAAATAAAAAAAAAAATTAAACTGAATAAATTGTATTAATAAAATTTAATAAATTTAAAATTTAATAACAAATAAGAAAAATATTTAAAGTTGAATGTAAATTTAACAAAAAAAATTGGTGCGGAAACAATATAATGAAAAAGTAATGAATAATTTGCAAATAATTTTTATATTCGTTGTTAACACCTGCTCTAAAAGTATTATGTTTGACTAATGTGTAAAAGGTTCATTGAAATTTAGTAGGCGTAATTTATATAAAACAAAGTTTACTTCTAAGACAGGTGTTATAAGCAGCTGGTTTAAAAAAATCTTTATAAATTTTTGTATTAATCGTAACTTATTTTCGCAAATTTTTGATTTAAAAATATTTTTGAGTTTATTATATTATGTTTAAAATAATATCATTAGCATAATTTATATTTTCATCTTTTTTTATTATTTTTAAATTTTTTTAATTTGTTTCTGTAATATTAATTTCTTTTTATCAAATATATAAAGATTAAATTTAGTTTTTAAAAAATATGTATTTGTTTATAAATTATGGTTATTAATCTAATGATTTAATTTACGATAAATATTATCTATAAAACAACAATTCAAAATAACAATCAATAATTAAATTGTTTTTTTTGTGTAAAATAAAAATTAAGCAAATATTTATTTTTATTTGTAAAGTTTAAAATTAATTTAAGTTTATGAACAAAAAAAAAATTATTATTTTACCTTAATTATTATGTTTAATTAATATTTATTTAAAATTGTTGTTTTAATAAATAAAAAAATAAATTAAGGAATAATTTTTATTGGCCTGAATTTATTTATTGTTTGAATGTTATAACTAAGGAAATACGTGGAAAAATAGTATTAACAAATTCTTTTAACCAACAGTATAAAAAAAAAATAAAAATAAATAAAAGCAAAATGATAAAGAGACAAAATCACATCTTTTAGTTGCATGTTTATTTCTTATAATGATAATAATAATGTCGAATCTTTTTTCTTTTACAAAATTGCTACACAAAATTTTTTATTTTACTATTTTTTTGCATTTATAGTTAACTTCAAAAGTCTTGTTTTTTATTTTTTTATAAACAATAAAGAAAATGATTTTCTAAACATCTTAAACAAATCATTTAATCAATATAAGACAAATTTCTTAAGTTTTGATTAATTTCAGTCAATTTAAATTAGGTATAGTTACATTTAGTTAATTTAACATTTAGTAATTTATTAAATTTACTTTTTATTTTTTTTACTAATATTTTTATTTTAAATTATTTATATTTCATATATAATATTTATTTAATTTTAATAAATTTAAAATATTAATCATTAAAAATGAAATAAATTATATTTTAAAATAAATTAATTTAAAAATATATATTTTAAATGATTTAAAATTTATTTTGAACAAAATTGAATTTTTTATTTTTATCTAATTTTTTAAATTATTTAATCTTACATTTTTTTTAAATAACATTCTTTAACTTAAAATGATGGCTAAAATTTATTGGGCATTACAAATAAAGCAATAATATACACATTTACATTTGACCTGACCACAAGCCACAAATAAAAGTTAATCTCTTAATAGTTTTAATAGTTTTTGAAATTATTGTTTCACGATAGTGGCGGCAACTTGTTCTTTTTCTGTCTACTCATTTGTATAACTTTTTTATAATTTCTTTTATAAGCATCTTTATAAGCATTTTTATTTTAATCATTTTCTTTTATTTGCTTCATTAAACAATTTTATTTTTTTAATCTTTATTAATGTGAATATTTTTTTTTAACTTTATTATTTCAGTTAACTTTTCTTCTTTTTTTTATTTTTTTTTTTTTCACAATGTCAATATTTTTTTTTGTGTTAGTATCTTCTCAATTGGTTTTAATTTTTTTTATTTGACTTTATTTTTTATTGACAAACACGTGCTTTAACCAAATCGATTTGTAAATGACTAATTTATAATTTTTATAAAATTTAATTATATTTATTTTATATTTTTTTTCATTTGTTTAAAATAATTGCCAGAGCCATTTTTTTGATTGATAAACTAATATTTTTTTTTTTTTTTTAATTATTTTTATTAATTTATTAATTTATGTTTTAAAGTCAATTTTTTTAAAAAAAAATTATATATTAATTATTATAATTTTATGTTTATTAAAAGTAACTGATTCTTTATATAAAAATTAAATAAACAAAAAAATTTAAAAAATTTAATTAAAAATATAATAAAATTTAATTTTTTTAAAATAATGTTTAAATAAAATTAATTTATTAATTAAAATTTTTTAAAAAAATACTTTTTTTAATTCATTATTAAAGATATAAATATTACTAAAAAATTATAATTTTTAGATTTATGTATTAAGTTATATAAAGAATTAATTATAAACTATTATTATTATTGGAAATCTGGTAGTTGTGTGTTTATTGCCATATATGGCAAGACTTGCATGTATGTTATTTGTAATGAGCCTTAGATTGTCTGGTATATTCTGGAACAGTCTAGTCGTAGTTCCAGAGTGATACTTAAGTAGCTAGTTTGTAAACCCTTGTCAATAGTTTATGTTTGTAGGATTTAGGTATTAGACGTACTCTAAATACTAATATAAGCTGCGTACGGGAATTGAATAAACAATTCTTATAGGAGTTTAGCTAGTTACTATTTAAGGTTATTTAATGAGATAGACCAATGTTCAATTGGCTGGGATGCCACAGACGAGGTCTCGGATCTCTGATCTGTGAGACTGTTAGGCATTGGCAGAAATTGTTGATAGAATTAACTACAAATTTACACACTACAATTAAATAAATTTTTAATTTTTTTGAAACTGTGTTGAATTGCTTTTTAAATGAGGTATTTAGCTCAAGTGAAGTCCTCAATTCAGTCTCAATATCAATTCCAGACTTCTTTACTCTTCTATTATAAATTAGAAGGGTAAAGGTCGAAATTCTCTTGTACATTTATATAATCCGTATACAGATGTGTAAGCTTATTTCAGTTAGGATACTAAGTCTGGGCAAAATCAAATATTCATATATAAAAGTAATTTGGTTATATGACCTTTAGGTTACATTTTCAGATAGTGATATAACTAGTAGTCATAGCTATCTATCGTCAAAGTCAGGATTAACAGTCTAATGTTAGTACAGGTTTATATGCCAGACTTTACAGTTGAAAATACAACTCAGTCTTTAGGCATCTACCTACAAGACAATCCTTTACACCTTGTTCGAATTAAGTAACCATATACTTTAACAACCAATAAAATTTATATAGTTTGAAAATTAAAGGAAAGGTAGAGGTAAAAAAAAAAATTTCAAGTATAAGAGACAAACCTAAATTAAACAACCCAAGCAGGAGTGTCTTGAAGAAAGACAGTTTTGAATATAATTAGGAGCTAAAGAAGTACTGTAACCTGTTAAGTTTTTACATAACTTTAACACAAGGTACAATTAAATGAAATGTAACACATATATACTGATCGTTAAGCAAAAACTAACTTTTAATCTAAAAAAATTTTTTAACAAAAAATAGAAACAATATTGGTTAGAAATTATATAACTTTATATAAATATAATGTATAAGGTTATATAATTTTTTTTAAAAAATAGTCTAAATTACCGAAATATACTTCTTTAGGATTAACAGTGATCTCTTATCTTTTATAATACATAATACATCCAAAACGGTGTATAACCAAAAAAGCGTTTAATGTTTAAAACCTAAGAAACCGTCTGCTTTTACTAAAAGTTTTCTCAAATTTATATTAAAAAAAACAAAAAAAGACATTTTTCTTGTAAATGCGTTATCTTAGTTTATAAAATTATTTATATTTTTTTTATTGAAAAGTCCATTTTTAGTAAAGAATTATTAGTAAGTTAAAAAGTACTTACTAAAAAGCAACATAACAAAGTAAATTTAAATAAAATTTCTATAATAGCAAATTTTATTTTGCATTTATTTATAAGATTATTATTTGTCTTTATTTAATTTTTCAATTTATTTATAAATTTAATTTAAGTAACAATAACTTTAAAAATATTTAAAATAGGCATTAAAATAAATAAATATAAAAAAAATAAACAATATTTTTATTAAATCATTTTATTGTATAAAAGATTTAAATCAAATATTTAGTTTAAATTAAGTTAAAATTAATATACTTTAAAATAATAAATCTAATGTATTTTCTAATTTTCAAATTAACGCTTTTAAAATATATATAAATCAAAAAAAAATATTATTGACAAAACATTAATCTTATTTAACATCTCTAAGCATATTTTTGAATCATTAGCATCATAATTTACAAAATCATGTGTTTGAAATTTTCCTAATTATTTTATAGTTTGCTTATTTTAAATTATTTTCTTATTTGAACAAAATTTTAAGTTTATGTGAATTTTATGTTTATAATAAATTTTTTTTTTTGAAAAAGTATTTAAATGAATATATTGTATTACATATCCTGATAAATAATTATACTTTGTAGAAAATTTTTTTCTAGAAATAAATTCATTATTATTTCATTTATTTTTAAATTTTACATTTTTATTGTAAACTATTTTTAAATTAGATTTTCTTTATTCACTTTATTTTTTTTTATTATTGGTCTTTTTTTGTTATATTAAGACTACATTTTTTTTAAAATTTATATAGGTTCTTGCTTATACTTAAATCTGTATTCAACCTATTTTTCTTAATTCTTTTTTTTTTTTTTTAATTTAAACGATTTAAATAGTGTATTTTTAATTATCTTATTATTTATTAAAAAAATTGAATTTTCTTAATTTGTAAATGTTGAAGATTTTTGGTATCTAATTGAAAACACTTGCTTGTGTAAATTTAATGCAATAAAAAACTAAAAATAAAAAATTTTATTGTGGTGATTATTGCTAAAAGAAATTATAATATCATTTGTTATAAACAAAAAAATATATCTTGTGATGACTTTTATTAATTAAATTATCTTAGTACAATTTATTAAATAAAATTAATCAATTGATAAATTTTTCATTTTTCACTTTAGATTTTTACTTCAAAATTTACTATTTTATATTAAAAAAATAATGTAGATCCTCTCTTTTATATTTCATATCTTTACATGTTTATGAATCTGTTTCTTTATTATTTGTTAGATTATCTTTTACTCTTTGAACCCTTTATTATATCTCTAACCGTTCGTTCTATGTATTTTTTTATTCTATTCTTTTAGAATATTTAATTATTTAAGAAATTTATAGTTTTGACTTGTCAGTTTAATTTTATTATTAAAATTTTAATAAGAACCTAAAGATTTTATTTTTATTAAATTGATAAATGTAAAAAATTATGATTGAAAAAAAATTCTTTAAATTTAATTTTTAAATATATTTTTAATATTGTTTCAATGTATTGATGTAGTTTTTTGGTGGACAGGTTAAATACTTAACCGAAATGAATAGAAACCAACGATAAGGGTTTTCAACCCTAACTTTATTATTTAAATTAACTTAAATAAAGTATTTTGTGTTTACAAGATCTTGTTACTTGTCAAGTCGAACATACACTCTGACTCTCCTAATACCCTTTTCGCATTATATATAGTCCTCCGTCCTAAGTAGACAGAACTACACTTATTATCCCAGAGATAGAGGTCTAACGATAGTTAACCTCTATCGATCTAATCCTTAAGTACCAACAGGTTTACGAATACTATTGTAAAGACAATAGATTTACAGCCACTGGGTCATAACAGGCACAGATCTACAGTAATATTACCTCTATCTCTTTGAACATAATAATGAGGATTTCTACCCCTAGACGAGTTTACAAGGAAAAGGTGCTATAACAAGTGAAGTCTGCAGTACTTCCCTTACACCACCCTATGTCAACTCTCAATATCGTCTAGATGGTAGTTTTACGTACGCAGTTAGTCCGAATAAATAAATTCAACTACAGTATATATTTAAAAAAAAATTCAAAATTTATATTTAAATAATCAAAAATTATTATTATCATTTATTTATTTAAAAAATTTAACAATAAATATCATAATATATTCACTATATATTTATAATCAACTTATAATTAAAAGTTAAAATATTAAATTTAAAATTTTTCAATTTTAATTTTAAACATACTTTAATAACTTTTAATAATTTTAATAACTAAAGGTAAATTGAAATCTAAAATTTAATAAAATAATATAATATATTTTTGTTATGTAAGTATTAAATATTGGATTTTAAACATAAATTGACATTACCATAAACTAAAAATAAAACATATTTATAAAATTATTAATAATAATAAAAAAAAAAATTGATATATAAAATTTGATATTATTAGAACAAATTTAACTTATAACTTAACATACTAAAACTTATATTAAAGCAAATCATTTCAAAACTTAAATAAACAGTAAAGAAAAGAATAAAATTGCTGCAGACTTTTATTTGATAAAGCACTAGGGTCTTTGTAAACCTGCCTAAAAGAAAAAACTTAATGCATCATAATGAAACTAGCAAAATTAAAGTATAGTCGCCCTAATAATAGATGGAACTTATTACTACTTAAAAAGACGTAACGCTAATATAAACTATCAGCTGATAATTATCTTCTGGTACTTATTGTTAAAATCTTATTGCGATAGGTAACCTTTGAGTAGATGTATTCCTTTCAAAAAGTTGAGAAAAGAATTCCACAAGTAGAAATATGGAGTTAGTTCAGCTTTGGTAACCATAATCCGTGTATGTATCTACATTTCCTTTTTTCTTATTTATATAATAAAGTTACAGGGTGAAACCCCTTAGTCTTGTATGTCCTATTTATTTGTACATCATAATATAATTTAATATAGTTTAGAAAAAAATTGTTAAAAAACTATTTTAAAATAATGATCTTGTAAATAAAAAAACAATAAATAGCTTAATTTAATAATGTAAAAATAAACTAAATAAAAATGCCTAGGGATATTTGCTAAATCAAAATTATTCAAGCACCTTTTTTTCGCAATTTTTAATTTTATATTTTAATAAAAAAGTATTCAACTAAAGACATAATTTAATATTTGTTATTAAAATTGACATTAAAAATAGAAAATTGATACAATTACTCTTCAAATTGGAATAAAATATATAAATAAAAAGAATTTAAAGTTTACATTGGTCATTAAAAAAAATTTTTTTTTAAAATTCTTTAATCAATTTAAATAAAATCAAGTAAAATAATTTTAAAAATTATTATTTTTTTTTAAAATAAATATATTAAAGATGACTATTTAAATAAAATTTAAATTTTGTTAGATGTATTATCAATAATACCTAGATAAACAGCAAGTAAATTAAATTGAAAAAATTTATAATTTTTTTATAATAAAAGGTTATTAATTTATATGCATTTTAAATAGTTATGTTTATTATTTTTTAAATATATGTTAAATTTTTTATTTTAGAATGCTCTATTATTAATAATTTTTTTTAAAAAAATATATTTATTTAAAATAAATAATTTGAATTAAATATTAAATTTATATCGGTTATGTATTTGTGTGAATTTTTATTGTATTTTTAAAGTGGTTAATTTAAGAAAAAAATTTTTTGTTTTATATGGCAATTTTTAAAAACGTGCAATGCTCTACTCTAAATTATTTAATTTAAAATATTTTTTTATTTTAATTTTTAACATTTTTGCTATATAATAGATTTATGTTAGTTTTTTTAGTAACATTACTTTTATAGTGTATTGAATTTTTAAAGGTCTAAGCACAATTAAAAAAAAAAAAATAAAATAAACATGCCCAATTAAATAAATAAAAATTGTCCATTATTATAAGAATAAGATGAACAGTACAGTTAAAAAATAGAATAAATATTTAACATAACTTAAATAAAATCTATCAGTAAACCTTACTATTTTTTATTAAATTTGTAAACGTAATCATTAAAACTTATTTTAAAGTTAATAATAAATGCAACAAAAAAAATTTTTTTAAGTTTTAAGAAATTAAATTAAAAAATAATTTATTTTTTTTTTTTAAAACTTAATTTGCAATGTTAGTGAGTTTAAAATCAGTAAGTTCTAGTTTAAATTTTGTGAAAAAAAATAAAGTATTTTTAATTCTATTTTAAATATGTTAAAAGTAATTGATTTTCACATGAATTTAATTAGAGTTGTTAAAAAATAATACCCAATTAAATTTTTTTTTGTTTTTTTGAATAAAATGCCCAAAACAAATTTAAAGAAAATGATAATAAAAGTTTAATGTCAAATTTAAAATACTTTATTTTTTAAAAATAATTATTAGAATTATTGGTTATTATAGTATTTATTATCTAAAATAAAAATTATTTTTTATCTAAATATAAAATTAATAAATTTTAACAGGAAAAATTATCAAAACTTAAATTGTTATTAAAAATTTTTAGATAAAAAGTCATTTTAATTTAAACTTTATAATTTGAAAAAAAAATTTTATTTAATTACTAGATAAATAATAGATAATAATTTATTTATATTTAAAATACATATTTGTAATAAAGAGATAATTAATAAATTGTGAACAATTCTAATTATTTCAACGCGTTTAAATAACATTAAAATTTTATATTTTTTATTTTTCTTACATCAAAATATAATTTTTTTAATATATTAGAATTTTTATGTTAAATATTTAATTTGTTTATTTTTTACAAAACATTTAATTTTTTTATTTTTAAATTCAAAAAAATATTCGTTTATAATTTAAAATTTTAAAAAACTAAATAAATTTTATATATTAAAAAATAATTTAATTTCTTATTTAAAAAAAATATATTAGAAAAACTTGTTGGTAATAAAAAAAAATTATATTTTTTATGCTTAAAAAATTTAGTCTTAAATTAATTTTTAACTTTTTATTGATAAATTTTATAAAATTATATTTTTTTAATATAAATTAAATTATAATTTCAAAATAATTAAAATTTAAATTAAAAACTTAATAAATAAAAAATTAAAATTTTTGAAATTATATGAGATATAGGTTTAAAAAAACATCTTATATGTTATGAAAAAATGAAGTAATTATTTTAATAATATATAAATTTATATTATTATAAATAAAACACTTCTATTTTAAAAAAAATATTAAGCAATGCTTTGCAAATATTAGAATTTGCAATATTATGTGATTTTGTTAAATAACTTATTCAACTTTTTAAGTTGTATTAATGAATTTATATAAAAAAAAAAATTGTGTTAAAATGATAATAAACGATTTATATTTAAAAAAAATGTATATGCTAAACAAAGTTTGAATAAAAAAAAAATATAAGTAAAATAAATAGAAAAAAAATATCAAAATAAATCGAAAACTAAAATTAAAATAACTTTTACATTTTTATTACTTTTTTTACAATAAATTTAATTGTATTTAAACTTAATATTTAGATATCATTAATGATATTTTAATATATACCTTTTAAAATTTTTTTTTTTGCTTATTTTGATTTTATTTTAATTTTTGTACATTTTCAAATAAACAACTAATTTATAGTATATTTAGTTTTAATATATAAATTAATGTAAATAAACAAAATTATCATGATTAATTTATTTATTTTAAATTGAAAAAAAAAATAAATATATATAATGTAAACTTTGATAAGCTAATTATTAAAATAAAGATTTTTAAATTTAGTTATTTATATTTGAATAAAAAATAAATATAATTTAGTTTGATTTCATAATTTTTTTTTTCATCAATTAATTTATAACATACTTTTATTAATTTACACAATTATTATTTTAAATTAATATTAATTAATATATATTTTAAATATATACACTTAGTTAAACAAAAAAAAAAAATTTTTTACAATTTTTTTTTATTTTTTTATTATCAAATTTTAAAATAAAACTTAATAGTTTAAAAAAAATTAAATTTTTTTTATTAAGACATTTTGAATAAGATGAAATGTGAAGATAAAAACAACTTAAAAAAATAAAAAAAAAGTATTTTATGAAAAATGAAAATAAGTTGTTGGATTTAAACAAGCTGATATTCTGGAATTAAATTTTTTATCAAATAATAATTAATATCTATAAAGATAAAAAAACAAACAATAAAAACAATATTTTTATTTTTTTTTCAAAGAAAAAAACTATTACGTAGACAAAAATTTGAATTTATACATAATCTTAAATGTTTTAAATTTATAATATTTAATTATATTATCATAATTTATATATTTGTTATATTTATATAATATTAAAAATATAATTAAACAAAAAAATTATATTTTAAAAATCAAAAATTTAGTTTACAAAAATATAACTAGATAAAATTTTTTTTTTAAATTAAAATATATTTAGAAAAATATTTTTAAATAATTTCTTTTTTTTCATAAAATTTTTAAACAAATAAAATTCTCATTAATATAATATCAAAAAAACATTTATGTTACAAACAATTTTTTTATAAATATATTATAAATAGATAATTTGTATGTATAATATAATTTTTATATATATTTAAATTCAAACCTCTAGTAATTTAATTTTTTTTATTTTAAAAAAATATTGCAATTTTTTATTTTATAATATTAATATATTAATAATTATTATTATTATATTTATAATAATAACATTTTATATTATATACTTCATAATAATTATTTAAATTAAAATAATATTTTATCTTTAACTCATAATATTTCAATAATATCTGTCAACAGATGTAACTAAAATTAAATGATTTTTAATATTTAATATATTGCAAAAAATAAAATATAAAAAACAAAAAAAAAAAAAATTAACTAACATTAATTTTTATGTTTTTAAAAATAAATTTACGTATATATAAACATTAATTATTAATTTTTAATATACAAGTATTTTTTCATAATTAATTGTTTGTAATAAACTATTTAAAATATTAAAATTAAAGTTTATAGTTGTTTTCAGATAGAATTAATTTAACCATTAAAAGTTTGTTACATTAAAATTAAAACAAAAAAATTAATATAAAATTCAGATTACATTATAACTAAATTTAAATACAATATTTATTAGTAAACTTAACCTAAACGATATGTTTATTAAAATCTTTTACAGTTTTTTATTTTTTAATATACATAAAAAGATTAATATATAAACGTAAATGTTATTAAAAAAAAAATATTTAAAAATAACGCTAAAATTTTTATTAGATTAATTTCAATATATAACGTTCATTTTTTCGTGGTAAATAGATAATTTATTTAACCATAAATGTTTTTTTAATTTAAACTTTATCAACTGTTGTTTTATTCAATCTAACACATAGTATTTACATAAAATTGATTTAATTTACTTAAATATGCTTTTATATAAAATTAATTACATATTATTTAATAATTTTTATACAAATTAAAATGCACAATTAATAAATTAAATTTTAGATTTGAACATTGTTTTATAATATTGCTAAATTTATTAGTTTTATTTATTTTTTTATATTCAAATTAATTTAAATTAAATAGATAATCTAGATTTTGTATTTGTATTATATAATTAAATAATTAAAATAAATCTTAATTATTTTGATCATGTTTTTACTAGTAAATTTAAGCAATCTTTTCTATTTAATAAATATTCAAATAATATAATTTTAATATAACATATTATAATTTGCTATTTAAAAAATTATTTAAGTCTATAAAAAAACTAATTTATTTTTTCAAGTTATCTAAATATTTAAAAAAATAATCATTTAATATTTAAGTGTTTTATATTATTTTTTTTAAAACTTAAAAAAACTATTTTATTTTTTGATGTTAGATACAATTTTAATTTGCTTAAAAGTAAATATGGCCATATTAACAATTTAAGGACCATAGGCGGATATATCCGCTCAACAAAGAGTTGTAAGAAGTCCCACAAGCGGATATATCCGCCCGGGATTTTAAAATATCTATGTTTGTTATTTTTGATTTTTAAGATAAGATTTTTTGTAATATTATTAAATCAACCTATCTCATTAATTTAGAAAATTGTAAATTAATAGAGAAACAACAAAGAAATTAACAATAATATAAGACCGGATTAACTTTTTTTTTGTGCTTAAATTTAAGTTGCGTTAAGCATGCGCAGAAAGGGTGTTTATATGAAAGTTTTCTAAATTTTTAAAGATAAACATGCATTTAAATTATAATTTTTTTTTTAAACTAAAACTATTTTAGATGTAGCAATTTATTTTATGCTTTCATTATTTATAAATAAATTATAAAATTTAAAATCAGTTTTCAATTTATAATTTAGAAAGATAAAAGATGTAGTATATTGCACCCAACATCCTAACCATGTTACTGTATACATGTTATGTGTCGGTTGTGTGTGCTTAGTTGTAACTAAGTGACCACAAAAATAACTAAATGATATTGTCATAACAGGCACACTTTACCCTCACTTGTGCTCTTACAGGCAGTTAAGGCAGTTACAGGTTAGTTAAAAACGGCATATACTCTTTTGTAATTTTTGTGATATCTATTATAAGTTAAAACCAATTTGATACTACAAAAGAGTTATAACTTTTTAAAACATTTACATAAACATACTATTGAAAAATCATCAATAGTCTTAGATTACAATAAAAATATGGGAGGTGTTGATATTGCTGACCAATATGCCACTTTTTATTGTTTTTTAAGAAAATCTCTTAAATGGTGGAAAAAAAAAATTTTTTGGGGTCTTGAAACTTGCAGTGTTAATGCATATATTTTATACAAAATAGATTGTAAAAAAAAAAATTAATGTTACATTTAAAATTTCGTGAAAAATTGTACAGTTAGTAAATAATTTTACACAAGATTCAGGTAGAGACCGTTCTTCTATCAATCCTTTTATTTACAATCGATTAAACAACAAATTTTATGTAATAGAAAAAGGATTAACATCTAAAGATTGTGTGGTTTGTTTTAACCGAAATTTTAAAAGATCAGAGACAAAATACTATTGCTCTACATGTAAAAATATGTCACACTTACATGTTGGAGAATGTTGGAGAAAATATCACATCTTAAAAAATTATAAATAAATTTTTATTGTAAATGTAATTTTTATCAATATACTGTATATAATCAAAGTTTTAAATAAATTTTTTTAAGTTTTAAATTATAAATATAATTTAAATTCAAATTCAAATAACTAAGATGATTTTATTTTGAGATTTCAAATCAACTGTGTTTAAATAACACAGTAATATTTTTATTAAGTAGCTGAAATTTTCCAAATTAAGTTTTTTTTTTAATTTTAAACATTATAAAATAAAAAATAATAAAAAAATCTTTTTAATTTTTAAAATTAAAAGTTTTAAGTAAAATTTTATAAATAAGCATCAAAAATGAGTTCTTAAAGTCCTAAGTCTGAAATTTTAAAAAAAAAAAGAAAAAAAAAAAAATATTTTGAGATTTCACAAACATTAATTTAGCTATATACAAAATTTCATGTCAATACATTTAGTATTTTTGATTTAAGAGCAATTTAATTAAACACTACTTTAAAAAGCAATTTTTAAAAAAACGTGTTGGTCCTGGCTATGGTACAGGCTTAAAATCCTTGATCCACAAAGGGTTAATATAACTTAAACTAAAAAAAATTTTTAGTTTATACCAAATTTTCTTAATAATATCAATAAGTTAAGAATTAAGATAAGAAACATTAACTTTAGTAAAACCAAGACATTTAAATTATTAAAATCAAATTTATTTAAAAAAAATTAATTACATTGTAAAATTTCAATTATTATTAAAAAAAATTATTTATAAATCCATAAAATAATTTTATTCATGTTTTAAATTTTTTTTTTAATTAGTTTTTTCGTAGTATTAAAATCTAATATACATTTTAAAAACTTAAAATAAATTTTTTTTTTTAAATGATACGTAAAATATTGATATAAACTTCAAATTATAAAATAAGTTGTTTACCAAACTATATGTGACTTCATTAAGCTAAAAAAAAATACACTATACATCTTTAAAAGCAAAAACCAATAAATAGCTAAATAAGTTTACAAAAAAAAAAAAATTTTATTTTAATTTATCATTTTATAAAAAATATTTGAAAACTTTATATTTATTTAATTAATTAAAATATATTATTTATCAACTCACTATTGTTACACTGAGAATCAAAATTCAGCTATTTGATGTTCTTTATAACTAATGTTTATAGACTTAAAAAAAAATAGATTTTTGTGTAAATTTAAACCTTTTAAATAAGAATCAACAAAAATGTAAAAGTAATTTTAATATAATCACTCATTTACTAACTGGAAAATTATAAAGGTTTAGCTAAAAAAATTAAATACAGCTTTTTAGTGGAAAGGTAAAATTTTGACCAAAAACAAAAAAATAATATTATAGTAAATAAAATAACTAAAAAAATTAAAATAAAAATTAATAATTATAAAATACAAATATAATAAAATTTAATATTCAATTAAAAATCTGTTTTTATGCCTAAAATTATTAATTAGTAAAAATACAATCGTCCTATTACGTTGAATAAAAATTTAGGCACTAAAAATAAACTAAACGTTTATTTAAATTATAAAATCATTTAATAAATTATAATAATTAAACTGCTGTTAAGTTTAATAATTTTTTCTTTTAAACTTAAACTAACTATAGTTAGAGCTTAATAAAACGAGACTAATTGAAATAATTTATATTCGCAATTTAGTAGTTTAAACAATTTTATTTTATAAATTTTTAATATTTTAAAAAAAATTATACATATAAAATTTTGTAATTTAATAATATTAAAAAAGTTTTAAATATATTAATTATAATTGTTTATAAAAATTAATGGTAATTCAAGAATATTTTAATTAATTTTGGTAAATTTTAATAATAAATTTTAATAACAATTAAAATAAAAAAAATTGTAACAAAATCTTTTTTATTTAAAATTTTGTTGTAAATATTTATTATATAAAATTAATTGTATCAATTAAGATTAAAATTAAAAAAATAGATATAATGTAAATTTTTTATTTTTAAAATTAAAATGATTAAAGTAGAAAATTTTTAATTGCGGATAGTAAAATAAACAAGACTTATCTTAAAAAATCTCTATGAATTTATTAATCAAATAAATGATGTTACAATTAAACTTTTAGATTTTAATATAACAAAACATAAGCAATATTTATTAAAAAACTTAAAAATTTTGGTAAATAAAATTTAATTGTTATTGTAAAAATAAAAATCTCAAAATACTTACTAAATAAAATTTTTAAGGGTTATTTTTAATTTATTTATTTATTTAGTCGTATTAATACCGCCATATATTTACATATTTTTAATACTTTTTAAAAAATAATTTAAAATTTTTTAAAAAATAGCATATTTCAAAACTTATTAAACATTGTATTTCCACAATATAGACATAAACAATAAAATTAATTTTTATTTAACTTATAATTTTAATAAATTAAAACTTAAAAAAAAAACTAAAATGATTAAAAAAAATAACAATTCTTTAGATTTTATATTTAGATAATTTTTTTTTTAAATTAAAATAACTTAAATATATTTTGCAAAAAATTTAATAATTTAAATTTATTTATTATGTTATAAAAAAAAAAATAGACAAAAATTTGCGGATATTATGAAGTTAATATATCATTCAATGTTAACTTTGTTGATTAGTGGATTTAATTTTATCTTAGCAAAGAATAAAATAAGGACAATTCCACATTAGATAGCAAAGATTAAAAAAACCTTTTTATGTCGATTTCTCTTATTATATACAGAAAATCAAACAAAGAAAAATTTAAATTAATAAATATATTTTATAAATATCACACTTTAACATTTTGTTTGAATAAAAATAAAAAATGTGTTAATTTAAATTTTACAAATGTGAAATTTTTTAAATTAGTATAAAATTATAAAAGTTGAATATCGTAAATGTAAGATTAGTAATGTTTTATTTACATACTATATATTTACTCAATATATTTTAATAAACAATTAAAAAATATGTAGTAATTTACAAATTGAGTTTAAACTTTAAAGTTTCTAATTTCTATTAGATTTTAAAATTAATGATCAAATATTTTATGTTGAGGTTATTCACTAGATCGTTGTTTATAGTTTGTAGCCATTCTGTTGAATCATAAACAATGTAAAAATCACAAGTTATCACTTGCAATATTAGATTGACACTTGGAAAATGCTAGTTAAATTATCTATCAAATAAGTAACTTGATAGCACAAAAGTTGAGAGTTGAAAGATCAAGAAAACATCTAGTTTCTCTTTCAAATCTCTCTTCTCCTTTATCATCAGTTGGTCCACTCCTCTAGAGTGTTTCACCTGGCAGTCTCTGTAAGATCATCCTTTATGACCTTTTAGGTTTATATCTAATGTATTATTTTGTACTTATATCTTTTTATTTTAATATACGTTTTTGGAATTTATTTTTACAAAAAAAAAAATTATTTTTTTTCAGTTACTTTGTTTATAAAATAACTTTGCTTTGATATGTTTTTTTTTTTAAATTTATTTTTATAATTTTAATATATTTTAATTTAATTTTAAATTATTTTTATTTTTTATAACTTTTGTTGTTTTTTTTAAATATTTTAATTTAATAATTTCAAAATTATTTTTTATTTCTAAACTTTTAGTTTATTTTTTTTTAAATTTTATTTACCTTATTTTTTGTAGTATAATCTATAGCACCCAGCATCTTAACTATTTTACTGTGTGCATGTTATGTGTCGGTTATGTTAGTTAGTTGTGACTAAGTGACCACAGAAATAGCTAAATGTTATTGTCATAACAAGCACACTTTATTCTCATTTTGTGCTCTTACAGGCAGTTGAATCTTAGTCTTGTCTTAGTTGAGAAGTGCATATACTTTTTTGTAACTTTTGTGATATCTATTATAAAATAAAACTAATTTGATACTACATTTCTGATTTTATTGATATTATGATTTTTTTTTTTAATTTTTTTACTTTTTAATTTTTAATAATTACATAAATATTTTAAATTTAACAATCAATTTAAAAGGACAATTTTTTTAATTTATTAAAAACATTTATTTAAATACAAATTTTTATTGAGTCTGAGCGCACTTTAATTGATGATAGTGTTGTTTTATTTTTAATATAATTAGCACAAATGAATTACTATTTTATAGACAAAAAATATTATTGCGTTAAAAATATGCTTAATAATGTAGTTATCTAAATAATTTTGTGTATTATGGATAAAAGAAAACATTTAGAAAATGATTGAAAGCGGGAACTAGATTTTTGATTAAACACATTATGAACATTATATATATTTGATGATTTACAGTGTGAAATACAACAAATTATTGCCGTTAGTTTCATCATTAAGCAGTGATTGCATTTGTTTTGTTCAATGTGTAAATCAATTTTACTAATGAAGATATATCATTAATGCCAAAAGTTATATAATTTTTTAAAAATAATTTTTTAAACAATTTTTGCATATTTATTTTAATTTTTATTTTTTATACTAAAATCATTTTAAATTTATCAGTATTTTATAAAATACTTAAAATGAATTTATTTATACTTTGTCGTAAATATTATACTACCCAAGGTTAAAATAATCAGACTTAGATAAATGGTTTCAAAGAGTTAACTAGTTAACAACTCTTAACTAGTTGCTTAAATAGTAACATTGGCTGGTTTCTTTGACCTATCAGATTAGCAGAGACCTAGTTAAGTTCTTTCAGTAACCTTATTATTGTAACTTAGGGCTATTATAGACTTATGCGGCATAAATCCGTTTTTATCGTAGACTTATCCGGTTAAAATCTCAACTAAGATATTAAGCCCACATTTATACAACAAGCGTTCAATGTAACACAACGCTTTACTAAGAATCAAGAGTTCCTCTGCTAAACTAAATGGTAGCAATCAACACAGCAATACTTCTTTTAGCTCTACTAGTTAATTATGTTACAATAGCTTATTTGATTTACACCAACTTTCTTTTATAAAAATTTAAAATATTTTTTGTAAAATTTTTTTTATATTATTTATTATAATTTGTAAAATATAAATTTAAAAAAAGTTTAATTAAAACTAAAAACTAAAAAAAAAAAATTAATAAACAAAATACTAATTAAAACTATATATTTAACTTTTTTCAATCAAATTAATTTATTCAACTAAAATAAAATTTTTTTTGTTTTTAAATTTTTTTAAATTCTTTTTACAGCTTTACCTTTAATTTTTATTTGTTTCTCATTATCTTAATATTTTATTATATTTTAATGTATTTCCCACATTAAAATTATGTTAAAGCTTTTGTTTATTTAGCTAAATTATTTGTGTAAATCTCTTTTGTTTTAATTCTTTTTAGTTAAGTTGAAACAGTTTTAGAAAAATTTTGTATCAAAAAAAAAAAATTAAGATTTTTTGTACATGATTGAAGCTGTATTTAACAATTTTATTTATTTTTTAACTATTTATACATTTCTAAATTAAATGAATAAATGCATTAGCAACTTTTAATAATGATTTTTTTAGTAGTTTGATTATTTTAATTTGGATTGAATAAAACAAAAAAAATTAAATTTAAATTAACTTAAAAATTAATTTGGTTTTTTATTTAAACTAATGGTGGTAAAAAAATAATTTAAACAAAATAAAACTAACGAATTTGTTTTATTATTAAACAATAAGACAAAAAATAAAATTTTAACTAAATTGATTTTATCAGGTATAAACTGATAATAAAATTTTTATTATTTTTTTTAATTTAAATTTTAATTCAAATTATATTTGTTTTTAATTATTACTTTAAAACTTTTAGTTGAAAAAAAAAAATAATTAATTTATTACAAAAAAATTTTAGAGATTTTAGGTTAAAATTTAGTTAAAATTTTCAATTAAGATTAGTAAATTTATCATATATGTTAAATTAAAAATAACTTTAAAAAATATTTAAAACAAAATAAACAAATTTTTTTAATAGCATATTATTTAAATTTATATAATTATTAAATTTAACATTTTAATTTTATTTAAGTTAAATATCTTAAATCAAATCATTAATTAAGTTTATTAAAAAATTTATTGCATTTTATTTTTAATAGTCAAAATCAATTTTTAAAAATAAATTAATTTTTTTTAATTAATTTTTAATTGTGATTTCAGTATAAAAATTAAGTTTTTATTTTTTATTTTAATACTTAACACTTTTATCCATAAAAACCTTTTTAATTTTTACTGAATATCTTGCCTTTAGGATATCCTCTATAAATGTTTACATATAATATAGTTGATTGTCCATCATAGTCACTTGGGTTCACGATCGACTTCTTCATCATTATCTAATTCTATCTCTGTTCTTGATGTTTACAATTTTACTCTTGCATTATGTGTCAGTGTCTGTGTTTACAATCTGTTTTTATTTTTCCTATATTAAATTCATTTTATTATGTTACAAATCTCTAATTGCACGATTGGAAAAGTCACTTTTTATCTTTTACCTCTCTTTCGCTAATCAATCCAGATTTATCTTTTATGTTAGGTGAATTCACCATTAATTTTATTTATACAAATTAAAATATTTTTGCTTACTAATAATTTTTTTCTGTTATATATATATATTTTTTTTTTGAGTTAATTAAAAAACACATTATGAACCTTTAAATTTAAAAAAATTTTAATGCTATTATATATTTTTTTCTCAAATTAAATTTATAATTTTTTTTATTTTTTCAATTATAAAAAAGTTTAAAAAAAATACAAATATTTGTTTTTAAATAAATATTAATCAACAATATTTTATAATTTTTAAATAGTTATTAATTTTTTTAATTTTTTTATTTTGTTATAATACATATTTTTAAAATTTTTGAAAATAATTTTTTTTGTTATATTTAAAATAATCTTTAAAAAATATAAAATATTTAAAAATATTTTTTTTTTTTATTGATATATAAATAAATAATTTATAAAAAAAATTTTGACCTTGAAGAATTTTAGAAACAATAGAATTTTGTTATTTTTAATAAATTGAAATTTGACCACGAAAATATTAAATATATTAAATATTGAGATTTTCTATTTCTTAACTTTTTTTAGTATTTGTAAAACAATTTTTTTTTGATACATAGATATTTGTTTTTTGTTTAGCTGGGAATGTTTGAAAAGTCAAAGAAGCTGATTCATAATTTATACTTAAAAATTTACTTTTTATTCATTCTAAAGTGGGTAAATAAGTAGAGGAGAAATTTAAATTTAAAGTAGTTAAAACAAAATTTTTCTAACTAGATAAGGATCTTAGAACTTATATTCATATTTTTTTAAATTCAAATCATTAAAATTAAGTATTATAAAAAAGCTAAATAAGTTGATCAAACCTTGAACATTATAACAAAAGCAGGTTTTTTTTAGTTACTATCTAAGAAAAAATGTCGCAGTGTTGCAAAAACTTAGTAAAGTTATATCCTATTAACTAAACAAGTAATACATTGGAAAACTTAGCATTTCGTACAATAAATTTAAAAATTTTCATAGTATCAAAGGAAGTAATAATGAGATACATTATATCAAAAAGTTATAATTTATTTTTCTAAGGTCAAAATAAGTAGCTATTCTAATAAAACACTTATTAAAACTAGCTAAAACAAAAAGAATCTTTAATACTAAATAATGTTTTTATTAAAATAATTTTTTTCTAATTTCAATATGCTTAAAATATTTTATTTTTATTTTAAATAAATTAATTTTAATTCATTTAATAGGAAATTTTTAATATTGTTTAGTGTTAATTTTAATTTATTTTTTTAATTAACTTTAATAAATAATTATAAAATTTAATATAATACTAATTGATTAAAATAAATTATTAGTATTTTTAGTAATATAATTACTTACATAATTTCATAAAATTTATTGTTTCCGACTTTGCATTAAAATAATAATTGAAACATTTTCTCTATTTTTTTATAAAACTAAAATTTACTTTAAATCTATCATTGAAATTTTTAAATTGCTTATTAGTCATTAATCTATTTTACACTTGTTTATTTTTACTAACTTCATACTAAATGTTTACTTTCACTTTATAAATAATTTCTTGATTCATGATACTTTATTTAGGGTTAACCAAAGTTAAATTAGTATTAAATTTTGTATTTTTTTATAAACACTGTTTAAAGAATATATTTATTTGTCAATGGTTATTATATCAACATTAGTAAGGATTATTTTAATTATTTTAAAGTATAATTTAAGTAAAACATGTATTAAATCATTTATCACTAATTTTTTTAAACCTAAAAAACTTTTTAATTAATATTAAATGTGATTGTTTTTTTAATTACAAAAATAACAAAAAAAAAAAATTCGAGTTTTAAGTTTTAATAAGATTGCAGATTGATTTAAAATTAGTTAACGTTTTTTTTATAATATGTAATTGAACTATTTTATCTTTCATTAATTTTTTTTTTTTAAATACTAGTTTTTAAATTTAAAAATTATAAATTTTTAATAAAAACATTTGAGAAAATTATATTTAACAATAATTAATTTAATTAAATAAAGATAAAAAAAAATTAGCCATTTGCAATATTTAGATTATTTGCAATTTTATTATTGCATATTTTTTTATTCAATGGTTTTACCATTTCTCTATAATTTTTCAATGAATTTTCATTTGCAATGTTTTCCAATTAGTTTTCTTAGAAAAATACATTTAGCATTGAAAATAGCAAATGAATCACGTTCAAAAAAAACGCTAGTTTGATGAGTTACAATACTTGCATCATTATTGGCTACGTCTTGAACAAAATCTACTATAAAAATTTTGCATTAAATCTTTACAAATCCGGCTCAAAAATTTTATCAAAATTTAGGCCAAAACTTTCAGCAATCCATCCTTAAGCATTTTTATTTAACAATACGACATAGCAATTTGATTCTCTGGTCAGGAATTTGATTCAAGAATTCTATTCCGGAAACATGCAAATGCAACATTTAATGCGACTGATTTAATAAGAAACGTGAATTGGAAAACTTTAAAAAAAAACGCTTAAAACATTTTTTTAAAATATATATTAAAAAAAAAATTTAAAAAAAAAAATTTTAATTTGTGTTTAATCATAATTAGTTATATTATTTTTAATAATTTTTTTTTAAAATTTATTTATAATCATAAATTTACTTTTTGATATTTTATCTAAAACATTTTATTTATATTTAAGTAAAGCATATAACTATTTCAATTAAAAAAAATAATAAAAAATTTATATTGCATTATTTAATTTAATTTTAATTATAAAGTTTTTTATCAATTATTAATATTATAATTTATTTAATTAAGAATACAATGATGTTTAAAAATTTACTTAAGTTTTTTTTTACAATAAATATTTCAAATAAAATTAAAATTTTAAAATCTATTTATTTTTATATATCTAAAAGTATTTATCAATTAAGTATTTTATATATTTAATATGTTTATTTAATTATTTAAAAAAAATATTTTTAAAATAATATATTAAGTTATTTTAATTTAATCCATAAAGTTATTTACAATTTATAAAATTTTATTTTAAAGAATCACCTAAACCTAAACTTTTTATAGGATTTTTTTTTATTAAAGTTTTAAAATTAATTAATGATATAAAAATTTTAAGAATTGATTAATTAATAAAGAATAGTTGTGTTTTAAAAAATTATTTATTTTCTATTAAATACTAAAATTATGATTTTTTTCATTTTTTTAAAAAAATATTTTTAAATTTTAATAAATTTAGTTTTAAATATAATCCATTATTCGTTTGTTGTTATCTGTATTTATTATTAGTAAAAATACATTGGAATGTCGCTACACGAATGACTTGACCTCTAGTAGAATCTTAAATCTTGAAGGAGAGGTCACAACCACGATTATTTTTGCCCGGTATAAAACGGGATTTGCGAAAGAGAAATTTCTCTCTCGAACAAAATTGGTCTGATCATTGAAATTTACTATTTTGGTTTGTTTTTCTAAAGCGAATATTTTAACGTGAATCATTTAATCAAAGTACCGGTGTAGAAAGTAAGCAGGTAGTCATTCTTTGAGTGCTTATTCTTTTTCTTACGTAGTATGTGAGGTTATACGTGTTAAAGTGATCGTTTCAACTATGTCTGTAACACAACTAAACAACGAAATCCAACAATTAAAAAATATAAAAATTTAATAAATTTTAATATTTTAAATAAAAATGAATTACATTAACTAAAAATTAAAAAGAAATATTCTAATATTTTAAAAAAAATTATTTCATAAAAATTAAAAAAATGTTATTTAATAAGAATTTATAATAATTTTTGTTATAATTTTTAATGAAAAAAAAAATAATAATTTAAAATTTATAAATTCAAATTTTATTTTAAAAAATATTAAATTTTATTTTTATAATATTTATTTATGTTTAATTTAAATTTAAGTAAAATATTTTATTTTAAATAACAATTTTTTCATAAATAACAACATAAAGTAAGTTTGTTTATTGAATTTTTAATAAAATAAAATTTAAAAATATATTATAAAATCTTAAACTAAAAAATTTATAATAATAAAAATATTAATATTAAATTACAATGATACAATGTAACAAGATAGATTATTTAAGTTGTATATTATAAAAGCAAATACAGATAAATAAATTTAAAAATTTATTCATGACATGCATGTCCATCATAATGAAAAATATTTTTATAATTTTTTTTATAAAATGAATTTATATATTTATAGAATAAAAATTACAAAATCCATAAAAATTAATTTATTTAGATTTTGATATTTTATTATGAAAAAAAAATAAATTAAGTATATTTTTTTAATTAATATTTATATAATTTATAATGTGATGTGGTAATAATAATTTTTAAATAATTACTATTAAACCACTTTTGAATAAAGGGAGACTGAACGACGGGTTTTAAACCCTTGATTTTATTTGGTTTAAAGATGAAGTTTACAAAACAAAAATTATCACTAACTCTCGACTCGTCTCTTTTGGTCAATCTTATATACTTAGTTTTTAATAGTCGGGACATGCTTTCTATGTCCTTCACTTTCATTTTACCATTCTTTGTCTTTTACTTGTCTCATAATATAACAAACTAGTATCGTAAAAGTAACTAATTATGCCCCTACTTGAATATTCTGCCTCTACTTTTGTGGTTCAACCTTAGCCTAACAGGCAATTACTTCAATAACATACAAAGGATTCTTCTCCTCTTGTACTCAAAGTTCTCTGTTATAACAACTAAAGGTTAACTATTATGAAATCGAGCGATATATTCATTACTAGTAGTTGATCAGGCTTCTAGTACTTGTTCTTTAGTTTATTACATTTATGATTAGCAAAGTTAAATAAATAGTCATAGTAATTTTACAACAACTTCCCCCCTTGTTCAAGATTAATTTATTAATTTTGAACACAACACAGGTATTTTGTAAAATTACAGAAGGGGAGGAAATATTTTGTCTAATTTAATTTTCCTTAATTCTCTTTTTGGTCTTCCTCGTGGTCGTTTATTCTGTTTCTCTATTTCGTTTTTCTTCTCAGTAGGTCTTCCTCTTTTTCTCCTAGGGAGATGTGGTTCTTCCAAAACCTTTTGTCCTTCTGTGTCATAAGTTGGGGTTGGTGGTAACTGATTTACCTTCGGCGTGGCAAAATCAGCTCTGGACATTTCTTTAATGAAAGATTCTAATTCATCAGCCCGACCAGTGAAACGAGTGGTACTTTTATGTACCAAATTCGTATACGAGCGGGGAGGGCAGGCGGTCTGAGATATTGGTTGAGAGGGACCAGATCTTTCAGTCTGAGTGTAACCTTCTGAGTGTTCATGGGTGCCTTGAGACAGTCTGATCCTACTGTCGATATAACGCCGGATCTCATCGGTTATACCTACAGGTTCACCGATCGACATAGGCACTGAAAGGTTAGGTGTTAAATTTAAATTTGAATCCTCTTGTCGTTGCGGTGTACTGCTTTCCATTTTACACAACTTCTATTCTTGATTTTAAAACTTATTCTTAAACACTTTGACACTGTTCTAATCAGGTCCCTGTTCGGGCGCCAAATTGTGGTAATAATAATTTTTAAATAATTACTATTAAACCACTTTTGAATAAAGGGAGACTGAACGACGGGTTTTAAACCCTTGATTTTATTTGGTTTAAAGATGAAGTTTACAAAACAAAAATTATCACTAACTCTCGACTCGTCTCTTTTGGTCAATCTTATATACTTAGTTTTTAATAGTCGGGACATGCTTTCTATGTCCTTCACTTTCATTTTACCATTCTTTGTCTTTTACTTGTCTCATAATATAACAAACTAGTATCGTAAAAGTAACTAATTATGCCCCTACTTGAATATTCTGCCTCTACTTTTGTGGTTCAACCTTAGCCTAACAGGCAATTACTTCAATAACATACAAAGGATTCTTCTCCTCTTGTACTCAAAGTTCTCTGTTATAACAACTAAAGGTTAACTATTATGAAATCGAGCGATATATTCATTACTAGTAGTTGATCAGGCTTCTAGTACTTGTTCTTTAGTTTATTACATTTATGATTAGCAAAGTTAAATAAATAGTCATAGTAATTTTACAACAGTGACTAAAAAATGACAAATATTTAATTTAAACTATATTATTTTAAAAAAAAAAGCCAAAAAAAATCAATTACAAATATAAAAAATTATAATAAACCTAATTTATAATAATTAATAAAATATTTTTAAATTTTCTTAAACGATTCCTTTAAAGTATTTTAAATTATAATAGTTAAAAATTTTATTTTTTTGTAAGGATGTTAGATTTATTGTTACAACAACAACCTAGATTTATCGAATTATAATATTTATACTTATTTAATAATGGATTTAATTTTGAGTTAATTTATTTCATAACAAATATTTTAAATAGTAATAAAGTATAAAATCAAAAAAATGCAGTGAGGAACTGAAGTAACAATTATTTTGTCAATTTACTCAGCCTTTCTTTTAAATAAAACACTTAACTATACATTTTATAATAAATTATCTAATACTAATATAAAATTCAATAAATACAATATAATTAAAAAAATTAAAAAAAAATGTATAAATTCATTCAATTCTACATTTAAGTTTACAAAATAATAAAAATTTTGCGTAATAATTTTTTTAATATTTTTATATATAACGACAAAAATACATTTTTTTTGGGTTATTTATAAATTATTTTTTAAAATATATATTTTTTACATATGTAATAATTGACTGAAAGTTTAAATTATAAAATATTTTATATTAAAATATTTATTTATGTAATAATTAAATTTTTTAAAAGTTTTAATTCATAAAAAAAACTTTTTTAAAAAAAATTATTTATTATTTTTAAACTTTGATCAATCAGTAAAAAATTAAATGTTTAATTAAGTTATTATAATTTAACATTTATTTTTATAAATTTTTAATTAAATTCAAATTATATTTTAAATATATTGAACAAAATTTTTTACCAAAATATTTTTTAACCCATATTAAAATTAAGGATAGTAAAATTTAATTTAAACTCCAAAAAAAAAAAAATATGGTATTTATATATTTAAAATTAATTTGAGATTTAAAAATTATTAAAGCATAAGAAATGTCTCTATTAAAAATTAAATAATTTATTTATTATAATCATTTCTTTATTATTTATTTAAAAAAATTATAAAATTTTTATGTTTAAATTGTTATAAATAAGTAATTTAACCAAAAAAAAAAAATAAATAAATATCACATCCAATAATCATTTAAATTACTAATATTTTAAAAAAATGAATAAAAGAATAATAATTAAAAAATTCTTCTACTAACTAAAATAAATTGTATAAGCCGTATAGTTTTATAAATAATTTTAAACATTTTGACATTTTATTTTTATTAAATAAAAAAAAATTAAAAATTGATCTATCTATATGACAACATGATGATAATCTATTTAAGAAAATTATTTTTATAACTAAGAATTGTAATATATAATTCTTTTAGTTTTTGTTGCAATTAAGACTTTTAAAGATACTACTTTGTTTATGCCACTATTTCTTTTAAGAGTTTTAGATTATAAAACGTTTTACGTTTAATTTATTAGAAAAAATCTAGTTGATTTGTTTTATTAAAACTAAAGACAGAAGAAAATTATATATACTCTGTATTTTTTAAAATCATGATAAAATATAAATTAATTTATAGCTTTATTTTTAGTTTATTTGTTTCAAAATATTAAAAACTATAAAATTTTGATCTTGTTAAAACGCCATATAATTTCTTTTTAAAAAAAATTAATATAAAAAATTTGAATAGAAGTTTTTGTTAAAACTAAATGTTTAAGTTTAAAAAAATTAATAAATGCTTAAATTAGTTATAATTAATATCTAAGGTAAACTTTCCGACTTATTTATCCGAAAAAAATTTGGATTAATTTGTTAACTTCTTCTATAATATGTTTTTAAACAGTTAACTATCATTTATCATCTAAGAAAATTATATATTAAGAAATGAAACAGATATGGCCATACATGTTCTTTTAATTCCTAAAAAATATATAAAATATTTTTTAGTAGAAAAAAAAGAGTTCCAATACCTAGCTGAAAAATTTTGAGTGCCAGTATGAGATTTTATACATATTTAAAAATGTAGACAAAATTTCAGTCTCGCAGTATTTTTTGAAAAGAACAAAGGCCAATCGAAATGGAAACTATGACTAGAATTCATGTAAAACAAAATTTTCGTTGATTTTTAAAATAAATTTTGTATCTTTTTTGTAAGAAGCTTGATTTTTAAAATATGAGAATGAATTTTTAAAAAAATTTTAATATAAGAAAATTACCAAGCTAAATCTATTGGGTGAAATAAAAAACTAACTGTATAACTTTTTAATTATAAAAAAATTTGCCTTCTAAAATTGAGAGAAACATCCAAACCAAAAGAATCTTTATATAGAAGTTTAAAATACAATTATTTTAATAAGTTTTGTAAAAAATCATGTAAAGGTGCAATTATCCCATCCCTAAATAAATGAAATAAAAAGCTAATAACAAATAAAAACCTAATGGTTAATAATATTAAGTTAGTTTATAAAAAAAAATATTAAAGTTAAGACTTTAATCTATTATAATAATTTAACTAATTTAATATATACAAAATACGGTATAATTAATTTTATTTTAATAAAATTATGATAATTATATAATTTAATAATAACACTTGCTCATTTTTTCCATCCTAAGAATGATATAATTTTGTGGCGTAATAATTAATCAGGCTTAAATTTTACTAAAATAAATTAAAGTCTAGTGGACAAAAAGTTAAGCATGGCAAATTACCTGAGATCTCGATTGTAAAGACTAAAACAAAAATTACTTTTTTAAAGATATATGTTAATTCAGTGTACCTGTTAACGTAATATTAAAAGTAAAAAAGTTACACTTTATTGAGCCGTTAAAAAGAGATAAATTCAATTGCTACATTAAATTTATTAATCAAAAAGATTATAAACCTGTTGTTTTTGAACTTTTCATTTATTGCTAAAAGATATTCTTAATATTTAATTATGTAATATCGCAAAAATAAATTTATAATTCGATATTTTTATTAAATATTAAAATTAGATTTAAACTTAAAAAATAGATTTTATATATATATTAGCAAGATAATTTAAATTATTTTTATTTTTTTAAATACATTTTTTTAATTTTTTGACTTTTTCTATCATTAACTAAGTATTTATTATTTTTAATCAAAAATTTTAATTTACTTTTATATTTTTTTAATTTAATATTGTTACAATTAAATTTTTAATTTAAGTCATTTAAGTTAATTGATTTAATTTTTTGATAAAAAATTTAAAATAATAGTTTTTTCTGATAAATTAAAAATAACCAATAATAAAAAATAAAATGGGTTTATATAAAAAATTGTTAAAAATTTTTGTCTTTATAAAAATAACATCCTTTCTATTATTATTATTATTAATATTTAACAAAGATGCATCAAAAAATTGCAAAATTGTTTAGGTTTATTGTTTATTTTTTATAAGTAAAAATCAAATTTATGACTCCTCCAAAACTTTTTTTGTTTTTGAAATTTGATTTTTTGTTTAATCATTATTTCACATATTATAGATTCAATTTTTTTTTTTTAGCTTTTTATCAACTATTTTCTACATATGATTTATTTATATAATTAAAAATATTTAAAAATTAGTTATTTATTTAATATTATTTAACAATTACTAAATATTTATTTCTTTTAGTCAATTATTTCATATTTTTTACTAAAAACAACCTATATTTTTTATTATTTTTTCAAAGTTAATAAACATATTTATTATTTGTTTAAAATAGTTTTAATACAATTAAACTTTATATTATATGTATAATATTACTTAGATAAAATAATTAAAATGGTTGTTTTAAGTTTTGAAAACATCAGAATTGAAAAGCAAATATTTCATATCTATTTTATTAAGACAATTGTTTTTTTTTTCTAAAAATGAACTGATTGATTATATTTGCTATTTATATTCAACTAAAAATATTGTTGTTATTTACCAGATTAGTTTATTTTTCATGCTAACTGTTATAATCAATCATTTAACATTATTAAACTGATTTTGTCAAGAAATAATTTTTTTTTGTGCTTTTGTATAATGATAAATATATAACAAAAATAAACCTATTTAAAAATAAAGAATAAAAATATTTATTTGGTTCAATTATAATTTTAAAATCAATAATTTTTGTTGAATTTAAGATTTATGAAAAAATAAAATTAAAACTTTACAGGAAATAAGACAATCTAAACAACAGATTTCATGGTTTATATTTATTTTCTATTTTCAATTATCAGTTTTTATTTGAACTTGCATTTCAAAGCATCAATTTTTACACTGATTGAATTTCATATTTGAATTACTATAGTTGAATAAAGAAAATTATTTTTTTTATTATTTTTTTATTTTACAATCTTTTTCTTGATTTTTGCTTACATATTTACTTTTGCCTATTTCATTGCATTTTGTTTGATAATCAAAGATTGTTTACTTAAAAAAAAACCTTAAATTTACAAAGATGTTTAGCAATTGTTTAATATAATACATATTAATTTTATAAAAATTTTTTTAATATTTTGAAAGTATTAAATTTTTTACTCATTTTTCTTTCAAAATTTGTATTTATCTTAGTTTGTTTAATATTTATTTTTAACATAATTACTGTGTTCATTCAAAGTAGGTATTATTCGCAATTGAAATTGAAATTTTTTTTTTAACATAAGATTATATTTCAAATTATCTTTTTAAACCTAATATTATGTACAGTGTTAAGCTAAGCTCTAACCACAACATATTTAATTTGCTGACTAAAATAAATTATTTTAGTATTAAGTTCAAAGTTTAATTTACATAAAAAATTCTATTTAAAAAATAGGTAAATAAAAATTATTTTTTATATTTTTAAAAAACAAAGATTATTTTTCAGCAGTTATGTTGTTATGTCTAAATGCAATTGCATTTAAAACTTGTAACTATTAATATTGATATAGTTTTCAATTAGGCCAATTTTTTTATAAGCATTATTTAAATTGTATAGAAAGATTTTAAAATAAGTTTGAATTACAAGAAATGAAAAAATTAGCTTTACTAAGCTTTTTTTTAAAACCTATTTACTATAATAAAAAAATGGTATAAAACTTTTTATCTGCACCTGTTATGTTTATATGACCTTATAATTAAATAGTTAATCAGAATTAAAAATCACACAATCAGTTTAATATAAGTATAAAATATCTTTTAAATATAAATTTAATTTTATAAAGTTTTATTTTTAAACTTTTCACTTTTAAAAATAAGTTAAAAAAAATTATATAAATCTAAAAAACAAAAATGAGAATAAAAAGTAAAAATGATAAAACTAAAAAAAATATAACTTTTAGTAAAACTCATAAGAAACAAAAAGAAAAAAATAAAGTGCTTGCCATGTATGAGTAGGTTTTCATTTATTTACCATTAAGTTTGGTGCGTGATTACTGTTCGATTGCATCCCATCAGTTTTTTATTTTATAAACTGTGGTTATATTCAACAAATGCAACATGCAAGACAAATTATTTGTCATACATTTGTCTACACATTTAGTATAAAAAGCATCACTTTAACGCCCATATAAATTTGCTTCATTAGCAAGCTATTAACGGAACAGGCATATTATGATAACGAGATGTGAATAAAAATCACAAGTTAAATTTAAATACTTAAAAACTGAAATTATTAAATGCATTCATAATTGCTTTATCATCACACATCCGGTCACTTGATTATTAATTTGTCTTATAATTGTCGTAATTTCTTTTTAAAAACTAATATACATCTTAGGATATACGCCTTTTTTGATTTTATGGAAATACACAAACATAATTTGACTAATACATTTAATTAATAAACAAATTGATTTAAGAAAAATATTAATTAAAAATTAAAAAAGTTTTAATTTTTAAAATTTTAACTGAATATTATAATTAAATTTAAAAACAAGTTATTTAATTTTTTACTTATTACATTTATTTACACTAAAAGCAATGCAAACTGCTACTTTGTTAAATTAAATGTATTAAATTTTTCATTAAAAGAAATTTAAGTTATAAATCTAAGTATTGATTACAAATATTTTAAAACATTAAACGTTGCAGTCTTTAAATAAAAATATTTTTTTGAACATTTATCAATAAAAATATATATTTAAATATATATATTGTATATGGATCAAATAATATATATTAATATATTTTTATTTATAAATAAATTTGTTTTTTCACAAAATATTTTATTTTTTTTATTCATTCAACTTTAAAATATATATTTTTTTAATTATATATTTATAAAAGTATATTAATATAAAATAACATATAAATTAATTAAAATTAAATAAATTAAAAAAAAAAACAACAAAAATAATTAAAACTACAATAATATAATTAAATTTTAGTTATAAACAATTTTTAAACATTTTTTTAAAATATACACAATACAAAATTAATAAAGTTTTAAAAATTAATAATTTTAAATTTTAACAATCAATATTTAATTTATATAATGTGTTCACTTATTTTAGTATATAATAATTAGTTTTTATAATTTTTTATTGAAATTGTTGATTATTACTGTTCTCACAAATTATCTCTATATTTCTAAACAAATAAATACAATAATAATAAAAATTAGTTTCACAAGATAGATATCACGATTGTAACAAACGTTCACTTAAGGTAGTAACTCCAAGAGATAAAAACAGCAGTTCAAGTCGTGTATTGAGTTTAAAACAGTCAAAACCTTTTGACTTAACCGCTGTTCCTTACTTTGAAAATTATGTTTTAGTTATTGTTATTTAGTTATAAAAAATTAATAAAAAAACTTTTTTTTTTTAAATAATTGTATTTACTAATAAGTCAATGTTCATAATATAATTAATTATTTATTTTATTTAGATTATTAAATTTAATTAATTTTTTATTTAAAAACTAAATCTTTAATATAAAAAATTAATTTACTTGCATTTATAATTTTTTTTTTCAGTTTAGTATTCAAGTTTTATATTTTATTCTAATTCCAGCAAATAGTATATTATATTGACTATTATTTATACTATAATATTAAAATTATTACAATATACTGTAATTATATTTAAAAATTTTGTTGTTAGTTTACTTAATTACTTTAAGATACTCACCTTTTGGAGAATCACTTTGTTAACAAAGAACTATCGATTATCGTTAAATAAGGTTAACATACAGATAGCGGGTTTATAAACCTTTTATTTCTAAATATCAAGTAACAATACAAAAATTACACACTCAGTGTATTTCAGACTGTCCTTATTCTCGTTTCTCTCTCCTTTTTATTCAATTTTTGTCAAACTTTGTATCATACCCTTTTACTACTCAAGGCATGCTTTTTGAGTCTCTGAATTATTATTCTCTTTTATTATGTTTTACTTATTTCGATTTAACTTTGATCTGCTTAACTTTTGGCTGATTTTAACATAATCGTTACAGTAACTATTTATGCTCCTACTTGAATATTCCATCTCGTATCTTTACATAGTTCGACCATTGTCGACCATACACGAGTTCTCTTCCCTGTATACTTAAAGTTTACTGTTATAGGTTATTCGGTCACTATTACTAAACGTACAAACTATTTATTCTTAATAATTGTTCAAGCTTCTAGTACTTCACCTTTAGTCTATCCTCTATGATCAAAACTAAAGGGAAAATAATAGTTTTACTAAATTTTTTATTTATTCTTATTTTACATAAAATTAAATATTATAAATTTAATTTAAAATAATATTAGATTTAAATTAAAAAATTAATGAAATTTATTTAAAATTATTTTATTTAATTTTTTATTTATTAAATATTATTGATTTTTTTATTAATGAGAGTTAATTAAATTTAAAGATTGTTATGTAACATGATTTATTAAAATTGTTAAATTTTATAATATATTTTAACAAAAAAAAAAAAATTCAAGTAGTGTTTTTATTATTTTAGTATTTTCAAGTTTATATTGTCAATTTAATTTATTATCTTATGCTTTTGTTTTTAAATATGTAGCATTTAAAAAAAAAAAATATTTTTTATTGATTTTATCTTATTTTATAAAAAGTTTATTATTTAAAACAATTAGTTATATTTAATAAATTTAATTTAAAAATTTTAGCTGTATTTAATATTAATTAATATTTAATTTTGTTATTATTAATAATATTTTTATTATTAATATGATTTTTTTTGCACTTTTTCCTCCTTTGATGTAATATTTATTTATAAAAGTTATGTAAAAGTCTATTTTATTTTATCTCTTAGGAGAATTCTCTTTGCTTAGATTGAAGAGTCGAAAGTATCAAGCAAACAGTACTGACGTTTATCCGGTCCTTGCTAGACAGCTCGACTTTGCCTCAATTTAAGAGATTCTACCTAACTGCGTAGTGTTTTGGTGCGTAACTCATTCACTGGCCGCTAAACTTAAGAACACCTAATAGTCTCGAGATGACTAAAGTATGCTACCTCAAGAAATCACCAGATCTGCTATGCCTTTACATCTAGCCACTGTCTGCAGCAGTCCTTGTAAAGATGACGTAGATAGTGATTGATTGGTTAGAGACATACTATCAGTTGTTTACTTAAAGTAGGACCAATGAGTCAGAATTCTTTGCAGACACAAAACCAACACTACCAGACTTATAGTGATTAAACTATTACGGAGTCTGCCAATTAAGATCATAGATGTAAACTTAAATTTACATTGAAAAAGATTTTGGAAAACAAGTCCGGTCGTTTACAGAACGAAAAAGAAACGACCATTCGTTTTCTTTGTTGCCAGACGACTAGTAAAGTGTTTTTACCAATTGTAAAATCTTAACAATTAAATCTTAAAATAAAGACAGGGTTTTAAACCCTCTTCCTTGCGCGTACTTTTCTTTTGGAGCACTAATCAGAACCTGCTGATTCTACACTCAATTTAAATCGACAACACCTTTCATTATTCAAGTATATTTATAATTCGCTAACCAATGGGTCATATGCGTTTATAAAATTTGATAATCAATTTTTATTTAACTAAGTAAATTTTATCCGAACTCTGTAAAAAATTACAAATCTTTGTCTAAGTTAAGTTTTTTGTTTAAATTTAGTGTTATTTTTAAAAAATGCCGTTCACTATCACACAAAGAATTTCTATTTAAAACAATTTCTTTGCATTCAAATAATAGATGTTGGGATGTTTCTTTTTCAAAGCCACAATATTTACATAAAAGATTTTGATGTTTTATTATTTTAAATAAAAAGGATCTATAAGGTCTTTGTCCAGTTTTTATTTTTTAATTTAAATACAACTAATCCAAATTCATATTTTAATGAATTTTTTACTAAATTATCTATCATAAACTAAAATTCTTTTTTTTTTTTGTTTGTTCTTAAAAGTTTTTTTTAAATTGATACAAGGTTTTTGCACAAAATGAAACATACAACGTAGTTTTGGGTTTTTATTGCAAGATTAATCGGTTACCATTGGTCGGGCCAAGGAATCTTGTGTACTGACTTTATTAGAGAAAGATGGTTCTATTTATACTAGGGTTTTTATCCTCTAGCCGCCCTTGAGCCTAGTTACAAGATGGTCTATCACATCTTGTGTCTGGTCAGTTAATTACCTTAGCCGTTATCAACAGATTAAGATTACGTGACTTTCATGGTAAAGGTGGTGAGGGATTGTCACTACTTTCTTACATTTACTTAACAAGGTTTATCCCTTATAAATGAATTGTACAATTAGTCATTACATAGTGACGCAGTCACCTGATCTTGAGTCGTCAGCCAAGTCGGTAAATGTTCTGCAATCGCAGGAGTTTTGTGCACCTACTTAACAAATCTGGACTCAATCGTAGTCTTACAATTTTACTTCTACAAAATTCACATCAAATTAATTTTTATTATTATTTCTTCCTCGATTGGAATCGTCTTAAATAGTCCAGTCATTTTGAGATAATTAGCATTCTTATAGGCGCCTGTCAAGATGGTCAATATTTTTTGGTGAATAGTTCTTAATTTTTTTATTTGAATTTTTTTATTAATTATGTGTTCTAGCCAAATTTCCGCCCTATATGAAATTTGAGGATAAAGTATTGAATCGTATATTTTTGTTTTTACTTTTGAATTTAGATCTTTTTTTTATTCAGATTAGTTTATTAACTATAAATAATATTTTGTTTATATTATCATTAATTTTTGACAAGTGGGTTTTAAATTCAAGTCTTTTATCCAAGAATACTCCAAGAAAATTATTAGTATAATTATATATATATTATTTTCTATATAAAATTTTATTTTTTTTTTAATTATATTTTAATTTTTTTTTAATTTCTTAAATTTATTACTTAAGTCTAAAAAAAAATATGATAAGAAATTTAAAAATAATTTAAAAATAAATAATAACAATATAAAAAAAAATTTACTAATTTTAATAATTTTAATAAAATAACATGTATTAAATAGTAATTCTGATTATTTAACAAGATATGCAACACTAAATTAAATAGAAAAAAGGTTAGGTTAATTTAAGCAACAGTTGTCTACAGTTTGTTACTGGAAGGGCTTACACTTTGCAAAAGACACAGATAGAATGTTATTGTTAAGACATTGTTTTGTTTTGTTTTGTTTTGTTAGTTGTAATTTTGAAACGTTCAATAGAGTACGATCTCTGTGAGATTATCAAATGAGCTACCCTATTATTTAATCCTATAAGGTAATTGTTGGGATTTATGATTCCCACATGTTCCCTGTTTGACTTCTTAACGGCTATAACCGTTTACTTCTTAAGTAGTCGGTTGCAACCACTCTATGTATATTAACAAGTTTAACCGTTGAGTTACACTTGTATATGAACTCTGTAAATCATAATTGCGACTCACTAATATTTTTCAATTCATTGTATGAATATCATTATTCACTAAATTTTTATTTTGGTGATTCATTAAAGCTTTGCTTCTAATCATAATTGAATTTATCTTAGTCACCCAAGTTTTTGCTTGCGCTCTACTTAGTTAACATTCCTGTGATATTACGCCATACAAGAACCCGATCTACGGTAACTCTTGTATCAGCGTACATTCGCTTACTCTGCTCGCTTTTCTTATTTTAATAGTAATTAAGTATATTAAGCAATTTATTAAAAATTTAAGTTAAAAATGTTAAACAATTTTTTAATAGTTAAAAAAAATAATTAAAATTTTATTAAATTTTTAACCAAAAATACTAAAAAAAATTAGATATAAAAAATATTAAAAAAAATTAGATATAAAAAATATTAAAAAAAATATATTTTATTTTGAAAATTTTAATTTTTAACTTATATTATTACAATTTAAAAAATAAAATTTTTTGTTAAAAATAGGAGTTTTATTTTAGCATGATATAATATAAGTATGATATAACTCTCATCAATTAGATATTTTGTTTTTTTATAATTAATATTTTTATTTTTTTTTAATAAATAACATGGAGCATTAATTTTTTATATGTTTTAAAAATATCACAAATCTTGGTGAAAAGAATCAGAAATGACAATTTAAATTAATACAATTATAATTAATAGTAAAAGAAAAGATCTTTTTAATAAAATAATATAAGTGAGATAAACTTGTGGTTAAGTAAAAAAAAAAAGATTAAAAATTTAGAAAACATTTCTTGGCATAATGATAGTATCTTTTAACTCATAATCTTAAATACAATAAAATCGAAATTATCTAATTTGAATAATAAAATTATTTTAATAAAATAATTATTTTGTAAAAATTTAAAAATATTTATTATTTATTCTTTATATTAAATTTAAAATAATTTTTTTTTAATCTTTATCTTTTAATTTTTATGTTTAATTGCACTATAAAAAAATTAGTAAATAGGAATTATTAAAGTTTATAAGCTAGTTAGTTTAAGTTAATAATAAATAAATTAATAAATTAAATAAATAAATTAAATAAATAAATTAAATATTATTTTTATGAATTTAATTTTATTTATTCTTTATAAATATAATAAGAAATTAACTTTTAATAATAATAAAAAAACATTAATTTTTATAATAAAAGAAAGCATTAAATCTTTAACAAGCTTTTCAATCAGTACATTTTTAATAATGGATTAAATTAATAGATAAAGATTTATTTACACAATTAGTGACCATAAGTACATTACTAGTAAAATTACTAAGTTAGTATAAAGTATTAATTTTTTTTATAAAATCTGGTACATACAAATTCACAACTGCATTTTTGTGTTAAATAACATTTATTTAAAAAAAAATTAGTGTTACGTTTATAAAACCAAGAAAAATTTCTTAAACTAAACTTATTTAAAGAATAGTCTGTAAAAACATAAAAAATAAGCACATTGTGAATTTTTATGTCATAAACAAAAATTTTGATAGATATTTAATATTTTGAAAAATTAAACTATTTCAGTTAAATCTTAACTAACACCATAATTTCACCAAACTTATATTATTATCATAATTTAAAACTTTTATTTAAACTTTAAATTTATGTATTCAATATTAATTTGTTAATTGTTTTTTTATGTATTGTTTCAACAAATTACTTTTTATTATTTAATATTATTTCTAATGATAAATTGTTTAATTAATAATCGTCTTTATTTTTTAAATTTTTGTAGTATATTCTTTGTTACTTTAAGGTTATTGCTTATAAAAGCTGAGAAAAATAAATGTATAAATAGATGTTATATTTTAATAATTAATTTTTTTAAATAATAATTATAATGTTTAATTAATATATTTATTTACTTTTTAAATTAATTAAAAATAAAAATAATAATTAAAAAAATAAAAATAGTTTTAAATAAAAAATTCTTATGATTAAAATAATATTTTTGTCTAATTTTTATTTATATTTTTAAATTTACGTCAAAGTTTTATTAATTATTAATAAAGTTAGGTAAGCAAGATACGTTCTTCGCTAAGTTTCTGAAAGTCTATAAACATTTTAATAATGGTCTATCATTCTTAAATAATGACAGAGATGTTTATTTACTGTTGTTAAAAGAATTACTGTAAGATACATTAACAAATTGATTAGGATTTTCATCAATAAAGTAAAATCAAAACTCTTTTCAGTCACTATTATTGAAAGATTTTGTTAAAACTACACAGTATACGGTTAAATATTTTTTTATGCTAAAATAAACCTCTAAACTGATCTAGGCATTGCTCTGAATAAGTAACCTTACACAAATGTGCTATTTAAATAAGATATACTGTTTCAATTATTTGATTCGAACTTATAAACATATGTTCTTACTACAATCTTAGTACATACTTAATCAGATTGCATTTTTTTAATTCAGACTTAACTTTGTAGACAAACTTTGTCTTTTAATATCTTTGAGTGTTAATAAATTGAAGTCGAATTTGAACAAATTTTTAGAATTTATGTATAAAGATAATTAACCTCAGTAGATCTTTAAAATTATTTATTTAACTTAAAACTCTAAGATATGACTTATTTGTTTGTACTTTAATTACTGTCATTTGTCTTTATCCAGTTGCATGCTGTTTACAGTTGAGAGTTTGTGCTCTAATTTTTTCATGTAGGTGTAAGGTTTTTTATGAAAATAAAAGAGTTTTTTTAGCATATTATCCGACAGAGGAACGTTTTAAAACGAAGGGATAGTTGAACTTTTGCACCAAGACTGTTTGTGTTAAAACTGTACCAAAGTGAGATTTTTCTTCTTTTGTGCTGCAAAAAAAATTTATTTTTTATTCAAAAAAGAATAAGTGTTCCTTTGTGTGATTTTTTATTTCTTGGTTTTTCTAGTACTTCCAGATCCACTTAAACTGATACTTTTCAACAGGTTTAAATATTTTTTTGCTATCTCTATCTCAGTTTGAGATTTTATATAGTTTATAAGTTTATAAGTTCTAGAACCGGGTGAAGATTTGGTTATTGAAGGTTTGTGAAAATCTTAATCCATTCTTATGCATCAGGAATGAAGTATTTTGTTTTTAACATGATATTATTGTGATCTCTTTCAAAATGAAATTAAATGTTGCATTTAGATTGGCCGGGGTCGCTATTTTGTAGTAAAATAATTTTTATTTGGTGATTTTACATAAAAGTTTAATTTAAAGATTTACAGATTCTTAATTAACGCTGGTTTACAATGTATTACTTTTTATTATTTTGCAAGTAAGAGAGATTCTTACTCACCAACTTCACAAAGCTGCCAAAAAAGCTATATACTACATAAAACTTTAAGATATGTTGTAATTATATTTTTTACTACATATATAATAGTCACCATTTTAAAAAATGGTATAGTCTTTTAATTTAAAATAATATTATAAAGAACTAGATTTAAACATCAAAAAATTTAAAATCATAAAATTTAACAATAATTCAAAGAATATTTACTTCGTACAAAATCAAGTGTGATCTTTTTTTTTATTATCAAGTATTGGAAAATTAGAAAAAAGAAAAAGAAACAACATCTGCCGTTTAGCTTACAAGAAAAAAAGAGTGCATCACTTAAAAGTGGTAAGATGATAAACTCATCTGATTTTATATAATTGGTTTTTTGAACAAGATAAAAAAAAGATATAATACAAATAAATAAATAAAAAAAAAATTGTAAATAAAGTTTTAGATTTACTTTATTTACTAAACATAAAAAAAAAATTTATTTTTTGTCTTTTTTTATAATAAAATTTCAATTTATTTAATTTTTTATTTTTTTTTTACTACGATTAAATAATTTTATAAAATAAAACTTTTAAATAAAATATGTATCGTTAATAAAGATTTATTGAGACAGATATTTTGATATTAATATCTAAATCAAAAACACAAATTAATTTCTATTTAGTTTTATTTTAAATATATGTTAAATCTTATCCAGCAGTATGTGATGCTATATATGAAATTTCAAATGACAATTTAAAATCTAAAAAAATTATCTATTTGTTTGAAGTTTGACCTAAAGGTAGATTAAAATAGTTACTCTTGTGAATTTGTCTTAAGTCGGGTTCTAGATTAGAGCAAAATTCACAAATTAGATATATTGATATAAGAGAAGAGATAAAAACAGTAAATAGTTTATTGTAGCAAAATACATATATGATTTGTTTGTCAGCGAGAAACATTGCAAGCCCTTTTATAAATAATTATTATGAGAGAATTAACTTTAATGCAAGGAAAAATTGTAATGGTATTATGAGGTGTATTGTCTTCATACAAAAATATTGATTATACAATTGTGACTACAGACCACTTATTTCAACACTATTTTCAAAATTATGTTAAATTATAAAAAAAATTTAGAAGAATAGAATTTGACTCAGGTTTTTTTTTTTAATATTAAGTTAAGAGACTTGAGTTTTATGCCGGAAAATAGAGCTGTTATAACAACTTAGTCTTTACACATAAACATCTAAGACTCATTTTTTTTATTAGGTTAAATTTTACAATAAATTACATTAAAAAAGTTAAAATACCTATTTTAAAATTAAGTAATTAAACAAAGCTAATAATAAAAATCTAAATAAAAACTATAAAGACGATCTAAATAATTATGCTTTGGCAAATCTTATAATTTTCTTATAAATCATTTTTTTTTATTTATTTTAAGTGAAAATTCATAATTCAAAAGAAATAAATACTTTACTTTTAAATTAAATACTTTACAATTATATTTTTTTAATATTAATTTAAAATTTTTAGTTATTACATACTTAATAAATATTTTTGAAAATTATAGATTTAAATAAGAATAATTTTTTTTTAAATTAATTTTTTAATTGTAAAATTTTATTTATTCTTATTTATTTCAATTGACTGGGATGCCATGAATGATATATCAGATCTCCGATCAGTGATACTATTCGGCATATTTAATTTATTTAAGAATTTAAACACGCACTTTAACACAAAAACAAAATTCTCGTTTTTTAATTTAAAATTGTTTTTAAGATACTTCTTAAATGTGGTTTTTACTTCAAGTAAAGTTCTCTAATCTGTCTCAATTTCAATTTCAGACTTCTCGATTCTTCTAGTATATATTAAAAGAGTAAAGGTCAAACATCTCTTATACTTTTATATATTCCACTTACAAATGTGTAAGCTTATTTAGTTAGGACACTAAGTCTAGGCAAAATCAAATATTCATACACAAATGTAATTTGGTTATATGACCTTTAGGTTACATCTTCAGATAGTGATTTAACTAGTAGTTATAACTATCTTTTGTCAAAGTCAGGATTAATAGTCTAGTGCTAGCACAGGTTTACATACCAGACGTTATAGTTGAAGTAAAACTCGGTCTTTACGCATCTACCTACAAGACTTTCCTTTATACTTTGTTCGGATTAGAATTCTCAGCTAATTTCACTACTCAATTATAAAACTTTTCTTAAGATTTTCTAAGTAAATGAGACAGATCCTTATATGCGAACCAAAAAAGGATCGCTATATTTTTATCTATTTGATTGTATAACCATATACTTTAACATTTATTTTTATTAATTTGATTTATTGCATTAAATTATAATACAAACAATTATAATAATTTTAAAAATGTATAATATAATTAAAATAAACTTTTTATTAAAAACAAATTTTAATAAATTTTATTTAAAAATAAATAAAAAAAGTGATAAAGTGGCAAAAAATGGAATTAATTTTTTAGTTGATAAACTAGAATAATCTAGAGTATAAAAATTAATAAGTTTTAGTGTTTTTTAAAACATCAAAAATTATATTATTGTTGGAATTTTTTTTATTTTCAGAAAGGTTTACTTTAAAAAAGTTGAAGATGGAAATTCTAATAAAATAGACAAGTTTTAAAATAGACGCGTAAAATACCTTAAGTTAGAATAAAATAGTTTATTAAAAATATTAAATATATAGTAAATAATAATTTTGTTTAGAAAAAGTATCAGGGGTTTTCTTTACAGTCAAATGAAGAAATAAAGTTTAACTGATTAATTTTTTTTGATGTTCTCTCCACTTACTTTCTTTTTCACTGAACTTTCGCCATTTTGTTGTCTATCAGAACATTATACTTTTCATCTTCCCTTTATTTTTTATCTTTCAACTTGTTTATTTGGGAACTTCACAGTTACTCATGATGTCATTATCCCGTGATAACTGGAGTCCTTTACGGCCTTTTGGATGGATATTAAGTCTCCTTTAACTTTAAAGGTCGTCTGGGACACTGGAGTTAAACTGTGGTTCACCCAAATCTTACCTTCAGGAATTAAGAGCATAGCTACGTTCTTTACCTCAGCGCTAAGGGAACGTAGACTCTTAAAAATGTACTCATATATTCTACATATATGTACTCTATTAAGTAGGATTCACTACAAATAACATTAAAGTATTCAATACAACTTAAGCAAAAAGTAACTCTGTTATGAAACGGTTTATATGTTCGAAAAATATATATATCGCACATTCGTATTTAATTAATAATTACGATAAAGGCAGTTGAAAATTTGTTTCAATCAGTTAAGTAAAATAACTAACCGCTTGGTTTATTTTAAATACAAAAACGTCTATTTTGGAAGTAAACAATAAGATGTGCAAAAATTACAAAAACCAACAATTTTATCCAAGTTGTAAAAAAGTTTTATGCACTAAAATAACTTAAAACTATAATAACAATTACAATTTAAATGACACGCATTTTATATTTGGATTTACTTTGATAGATATTTATTTTGTTTCACAATTTACAGAAATTAAAAAATTTGCTTATTATTTACATTCATAACTAGTCTTCACATTCTTATAATTTTATTTTTAGGCAATAAAAAAATTAATATTGTTTGATTTTAGATTTTTAACACACTAACATGTAATTACTAAAAAAAAAAATAATTACTCTTTTTTTTAAACTTAAATTAATTCAATTATTAAATTATTGTTAATAATTAGACTAAGATTTATTTATTAGGATCTACTTATTCAATACCTTGTAAATCTTTTATTTAAGTATTCAAAATAATGTTTTAAAATTGTTTACAAAAAAGTAAATTATTTATTTTAAAAAATCATCACGTTTTTTTAATGAGAAAAGGAGAGTAGTAATGATATTTTCTGTTTTTAATAATAGTAAATCATAAAAATTATGAAAATAAAATAAATGTGAAATTTTTAAAATTTCAAAAAATATTTTTTAATTTAAAAAAGAATAAAAAATAAAACATTAAAATTAAATAAACTTATGATTCTGTTTACTGAATAAATGTTTATGAGTGTATATAATCCTTAAAGTTATATAACATAAAAAAATTTTTTTTTTTCAAATACCTCTTCTAATTATTCAAGTGTATTTATAATTTGCTAACCAAAAGGTCATATGCCATTATTATATGATTTGTAAGTCAATTTTTATTAAATAAGTAATTAGAGTTTTATCCTTAGGTATATAAAAATAACTTAAATCTTTATCTATGTTGTTGTTTAAAAAAAAGTTATTTTTAATTAATTAATTTAAATATATTTAATTTGAATTCATATTTCAATAAATTTTTTACTATATTATCTCTCAATGACTGGAATTTTTTTTTGTTTGTTGTTAATTGTTTTTTTTTAAATTAATGGGAATCTTCTTAAGTAATTCAGTCATTTAGAGGTAATTAGTATTCTTGTAATCAACAATCAAAATGATCAAAATTTTTTGATGAATACTTCTTAGAATTTTTATTTGAATTTTTTTATTTTCTAAGTAATTAAACCATATTTCGGCTTCATGAAAAGTTTGAGGATAGAATATTGTATCGTATATTTTTATCTTTAGTTTTAAATTCAGTTTAAGTAATTTTTTTAGCCAAATCAATTTATTAAATCTGTATAGTGTCTTATTTAATTTATTTTTAATTTTTGGGTTTTAAAATCTAATCTCTTATCTAAGTATAATTTAAGAATTTTTATATTTTTTATTATGTATTTTTCAAAAATACAAAATACAAATACAAGAAATTGATGTTTTTTATGTTTTTTTTTTTTATAAATTTTTTCTGTTTTACTAAGATTTATATTTAATTGGGCTTGTAATATCCAATTTTTAAAATATTTCACACTTTGTAAAGGTTTTGTTAAAGTTCTATTGAAATTTGAATTTAGTATTCTAATTAATTTGTTGACCCCTATATTCTACAAATGTGGACTAGTTTTGCCTCCTTAAAGCATCTTTTTTTTTATTTTGTACCACTTATCAAAAATTTTTACTTCTTTATCAATCAACAGATTTTTTGCAGCTTTAATCAAAGGTTCCTTTAAATTTGATTTCATCAACTCCTTCATTATTGCATTTTAATGAATGCTATCAAAAACTCCCAAAATATCTACGGTGACAACTATAGTGTAATTGTAATTTTTTCATTTTTTTATGATTTTTTCAAATTGATTTAATTCCATTAAGTTTTTTTACTTTTAATTCTGCGTTGATTTTATTAATGATAATTTTTTCTAATATTTTTCCAGTCATTTAATAATAGATTAAATCTAGGTAATTTGGATTTTTTATATTTTTGTTGAGTTTTTTAAAAAAAATCATTTTTCCTATTTTCCATCTTTTTGAAAAATAATTAATTAATAGCAGATGATTGAATAGGGTCAAAAAGTAGATTTTGTCGAATTTTTAAAGTTTTTAAATAATTCCATTGTTTATTTCGTCAGGACATAGAGTTTTCTTATTCGGCATATTCAAAATAATTTTGCTCAAATCTCTAATTTCTATTGACTTTAAAAAAATCTTTTATTGTTTTATAATTTTCTTTTATTATTTGTTTCTGGTTTTTTTTAAATAATTTGAATGTTTCGTTTTTTTTTTACTTTTATTTTTTTCCATAAATTCTAATAGTCCTTCATCTATGTTAATATCTGATAAGTCATCAAAGAATTTTTTTTTTTTATTAATAGTGTTTTTTTTTTAGGTTTAATTATTTTAAAATAAGTTTATTAAATGTTATGAGATTAAGATTTTTTTGATTAATTATTTTTTTAAATTTTATAATCTCTTCTCTCTCATTTCTTAATTCATTGTCAAACTAATATAGGGCCTTGTTTTTAATGATTGGTTTTGTACCAATATTTTTTTTAATGTTTTTTGATGTAATTTTTTTTATAAGGCTATTTATTTTTATTTTTTTTTTAATTTAATTGGGGTTAGATCTAGCCTATTATTTTTAAAGTATTCTGTAAATTTATACTCTATAGTTTTCTAAACTGTCTTCCAACAGATTGCTTCTTTAATTTGAGTCCAAGAAAAGGCTTATTTTTTTATTTTTAATTAAGGTGTTTAAAATTATAAAGTTTGTGTCTATGTTTCTGGAGTTATTGTTTCCTTGTTTTGAATTACGGCAAATGGAAAAGAAAATATGTTCATTATTTCCAATTTTGATTAAGACTGTCGATTATTGAATTCAAACTCAAAGAAAATAGTTCCAAGACTTTTTTTAACTAAAAAAGCAGCCTTATTTCTTTTTCCATATGACTCTTGAATGTTAATATATTCATTATTATGTATAAGAGTTTTTCAGTTTTATTTGTGTAAGACTCATGTATTGCGATTGTGTTATTTTTTTTGTTTATTGCCCAATTAATTATTTCTTGTGTATTTATAAATCCTTTTTCAGCGTTAATTTGAATTATTTTTAACATTAAAATTGGTTTTTGATTCTAATGTTTTTAAATAATTCTGTTTTAAAACATAAGGCACATTTTTTATTTAATTTTGTTATGCAGGTACGTCTGTCATGTTTTCCAGCACAATATTTACATCTTTTTTTTGTTTGCAGGATAGTGTATTTTCTTTGTTATTGACAAAGTGTCCCAAGATGCATCATTTTGCATATTGTATTATTTTATATGTCTTTTTGAAAAGACAGCATATATCCAATTTTGTTCAATTGGCTGGGATGCCATAGACGAGGTCTCGGATCTCTGATCTGTGATACTATTAGGCATTGTTAAATTGTTAATAGAATTAACCACGAACTTAGACACTACAAGTAAAGAAATTTTTTTGATTTTTTAATTTTTGTAAAATTATATTGGGTTTCTTCATAAATAAGGTTCCACTTACAAATGTGTAAGCTTATTCAGTTAGGACACTAAGTCTAGGCAAAATCAAATATTCATACACAAATGTAATTTGGTTATATGACCTTTAGGTTACATCTTCAGATAGTTATATAACTAGTAGTCATAGCTATCTATCGTCAAAGTCAGGATTAATAGTTTAATGCTAGTGCAGGTTTACATGCCAGACTTTACAGTTGAAGATACAACTCAGTCTTTACGCATCTACCTACAAGACTATCCTTTACACCTTGTGCGAATTAGAATTTTCGGCTAATTTCACTACTCACTTATAAAACTTTTCTTAAGACCTACTAAGTAAATAAGACATAGATCCTTATATACCGACCATAAAAGGGTCGCTAAATAGTTATCTATTTGGTTTCATAGCCATATACTTTAACAAATTTTTACATTTTTTGATTCTAAAACTTTTTTGGTAGCTTCTTTGTTAATGTTGTTTTTAATAAATCTTCTAATATGTATTCTTTACTATATTATTTATCTATCTCTTTTATTAATATGTTTGAAATTATTTTTTTGAGTTTTTTTACGTCAATTTTTAAAAATTTTTTTTTTAATCTTTCATTTATTTCATTAATCTAGTCAGCATTTTTTGTTTTTATTATCATGATATTTTTATTTTATTTTTTTTTCCAAAATATTTATTACCTCTATTTCTTCTCTTACTATTTCAAGGTCGTCTTAAACATTTTTAAATTCAGTATCTATTTTGTCATGTGTTTTACTTTTGATTATTAATATATTTTTTTTTTGTTACTTCTGCGTAAATTGGTATATTATTTTTTTTTTCTAAATCTGTTGGAAGATATTTGTTTAGATTTGGTACTTTATTAATACTTACCTTTAAATAAAGTTTTTCTAGATATTTAATTATTCCCTTTAATACTTTTGTCTTTATTTTACCGAAAAAACCTTAATCCTTAACTGAATTTAATAGTTAAAAAAAAACATTTTATTTTTATGACCAAAATTTACAAAATCTGTGTGTTCCGTAATAGACTCTAATCTACATTTTTTTTGAGTACTAACATTATTTATTTATTCCTTTACAGACAAAATGTTTCTAATTGTATCTTCTTAATTCATTTTTTTACTAATTTCTTAATAAGTAACGGTCAGGTGAAGAATAGCCTTTTTTTTCTTGATTCATATTTATGTCTATTATTTGATCAATGTTTTATTTTTTTAAAACATTTTAATCATTATTGAAAATCTATAAACAGTAAAAAATAATAATTAAAAATAATTATTGTTAAAATAAGCATAAATTAAAAACAAAATATTAAAAAATTCAAGACAACAACTTTTATTAACAAAATTTTTTCAATTAAGATAATAATATTGTAAAAAATTTGTTAGACAAAAAAAATATAAATAATTATGAATTATGTTTTTAAAATAGAACAGTTGAAATGAAAGAGTTTTAAATATTTTTAAAATGCATTTTGCTATATAACCAATTAAAAACTAATTCATATCTATTGTGCAAAAAAAGACAAGCTATGTGCTTTACTTATACATTGAAAAGGTATCTTTTAAATTTTACACCTTTGTTGCTTAAACATTAAATTTTTGGTAAAGAATATATAAATTTTGCACTAAACATTTACACTAGTTTTTATTATTTCGCACTTAAAAGCAACTTATATCAAGTGTGTGTTATATTAAAAATATTTTAATAATAAATTGAGTTAAATCAAAAGTGTAATAATTTTGTTTAAAAAAAAATATATTTATTTTTTAATTTTTTATTATATACATTATAAATATAAATTTTTTTTTATATAACTAATAGTTTTTTAAAATTTTACTACTAAAAATTTAATTTTTTAAACAATTTTTTATTTAATTTCAAAAATATATTTAATTACATTTAAATATATTTATTTAAAAAAATTATAATAAATAAATTTAATAATGTTCAATTTTTCACTATTAACTAACACAAATACAAAAAAGTTAAAACAATTAATTTTAAAAGTAGCAAAGTAATTAATTTGCAATTATGTTACAGATAATAGTCAATAACTCAGATACAAATATAATAAGATAACAAAAATTGGGCAATAGTCAATTCTATAACATAATGAACCAGAAAATACTCTTTTTGTGTAAAATTTTATTCGATCCTTGTTTTTATTATTAAATAATGAAAAACCAAGCACAAAAGTTCTGATTTTAAAAAATCTTTTTTGTTTGAACATATTACTTTTCACAATACTCTAGTTTGAGCGTAGACGTTATAATATTAAATCAATCAGCAAAAGAAACCTGATTGATTTGAAAAGTTTAGTCAATACATTGGCCAACATATCCTTTGTACTCAACTCCTGTAACTCTTGTATTCAAGTTTTAGCTTCAATCAAAAGTTAATCAGTTCTCTGATGGAATTTGAAGGTTGTGATGTCATGTTCTTGTAAATGCAGATCTATTTCTTTATTTCTTAATACATGACTGATTGTTATTTAAGACACGGGCATCAATGTTTTTGGATGTTTATGTTTCCTTTACTAAAGACAATGTTCATATCTCAACATGCTGAAATTTTTACCTTATTACTTCACTATCTAATAAGGCTTAATATACACTTCTTTTTTTTAAGTTAAAAAACTTAAAAATCATACTAAATTGCGATATTAAATAAGAGCTCAATCTAAATTTGAGAATTTGCCAAATTATTTTTACATAGGTAATAAATATCTTGCCTATCTTACATGTAGCACAAAGTATTTTTTTTAAAATCTTTTAGAAACCTTTAAGATCTTTTTATCAATACCTAATGTTAATATCTATGTTAATCTAACTAGATTTCTCAAATTAAAATGTTTCAAAACATTGTGTTTTCTCTCCCAATAAAGTTTCCTGTTGCTTTAACACTGCAATCATTGAGTTTTATCCTCAGTATACTTTAGTCTTTTCTATGCTTTTTTTGCGTGAAAAAAACTTAATTAAAAGTTAATTTTTTATTTTCACAAAAGGTCAAAGGTATCTAAGACATGCTTTTTGACAAAAACTTGAGGAGTAACAGGTCAAGAATTTATCTTGACTTTTGCTATTCATTATCGCCATTTCATTTTTTCAAATTATTAAACCAATTACGCCAATATATATATATGTCTTGAAAGCAATGTATACTTACGATTATATAGAAATTAAAATGATCTATTTCTTTTTTCTTGCTTTGCTATAGTGTTAATTATATTTTGTTGTACGAATTACGATGGGTCAGCTTAATTTTATTAAGTATAAATTCAGACCAGTTATTCTGCATTTGTTTTAATAAGTATTTTAGGTTTTACCTTTTAACGAAGTCAAAAATTAATTGACCTGTCTTTATTTTAACGTTTTTAAAGTCCTTTTTTATAAAGATAGATCACAGGCCTAGGTTCTAAATACTTTATATTGCCATAGGATTATAGTTGTTAATTTTTGTTAAGCTACTTTTAATCAGATGCATGGTTGAAGTTTCAGTCTTCAAGGCCTTTTTATCTTTATAATGGACAGATAAATTTAACCATGCCAAGCTGTCATATTTTTTTTGACTATGTCTTTTGCAATATTACATTTAATAACATCTTGAATAAAATGTCAATGTTACAGTAGTAACCTTTTTACATTTTTTTTGGTCAAAGAAGAATTGAAACTTGGTTTAATTAAATCAAATTGTCTTAAAATGTTTAAACTTGCTTTAATGTAGTTGGTTTACTCGGATCAGTTGATTAAAGATAACATTGAGAACAAAATAAGTATGGCTTTATAGCTATTTCAATAACTAATACAAAACAAGTTAAGACAATTAACCTTAAAAGTAAAAAAGTATTTAATTTGCAATTAAAAGAAATAAAAATCTATAACTTAGATACAATTAACAATCAAACTTTTATAAAAATTAAAAATGCCAATATTATTATAAATTAATTTAAATAAATTAAGTTAATTTATTAGTGTAATTAAAAAATTTTTTCAATAAAAATTTATATTTAAAAAATGACATTAAAAAATAAATTTTGATGATAATCATTGCTATAATAGTTAAAATCATAAATGGTATAAAAAATGTTAAGACTAATGAAAATAATAATAATAATTTAAAATATAATTCAATGTTGACAGAAAAATAATTTTTTATAATATTTTAATAAGTAGTATTTTTTATGATTAAAAAACACAAAAAGAAAAAAAAAAATTTGATTGAAAGAAAAAAGTTTTTTAAATAAATTTTTAAAATTTATATATAGCATTTAAATAGCTACATTTAAGTAAATTCTTTAATCAACAAATATAACGATTTTTTTGTAAATGTAAATGAAGAGATAATTTAATAATAAATAATTTGTTATTTTAAAAATTTAAACTTATAAACAATATAAGTTTGATATGAACATTTGGTAAATATTTGTTCACCAAACTATACTATAACTCAATGTGGTTAAGTAGATTTATGAAACTTCTGCGATCGAGGAAAATTTACCGTATTTAAGTGACGTGTCAACAGACGAAATAGACCCTACTCTTATAATATAATAAAAACGCTTAAAACCTTAATATCATTTACTAGTGCCAAATCTAAAAAATAAGAAATTTTTATTAGAATATTTAAAACAGCAAAAATAACTTACAGTTTAAAAAACAGGGATATCATAGTAATGATACCTGCTCTTATGAAAGATGAAACATTAAAATAGTGGTAAAGAGTTAAAGATCAAATATTTATTTGATTGAATTTGTTAAAAAATTTCAAAATATTAATGGAAAACTATTTAACTATAAAATATAATTACAACGCAAAACAATCTCTAGAACAAAAAACTGAGAAATTTTTTATTATTATAAAATAATATTTTGGTAAAATTAAACCATCATTAAAAGTAGTATTACATCAATTGGACATAGTGTACTCAAATTTCTTAACGATTATACGCAATGAAATAAAAAAGGAAAATTTCTAAACTTATAAAGAACTGTTAAGCAAAACAAAAGCAGTTAAAAAAAAATTTAATACAATTTGTAGAAAGAAAAAAATATTGAGACAATGAAAGGTGTAAAAAGTATAGAAAAAAAAACTATAAAAATCTTATATCAAATTTTATTTTCATAATTAGTAAAAAATAAATATTGAATATATTTTTTATATAAAGTAAACTCTAACTATTTTATTATTTGATAAAATAACAATAGATAAATTTTGATTTTGTGGTTTTTATATTATAACTTCAAAGTTTTTTAGTTAAAAAAAAACTTCTCTCAAACTGATATTTGAAAGAAAAAGCAGCGAATAAGATGTAGTAAGTTATAAAAACTCGTTTAATTAAAATTTTAACTTATAAATTACTATTTGTCAAATTCAAAATTAATGTATTAAATTTTGTTTTTGGAAAATATAACAATTCTACTTAAATTTAAAAAAATAATAATATATTATATTCATAAAACAATAATGATAAGTAGTTAATAAATACTTAGACTCTAGAAATACTAAATAATATGAGATATCTAAGTATTTTACAGATTTAAAAATCTACATTTTATTATCCATGTTACTGAATTTCAATAATAAAATTTTGAAAAGATAGGCCTAATAAAATTGGATTTCTGTTTTATATAAAACCCGATTTGTATTCAGTTATCATAGAATCTTTTTTACAAATTTTAGATTAAATATTTTGTTTTTTGATAAAAAGTCGGTATAACAGTACTTAATTCAAATTATAAAAGTTATATTATATAGTAAAGTTTTAAGAGTTTGTTTAAAAAACATAAAATTATTAATTTTTATTATTTTTTTAACGATATTTCTCATATATGGTACATAATACATCTAAATGATAATCTTAAAGATTAAAAATTAAAAGAAAGTTTTTTTATTTTAATTTAATAAAAACGACTTGCAGTTAAAGTTTCAAATTAAAGGCTACTGTTACGTCGACAGTTATTTTTTTAATTACTTTTATAAAAAATTTGTTTAATAAAATTTTTTAAAAATTGTTTTTTGATATTCAAAGAAGATAATATTACGCAACTCAAAATCTTAACTAGAAAGTGAATGATTGACTAAAAGTTAAATCTTTTAATGATAGCATCAAGATAATAATTCTGTGCTAGATTTTTTTAGAGATTTCAGATGTAGTACTTACGCAAACTTTGGTCTAGAATCATAAAATTTAAGAGGTCAAAAAAACTTAAAAAAAGACTCTAGTATTAAAAACATTTTAACAAATTATTAATTAAGATAAATACAAATATTCTTTAACACAAATACTTTTTTTAAAAATTGATTACATTTACTAATCTAATAGTAACCATTTTTTATGGTACCTTTATTTGAAACTTAGTTTTATACTAAAAATAATTCAGAACTCAGGTTTATATTTTAAATTTAACAATTAATTTCACACATTATTTCTACGTGAAAATCTTAGTTTATTAATTTTTTTTTTCTCTCTATGTGTTTTATATATAAAAACACATTTAAAAACACCTATGAGTGAGCATAAGTATTACAATATGAATTACTTATGTATCATAAATAACAACCCCATGGATTTTTATTCCATTGTTCTTACTGGGACAATCCAACAATTCTTAATATAAGCGGACTATGCCCGCATCTGTAGAGGATATAACAAGAAACTTCATTACGTTTTATGTAGTGTACAGTTATGCATGGTCCCTGTCATTCCGTTTTCTCTGGATGATATCTAGTTTCAACCAAGATCCATTTTTTTTACTAAAGTTGGGTATCTGATTGATTCTGTGTTAAAAAATAATTATATTTCTCGTTTTTTTATTTTTAAGTATTTTTTCAAATTGTTGTAACAATTTTTGTATTTAAGATTTTAGACATTCATTTCTTTAATTTAAACAGATCAAAGACGTTTAGATACAAATTTGAACTTTTTTGACATTTTACTTTTATGTTTAAAAATATTAAAAAGACAAATTATATACATTCTAAATTAATGTTTTTTTTTTTCAGACTTTCAATTTAATTCATTGTTTGTATTTCTATTTTTACCAATTAAACTTAGATAGCTCAGTAAAATACTTAAACAAACTTTTATTCTTAAAATTTAATTTTAATAAAAAATTGAAAATTTTATTACTTAATTTTTAATTAAATAAATATTTTTTTTTAATGCTAAATTCTTAGTTATAAAAAAAAATTAATTTAAATTATAAATCAGTTAATTTTGTAATACTTTTTTTTTTGAATAAATTAACTACAGATTAATTTTAATAGAAGCAGGTTAATAAAAAGATATTTTTTTAAAACTACTTAAAAAGTTTAAATTTTTACGCTTTTTATTAATTTGTAGTTTTATTAATTTTTATTGTATAATATAAAAAATTTTAAAACATTTTAAAATTGAATAAATCAAATCAAATCAAGTAAAAAAAAAATTTATTAATTTTTTTTAAAACTTTTTTAAATTATATTTTTAAATAATTAAATTTAATGTATTTGTAAAAAATAAAATTTTAAAAAATCATTTATTTTTATCTTAATATGTTATATTTGTTTTTAATTATTTTTTCCAAATTCAATATAAATAATATGTTAATTTAAATTGTTTAATAATGAAAAAATAAATTAATATTAATTATGTGATTTGTTTCAAATATTTTTTTTCATATAGTTGTTTTTATTTACATAAATTTATTTTTTTTTTTGTATTATATAATTTAAAAATATTTATAAAATACATTTTCGAAAATTTTTTATGAAATTTTATTTAATTTATTAATTATTTATTATTAAAAATCTAGGTTTATATTAATATATTTGATATGTTATTTTTTACATTATCATCTTAAACTTAAACTAATAAAAAATCGAATTGTAAATTAAAATGTTTTACACAAAATTGAATTTATAAAATAAGTTAAAACATTTTTTTGAATACAATGACTTAAATATAAAAAAAAATATAATTATCGGATTTATAAATTTTTTGTTTAAATAAAAAAAAATTTTAAAGTTGAATTTTTTTTTTAATACTCAATTATTTCAAAATTTTTAATAATATAAATTTATTTTATTTTTTAATAATTATTTTTTATTTTATAATAAATTTTACTTTATTATTTTTTAAATTAATGATTATATATAATTTATTCTAAATTGATTTTTTTTTTTAATAATAAATTTGATATACTATAAAATTTAAGTTTATTTTATTTTATAATTAAAAAAAATATGTTAATTTTATAAATAATCAAATTAAATTTTATTTTTATATTTATAATCTTATTCTAATTATTTTAATTTTTAGAAGTTATTAATATAATTTTATTAATTTTTGCAATTCTTTGTGAAACAAATTTTTGAGATTTTTAAATTGTTTTTACTTAGTAAATTATATTTTTATTTTCTTGTCTTTTTTTTTACTTATATTGTAAAATACGCGCATGAACTTTGTTAAATTTATAGTTACTCTATTTGTATAAAGAGGTAGTTTTAACCTTATTAAAAATCATTAGTTTGTACAAATTATTTTTTTATTATTTTTATTATTAAAATTCTTATTTAAACTATTAAATTTGATTGTTTTTCTATTGAGATTTTTTTTTGTCATTTTAATTCTTCACTAACGGTAATTTTAACTAATTAAATTATTTTTTAGATTTTAAAAATTTTAATAATCTTTAAGCTTAAATTTTATGAATGTTGACATTAATGTAAGCCAGTTCTAAAAATAATTTAGTTAATGTTGAGGCTATGTTTGTGAAATTGATCTTTATCACTTGAATTGATCTCAAAAGTTTTAAAATTTCTTAATTAAAAAATAAATTTTTATGTTTTGAAATTAAATATGCAAGAATTTTATTAAATATAGATTAAAGCAATTAAAAATAAATTTTTCAGTGTTTTTTCTTTTTGTCGATTTCTGTATATAAAAAATTGAACAAAAAAAAATTGTCCAGGAACGATGTCTTTTAAGTATATTTAACTTTAAAGTTTTATTAATAAAAATATAAAATTTATAATTGTTAATTTTGATTTTATAAATATAAAATTCTTTACGTTATTATTAAATTTTTTTTTAAAACTTTAAATTTATTTTATAGTTAACCATAATTTTAAAGTAATTACTAAAATGACAATTTAAATTAAAATGACCGTTTTAATTTAAAAGAAAAAATAAATAAATTAAATAAATAAAAATAAGTGTATTAGTTAATTACCTCTAATTTTTAACTAATTAAGTATTTACAAACACATCTATTAAATCAAGTTTAATACTTTTAAAGTTATATTTTACATCATATTACTATTATGCATTTTCAAAATAGACATAAGCGTTATTTATTTTTGAATAACACTTTAGATTGTTTGCAAACTAAATTTTAATACTTAAAATTAGTTTTTTAAGCAATTTTTTTTTAATACTTTTATTAATATAAAATTTAAATAAAAAATTTAGCCTAAAAATTTTAACCTATTTAATTTATAAATTAAAAGATTTATAAAAGAAAAAATTTTAATTTATTTAGTAAAGATAAATTTTTGAAACCTTAAAATCTGAAATTGTTAGTTTTTAATTGCAGCTTATTCTCAATTTGAAAACTTTTAAGTAAGACTAAAAAAAAAAAAAAATTCTTATTATGTATTATTTTTTACATATATTAGTTTATCAGCTCTAAAATGATTATTGATTTTAAATGATATATGTTTTTTCTTATATTATTTAGGCATAAGAAAATATAAAAATAAAATCTACAATAACATAACTTTGATAAATTCTGAATATTATTTTTAAAAAATTTAAATAAATATAAATTTTTTTTGAATTAGTATTCAATAGAAATATTTGAAATAGTACCCAATATTAGATAAGTTTAAAAAATCAAAACTTTTTTTATACTTAAATAGATATGGTTGTAACATCGTTTGGTTTTCTTTTTAAAATTTTGTTTTTATACAGTTTATATAATTTAATTAACTAGACAGAATTTTTATTTGTACAATGCTTTTCGCTTTTTTATCTTAATTTATATAAGTTTTAACAGCAAAATGACATTAAATTATTAAAACTTAAATTAAAGTAAAAACTTTAAATAAATTTATTAAAAAATATTAAATATGTTTGAAAAAAATTATATATAAATAGACAGTTAACAAAAAATAGTAAGATTTTTTACAGAAATAAAAATATTTTAAATAAAATTTACTATAAATCAAAAAATTTATACATTTTTATTATTTATAATATAATATTTAATTATTTAGTAATTTGCCATTCTTCCTAATTTTTGATTATTTACTCTGTAATCTAGATGTGTAAAGCTAGTTGCCACATCTCGCACTATAATAAATGTTTAAGTTTGTTCAATTTTGTAATAGAAGAATATTTAGCTGGCATTAATAGTAAGTTTTTGGTACAACAAGAGAAGAACTCTTTGAATGACATTAAAGTGACGAAGCTCTTAGGTAATCTTAGATTGAGTACAAACAATGAACAGAATAGCATGTTCTGAGGAAAAGAAAGAAGAAAAGGGAAGTTTAGAGTGGACTTTTAAAAAAAAAATAGTTAACATTTTTAATACTTGTTTAGCTCATCGTGACAAAAGCAATTCAACTATTTATAAAACCTAAAATTGTAATTGTCTTTGGTAATAAAGAAAGATTTTATATCTTTCCTCAAGCGTTCTTTATTATTATTTGCTATTTTTAATTGTAAACAATTAAACAATACACCAAAAATTTAGTAATTGATTTTGCTTTGATATCATAATTGTTTAATTAAAAAAAAATATATTTTATTTTTTAAATTTATAATTTAAATTTATTAAATTAATCCAATAATTTTAAAATTAAATAATAAAAAATTATAATTTAATATATATTATTAAAATTATATATTTATTTATAAAATAAAAATAATTTTGAAATTTTGTTAAAAATTATATAATTCTAAATATTTATGCAAAAAAACTTTTAAATTAATTTTGTTTTACATTTTACAGGTTGCCCGTAAACGAATTAGAAATAAACCAGGAAGCGTAGCTACGCATAGCGGAAATAGTCATAAAAAAAAAACATCTTATTCTCAAAATGATTCAAACATCTGTAAAAATAATTTAAAAAACATAACTGGAAATAAATTACCATTTAACACAAATTCATCTAATTTAGAGCAGTCTAGTCAAAAAAATAAAGTAGTTTATTGTCTACCAACTAGTCCGGCATGCGCAAATAAATTAAAACATTTAAGTCAATCTGTTAGTTCTAAAACTACTAATCGTGTTCGTGATTGTTCTAATCTAAAATCAAAAAATGAATATGCTCTAAATGAAAATAACAAAATAGTGCAAAAACAATTACGTTTAACTTCCAAAGCAAAAAATAAATTACTTTCTACTAAATTAAGTGAAGAACTAAGTAAATCTGAAGTGACTAATGGTCAAAATACCACAAGTGCAAGTGGTTTTACAAATCAAACAAATGACACTGAAATGGTTACTCTAGGAAATCATAGTGAATTTTCATCTCCAAATCATCAAAGTTTTCACTTAAAGTCATCTTCTGATTTACACACTTATCTTAATATACATCTTAATCAAGTTGAAATGTCAAATTTAACTTTAAGTCAACCTAATTTATCCAACACTAACAATCAAATTGAAGGGAATTTTTCAAATAAAGATAAAAATAATAATCAAATATTACATAAACCTGCTCAAATTAGCATTTTAAATGTACAACGGCATTTAACTTCTGGAATCGGTAAAATGGTACGACAACATTGTGTTCATTTAACAAACAAATTATCAAAAGTTCAACATTGTTCACCATTTAAAAAAAATAAATTTACGGATCAATCTGTAAATCAAATAATTCATAAAAATTTAACTTTGGTATCAGATGAAGATGCAATTAGTTTATGTAATTTACAAACAATTTCAGTTATTGATTCTGAATGTAATAATGAAAATAATCAATTGCGTTCTGATAATAATTCATTAATAAATATGAATTTAACTTCTGAAATTAATCCTAATTTTGATTTGGATTTAAATCCTAATTCAAAGATTAATACAAAAATATACAAGGAAAATTTAACAGTTAAAAATTTTAAACATGAGTTAACTTGCAATTTTAATACAAGTTCAAACAAAAATACACAAATAATTCAACAATCTAATGTAATAGATAAAAAATTAACTCAGCAAAACTTAAATAATTCTAATCTTCCATTAGATTTAAAATCATGTAACTATCAAAATGATGAACAGCCTGATTTTAAACTTAAAAAAAACTTGATAGATCAAAAAATTAAAGATGAACAACGATTAAACCAAAGATATAATCAAAATTTTAATCAGTTACAATCAACACATAGTACTCAAATAAAAATAAAAAATCATCATGGTACAAGTTCTAAAAAAGAGCGAAAAACAGCTAAAATATTAGCCATTATTACTGGTGTTTTTATGATCTGCTGGTTACCTTTTTTTATAATTGCGCTACTCATGGCTATTTGTCCAAATCGGGTACCTATTAGTAATCTATTGTTTAGTATTTTTCTTTGGTTAGGTTATGCTAATTCCTTATTAAATCCTATTATTTATACAATTTTTAGTCCAGATTTTCGTAATGCATTTAAAAGATTACTAACTAGATGTAAAGGCAGTTGAATAATTTTATTTTAATTTAATTTTAGTTTTAATATTTCATAATTATTTACAAAATACGAAAGAATTAAATTAATGAAATAAATTAATTAAAATAAAATTTATATTTTTTTAAAAATCTAATTTTGTGTTTGCAACTAAAAAGTATTAAAAATGTTTTTTTAATATTTAATGCTAAAATTAAGTGTAGCAACTATATTAAATATTAAAATTTATATAAAAATTGTTAAATAATCATACATGTAAAAATATTTTTCTTTATGTTTACATAAATCAATATTTCATTTTGCATATCTTATTAAAAATATTTTTATTCATTTTTTATCAAATGAAAACGCCTTAAAAAGTTTGTTTTGATCATATTTAAAAAATAAAAAATTTGCCTGTAGCTACATAAATGATAAAATTAAAAATAATATTTACAACTATTTTAAAAAAAGATTAAATTAGATAAAAAGGTTATTTTAAGATTCACTTTATTTTTTTTTTTTAAATTAAAAAACTAGTTTTTCTAAATCAATGATGAAATTTTTATTGGTTTTATTTATTTTATTAAAAATTTGTAAATTTTTTTTTTTAATTTAAATATAAAATATGTAAACTTTTTTGCACAAATTTTTTTTAAATCAAGATATAAAAGTCAATTTTAACTAGTATTTTAAATTAGATAGCAATGAGTTGCGTGCTCAATTTATAATTTATCAAATTAAATAGTGACTTAAACTGATTAATAAATTAGATATTAAATTTTGTGTAGTTTAAATATTGCATTAAATGTTTGTTTTTTGAATGCAGATTGTTCAATTTTTATTACTTGAATTTATAAACATGTATTTAAAATTTATTTATTTACTACTAATTTGAAAAATATAAAAAAAGCAATATAATTCAACAAAATGATTTTATTAAAAATAATTTATTATAATTATTTTTTTTTAATGATAATTATTATTAATAATTATTAATTATTTTATCTTATTTTTTATTTATTAATTTTTTGAAAAGCTACAATTAGATTAATTAAAAAATTTTAATTTTATTTAACATTTTAAAAAAATTATACTTAAATTATTAAATTTAAAAATATTTTTATTTTTTAATCAATTTATTTTTAAATTTTATCCAATTAAATTAATTTTATTTTTCTTATGAAATTATTAATTTTTTGTAATTATTAAAAAAATGCGCATATTAAAATAAATTTTAATTATAGATTTCAATTTATATTTTTATTTTAAATATTATATAAACTATTTTAGTTTACTTTATTTAGGAAAATAAAACATTTAAATTTTTTTTTTTTGTAAATTATTAAAACCTGTACATTTTTTACATAGATATTTTAATTTACAATTTAAAAAAACATTTTATATAATATTAAAAATAAAATTATTTTAATAAATAAAAATTAAGGTATAATTATTAATTGTATAATAGTTTAATATTGTAAAAAAATTATGATTGAAGAATTTTAAAAAGATTAATTTTAATCAAGTTTGAGTATTTCTTAAATAAAATGTATATAAAAAAAATTTATTTAGGTTTTATTGCTATTAATATAATTTTTATCGGTATTTACTTAAAAATCCTTTTAAGAATGCACAAGAATTGTATTTCTTAAATTAAACTTTTAAGAGTTTGTTATAGATAGAAAGCAACACAAATTTTCTTTTTAATCCTTCTTTATTAACAATTTAGTATTAACACAAATACAAAGATTTTAAAAATTAGTTTAATCCAAGTTATTTAGTCATTTGATAATTTTTCTCTGCCATGATCGGACAATTTTTATGGTTCTTTGAGTTTGATTTTCTTATCTACTATATGTTTTACTTTTAGACCCATTTCTCGTAATCTACTAAAACTTTGGCTCATCCTACAAATAATTGCTACAAATAACTATCTGTGCCCATACTTGAATATTTTATCCCGCATCTATGCACAGTCCAGCATTGCCTAACAGCTATGTTACTTTAAAAGGATACTAAAGAATTCTGTCCATTAATTTAAAGTTTAATGTTATACCAGCTATTTGGTAAACTGTTGAGAGATTTTACAATCTATTGATTTTTAGTAGTTATTCAAGCGCCAAGTTATTCAAGGAATTTAGAAAAAATGCGGTTTTACAACACTTTTATATTTTTTAAATTTTAAATTAATATTTTATTTAAATTATATAATTATTATTTTATTTAAAATTTGATGATTTAAAAAAATAGTAATTACAAACAAATTCTTAATTTTGATTACAAAAACGACAAGTTAATCATTTTTATTAAAAGTATTTTTCAATTTTATTTAATTATTAAATGGAAGCAAAATAATAATTAATTTTTTTATCAAATTTTTTTCTAAGTTTTGTTTTAATTTTTTCATAGGGTACATGCAACAAATATTTTTTTGTAATAAATAATTGAAAACAAATTTTATAGTAACTAATAATTCTATGTAATATACTGTTGAGAATCATCTATCACTAAACTTGAGATAAAACCTGTTTAATTTTTCTGTTTTCCACACTTTGGGTAACAAGAATAGATAGATTGACAACGGCTTTGTCATAACATCTGCAATCATTTTTTTAGTTGGTAAATAGTGTAACGATATCTTTCTTAGCTGAATTTTTTCCTGAGTGTATGTCAATCTCATACGATAGTGTTTACTCTTCAATTCAGCTCCATTACCTAAAATTTATGCGATAGCTGCCTTATAATCATTATATAACATACTTTGTGTCTATGTGTCTTACGTATACAACATCCATCAATACTACTCTTATGGCTGTTACTTCTAACTCACAAGTCGATCGTGCAATTGTCGGTTGTTTTCTACTGAACCATTCGACCAGGCAATTTCCAAAAAACAACACTGCACCTGACGTAAATCTAAATGAATTCAAATTTCCTGCCGAATCGTCATTGGCATAAACCAATCCTTTATCTCCGATCTTTTGCTTTCAAACAATATCTTTAATTTAGGTATTGATTTTAAACATCTTACCGTCCATTTTAATTTCGTTAACTTAGAAATAGCAAAGAACACTCTGCGAAAGCCAGAAGAATAATTCTTAAAAAGAACAAAATATCATATCAAAGAGCCATAAATTGAATGACTGAAAAAGGTTCCACTGTGTCCACGTGAATAAAATTTTCAATTTTATGGCCTAGGTTTTTTTAATTAAAATAGAAAAAAGGACGGGTCTTCTTACCCTTTATGCGAAACTGGCATCGAATGCTTTGGGTGTTAAATGGGAAATCTGCATTGAGAGCGTTACCAAAGGATAATGTTTTCTTAATCAAAGAGTTAGAAATATGTCCAAAAGCTTGAGATACCGAGGAAATGACAAGACAGAAAAAACCACCAAAAACCTTAGAACAAATTGGCCTCAGAAAGACTTGACAACATATATTGACATACAACCGGAATCTTTTAAAACGTCAACCTTATTATGTCTAATAAAAACACAGAAAAATTCCTCGTAAAATAATCTCATCATCAAAGAATTACTTCGAACATTTTGAGATGTTAAAAGTCTTCTAGACAATATCACCTTGATGGGTAGCCATCATAATTTGAGAGTGTTCCATCAAGACCTAGACAGAAGGATAGCATTGCTCAAAAGTTTTGAAAAGGGTTTTTTCTTTGAATTAGAAGGATTTGGAACCTATGTCAATGTTAAAAAAGCCTGGAGTAAAAAAAAGAAGAGAGATGTCTTAAGTTATGGTGGAGGCATCGAGTGCTTTCAGTGTGAACTCGATTCTTTTTATTGAAATTTTCTGATTTTAACATTTGAATATTGGCTATCTTTCTATAAAGGTCAAACTTTTTTGGAAGTTTTTTAACAACTCAATGTGCTAAAAAAGTGTCACGGAAAATTTCACCAAGAACTCTGAGAATTTCAACATACTTGTTAAAATTTTAGAAAACCTGGATTTGCATATCTTCAGGACAGGTCAAAAAGGCAAATTTTAAAGACCAGGCATGAAAGCTTTAAGAGTTTGCAAACATTTTCATTTGGGAGACGAAGGCCATTATGCCGAATGCTGTTTTGGAGGAAAACACGTATTCGGCATCTTTTTCGGATAATACTGAAAGATAACATTAGTATCAACCCCATTTTTCCTAATCCACTCGGAGGAGGCAAAATATATATCAGATAAAATTGAATAAACAATTTTTTTTGCCTTTAAAAATATGAGAGCTGAGTCTATCTTTTCCAAAAGTTAAAATTTGTATCAGACAGAATGGTAATTTGTAGTTAGAACATTTTTTTTAGAAGAAAAGCGAATACCAAAAGTTAAATTTAAAAAAATATACCAGATTAAATTACTTTAAACTAAAATTTTTACTGTTCTGTCAACAATATGTACTCCTTTTTACTTAAAAGAGTTAAGATAATAGATTGTCCTCAAGATAATAGATTATGCTCAAGAGACTGACCAATCAAAAAACGTATTTGCCATTGGTGTGAGTATAACATTAATAATAGACTTGCACTTTTCCATTACCACGTCTCAACATTTTAGCTAATTCTGTAATATTTTAACATATTTCTTAATTTAACCTTAAAATCATTTTCAGTAAATCATCGGGGCAAACTTTCACTGGCTACTTGAAAGCTGAATTTATAGATTTGTGAACGCGCAAGAGTAAAACTAAATACCTCATCTACCACAATCAAAATTTAATATTTTGGTATTCTGCCCTGCAAAAATACTTCTCTGTCTCTACTATGAAGGCTAAACTTGTTGCTGTAGGCTCGTTAATGAAACAGTTGATGTACTTTAGACATCTTTTTTACAAATACCAACAAGAACAGATAATCTTTACCTTGTACAGCAACAACAATCTCGCTATTTTTTTTATCAAAAAAGTGAAACCTTTATTTGCCACATGGATCTGCGGTATAAGTTTATCCACAATTAGATTTGGAATAAGATGCTTTTTGTGAAAAATATCTAGAGTAACCAACAACCAGTTGATTTACTCACTAAAGCCTTAAAATTCCTACAGTATTTTAATTAATTTGTTCAAGTCTGAATAAAACAATTTCCAGGCTCAAGGGGCTGTATAAAAAAAATGCTACTGCTATCTATATTCTCTTTATCACATGCATGTCGAGTTTTGTAATAATATTTCCTTTTCTTTGCTTTTGTATGCTTTTTACTTTGCTTGACTAAGATAATGAATGATTGTCTTACTTATTTGAACCTTTTCTTTTACTTTGTGCACTACGCAAATTTTATTGAGAACCCTTAATTAATGAATTACTTAATTTTAATTTATTACTCACTAATCTAAAAATGTATTACTAGTTGCCTGAACACTACTTAATGTAAAAGAGCCATAAAACCAAGAGAACAGTAAGCTTAAAGTACAAGTAGAATAAACTACTTGTACGACGGCAATCTACAAAGTTGTTAGGTTAATCTGAAATGGAATAAAAAGTGTTTTGTTTCGTTTCTCACGTTTATCAAATAATTAGAAATTGTAAAATTTACAAGGAATAAATAAAATAACGTTTAGAATGACGAGGTACCAGATTCAGTATTTGAAGAAGTAATGGTTTCTACTCGAGCATCCGTATGGACTTCAACACGACTCAAAAGATCTAATCTCCGCCTCATCCTTTAGTCTGATGTTGTCCAAGGTCCTCTGAGCACGAATGTCATTGGTAAAAAGCAATGACTCTCTGGATTTAATTAGTGCCGGGCATTCTTCGGGAAAATGCACCATGGCTACATCGTCTACAGTTAAAAGCCTGCTTTTATAAAAGTTAAATCAAAGTTTTAAGCAGAAGTCTAACTAACTATTAATAACAATTAGAAACAAGAATGACCGACTAGATTAACATAGTTCGAGTAATAGTAAGAGATTTAAGATAAAAACGAGAAACGATTGAGACATAATTCAAAATTTCTAGATAATGAGTGGAAGTAGAAATATTGAAAAAAAGTAAATTTAGTATTAAAAGTGAGATTAACTACATTGAATAAAAATGTATATTGTTGCCTACTTTGCCAAAAATACTTGTAACTGACATAAATCGCCTACACATTTACTTTATTTAAAATACTTTAAAATAAACACTTACCAAATTAAATAAAAATATAATTGAACATACACTATAAAAAACCCAAATATAAGAAGGAGTTACCTTTTTCGTGCATTCATCAAATTTTGTTCTCAGACTGGAAATATGGCAGCATAAACTCAGCTGTGTTGTCAATAAACGGCGGTAGCTTAAGTGTGTTCAAAAGTTAAAAGACTTTATTTTAAATTGTAGTAAAATTTATTTATTTGACCTGACTAAATACACCAAACTTATATTGAAATGATAAAAATGTTAAGAAAAGTACTGCAGACTTCTACTTGAAATAGCATTAGTGCTATGTAAATCTGTCTACAAATTAAATCATGTTAGTATTATGGTCAGTATGTTAAAGGTGTTATTCCCTTAATTATGTAAAACATATAATAGTAATTGTAAACCTATTAGTACATAGGAAATATAACGATAAAAATGGACTATCGGTCGATATTTAATTCTGACATAATATTTAAAATGCTTGAGGTAATAGGCAGCTCATGTTGGTAAAGTTATTTATATAATGTTAGTATATAAGCCCTTAAAAGAGAGTTTTAGAGTCTGCAAGTTTTGGATAGTGAAACTAGCAAACAATTTTAAAAAGATTATATATTTTTATTTTGTTATTTAATAAAATAACAAGGTTTTAGTAAATCCAAAAGTTTTGTTTTCATTAAAAAAGAATTTTAAACCCGTGGTATTATTTATACCCAATTATTGTTTTGAACACCAAGAGTCTTAGCTCAAAATATTGATCTTCGTTTTCAATCAAAGTGGTAAACTTCACAATAATATTTTAAAAATTTATAAATATATTAATGTGAACTCAAATTTTAATTTTTTTTACATTTATTTTAGTAAATACGTAGTAATAAAATTAAAACATTTAAATTTGTAAAAAAAAAAAAAACAATCAGTAATATTCTAAAAAAAATATTTTATTAACTATTATGTTAAGTGACTATATTTAAATTATATATAATTATACTAACTAAAAGATAGGAATTAATTTATACGTAAAACTAGGTTTACATTAAATTAAATTTTAACAAAAAAAATACTAATTAAAAATTAAAAAATTTATATTTTATAATTACTAATTAAAGTTTATATTTTTAAACATTAAAAAAAAAAAAAAATAGCTTCAACATAAAATTATTTAGCTTTTTTATATAATTACTTTAATATCAAAAAATTTAAAAAATTTATTAAACAAAAACGTTTATCATATTTAAACATGTTAAAATTGTATAAATATCTTTATATTAGTTTGAACCTAATTTGCAATTATCATATCAATTATTTAAATCAAATATATAATGTGTTTCATTTTTTGTTTAATAATCATAATTAAAAATAATTAAAAATTATATTTTTATTTATAGTATTATAAAAAAAAACAAATTGATAATTAATTTAAAATAAATGTCAAGTAACAATAAAAAAAATAAAAAAATTTGAGGTGAATTACAGAACTTAGTGACTATAAATTCAAAATTTTCTTAATTTACTTACTACAAATTAAGTTTCTTAATAACGGACACAAACGATAAAAGAGTCAAAACTAAATCAGTCTTTATTAGCTTAATAAAAAAATTTACGCTTATCTCCATTGCTATCTATCAAGAGTTATTTCTTATTGTCCTATCTTATTGTTTTAACCCAATATTTGTCCAGAATATAAGAAAAGACTGAACTAAAATTGTTCCCTAAGCAATTTTTGTTTAAAAGTTCATTTCTTATAATTGTTTAGTTTGTGATATCTTTTTTTTTAAATATTTATTTGTATAAGTTAAATAAACATATTGATTCGATTTTAAAAATTAGTTATGTATCTCAACATTTAATAACAATAAATTAACATGAAAATAATGGTTCAATTTTAAGTAGATTTTAATTAATTAAAATTGATTTCATACAATTTTAAATAATTAAACATAAAATTTTTTTTTATCAAAGTATTTATTTTTATAAAGTATAAAATTACATTAATTTTATCATTAATTATAAATATTATATATTTTTAAATATAAATAAAATTCATAAATTTTTAATATTTAGTAATATTTTTTAAAACCGTATAACATTTTAATTAAAATTATTTTTTATATATAAGATAAGAATTTTTAACTTAAACTTTTAGTTTAATTATAAAAATTTTTAATTGAAGATATTATTTTGAATAAAAAACAAAATAAATTGTAAATATTAAAGTATAATATTAAATATAATTTAACAATTTTAGTTTAATTTTAAAATTAAGACATTGTAGTATTTCACTACGTTGCCTAATTCTTAATAAACTGTTCAATAATCTTAATTTAACCAATTGGTTTAATTAACAATTCAGTCAACATCTCACGTGTTTGTCATCAGTGACGGATAATTTCTCTAACTAAGCTCACTTTAACATTGAAGCATCGAATCTTACCAAACAAACCACCATTTTTTAAAGTTTCCAAAGCTGACTAGTTGTCATTGAAAAGTGTAATTCTAGGCTTGACATTATCTAACAGTTATATATTAAAGTTAAAAATATTGAATATTGTATTCAATGGCTCGTTTACATAACAGGTAATGATGGTTCATTGAAGTTATCATATTTCTTTTTTGGCGACGGGAAAGACAATATTAGGTTTTGTCAAATTAAAAACGTATATGAATGATTCCACTAATTGTCGATAGACGTTGATCTTCTCAAATGAAGTCTGATTTTTGGACTTATCTTATTAGCCAACTGCGATGAAAGATTTGTAAAACGTTGCTCTTGTAAAACCAAATCGCTCCACCAATTCATCAATATAATCTTTTTGATCAGTCTTCACCACACCTGCTTTAATGTCATAACTAATATTCATCCACATAAAGCTTGATATATGTATTTCTAGGTTTTGGACTGTGCTGATTTCAGCTGTTTTAATATTTCGTTAACCTTGATGTTACATTGTCTTGCTACCTGTTTTAGGTTATATATCGCTTTGTTTAATTTACACACCTTTCCCTTTGGAACGTTGTACATTTTAAGTGGTTCAATATAAATTTCCTCATGAATTTCCTTATGAATTTTGGTGTTCAGATTTGCTAGATCATCCAGCCATGATAAACTGCAACTTTTGGGTATGCCATCCTTATTTTTTACAGAAAAAATTAACATAATTTTAATTAATTTAATGTTTAGTAGTGGGTCAACATATAACCAAGTGGCGTGATTGATGACTGTTTTTCACTATCAATATCGTCCTTTCAGCAATTTGCCTCATTCAAATTTTTAGATACAAAAAGGGTTAAAATTACATATGGTTTACATTTTCCATGCTTTCCCTGTACTTTTTTAAATTTCCTTGATTTTGGGCTAATGTTTGCTTCTAAATACTTTGTTTTGAATTCTTGCAGCTCAGATTTATTCATCAAAAAATCACCTATTGGTCCCGCTTAGCTCTCTACCATGTGTTTTTGTTAAAAGCGTTTATCTAACTAGTGTTTAAATATTCTATGTGCAATTTTCCACTTCTAATACTTGAGGCCTTAGTATAGGAGTAGGTTCAGTCAATATATAGTTGTCTTCAATCAGCTGTCGTTCGTCAACTAGAAACGTTTCATCCACAAGCGAGACGTCTCTAATGACCAAATATTATGCTTTAGAAGTAAATCGTATTCATTCTTTTTTGCATTTAAATAAAAAGTGTTGCGTTTCTTAAAGGTCTTTTAAAAAAGACACGAGAATTGGTATTTCTTAAGGATATTTTAAAAATATCTAAAAAAAAATATAGCATAATGATGTCGAGTTTTAAAACCCTTCTTTATTAACAAATATTAATAGGACAATTACAAAGTTTTAATTGGTTTTCCACAAGTTCAAACTAATTATTTATTACCTATTCACTCAGCAATTTAAGTAAGATTTTATACTCTTTTTTTTACTACCAAGGACAACTTTATTGGGTTTTTTGAGTTTGATTTTCTCAACTACTACATGACGAGCTAAACCTTTGGCTGATTTTATAAATAATTGTTACTAGTAACTATCTGTGCTCCTACTTAAATATTTTATGCCGCATCTGTACAAAGTCCAACATTACTTAAAGTTCATTATTTACTAGCCATCTGGTCTACTGTTACAAGATCGTACAATCTATTCATTCTTAGTAGTTGTCCAAGCGTCAAATACTTCGCCCTTGTTTTATAGCATATATGATCAGAGAATTAAGGATGAAAGTAATTTTATAACAAAAGATATTAGTATAAATAACTTTTTTTCTGTATTAGTCTAAATTAAAATTATATAATTTAATAAATTTTTTTTTAGAAATTGTAGTGAATTCTATTTTATAGAGCACATATATGTAGAATATATGTGTACATTGTTAAGAGTCTAGGTTTCCTTACCGCTGAGGTAAAGAACGTAGTTATGCTCTTAATCCTTAAAAGTAAGATTTGGGTGGACCACAATTTAACTCCCGTGTCTCTGACGACCTTCAAAGTTAAAGGAGATTTGATATCCCTTCAAAAGGCCGTAAAGGCTCCGGTCGTCACGAGGAAATAACATCATGAGTAACTGTGAAGTTCGCAAATGAAGAAGTAGAAAGATAAAAGATAAGGGGGTAAATGTGCAGTATAATGTTCTGGTAAACAACAAAATTGCGGAAGTCCAGCAAAAAAAAGAGTAAGTTGGACAGGACGCCAAAAGTAAAGTTTAGTAGTTGTAAACTTGTCCTTGGAATCACTATCAAGAAAAGTTACCGTAATTGTTAAAATAAAATAAATTATTGTCTAAGACAAAATATAAATAAAATAAATTTAAAACACAAGAAAAAATTTTTATAGATAAATTTATATTATAAAGATTTTCAAGTTTTTTACTTGAGTAATAAATAGATATTAATTATTAATTTTTATTATAACATAAAAATAAATTATGAAATCAATTAATATTTACAAATTAAAAAAAAAAAAATTTTATTTCAAATTAAATTATTTTTAATGTAAAATCGATGTAAATCTATTTTAAAAAAAATAATTGTATTTAATCCATTTGAAAATAAAACAAAACGGTTGTCTTAGAAATATCAACTTAATATTTTACTAGTATAAAATTGTGTGTTGAAAAAAAAACTAAAAAAGTTAATTTTTGTTATAAAAACATGGATTAAAATAGTCTCAACTCAAGCGGACAAAAAGAGCGGACTATAGTCATAACTGTGCAATAAGAAGATATTAATATTTAGTCATTGATAGATAAATAAATTGGTTTCACTAAAGATGGACTTTAAAACAAAATGAAAAAAACAAATTTTTTACTTAAAAAAAATTACTTAAGTTTTAAAATTTTAACCAAAAACTTTATTATATTTTATTTAACCCTTAGCGGACCGCGCACTTTTTGAGTTGAGTTTCCAGCAGGACCGCAGCATTTTTTTAAAATTTTTTTTTTAGACTACTAGTTAAATAAATTGTTATCAAATCTTTAATATTTATTATATTTGTTTGATTTTTGAAATATAACTAAAAATAGAATCATTTTTTTTTTAGTATTTTTTTTTTTTTTTTTTTTTTTTTTTAAAGTTAAATTTTTGTTGCTTAAACTAAGACAATCAATTTTTATACACTGTTTAGAAAAAAATTAATTTAATTTTTTCTTTAATAATATAAAATTTTTTTTTTTAATTTTTATGTTTATTAATGTTTATTATATAAAACAAAATAAAATTTATCAATAAGGCTTGTTTTTTAATTACAAAATTTAAGTTTAAAAATAAGATTAAAAAAAAAAAAATTTTAATAAGTTGTTTTTAAAAATTCAACAAATTTTGGGTAAAAAAAAAATTTTAATACAATTAATTACAATTAAATACAAATAAATTACTAATAAAATATCAATGAATAAAATACAAATGATTAATTATAATAAAAAAATTATTTTAATTATTTTTATAATCTTCTAATGTATGATATCGTTTCCAACATTCTCCTATGTGCAAATGTGGCATAGATTGGCAAGTATTGCAATATGTGGTTGTTTCATGTCTTCCTTTAAAAATATTTCTATTAGAACAAACAACACAATCTCGACTAACACCTTTTTCTATTGAATGAAATTTATTATTTAGTCGATCATCCGTTGAAATAGATATTGATCGACTTTTAACTTGTTTAAAATTTCCTACTAATTGTGAAACTAATTTTTCTCTAAATAATAAATGGGACATCGGTTTTTCATTATTATTTTCATCATGAAAATTTTGAAAATTCATTTTTAAAACTTTATATTGAACAAGACAAAACAAAACATAAAATAAACTTTTTTTTTGAAAAACTAGCCTTTATATACCAAAATTTATATACATACGTAAAGAATTTACATATATGTACTAAGAATTTTTAAATTTCTTAGTTTTTATAATTAAAACTAAACTAAAAATACTTATCTTTTAAAAATATAAACTTAGTGTAATAAAATTAGTACAATGTAATCTATCAAGACTCAAAACTATAACGAACTGACCACAGGGTTTCAAGGTTTTATCTGATAAATTTTTGTATGTTAAAGTATAAAAATTGGTCTAAAATTTAAGCATATTTTTTTTAAAACAAACAAGAAAATTTTAAATAATGTAAAAAACAATAAATAAAACAACATCAAATTAAATAAATTAAACAATAAAACGTTTTAGTGCAGAAATTCAACGGAAAATTTTATGTTTTTTGCGTTGACCTTATCTTAAATTTTTAAGAAAATATATATTTTTTTTTTTATTTTTCATGAAAAAAATGGTATAATCTTAAACTTAAAGGTTTGCTTAAGTATTGTGTAAAAAATCTCAGCTTAAAAACATATAATAACAAAGATATTAGTATATAAAAGACCGGGCGGATCTCATCCGCCAACGGTCCGCAAAGGGTTAAATTATTTTGTAATTTGTAAATAACCACTCGGTAATGATGATAAATACTTGTCAAAATATTTATGAAAAATTTATGACTTCAAAAAATAAAATTTGAAGTAAAGTAAAATTAAGAAAGCCAAAATATGTATATAGTTGCAAAAAACGAGCTAAAAAAATTTTTGCTTAATTTTACAAAAAACGATATTAAGGAGAGCTTGGTAAAAATTATAGTGGATGCTTTTAATATCTATGTTATGGCAATGTTTAATTCCAAAGTCATGACAAATAGAAAATTCAACCCCTATATACTTATAATAAAAATTCATAATTTATGTTTGAGAAATATAAGTTCAAGTTGTGATTATCTGAGTGACTATATATAGCAAAAATCCATTTTAGTTAATTTTATTTATTTATTTATTAAATACCATTTAAATTTTAATTTCTTTATAATTAAGTTTTTTTCTTTAAATTACAATTTTTTTTTAAAACTTTGCATAAAATCCAACCTCATTAAAACCGTTAATTTGAGTTTCTAACTTTATATTTTATATAAAGACTTTTTTATTGAATTTAATATGTGTATTTTGATAGCGATGTATACTCACAACAGTGCAAAAATTATAATTGACTTTTTAAATAACCTCTTATTTTTTTAGTTTTTTTTTGGCTTCGTAAAAAGTTGTAAAAAGTTGTAAAAAGTTAAATAACTTGTGACAACTGTATTGTCGCGTACAAATTTAGCAATAATCACAACAGAGATTTAATCACTACACCGTTCGTGATTCTGAGTTGAGTTAATCTGCAATTGGTTTTAAAAATAAGTTCTACCAAACCAAAAACTGACCGTATTTTAATGGTTTTATCATCAGATTTTATCAGGCTAGTTGACCACGGATTTATATATGACAGATCTTTAATTTTTAACGTTCCAATTTTTTGTTAGTAAACTTATATCTTATGTTTATGTGACGATTTTGAGTATTGAAGTTTATTTTTTTAGCAAACGCAATAGCTGACCTGTTGTATCAGTAAATTGGCAGTACTGGAATTTCAACCTTGAATCATAATAAAATACGCTGGAAATATGAATTAGTGGCACATAGCTACTAATTTAATTTCCATAGTCAATAACATAATGAAGCATTGAAGAATGAAACCTCAGGAAATAAGAATTCCGCCATGATAAAGCTAGTCCTCTTACATCTAGTTTGAATATCACCTAGATAATCGAAGTCACAAAAACTTTGAATCTTGGGCTTCCTATTAGGGTGTAGACTAAGATGATTCCTGATTAATTAATTGATTGAGTTAAAATAGCAGCCATGGTTTTTTGTTATATCACGACAATCGATTTAGGGTATTTAAAAGGTCAAATTTTTTTCATCTCCATATGTAAAAAAATTTGCCAATTATTTTTCATAGAAATTTCATCTGGTATTAACGGGTCATCAGCTGTTCTAGGAAGTGTAAGTTGCAATTGGATGTATCCAAATATTCATATGTTGAAAGTGCTTTTTTAATTGGTGTAATTGGCAATATTGAGTCATATGAAAACTGTAATTTGTTAATTAGGAGTTGTTCAAAATGTAATTTTTTTTCTCATTTACTTATGTTTATTCCAAAGTAGATTGAGACATTGATGATTTTTACGGCAAGATATTTTGAGAAATTTTCTATTAGTATTTGTAATGATTTAGGCCACTAATATATCGTCGACATATATTACTAATCAGGTAGTATGACCGTGATTGAAAAAAACATGGCTTTGCTTTACTTGGAAATATTTTATTATATTAAGGGTTTTTATTAAATGTTGATACCTTTTCTTTTTTATTTGAAAAAAACCTAAACCTACTTTTTTCTTTTTTTTACTTAATGCTATTCAATTTTTTAAATTTAGAAGCTAATAATGAAGGCTGTAAGTACAGTTCTTAGTTTATTAACAAATTTAAATGTTATTTGTGGTCGTCTTGAAAATTAACTAATATAAAGAATCTCATGGTGTCCACTAATCAAATTGGAAAATAAATTTGATTATAATTTTTTGTCTGTTTTTTTTACTCCAAGAATCCACTTAGTTCTGATAATTTTTTTTTTGGCTTATTTACCACTATCCAGGTTTTGTTATCAGTTAATGAGTTGAATTCTTCAGTTATGACATCTAACTATTTTTGTCTATCGGTTAATCGTAATGCCTGAGATAACTCAGTCGGATAGTTGGATTTTGTTTGTAAAACTCTAGTGAAGTTTCTCTGAAGTGTGAGTTGTATGGTTTGTGTTCTCTCCTGGTCTACCACGGCCATCTATTGATTGTGCTGATGTTTTATTTGCCAGTGTTTGATGTTCCAGAAGCTAATGCAACTGGGACATACAGAGCAGTTGACTTTAGACTTCTCATGCATTCCATTTAGTCTGCCTCATGTTTTTTGAAACCTATCTCTCTCATCAAATTTCACATTTTTGATCTGTGTTATTTTTTGAGTCGTTTAATCCTAAAGTTTGTAATTTTCTGTAATATTTGTTTAACCGACAAAATATTAACTTTTTACAATATAGTTGGAGTTTTTTTTTGTTAATCATTAGCGTTAAAGCATATGCCGTTGACTCAAAGATGATGAAGTAATATTTTTATCAACCCATCTCTGTCATTTTTAACGTTTGCCAATTACTGGTGCTTTAGATTTTTCTTTAAGAAAAAATATTTATATGAATCTGGATGTTAGTTCTTTGAATATAATATTCAAAGTCACACAGATATCTGAGTGTATTATTTTACCGACTTTGATCTTATATTTCAATACTGTTGGCGAAAGTGATTTTTATCAAGCAACTCGTTAGACAGTCTAAGTATTTAGTTTTTAGCGCGGCGTCTATTCTGCTTATTCAATTGTTTTTGTACATTTCTCTTATCTTCTTTATCGGTCGTTTGTGCCAATAATCATAATTTACTTGGTATGTGAACTTGTTGATTGTTGTATTCAATGGCGAAATATAAAATCACCTTTTTTACAATCTTGGTAATTCTTCATTTTTATATTTTATATATGCTGTTTCAGACTGTTTTCACTGTTTAAAGCTGAATTTTTGGAACTTGATGGTTGACAAAATGTTCTTGAATATCGGATGATAGTATACTTATTATTTTAACATTCAGTACCTTTTGGTTGTTCAAAAAAAATTGTGGATGTCAGAATAGTTCTTTTTAAATATTTAATATTATCATAAGATTGTAATCGTATGTTTATTAGGCTAATTCTTATCAGATTTATAATTGAGATTGGTTTTTCACATTTAAGTGATAGATTTAAGTTTATCAAATAGTTTGGTAAACCGTGATTGCGTAAATGAAAATTTGTTGATTGGCTGTAATTTTTTTTTTTTCAAAGATTTTTACCTGTAGAAAAAGTTTTTTAGCTTAATATTCTCCATTTTCTTTAGGATTTAAATTATTAACAATGTAGTGTTTGTTGGTTTTCAGCCCACTATTTTAGGCAGTTAGGTCAACTTGCATCTCAGTACTAAAAAGATAGTTTATTGACTATCCTGATTTTAGGCGTTTGAAACCTGCAACAGACTAGTAAAAGAGACAGTTCTTATTTAGTCCTGTATTAAGACAGTAATCTTTGGGATAATACCATTTTTTAAAATAAACAGCTTGCCAAATATAATATTTTTTTTGTTTAATCAATTGCGACAAATTTTGAGCACGACATACAACTGCCTAGAGTTTCTACTAACATTATGTTACCTGAAGAAGAATTTGAAACATCTTTCTCTTTTCTATTCATTAACATTTTTACTGATGAGATAATTAGATTATTGACACCTGATATATCATATTATTAAATATTCTTATAGTAATCCAAAATCATCAGACAAATAGTAAAACCTAAGACAATAGAAAAAGCAAAATCTGTGATTTATGCAAATATTATCAAAAATGTTTTTATAATATGATTTGCTTATGTCTCACATGTCTCGAAACACGACAGGTATAATTTTAGAAGTTGTTTTTTTAAAAAGAGTCATCATCATTGTTCTTTTATTTAGTTTTTTTTATCTCCACTCAAAATAAAAATAATGTTTAAAAAATTCATCTTATATCTAGCAAGGATCAGCTACTGCACCGGCATACATTTTCAAAAATTTTATCATAATTAACATTTTAGATATTAATGTTGCATATCTATTTTTTATCATTTAGTATAGGTAATTTTAATATGCCCTTTTCAAAAGTAGTATTCTTTTCTTTTAATTGAGCCATCATAAATTGTTTTTTTTTTTTTTGTAATATTTATTAATAATTCCATTTTTTTTATAAAGTGTATGTTTGCACCAAAAACCAACATAAACAAATCATCCTTAAATCCATAATATTTACTTTGTTTATATGATTTAACTTATCGTATGTTGTTTCCCTAAATTTATAATTTTATTATGTTTAGAACTCTTATAATAATTCTGCATTTAAGCTTCTAGCAACAAGCTCTATAGCTTTTTTATTTACTTTTCAAGCTTCTTCAAACTTACTATTTGGTTTTGATTCATGCAAACAGTCCAATAATCCAACTATATTAAGTTAGGTTCTGACATTGCTCGATTATTTATATATATTTGAAATACTTAAGTTTTTGGATTTCATTTACTTGAATATTCATCATGTTTTAAAACAATTTTTAATTAAGTCAATAATATTTTTTTTTAGCGTAGTCTCATAATCTATTGAATATAATAAAGCACAGAATTATACATTAATTAAGAATTGCATGTGCGTGTATTATAAAAGTGTGAAATAGAATATGAAAGTAGTAATGGTGATACCATTAAAGAAAACGTTTAATATATCCCAATAATAATATATAAATATATTTTTTCATCTATTTATTAAAAAATATAATATTTATTAGTAATTATTTATACATATATAATATTTTATTTATGTAATTTTTAAGATTTTATTTTAAAAAATTTTTTTTATTTCAGTTTTGATATTTAAAAAAATACCGTGAAACTGTATAAATTTATTTAGTATAAAAAAAATAGTTTAAACAAAATATTTAAATAATTTTTTATAAATATTTAATCGCCCATATTTGATAGTTTATAAGGGAAAAATATGCAAAATTTGTATATAAATTATTAAAATAATCTTAAAATATATTTTTTTATATTTTTTATAAAAAAAAATATATTTATTAATTATTAACTAATTTTATTTATGTTTTTGATGTATGACATTAAAAAAATATAATTTTTTCATTAATATTGTTGAATTTATTAATATTGTTAATATTTATTTTAATTTTATTTTACATTTTTAAATTAATTAATAAAAATAATATAAAAAATTTTATTTAGATAATTAAATTTGTTAAAGGGAATATATTTAAAACAAAAATTTATTTTTGTTTATTGTTTCTGACTGTCGGTTTTTGCATTATTTAGAAGCAACTTGAACTTGTTGTAGTTCCTCTTTTTGGGTATAAATTCCCTATGTATTTTTGTGTATATCATCATTTTGTAAAACGAATAGAGACTTTACTCAAGTTAAATAATCTTTTCTTGGCTCCACTTTTAATCTCTAACAAGGTAGCTTTACTTCTTCATTTTGAGCCCTTCTCAGTATGTTAAGCCCAACGAGCGATAACTTGGTTTCGTGACCTTGTTTAAAAGTATGCAAACCCCAACAATATAAATAATATTTAGGTTTATTATAAATAAAATAATAAAAATAATATAACTAAATCATTCAAATGATAATACATAATTTTATTAATAAAAAAAAAACAATTTGTTATTATTAGATGATACTTATGATTATCAAGCATTTATAAAACTCAATTTAAATATACTGTAGTGAATATATTTACAGTAAAATGTAAAAAAAGTAGATAGAGTAAAAACTCAATGAGTGACATTGTTAAGTTTCCAGATTATACGCAAAGGAGTAAGTGATTAAAGCAAGGATTAATAAAAGTCTCCGTTGTTCTTAGAATAAGGTAAAAGATGAATTTATGCTCTTAGTATTCAAAATTAAAGGTTAGGATGAACCATAGTAAAAGAAACTTGTAGTAATACGCCATTTCAACTGATTCCTAAACATCTACTCAGTAGTTTAGTGATTAGATGTTAATTTCGAGAGCACTACTACGAATGTATAAGAGCGTCCGAGCCTGTAACAGGAGACCAGTTTAGCTGATAAAGCAATAGTGAGCTTAAGATACAAGGAGCAAGAAATCCCTTGTTAGATGTTCAAGTGACGAAGCTGTTGTGCTAACGTGGATTACGTACAGAGGAGCACAAGATTCTAGTAGTAATTTCCGTAAAGAATCCTAGTAACTACAGTCAGCAGAAAGACTAGCTCAAGCTAGAGAAGTGGGCAGACAACGTATTGTGTTAAAAAGATATTTTTACTAAAATTCAATAAAGACAAGGTTAAAAACCCTTCATCTTATGTATCAAGGTTATTTAAAACTAAGGATTTGCTACAAATTGAAGTTTCGACGACATAAAATAGTGGGAACTTGATATCCTTCCAATGGTCATAAAGGCTTCAGTCGTTAAGATGGGTTAAGACTTTAGGTAACTGTGAAGTTCCCTAACAACGAATAATAGTAAGAGTACAGAACGAGATAGTTGATTTCATGAGAACAAGATTGAAATTGAGAACTAGAATTTCTTTTTTATAAAATTTTATGATTAAAGAAATATTTATTACCACAATACTAAATATTGAGCAAAAAATTTATAATAGGAATTTCAAAAAAAGTTAAAAAAAAAAAGATTAAAGAATAAGAAATTATTTTTTTATTTTAAAAAATAGTTGTAGTTTTACATATTTTATAAATTAATAAAAAAATATGCAAAAATTAGGCTAAAATTTAAAAAAAAATTTAAAACATTATCCTTTTATTTTACTAAAATTAAGATCTATAAATTTAAAATGTTTTACTCATTTGTGAAAAAAAAAACATTAAGAATAACTTGTAGCAATCTATCGAGTTAAATTGTTTGAATAGTTTAAGATCATTTTAACAACTGGCATTAAGAATCAGTAAAGAATTATTCGGAATTGTAGTGCTTGATCATTTTAATTCATTTTTTATTGTAAGATCTTTTGTTTAAGTATTCATTGTAAAATTTTAGTTTAAAAACAGAGAATTAATTGACCATCTATATGTACTAAAAAGTAAATTATAAATTTTTTTTTTTTGATATTATGAATTAACATTTAAAAAATGTATTTAAAATATATTATGCTACAAAAATAAATATATAGAATTATAACTTTGTATATATATATTTATATTTATTTAAGTTATATATAAAGCATACTAAATAACATTTTTTTTACAAAAAATCATTTATTAATGATATTTTTACAAAAAATCAAATTACCTTAGTTTATATGCAATCAATTTTTTTTTTATTAAATAATATGAACTTAGTTTGATATTTCTTTGTTATTTCTTTTACTATTTGATAGTTCATACTTATTAATTTGATAAAATATTTTTTATGATTTTGACCTCTTGTTTCTTTCCTTTTATTGTTATTTTTTGTATATTTGTAGACTAACCCGAATGTCTGATTATTTCGTTAGTCTATTAAAGACATTTTTTAACTATCTTTTAACCCGTCTATTTTAGATCGCTTATTTACACTGTGAATATTTATGGTTAAATAAATCAATTTCATTGTAACTCTTTCTAATTAGTTTTTTCAGTTACTAATATTTTTAATAATTCACTACTTTTAAAATTAAAATTTATTTTAATATTTTTATTTTTGAAAAACTTTGTTATATTTATTTTTGGTACTTTTTTTTTCAACTTATAGTCTTACCCAAAGCAGTTCTAAATTGATAAACAATTTTTTCAAGAGATTCCTTGAAAACTAAAATTCCAACAATTTAAAATATTATAATTTTTTCAAAATTTAATATATATAAATAAAGGCAATTAAAAAAAATTGACTTATTTTCACCCCTTTATTTTTTTTTTTTTAATTTTGAACTTAAAGGTTTTATTATTTAAATTTAAATATATTTATAAACTAAAATGTTAAGGTTCCAGATTTAGTGGAGCTTCATTCAAGTTGTCTTGTTGGCACACAAAATTTTTCGCATTCATTGCAAACATCGGTTTTTTACTTAGTCTCAGTGGAGTAAACAATTAATAATTACAATTCACGCACCAGGTCAAAAATCAATTTTTCAACTGTGCTCTTCTTTGTTTATCTCTGTCCTTATATACAGAAATCAAACAAAGAATAATCGTCATAGATTAGTAAAATTATGCCATATCCTTCCCTAACATTCTGTTGTAGATTTGAAGATGGTTATAATGGATAATACGGTTATTTCAAATATAATAACCCCTTTACAGAAATAAAATATAAAATTTGATTTTACATAGATGTAAAAAGGTCATAAAACTCCTTTTACATCTTTTACATTTATTCATTTTAAAAAAATAGATTTATTATTTAAATTAAAAAATTAAACAAATTTTAAAGTGTAGGAAGTATAAATAATATAAAATTGTTGTTTTTAGTTATTAATAAACTTATTTTTACTATTACAAAATAATTTTAAATTTAAGAAACTTTATTAAACTTAGATTTTTTGTTTCAATTTAGCAGAAGCAAAAGTAGTACTGTAATAGTCTAGCCTGTAATACTTACTCTAAGTTGAGTGAAAATAAATTGGTTATTACCTCTCTAATACAAAATTGTTTAACAAGCGTAATGAGAGGCATTGGTAACTAATTAAAAAGGTAACAGCTTTCAGTAGGAGTTTTCAATTATTTTTTTGTTTAACAAATTTAAATTTTCCTAAAACTTTACATCTTTTTCTAAAACTTTACTTTTTTTTTAATTTGTTCAAAAGGTAAAAAATTTTGACATACTCCCTAATAAAAAATCTGCAGTGACCAGTCAAACTGATATAATTCCGCAGTGGAAATAAATTATTTGATACAAAAATGTTTTTAATTTTCTCAACAAACTTTTAATGCGTAATTTTGGTGACACCATATATTACTCTTTTCAAAAATACTATACTAGTTATGTTAAAAATAAACTTATTAATATTTATACATAAATTGTTATCACTTAAAATTTTAAAAAACTTTTAAAGGTTGATATTTATTCTTACTGACATAAAGTATATCATCAATAAAGAGGAACACCTTTTTTGCTTTTATTAAATTTTTAAAGATTTATGTCATTTTTTTTTTAAATATTGAAGTAAAATTCGAAAAGCAAATAAGTAAATTTGTATTAACCATTTAGAGTTATAAAATAAGTTAACTGTCTTATATTCTCTGTTAGATCAATTTGATAAAAAGCATTTGAATTTGAAGCCTAATAAGTTTTAAGAAATACATACAAAAATTAACATTAGTTTTGTCGAATTGAGTAAAAGGGTCTAAGTCATTTACTTGATTAAGTTTTGACACAAATTCAGAGAATCACTTTTTTTTGACGCTAGAACATAAGGAGAAGCACCAGACAAAAAATCAATTCTTTTATTTATGATTTAAGTTTTATTTTAGAAATGTTTTAAAGTTTACACTTTCTAATACCTAAACCATTGGAGCTTGTAGACTCAATTTAAAGTCCACCACAAGCTTAGATTTTAAATATTTCCTACTGATAATATTTAGGAATAATTGACACGCATTTTTTTTAAATTTGATTTAAGATTAACAAACCAGATAACTAAAGCTAGTTATGAGATTCATCATATTGGACCTATACATTCTGTTGCTCATTCGTTTGAGAAAGAATTCTTAATTCAAACGTGTTCGGAAAATTTATTTTGAAGATCTTAGTTTTTTGAATACCTCAAAAATTTTAAAAACATGAGATTGCCGATTAATAATAAAAATATTAAAAAGACAAAGTAGTTAAAAAGAATAAATTAAAAATATTAACAAATGCATAAAAAGTGTTAAAAAAAATATAGAAATTTTTATAATTAAACAAAGTAAAACAACTTGTGATTAGTATAATTTCTGATTTCTAAACATATATTTTCAAATAAAAACTTTTTAAATAATTGAAAATATATAAAGTAATTTTAAAAAAAAACATTGTAATTTCTTGTTCTAACTTTATTTTATAAATATGGTATTTTAAATAAAAATCTTCTAAGAAATCTCACAAGATTTAAAAAACTTTTTTAAAACTTAAAAATGTTTTACAGATCATGATTGTTACTTACGAAAATTCATATTCAAAAGGACAATCTTGTGACAACCTTGTAACCTCACATAAGGAAAAACTGTAAAATTATTATTCCGATATATAACGTACTGTTGTGCATCATCCCAAGTTATGTGACAAAAAACTGGATAGGATTCTTTGTGTTTAACTCACAAAATAATATTCTTGTATCATAATACGATCACCAATTTTAAAGGGTGAAATGCTAGATGAATTTTTTTTTTTTATCAAAATCTATTTTCATCTTTTCGTGTATTGATGAAGTTCCTTGTTTAAAAAATCACTATCTTTTAAAATTTGAAGAAGAATTCTATGTTCCTGATATACTTGAAAAAGAAAGATCAAACTATAAGCCTTACATAAAGAAATACAACCTATGTCTCTATAATAAGTTTTATTCAAAAACCGGTATGCATAGATAAGCATATCCCTCTAACAATGATTTTAATATTAGAAAGATGGAGGTATTTTTCCGAATATTGGATTACAGCCCTTGCAGTCTACGCGAATGCCTTAGCGTGAACTACACAAGTGGCTTTGTCCATCAAAATAAAAAAAAAGCTTGATCTTATAAAAGATGGTGTTCAAGTGATATGTGCCCCAAACTCAGAATCATTGAGATAATTAAATAAGATTTTTTTTATTTTTTCTTAATCTTCATCTAGACAATATAACTTAGTCGTAAACTGACTAATTAGGAATTAATCAGAAAAAGATTTGGATAGCAAACGGGACAAAACATCAGCATCTTTTAACAATACACCACTAAAATGCTTAATAATTATTTGGAAAGACGCCAAATATAGTTATTATCTCCTAAAACAACCTTTTAGTTTCTTCTGAATTAAAAGGAAGGTTAAGGCTTGATGTTCGGTAATGACCACAAAACTTTTTCCATCCATGTAACTCTTAAAGTATCTCAAGGCTTTAATAACTTCAAGAGATTCTTTATTGTTGACACTATAATTAATTTCTGCCAAAGTGAAATATCTTTTTATGAAAGCTCAAAAATAGCCAATGAGCCCTAAATAGATCCTCAGAAAAAATAAATTAAAAAGAATCTTTATTTTTTTTATCTTCTCGATGGAGTTCCGCTGAGTAATTTTTGTTTATTTGTTAAATGCTTGTTTCGGAAAGGAGACCAAACTTACATTGAATAAATATTTCTCTAAATTGGCACAAAGGTTAATTTAGTTCAGTAGAGATAAAACTTTAAAAATGAGCTCCTCATTGTCTTGTCTCGTTTTTACTCTACTGATTATGTCGTGGATATAAACTGTGACACAAGCTTTATTCAGCAGAAGTCCCAAGACAGTAGTCATGAATCTCTGAAAAGCAGCAGCTATTCTTCCAACCGAAAAGTAAGCGATTGAATTTAAAATGCTCAAAATATACCGCAAACACCGTGAATTCAGACATATCAATTGAAAGAGAAATTTGGTAAAAAGCATCTTTTAAATCTATCTTATAAAATAATGGCATCCACTAAATCCCAAAATTATCTGTCAATAATGAGGAACAAAAAATGGATCTAGTTTAGTAAATTAATTGATCTTATGGTAATAAATACACATCTTTTCAATTTAGAGATCATTACACAAGGAGATTTAAAGATAGACTTAAAGAGCGTTAAAATTCGCTTATTCAATAGCTACTCAAAACGCTGTTGCATCCATTTCTTCTTAAATTTAAAAAAGGTAAAAGGTTTAAACTGGATGAGGGAGGTGAATCTAAAGCGTCATCTACTGATGATATCTGTTGGTTTATTACCTGAGAGATTTTTTAATGTTCACCAAACAGTTCTAAATCCCTTTCACAAATTAAAATAGACTGAGCAATATTCGGCTGTACATAAAGGACTATAGACATTTTGATGCCATTGATGTTTAAAGTAGCCTGTGTTTTTTTTTCAGAACAATGGAACTTTTCTCTAAACCTTCCAACACTAAATGAGTTGAAGTTGAGCTTAATCCTAAGGTTTACACAAGAAGCCGGTCAATCAATGAAACCTCCCTAATATTATACAGACAAATATTACCAACAAAAAAGAATTCATTGATTAATCAGGGATGTCAAACCGCCGGCACCAACCAAAATACCATTGCAAGCCCTACAAAATTTTTTAAAAGCCAAAATATCATCCAGATCGGTCATCGTGAGCAATGTAACATTATCCAACGACAGCAAACTGTGTCTATTCAAATAGAGCTTCCAAAGTGCCATAAAAGATGGACATTCAAAGAATACAGTTTCAAAATGTTAACTCTTTCCATGTAGGCTATAAAACGTTTTTCCCTTTGTTTTTGAGATTTTAGAAGGGCTTCAGCCATCAAAACAATTGGGTTCCATGTTCTATCACTCTTTAAGGCATTTCCGACCTCTTTCTAGGAGAAAATTTTAGTCTTTGCCGAGACTTTGCTAGTATAGGATAAATTAATGCATTTGTTTAGATCTCTTTCAGAAAAATAAGTCAAGAATTCTTTTTTAGTTATCACCAGCTTTAAGTTTCTAAACTTCTTGGCAATCTTCAAGTTTTTCTTAAAGACATTTGGAATTAAATGAAGCTTGATATCCTGTTCTTCTACAGGTACTTTTTGCCATTCTTCACTATCTGGCAATCAATACCTCAGTAAACGTAACTTGCTAACGTAAATCTGGCTCAACACAAAAGTTGATAATCATATAGATCTTGGTAGGGTTGCTATTTTGTTATAAAATAGTTTAGACAAGAAAAATAATATAAAAAAGTTTAATCATCCCTTTTAGCTGGAAGAACAACTTGCCGGTTTTTTAGATGCGCATAACAGATGTAGTATTTTATTACTTGGTAGCGAAAAAATAATCGTCTATATTGATGATATCATTTTTAGTGCAAGGATTCAGAGAAAAAACAAATATCTTATTTATCAGGTGTTATAAAGATTGGATCAATCCAATCTTTTTGTTAATCTTGAAAAATGTGTCTTTTAATTAAATTTTGTGCTTTTATTGGGCAGAGTTTTAGATAGCCAAACTAAGACGACTTGTTAAAAATCAATAGAAAAGTTTAAAAATTAAAGATTTCAACAAGTCTGGCAAAAATTGTGTAGTTACACAAGTTCAGTTGAATATTTTAAGTTTTTTAAAAATAGATTTCACGTTTTCTAAAGAATAAGGATATATTTTTGGCTTTGTCAGTTGGTGTTTGAAAGACTAAATAATCTGATTACTTTAAACTTGGATTTTCAGTTCCAACATTGGTATTACCTTTTAACAATCAACGCTTTTTATTTAAGCATGTTTTGGTGTGATAAAAGCACTAAATTATTATAGAAATTATGTTGAGGATAGAACGTTTGTAATTCATATAGAACTTTTGAACCTCTTTATATCTAGTTTCTTTTGAAATCACTGTAAAGCATAGCAGGTTTAATACCAAAGTTTTCAATCAATAATATTACTATTCAAAGATTTGTTGAATTTATGTGATCTGCTATAATCGTTTATTAACGACTTTTTTACGGTAGCCGTTAACTAAATTATAAACGGTTATTCCTTATTGTTTTTAAGGTTATATTCTTAATGTAATCAGTATATAAAAGGCACTGCGTTATTGCACAACGTAGAAAGTCACTTAATTGCATTCCATCATTAAACATTTACATATTCACACTTTCACTACTTTCATTTGGTTCTTTTTATGACTTTGTTTTGATTCTCTAACTCTTAAGATTTCTTAAGTTTTTATAAAATAAATGGTTTACATTAATCTGTTTTGAGCCTGATTTACGGCATCTCCTTTAGATTAAGCTATAACAATTTTGTCTTATTCTAACAAGATTTATTTAAACTTTTGATGAGTGCAAGATTAAAGAAATCTTGCTTGATTTCTATGATGAACCTGAATCAGGAAGCCATAGTGATATTCAAAATAACTATCAGTAGATCAAACAAAGATATGCAATATGTTCTGTCATGCTATTTATTTTATTTGCTGAATACTTCGAAATTTTTAGTTAAATTTCATATCTTGAAATACTCATCAATTCCATTAAAAATTTTAACACTAATTTTGGTGTCTGTGGACAAATTACATGCATGGCGTGGATTGAAGCATCAGCACAGATTGTAAATACAGTGATCCTGTTCCTTGAAAATTATTGTTTTAGTTAATAGGCCAGCTTTTAAATAAAAAAAATTTAATTCAAATTGTTGACTGAAATACAATATTAAACGTATTAGGACTAACTCATATCATCCGATTAATAATAAATTAGCAGAATATATTTTTTTATGCATATCGCTTTTTTTATTAAATTTATTATCAGCAATCATTTTACACCTGTGCTTAAGACGTATGATGAGCTAATGATTTTTTGTAGATTTTATATAAAACGTTCTAGTTGGTTTTGTTGGAAGAAAAACTTTTTTTCTTTGACCAATAAAATAATTATTAATTGAAAATAAAAGAGATTTTAGTAGTAGATATTCTCCAAAAAAAAAAAAAACAATTCAAACTTGGTGAGATGATCATCGTTAAGAAAAGTTGCCCGCTTGAACAATTAGAATGACATTATTTCATCGTTCGATGCAGTCAATGAATAGATTTACATGATATTTGATCAAAGCTATTCTTGAGAAGACACAAATTTAAGAGAGTTGTAATTTTAATGTTTAAGAATCGTATGTACAATTTATTCAGCTTGGCTGCTATATAATTTAAATAATGATAGCTAAACTATCTTTTAGTAAGGCCTAATTTTACTGAAATGCATAGACAGTAAAAAAACGTTGGCTGCTTTAAAAGCAAGTAAAACAAATCTGTACTAGATTAATATTTTAAGTCTTAAAATTAATTTTGCATTGAATTTAAAAAACGATAACAGCAAATATTAAAAAAATTTTCTATATAAATTAAAGTTATAATAACCTTAAAACAAAAGATTAGATTAAATAATAAAAATTTTTTAGAAAATTTAAATATACATTTAATATATTAGTAAATGGCAATCTAGTCTTGTTTTATTGAAAATTAGAATCACAGTATAAGAAAACACTAACTTGTATAGATTACATCAAAATCAAAGACTTAATTAGCCCACATTAAGAATGTTTCAAAGTATGCAATATGCATCTGATCTCAGTGAAACTTGACAATTAGTAAATCTATTTCTTAAGTTTATAAATGTAGATTAAACCCATATACGCAAAATAACATAATTAAATAATTATTTTAAAAGTTTTAAAAAAAATTAGAATTTTATATTTGACTAGTTTTTTTTTTAATTTTGATTTTAAGCTTATGTTCAAGTTTTACTAATAAAAAATTATTTTTATTTATCTTATTTAATACTAAAAATGTTTTATATTATAACTTTTTTAATCAGTAATAAAAGATATTATTATAAATATATCTTAAATGCAACATTTTAATTTACAAATAATTTTGTTTGTTGAAATTGAGATAATAAATAATAAAAATATTGCTTTTTATTTAAAATGCATACTTGTGTGCATATTTTTAAAAAGAATTTATTTAATAAATTAATTAAAAAAAATATGAATCTATTAATTTATTGCTTAAAATTTTTTTTTTAAATAGTGTTGAGTTAGTCGAACAATTTATGATTTTGTGTAAAGTGCTTTGTAGGTTTGTGTTTAAGTTAATGAAATCTTAGCATTCAAAACAGCAGGTTATACACTGTTCATTAATCAAAAAGGTCTTTCTTTAACTTAAGAAAATAAAAGAACAAAGTGTCTAACAAATCTAAAAAAGATTGTTTACATATTGTTGTAGTATGTGATTCGTATACTGTTGACGTTTAAAAGTGTTATCTTCAATGTCTGTCAATTGTATTTAAGAGAGAAAAGGGCTAGCTCACAAGCACGCATGTATATGTTTTATATTGAATTGCAGAGTCAATTCAACACATTTAGATTATTTTTTAAAAAGTATATAAATATTTGTAGTGAAACTCGCAATACTTAACTTGTTTTAAATAAGTTTTACACAAGATGAAGGGTTTTAACCCTATCTTTATTAAAATTACCAAAAAGTACAAAAGCACATTCGCTACTAAAGTCAAGATTCTAACGTCTCAGGAAAACTACGTCTTCCTTTTTGGACTTTCTTTGTGTTACCTTTACTAACATGCTGCCTAACCTATTTTACCTCTACCCAAAGAGTATCAGGGAACTTGACTAATTGATTTCCGATAGTGCATTTCTATCGTTGTCTCTTTATCGTTGTAATAGGTTTATGGAGACTTTCATCAGTTTTACACCTACTATTACTTTAGATATCTTAAGTGACGTCAACATGTCTTTCCTGATCTCCTCAGCGAGTACTCTATTTGCTTTATAACAGGTTTACAAGGTATTAGGATTACGGGGTAAGGTCTGCAGTACTTGTACCCCTTCTATTCTTTACTGTCATCTCGGCATTTAGATACGTTAGGGCTTTACTTAGGGTTTAGGAGTTAATGATATATTTTATGTTTTACATCATATTGTATTTTTAATTTAAAATTACAAATCTGATATTTTAATTATATTTTTAAAGTAGTCATAATTATCAAAATATAGCAAAATATTAAGACTAAGATGATGCATTTATTTGTTAAATTTAACAGATAAATTTAAAAATATTAATATAATAAAATATGCAGTACGTAATAGTTAACCTATGTTATTAATGTCAAAATAGTATTTTAAAAAAAAATATACTATAGTTTTAATCTTCGATCTATAAACTTCATATTAAAATTCATATTTTATCTAATAGTATAAATATTTTTTCTGCTTTATCACAAAAATGTTAGTTATTATTTTTTTTTTAAATATTTTAATTTAAAAAATGTATTTTAAATACATTAATTATTTATTTCTAAATCAAAATATGTAAATTTAACTATTTTTTATTATTTATAATAAAAAATTAAATCAAATATAAAAGTTTAATTTACTAATAAATAAAATTTTTGAATTTTTATATGATTAAGATTTATTTACTATTTTTTATTATAATTTATTCTTAACTTTTGATCTTATTTTTTTTTATTAAGTATAATAATAGCAATTTTTTTATTCCCAATTTGTTTATAGTTTTTTAAATATAAACATTTAAATTTACTAATTTTATTAATATTACAATAATTTGTTAAATTCGTTTTTTTGTGTGTTTTTTAAATTATTATTTAAAACATTAAAAAAATCTTTCTTTAAATACATTTTTACGTTGTTACTTTACTTACATTGGTAAACATTATAGCAACATCTATTAAATTAATTTAGTATATTTATATTTAAAAAAAATTATATTTTAATATTTTTTTTTTTTTTAATCAAAAACCAATTTTTTGTGTGCAATAAAATATGTATAATATTGTTGAGAATACTTAATTACTAAGTTTACTATAAAAGATTAATATTATTATTAAATGTTATTAATACTCTGTGTACGTTTTACCCATTTGCTACGTACTCCTTTATATAAACTATGCCGTTACTTTCTTAAAAAGTTTTACAACTATTACATTATAACAGATATGATTCTAAATATTAAAAAATCTTATGTCTGTTTAACTTTTGGTTTCTTACATATATCTAAGACATATTATATATATTAATATTTGTATGGACAGAACTTTTTAGTAAATGTAAAATTTTTACAATGAATTGTAACTTAAATGTCAAATATAATTTTTATGTTGTGTCTAATTTTTCTACTCGTTGAGATGACGCTTTGTTACTGAACTGAGATTTCTTGTTCATACCTTTTCGTTTTTGTCTACAGTTGATTTCTTCATCATCTTGTCGATGACAATATGAACATAAAACCATTATTCTTTTCTTAACATTACATTTGCTGTTCTCTTTTTGTTATCGTAAACCTTTTAATCTTTTTTAACCTAAACTCTCCCAATAGTTGTTTATAGGAAGAGAACCTTTCTTGAGTAATTCTTGAATTTAATTCTTAGTTGAATTCGTCCCTAATTATCGAGATTTCATTCATTTTGTTCAAAATATCCTAAAAATAGTTGAGGATCATATCTCTGTCACATCTAATTCTAATATTTCTTGCATTATTATATGCGCAGGACGATATTGCTAGTATTCTCATTTCAAGTTTTAAATTCTTGTCCAATTGAATCCACCAGATTAAAGCTTTTTCTTTAAGAAACAAAGGTAATGCCAGATCTCTTTAGATCTGATACTTCTCTGATGAATGGTTCAAGTTTGCTGGCCTTACCTTCGAATTGTGTCATATTCTTATGTAACAAACCCATATAATTACGATGGTTAGGTGAATTATCGATTGTTTATTGTATTAAACTAAATCTAAAAACCTACTTCTTTAGCATACTGTCTGTGTTTGTAAAACTTTTCTTATACTTTCTTTGATGATCTTCTTATAAACTTCAGGAAGTTTATGATTTGGCATAGAGATATTGAAGTCATTTGTCTCTGAGAGAGGAGTCCTCTCTTGATGGTGATTTTCTTCCATTATAATAATTTAATTTATACAAACTATTATTATATTAAAAGTAAGCACTACAAATATTATTTTAATTAGTTAGAAAAATGTACAAATTTAAATTATTAATTGAAAATATCTTAAATAATAAATGTAGTGAGTTAGCTTAACTAAATTAAGTTACTCACTTCTGGAAACCTTTAGAATAACTTTTATGGTTAAAATTAAAAAAGGAAAATAATAGTTTTCCTACATAAATAATTTAAACAATTAATAGTTTTTTTTTAAATATATATATCAATCAATTTAATATTATTAATTGATATCGATTTTGTTTTAAAAAATAAAATAATACAATTTTAATTAAAAATTTTAATAAAAAATATAATGAAACAAAATACTTTGTTAATTATTTAATTTAAAAGAAATTTTAATTTTTAATAAAATATTTTAAATTTTAATATGACTTTAACACAAGGTAGAACTAAATAAAGTGTGATATTAGTTGCTGAACAAAAAACAAATTTAATTTAATGTAATTATTTAACAATACTTTAACATTTACTTAGTAGCACTAATAAAATTTAAAAAAAAAAATAACTCGAAATATAGGATATATAGTTTTTTAGGATCAACAATGATACCCTGTTTTGTATACTACACCTCCATATACTAAACTGCAAAAACGACATTTTCCAACATTTTCTTCTAAACTTTAAAAAGATGAATAATCTCATCTACTTTTACTAAACGGTCATTTATAACATATGTTAAAACATCTTAAATACATTTTTATTGTACTGATTTACATTAATTTCATGAAAATTTTTTTAAAGTGCTTACAAATTATTTTTAACAAAAATTGTTCCAAGATAGGCTTGGGTAGATTGTGGATTATTAAAAGAGTATTAAGATGTCAAACTTATTTTAAAAAATTTATTTTCAAAATTTTTTGATCGACATTTACTCTTTGAGTTGGTCGTTGATGACTCATATTATAAATTTCATCTTATTCAGCTCTAAGTGATAAACTATTAAGATTTGATAAATATAACAAATACAAATACACGTTTAGTGCAAGGGATAGTAAACTTAAGTCATAAGGAACAGTACGTTTAGTACACAAGACTATTATAATATACTATAAGAAGTAGTATTCAGGTTTGCTACCTAAATACTCTTAGAGGCAAAGAACAAAAGTGTTTCAGAATGTCCCAGACAATTGGACATTCAATACAAAAAGAAATTTATGTAATATTGTTTTCCAGACATGTATAAACCAATAAATAAAAAACAACCAACACTCCGTGTGTTTTATCTTTTTTCTTTTAAATGGTTGGTAAAAATATTGATGTTAAATATAATATTTAACTGCCTGTTCTCTTCAGGTATTTATTCCTTCACCTCTATTGGTAATTTATCTTCTAAAGATAAAGGCCTTAAATCCTATTAATCTTAGTCCGGAGAAATCATACTTAACTTTATTCCTAAGCTCATAAGATGATATACCCGATTTTTTATTTGGCAAAATATTTAAAAGATGAGCTGCGATTAATAACGATTCACCCTATAGTTGTTTAGTGAAGAAAGTTTCTTTTAAGAGAGCCGTTATTCTTTGTGTAAGAGTTCCCATCTCCCTCTCAGCCACACGATTCTGCTGAATCCTTCATTGGTAAAAAGACGTCTAGGGAAATCACCCCTCATAACTCTACAAAATATTATAAACTATTTTAAACACTTAAAAAATGGATCTTTTGTTTTCACTAAATAGATCTTCCTAAATTCGCTCTTATAGTCTTTGGACAATACAAAGTACTTATTATTTGCGAAAGTGTCCAACATCTGAGTAAATCAATTCACTCACTTCACAACTTTTTTCTTTTAATACAGGAAGACTTAATTTAGTATCTTTTGCAATATGACAAATTTCAAAACTTTCTCCTTTTGATCTGCTAAACAATTTGTAATCCTTATCATTCAGAACTGTAGAAATCTGTTGTTTAGTTGGGTGACCCAACAGTGAATGATAGTAACCGTAAACACTATTAGCACCAAGTGTTTTAACTACTGTTTCATATTTATCAAAAAAATACAAATTGTTGACTTTGTAAATTGACGTCACTACGCTACCATTTCTTAGTAATACCTTATTTTAAAAATTAACATTGTAGCCAATATTATCCAAAACACCAACAGAAATTATGTCAGTTGCCTTAGACACATAATATTACATTTTTTAAGACAATATTGTGAGTAATAACCTCACCGTTAGTCACTGTTATCTTTAAGATTCCTACTTTACTTGCTGTCTGTTTGATATTTGACGGACCCACAGCAAATTCTTTTCTAGCATGTCTTATACTTATAAACCTAACTCTATGTTACCCACCACACAAATATCAACTCTTGAGTCTAAAAGAAAACCACTATCATTTTCTTCATTGTTCATTGATGAAAACACTACATTTTTTTTAAAGTCACTCTTTGATCTCTTTCTTTTCTTATTCTTTGTGTTATCATATTTTTTAACTCTTTCCAGATTAATTTTTGTTCTGAACTTTCACTTAACATGATTCACTCTTACAAAGTATCTTTTTCTAACAGATTTATTATTTAACTTTTAAATTGTAAATACACTTAATAATAGCTATAAGACAATAGGACTCTCTCCGCTCTCGGCTCAAAGCCTCACACTTCTTAAGTAGGCACATTGCTGACTTTTGTGCGCAACGGTCCCGTCTTAATAACCAACGGAGGGTAAATCCGCAACAACCATGAACGCTATTGTTTAACGGTTTTAACCACTTGCCCGTTGATTTAACAATTTTTTTATATTTTTTTATAGCAAAACAGCTTATCATTTTAAACGATATAGAATGCTATAATGTAATCAAAGTCATTTGTATATTTCTGTAGCTATGTGTAAAGTAAACGATTTATAGTACATATTAATCTTTTAATATGATTTTTTAAAAACCAAATATTTACAAGATATTACAAAAGAAAATGGTCCAATCTTTTAGATAACAAACTTAAGTGGTTTCTAAATTAGAAAATTAAAAAAAATTTTAAAAATTTATGTGATTTTACATATAAAAGTTTAGATGAGAAATAAAACTAGGGTATTAAGATATCTGTGTGTTAATGTTATGTTGCTATAATTTACTTACTTAAAATTGTTATGCATTGGTAATCGCAATTAATTGGAAATTTTTAAATAGTTAAAGTTATTTAAAAAATTATTGAAATATCTAAAATGTCAAAGCAATACTTCTAAAAAAGCAAATCAAATTAATTATTGTATCTACACTCTCAAAATAAAGCTATTGCTAAAATTAAAAAATTTTAGTGTTTGCTTTTTAAGAAAGAAAACTTGTTGAACATATGATTTTTGCTTTTTTTATTTATATAATATTATTAAAAAATTAAGTTTGAGTAATTTAATATAATTAGTAAAGTTTTATGGCTTTTATATTTAAATATTTAAAAAAGTTATCTTAATTTATACAATATTTTATTGTTTTTATAAAAGTATGTAAAGAAGTGCAAATTATTTTTTGTGTAAACTTTTGTATAAAAACATTGACAAAGGTTGACAAATAATTTCTTAAAAAGTTATGTGATGTGGTAAACATTGTTATTATATCTGCATTTAAAAGCGAAAAGCAAAAGAAAAACAGAGCGTTTTTTGTATTTGCTGTAAAAGAAAAGGAGTATTAAAAAGTTGAAATAATAAATGCTTAAATATATGTTGTTAAAAAAAAAAAATTAAAAAAATTACTAAAAAAAAAAAACAATGAAAAAAAGTGGAAGCTGTAATAAATGATAATAAAAGTTTTAATGGTCAGTGGCTTTTTACTAGTGATGCATTATACTTGTGTCATAATTAACCCGACTTTGACACATTTGTAAAATTTTTAGACTTTAAAGAAAAAAAATAAATTGCATAAATAATCTGTAGTAATCTTTTACAATATAATTTGGAGTTTAAAAGTTTTTTAAATGATTAAAAATGTAATTTAATCCAAATCTACTAACCAGATGTAACATATTACCCTATATTAAAATCTAGTAGATTGAATTTATTTTTAATCAGCTCAGAAAAAGAATAATAGTACTTGTTGAAAATTAATATATATTTATTTTAAAATTTAGATTTGTTAAACAAGAAAATAAAAAAAATTTAATTGAATCTCATAGGCAACGAAATATAAAAGACACATTATAGTCATTTTTAGACAATGAAAAGATTAGAAATTAAAAGCGAATTCAAACCTGAGAAATAAACGGTCTGTGTTAAATTTAAAATGTAGAAGATCTTTTTAAAAAAGTTTTAAGATTAAAAAAAGTGCATCTAGTTTTAAAAGCGCATGTGGATCTAATGGGTCATATACATGTGCTATTATATGAAAAATTTAAATGCGGAATATTTAATTTTATTATGAACAATTAAAAAAAATAATTAAAGTGTGAATGTTTATAGCAAAACAGTTATTCAAAAATTAAAAATTAAAAAGCGTTGGAACTTGATAATGATTTGAAGTTATAAATTTTGATTTAAAGAAATGTTTATTGGAAAATGTAGTAGAATTTATTTATTCGGACGAACTGCGTACGTAAAACTTCCGTCTAGGTGATATTAAGAGTTAACATAGGGTGGTGTAAGGGAAGTACTGCAGACTTCACTTAGTATAGCACCTTTTCCTTGTAAACTCGTCTAGAGGTGGAAATCCTCGTTATTATGCTCAAAGAGATAGAGGCGATATTCCTGTAGATTTGTGCATGTTAAGACCCAGTGGTTGTAAATCTATTGTCTTTAGGTAGTATTCGTAAACCTGTTAGCACTTGAGGAATAGATCGATAGAGGTTAACTATCGTTAGACATCTATCTCTGGGATAATAAGTGTAGCTCTGTCAACTCGTGACGGAGGACATATATATTGCGAAAAGAGTATTAGGAAAGTCAGTGTATGTTCGGCTTTACGAGATACAAGTCCCTTGTAATACTATACTAAGTTAGTTTTGTTTAAATTTTATTAAGTAATAAAGATAGAGTTGAAAACCTTTATCCTTGATTTCCCATTTATTTCGGATAAGTATTAAACATAAAACCTGTCCACCAAAAAACTACATCAAAAATAAATTTGTTTTAAAATTTTTAATAGTATATAATTATAAACAAAACGAATTTATTAAAAGGCAAATCAAAACAATAACATAGTCAATAAAATTTACTTTTTAAGAAAAGTCTTTGAGTTTAAAATTATGAGCTAAAGTATTAAAATATAGCTTTTTGTACCTAAATAAAATTGACAACAAATTATAATAATAAAGTATAAATTAAATTGTTGCTAATTCTTAGACTTGAGTATCTTTGGTAAAATGAACCATGTGTAAATTTCTAATATCAAACTGGTATCAAATGGTATAGGATAATTATTATTTTTTAAGATATGGTAAGCTATAATATATATAATATATTATATATATAATTTTTAAAACACTTAATAGACGAATTTATAGTGAAAATTTAAACTTTAGTAAAGTTGAAAGGTCAATAATGATGAAAAGTAAAATATAATGTTTTTGAATTAAAATAAAATTTTTCTTTGAACATTTAAAAAGATGAAAATTTAAAAATGTTGGGTTTTGTTTTTCGGTCACTTAACATTGAACTCTGTGGATATTCCCCACCGTTTAACTCTTGATATACTTTTAAACCATTTCATAACTAACATAAAGTTTTTCCCTTTGAAAGGCCATATGTCTTTTCTTGGGTGCATGTCCTTTGACATAGCCCTCTCGTATATAAGATCTTATGTTTCATTGCTTTAAGTCAGTAATTGCTGTAACCCTTACTTATTCTAAGTGATCTTCACTCACTCACTGCGCTCAATTACTCATTTTATTTATTCCAACAAAAAATTAATACTCTTAACTAATCTATATTATCTAATAAAATGTAATGACCATTTACCAATGTTAAATAAAAATTTATTTTTAAAAAAATTGAGAGAAATGTAGTTGAAATTAATTACATTGAGATATTGAAAGGTATTATTTTATATATCTAAAAAAAAATTTATAAACTTTAAGGGATAAAAAAAAAATTTTAAATTGTTTTTTTTTGGCTTTTGATAAAAATTTTGCACTAAGAATATAGCCTTGATGTAGTTTTTTGGTGGTGATAAGTTTTAATTTTTTTTGATACTTGTCCGAAAGAAAATGGAAAGCAAGGGAAAGGGTTTTCAACCTTGTTTTTATTACTTAGCAAAATTATGAAGAGATCTTAGTACAAAATACAGCTTGACTTGTCTCCCGGAAAACCGAACACATACTACTTCCTTCCTTGACGGAGCTAAACATGTACACTTATTATCTCAGGGATAGATATCTAACTATCTAGATATCCATTCCTCAAGTGTTAACAGGTTTACGAATACTATCGTAAAGAACCACTGGGTCTTAACATGCACAGATCTACAGGAATATCGCCTCTATCTCTTTGAGCATAATAACGAGGATTTCCACCTCTAGACGAGTTTACAATGAAAAGTTGCTATACTAAGTGAAGTCTGCAGCACTTCCCTTACACCACCCTATGTTAACTCTTAATATCGCCTAGACCCAAGTTTTGCGTACGCAGTTAGTCCGAATAAATAAATTCTACTACAGTTTAAAAACATAACTATTTCTTTTAATATTTAGTGTGCCACAAAAATAAATGTAAATTTTGTTTTTATGCTGATGCAATTTTAATTATCCTAAACCTTAAACTAAACCTAAACCTAATACTACCTTGGAGACCTGCCCTGCTCTCTGGAGCCTCAGACAGTCCTACCTGGCTGGACACAACATCTCCACGCACAACAGTCTTGGTGGTCTGAATCCAGGAGATATTGACTCGAGACGCGCGTTTGCCACTTTTTCGAGACGGGCGCTCTCCCTTCTGAGTAGATGTTCTGACAGCGAAGGACAGCCGCCTTGAGCGTCAACCCAGGACACGGCCTTCTCCGACTTAAGTCAGTTGTCAACTTGTAATACTGGCTGTAATTTAATACTGTAAAAATTTTGTAATATAATATAATACTGTTAAATAATGCCCATCCGGCATGACCTTGTAATAAATATCTGCTTTTATTTAATAAATAAACGTAGGCCCCAAGCTCTCTGAGCGGTCCATCAGAACAACAACACCTAATACTAATGGCGTCATTCTGCATCAGGATCTTGGTGCCCTGGACCCAAAGGATTTGGAAGCTTGTGCTTCCTTTTCTGGTTTTGCGAAGTGGTCGTTGTCTCTCCTGGCGAGATCTTCAGTCGATGGAAACTGACAGACGTGTATAAACCCTTCGGTCACTTTTCTTTTTACAATTTTATTTTTTATTTTATTTTTATATTTATTATATTTTATAATTGTTAATACTGTATATAATTAGAGTCTATTCTTGTAATACTGTGGTGGTTAATACTGCTGTGTAGTTATGCTATGGCCCAAATTTGTGCCATTTATCGCCTTTGTTTAAATAAACGTGGGTCCAAAGCTCAATGAGCGGCCCATCAGAAAACAAACAAAACAAACAAACCTAATACTAGTTTTATGGAGTCTATATGTCCGCAAAAACTCCAATCTCTGGGTCAAGCTTGTTTCGTTCCAGAGGAGATGTCTTTTGTGGATAACGCAATCTTACAGTTCTGCTTCCTACCACAAACTCTTTCAGTTGACAGGTCTTCTTCCTCTGAACGGTTTAATTAAAACAAGATCCACCTTGTTCAGTGTGAAACGCTCTGATATTTATACCTCTGCTTCCACTGAGGTAAGTGTAAAAACTCCTGTTCCTTGGAACATGAGGTATGGCATGCTTGCTGGACCCTTGTTTAAAGACTTCCCTCTTGAAACTTCCGATATAGCAATGATTCGCAATCTTGAGCTATTCAGTGATGGCTCTGGTCTTCCTGAATGCACCGGCTTTGGATAGACACTCCGTGTGGGCGACCATGAGCTGTCTTCCGGACTTGAGAGACTTGGGTCTCTTTGTTCAGTATTCCAAGCTGAACTCAAAGCTATTCACAGAGGCTTACTCAGTCTCATGAATAACCCCCAGTCTCTTCTACTAAATGGGATCTTCTCCCACGTTTCTTTATCGGTCGTCACGGACGGTATGAGCGCCAAACTAGTCATTGAGGACCTTCGATCTTCCGATCCTCAGGTAGTAGAGATTCAATCTCTTCTCAGATCTCTTTCCGCTTTGGAGTGTTTTTGCTCTTTGCAAATGATATGAACTAAGGCCCATGTCGGCACTCCAGGCAATGAAAGAGCTGACTCCTTGGCTAAGGCCGCAGCCTCTAATCTTGGTCTTGCCCCGGTTTACCTTGATGTTTCTTCATCTTTCGTCAAGAAAGATCTTGAGAGCAAAGAGTGTAACACTGCGCTGACTAAGTTCAGATGGAGATCTCGAGTCAATCCAGGCAATTTTCTCTTTGATCGACATAGCAAAAATCTGTTGCATTTAACAGACTTTTACACCACTCAATTTCTCATTTCACATGGTATTCTTCGTGAATACCTGTTCTTTGTTAAGTTGAGTGTAAGTCCTAATTGCAGACTATGCGGTGAAGTTGATATTGAGTCAGCTGAACATCTCCTTTTCTACTGCCCCTCTCTGGTCTTAGAAAGAAATAAATGTCTATTTTTATATGGCATTTACTCCATGACGTCAATCAGCAATTTGTCTCCTCAAGACAAAGAGCCCATTGATAACTTGAAACGCTTTACGCGTCTCATTTGGCGTCTCCTTCGACGCTCTTCTCTGACCACGGCCAACACTTCCTCTTCTTCACTTTCATGATCCTTCTAACATTCAACTTTCACTTTTCTTTCTCTTTGTTTTTTCTCTAACTAACCTCTTTTATATGAATTAAATAGCAAACCAGCAAATCTTTGCATAATATGTTCACATTTTATTTCTTGCTTAAATCTTTTACATTGTATATCTTAACACAATTTATTTTCATTATAAACAATTTACATTATAAATTAACCACACAAATATATTTCAATTTACCACTATTATCTACTTTACATTACATTACATAACACATTCACTACTTTACATTTTATCATATACATCTTATACCTTACTAATACTTCACACTCACATATCACACAATAACTACTCTCCAATAATTATATACTTCTCATCTTCACCATCCGATTCAATACTCCAACCGTCCACGCTCCGTCCTTCGTCATTGTCCCATCACGCCAATGTTTGCACCGAAATCGCCATCATCTCCATCTTCAAAAAAAAAAAAAAATCATTACCTTTACCTCTTACCTCCATTCGCTTGTTCCTTGCCCAGAACCTGTGAATGGGAGAATAGGGGAAAAATTAATTTACGCTTACCATGTACTCATTTATTCCCACGTTCCTTGTATAGACATAACTTCCACACACTCACACAACCTCAACTCTACACAAACACACAGCATTACCTACCATTAAAAACACATAAACAGATTCAGTTAAGTCTAACCTATCAAACCTAAATAGTTCTCTAGCTTTTGTTTTCACTTTATTATTAAATTTATTTGCCATTAAGTGTAGTCCAATACACTTAATTGCTGCGGTTGAATCAACTTGGATCATTTCAGTAATTATTCGAACCATGTTATCCAGTTCTTCGGATGCTTGGTTGAATTTTCTTTCACTACACAATAGCTCTGAGGTGAGTTTATGCAACTTTGCATAGCCAACACCCTCAAAATTGCCTTTTACATGATCCCAGATATCTTTAGCCCTTTCCATATGGCTTGTAGACACATGTATAAGGTGTGAGGGAGATATGATAATATCTCATTCTTTGCCATAAAATTGGCATTCACCCATTTAGGGTTACTATAAGTCTCAGGGACAAAGCATTCACTCACTATATCAAACAAGTGTAATACTCGTAAGCGTGTAGACATTTGACATATCCATTGAGGATAAGTCTCTTCGGTTAATATTGGTAAGTTTGGTCGATTACATTGATTGGGATTAACCCTCACAGCATCACTATCAAATATTTTTAACTTAGAATACTCTGAACGAGCTGGGCCCATAACCTGTTGAGGTGGCATGTTATCGGAAGCTGCGCTCAGATTATTCTCACTAATATTCGTATCACTTGGGTTCATTGCAAACATCGTGAAAATCTTAGTAGTCTCAGCAAAGAAGACAAATTTACTTTTTGACGTATATAACGTTTATAGTTATAATCCAAATTTCAAGTGTCCTTTTCTCTGTTGATTTCTGCCCTTAAATACAGAAGATCAAACAGAGATCAATCGTCATTGACTACTAAAGATCACGCCACTAATATGGCCATATTAACATTCTGTTGTAAAAGAGAAATTGATTATAAAGGTTAATTTGGTTATTACAAATGTAATAACCTTTTTACAACAATAAAATATAAAATTTGATTTTACTCATGTGAAAGATCATAAAACTACTCTTACATCTTCCACATCTACTCAACATAAAAAATACTCAGTGTGTAACAAGTCCGGACACAGTGCTTATGAAATTATATGTTTAAGAAAAACCAATTTATTAAAAAAATTAAATTTAAAATGCCTAATATAATGTTAAAAGTTATATAATTAAACACAAGAAAAGGAGAAATTGCAATATAAGAAATTATAAATTGGGTTTTACAAAAGAATTATGACTTACTAGCTTTACAAGAGCTTTATACTAACAAATTGAAAATTTTCTAATACAATAACAATTATTACATAATAAAAGAATCTAATGAAAAAAGAAACAAGACCATATTAATGGTCAAAAAAAATCTAGAAATCATAATAAAGGATGATGAATTCACAGACATATATTGTAATCTAAAAGAAGAAAATGGTAAAGAAAAAAATCTTAAAATAGGTTTAAATAAATTGAAAAAACTAATAAAAAAACAAAAATAAAAAAATGTATGGAATTGGACTAGAGAAGTAACTTATGAAGCAATAGAATAGAAAACGATAGAAGCATGGCTATGCAAGAATTTACATTAGAAAATAGCATAAAATTAATTAATTTAAAAGAATCAGTACTTACTTTTGAAAAACAAGTAGTTGAATAAAATAGAAACATTATGACAATAAGAAAGAGCTTCATTGATCTTTTTTTTTTAACAAATAATAAACTTTTAAAAAACGAAGTGACATAGAAAATTGAAAAATATTTTTTAATTACGGTACATAAAATAATAGAAATAAAAATTAATTTAAATAGATTGAATGAAACGCGAACAAGTTCAAATTTAATTTCAATAACACTATTTGATAAAAATTCTCAGACTATTTTAAAGTAAACAGACCTAAATTACAGATAAAAAAATTAATCAAAAAATAGAAATAGAAACTTTTATAAAGAAACTATATATTTATATCAAAGAAAAAATAAAAAAAAATATTTAAAAAAAAAAAAAAATTTTCCCAGCTCTGACAATACCTGTTTGATCTTCTTGTGCCAGACATTAGCTGCCTGCTTTAGACCATAAATACCTTTTGATAGTTTACACACTCTGTCTGTACCATCCTCGAATCCAAGAGGTTGCAACATAAACAATTCCTCTTCAATCTCCCCATACAAGAAAGGCCGTCTTCACATCCAAATAAGATATCATTATGCCTTTGAAGTTGGCGACTACTAATAATATTCTCAAACTACTCATAGGGAGAGTAGGCGAGAAAGTGCACTCATAATCCACTCCCTTAATCTGAGAATACCCCTTCGCTACCAATCTTGCCCGGAACCTATCGATGGTGTTGTCACTGTTGTATTTTATGTTATATATCCATCTATTTTTGATGATGTTCTTGTTTGCTGGTCGATTTACTAATACCCACGTCTTATTTTCACTTAACGAATTTAACTCATCTTCCATAGCCTCTATCCACTTATCTTTAAATTTGTTTTGTGCAACGTCTCCATATGATGACGGTGTATCATCTTTTCTTACATTTATAGTTGCACTTCTCCTCAACATGTATAACCAAATTTGTAAGGGTCATTTCTTGTACTCGCTCTGTATTTTCTTTGTTTTGATGTGTTTCAATTGTGCACCTCTGTACTTGCTATTTCGTTCTATAATAAATGGGGACGAAATCCTTGCGGATGGTCCTTAACTTAAAAAAAAAAAAAAAAAAAAAAAAAAAAAACTGGGCACTGTAGTGGTTCACTTATTTCTCTAGTCACCTTATCGTTAGTCACTTCACCAAGATCACCCTTCCTCACATCAAAGCAAACACCCGTGTACGCCTTTATTTTGTGTGTTTCCATACACATCATATGATATATAGATGTCGTATTTCCATATCCCACGAACATCATGGGCTTCGCCTTTGCGGCCAATTTGTCGCGTTTTTCAGCAGGGATGTGTACGTAATCAATTTCACCGAATGTTCTTAAATGAAAGACCTTTGGTTTTTCACCATGCCAGTATTCGTATGGGGTGACCGTCGAGTTTGCTGTTATCAACCTATTTCTGGTGTACACTGATACATTCATGGCCTCAGCCCATAGCTTAGGATTTAGTGATTTTTCAAGCAGTGCACATCGCATTGCCTTCGTGATGGTCCTAATGGTGGCCACGAAAGCCTTATTCTCCAAGTCCCGATCGGACACCAGGTCTAACTCGTAAGATCTGCCAGTTACTCTTCCGGTCACCATGATTTTCTTAGGTTATTACAATATCTTAGATATTGTGACTTTAAAGATAAAACTTCAAGGCATCTATTCTTAGAATGTAAAAAAATTAAAATAGCCAAAAAGCAATTATGCGATGATGAAAGACAATTTGACAAGATATCTAGTATATAAATAATAAAACTTAAAAATAATAAAAACCTAATAAATAACGGCAATTATTGAATATAAAAGAAAAAATTTAAAAAATTAAAGTTTGAAAAAACCTTAAATTTTAACTTATAAGTGATTATTTTAATTTTTAGATTTTTTTTAATTTTGGGTTTTTATTAAATTTTTGAACTTTAAATTTATTTTAACTATTTAGTAAAAATGGATAAATTTAAGTAGAATTTTCTCAATTGTTTTTTTTTCTCAACAGTTTTCTTGGTGAAACTAATCTAAGATATAAAGTTTTATATGTTTTTCTATATTGAAAAATATAGATTTTATGTGTATAAATGATTAAAATATTAATTAATACTAATTGATTATTGAAGATTGAAAAAATTTTAAATTTAAAAAGTTCGTTTTAGCTGCTGTTATTGGATGTTTAGATTAAATATTTTTAACAGTAATAACTCATTTAAAATTATAAACAGTAAAAATACTACAACCTGTTGAGTGATTGATTATACCACTAAAAAAGTCTAAGATTATAAATAAATAAATTTATTTTATATGCAAATTGTTGAGAATTGAATATGCAAGATGAACCAAGAATTACTGTGTTAGGTTTTCGTGATTCACTTAACATTCTCAGATACTGTCTAATCAAATATCAAAAACTTAAGAACAAAAACTTTCTATGTATCCTTTTCGTACATATCCTTTGAACTGCACTATTGGCTTATAAAAGCTTTCGTTTTCTTATAATTCATTTAAAATTAACACTTAATTCAATAAGTTTAATAAGTTTTTGTTTTTATCACAATTTTTTGTGAATCTTTATTTTTTTGAATAGACTTGACTTAAGCAGCTAAGAACTCGACCATCGGTATATTAAGAAATGATAAGATTAGGTCTTGTAAAGCGACAGGTATAGAAAAGTGTACCGATTATGCTTCTGAAGTTCCGGTTTTTTAAAATCGGAAAATTGGTAATGATAAACTGTTGTCTACTGAGGTCCAGTTTGTTTGTCATTAGTACCTTTTTGGTTTTGGCATTGGCAAATCCTAATTCATTAATGAAAGATTTAATGTATGTGGATTGATGTAGAAAAAGAGAATTCTGATGAGAAAAGATCTCCGAAAACTTTAAATCATAAAAAGAATTTAAAATAAAAACGACAGTGTCTTTCAGAGATGTAGAAGATGTAAAAAGAAGACCTCAATATAGAGACTTAGGTAAATTGTGATATTATTGTTGATGAAGACGCACTGATTAAAGACAGTGGGCAGTGGGTTTGAGAGAAAGGATGGAGTTAGAGCTTAGGTCTTCAAAGAACAGTACGCCGAATTTATTTATAAAAGAAACTACCGTAATTTTGAAATTATTCAGATTGGCTACTCGAAAATAATGGTCGGTATTCCCATAGCCAACAAAGATATTAGCCTGACCACGTGTGTCAAGTTTGGATTTTTTTGCATGTGAAATTGTAATGAAGTTTTTTTGGCGCCCGAACAGGGATCTGTCTGCTTTGATTATCTTTCTCCCAAAATTAAAATAAGCCATAACTCAACCAGCAACGTATTCAACAAAGCCTTCGATTCGGCAAACCCTCCGGTAGAACGGAATGATTCGGAATTCGTGTTTCCCCATTTAACATCTCAGAAAAGGAATCTCCCATCAGATTCCTCATTTTCAGATGCTGCAATACCACCACAGTATCAAGCTTATTTTAAACGCCTGATCCGCGAAATGGAGGAGAGGCAAAGCAGACGGACATTCAGACAGAGTTTGTCGGGACGTTTTCAATCGTCCAACAACACTATTCAGATGGCGACCACCGGAGCCGCCTATGTACACCTATTAGGTCCGGGTGTAAGTCGATTTTTCGGTGACCCAAGGAAAGTCGAACCGTTCATCCGTGAGATAACACATCTCAAAACTGGACATAATATCTCGGACGAGGACGCTTTGCAGACTTTGCCAAACCTTTTACGAGAAAAGGCCTACACTTGGACGACGGTAGAAGCCCACGTAAGAATTTAGGCTGAGGCACTAGAACTTCTTAAGCAAGAGTTCAAGACTTTTAAACCCCCGCATATAATGCTATATGAAATAATGGAACTTAAATTAAGGGAAAGAACACCATCATCTCTTGTGAGAGAACTACGGATGAAATATAATGAATACACTCAACCCGATCGAGTAATATCTGAGGCCGTACAATTAGATATGATATACCTGAAATTATCACCTGGTATTCAAGAAAAGATACCAAGAAGGAGCTTTAACACTTATGAAACCTTATTGGACAAATTAAAAGATCAAGAGATAGTAGACCTGCAACAAACTTGGTCTGAACGACATTTAAGTAGAACAGCGACTAAAACTCACGCTAACAAACGACCTTCTACGGAGTTCTGTGAATTTTGTCCAAGATCGGGACACACGGAAAAGAACTGTCGCTCCAAAAGAAGAAATTTTGGTAGGACTAATGGTAACATAAACACTGAAACAACTTATCCTCCAACACAAAAATCAGTGGGAACCAAAACTACCCCCACACCAGCAACTGGAACTAACGTACCAACTTGTTACAGTTGCAACGAAAAGGGACACGTTTCCACCAACTGTCAGAAAAGGATACTTAATATTAATGCCCTGGAGGTACAAGACACCTCAACCTCAGACTCAAATCCAGAATTGATCGTACCAACATTATTTATGTCAAGACCGAACGGAATAACTAAAGACTCCAACAGAAGTTTTCTCCAACTATTGGTTAACGGACACAAAGAGTTAGGATTGCTAGATTTAGGCGCTACACTTACGATCATAGCGAAAACTTTGTATGACCGACTGGTCCCTTCCGAAAGTCAAGCTAAAACCACCCCTACCAGGGTAAACCAAGTCACGGGAGGACCTAGTGTGGCCGAGCTTCAACTAGATCAATTTACCCTCACGATTGGAGGCAGAGAACATCATCTTCAAGCTGGAATAATCGCAGATAACCACTATACGATAATTGGACATGATTTACTGAAAAAACTTAATCTTGACATCAATCACGAAAATAAAACTTGGAGATATAGGGATTCACCTACAACTTATCCCCTACTCTCCGCGCCCGAAGGAAATTGTGGCGATGTTCAGACCTGTACTACCAGTCTGCTCCCACCCGATTGGACAGTGCAGTTTAGACATTGTTAGAAGAATTTCCCAAGATCCAAATAAAATCACCGTCTGGGACCTCTTTGACATCACATAAAATCGTGCTTAAGGAACCCGATATGTATCCAATTTCGTTGCCCGCATACCGTCTCCTGGGCCTTTCCTTTAGTAGTCATCCCTAAGAAAGACGGAACTCGACGATTATGCGTGGATTATTGTAAACTGAACAAACAAACTCAAACCGATTCTTACCCTCTACCTCAAATCAACGACTTGCTTCAATTAACCGGAACGACTAAGTTCATCTCTGTCTTAGATTTGGCATCGGGTTACTGGAAAGTACTCATGAGAGAACCCAAAGACGGCCTTCATTACACCATTTGGCTTATATCAATTCAACCGAATGCCTTTTGGCCTGAAGAATGCTCCCGCTACATTCCAAAGGATGATGAACACCATCCAGAGAAAATTAAACCAACCCTCTAATGGTTGTTCCCCTATTAACTTATTAGTGTACCTTGACGACATCATCATCTTATCTCCAACCCGAGAAAAACATTTACAAGACCTACGCCGTGTATTTCAAATCTTGACTGAGAATAATTTAAATATTAAACTCAAGAAATGTCAGTTCCTTAGTCAAGAAGTTAGATATTTAGGACACTTAATTACTCCCCTTGGAATCAAAACCGATCCAGAGAAAATAGCGGCTATAAAGAATTGGCTGGTATTAACTAACCCAAAACAGGTACAGACCTTCTTATAAACATGTTCCTGGTATCGAAAGTTTGTCAAAAATTTCTCCGCTATAACAAAGCCGCTTAGTGACCTGACCAAGAGCACTACCGCTTGGAAATGATCGACGCAAGAACAGACAGCATTTGAACGACTAAAATTCTTTCTCACTCATTCACCAATCCTTTCACAAGCTAGAATGGAACAACCCTTCATTATACACACAGATGCTAGCGCTTACGCCATAGAAACCGTCTTATCCCAAATACAAGATGGACAAGAGCGTATCATAGAATATGCCAGTCGACTATTAACCGCGCCGGAGAGGAATTACTCGACAACCGAACGCGAGGCCTTAGCTGTCATATGGCCATTGACTAAGAAATTTAGACCTTACGCTGAGAATGGAGAAGTAACTCTGTATACGGACCATCAAGCGTTAATCTGGCTCATGTCCTTAAAATCACCTACGGAACGTTTAGCCAGATGGGCTTTAGAATTACAATCCTTTAATCTGAAGATAGTATATAGATGAGGACGTAACAATGTAATTGCCGATGGGTTATCTCGACCGCCCATACCATCAGTAGCCCTTGCCTCCCTCGAAATGAACGGGATGGTTTTTAATCAAATACCCATAAAGGAGATACGAGCAAGACAATTAGACGACCTCGAATTGAAAGAGATTATTAATGTACTTGAAAACACGGATTCACATGTTTTAGCCTTTAATACCTATTCAAACTTGCCATAGAATGCTACATCGTTATTATTATGACGAAGAAGACGCGTTTGAGTTTTAATTCGGATAAGAAAGCTTTTAGGATCTCTTAAAATCTGAGACTTCGTTTTTGAACAATAGAAAGTTTTTTTTTTTTCCAGAAATGCAGGATTGAAAGGGCCAATTGTTTTAACGTGAACAATGTTCCCGACAGAAAAAAGACTGGTAGATAGACAAGATCGAAAAATGGTTCTTACAATTTTACCCGTTGCCCAGGCAAAACAGGTGGTGGGAGATAAATCAAAGATCTTACCTATTACCGTGCTAGACTTAAAAATGTTTGTTATTCTTTTAACTGACCAACCCGGTCAGTTGCCATCTAAACATTGAATTCCTTTTCCTGTACAGTACTAACCGAGATCAGATTAAAACCTAAGCTTCTCAGTTGAAAGCTGTAAAGGACGTCAGAGATGTTAACCTTAATCTATTAATTGCCACCAAAGACATTTAAAGAGACTGTTCCAATTTATCTTATTAGGACAGGTTAGCTGTGGACATCTGAGAACCTAATTGATTTGTAAAGGGAACGGATTTTAGAAAAGAGAAATATATTAAAGCAGGCATGCTAAGTCCGCTATATACAAAAATTCAGTCTGAATTAGATCCGTTGGAGATAGAACAAAGGTTGATGGATCTGGAAAAAAAGTTGATGAAGATAGTGATGTTAGTTGTTCCGGATTTTTTGTTTTTTAGGTTATAACAGAACAGATAATAGCTGGTATAACAGAGAACTTTAAGTACTTGGAAAAGAGAATTCCATGTATGGCATTAAAGTAATACACTATTTGGCAAAGGTTAAATTGTGTGAATACGAGATATAATATTCAAGTGAAGGCGCAAAAGTACTTATAACAATTTAATTAAATTGGCCACGGTTACGGCTGATCATGAGATAGATCAAAAAGGAAAACATAGTAGAAGAGAAAATAACATTCAGAGACTCAGAGATTATATTCTGATTAGCTCAAGAGAATATAAGAGAGCTGACATGAATACGAAATAATCAGTAGAAAAATACTAAACTTTATACTCAAGTTATCTTAAAAGCTTAAATTAATAAAGAAGAGTTCTAAACCCGTCGTCTTTGTGTTCTTATTTAGTTATAATTTTTAATATCAATTAAGTATTAATAAAAATTTGTAATTTTAATAAAAAAGATTTTTAACAACTTTATGAAACATAATAAATTCTATTTTATTATTATTATATAATCAATATTTTTTGGAAAATTGTACAAATCTGATACTTTGTATAATTATAATTTTATAGATATTTCTTAATAAATATTTTAAAATATTTTAGTATTTTAATTTTTTATTAAACTAAATAATATTTTAAATAATATATTAATAATTAATAATAAAATATATTATATAAACAAAACTACAAAAATTATTTTATTATTTAATTAATACGTTTTAATTTAATAATATACAAAAAAAAACTACAGAGTATTCACTACAACATTATATTATGTAATACCGATTTACTTTATTGTAATAAAGTTATACAAAAATATCAAAAGTTATTTAATAGGAATGCACTAAACACTGTAAAGAATTCAATTTTCCGTTTTCGGCAAGTTACAATGAAGAGTACCCTGAATGGCAATGGCACTTCGCCATTACTAAAGCGTCTTAGTCATAACCAAGATATCAAAGATAAACAGACAACAAGAGAACTAATAAGCCATATACTACAACCTCTCTGACTCTTTTAAACTTGTATCTTCACAAAAACACGTTTACAATTTTTAATGTGAGCTGATTCAGCTTTTTTTTCACCTTATATATTAAATATTTTGGGTGTCCATCCATTTTGATGCAACGTACCACTAGGTAAGGCAACTCCATTTAATACGGCCTTTTCAAATTAAAATATAATCTCCAACTTTAATATCGAGTAGTTGTAAAGAATATTTCTTATCAAAGCCCTCTTTCATCCATCTATGCCTTAAACAATTGGCACAACGAATTGCTCGGCAAAATGATCCATTGATGAATTGATAAGCAAAATTTATTAATTCCTTCCAACATAATGGGCTAACGGAATAATTCAGTATCCATTTTTCTACCGTTTCGTTACCAAACGAATGATAGCTTCGTGTAGCCTCGTCCACCGATACAATAAAAGATTGAGTGGCAATGTTGCTCTTTTATTTCTTCAAGATCTCACCAAAATCCAAATGCAAGACCTTGAAATTCCCCAAAGAGTGTTCTGATATGACCATAATATCTCCTTGCGCAGAAAACTTGGTTTGAGATTTTTGGCAAATAGGTAAGACCGATTTCACAATTTTCACAATTTCAAAAAGGCCATAATATACAAATTTTTTCTTAATCTTGGAATATGTCTGAGTCACTCTAGAATGATCTTCGGACACCGGATCATCATGATAATCATAGAGGATTTGAACCATATGGATCTCGTCCTTAATTTCACATGCTCCACTAGTACTATTTTTTTGACTGAAGCAGGAGGTGAGGATTTAGGAAGAAGGCGCGATAAGGCTTTGATCATCTTCTATCATGGCATCGCTTCGATATTTAACTGTAACCTCAAAAAAAACAGATACGATTGCCATCTTTTCAAGCGTCCATGTGATTTTTTAAGGGTCAAAAGAAAAGTCAGGGCCTAATGATCAATGTGAATAACAAAGCTTCTCCCCTCTACGTAACTGACAAAATATCTAAGAGATTTTATTTTCCGGAAGTCGAAGAACAGGATTAGAAATTATGAACCCGTTCAACTTCTAAAAAGCATTCTATCACTGCGGAATCCAGTCAAAAACCACATTCTTTTTTCTTAAAGCCCTCGAGAAGTAGTAATATCTAAGCATTTTAAAAAATTCTTAAATATCCAATCAGTCCTAAATAACTGCAGAGTTGAGAAATATTTTTAGGAGCTCTCAAAATCCGTATCTTATCGACAATAAGATAATTTCCAACGTGTTGTCTTGGCATTTTTCGGTATTCACACAAAGATTATATTGGTTCAATCTAAGAAAAATCTCATAAGTAAACATCTCATTCTCGGCTAATATCTGTGCCCCACAAATTATGTCGTCTATGTATACGACAACACATCGATTATCCAGAAATCCTTTTAACACTCGAACTATACAGCGCTGAAAGGCTGCTAGATTGTTCTTCCATCCAAACGGAAGACGATTAAATTTGTTGTGTCTGAATGGAACAACCTACATCTTCCAAAGCAAAAGATCACTTCGTAAATTAAAGGAAAAGGAAAAAAGTTCAATGCGGTACACTGATTTATCTTGCAATAATCAATGCACAATCGCATTTGGCCATTAAACTTAAGGATCATCACGCAAGGTGATGCATAGGCTGATTTCGGGGCGATATTATGCCGTCAGCCAAAAGTTCTCTAATTCGACCCCACAGCTATGACAATTTATGATTGGACAATCTAAATGGCTTGCACTTGATGGGCGGTTTGTTACCATCAATATCGAAATCTACTTCTAAATCATTCTCCAAGAACCGGTTGTTACATATCTTTTAAAGGATAAATTATTGCTAATAATTTATTTTTTATATTGCCCATATTATTAAATAAAAAAATTTACAGATATTATTAAAATTTGATTAATTTTAAATTAATATTTTTTTATTTTAATCAAATATTTCAGTTTTAATTAAAAATACTTATTTTTAATTTTTTTTGTTATGTTTCACATATTTCAATTTATAAATTTTTATATTAAGAATTTAAAAAAATGTTTTTTTTTATTACATGATAATTGTTAATTGATACTTACAAGGTTTTTAATGCAAATATATAAGTGTGATAAATAATTGCATTTTACTTTTTATGATTACAAATATAATAAACATAAATATTAATATATAAATATTTGTTTATTTTTACAAAAATTTTAATCGGTTTCAATATCAAAAGCAAAATTTATATTAAAAAAATAATTATGCAAATAATAACAATTTATTTTTGATATAGCTTTGGCACAAAATTGCGAAGAAAAATATTTTTAAACAATTAGTTTTAATACTTATGATTGAATTGTTGATAGTGTTTTTTATTGATACAAATCCGTTTATCTAAACGAAGTTATTTCAATAACTTGTTTCTAAAAAGATTTGTTTCAAAATTAGTTATCTATCAGCACGCAGCTGTTATTTTTTTTCAAAGAATATGATATTTTTGGTATTATTATTTTCAATACTTGTTCTATTTGTTAATCAAAGAGAAACAATGGCATTAAATGTTAAGTTGTAGCAAATATTAAACGAAAATATTTTAATAACAAAAAATAAAAATTCAAAAAAAAAAATATTGTATCAAGTATAAAGTTAAGCTTCAATCTTTAAGATGAATATAAAATTTGAAAATCAATGTTTTTAGACAAATCATTGGTTTATTGTTTTATGATTAAAATTTTTTTGTTATCAATTTTTTTTTTTTTTGATTTTAATAAATTTTATTAAAAATAAATTATTATTTTAAAAAAATTCTATTAAACTATTATCAACTATTAGATCTAAATTTATTTTGTAAAATTTCATAAAAAAAAATTTACGTTAAAAAAATTTAATTTAAAAATAACTACTATTTTATATTTATTTTATTAATTTATTTTAATAAATTAAATTTTAAAAAAATAAACAATTTTTAAAAATTTTTAGGTGTTAGCATTCAAAAACTTAAAAAATAATATGTGAATAATATGAGGATGTATACTCTAATAGAATTTAAGAAAAATTTAAAAAAATCTTATCTGTTATCGAATAATTACTTGAATTTAAAAATTAAAGGGACTCGGATCAGACTGACGGTTTATAACCGCACTTTATTAACAAGATAAAGTTTTTTTTACAAAAGGTATGCTTTCGCTTGAAAGACAAAGTTGAGAATAAAAATGTGTTTCTTGATATATTGTAGTAAGAAAATCTTACAAAGGTTATCTCATGGTCATAGTATGCCACGGTAAGTTACTCGCGTAACTCTTGGCTTGCAAGCCGCACTATTACTCTGAGCTCAGCTAATTATACTTAATCAGGAAGGAATTCTTAGCTAAGTTAAGGAAATATTATTTAAGTGTCTTGAGTCTTTAAATCAAGCTCAGTATTTAGTTAGAGAACGTACATCTTATAGATGCTTATTTCATATCGCCATTCGAATTTATTACATATCCTAGTAAAAAAAAATTTTATTTACAAATTATTACGGTATAAAAAATATAAGCTTTTTAATGTACTGAATTTTATCGATTATTGTATTAATTTACATAAGAAATCTATGAATTTAAAAAAATTATATTGGAAAATATATTTAACCGATTTAGTGTTACAATAGAAAAACATTTTTTACCAAATTACTTAAGAATAAGTTTACTTATAGCATCAAAACTAAAAAGCAAGTTTTTTCTATATTGATAAACGCATTCAAATTTGGCATTAGAATAATTTAAATTAAAAATAATCGAAATTCAATAGTTGTTAAACAAATTAAAATATTTTATTTCAATGACTTTTAATTTTATGAGTTTTTTTTTTTAAAAATTAAACACCTATTACATATAAATTTGTAGTTCAAATGCTTCTAATTTCTTGATTGAGTTTCTTTAAAGTCGACTTGGTGATGGCCATACAGGACACTTTTAAAAGACTTAGTGAATAAAACTATTTATGAATTCAAATTTAATTTTGTAGAATTTATATATTTTGATGAAATATTGTCATTAAAGCAGCACTTCTTTTTCAAATTTTACAGGTGTCATGCCAAATTTAATGGACTGTCACATAATTATGAACATAGTAAAATTAACCACAATAATTATGAATATCATGAAGGTAAGGGCATAGGAAGAGCAATTTTCCTATGTCGAATACAAGTTTTGACAAAAGTATAATTTTAGTGAATTATATTATTTTAAGATACAGGATTGAGTAAAGGTATTACCTAAACCTATAACACTTGGGAAGATTTAGTATATTCATAGAAAGACATTAACTGTCAAACAATAAAGAGTAGACAAAGCTACACCTATAAAATATCTCAGTGTAAGAATAGAGGATTAACCTTAATATCACTCTCCACTAACTAAACTAAGGAGAATTGGGAGGTGGTTTACGACATCCTAAAACTTGAAAATATTTTAAAGATCATAGAGAAAAAGTCATATCATCTAGAGTCGTTTGTGCTAGGTAAAAATTAACTTAATTTATGAGTTTTTTGAAAAATAATAAAAGAATTAACATGTATGTTCTTTTTCTAATTTGTTGATTAGTCCGAAACAGACTTTTTAGTAGCAGAAAAAATTTCTAATCCTTCTTTAGTTAAATAGGCAGTGTATCTATTTTGAGTAAACATTTTCTCTTCTGCGTCGTCAACAACAAATTTTCAAAAACTATTTACGTCAAACCTCCTCAAGAAACTAGTATTTTGGAAGGAAAGATATGTAAACTTTAAACAAATTGATATATGGCTTAAAACAAGCAGCTAAGCAATGGAATGTCAAATTTAGTAATATTTTTCAGAATCTTGATCTCAAAATATTCAAAACTGAAAGATGTATATTTTTTCAATGATTATATAATTGTTGGAGTTTATATATTTATAATTTGTTAGTGACTTATGATGAAGACTGCCAATCAATTCAGAAATAAATTAGGTAAACTTCTTAAAATTTGAAACATAAAAGCAATATGTAATTTCTTTGTCATAGACATTGTGTTTAGTTTTGAAAGACATATTATAAATTTTACAGAAGAAGTATTATTGGATATTATTTGGTCAAATATTACAAAGTTATCTTATAAAAACAGTGATAGACATTAAACCAGTAAAAACAAAATCAAGAAGAAAATTCAACTTGTACACATGTACAACTCTTTTTATATCTATTTCTTTAGTTAAACTTCACTTATACTACCATCTAGTAACTTAACGTTTCAGATAATTCTTTGTGTAAGGAATGATTAACATTTCTTTTCATTGAGCTTCACTCCAATATTCCAACATCCTCACTTGAAGCTAAATCCTGATCTTTTCGATAATTCCTTTAACCTGAGTCCATTCACTGCCTTAGTCAGATAATCCGCACGCTGATCTTTGGTATTAATATACTAAACTTTGATATAGCGTAACAGATTTCTTTCCCTGATCGAATGATACTTGGCCAATAGATGCCTTGTTCTGATATCCTCATTATCACCATCCGATAACTATCTAATTGCCGGTTGATTATCTATAAACAAAGTTGTTGGTAAAATCTGTTTCTCACCTAAATCTTCCAACAATCTTCTCATCCAGAGAATGTTATTTAAATTATTTGAAAGTGATATGCTAATTACCTTATGGTACCTAGATAATATTGACTATAAAAGGGATTTCAACTTAATTTTTTTTTAACAGATCGTGAGATCACTCAACTATCTTGTAAATCCGCCAAAACCAAATATTTGTTTACAAAGCAAAAATTAAGATATGCTAAAAAGATAAGTAGCAGAAGTAAAACAGACATTAAAAGTCGAAGCTAACATTGATTTTAGTGTAAAAATAAGAATCCCTAAATTGGCATCCGACTTTCTCACTTTTCTGAGTGGCTATTTTATTATATGATTCAATTAGAAACAAACTTTAGTGACTGCATCGTAGGTTTAGGATACGAAACTAAACATTAAAAAAATGTTGATTTTACAACAATATATAATTTATTTGAAATGTATATGATTATAACTAATATACTAGTATTAATTTAAAAAGTGTAGACAGATTATCTATTTAAATGCGTAATTTGATATTTTCTTTTACATTTGTATTAAATTTTAAAATTAATTCAAATACAGGTAAACTTTTGTCTCAACAAATTTACACGTAAGTATTTTTTTTGATAAAAATATTTAATATTTGATATTGGTTTTATTTATACAGTCTTTTGAATAAAGTTTTGGATGTTTGCTATATACAACTTTGTGTTAACTCTTTAAAGGCAATACAATGCTACGCTAATGCATAAGAAAAGCTATGCTTAGCTATGCCTTTGCTAATATTTGATAGATTTTGTTCATATCTTGATTTTATTAATTTATTTTTCTTTTTAAGTAATTAAAAAAAATATATAATAGACCTTAAATTTTAAGACAGACTTTTATTATTTATTATATAGCTTATGCTATATTAATATATGTTAAGATAATGGGTAAGTGGTTAAAACCGTTAAACACTAGCGATTATGGTTGTTGTGGTTTTACCTTCCGTTGGTTATTAAGACGGGACCGTTGCGCACTAAAATCACTGAGGAGTCTATTTAAGAAGAGGGAGGTTTGAGCCAGAGACAGAGAGAGTCTTTTTGTTTTACTTCTTTTTCTAAGTGTATTTATTGTATAAGTTGCATAATAATAAATCTTATAGAAAGCGTACTGATAGATTCGAGTGAGTTTTATAATAGTGGATATTTCAGTCAAAGGCTGGAGTCATGTCTAATAAAAGATCACAACAATATAAAGAAAAAAGATATTAATTAGATACAAAATTAATTTGTCTTATCAAAATTAACTCTTTGCCCACCAAAAATTTTTAATTAAATAAAATCAATAAATAAATTAAAGTCTAGAATTCAAAATAACTAAAATATTCATACTAAAAAAAAGCCAAGTTGATATATTTGTCTTAAAGATTTCTTTACTTTTATTTTTATCACTTTGTACAATTTCTGTTTCTTTTTCTATTGAAAAATTAGAAAAATTAAATATATTTTCATTTAACATAGATGTTGACCTTGATCTATTTTTTTTAATTATTTCTTTTTAAATATTTTTTTTTCTTTTTTCAAATAATGGTTTGTCAAAATTCATATCAATTTTAAGTTTTTTTACTGCGGGTATTAATGATGGAGATTTATGTTTTTCAGAAATTGGTTGAGAAGAAGGAACTTGGACGTAGATGCCTGTGAAATCAGGTACGATCAAGAAACCGGAGTATTGAAACTTAGCCAACTCGACCACATAGAGCAAATGATAGTCAAGTTTGGCGGAGATACCCCTTTAAGAAAAACATCGGTACCAATACAACATAAGAGTCAGAGAGGGAAACCTAATAGGATCACTTTTGTAAGTAGCCAACGCGACAAACTTAATATCAGCTATGCAGTGTTATTGCTAACCCAAAAGTATTCAAACCCAACGGAACAGGGAAAATAAACTGTTAGCGTTTCTGAAGACATCCAGGGACAAGAAATTGACATATGAACAAATGAACGAGCCATGTGAAATTATCGTGTATATGGTCGTGTAAATAGAAGAAATTCAAAATCCATAACCGGTAGTGGCATTAAACAATCTGACTAAAGAGCCCACACCACTGGCATGTGATAATCAGGGGTCAATATCTTTAGCTTAGGACAAAGCTACCAAAGAGAAAAATGTTTACATCAAAATCAATACATCTCAATTAGACAAATGATAGAGGAACGACAAATCAAAGTGTATTACAAGAGAACGTCAGATAATACTGATATGGATTGGGATTAACAGATTAAGACACGCGGTCTTACGAGAGAGTGCTGAAGATTTCATTCCAACACCAAAATACAAGCGCGCAAACACCTTTGACTGTTTCACTTTTCCTAGCTTTTCCTATGCTACTAGGTACGAAAACAGTGTCTTTAGTTTAAGATTAGATTCTCACACATCTAATTTATTAAATTGTTTTACATTAAATAATAATGTTAATTTACAAAACTAATTAAGACTTCAATAAATTAGTTTTTTAATTATTTAGTTGCAAATTAAAAAAATACATAATTTGCTGGTCTTATATTTAAGATATTCAACTAATATACTTTTATATTAATTTAAAAAATTTACGTTTGTAAAATCTGAATTAATACAATTATTTTAATTCTATAATACAAAAATGTGCTTAGAGTTAATAATTGGTATAATAGGTTTTTTTTATAAAAATTGTTCATTGTTTAATTTTTTGTATTTAAAAATAAAGATCAACAAAAAAAAGAAAAATATATTTATAATTTATTTAAACAAAAACTCAAATTAAGACATTACATCAAGTTAGACAAAAGAGAGGAACCCCCTCGTTAAACTGTTATTTGTGTAACAAGCCAGGGCATGTATCTAGCTATTGTTCCAAGAAGAAAATTAGAGTGGAACCTATTGCCATTCGTGAAATGGAAGAAACTGAAGAAAAATCTCCGCCGACACCTTCGTTTTTCAGTATGGGATCATCGACATATCCACCTGCTTGCCCTAAACCCACAATATTTTTACCTATCAAGATCAGGGATAAGATCATAGCTGCAATAGTCGATTCCGGTGCAACTAATACAATCATCTCAAAAGTCATATACGATAAAATTACTCCGCTGGTTCAACAATGACCAGTCTTCCCCATGTAAATTACGCACTTTTTAGATAAAGAGATCGCTTAAGCGATCCTTTTATTATCAGATGCTAACGTGTACGCCATAGGAGCTGTGTTAGTTCAGGTACAAGAACAGAAAGAACGTGCCATAGAATATGCGAGTAGGTTAATTTTTGCGGAATGTAACTACTGTACCACTCAGAGAGAGGATCTAGCTCTGGTCTGGGTAGTGTCCCAGAAGTTCCGAAATTATATTGAATCGAGTGACATTACCGTCTTTACTGACCATCAAACTTTGAAATGGTTAATGTTGCTAAAAGGTCCGACTAGACTTTTGGCTAGATAGTCTCTTCTTCTAAAACCATACAACATCAAGATCGAATATAAGATTGGAAAAGAAAATATTATCGCGATTGTCTATCAAGACTGCTTATTACCGAATCTGAAATACATAATTGTACTATCAATGGTTTTGCTTTTGAACAAGTCTCGAAAAAGAAGCTTAGACATAAGCAGAAGATTCAGACTTGAGACTTATTATGGAGACCCTCGAGAATGATCGGGCAAACGAGATAGCGCGTTCCTCCTATTACAATCTGGGTTATTTTATGAATCAAGGTATGTTATACCGTTTTGATCCTTTGGATGAAGAAGAAGGTGGTCAGTTAGTGATACCACGTTCCATGGTTAACGAATTAATATATAAACACCATTTCGTGCCCACTGCTGGCCATTTCAGTGTGGATAAAACATTACAACGTTTAAAAAAGCTAGAATTATCGAGGGCTGAATTCGACAATTTGAAGGTAATTAAAGATGTTGGAGAAAATCCGCATTTCAATTTTGGAGACTTGGTATTACTAAAGGGACAGTTTAACCCTTTTGTGTCTAAGGATAGAAAGTTAACCAGTTTAGCTGATAAGGCGATAGTGAGCTTAAGATACAAGGAACAAGAAATCCCTTGTGCTAATGTGGATTGCGTACAGAGGGGCACAAGATTCTAGTAGTAATTTCCGTAAAGAATAACATGACAGAGTAATGATTTAACTTTGGCTCAAGCTAAAAGAAAAACTTTTGCATCTAAATTATTTAAAAAGTTAAGGATTGCTACAATATAAATTTTGTAAAAAATAAAAAAAAATTCTAAATTAAAAAACTTCAAATTAAATAAGAAAGAATTAAATATCAAATTGTTGGGTATAGCCCGTGTTGATCAAAGACTTCCATTTCTTTACTACTCAAACTTCAACTGTGTTCTTGAGCCCTACCAAGGTAACCCAAGACACTTAACTTCTAAGTAGAGTCAGTCGGATAGTCTATGATCAACACGGGCTATACCCAACAGGTTATGGGCCCAGCACGCTTCCACTGCGCTCAAGAGTTATTCAGGGAATAAGGTCCAAAACAAATGATCAAATCACTTATCCATTATTAACCAAATTCATGTTAATCGTCAACCTTTTCTTTTAGCTTGGTTCCTTTTTTTTTTCTATTTTCTGTTTTCCAAGGTTAAGGTTTTCTTTCCTTTTGTTTGTTTTTGCTTATCCTTTTCTTGTGATTTCCTTTTCTTTGTGTTCTTCTTCTGTTCCTTTCTTTGCACTTTAAAAGTCTCAAAATGCAGGGAACAAGACACAACATTATCACATTGGATGAAACAAACTTTGTCACCTGGAAAAGACAGATGGATTTCTGCTTTTTGGCGAGAGACCTCTACGAGATAGTGTATCCATCCCAGAACACTACTGACCCTTCTAAAGCACCAGACTTTAGAAAGAAGGATGCCATCGCGTGCACCCTTCTCTTTGAGTCTCTCTCACAGAAGGATCTCACAGCCACAAACTTCTGCAAAACAAGTGCAGAAATCATGGCTCACATTATCTCTAATTATATTAAACTCTAGTAGCCCAACAAAGAGCAGAGACTGGATCAATTTTACGGATTCTCCACACTCCGATCGGTGGCACAAGGCAATGGATGAGGAATACAATTCCTTAATCCACAACAAAACATGGGTTTTGACTCCTCTGCCAAAGGGTCGTAGGGCAATTAAGACCATGTGGATTTTCAGGCTTAAGTCACACTCAGGTAGTGAAGAGCCAGTTTTCAAAGCAAGACTGGTAGCAAAGGGGTATTCTCAAGTGCCGGGAATCGACTTTAACGAAACCTTTTCCCCAACACTCATGATGGTGTCAGTGAGGACACTAATGATTGTTGCGAGTTGTCTTAAAGACAAAGGATAAAACCAACACAAATGTTTTATATTGGGCAAAAAGGGGTATAAAACTACTTCATGCAAAAATAATTCAGAAATAAAAAAAAAAAAAAATTGAAATATGATATTTAGGTCTAATTGTATTGCTGTATTTATTTATAAATATTTTGTAAATGTTTGCAACAAAGATTTTATGATTGAAATAGTAAATGGCGATATGTTATATGGTACAAAATATGGAGATTAACAAATACAATCTTATGTATTAATTTGTCAGTTAATTTTATTTTAAAGTTGCTTTTTTGTTGGAAAAATGTAGATAGTTTATTTGAAATAGTTCAAAATAAATAAATTGTTGTCTTAACTTAAAAATTAGAATATTTAAGTTTAAATGATTTATATAAAATAAATAATAGTTTAAAAATAAAAAATAAATATCTTAAAAATATAATACGTGAAATTTGTAAAATAGGAAAAATTTATAAGAGGATTTAAGATTTAAATAGAATGCAAATAGTATAAATAGATATAAAAAGATTGTTAAATAAATATATAAAGTGTAAAAAAAATTTTTATAACCTTTTACATTAATTATTAATCAACTTTTATATTTTATCTAAGTAAAGGAACTATTACATTGGTAAAGTCCATATTAACCTTTATAATATGATTTTTTATTACAATAGAATGTTATGGGACAAAGTTGCTAGATATTTTTTAGTCTATGACGATTGTTCTTTGTTTGATATTCCGTATTAAGGACAGAGATCAACAAAGAAGGGGATAGTTGAACTCTTGTTTAAAATAGAACTTGTCTATTAGCAAAAGATTTCTCTTCTTTTTGTGATTAAACATTTTATTAAACTGCTATCTCTTCAGAAACTAAAAAAATATTTTAATTGAATCCTACAGATTTGAGTGCGTCTAACATGAACTTGAATGATACATTAAAACCAGGAACCTCAACAAAGATATTAAAAAATTGAACAAAATTCACTAAATGAGATTTATTTTTTAACGTTTGTTGATGATTTTGTTGAAGATTTACTTAAGTTTATTTAATAAAATCTAAAAATGAAATTTTTGAAATGTTTATTAAATTAAAAAACTTTTTTGAGAATCAATTTAATTCATTGTTAATACATCACAGTAAAATGGTGTTGATAAAAGGTACAATGAAACTTTAGAAAATATGTATGTCTATTATTAGATAAAAAATTATCTACCAAATTTTAGTCGTTTGAAATTAGTATAACAAACGGTTTGAAAAATATTTATACGAATAGAATAATAGGTTATAAAGTACCTGTTGTTTATCTGTTTATTAAAACCGATTTCTGGTTTACTAGAAATGGATTATCTTATTGTATTGTTTGTTATAACCTGCATTTGTAATATTCTAGAATATTCCTTAACTATACTATTTAACCATCTTGAGACACACTTTTAATAGTGTTATATTGTCAATGATTATTATTGTTGTTTAATTAATATTGTTTTAGTTACTTTTATAATAACCTAAACCTTAAACAAGTGTTAAACTCCGTGCCGACTAGTCGCAAGTTTTCCTTGGTTTTCTTCAAAAATTTCCAACGTCTTGAGTGAGAGCGAAGCTCTGCTCAAATTTTCTGTGAAAAAATTGTTTATAGGTTGAGGGTTTATATTATCTCGTGCTCTACATATTAATACAGTGCTCCAGTTTTTCTGAGCGGCTCTGTCTTCGACATCCTTCATCTTTTTTCGCCCTTTCCTCGCCCATAATTGTTATCAGGTATTGAATTAATTTTTAACCGAAAACCAATATGTTTAAACTTTCTGAGGAGAGACAGGAGCTCTCACTCTCCGGGATCTCGTCCATGAGAGATGTCGGGGAGTTGGAGCCGTCAGACGTTGAGGCCATTGGTGGATTTCGGCTGTTTTGTCGTCGAGCACTTAGGAAGATTGCCAGATCCCTGGTTGATGTTAGTGTTTCGTCTGGTGCTGATGATAGCGTATGATGGTCCTATGGCGCCTGATGTTTTGGCGTTGCCATGATTGTTTGCTGCCAGTTTGTGAATTTTGTACTGTTTGGGCCGATGTTGTTGCGTCGGCCAAGCGGCTTGTTATTTTACTTTAAGTTTTGTATCTCCTTAATCTTTTGTATAATATCTATGTATCTTATGCTCTGTGTTCTTGTGCTCTGTTATTATAAATTTTTATGACCTTTAATAAAAGGGTGGTCCCAAGCCCTCCGGGCGGCCACAAACAAACAAACAAACAAAAAACCTAAAGCACTCCTCCATCTGCTGGATCGTCGGACCAGCTAGTTTGTCTTTGCACACGGGGCGTTCGAAGTCTATCTCCGTGGCATGGCCAGGCGAACGTCCTCGGACTGCCGCCTCTGTGGAGCCGCTGATGGTGAAACGGCGGAGCACGTCTTGGAGACCTGCCCTTCCGTCTGGCGACTGAGACAAACACACTTGGCCGGACATGGCATCGTTCTACACCGGGATCTTTGTGCCCTGGACCCAAGGGACTTGGAAGCCTCCGCTTCCTTTTCTGATTTCGCAAGACGGTCGCTGTCCCTTCTGAGACGCGCTGACCTTAATGGTCAATGATCACACAGTAATTGATGAATGTCTGTTAATACTGTTATGTAAATACTGGATTTTATTTTTAATACTGTAAATTTATGTTGTCACTAATACTGTTAGTTTATTTTATTATTTTATTGTTAATGCTGTTAGTCTATTTTATTTTTAATACTGTTCATACTTCTTTTATAATAAACGTGGAACCAAAGCCCGTTGGGCGGCCCATCAGAAACAACAAACCTAAAGCACTCTTCGTCTCATCTAATAAAAATTAAAAAAAAAAAACCATTAGTATTATATTATATTATTGCACTCACCTTTATTCTACTCACCCTTACCATTGCGTATCCCATCTATAAATATATATATCAATTGTTAAAATTTATAAATACTGATACTCACCTTTCAGGCCACTCTCCTGCATCTAAAACCGAAGGAAAAAAAAAACTATGTAAACTTACCTGTATCTGACATGTCTCCCACACACTCACTCATTCCATTCACCCACACAAACAAATAAAAAAAATTATTATTATTAAATTATACCTACCAATTACACTAAAAAGAACACAAACACAAGAAAGAAGACATGTCTTACATTTACTTACCAGCTGGATTTTTCTCTCAGTCTGGATTGCTGTGGCATATTTTTAGGTTGCTTAAAAAACAAAAAGAATTTTAAAGTATTTATTTCAAAATGAATTGATAATTTTTAAAAATGTTTAAAAATATTTTTTTTTTAAGTGAATTTAATCAAAAAAGGGTTTTTACTTGTTGAAATTGTGAAACACCTCCACTTATAATCTCACCTGTTCTAGTACCAACCTTGATTGGTACAGGAGAAACAAAAACACCGGAATCATTATTTTGTGACACAATATTTAATTTAAGAAACGCAATATTACAATAATTTTACTAAACGAATAAGTAACTAAGAATTAAATTTAAAAACTGATTAAGCCTGAATATTCAGATTTAAATCACACAGAATCTAAAATTCAAGTGAGTTCGCTCTCCTCAGTAAATACTCATTTATTCTACTGTAGAGCATCATCAAAAACAGACTTGACCAATCAGAGTTAATTCTATTAACTCTTCTTTCTTTCCTCTTCCTCTGATCTTCATTTAACTTTGTTCCTTCTATGCTACTACATATGCTACTACATACACCTAATGTGAGTATGAACGATGCCTCTATTAACTACAAACCCTAACAGATTAGATCTTAAATAAAGTATAGATCCTGGTTTGATTAGGATAAATCTCAATTAGTGTAAGAGGCCTAGTTTACCTGTGTTGAATGAGAACTCGTGCCAGTAATGGTTTTATCAAATGACAGTCAGGTTAAAAACCTTAAACTTTAAAGATGTGGTCAGTAAAGTTTTTTGTGATGATACTTATGTAAATCCTAAATCAATTTATGCTTATAAATTGGCGAAAAATGAGTTGTTATCGTATTTTTTATCCAGTATATTTATGATAGCAATCTATTTTGAAAAAGGCTATGATATATGGAAATTTATCAGAGGTATTTTTGAAGGAACTTCTATAATGCTAATAAGTATCAAAAATTTTCAGACAATGTTATTAGAATCATCTCTGAGATAATTCAAGTAGATAATGTAGCTTCACTGAAGTGTATTGGTTTCCACCTTATGACCAGTAAATTTAGAAATAAAATTAATAACAAATTAAAAGATTTGTTCGAATTCGATGAAGTAAATCTTGCCGAATCAGGATTTAGATTGAAAAACATGGTAAAAGGAACCCAAAGTGTCGTGAATCTAAACAGCATAAAAAATAAGAAAAAGATCTTAATAAAATAAAGAAAATCAAATATAAAATGTTATTAAGAAAAAAAAGATAAGATATAAAAATTAAATTTGAATATATTAAGATTGTTGTTGTTGTTGCTGATGGGCCGCCCATTGAGCTTTGAACCCACGTTTATTTATGAAGGGAGGTATATTATATATTAAGATAAAGCACTAGTTTAGGTAATGGTTAGTTATTAAAACAACAAAAAATAAGACACTAAGAGCAACTGAATATAAAATTTCTATAAAATTTTTAATAAATTCTCTAATGAATTGTTTTAAAATCAATTATAAAAAATATGATAACTGTTGAGTTATCGTGATTCAGTTAGTATTCTTAGACGTTGTCTAACCGAGTGTCTAGTCTTCTTGCACAATCTAAGAAAATTTAACACGTATCATTTCTGGCACATGTGCCTTTAAACTTCCATTTTTGTAAATTTTCATCATTTAATAGAATCAATATTTATCTAACAATAAGTGCTTGTTTTTTTGTGTTTTTTTTTATTGAGGTTTTACGATTAAAAAAATATTTACAAAAATACCAAATATTTTTAATTAATTTAATTATTGATAAATAATTTGGCAAAAGTTAAAAAAATCATATTTAGTTGGCACATTTCAATTTTTATACGTTATAAATTTATTTGTATATTATTATAAGAATTGAATGTTAAACAACTTCTTTTTTATTCAATGTATTGTAACATTATTATTTAAACAATTTAAATTTTTAATATTAAGTTTAAAAAAATAATTAGAGATATTTTGTAGATTTAAATTTTAAAAAAAACGTATGCATAATTTTAACAAAATTAAAACATTTATATTATTACTTTTTTTTCATCTTAAAATTATACTTATTTTTATCTTAAGCTAAAATTTTAAAACTAAGATCATTGCCTTTTGTAATAACTTTAGATAATTTACAATAAAAAAAAAAAATTTTATTTATTTTTTTTATGCACGCAAGTTGAACCCATTATTAAATACATTCACTTGCGAATTTAATAAATGTATTAAAAACATCAACTTTTAGTCGCTTCTATCTACAATTATAATATTATGGATATTTAATGAGCTGTTTTTCTTCATTTAGTACTTATTTTCTTCATTCATATACTTAATATGAAATTGTCTTACGTTAAATGCATTAGTCACAATTCTTTAAATTATCATAAAAATATTGTTAAATCAAAGTTCCGTTTTTACGTCTAGATTCATTAAAATCTAATTATTACTAATACTCGTTGAGTGCAAAATTTACCTCTATGATATCCAATTAATTTTATTCAATTTTCTAGAATTCGCTTTAGTGACTTTTAAGAAACTTACTAATCTAATTTTATTTTCATGCATAATATATTTAAATCTGTTCTTTAATAATTTTTTGCAATTATTGTAAAATCTCTTACAAAAAAAAATAAACAAATATTTTAAAAGGTTTTATTTAAATACACATAAGATTTGAAATTTTACAAATTTTGATTAAGAAAATTGTATTATCCAAAAATTAGTTTGTTTTATTATATGATAATACATTACAAATATAAATAAAATTCAAATTTTTATTCTTATAATAAAATTGACTAATATATTGAATTTAATTATAATACCTAAATAAAAAAAAATTTTGTTTTCATTATTATGAGTAAAAACAATTGAATTTTTATATTATATTTTTACTTATTTTTCTGAAGTGCCGCTTAATGGACTTAGATTCCCTTGTTTATGTAGAAAATTTTAAGTATTTGTGGTAGTGAACATGGTAATTGTTGAATAGAATACTTTGCTTAGATAATACTTTGCTTAGATTGATTTAAAGAAATAGCGAGGATTACACTTTTTAACTTAAACGTAGCTACTATGGAATATATGAATCTGTATATTTATTAATTCATAGGTTTTTTCATCTAATGTAACATATAAACAAAAGAAATCACCAGACATGATTCTGGTAATTGGGAAACACTTATTTAACCTTTTGTTTAACCTTCTGTTCCCATCACTGCTGGTATCGTTCCCTCCGACACGGGACATATGCTAAAATTCATAGGTTATGTATACAGACATGCTAAGTTTTTTCATGAACAAGAGTCCGGTGTTGGATGATACCAACTACCTGAATTGGAAATCTGTAGTAGATTCTATGCTAGACTCCATGAATCTATATGACGTAGTTTATAAACCGCTAGTTGCTAAAACCGAAGATGGCTATAAAGATTGGCGCATTAAAAATGGATCAGCAAAAACGTTGTTATACCTCTCCATTAAGCCGACCATTTTGCAGAGAGTTCGCGATACTTAGTCAGCGTATGATGTAATGAAGAAAATAATTGCCGAAAAGAAATTAAGAGTATCTGACAGAAAGAAGAGTTGGCACTCCAAATTTGTCAATATAAAATGGGATGAGAACACTGATCACAATGAATTCTTCGCAACATTGTCTCACTCTCACGTGTTAGAGAGGCTTTCATCAATTGGAATGGACATACCACCTGAAATGATAGTGGAAAAGATTCCTCGGGTGGCTGGTGGATATTAGATACTGGTGCATCTTACCATATGTTTTATGAAAAAAACAACTTTGAAACATTTGTGAAACTGCCAAACAAATTGTTCGTAAATTTTTCTTGAAATCAAAGTTACTTTGCTCTCATGTAATCCTTTTTTTTTTTATATTATTATCGACAGCTGTATTGATACATCTGTCTTCTGTAGCTTTTCTAGCCTCAGTAAAAATTTTGAATACACTGTATATGTATTTACAAAGCGTGTCCCCTTTTATACAATCTTAAGCAAACCTTTAAGACTTGAAGCAGGGGTGCACCCCACAGTTGCAGCTTAACCTTAAGACACCAGCTAAACCGTTGACAGTAAACACAATCAGTCTCGCTACAGCTGTTGTCTTAACAACTTTCGTCTTACTCGTGTTGGGTCCTCAGTCGCTGATAAGTGAAGTAGTGTTCATGCACTACATCACTTTCCCCTAGAGAAAGAAATTTGTGGGATTAAATAACGGTAGATGACGTGAAGAAGTTTGTGTGTTGCAGGTAAGATACGCCTAATGCTGTGAGCGTGAGTGAAAGTAGGGGTTGACCGTGTGGTGTTGTGATTCTTGGGAAGGAGATCTTTTATATCAGTGTGGCATCATAACTGATATCAATAAAATATCCTCAAGCCCGGAGATTGGGTCTGATCTCTTAGATGAGTGTGGGGTCAAAGCTAAGGAGCGTTATTAAACTCTTCATCTGTCAGAGATTGTTGAAAAGTCTGCATTAGCGAATTGGGTAAATCTATCGATAACGGTAAGTAGATATCGATAGTCGTCAATAATGGTGGGCATGTATACGATGTCTGATCAAATGAATAAATCATCTGGGTGGAACTGGGATGTGTTGTGGCGGAAGTTTATTATATTTATGTTTTTTATGTTTTTGACGTTGTATACAGAATTTGATGAAGTGTCTGATGTTTTTGGATATATTGGGCCGAAAGAAACGCGTTTGCAACATTTTGATTGTTGCTTTGGTTCCAGGGTACGCAATATTATGAAAATGTCTTTCTTTAACAGGTGAGGAATGCATCCAAGAGATTTACATCTTTGTGTTGAAGTATGAAGAAAGCATGGTAATACATCGATGGAAAGTGAGTGCATATATGTGTGTTTTGGATAATGAATCAGCAACTATGTTATCCTCTTCTTTGATATTTTGAATGTCATTTGTGAAGGAGAGTATGTATTGCAGTTATCTGATCTCCTTTGGAAATCGATTGTTGGAGTGATTCTTGGCAGCAGCAACGAAAAGTTTATGATCTGTAAAGATGGTGAAACTTCTTCCTTCTTTTTGATGGTGAAAATGCTTAATGGCCTTGTAAGCAGCTAATAACTCTTTGCCAAAGGTGCTTTAGTTGATCTCTGTTGGAGTGAGTTTCTTCCTGAAGATGCTGTCTTGTTGTTGCAATTCGGCGCCAATACCTAAGTCACTGACGTCCACCATAATGGATAGTGGAACGTTTGGTTGTGGATGGTATAAGATGCATGTTTAAGAGAGCCACTTTAGTGTCGCCGAATGCTTTAATGGATTGTGAGCTCCATGTAATTTTATTTAGCGATTTGGGTGGTCCTTGTAATAACCCATTTAGAGAGGTCATGATGACTGCAGCATTTTTGATGAACCTGTGGTAAAAGTTTACTATCCCTAAAAACTTCCTTAGCTGGCATTGATTGTTGGGAAGCGGTAGTTCTTGTATGGCTTTGATTTTGTGTGGTAGAGGATTGATTCTAGCGTCAGAAACGGAGTACCCAAGGAATTCTACCTGTTGTTGGAAGAACATGCTCTTGTTGGCATTGATGATGATGCCGTTATTTTTTGTTGAAGTATGTAAACTGAGCGAGTGGAGTTGCCTTAACATAAGGAAATTAGGCTTGAGTTTAGAGTATGTTTACCTAAACACTTCTTAGAGTAAAAAGTCAATGTTATAAAAGAGCAATTGGATAGTGTTTACACTAAGCAATAGAATTCTGACTGATATAGTTAGAGGCACCAAAATGGCGATAAGTGCTGAGAGAGACCAGCCTAGAGCCTATGATGTGAGAAGAGAACAACAATGGGCAAGAGAGGAAATTTGAGGAGATGAATTCATATTCATTCTTTTTACACGAGACTCTCGGTTCAGAGTTAGACTCAGAAAGTAGCAATTTTTTGATCACTACTTCTTGTTTCAAGCTGAATTTGGTGTTTTGACGATATTTCAGAATTTAAAAATCTTAGTGGCATTATCAGAAGAATGGCTGAAAATACCAACATCGAACATTTTTGAAGATGTTGCACACTTCCCCCAATTTGTTTTGATGTTCCTCTTTGTTGGTGAATATGAGGATGTCATCTACATATGCAAATACATTTGTTATTTCTCTTTTGTTCTAGTTTCTCTTTGAGAATGTTGATTTTTGATGTTATTGTATCTCTTTAGTTTGTATTGTCCAGACCATAACTTCAGGGGGGTTATTAAAAAGATTTCTTTGAGAAGGGTAATGTTTGTGTTTATTTCCAAATTCAAATTGTATTATTATTATAAAATAGGTCATAGATTCAGGTTCGATTTTTTTGATGTGATAATTACTATTTTGTTTGACGCTATTTTAGTTTTGACTAAGGTCTTTTTGATTATTGCGTATTTATCTTTGTTGTTCTTGTCCAAAAGTATGTCCACTACTTTTTTAAGTTGAATGTATGTCTAATAGCGGGGTTAAATTTTTTGCCTGACATCTTTTCGATGTCGTATGCTAGTTCGAATTTAACGAACCAGGTGATGGAGTCATTGGTATAAAAACGTGTCCATTTGCGTAGGATGTGTAGTTGTTGGAGTTTGGGAGATGAGGTTGTTTAGTCTAATGTTGAGTTGCTTGTAGAGAAAGTGTTATGTCTCCTTAACATTTTTGTGAGAGGATTTTGTGATGATAGAAGAAAAAAAATTTTTTGTAATTCAGGATCACCAATTTGTACTAATCTCCAATATAATTACTACAATCACTTACTTTGAATTAATGAAACAAACTTAAGTAGAAAAATAATTATAATTTTATTGAACCTCCCGTTACAGAAGAGGAATATTAACTGACTGTTTAATTTCAGTCCACATACCATTATTGATGGACTTAAAAGCAACTTTCGGTTCCCTGTTCGCCGATGGGTGGAGTAGTGTTCAGGCACTACTACTACACGCCATTACAAATTTTTAGCTAAAGTTTTTTTTTTTAAATAAAGTACTATCTAACAAATTTTATATTAGTGGATATATTGTTTAATTTCTTATTACCTAAAATAATTTTAAAACAATTTGTATTTTTTATTAATAATAGATATACAAAAAAACATGTTTATAGTTTAAAATTAATCTCATTATTTATTTAAAAATATTTTTATATGATACGCATTAAACTTGACTTTAATATAAAAAACCTAAACATATTTAGATTAAAAAAAATAACAAAATTAATTTTATAATTTTTTTATCATTTAAATTTTTCATTAAATTTTTTGAAACAACCTAAATAATAAATAAATATGATTTATTATTTTTAATTTAATTGAAATAATATGTAGTGAAAAATAATAAGAGTAAAATAATTTACTTAAGTTTAGTACTTGTTGTTGTTGTTGTTGCTGATGGGCCGCTCATTGGGAAGTTTAGTACTGTTGGAATTATAAGGTAAGACTCTTTCCTCTGCTACATTTCCACTAAACCGCTTTAGAATTGCGTCAAGTTTTTCTTGACTAGTCAGACGACAAACTATGCTTGTATAAATTAATTGTATTTTCATAAATTAAAACACTTAGATTCTTAACTTGTAAGAGTAAACATTCTGATATTTTTTGGTTTTCTTCTCATTGTCATTTCACAGGCCCTACCACAGGTAATAATATTATACCACCCATAAGTAAATCCAGTTAAAAAAAAAAATTGAGATTTAAAAAAAAATTTATTTATTGACTAAACAAGATTACATTAACTAGTCTAAATACTTAAGATTAATAAATTATTCATAAACCCACCGTTAATAGACAAACTGGTTAATAATTTGTAAATTTTGCTATGGGAATAAATCACAAGTTACCTTACAATATTAAAAAAAACTTTAGAATCATTACTGAAAACAAAAATTTTATCTATGACATGTTTGGATTCTTAAATTGTTTTGAATTGATAATACAATACTTGATAAAAGTTGTTAATAATGAAAGACGTTCCACCTAAATTGATGAATTTTTTTATTTTGAAGAAGTTAAGTTGTTGTTACAAATTAGAAATCTTAGTTCTGCAAAACAAAACTTTAAGATTTTTCTTTATCAAAACAGCTCAAAGGCAAATTAAAAAAAAATTGATGATTACGATTTTGACAACAAAACCGAATTAAATAAAACTAAAATATCAAATAATTTGAGCTTTGTGTGTACATTTATTTTTAATTAAAAAGAAAAGTACTTCAACTAAAATTTTAAAGTTATTCAAAAAAACTAAGGTTTTGAAAAATATTATCTAGTAATCCACTTGTAGCATCAGTTTTGTTTTACATAAATATTTATCTAATTAAAAAAAAATTAAATTGTTAATTTATATTCACTAACTTTTATGAAAGTATTATTAGCTTTAATTAGCTAAATCTTTTTTCTAACAACAAACTCATAGCCATAATATAAATATATGAATTATTATTTTTTAATTGAATTCATTTTTAGAAACATATTGTTGAAATGTATTTGGACTGAAAGTAAAGACAAAGCAGATGTGTTTGCTCAGTGGTCTTGCTTAGCATAGAACTGAAGTATTTCAACATAAACTTAAGAGTCAGAATGATTGCTTATTTGAGTGATAAAATGGTCAAACATATTATTGTACTAAAGGAAGAGAAACTAAAGTAAACAATGTACTAATATAATTTCATTATTTATTTAGATGGAAGAAGATGAGGACACACATTGGTTGAGTAATTAACTCAATAATGTGGAATTAAATTGTTAAAATTTGATGAGGCTCATCTGCAATTATGTGTTGCAGTGGGGAGCGGGTTTTATTTCTAAAACTGATTTTTAGAATAAAATCAATAATTCTGAATATTCGCAATTTTAACTTCATAGAGTTAACACTCAAGTTGCAGTTAAAAAGTTTTTTTTTTATTAAAAAGGAATTATAATCAAAATTAATATTTTGTATTAAATAGTTACTATCTGTATTAATAATTCTAAATTCTAAATAAACAATTTATCATTTAAAATGTCATCTAATATATCTTTGATTGGATCGGTTGCAGGTTTAGAAGGTGAGAGAGGCACAGGTGATGGTCAGTGTCCATTACCACAACCTCAACACATATTTTTTTACTTTTATTAAAATTTAAACTCTTTTTTTTATTACATGAAAGTGTAGCAAACTATTTAAAAATTAAAGAATCCTTACTACATAAAATTAGTTTATAATAATTTTTTATATTTTAAATACAAAAATGTTATATAAATTGTTGAGGTTGTGTACCGGATGGTAAAACACCTTCACTACCATGATTACCAGAAAGTTCACCTTCTGTAGAAATTATCACACCAGAATCGTTAATAATAGACATTATTAAAGTTTATTATTCAAAAATAATAATACAAAATTATTAAATTACAAATATAAAAATTTAGAAATAAACTATTCGTTTTTTAGCTTTTAAATTTTTAGAGGGTTCACTCAGTGAAAGTCAAATTGTGAATATTCAGAATTATTGATTTTATTCTAAAAATCAGATTTAGAAATAAAATCTCGCTCCCCACTACAACACATAGTTGCAGCTGAGCCTCATCAAATTCAAACAATATAACTTCACATTATTGAGTTAATTTCTCAACCAATGTGTGTCCACATCTCGTTTACTTCCACCTAAGCTACTAATTAATTAAATAATAAAAATTATATTAGTACATTGTTTACTTTAGTTTCTCTTCCTTCAGTACAACAATATGTTTGACCATTTTATTACTCAAATAAGCAATTATTCTGACTTAAGTCTATGTTGAAAAACTTGAACTGTCCTAAGTAAGACAACTGAGCAAACACATCTGCTTTGTCTTTACTTTCAGTCCAGATATATTTCAACATAAATTTATACTTAAAATTATACTTATAAAGTTAAATATTTATAATCAAATTATTAAAAATATTTTTTTGTTTTTTAAATTAAATATCGTATTAATTTATTAAAAATAAATTAAATTTTTAATATTGTTTATTAAAATTTATTTAAACTTTATATTTTTATGAATCATTATTAAAATTAATCTAACAAAAAAGAAGATGTAACCAATATTTTATTATACTTTTTTTTTATCAAAGTAAAATTTTTAACGATTTTTAATTAAAAAACAATTTTTGATTTTTTGTTTATTTTTATTACATATTAAATTATTATTTTTTAAACTTTTGTTTATTCTGCTGGCTTTTGTTATTAGTATTTTGTTTATTTCAAGATTTTTATATAATTTAATCCTAGACTAGTTTTTTTTTCTAATGAGATTAACTCTGAGAATTTTAAAAAATATGTTATTTAGTTTATCAAAATTTTTTATTAAGTAATTTTTTTTTTGTTCTAAAATATAAATATAGCAAATGCAAATTTTTTTAATGAAAAAAAAGATTAATATGATTCTTTAAATAAAGTATAATTTATTAAAATTTATTATTTTGTAATAATTTTTTTACTAAATACTTTTATTATGTTTTTTTTTAAATAATTAAAAAATTATAATTGAATATTTGTTAAATATATAACTAAAATTTAAAATAGTGCAAATGTGTTTGCATAGTTGTCTTACTTTATGCAGATCAAGTTTTTCAAACATTGACTGCAATTAGAATTATTGCTTATTTGAGTGGTAAATTGGTCAAACATATTTAGTATAAGTGTTAAATAAAGTAAAATAAACGATGTAATTAATTAAACTTTATTTTTTATATGTAGTTGCATAGAAAAAAAGAAAGGGATGAATAGATTCAAAGTCTAAAGGCAGATGGAAGGAGATTATTGTTAATGTAGCGAGTATATATATGATGATAATTAAATTAATAAACAGACAGGGGTTTGGAGAAATAAGAATGATATTTTATTTGATAGAATTGCGTGGTGGTTCGATCGAACGCTTAAGATCAACTGACTAGGAAAAAAGAAAAAAATAATATTTTCTATCCAAGTTTTGGACAAGACGGTTCCATTTTTGCTGACGAAAGCATGTTCCAGTATGTTCTGGAACAACTTGTACTGGAATACTAGATGGATTCAAGTAAATAAAGTGACACGTAATGAACTAATAGTGTATCTACTATATCAGTTGATAGTTACAACTTTCAAAATATTAACAGTCCAAAAAGGTGGTTGCATGTGAAAAGTGTCTGTGAAGGCATGGGTGTCTCAAAACTATATCACTTGTTGGAAGAGTTATAAAAACTGTTGAAAAACATCTGGTATGAAAGTATAGACAGTATAAATGTGTTTGTTGGTATTGTAAACTTAAACCGGCCATATTGACTTTTGACATTGTAAAACGGCCATGTGCAAGTCAAATTTCTCTCACCTTTAGACAATAGGCCAACGGCTGCACATTTTATTACACCCCTTGCATTTTAACTTCTTTCTTTGTACAACCTTTGTTTTTGGTTATAAATACCAACATGTAATCATTTGTACACCATCATTTCATGTAAAGATATTAAAGATAAACTTTACTTTACTTCAGACAACTTTCTTGCTTGTGGTTTTCTTACTCTGCTTTCAATAGGGAAGCTCTAATCTCTTCAGTCTTGTTTTCAGTGTCCTGAACCCCACCAGTGGTAACTCGGAACATTGTCACCCACAAGAACTGTTAGATTTCTGCTGTTAAACCTAGTTATCACAACAGGTTATGGGCCCAGCACGCTTCCACTGCGCAGAAAACTGACTAGTTGTCATTGAATGATCATCTAGGTGTTTTCCTTTTTCTCCTTTCTTCCTTTTCTGATTGAAGTTCCTCATCTCAAGGTTCTCTTTTGCTGTGTCATCTCTTCTCTTCTTTTGCATTCTTCCATCTTTTTTTGTGTTCTACTACCTTTTCTTCTATCACCAGCCTCGAAAAAAATGGAAACTACCAGACACAACTTCATCACTCTAAGTGACACTAATTATGCCACTTGGAAAAGACAGATGGACTGTCTATTTTTAGCCAAAGACCTCTACGACATAATTTATCCTTCCGATACTTCATTAGACACCTCTAAGGTACCTAATTTCAGAAAGAAGGACGCCATCGCATGCACCCTCATCTTTGATGCTTTAACTCAAGATGATGTTTCTACTCTAAATTTCTGTAAAACAAGTGCAGAGATGATGTCCCACATCGACTCAGTTAAAACTGAATCGGTGGAAAACACATTGTCAAAATGGTTTACCAGATTTGACGAACTAACTTGGCCAGAGGATCAGTCAGCCACTGACTTCTTTAATAACTTCAATATTATCATCTCTAATCTGAGTGGACTGGGTCACAAATTCCCAGACGTTTACTTGATTAGAAGAATTCTCATCTTGACTCCTCCAAGTTTCACATTTTTAAAAGACTATTTCAACTTAAAACTATCCACAAAGAGTCAACCCTCTCTCGAAACAGTAAAAAATAGTTTTCTAAGTAGATCCCCAATTCCTGTCGCCGAGCCTTCTTCTACAGCCCTTCCTGCAAAAGCTATGCCTAATCCACCTACAAACAGTAAAAAGGGAAGACTGTTTTGTAGATACTGTAAGAAACCCGGTCATGACATTTCCAAATGTCAAACTTTAAAAACAAGGAATTCGAGAAGACAGGTTACTACTTCTTCTAATTCCCACCGGACCAGGGACACTGTTCTTGCATGCTCCAATTCTGAACATCCCTCTACTACGTCAAACTGGTTTCTGGATTCTGGTGCTACCCACCATATCTGCCATGATAGATCCGTGTTTATCAGCTTTTCAAAACTTCCTGTGCCTCTTTCTCTGACCATCGCTAACGGTAAAGAGATACTCGCCAATTATACAGGCTCCATTAGACTACTTTCCTTTAATGGATCCCACTATCTATCCGTTACGATCACTAATGTTCTTTACTACCCTGAACTTAAAACTTCGGGGATGAACATTATATCTCCAAGAGTTCTGATCCATAAGGGTTTCCATTCTTCCATTAAGCCCAATTGCGTAGGAGTCTTTCAGGGATCTAAGTGTATCATCTCTGGCATTTTCGAGTCTAACAACTTTAAGCTGTTTCTTTTTCCGATAATGAACAGAGGTTCATCACTTATCTACTCTAGGCAAAGGTCTTTCAAGGATCATCGACGAATGGCATTCAGCTTTTGGTCACATAGGACCAAAAGCAATTATTGACACCTTCAAAGCTAAGGCACATTCGGATAATGTGACAATTTCAGAAGAAAGATCCAGTCAATGTGAGTCCTGCATTAAAGGAAAACTGTCACGTCCTTCCTTTAAGACTTCTGTCTCTCAATCCAATTTTAAAACTGGGGAGTGTATCCACGTCGATACCGTGGGCCCTCTGCCCACTACTTCCTTTCATGGTGCCAGGTACTTCGTCCTGTATAAGGATCAGTTTTCCAGGTACAGGAAGATCTTCATGAAATCCAAAACTGAACTCTTGACCACCTTAAAGTCTTTTGTTGCCCAACAACAAGCCGAAACTGGCTAGGTCTTAAGAGTTCTGAGGTCTGATGGGGGAACCGAATTTGTTGACTCTAAGGTCCAACTTTTCTTGCGGGAACAACAAGCTGTTCTTCAGACTTCGACGCCTCACAACCATGAACAAAATGGTACAGTGGAGCGAGATGTGAGAACAGTGACTGAAGGCATAAGGTCTATGTTATCACACTCTGGCCTTTCTGAAAAGTATTGGGCTGAGGCAGCCAATACCTTCATTTTTCTGACCAATAGAGTCGTTGTGAAGGGCTCCACTTTCACACCATTCGAACTATGGTTTAAAAAGAAACCTTCTTTCGGCCACCTCAGAACCTTCAAGTCTTCTGCTTTATTCGAACTATGGCATGGTAGAAAACCCGATTTTTCTCAAATGGCCATATTTGATGAGAAGGTCTTCACCACCATTCCTCCGGATAGGAGATCCAAACTTGATTCCCGCGGTCAAATTGCTATTTTCGTTGGCTACGGTCATGCCAACAATCACTTTCGAATAGTTAACTCCAACACTTTCAAAATCACTGTAGTATCTTCAATTGTTAGATCTGGGCTTCTTTTCTTTGAGGGAGATACAACTGAACCTTCACCTCAACTGTCAGCCAATAGCCCCTTCCTTAGAATAGCCCATTCATGAGAGACCAACACCGTTACGATTTTTGAAGATGGTGGATTCCTGGGAAATGGTCGCCTCTCTGGAAAGGTGGTTTTCTCCATTTGTTCGGTTTCTACATACCCAGTTTTTGTCTGGCCATGGGGCCTTTGGCGCGTATCTCCGTCGAATGGGTCTTGCGCAAATTTCAAACTGTGGACTGTGCGGATCGGTGGGTAGTGAGTCGGCCGGTCATCTGCTAACGGGCTGCCCTGGTCTGATGGATCTACGCGCTGGTCTAGGTCTGCACGGCATCACTGAGCTTGGAGATGTCCTAGACGTGGAGCCGGGTGACAACGTATTCGGCGTGACAGGGCTATGGCCGCTCTTGGTGGGACTGGCGCCTGATGCATCCGTTGTTTATTTTATTTTATGTTTATTTTATTGTTTTTATTATAATGTATTTGTTTTTACCGTTGTTCTTTTTCATTGTGTTTAATTTTAGTATATGATATTGTCTTGTAATATTGTCGAATAAACGATCCTAAGCCTTCATGGCGGCCCTAAAAAAAAAAAAAAAACCTATGAATTTTGTCACTTTACTAATTCTCAGTTGAAAATATCTGCTCAATTTTCTAAAGATGTCGTTTTTGAGTGCTTCATTACTTGAGCACAGGAGGCCATCATCCACATAAAGTCCCAACATGCACACCAACTGTTCTCCTTTGTGTAAAAGAAATATGCAGCTTTCACTTTTGGATTTCACAAATCCCAAATCTGATAAGACATTGTTTTATCATTGTTTTATCATTGTTTTAAGCCATATATGGTTTTGGACAGTTTACACACTCTACTTGTACCATCCTCGAATCCAAGAGGTTGCTAATTGGTTGTTTCTCAAACAAACATATAATTGTTGATCTCACATATATGACCATAGAGATGTGCAATAGCATATCCCAACAATTATCACCCAGTTGCTAATACAGTGGAGCGTAAGAATTAAGACATTAAAATGAAAATGATAATTCTAACCGAAGAAGATCAAGGTACTTGGAGTGACCATTTACCAAGTATTAGATTTGATTTAAGCTTCACCGTGGTACGATCAATTATTTATACTCCAAGGCGACTACTTAGTATGGAGTTATAAACACCCAATGATGTCAAAATGAATTTTAAATCAATTGCCGACCCAGAGATATTTATTGAGTGTATAAGTCCGTTGCTAGCTAAGATGAGTAGGAATCTCAACAGAGATTTTTGGGTAAACAATCGTAACCCACATCTCATCAAAATCAGTCAACCTATGTTCCGTTTCCTCCAAGCCGGCCTCCGAGTGGATCCTTGACTCCGGCGCAACCCAGCATGCCTGCTTTGACAGGACAATCTTCTCTGAGATTCATCTGCTCGCCCGTCCCATCATCCTCTCTGTTGCCCACAGTCAACCTATCACCATTGAATACTCGGGAACGGTGTCACTCACTGCTTTTGATGGACAGGAGTGGATCACGGTCAATATATCTGACGTCCTCTACAACCCCTAATTGAAGAGCTCAGGTCTGAACCTGATCTCAGTCGGTTCTCTTCAAGAAAAGGGATTCGACGTCAAACTCGAAACCAACGATGTCGGAGTTTTCAGGGATTCTTTAAAAATAAAATATATTACCTCAACCTGATATATTGCCTCCTTCATGATCGAGAAGATTGAGAGACTAAAACTTGATTCAATCTCAGTTTCCTCTGATCATTGGAATTGCAAATTCGAGGAACTCTCCTGGCCGGAGTCCACAAGTCCACCTGAGTTCTTCCAAGAACTAAATACCATAATCGACAAACTATCTGAATGTGGCATCACCCTACCAAACTCCCTGGTCATTAGAAAAATCCTAAGATTGTCTCCCCCCAAATACAAGTTTTTGGAATACAATTTCCGCTACTTATTGTCCACCACTAGACCTCCCTCCCTGAGAGAAGTTGAGGATTCTTTCAAAAGCTTCGCTCTAGATGCCGAAGAGGAAGTCCCTGAGTCCCAGGCCTTCTTCACCAAAACCAACAACCCTGCAGGCAAGGTCACCTGCAAATATTGCAAACGCTCCGGACATTCAATCAAGGAATGCCGAACACTCAAGAACAAAAGAACAACGCCGTCTGATCTCCCTTCAACCTCAAGAACTGCCCCCTCCAGACCCAATCGCAGTCTTCCCCCTACCCACATCTCATCAAGATCCGTCAACCTATGTTCCGTCTCCTCCGAGCCGGCCTCCGAGTGGATCCTTGACTCCGGCGCAACCCAGCATGCCTGCTTCGACAGGACAATCTTCTCTGAGATCCATCTGCTCCCCCGTCCCATCATCCTCTCTGTTGCCCACAGTCAACCTATCACCATCGAATACTCGGGAACGGTATCACTCACTGCTTTTGATGGACAGGAGTGGATCACGGTCAATATTTCTGACGTTCTCTATAACCCCCAATTGAAGAGCTCAGGTCTGAACCTGATCTCAGTCGGTTCTCTTCAAGAAAAGGGATTCGATGTCAAACTCGAAACCAACAACGTCGGAGTTTTCAAGGACAACCACACAATCATATCAGGATTCTACAAAAATAAAATATATTATCTCGACCTGAGAGCTATGCCCACATCTTTCGCTTTCATATCCAAGACCAACACTGAATCGAGACCACTCTCCGATTGGCATGTGGCCCTCGGACACATCAACGACAAAACAATTGCCAACACTTTCAAGACCAAAGCCGTGGTCGGCAGTGCCACAGACTTCTCATCCACTGTTTGCTCATCATGCCTACTTGGTAAAATCACACGGCCCTCCTTCAAATCCTCCAAGAACCCGAAGTCATCCGTCATCGGTGAGATCATCCACGTCGATACTGTCGGCCCCTTCAACCCTCCATCACTTGGCGCAAACAAGTACTTGGTGTTATTTAAGGATGAGGCCTCCGCCTTTAGAAAGGTGTTCTTTACACCTTCCAAGTCACTGCTGCTCGGGATATTGAGGACGTTTTTCTCTGAACAGAGATTCGAGCTGGGATCCACAATGAAGTGTCTCAGAACTGACAATGGTACTGAATTCGTGGGCCAGACAATTAGGTCCATCCTTTCTGAAAACTTGGTCACTCTTAGAACATCAGCACCCTATGACCATGAGCAAAACGGCTTCATCGAAAGAGACGTCCGCACACTAACCGAGGGAATCAGAACCTTGCTCATACATTCCAAGTTGCCAAAGACCTTCTGGGCTGAGGCGGCTTCAACCGTCGTGTACTCCTTAAATAGAACTACACCTAACTCTTCCACTCCTTTCGAACAATGGCACGGCAAAAAGCCTGACCTCTCTCACATGGCCATCTTTGGTGAGAAGGTCTTTACCACCACCCTACCTTGCAACAGACCCAAGCTCGATCCTCACAGCCAAACCGCTATCTTCGTTGGCTATGGCCACACCATTAACCATTTCAGGGTAGCTAACCCACAATCGTACAAAATCACTGTGGTCTCCTCCGTTTTTAGGACTGGTTCTCTCTACTTCAACAGGGACGACACTCACTCAACCTCTCCACCTGACCACAACCGTCAATCCATACCCCCTCCTGATGTCACTCTTCACCCGTTCACTCCTGTTTCGCATGCGGTAGACCTCATCCGGTGCTCACCCACTCCTAATTCCGCAGATGGCGTTCCCCTTCCCTCTGAATCTAGTGATACCCCCGACGATGAGAATGCCCTTGCTACATCTCCTTCTTCTCCTATTGCCGAGAATAATGGGGACACTCCCCACCTTCCAGGGAGAGGTAAGCCCCTGGCTCCAAGAATAAAACTTACGTGAAAGTTAACCGAAATCTAAGATCCAGACATGTCCTACTCGTATCGGTTCCCCAGAACTTTGCTCAGGCCATTTCATCGCCCGAATCTGCAATGTGGAAGAGGGCGATGAATGAAGAATTCAGCTCCTTGGTCAATAACGAAACCTGGACCCTCACAGACTTGCCAACGGGCAGAAAGACCATCAAATGTATGTGGACATATAAACTAAAACCACAACCGGACTGCGCCTCCCCCATCTACAAGGCCAGGCTGGTAGCTAAGGGTTTTCAGCAGAAATTCGGCTGCGACTATGAGGAGACGTTCTCCCCAACTCTGTCCATGATTTCTGTGTGCGCCCTTCTGTCTATATCAGCCCATTTGAATCTTACGATTTGTCACTTTGATATAAAAACGGCTTTCCTTAACTCTGAGATAGACAAGGAAATCTACATGTGCCAGCCAGAAGGTTACACTGATGGCTCAACCAAGGTCTGTCACTTGCGAAGAGGAATTTACGGTCTAAAGCAGGCATCCAACCTATGGAATAAAGAAATTACTTCCAAGCTGAGCACCGAGTTAAATTTGGAACCCACAGCATTCGACCAATGCGTTTTCGTGAGCCCGGATCATTCTGTCTTTCTCGGTTTGTACGTTGATGACGGACTGCTCTGCACCAATACCCCCGCCTTAAGAGAGCGCGTTATTTTCGTTCTCGAACAGCATTACGAGCTAAGATTTTCACACCCCACCTGCTTCATTGGAGGAGAGATTTCAGGTCTAGACAACATCCTATCTCTTCATCAATCGCGATACATTCATTCATTAATTGACGAACTCGGGTTGTCTGATGCCAAGGGAAAGGATATCCCGATGGCAAAGGACTCCGTACTTGTAAAACAACAACACACTACATGTCACTTTCCCTATAAAAACGCAATAGGCGCACTTCTTTATGCTAGCCGCTTCTCAAGACCGGATATCACCTTTTCCGTGTCTAAACTTTCCCGCTTTTGCACCGCCTATGGTGACCCACATGTTAATGCGCTAAAACATCTAGTTAGGTACCTCACTAAGAACATTTCACTCGGACTAAGGTTTGCGAGATCTTCGTCTACGTTATTGGTGGGCTACTCCGACGCTGATTTTGCCGGAAATCTGGACGATCGTTTCTCTACGTCCGGTGTACTATTTCTTTTTATGAATACACCCGTTTTCTGGAGCTCAACAGCTCAAAAGATCCAGGCGTTCTCGACAACTGAGGCTGAATTTGTGGCACTAACCGAGGCCATAAAAGCCGCTTGTGATTGTTGGCCGCTTGTGTTATGACGAGTGTAATCGTTTGGTTACACTCTCATATAAATAGTGTCACTCATACTCATGTTGAGCAGTCTTGTCATTCTGTATTAATCAGCTCACACGCGGTTATTACTCAATAAAATCTACTAAATACTCAATCTAACCAGCCCTTTTCTCTCTTTTTCTGATTTTGCCGCGGTGTTGCGTTGATCTAATATCCCTTTTTCTTTGCTATTTGCGTTTTTGAAACCTGAATCGGTAACCCTCTACACCACCACAGTAACTCACTTGCTCTGCACGCTCGTCTACTGATAATTTTCCCAACAGTATTAGATCTAATTTGTTTTTGTTTCAAGAGAACTAATAATCAAATTGTACACAAAAAAAAAAAATATGTATCCTGAATTAATGTTACATCTAAATCTTGAACCCTTGTAAAAAAGTTTATTATCTCTCAAAGATAAAGAAGCAACATTTATGTTTTTTCAAGAAGAGATATAGTGAATCTTATTTTTAAAGATATTATATTAGAATGTAGAGTCTACGTTCTTTTAACGCTGAGGTATAGAACGTAGTTATGCTCTTAATCCAATTTATAAAAATTTTAAACGACCTTTTAAAATAAAGGAGACTTAATATCCCTTCGAAATGGCCGGAAAGGCCCCAATCGTCATAATATTAACTGTTAAGTTCTCAAATAAGCAATTTAAAAGAATAACAATAAAATTTAAAACAATAATGTAAAACTTTGTAAATTATAAAAATGGCGGAAGCCTAAAAATATCGAACAAAAAACGTCCTGAAACAAAAATTTTAGTTTAACTTTGTTCCTCGACTTAAATTTAAAAAAACCTTTGACTTCCGTTTTAAGAAAGATATATATAAATTTGTTGTAAATTATAAAGTGTTGCAGTTAGTAATCAATTCTTGAAATAAGTTTTTTCAAAATATTATTCTTAAAATAAACTAATTTAACTTTGATTATCTCTTATGTATTTTTTCTCCTATCAACAAAAGTTGAATCACAACAATTTTCGGTTCATAGATGATCTTCTTTAAAATCACTTTCTTATGAAAACTCTAGTAACAACAAATAAATTTTTATTTACTACATAGTTATTTTTTTTTATATATATATATTTATATAAATAAATTTAGTAAGATAAAAATGGAAAATAAAGACATAAAAATAATAAAATAATAAAATAATAAAATAAACCCACTCAGCTATCTGTGTACCATTATTTAAAGGCACTGGACTATTGAAAACACCAAAATCATTATTTGTATTCATCTTTTATCATATTAAAAATAATATATATACAAATAACAAAAAAATAACAATTTTAATTTATCACAATTAAACTTAACTGGAACAAGCTTCAAATATTCAGATGTGTAACTCACTGAATACTCAAAGTTTAAGTCTGTTTGCTCCTCTGTAATTCTCACTACAGTTGAGCCCCATCAAATCTAAGCTTTAACCAATCAGAGTTAAGTTATGACTTTCTTAACAATGATCTTTTTCCTTTAGATTTAGAACTTAGTTTGGCTTTTTTATTGTTCTATACAACTACATATGGAAAAATAGAAATTAATTAGTTTACAATTTATTTTACTGTTTTCAACATTCATACTAAATATGTCTGACCATTTTATCATTTAAATAAGCAATATTTTTATTTGCAGTCAAAACTTGAAAAACTTGATCTACCTAAAGTAAGACAACTGTGTAAACACATTTATACTGTTCTAACTTTAAGTCCAGATCTTTTTCAATAATAAATACTAAACAAAAATAATTATTTTATTTTTTTAATTTAAATCAAATTTTTAATAATAATTTAATTATGCGAAATATGTAAGATATTTATATCTGAAAAAAAAATGAATCAGACTAAAAAATTACATAAATTTTTAGGTTTTTAATTATTCTGTAAAAAAAATTAAATACTAATTGCTTAAGTGTTTTTTTATAACTAATCATATTTTAATTTATAATATAAATGATTATAATATTAAACATCTATGAGAGCTATGAGAGGTACCCTCCAGTTGAGGAGTTACAGTACTCTTAGTAGTCAGTAACACTCAATGTTATGACTAACCTTTTTTATTGAGAATGTTACAGTAACACTTAATTTCGGTTACTAGAGATACAAATAAGAAAATAACATAAGTCTCAAAGGATGTGAAGATATGATATCCCAAAGGTAAATTTTCTTCCTTTATTCTTAGTCTTAGTATTTTATATTTTATGTCTTTATGATCGCTAGTTTCCAACTTTTTTTATTGCTTTTACTTTCTTAGACCTAAACCGATTCTACCCAAACTGTAAAATTTCTTGTGTTTATTTCGTCTGATAGTCTTACTTGAGATTGATAGAGCTTAAACAATGGATGCACAAACATGATCACAGCTGGTCTGAATCTGTTATATCCGCTTGTTACTCCCAATTGCTTAGGCTTTTAACAATCTCTTCGCTTTTTATACTATGGAACATATTATTTTAATATGCTTAAAATAAAATGTTCACAATAATGTTTATTATCATTAATTTTTATTTTTAACAAAAACGTGATTAGTTTTCTATAAAATAATTTTAAGTTTAGTAATTAATAATTAAGTAAATAAAAATAATAGAATCGATTTTTGTTATAAATTAGATAAACTTTATTTTATACAAGTATTTTTTAAAAAATAAATATTTTAATTCAAATTTTTTATTAAATTCCAGAGGGTAACAATGATTAACAATTTATAACTTCATATTAAACATATAACGCATAATGTAAACATGCTGACTGTTACAATTTAGCAAGTAATTTTTTACTTCTTTAATGTTTAATTTTAGAATTTATTTAACAATTTGTAATGAACTTAAAAAAAAAATTTTTGTTTATTTTATATAAAATAAACTTTTTATATAAACAATATAAAATAGTTGAACTTGAATTACATTTATATTTGACAATTATTTGTCTTTTAATATAACAAAATATTTTGTTATTTAATATATTTTTTATCAGAAAAAATTGATCAATGTTTAAACATATTAAGTACTCAGTATTTAAGCAAACCAGTATTGAATTTATTAATAAAACAGTTTTATGTTTCACTTTTTGATGAAATGTTACACAATTTATAACAATCATTTTCAAAAATTCTAAAATTCATTGTAGAATTAAAATGGTATTTAAAAAAACAAAGATTAATAAGATTTTTATCTTTTTTAGACGTAGTTGGCACTTGGAATTCATAGAATAAGTAAATAATAAAAAATTAATAAAAAAATAATAAAAAAAAAATTTATATTAGATCTGTATGTATGGCTAAATAACCAACAAGTGAATAAATAGTAAGAATGATATAATTGTCAACCAAGATAATAAACGTTAAAGATAAAGAAAAATAAACTTTTAATCAAAATAAAAAAAAAATAATAAAATTTTTGTTTTCTTTTAAATTGAATTAAATAGTATATGGAAATTAAAAACAAATAAAGATGATTATAAACTATAAATATTGTTTTTTTATTTTTTTAGGGACAATGAAATTTTACTTATAAATTAGAAAAAAAATATGTGATAAGTATTAACAACAACAAATAAAATAGGCAATATTTTCTTAAATTCAGGTAAAAAAAAAATAAAAACCTAAGTATCTATCGTTGTTACCATTTTTCTAAACAATGACGCTAAAATAGAAAAATTTAATGTATTTATATATAAAAACAATTTAACAGGATATTATAATAGAGATTGATTCTAAAATATAGTATTATATTAAATAAAATGAAATACAACAAAAACTAAAGAGTTTATTAAAGCAAGTTTAACTCTTTGAACGTTTTGTGTTTTATTATTTAAATCATCCACTCAGAAACTTCTTAATTAATGTTGAAGCATATAGAGAACAGATTGTTTATTCCACGAAGGAGAAGGTTTATGTTGGATAAATAAACCGATTAGTTCGATCCTAAGTTTAAGTTCTCTGATATGTGGGATAGGTCTGTTTCATTTGACTAGAATAGTTACTTAGGGATAATTTAGCATTGCATTGGTTTAGAGCAGAGTTTGATATTCGTTGGGACAACAAAGAGTTAACAAATAAGTTTAATTAGTAAGTGGAGCAGATGGACTAAGACAAACAAATAGTAATTGCTGGCGCAAGAGCACATTATCTGTTTGATTGTTATCTGTAATTATTATTTGGAAATAGACTTTGAAACGTCACTACACGAATGATCCTACCTCTGGTAGAATTTTAAATCTTGAAGGAGAGGTCTCAACCATGATGATTTCTGCACGGTATAAAAAGGGATTTGCGGAGGAGAAATTGCTCTCTCGAACAAATTCGTCTGATTATTGAGATTAAGATTTAATTTGCTTTTCTAAAAGCGATTATTCTAACGTGAATCATTTTGTTCAAAGTACCGGTGTAGAAAGTAAGCGGGTTGTCATTCTTTGAGTGCCCATTCTTTTTCTTACTTAGTGCGTGAGGTGATACGTGTTAAAGTGAACATTTCGACTATGTCTGCAATACAACTAAAAACAGCGAAATCCAACAATTAATAACTTGATTTTAAATATTACTAAAATAAAAATATACTAAAAAAATCTTTAACTAAATCTCCAATAAAACCTAAAAGGATCGAACTCAATCAAAAACAAATAAAAGATGATTTTAGTACACAAAAAATTTATTTACCACTTTTAAATAAAAATAATAGTATATTTTATATTATTAAATATTTTAAATTTTCTGATTTTGAGTGGTGTGAGGTGCTTGAAAATAAAAAAAATTTATATCTTTTTTCCATTTTTAATTTGGTATTTAGATTGTCTACGAGTTTTTTTAAAAAAATTTATCTTTTTTTTTTAAAAGAAGCAAAGTTCTAAGTATCTAAAAATAAATATGTGCATCTTTTTAAGTATAAAAAAATAAATACTACATAATTAAATTTAATATTTATTAAGTTACTACGCTTTGTTAAAATGTGATAAAAAGATTTTCTATTAGTTTTGTAAAATATATCAAATTGTTATCGAATATTTACTTGAATTTAAAATTAAAGGGACTCGGGTCAGACTGACGGTTTATAACCGCACTTAATTAACGAGATAAAGTTTTTTTACAGAAGGTATGCTTTCTCTTGGAAGACAAAGTTGAGAGTAAAAAATGTGTTTCTTGATATATTGTAGTAAGAAAATCTTACAAAGGTTATCTCATGGTCATAGTATGCCACGGTAAGTTACTCGCGTAACTCTTGGCTTGCAAGCCGCACTATTACTCTGAGCTCAGCTAATTATACATAATCAGGGGGTGAGTCAGGAAGGAATTCTTAGCTAAGTTAAGGAAATATCATTTAAGTACCTTGAGTCTTTGAATCAAGCTCAGTATTTAGTTAGAGAACGTACATCTTATAGATGCTTATTTCATATCGCCATTCGAATTTACTACAAAATAATATTTTTTAACTAAATGGTCATTACTACTTTAATCCTTTAAAAATTTAAATTTGTAATGTTTTGGCATTTTTTAATAAGTTAAAAAATTATTAATTTTTTTTTAAATTTTTGCTTAATAGATATATTCAACTCAAACTTATTACATGAAATAAATAGAAAAAAACTTTTTTATTAACTTTTAAGAATGATGAACATCTAAGCATAAAGTTCACGTTACCACTATGTGACAATTGTTTTTTTGGACTTTTAAAGAAAGGTTTGTTTTTTATAACTATGTGATTTTTGTAAAAAAAGTTTTTTGTTAATTTAGGTAGCAAATAATTTTCTAATAATTGTCAAAAATTATATGGAAAATTATTTAAGTAAAGTAGTCTATTTAAATTATAAAGATTAATGGTCATTTTAACTAATTAATAAAATGAATAAATTATTGATAAAAAATTTTAAACTTGGCATTATATAATAGTATTAAATGCTATAAACATTAATTTTCTAACATCAATAAAAATAAATACCTTTTTTTGAAAATTAAATATTTAGCTTAATAAATTGCCAGTAAATAGAAATGATTAAATCCTTAATAAATAACAAATTCATTTAGAGGTTGATTTTTAGCTATTATATTTTCAAGTGTAATATAATTGAACAAGTATTTTTAATAAATTTTATAATATAATTTGTGGTTGTAGCAAAATAATCTATATATTAAAAAAAATTAGACCAAATATACTTTATCTTAATATATTAAATTTGAAGAAATAAGTTTTTTAGAATTTCAGATGCATTATGCTGCCAAAATATATGACATTTTTTTTAATTATCTAAAAAAAATTTTCATGCATTTAAACTTTATTGACTTAGTTTTAAATTAAGTTTTATTATAATAATAGACCATTTGTTTAACATTTTGTTGCCTACATTTTTTTTGAAAATAAATTTTTTTTTAATTGTCAACTTAGTTTTCAAATAACGGTTTAACTTTCCACTAAAAATATTAAATTTTTGTTGGATAATATAACTATTTCAAAATGTATCACCGTGCCATTAAAGAATAGTAGAATAAAAAAGTTTATAATTTGATGTGTCTTGTTATTGCAATTAATTTTTTTTTTGCTTTTAGATAATTATTTGTTTTTAGTTTAATCGACAAATTAAATCAACATTTAGTCCATAAGTTGAAATTCTTATAATCTATCAAACGTATTAAAAATATTTCCAAAAGATACAATTTGAAATATTTAGATTTTTATTTAATAACATTAAATTTTTGTTTTAACAAGACTACTGTGCAGTTTTTTAAAATGACATTTTTTTTTTTTGTATTCAAGTGTTTTTATATTAAGATTTTTATCAGGTTTTCATTGCATTACAAATGATATTAAATTTTACGATTTATATATTAAATAGTAATTTTTACCATTTAAAAACAGAAAATTATTTTAGTTTGATTTAGTGTAGTAATAATAGGTTATAGGGTAACACAATTTTTAATAATATTTTCTTAACATAAGGTTAACCTGTTTGATCTATTCTGTATTAAACATGTACGAATTGAAAATTATATGTGAGAAAAATCAACAGTTAGTAAAAAGTAGTTTAAACGATTTTAAACTTTTTAATTAATATTTGTTATCTATTGTATATAAAATTATCTAATGTAATCTACTTTGTATAATTATTATTTTTTTTTTTAATTTAATTAATAGAAATTATAAATTTTATACTTTAAGTCTAAAAGATTTTTATTTTTTTAATTTCATTCGTAGAATAATAATAATAATTGTTTTATCTTTATCAAAAATATTTTGATTTTTAAAAATTTTATTTGTTTTTTTTTAATTTTGGTAAATTTCTAATTAAACCAAATTTATATTTATTTTTAGCAAAACTTCATAATCTATTTAGTTTAAAATTAAAATATTAAAATGCTTCATGTATATGTGACATTAATAAACCAAGTATAAATAATTAGTTTACCAAGTTTGTAAAAAGGATTGCAGATATTAAAATTACTGCCAACAATTTTATTGCAAAATTTGACTATGGTTTATCTTTTTAATAGTATTAAGACATGAATTTACTTTTCTTTTTAAAGGGTGTTTAAAAAAATTTTATGCACATTTAATATTTATTAAAGTTAATTAATATTTTATAGCGCAATTTACTAATTTAAAATAAATTAGAAATAAAAAAATTACAATTACATACAAGTTATATCTATTAACAAAAATAACAAAGTTTAAAAAGATTTAGACTATTTAATTATAATTTTAACCTTAAATAAGTTTTTATTTTAAATCTTTCCTTTACAAAAACAATATTTTAGAAAATAAAAAAAAGTCATAATTTTCAAGAAATTTTTAATATTTGTAAAATTTTATTCTAGAAAAAGTAAATGTTTAAATAATAAACGTAAACTAACCTAAACTTAACTTAAACCAAGATATTTCACTAAAATGAAAATCAAAATTTTTTTATAATGTCAATTCTCTAAATTACGATTATCTATCACATAAATAAGTTATACTTATTGTTGCTTTTTCTATCATAAATAAATAAAGTTTAAAATTATAGTTTACTTAAATTTGTATTCTAATGTGAATTTCGTAAGAGTTTTTACTCTCACACGTCACAAAATGAAAAAAACGAGATTGTTTTGATATTCCAGAGTAAAAACTTGGTTACCACTGGTCGGGCCAAGAAACTCGGTTTAATAACTAACTTTATTAAATAATGGGATCGGGTATTTATACCCTTTTGGCGCTACATTTATTAAGCCTTTCGGTTATCTCTAGTTTTATCTAGTCGTTTGACTAAAAATAGATTCTAATCGCTATCGCTAGCTAATTCGTTGACTAAGTACAATTAAGTTACGAAGATGAAAAGAAGACATGTCCTTCCGCTGCACCTCTACCGTTAACACAGAACTCTATCGTTACTCATCAGCAACGATCTAAGTCGTCACCTAGACCGCTACCGAGAAGTTAAGCAATAGTGGAGACCTTATTGGTCGCCATTTTTAATTAGAATTTACATCAATTCTAACTTTAAAAATTAATTTTTATTATTTTTAATATTTTCTTGAATTTTTAAATGCAATACACATTTTAAGTTTAATTAATTTACAAAAATTTAAACATTTTATTAATTATTGTAAATTTAAAAATTATTAAAGTCTAAATGCTTAAGACGTTTATATTCTTTTTCCAGTACAAATAATTGCTTATTATTATAGGAAATTTGAAAAATTTACTAAATAATGTTTTTCAACTAATAACTTATTTTAATTTATGATCTTTATGTTAATGAACTACAAGTGATTTTTCACTTCTAAGAAAATTTACACTCTAGTAACATACGAAAAAACAGAAGTATGTTAAAAGACTTAAATATAAAATAACAATATTTGTGACTTCACTAAATAATAAATTCCGAAATTCTCACTTAAAAACTAAACCAATTTTTCCACGACTTGATTCTATTTAAATAATTAGTCAAAAAATCCGCTAACTACCCCTTGGTATCAATACACTTAACATCAATAAGTCTTAATAAGTTTCTTTCTTTTATAGTTTAATAAGGTAAAGTATTTTTTCAACAAATGTCTAGACTTTATGGCTTTATCATTTCCTCCCAATAATCATCTGTTAGCCGGTTAACTAGAAGCGAAAAATACAATTAAAGGGTTCTGTTTTTTAAAAAGCTCTTTCAATAATTTTTATATTTATACTATTTGACATTGACAAATATTCTGCATCAATAGATGGATTTGTCTTAATGAATCGTAATTTATGTCAGTCTATTGTATCACTACTAAGCTGATACAGCATTCCTATTGTTTATTTTCCAGAATTTTTATTTCCCGCAAAATTCGTATTCAAACAGACTAAAAAAGTTATTTCATTTTCTCTATCGTATTTATTAATTTACTACTTGCTATATAATAAATAGGAAAGTTTTTCGTTTTATACAATCTTGTTGAAGAAAAAAAGTTATTTCCATTTAATTTTTACAAAAGATAAGAACCTCAACATTTATTTTAATGTTATATTTAATATTTTTTACTTATTTATTCTTAATACTATTTTGATGTGACTTTTTTTTACCAACTTCCAAGTACTATATTTATAAATAGATTTCAACTCTTCTTTAATTGACGATTTGGTCGATTTGGTGCTCAACTTCGTTCTATACGATAAGATGGTAAGGCAATTGGTTTTACTTCAGTGTAGATGATACTATGCTCGATTAAATTAGTTGGTTGTCCATACTTCTGAAAAATTTAATGATATTGTTTTACGATTTAATCGATTACATTATATATTTCTACCGTGTTACGTGCCACACTTAGATAATCTAATATGGCTTCAACTTTAGATAGAAAATCTGAACCAATAATATCCGATGCTGATCCATGGATATGTATAACTGGGTGTTCATATTCCGTGCCTTCAATTTCAAGGATAAGCTTTGAACGATGGATCTCTTTATGTTGAGTGTCTCCTAAAGCCAACTTTACTTTTGTTACATTATTTCTCCAATCAATTACATCATTTGACTACTTTATTAAATACAAATTATTCTAAGTAAAATTATTTAAACACTCAACTTTAACTAAGATTTTTATAGCAATCAGCTTATTATAAAAAATGTTTACGGAGTTGTGAATAACATTGAAATTTGACAGATTAATGAAATATGTAATTTCTAAATTTAGATTGACAAGTATTGCGTACTTTGTCAGTTATAAATTTAACAACGTCTTTTTTTGTGCAAGAATTCAAATAAACAAGATTACAGCCAAGTTAGATCAACGTTTCCAATTTTCTTTTTTTTAAATTTGATTTTGCAAATAAAACATCAAAAAATTTAATAAAAATAATTTGATCAATAAAGTAAAATATTAAATCAATGTTGCTTTTTTAAATATGTGTCCACAACAATGTTCAATGTTTTAAGATATTGGATTATTCTTACTATAAGGATAAAAAAAACTAAATCAAATATATTTAGTAATGTAATCAAAAATAAGAGGTGTTTTGTATTGTCCCGCGTTTTAAATTATTAATTTAGTGTCATGCTTATATAGGTTGAAGTCAACAGATGACATAAGGATTATTCCATGATTTTTTTAAATTAATTAATATAAATTGAATCATTGTTTTAAATAAAATTGATATCAAAAAATATTATTTTTAATAGATAAAATAAAAAAATATTTTTTGAAACATTACCTGAAATTTTTTAATAAAATTAATATATTTTTTTATAATTACAAATAATATTTTTCAATTTAAAAATAAATAAATTGAGCGTAAAAATTTTACCTATAATATAAATAAAAATTTCTAATATATTATTCAATTTTTATTTTTAATATATATTTACACAGAGTTTTTAAAATATTTTTTATGTACAAAAATATAGAAAAAATAATTTGAAAAAAATATAAAACAGATTTTTATAAAAAAAACTTTAATGCGCCAATAACTACTAAATATATTTTTTTTGTTTTTAATATAAATTAATATTGATAATTTTTTAGTTTGATTGATGGTTTAAAGTTGAATAAAATTAATATTTTAATTTTTTATTATATGAAATAACTGAAGTGAACTTAAACCAAATATAAAAAAAAATATAAAAAAAATTATTAAAATTAAAAAATGTGATAGAGTTATTATTAGAACTATTGTTAGAAAATGATATAATAATAATATTTTGAACAAATTTTGCTATTTTAAATATTAAAAAAAAAAAACATAAAAGAAATAAAACAAAGTAGAAACAAAAAAAAAATTATTTAAAACAAAAAAAAAAGTTTAACAAAAAGCTCGTTTCTAAGAAAAGTTAAAAGTTAAGAAAAATGATAAAAAAAAACTATTAATGTAAAAAACGATAAAATCGGGAATAAGTTAAATAAAATATAAAAAATATAAAAAAGAATTTTTTACTTAAAATAAAAAGTCCAATAAAATTGAATGTAAAAAAATTTAAAATTGAGAATAAATAAAAAAATAATTTATAAAAAAACAAATAAGAAAATTAAGCAAATAAAAATTTAAAACAAAAAAGCATTTAAAAACGTATTTTACAGAAAATTCATTTAACAATTTTTATAAAATTAACTGTAAGTAATCTAACTTAAATAATTTAATAAATAATTTAAAATTAATATTATGAAAATACCAATAATATTACAGATATCAACTAGTTTAAAAAAAAAAAAATAAAAATATATTAAAATTTTGTAATCGAAAATATACTACTACTTAACTTTTAATTTTTAAAGGACTGAGATCAAGTTTGACGGTTTATAACCGCTCTTTATTTTAAAAGATAAAGATTTTTACACGTTCTTCTCAAAAGAGGAAAATCTTGAGTGTTCTATTTCTTGATATATTGTAGCAAGAAAATCTTACAAAGGGTTACATCATGGTCATAGTATGCCATGGAAAGTTACTCGCGTAACTCTTGGCTTGCAAGCCGCACTATTACTCTGAGCTCAGCTAATTATACGTAATCAGAGGGTGAGTCAGGAAGGAATTCTTAGTTAACCCTTTGCGGACCGTTGGCGGATGAGATCCGCCCGGTCTTTTATATACTAATATCTTTGTTATTATATGTTTTTAAGCTGAGATTTTTTACACAATACTTAAGCAAACCTTTAAGTTTAAGATTATACCATTTTTTTCATGAAAAATAAAAAAAAAAATATATATTTTTTTAAAAATTTAAGATAAGGTCAACGCAAAAAACATTGTTTACATAAAATTTTCCGTTGAATTTCTGCACTAAAACGTTTTATCGTTTAAGTTTTATTGTTTAATTTGATGTTGTTTTATTTATTGTTTTTTACATTATTTAAAATTTTCTTGTTTGTTTTTAAAAAAAATATGTTTAAATTTTAGACCAATTTTTATACTTTAACATACAAAAATTTATCAGATAAAACCTTGAAACCCTGTGGTCAGTTCGTTATAGTTTTGAGTCTTGATAGATTACATTGTACTAATTTTATTACACTAAGTTTATATTTTTAAAAGATAAGTATTTTTAGTTTAGTTTTAATTATAAAAACTAAGAAATTTAAAAATTCTTAGTACATATATGTAAATTCTTTACGTATGTATATAAATTTTGGTATATAAAGGTTAGTTTTTCAAAAAAAAAGTTTATTTTATGTTTTGTTTTGTCTTGTTCAATATAAAGTTTTAAAAATGAATTTTCAAAATTTTCATGATGAAAATAATAGTGAAGATGAAAATGAAGATGATTTTAGCTTTTCACGAGTTTTTTCACAAATTTCATCTGATAGTGATTGTGAAAGTGAATTTGAAATTTTGAGTGATAGTGATAAGGAATTAGAAAATGAACAATTTACAAATTTTAATAACTTTTATCAAGATATAACTAATCAAAACCCCATACCAAACATAATTGAATTTAGTTCTGGTTCTAAAACAACTGGATCACAAGTTCTTCAAGATTTACAAGAACCAATAGATTTTTTTAAACTTTTTTTTAAAGACTCATTAATAAAACATGTTGTTAAAGAAACAAATAATTATGCAAATTCAAAAATAAATTTTTTAAATTTAAGCAAAAGTTCTGTTTGGAATAATTGGATTGATTTAAAAGATGAAGAATTTTTGGCTTTTTTAGGCGTAATTATTAATATGGGAATTGATCATTTACCAAATATTAAAAAATATTGGTCAACAAATTTTAATTTGAATCATCCGTTTTTTAGTCAAACATTTACAAGAAAAAGATTTGAAACATCAAGTAATTTAAGAACAAGAACAAATAAAATAAATAATTTTTTAAATTTTATAAAAAATAATTTTTCGACATATTTTGTACTTGGTAAAAATATTGTTGTCGATGAATCCATTGTGAAATTCAAAGATAAAGTTTCATTTTTAACTTATAATCCTAATAAACCAACAAAATGGGGGATTAGAATTTATGTATTAGCAGATTCTGAAACTGGTTATACTTATTCATTTTTACCATATTTCGGTAAATTGACAACTGAAAGTTTACCAAATTCAGAACTTTCTGTTAGTACTAAAATTCCTTTGAAACTTGTGCAAAATTTAATTAATGACTTGCCCGGATCACAGGGATATCATTTTTACACTGACAAATATTTTACCAGTGTTGACTTAGCAGAAGAATTATTAAAAATTAATTGTCATCTAACAGGAACAGTAAAATTAAATAGAAAAAAATTACCAATTCAATTTAAAAAAATAAAATTAGCAAAAAATGATTTTATTGCTTTAAAAAAACAAGAAATTTTTGCAATGGTATGGCAAGATAAAAGATTGGTAACATTATTGTCAACATGTGGAACAACACAATTTCATAATTTTGAAAAAACATATAAAGGTAAAACGATTTTGTTTAAAAAACCTACAATAGTATGTGAATATAATAAAAATATGGGAGGTGTTGATCTTGCTGATCAATATGCATCTTCATATTGTTTCTTAAGAAAATCTTTAAAATGGTGGAGAAAATTATTTTTTTGGGGTTTAGAAATGAGTATAATAAATGCTTATATCATACACAAATTTCATAAAAAAAGTCTTAATGAAAAACCGATGTCCCATTTATTATTTAGAGAAAAATTAGTTTCACAATTAGTAGGAAATTTTAAACAAGTTAAAAGTCGATCAATATCTATTTCAACGGATGACCGACTAAATAATAAATTTCATTCAATAGAAAAAGGTGTTAGTCGAGATTGTGTTGTTTGTTCTAATAGAAATATTTTTAAAGGAAGACATGAAACAACCACATATTGCAATACTTGCCAATCTATGCCATATTTGCACATAGGAGAATGTTGGAAACGATATCATACATTAGAAGATTATAAAAATAATTAAAATAATTTTTTTATTATAATTAATCATTTGTATTTTATTCATTGATATTTTATTAGTAATTTATTTGTATTTAATTGTAATTAATTGTATTAAAATTTTTTTTTTACCCAAAATTTGTTGAATTTTTAAAAACAACTTATTAAAATTTTTTTTTTTTAATCTTATTTTTAAACTTAAATTTTGTAATTAAAAAACAAGCCTTATTGATAAATTTTATTTTGTTTTATATAATAAACATTAATAAATGTGAAGAGATGGGAATTTTATGTTAAGTTTTGTTTAACCAAAGTGAAAAGTATATCTGAGCAATAGAATAAAATAAACATATCAAGTTGAGGGAAAACGTTAGTTTTCACACAGGTTTGATATCTAGTCAGTATTGTTATTATAAGTCTTTAAGACAATGGTCAAGATAAATCTATCATAGGTGTGAAAGGTTTATGCTTTGGTTTTATTGGACTAAGGTAGAGACCTAGATATTTTATTGTAGATATATGTGGGCTCGTGTAAATAACAGAGACACTAGCGGGTTAATTCAAGACATGATATTCCTAAAGAGAAAAATTGGTTTGATAAGGAAGACCAGTGGAGTGGACTGGACACTGAAGTTTTGAGCTTTATACTATCGGTTTGTTTCTGAGATTCACATTTACTTTTTGAGTATTAAAAATAAACTGGTTGCAGTTCCTAAGATTTATTTATTCTCGTTAGAATATCTGTGTTTGTGTTTGAGTGTTGAGATACATCGAGAAAGTTCTAGACCTAATAGTAGTATAGTTCATCATATACAATGGAAAACTCAGTATCCCAACAGTTTCTTCAGAAGGATTCTTTCGGGGTCTTCCTCGTTTTCTACGAGGGTAACTGGGTTTGTCTTCTAAAGAGCCGGCTTTAGGTATAAACTTATACATCTCGGACACATGTACCTTTGTTGAGGATTGATTGTGGATCTGGTACTTCCAGAAGATCCAGGTTAAGAAATTTCACAATTTGATTCACTCATATTTTTAACGAATTAAAATTCAAAGTTCACTTTATTTAAATTATTATGTACTCATAAAAAAAAATAAAAAAATCTGGGGAGAAAAAGCTAGAACCTTTTGGGATGTCTGTTCTCTGCCGTCTCTCGGACAAGTGCCCGCCGGTCTGCTCAAAAAACTCCTCAAGTTCTTGTTTTTCATGAAAAAGAACGTCATCACTCTATGAAAACAAATTGGAGCACAGATATGAACTGAAAACAGTATACAGCTGGTTAAAAAAACAATAGTAAAAATTTAAAGTATTACTGCAGGTGGTACAATGTGGTTATAACTAAGAGTTATAATTTCAATAAACAAATAAGCTCAAAGGTCTACTGAGGTTTATTATCCCTATGCATAGATTCTAGAACTCTGTTTAAGGTTAACATAGACTTGTTAAAAACTCAAAAAGATGCTGAAATTAAGATTTCAACTTAAACTTGTTTCGCAAAATACAATGTAATAAGAACATATGCTTATAAGTTCAAACTAAATGATTGAAAGCAGTATATCTTAAATACATAACAGATTCATAAAGATGCAAATTCTGATCAGTATATAGAAGCCATCATAGTTCTGCATTGGTATAAGAAAATACTTTACTGTATACTGTGTAGTTTTAACACTCTGCTTCTGGGCTCTCAATTTTATTCAAAGGTGAATAGTTAAAGATTTAGACAGTGCAAGGTTCCATTCTGAGGCAGCTTGTTTTAAACCATAGATTGCCTTATTTAGTTTGAGAACCTTATTTTCAGAGATGTTTAGAAGAAATAGAGGATTAATGTAAATATCTTCAGTAAGTGTACTATTTAGATAGGCAGTTTTAACATCCAATTATCTAATAAACCATTTTTTGTAGTTGGCTAATGATAATAAAATTCTGATAGATGAATTTCTGATGACAGGAGCGAAAGTTTCTGAGAAATCTATACCCGGTATTTGACTGTTTCCTCTAACTACTAATCTAGCTTTAAACTTTTTAACTTTTAAATCTTTATTTTTTAAAAAACACACAAGAAAGTTAAAGAGAAAATAGGAACAACAAACAACAGCCCGCAATTCACCTTATTTGAAACAGAAGAAGCAATAAAGAAACTAAAAAACAATAAAAGTAGCGGGTACGACGAACTTGACTCAAATATGATAAAAAAGATCTTCCAAGGAGAAGAGAAAACCCTAACGAAAATATACAACAAATGCCTAGACCTGGGTATATTTCCAAAATGCTGGAAGAAAGGCATACTAAGACTCATGCCAAAAGGCAATACAGATAAACTAAGACCGTTAACGCTGTTACCCATATTAGGTAAACTCCTAGAAAAAATGCTAATGAAGAGATGTATAAAATATTATGCAGACTATACTAAAATAACTGATGCTCAATATGGATTTAGGAAAAACAAAAACGCGACGGATTTACTAAGGGACATAGAATAAAGAAGTAAAAAAATGAAAGGAGAAAACAAAAAGGTGATATTGTTATCATTAGACATCAAAAGCGCTTACGACAATCTGAAAATAAGCGAAATCCTAAATACAATATTGAACTACAAACTACCAAACAACATTGGTAACTTAGTAATTGACTTCTTAGACAATAGAACGGTCAGTCTGCACCCAGATGCGGAAACAAACAAAATCAAAATCACCAAAGGCTGCCCCCAAGGTGGCACCGGGAGCCCCACACTCTGAATTCTCACTATGAACAGCCTATTAACAGAATTAAAAAAAAGTAAAGAAAACACATCCGTAAAACCCACATGGTATTGATTTTATTCATATCAGGAGAGGAATCTACAATTGACCAAGTCGAGTGTTCTTCTAATAATTTTAATTCATCAAAGATTGCTTCTTTCCAACTATCACATTCAGGAGAATTCATAGCTTGAGAATACGATTTAGGAATAATTATATTAGATACAATATATGAATTCATTTCTGGAAGAGTCAAGGTCAGGTTGAGGGTAATCAATATCCATTTGATTTTGAGGATGAATATCACCTTCAGGGGACTCAGTTCTTAAAGTGTCAGAGATATTAATCGACGAAGAGGGAAAATCATGAGATAGATTTGGCAAGAAGCACTCAGAACTAGGTTGAAAAATTTTTGGATTTTTAACATTGTCAGAATATAAAGGAATATCAGGTTTTAAAGGGTTAGATGATTCTTTAAATACGGCATCTCTGCTTACTACTACTTTTGAAGAATCAGGAATAAATACTTTAAAATCTTTCTGATTAGATGGGTAACCAATAAATATACCACTCATTCCTCTATTACCAAAGGTCTTTAGAGAAGGATTATTATTCTTTATAAATACCTTTGAACCAAAAAGTTTGAACTGGTTATAAGAAGGAACTTTATTGAACCAAAATTCAAATGGTGTTTTGTTGTTAAGGCGGAATTTTGGAGTTACATTCCTTATATCACAGGCTGAAAGGATAGCAAACGGCCAAAATTTTAAATCAAGATTTTTATGGACAAGGAGACATCTTGCTATCTCTTCTAACGATCTGTTCAGCAATTCCATTTTGTTGAGGGGTATAGATAGTTGTAAATTGTCTAGCAATCTCATTTTCATTACAAAATTGATTGAACTTTTGATTCACGAATTCTGTGCCATTATCGCTTCTGACAGATTTTATTCTGTGGTCACAAAGATTTTTGGTAACCTTCAGCTTTAGATTTAGAGAGGAAACTACACAAGTGCCTATACCTTGAGCTACCTCTTTAGATCTATTGGCTGTTTCTAACAGGATATTCGGATCTGTTTTTAAATTAATAAAATTGGATTTATTGTTAGAGATGTGCATGGTCGCACCGCTATCAATATACCAAGAACTAGGAGTTAGAGAACAAGACTGAAAAATAGAGCGATTGCTCGAAATTGAGTTGTTAAAGATTGATACAACTATATTAAGGCCTACATGATAAGCTTTCAAGTTGTTCTTCATCTTATTCCTAAATCTTTGTTTTTTCTGGCAACATTTGCTACATTTACTCTTAAAGTTTGTTTTACCTACCGGGGTAGGAACTAAAGTATTAATTCTAGAGGAATCAAAAGAAGAAGACATTATACTTTCACTCCCTTTATCTAACTCTACACTAACTATAAAATTGACCATTCTATCCAAATCTAGAGAGTTCCAAGATTTTATTACTAATCTTTCTGTTTTAAAATCTGGATTAATATGATTCACAAATATTAAGGCCAAAGCCTCCTTTGACAAAACTCCTGTTGGAATTATTTTGTCCATTCCGGATTTTATTCTGTGGAGTTCATTTGATAGCGAAAGAGCAGAAGGGAATTTAGAATAGGTGATGTTTTCAAAATCATCAAATAGTTGGAATAGGAATGAAGTTCCTTTTCCTTTAAATTTGGTAAATAAAATTGACCAAGCATTTTTAGCTAACGTGCAGTTTTCAATTATGGGAAAAATCTCATAGCTGATATGGGCTCTTATATCTGCAAGGGTTAGCTTATTCCAGAGTAACCATTCTGGACAGTCTGTGGATTGTGGTAGAAAATCTTTTTCGACTAAATCAACGAAATTTAATGCATTTAGTCTGTTGGACATGTGGAAAACCCACTCTTTAAAGTTGATAAGAGTTAAAGGAGCGAACATTTGACGTGGAGACGTCATTGGGTTTATCCTAGGTTCTTGAGGATTGAAAGTAATTAAATTGGTACTTAAATGATGGTCCCATAACCTGTTAAAGATTGATTGTGGATCTGGTACTTCCAGAAGATCCAGGGAAAGAAATTTCATTATATTTTAAATACATAACAGATTCATAAAGATGCAAATTCTGATCAGTGTATAGAAGCCATCATAGTTCTGCATTGGTATAAGGAAATACTTTACTGTTTACTGTGTAATTTTAACAACCTTCGGGATAACTTGAGTCGGATCATGTGCGAAGTACACTTCATAGCTTACCGGAGAAACTTTTCTACTAATTTTATAGGGTCCATCATGCCTAGCGCCAAATTTCTTCGTAAATTTACGAGCAGCATCGCTTAATAAGTGATTTTTTATTAATACTAGATCGCCGGGTCTGTATTCAGGTAATTTTGTCAAATCTCCTAAATGATTTGGTAATTGATGTTGTTTTGATTCTTTGAACATTTGGTCCATGTTTTTTAATAAAGGAGTTGTTCGGAAACCTGTTTATCTGTTGACATTATAACTTTTGACTTAAGAAACAATTAACACTTTACACTTTTACTACGGGGTATATATCTTACAACTATATTTTTCATTACAAACAATACCTCATATTTATATGAGCAGAAACAAAAGAAACACCAGACGCAATTCTGGTTATTGGGAAATACCCGACTAACCATACTGTCTGGTTCGCTATTAACCAACAGGAGTAATAGCAGGAATAAATACTGCTGGGTCAGATTATGGTCGATGATCAAACATGATGTCACACGGGGTACGAGGTTCATACCCAAATAATAATTTACTAGGGGTATATCCTCTGGCACGACATATTGCAGTATTCATGGAGAATTGAACAAAAGGCAAATGATCGTAATAATATATTACTATAATATACTATAATATACTATAATATATTATTATAATATACTTAGTCGAGCACAGACCAATTTTGTTGCAGGTCTACTATCTCTTGATCTTTTAACTTGTCCAATAGGGTTTCATAAGTGTTGAAACTCCTTCTTGGTATCTTTTCTTGAATACCAGGTGATAATTCCAGGTATATCATATCTAATTGTACAGCCTCAGATATTACTCGATCGGGTTGAGTGTATTCATTATATTTCATCCGTAGTTCTCTCACGAGAGATGATGGTGTTCTTTTCCTTAATTTAAGTTCCATTATTTCATATAGCATTATATGCGGGGGTTTAAAAGTCTTGAACTCTTGCTTAAGAAGTTCTAGTGCCTCAGCCTAAGTTCTTACGTGGGCCTCTACCGTCGTCCATCAAGTGTAGGCTTTTTCCCGTAATAGGTTTGGCAATGTTTGCAAAGCGTCCTCATCCGAAATATTATGACCTGTTTTGAGATGTATTATCTCACAGATGAACGGATCAACTTTCCTTGGATCACCAAAGAATCGGCTTACACCCGGGCCTAATAGGTGTACATAGGCGGCTCCG